>JAKKIB010000190.1:0-1376377 GCA_023089585.1 Melophagus ovinus
AACATACCCATGTACAAAATTTCTCTAAAGGATCTCAAAAATTGCGATTTGTAGCTTGATAAGAAATTTACATGGGCAGATTTCAGACTTAAATCGAATCTCAAGGTATTTCCGAGTTGATTGGTATAATAAATAAATGGCGCATGTGTCTCAGTTTCTTTTCGGTGTAGGATAAAAAAGCATAACGTTACATGAGGCGTCTTCCCAAAATGGTCCGATTTTAATTACTTTCAAAAGGGTTTGGTTGGAGCCAAAACATACCCATGTACAAAATTTCTCTAAAGGATCTCAAAAATTGCGATTTGTAGCTTGATAAGAAATTTACATGGACAGATTTCAGACTTAAATCGAATCTCAAGGTATTTCCGAGTTGATTGGTATAATAAATAAATGGTGCATGTGTCTCAGTTTCTTTTCGGTGTAGAATAAAAAGCACGTTATATACATAAATACCTGTTTCAAACGAAGTTTTCTGGCTGCACCGTTACGCAAAGCATCAAATATACGAAATGTTAATTGTGGTTCATCCGCTTCATATTTGCGATTATCTAAAATTGTGTTAATTTCCTCAGTGATTTTTTCAAAGTTCTTTTGCACTTTCTCTTTAATTTTTAATTCTTTTAATAGTAAACGATATAGCTCTAATGCCGTGGGATTTGGCTCAGCCACATTAGCCTATTTATTATAATTTTTTTTTTTTTAATGTGAAAATATATTTTTAGATTATTATGAATGATATATTTATATGACATGGTAAGTATTACAAAATGAATTCACCAGATAATTTGAATCAATTGAAATATGAAAAAAATGTTACCGTTTTGTTACCTTGTAAGTTTTCACTAAAGCTGGATCATACATAATTTCCTTGCCATAGTCGGGAGTTGGTGGTTTCAAAAATTCGCATGTTGATGCTGTTAAAGCTCCTCGGGCATATTGAAATTGTAATATTATCTTCTGTTGTGGTATTAATATTGTACGTACAGCGATATCTTTATCAGCTGGTAAATTTTGATTGCGATGATATTTCTCTATAATTTTCTAAGTTATACCGCAAAGAAAAAACAAATTGGTTAAGTTCTTCTTCTAGTACCAATCAAGATAATATTTGATTCTTGTTTGTAAGTTTGAAACCAAGCTTAATTAAAAAATTTCAAGAAATTTGAATTTTTCAAAAGAAAATATTTTTACTTCTATAACCTTAAAATCCAAATGATTTATTAGATAATGTTTTCTACTAAATCTTTAGTCTTTTGTTTGTTACTTTTCATTTAACAATCTTAATGATTTTCATTGTCATTTTAAATTAAATAATCACCACTTGCTTGTTCAATCCAAAATTTTATTCGGATCATACTTTGAGTGTGAGTGGACAGGCAGTCAATTGAGTAAGCAAGTTATAATCTGTTTCATTAGAAAATGTCTAATATTTGGCTTGTTAAATTGGCTTAATTGATTTAATGAAAATTAATTTACTCTTAAAACTGTTCCGGCCGGTTTAAATTCATATTGCTGGAAATAACATAAATCATTACGTTCCCGATATTCTAATGTGATACGATCAGTTTCAATTAGTAAATGATGTAATGAGTCTAAACGTGGCGCCGAATAGAAATATAATTCTTTCTTTTTATTTGGATCTCTATTGGAACGCATATCTAAAAAAAAGTAAAAAGAATTAGACAAATCGAAAATGTTAATATAAATATTTGTATGACTTAGATTATGATTATTAAATTTAATAAAATTCAATGCTTGTACATTTTAAACTATCATTGCGTCCTTTAGCAAAAGCCTCTTCAGTTTCTGCCTTCTCATATTTATATTTAATAGTTGTGAGTTTATCAGAACGATTTTCAAATATTTCCCAACGTTCTATACGATTTTTATATTCATCATCTGAATATAATGTTAATTGCATAACTTTACCATCTCTTTGGGAATATGGAGAGTAACGCTCATGCTTGACTCTCTTATAATAAACAGTCTTCTGTAGTTTATGGAAGCGTTCATCGTATTCCTTTTCGCCAATATGCAATTTCATTACCCAAGTACGTATTGTATCTAAATGATGTTCTTCTTGAATGGAATGTACCATTTCGGCTAAATTTTCATCGGAATGTACAGTATATGTTCGCATTTCTGGCGGTTCACCGGGCAATATATGATCCCAATCATCCATGTTACGTAAATCCCAACGTAATTGGCTAACACGTTGACATTTTTGCTTGTTAACATAATAATTATATTGATTCCAGACGCTATCAACTAAAATATATTCCTTGCAACGATTAGAGCATTCAAAGCCCGTTGACGGTTCAATGAAGCGAGCCGTTGGTGGATCATCTTCAGTTGCACCATTTTCATTTACATGTATTGTTTTCGGTTTAGAACTCCATGGCGCATTCTTAATAATAACTACCCAAGCATGCGAACGTCGAAAATGATATTTGTCTACTACATGCAACTCCAATTCCTGCATTATAGAAATTATATTACGTTTTATGGTTTTATGGTTTTATGGTTTTATGGTTTTATGGTTGTTAAAGGACGATATAGAAAATATGAAAAATATGAAAAATATGAAACCTCTAAACGTTTTCTTAAAGCCTCATCTTTTATACGTTGCTCTTCAGCTGCTTTCTCTTCCAATAATTTTGCCATGCTCTCCTCAAGATGACTCTCTAAATCCGGTAATGGTTTCAATTTGTATTTGTGGCCCGTTTTAGGTTCTTCTTTCACATCCCCATCAAGCTCTATTTTAGGTAACGGATATGGATATGGAGTCTCGCGCTGATCATTTTCTACAACCTCAGCACGTGCCACACCTGATACCACAAAAGCTGGATAACCTGCACCAATAAGCATGCTGCATAATAGAGTTGCCATTTCAAAACTATTGCCACGACGTCGCCTCAATAAAGTTGAGGGTGACACTAAACGTTTCGGCTTAAAAAAAAAACAGACAAAGAGAATGAAAAATCGAAAAAGTAGAATACACGTGGCCCTTATGTGGCATTATATTGGCTATTAGTTTTATACTAATTTCATTTAAAAAGAAGAATAATTTAAAGTATAAATAATATGCAAGTGGTTTGTTTTAAGAAAAGTTTTGAAAGGACAATGCCAATTTGTTGGTCGCAGTGAACGGCAACTTAAAATGCAATAGAAAATCGCATGAGATTAACTTCCATGCAGAGAAATATTACAAACATATGTGATGTATTATAAATCGAATGCAGCATTTCATTATGGGATCATTTGGAACCACTTAGCCAATTTTATTGCCCGGTATTTATGGAAAAGTCCATATTTGCTGTACTGAAAAATTTCTAAACCCTAAATTGTGGGTTTTTGTATCTCCAAAATGGCACATTTCTTATTCGAATTGTTATTTATTTCAATATAAGAAGACTGACTTCTAAAGTTCCTTAATTCTCCAAATTTTCTTTGTTAAGACTTTTAAAATTAAACAATCGGTCTATGACAAATTAACCTTAATCAAATTTTAAGAATATTTTTATTTTGTAGGCGACGTGAAAATAGAATTTTTTTAACGATATTCTTCTTAAGCACTTCAGTCATCCATCGAACCATCTAAAGGAGACTTTTCTTCTTGTTGCTTTTTATGAGGCAAGTGTTAAATGTGCATGAATATATCATGGTATACATGTGAGAATAATGTTTTTAGTGTTGTTATTATTGTTTTGCATTATTGATATATTTCATTCATCATAACATACAATATTTATTGACATTTTATAAGTTGTACTTTTACACTGAAATGGTCAACTATTCATCCATTAGTCTTTCCCTTATGGCCAGCAAGATTACTTTTCTCTACTAAATATGGACATAAATTTTATCGTATAAAAAATTATAATTGATTGATAATTGTTGATTCTTATACTTTATTCTAATTTGCTCTACTTTCATGACCGTATTTTGTGCATTCTCCATAAATTGTGTTGCAAACTTGTGCTGTTAGAAGCATTTAAGGGGACTCATTTTTAGTCATATCGTTCAGAGAATCATTTTGTAAATTTATTTAAACCAATGTGCCATTTTAATCATTCTCTTGTCTGACTGACTGTCTGTCTGTCTCTAGATCTATTCATAAATTTATGGTATAATTTTTATGGTTAATTTGATAAAGTTTGAAATGAAAGAGTAATTTCTCTAAAGAAATTTTATGAGATAATTTTTCAAATCACGCCTTTTGAAAAAATTGTAATAATTTTTAAAATATTAAAAGCGTCACAAAATAATATTTTATCAAAATGACTTCATGTGCCCCATTTGGTTCAGGTCACTCATATTTTGGCTACCTTTATCCACATAATGGACTTTACCAATATTTCAAAAATAAAATGCGTTTCTTGGATTCTTGATTTTAAATAACAAAAAAAAAAAAAAAAAAAAAAAAAAAATGGCTGTGCACCATTTAAAAATCGACCTGCTTACTTTTTATTTATACCCACCACCTAGAAGTTGGTGAAATTTACTCATTATGTCATTAGATTTGTAGCATCCAAAAGGAAGTGTCGAAAATTCTATAGAGCACGCAAATTTTAGATCATTAGCAAATTTTGTGTCAATTTAGACATGCCTGTCTTTCTGTCCGTCTATCTGTATATCCGTGTATGGTAAACATTTTCCTAATTCCTAAAAAAAAAAAATATCGATTTTTTTAAATTTAGCAGAACCATTAAAAGTTCATCTATATCGATTGGGATTGAAAATAGGCTAAATCGTTTGAAAGACACGCCCACAGTGTAACAAAAACTGAGAACACCTTCATTTTTTAAAACAAAAATTCCGCTTAAAATTTAAAAACTTTATTGAAAACTGAAATTTTGTATAAATATTAAAGCCAGTTACATCTACCTGAAATTACACAACTTCAAATTTTCTAAATTCATCATAAAATTTTTAAATAGTGTTAATGTCTGAGTAATAGGTATCCAAAATTTGAATCCGGCTAAATATAATTTTTTCTTTTGTTGTTTTTTTTTTCTTATATTCCTAGCACTATTTTCTTCTTCTTCTTTCTAATTTTCATCATCATTTATGTTTGTTGCGTCCATTCCTTATGTACATTTTTTTTTTTACAGATTATTCTAACACATTTCAATATTTTTACAATGCAAAAGCAATCACTATCCAAAAAGAAATAATGACCAAAGACAGAAACTGTAAGCTAGTGGAGAATAAAGTAACGCAAGAAGAAGCAATAGAAAAATGTCAAAGAAAAATGACGAAGGGCGGGGGGGGGGGGGGAAGCAAATCAAGAAACTATAACAAATTATATGATGGAAAAGTTTTTAAGACAAAGGAAATATTTTTTATTTGGCATTCGACAAAATAGAGACATTAAAATGGAAACGATGAAAACTAACAGCAGCAAAAACATAAAACATAAAGCAGAATGCAAAGAGTATTAAAAAAAAAAAGAAGGGCTTTCTATTTCATTTATATTTTTTCTGCATGACATATTTTTCTATTATTATTATTGTTATTGTTATTGTTATTGTTATTGTTATTGTTATTGTTACTCTCTACTTACATGTAAAGGCAAATATGTGCAATATATTTAACGAATGGTTATGCCTAAAAATAATACAAATAAAAGTATAATTGGAAATCATGAAGAAAAAAAGTAAATTGAATGAAGAGGAAATAAAAATGGAATGAAACTATGAAAGAATCAAAATGATGATGATGAAGAAAATGAAAATGAAGAAAATGAGTATAAGGATTAGAAAGAAGAGATAGATAAAGGGCTAAAGGATGATAACAACATGATAAAGCTAGAAGAAGCAATTAAAAGCGAAACAGGATCAAGCAAGCAACACTAGCACCAGCTGGTGGACCAGCAGCAGCAGCACCAGCAGCACCAGCAGCACCAGCAGCACCAGCAGCAGTAATGCATGCAGATTCTTGCATATTTTGTGGTACTCTAAATAATTTTGAAGCTTGAGATAAACCAAGAAACCTTAAATCTTCTAATCTTCTGAAATTTATTTATGAAAATGTTCTAATTTGAAAAATTTGCAAATTTTCAATATGAAATTACTGCAATTACTACTTAAATATTTCTATAACAAATCTGATATAAATGAATCACTTTTTTGAATTTCATCCTCCCACATTTTTTAATGTACTTTACAAGTTAATGAAAATTTTTAGTATTTCAAGCAAATTTTAAATAAATGTAAAATATTTAAAAAGTCAACTCCAACTCATTTTTACATAGTTTCCATGTAACTTTACACGAAGGCACTATGAAAATAATCATGAACTTTTTTTTTGCATCTCTCTTTCCATTTCTATATATATCTTTATATTTCTGCCTATTTCTTTGTCTATCTCTTTTTGTATGTTTAGTTAAAGGAACAGACATATAAGCAAATTACAGTTAGACAATTGGCATATGAAAATAAAAATCAGTTGTTGTTTAGGGTTTTGGTGCACATATCAATATGTTGCTGCCATTTTTGTTATTGTTATTGTTGTTATTGTTGTTGTTGTATTATAGGCCTCCATCAAGATAGTTGTGTATATTTCTTGATATTTTTCATTTTTATATTTAATTTTTTTTGAATATTTCTTTTCCGCCCTTACACACTCTTCCATCCTTGCATCCTTACATTTTTATATCCTTTTTCAATTTTTTAATGCTTCTGACTACACATTGTTCTGTGTTGATTCCTCTTTTTTCCTTTTTTTTTATTTGTTTTTGTTTTTGTTTTTGTTTTGTTGTGTAATGATTTTTGTATAATTCTTCAATATTTTTTTCTGGTGTTTTAATTTATTTATGCTCTATTTTTCGTTTCTTTTTCTCTTCATTTCTCCGTTCTTTATTCTTTTCCATTTTACACGTTTTTTGCAAATGACTTTTACGCCTCAAACATTTGATTTATGTTTGTGTGTGTGTGCATATATATATATATATATATATATATATATATATATATATGTGTGTGTGTGTGTGTGTGTGCTTATAGATCAAAGCAAGCAATTCTTTTGAACCTTTGTCCAGATTCATTTTCCATTTTTCATTTCATTTTGTCATACTCTTTTTGGCCAACTTTTTCTCTTCTTCTTCTTATTCTTCTTCTTTCGTTCATACATTTTTTGTTTTGCTTGATTTTTGCCTTTTATTTTCATTAATATTTCTATCCATTTCCTCCTTCTACTTGAATTTCTATTTCTTTTCCTATTACTTCTTCGGCTTCTTCTTCTCACTAAGATGAAGAATAGAAGAAGTAATAGGAAATGCATCGTAGTCACTTTTTTTTATTATTGTTTTTATTATTCACATTGTTGTTATTGTTGTTATTGTTGTTATTGTTGAGTGTATATTTCTTTATTTTTTTCGGAACTTTGGTTATTAACTTTTGAAATGTAAGCACAAAATCGAACTCTTTAACTCAAACCTTGACAACTCGCATCGCATTGACAAATAAAACAAGCACTAACAGCAACAATAATAAAAATATTGAAATATTGTTAGGAAAAGTTAATAAATGTGTGGAAATAAATGAAGAAAAAAATTCGCTTAAAAATTTTTCATTAATTTTAGTAAAAATTTCGTTTTTTCGTGTGATTCTGAAAATTTAAATTTTAAATATATTTCCTTCTGCTTTTGCAATTTTGAATTCATCAATACACTGAATAAAATTTTTATGTTACATAAAGAACAAATTTATTAGCGATATTTAATAATTATTATTATAAAATCTTTTTCAGTAATTTCTTTTTTTTTTGTTTATTAAAAAAAAATATATCCAAATTGT
The DNA here is from genome assembly GCA_023089585.1 of Melophagus ovinus. Lineage (NCBI taxonomy): Eukaryota > Metazoa > Arthropoda > Insecta > Diptera > Hippoboscidae > Melophagus > Melophagus ovinus. Next base: position 7,800 of record JAKKIB010000190.1, read on the forward strand.
TTAGGAAGATAAGAAAGATCAAATTATTATCATATACTTTTATATGAAAATTCATTCAAAATTTATGCAATATTTTTTTAAATAGAGTGATCAATGATTTTACAAGTTTGTGAGGCCTGTAACGCAGTCTTAATAAGTTTGGCTGTTCCGTAATTAATAAATAAAATTTTCTAGCCTCAAGTTTACTGTTATTGAAATAGTAAAAATCAAGTAAGACAATTACATTTGGCTAAGGCCATATCTTGGATAAGCAAATAGAAAAGGAACACATAAAAAAATGAAAGTTTGGTACTGTATAATTTCGCGTAGGCGTACCCAATTTGCATGATTTTTGGATCAATAATCTTCCTACTTGTGAAAAACTTCACTTTTCTATTTTTTGCAGTTTTTAGATAATAAGTAAAAAGAAAACCTCCAAATTTTGCTTAAAAATATGAGGTTTCAAGTTATCGTGCACTGTGGGTGTGTCTCATGACCGATTTTGCACATTTTCAATGCTAATCGGCGTACAAGTACTTCCAATGATTCTTTTAAATATGAGTTTGATATCTCAAATCTTACGATCAGTAGAGTATTTATAACAGATAGCTGCACTAATGGACAGACGGACTGACATATCTAAATCGTATCAGAATTTGATGTTGACCAAAAATATGTATATATTTTATAGGGTCTATAACGTTTCCTTCTAGGCGTCAAAAATTCAATGACAAATTCTAGACGGTGGATATAAAAATGAAATAACTTTTCGACGAATTTAATTGATCAAATTTCTTTTTTCGTCGATCTTTTGATAATCGTTACATGAAGGAGTTTCAAAAGAAATTGATCAACTGGGGATTCACATATTTTATACATATATCAAGGACTCAATATATTTTCTTGCAAAAGCTTTAGTTAAAATTGACATAAAATTATTAAAATCATAAATTGCCTAAAATTGCCTTTTAGATTAAGGCATGCCACGGTATTAGGTTTTATTTATAGGTTCAAAAATATGTATGACTTTAGGTATAAAAAGACGTGCATGCATTTTAGGCAAAACAGAAAAACCGATGGATAGTTAAATTAAATAGATTTAGAGAATTATTTTGAGTCAATATGTGGGCACAATAAAGTCAAATAATAGTAATAAGATTAATCTAAGATTTTCTAAATGCTGACTATAAAACGAGCCATAAATTATGATGAATTAATAAAAATAATTTTCAAAGAAAAATATAAGGAGGTAAGTACTCAAATTGTTGTGCTTTTACAAGCAAAAGCATTAATTTCCATTATTGTGGGATGATGACTAAATCGAAAGAAATTTACTGATATAAAAATTAAGTGCCTGATTCAAAACAGAAATCTAGTAACTCTATTAAAGTTAAAATTTTTCAATAGTTCATTTTGTTTTATAAGAAATTGTTATGTGAAAGAACTATAAATTGTACAATTATTGCTGAACTTTTTCATAAAATCCATAATTATTCTAATAAGTTTTTGCATAAACATCATCATCAGCAATATCATCATTATGAAGATATATCAATTTATAGATAAATAAAGAAAGTAATAAAGCAGCATATTCAATTTCTTTCTTCTTTCTTTGACAGTAAATGTAAGTCTAGAAAATATATTGTGCTTAAATGTATAAGATAGAATTATATACCAATTCTAAAATGTGTAATGCAAAATAAAATTACAGATAAATTGTCTATCACACCCAATAACCTAAAGCAGCATACTAACACAGGTAAAGCAACTAGGAATTTTATAAACGATCGGAATCGACTTTTAAATACTCTACACTAATTTGCTTAATATCATTAAAATCAAATAAGAGAATTACAAGGCAATAATTTTAGAAAAATTATACTTTCTCACTTAATCAATTACTCAAAAATCTGCTCTGGACCAAATGAATATTTTTTGATTACATCAAAATACAAGGTAATGACAATTTTATTGCTAAAATATATTCAAAATAGAAGTTTTTGTTCATATAATTTTTTTTCAAAAAGGAAGTGGTCGTAAAAATAGATCGATGTGAAGCAAATTTAGTGCAGTAATATTTTTATGTCAAAGCACAATTTTTCACTAAATAATGTTCAAAATTGAAATTTTTGTTCATATAACTTTTTTTGAAAAAGGCTTTATATAGGAAGTGATCGTAAAAATAGACCTATATCGACCAAATTTAGTGCACATATATTTTTATGTCATAGCACAAGGCAGGGCCAAATTCAAAATTGAAATTTTTGTTCATATAACTCTTTCTGAAAAAATCGTTATGTAGAAAGTGATCGTAAAAATAGACCTATGTGAACCAAATTTAGTGCAGTAATATTTTTATGTCAAAGCACAAGGCAGGCATGGCTAATTTTTCAGTAAATTATGTTCAAAATTGAAGTTTTTGTTCATATAACTTTTTTTTGAAAAAGACTTTATATAGGAAGTGATCGCAAAAATAGACTGATGTGGACCAAATTTAGTGCACGTAAATTTTTATGCCTAAGCACAAGGCAGGACCAATTTTTGCTAAAATAGACTCAAAATTATAATTTTTCTTTAAGAAAGGCATTATATGGGGCGTGGTTGTAAAAATGGCCTGATTTGGAATCATTTACAATAAGGTTCTACTTTGAATTAGGACAAGGCATGTACTAAATTTGATCGAAATTTCATTGCAACCTCAAGCTTGATAATAAGTTTCCATGAATGAACATTAGGCGAATAGACGGACAAACGAACAGACGGCCTTAAATCGATTCAATTGGTATAATAAAAAGTGGGTCTATCTTAACTCTTTTTGGATGTTACAAATATCTGCTCAAATTTATAATACCTTGTGTTAGAAGTGGTGTACGTCATAATGAATGGTAGAAAACTTAGTTAGATGGTCCTACATATACACATTCATATCATGCCAAGCCATTTCATACCATACCATGCCATTCCCATTGGTCAAGCAAAATTTCTCTCTATAACATTTTCCTTATTTCTCATCTCATACATTTCTTAGCTTGTCTTATTGTCTATTCTTTCCATGTGTAAATATGTTTGTACATTCATATTAGAATATAACATTGTACATGCAAATGTACAATTAAAAAAAAAAACCAAAAAAAAAAAAAAAACAAGAAACAAGAAGAAATGATGAAAGTATTGTACATTAGAGGTGGAGTAAAACTAAACTAAAAATATTTTGAAAGTTTCATACACAAATTGAGGTGGCTTCCTTTAACTGAACCAGCATACCACGACATCTTTGTCAGGTCAATTTTATTATCAGTTTCATTATTATCATAGTGTGATTTGTGTGTGTGTGTATGCATGTGTGTGTGTGTGTGTGTGTGTGTGTGTGTGTATGAGACTTTAGCAATTAGATTGCGCAACAAAAAAAAAATACCTTTTGGCAACGTTTAAGAAATCTAAATGTAACCAACAGAAATATTTTCTCTAGATTTCTGTTTTTATACAACGCCAACCCGAAGGATCCATTCTCAAATATAAAAAACAATTTATTACGTGTATACACACGTAAATGTACAAACACACACACAAATCTACTTATATGAAAAATAGTCTTCTTTTATGGTGCTGCTGCATCCTCTGGTCTCTGGTCTCTGGTCTCTGGTCAAGTTAATGAATTTTCCAAGTGTTGTCGTTATTATTATTATTGTTATTGTTATTATTATTATTTTTGTTGTTATATATTAATCTATATATGTACATTTCTATATATTTATATATAGAAATAATGAGCATTTGTATATAAACGTAAATGGGAAAATTGTGAATATTTATGAGAAATATTTAGCTGAGATGAGAATTCTTCAACTTAAAGTTAAAATCAAGTTGGTTGTGTGTGTGTGTGTGTGTGTGTGTGTGCTATTGGTGGCCAAAACTAAGTGAAACTAAACTGAAAACAAACAAATAAGCAAAAAAAAAAAAAATATAGTAAGAGAATAAGGAAAAGTATGAACAAAATGATGAAACACAACAAAAATATTCAAAATAGAAATTATAAATACAAAAGTAATAATAACAGTAATAATTATCTTGATTATGAAGATGCCTTGATGATCATCATCATCATCATCAATTTTTTTTTTTTTTTTTTTGGTTGTTGTTTAAATTCAAAGACAAAGTTTTCTGTGCGGATGCATCAACGTAATCACCAACCAAAAAAAAAAAAAAAAAGAAAAAAAAAAGAGCCAATGAGAACGATTAAAGATGATCGTTATGTACCAACCGGTCCCTTAATGAAATAAAATTTGAATCAAAAAAAATTTATAAAGTTACAAAAATCGTCAAATTTTTTTTTGAAAGTTTAAGGAAGTTTTTTAAATTTTATGCCTGAAAATTTCATGATTTATGTATAATTTATTTTACTTAATTTTAATAGAACGCTTTAGATTTTGTAACGTTATTTGTTAAATAATGACGGCAAGTAACTAAAATTTTTATCAATTTTTGAATCAAAAAAACTTTATAAAGAAAGATCTTTGCAAAAAATGATTCAACATAATTTTTCCTTCATAGAAAATATTTATTAAATTTAGATATCTAGCAGACAAACAATCTTAAATGCTATGACAAATACTTGTATATTTGAATCGAAGTTTCGAAAGGCCCCGATTTATTTTGAATCCTTTTAAATTTTATTTTCTTTAACATTAACAGAACGTTGTAGCTTTTATATGGAAAAATTAAGTATCTAAGTATGTATCTAAGTATGTATCTAAGTATGTATGTATGTATGTATGTATGTATGTATGTATGTATGTATGTACAAGTTATATTTATGTGAAGATTGGTCAGTAACTTATCATTGGAAAAATTACCTTCAAAGAATTGTTTAGATAAAACAATACACACAAAAAGAACTCTCACAACTTGGTTAGCATATGCATCAAACATACATACATACATACATGCATACATATATATATATATATATATATATATATATATATATATATATATACATACATAAGATGATATACACACATACGTTTATGCATTTGAAAATGTTGAGAAATGAATCGTTGTTTATAACGAAGTCTTCAAATCCATTGCTGATGTTCTGGTTATTGTTCTTCTTCTTATTTCTATATATATATATATATATATATATATATACATTATTTTTCTTGATTTTATTCAGTCTTAAATACAAGCAAACATTCTCTCATTCATTCCATCATTCATTCATTCATTCATTCATTGAGTTAGCTTCTCTTTCTTTTTTTTTTTTTTGGTATCGTGTACAGCAAAGAAGCAGACACATCCATGCATTTTAAGTCAACTTCAATGTGGCTGCTTGACCATGCATGTATGTGCGTATGTATGTGTATAATAAAATTTGAATATTCTAAAAAATATTTCATATGAATGGTATGGTTCATATGGAGTTGTAGCAAAAATAATGTTTGGGCGAGTGTGTACATAGCAAGGATCTTCCTTTATATGGAAGAAAATGTGAGATGCAAATGGACTTTGGTCATTTATGAGAATATTAGTTATATATAAGAAAAAAGTTAAAGGAGGCAATAACAACTATCAATGTAAATAACGTAGCAGCATGACAGAATTGGATCAGAAGCTGAAGCAGAACCAGAAGCAGAAGCCGAAGAATATGAAAATGAAAATGTTTGTAGTTCTATTGTAGTTTGGGATAAACTAAAAAAATAAAAAAAAATGAATCACAAGTAGAATAACTAGAATAAATGGCCAAAGTTAAGGAGCAAGTGGCAACAAAAAGATGAAGCACAGCAAAAAGAAGGTAATGCAAAGGAAGAGAGAGAGAGAAAAAAAAGCCATGTTAATGCCACATTTATCAAAATTCAATAATATAAATATATATATCTTAGGCATATCTAGGAAACCGTGCAGCAGCAGCATTAACATTTACCCTGGGATTTTATACTCTCTCTCTTGTTGTCACTACATTTTCTTATATCCAGCTCCTATTCCTTGGACTTTCATATTATCATTAAAATTATATACAAACGCAAATGTTCACAAATATGGAACTTATACTGTTCACTATTAAATCAAAGAATGAATGTCTCGGTCAATTGGATTGTTAGTCAGACTATCACTTAGCCATTTACAATCACTTACCCAAGGAATAGGAATATATTCATTTGAATGGCCGGTCATGTATGCGCCAGCCATATGATGGGTGTAATGCAAAAATTAAAAAAGAAAATTTTTTAAGAAAAAATTGAACTAACCGCTTTGGACTATGGACTACGTGTTACCTATAATTTTATGCTAAACTTCCTGATGCAATTACTATTTTTGATAAAAATTATTTCGCTTAATTGTATTTATTATTTAAGGCAGCAAATAATGAAATTCAAATATCACCAAAATTTATTTATTTTTTATTTCAAAGAGTTCTGTTTTGTTTTTATAGCAATTTTTTTTTTTGGATTTTTCATTGAGGATTTTTAGATTTTTTTGAAGGACTGATTTTATTTTCATATATGGAAATTTTTTTTCTTTTCAAAAATAATCGCAAAAAAAAAAATTGCCGTATCCGTTCAATATCGTTATGTAAATTTGTATAAATTTCCTTTTCAGTTAGGTTATTCTTTTGAGTCTTCTTCTTCTTCTTTACATATGTTAATATAAAGTAATGTATGCTGCCATGTCTTGATGATGACTATGACGACGACGGCAGCGATGGTAATGATGACGATGATGCTGATGATGATTATAACGATGATGATTATAACGATGATGATGATGATGATGTTGATGATTCTTGTGCTACTTCTAATGTTGATGCCATTCTAAAATAATTATCTGTGTGTAAGTGCTCGTTTTGGGAATCACACTCTTTATCCATATCTCTTTGCCACACTCTCACTCTCACTTTATTAACTCTCTGTCTCTCTCTTTCTATTTGCGTTTATCCTCTCGTTTCCAATAATAATAATAATATTCTACAATGACCGGAGCTCGTGGCTTAGATGCAAAATTTAATGACAACAACAACAACAACAACAACAACAACAGCAGCAGCAGCAAAAGCAACAGCAACAGCAATATTTCTATGTACATTTTTCTCTAATGCGTTAGCAACACTACAATAAAGTTTATATGTTGTTTGTGCGTATAAAATTTATTTAGTATATCATCTTGGCCATTGCCTACAACAACAACAACACTAACAACAACAAAAACAACAACATCTTCATCATACCCTGACTTTATCATTTTTATAGTCTTCTTCTACTTCATGTTTTAATCTCGCTCTTGCTTTCGCTTTCTCTGGCTCGCTCTTCTCTGGCCCATTTCTCTTTCCCGTTCCCATTTTAACTGCCACTTTTCTCTTTATCTTTCAATCTGTCTTCCTCCATCTTGAGTGTGTCTGTTTTTACATTGCATCCACATATGCAAAATAATATTGTTGTACTTTTATATCAGATAAAATTTCTATCGGTCTCCACAATGTATTTCGCATACAGAAACTTACTTAGTTTGAGGATAAAAAGATGATGGTGATGATGATGATGATGATGGGAAGACAATAAGAAGTTTGAGGTAATATCTAAACATAAATGCTTTAAATGTTGGACTGGATGAATGAATGGCCAGTCAGTTTGTCCAAGTTGAAATTGTTGGTTGATTAGATGAGTTTGAAGAAACTACCTAACTAACTAACTAACTTAACTAATCAATATAATGTTTTTTTTTTGTTTTTTTTTTTATATATTTACCACCCAAATTATAAGGAGATGAAGTACGTTCAATTTTTGTTGTTATTTGTATTGTCTACAGAGCACGATAAGCAGGCAGTGAAAGAAATGATGAAAACGATGATATTCTTTTGCCGAATGCACGGTCTCGTCAACGTTACCGTTATCGTCATCGTCAACGTCATCGTCATCATTTATTTGTTGTTAGTCTTAATCATCATCATCATCATCATCATCATCATCATCATCATCATCACATTAACAACATCATTATTAGCAATATCATTGTTAATATTATTATTTGTATGCGTACGAAGCGAGTAAAGCAAACGAAGCGAACAAAGTGAACGAAGTGAACGAGGCGCACGAATGAATGAATGGCGGTGAATGCCCGTTTAATGTGCACGTATAAATAAACTTGTGAAAAAAGTATGCTATGAAATTTTTCTTTTATATATACAAAGAGCGATATGTATGTGTTATATATTTGAAATATTTACATACGTATTAATGATTGGGCGTTTATATATGCATAAATAAATAAATAAATAAATAAATAAATAAATAAATAAATAAATAAATAAATAATATTTAGCTGCCTTTACGATGAATATTTCTTAGAGTTTCTGTATCCAATTCTTTGGTCAACATCTGCACGTATTTCTACAACATTTAAGATAAATTTTTGTTAGATATTTGTATACTTTAGATTATAACAGATTGCCAGAATATTGCATGGCATGGCATGACAAAGTAACAAAACAAACAAGTAAATCAAAAAGAAAAAAAAAGGGAAAAAACAACTAAAAGATTTATTTATTTATTTCTTATTCGTTTTTCTTTATTTTTTTGCTTTTTTCTTTCTTTTTTTTTATTTTTTAATGAATTTTGATCAAAAGCTTACACATTATTTACATGCATTTTAAGAGCCGATATAATATTTATCAGAAAAATTAAACGAACTCTTAGATAATTTTGTTAAAAATATGTTAGATTCATTTATTTATATGAAATTGTTAGAAGTTTTAACAGAAACATAAAAGCAGCAGTAAATCTCGATGTTGTGATGGTCTTTTTTTTGTAAATATTCCTACAGAGAGAACAATTTGTATTAGACTTTATTCATGGCGAGGATTTAGATGCAAATGATGCCTATATGTTTGAGACTTTTCTTAAAGTCTGGCCATATTTTGTTTACGTTCTTTTGATTAATAAATTTCAGATAAATTGAAAATTTCAAAATTCATTGAAAGTATTGTAATTTAATGAGAGTGTATGAAGATATGTAGTGATGTCCTAAAATTGTGCTGCATAAACTAAAGACTCTATTTATTGATGTTTCATTCAAATCTCAAATTTTGATTTCATTAACATTATTTAAATCTTAAAACCCACTTTAATGTTTTAATTTTACGTTCTTTTTGTCACAATTGCTTTATCTAATTATCCAAAATTTATCGATCATATATTTAAGAATTTAAGTTCTTACTTAACATTTTGTTTTATGGGACTTTTCGATACTTTTCGATACTTTTCGAATTTAGATTGTAAGTCATAAATTTCCTGCATAAGTTTCGTCATTTATGGCATTTCTTTACTAAATTTCTATTACAAAACAAAAGCCTTTGAATTCCAATTCTATAAAACTTTTAAATTTTCTTGAATTTTATTAATTTCTCCAAAATGTTCAAATTTTCATTTAACTGATATTTAAGTAATGTTTAGAAAATTTTACAAAATTATTATTTGTGGCAAAAAAATGTTATTTTTAAATTACGATTGAGATATAAAATTCGAAATTTAGATATTTAAAAGTTTTCAACATTTTGAAGTTCTTGACAATTTTATGGAAATTTGCAAAAAATTTAAAAATAAATTTTTGAATTATTTTATATTAAAATGTGATGATAATTAATGACAATATTCATACAAATACATTTATATTTAAGTACATTTACAATGTATTTGCAAATGATTAATTCTAATGGAAATAAAATTATCATAAATTGATTAGATAAATGTAATAAAAATGGAATTGAAAATTACTTCATAAATAAGCAAATACCCATGAGACATTTTAGGATAATTGTTTTAGTGTGAGAAAACATTTACATGAATATTCATTTGAGTGTCGTTTATATGCAAAATCAATTAATATTTTAATTTGTATTTTTAGTTTGCACGATTAAAATTACACATAATACATAAAAAGGAGTTATCTCCTGTGATTTTTTTTTTATAATGATTTTTTTTTAGAAATACCGAACAAGGACAATGTAATTTTCTACCAAAGCTTGTTTAAATAATTATGATAATTATCTTTAAAATCAGATATTTCTAAATCTAAAATATGTAAATATGAAACCGGAATTTATCAACCATGAAATTTATCCATGAATATAAATATGTATAAATCGTAAGTAGTTTATTTAATTATGTGAAAAATAGTTAAGGTATTTTCATGAAAAAGAGAGAGGCAAAGAGATTTTAACTTGTCTTAGTAATTACTGATGGATACGCAAAAAAAACTTCTCAAGTAATTGATGAATTTATCTATTTAATATGCAAATGTGAAATTAGAATTTGTTTTTACTTTATGCCAAACTGTTGTAAAAATTATTCATAATCTCATATTTTTATCAACTAATAATTAAAGTTAGTAGAAAATCTGATCACACAAAAACAAAAGATTCCTTTATTTTACAAAATCATTTCGCATCTAAACAGAAATTTTAACGTTTATTACTTACAAAATCATTTAAAAATATCGCTATGAATTATTTATCTTAAAAGAGCCTAATCGTTTAAATAAAACATTTTTATTTAAAGTTTATATAAAAACTTTTGCTGAACAAAAATTCCGTTTTCATTTTTAGCAACCATGGCGTATGAGTGTTATTTATTTATAAATTTTATTATAAAAGAAATTTATTGGCTTCTAAATTATATAATAATTTAACTTATTGTTGTTGTATTTTTATGTATTCTTTTTGTTTTCAAGAATAAAATAACACGATATTCATGGATTTAATTATCCATAAAGTTACTTTAAATTGGATTAAAATCGAAAATATCAATTTTTGAAAACGTTCCCCAAACTTTCATAGTTTTTCGTGGAGCCATTTGTATAGGCCACATTACTTGCAGTATGATAATGCTTATAATACCCAAAAGAATTTAAAATACACTCACTTTTACTTGTCACGATTTACTAAGAATTACTTTCTAATTCAATTTAAGCCTATTTGTACGTCCATCTGTCTGTCTGCCTTATCATTTTGTCTTTTGTCAGTATTTTTATAGATAAATTTTATTAGCAAATTTTCATACGTGCACAGATTTTCTTCATTAAAATGAACTCCATGAAAATTATTTAAAATCGGACTATTCCGATAGAACAGCCAAATCGGAAATATATGAAAAATAAGGAAACTTTTTAATATTTTTCAATGAAACTTGAAATTTGATGTATTAAATCTGGATCTAGATTGGATTGCTTTTGATAGTCTTCATATAATGTAATTTGTAAATCACTTTTGAGTTAAAACTTGTGACTTTTAAAATTTTCTACTTAATTTATGATTATTTTTCGTTTTACTCTTTTTGGCTTCTTTGACCACAAAGAGGTAAAGCATTTAAAACCCGGATCCGATCAACTATAACGTGATTAATTTGTTTTAAAACAAAACGCCTACTTACTTAATGCTCACAAACTCAGCGAACATCTAGAGATCTAAGAAATACTCTATGAAGGAGATTTGATATTTGATAGTTGAAAGCAAATGATGAAATCGAATAAGATTTTCAACTTGAATTTAAACAAAATTTTGAAAGATTCACGTTAGCGAATTATTTGGTAACATTTTTCAACAGATACTTTCAAAACCAAAAAAAAAAGTATATACAAAAATTAATAATTTAATTAATCAATTTCACATAATGCGGATTCACATTAAAGAAGAAGCAGAAAAAGAAATAAAAAAGAGACGAAGAAAATTGAAAATGAATGTGAGCAAAGAAGGAGAGAAAAAAGAAAGGATCAACAAATTATAAGAAATTCATACGCTTAAGCAGAATTTAAAAATAATGGCAAAAGAGAGAGAAAAGAAAAATGGACCAAAAAAATACAAAACAGGATAAATTACAATTTTATAAACCCGACACTTACATACATTTAAAGAACGCAAAAACATACACACTTAAACATTTATGCAGAGAATTACATTAAAAAATAAAAAATTGAAAAAATAAAAAAAAACTTGTATAAAAATGAAATGAAATGAAATGAAATGAAATAAAATGAAATAAAAGTTATTTGCCTTGACCTAGAGAAAAACTACAAGTTCAATATCCTGCATCATAAAAATCATACAAAACGAAAATACAAAAAAAAAAAAAGAAAAGAAAAGAAAAAAACAGCATAGCAGAAAAGAAGAAGCAGAAAAATATGTATAAAAAATGCATAAAAATAAAAAGAGAGCAAGAAAAAAAAATTAAAACAACATGAAAAAAAAATTAAAAAAAAATTTTATATATAAGAATTCTCTATAAAAGAGAAGTAAACCACAGAACAAAAATAAAAGTTAAAAATCACAAGAAAAAGAAAAAAAAAACAAAAAAGAAAAAGAAACCGGGAAACAAAACGCAAAAAAAATATGGGTAATAAAAAAAAAATAAATAAATAACATAAAATAAGATAAAACTGAAAAAAAAGAAGGAGTTGAAGGAAAAAGAAAACATTGAAAAGAAGCAGCAGCAGCAACAACAACAACAACAACAACAACAACAAGAACCATAAAAATAATGATAAAGCAATAAAATGAAAAAAGAAGCCAACTTAACAATTCTCTCACATTTATTTTATATACACCAACAAAAGCAATAACAAAAAAAAATATTTATTTTGTCTAAAGTGTGATATACAGAATGTCTATTGTGTGTATGTAAAAGAAAGAGAGAGAAAAAGAGATAGAGCATATTGAAGCTTAGAGTAATGCATTCTGTTGGCCGGTTTTGCTTTATTTTAACTACATAAATATCTGATATATTTACACACATGTTTAGGTGTATTCACAAACACATTTATACATACACATACATATACACATATACATACATAATATATATCCACAAATATTTATAAGATTCTTTTAGAAACTTTTTATAATTTGTTTCAGATGAAAATGAGAAGATGCTATTGTGAATATCGAACAAGAACAAGAAGAAGAGAAAGCAAAGAACAAGCTAAAAGCAAAATAAAACAAAAGGGGAAAAGAGATGGCAAGAGAGTTGCAAATGTAAACACTTGCTACACATAAAAATAAATGTATAAAAGAAAAACATTCACACACACACACACACACACACACACACACACACAGATATAGATATTCATGTAGACGAATATTTATAAAATATATGAACATGAAAGAAAAATTGGAATACAAAAGTTTATACAAAGAATTTTATTAATGGCTTTATAGAAAATATACACCAATACATTCATATATTTATGCCACCACTAACATATATTCACATACACACACACACATACACACACACACACACACACACAGCATACATATGTATAAACAGAAACAATCGCATCAATTGAAATTCGCTTTAATAGCAAAACTAAACTGCTAAGAGTTAAGAAATATTTAACCATGCTGCTATTTCTTCTTCTTCTTCTTCTTCTTCTATTTAGTTTTTCCATCTTAGGTATTTAGTTTTACAAGGCTACTAATAAATAGCAAAAGTGTTGGCGGTAGAAGAAGAAGAAAATCAAAGCAACAATAATAATAACAACAACAACAAAAAATAGCAAAAAGAAGAAGAAGAAGAAGAAGAAGAAGAAGAGTATATTTGTTTCTCATTTATTGGCGCCTTCTGAACTACGTTCTTACTAAACAAAGTTACAAAATAAAAATATAACAACAACAACAAAAAGAATATATATATATATATATATATATATATATATATATATATATAAAATAATAAAAAAATAAAAAATAAAGAAATAAAAAGAAGAATAAAAACAACGATAAGGCAAATACAATTAAAATGGGAAAGTTTTTAAGGGATAAATTTGTTCATTCTTTTAAAGAAAAACGACGAATAAAGTCAAATATATATATATATATATATAGAGAGAGAGAGAGAGAAAATGAAGACGAAAAGAAAATATATAAAATTAAGAATAAACCATAAACTAGAAATGCACAAATAATTGTCTAGGTCAGTGTAATCGAATCAAAATATTATGCCATTATCGATATCAGCGGTTATTTTTTTTTATGTCTCATATAAAAATCTACCATTGTTATTGTTATTGTTTGTTGCTTTTTCATTTTGATAGGGTAAGTAAAAAATATTTATATTTAGAGGTATGTGAAACTTTGAACAACTAAAACCATTTTCATGTCAATAGAATAAGTTTGTGACCCATTTATTAAATTCATTCACATTCGCAATGAAGAACCAGCTTTAAAATAGTTTCAAAACAAATTTTTAATAAATTTTGATAAATAATGAATATTAATGAATAATGAATAATGAAATGTTAAAAGAAGATTTTTTCCAATATGCAAATCTTTTCACTGGGCGATATTTCATATTAGAAGGCAAAGTGATTATTTGTTTTAGAAGTTCATCCCTTTAATTGTCGAATAAATCTCAATTGAATAGAAAAATATGCTTTTGAGTTTTTCACAACGCAATTATTCGATTTTAGTAGCGTACCCAGCTCATGACAATGCTATTTAGAAGAATGTTCTTCCCCTATAACTAAAAACTTTCAAATTGTAGTGTAGCATCGTTTGGAACTGAGTAGGGATTTGAAAGGGGCCAGTATAAAAGGTACCATCCTAATCTATATTTTTTTGACTTATTTAGACAACTTTATTAATCATATTGAGATGTTTTCTTAAGAAGAGCATAAAGACGATTTATTCAGACTTTACTTTACGGTTTGAGTTTAGTGCTACACTATCAGAAAATAGCTGCACAGCACAATCTTTTTCTCAAGTGAATGATTCAAAATTCTTATAAAATTTTTATAAAAAGAATGATAATTTTTTATTGGCCTTTGCATGCAAGGCTCTACACTGGCTCAGAGTTCTAAAATTATAAATTAATTGTTTAAACTAACTTTAAAAAAGAAATGTGTAAATTGTGTCTATCAATTTGACGTACAAAATGGGCGTGCCACATCTTTAGTTAAGTCGAAAGTAAGTTACATTTGAAAGATATTTCTTTTGAAACAAATGTTGAAAAATGAATAAAAGTGAGATTCAAAATTCCTAATAGAAACAACAACAGTATTCAAATAATAATAATAATTATAATAATAATGTCTGGCAACAACAACAAGTATAACAGTAAACCAAAAAAATTTTCGTTAGTTTTTTAAATTTCTTTTACTTTCAGATAATAAAACTGGTAACTAGACAAAAAAGGTAAACAATAAAGAAAGTGTAGAGAGAAGAACAAACATTACAACAACAATAACAATAACAATAACAACAACAATAACAACAATAAATAAAAAAGAAAAAAAACGAATAAATGTAAGAGATAAATAATGGGAGAATGAACAAAAAACAAAAACAAAAACAAGACCAAACTAAATAATAAATTTTGTTGAATTGAATTTAGAGCAATAAAAATGTGCTCAGAAAATAGAACTAATACAATTACAAAATACAAAAGCATTAAATGACGTCATCATTTTCATATAATATTCCCTTTTTTTCTTTCTTGTACAAACAAACAAACAAACACACACACACACACACACACAGACGCTTACATACGCACATACACACGAAAAAGTAAAACGAACAAAGCAATGAAATATTCTTTTTTCTTTTTACCTTCTTCTCTCAACGTTTTCAAACTGACTGTGTTTGCCTGCCGGCCTTTGTGTAATTGGCTCCGTGTCTGCGTGAGTGTACGCATGTGTGTGTGTGTGTGTGTGTGTGTGTGTGTGTGTGTGTGTGTGTGTGTGTGTGTGTGTGTGTGTGTGTGTGTGTGTGTAATAAAAAAAAAATAATAACAAAAGCAATAAAAAAACGAAATTGTAAAAATTGTGTTTATTTTTCGATGATCGAATTGGTCAAGTCAATTTAAAAATTTATCTCCCCTTGAGTTTTCTTTTTTTTTTTTTTTTTGATGCCTGACAAAACAAACTTTTTCCAAGTTATGTTAATGTTTTTTGCTGTTTGTTTCTTTTCTTTTCTATTTTTTTTTTTCATTTTTCATTTTTAATTCTTTATTTTCTTAGAACAAAACTTTAAATACGAACATTTCTGCACATACCCACACATACACACACGCACGCATTTGCCACATTCCCATTTGCCAAAGCCAAACACTTGCTTAACAAATGTAATCAAAATACGAATATAAAAATAAAGTAAAATAAAAGTAAAATAAAGTAAAATAAAAGTAAAATAAAATAAAAGAACAAGAAAAAAAACTGTATGCAATTTAATAAGAAAATAACACAAAATGAAAAAAAGGACGAAAGAGAAAATGTTATAATAAAAATAATAAGAAAAATATGAATATAAAAAAAAGAAAGAAATGGAGAAGTAAACAAGTTTAAAAGAGAGAAAAAAAAACACAAGAAATGAACTCAAGAAATTCAATGTCAATAACTTAAACAATAAAAATATAATAATAATAATAATAATAAAAATAATAAACAAAAAAAAAAAAAGAAAAATAAACTAAACAGAGAGAAATGAAACGGAGAAAAATGATGCAGAATAAAATAGAAAGCAGAATGCAGTATCAAGTAGACTAAGTGTAAGGGAAAATATGTGGGGCATACAAATCCGCATAAATATCTAACTCTATCTCCATCTCTATCTCTTTCTAACTTGCACTTGTATAAAGAAAAAATAAATCTATGAGATGTTTGTGGAAAGTTTTGGCGAAAAAAATTCTAACATTTATTTTTGTGTTTGTAAAAGAGGGCAATAGATATATATATATATATAAAAAGAGAGAGAGAGAGAGAGAGAGAAAGAGAAGGTATAATAAATAAATTAAATTATGTTGTCTCTTTCACAACTTCTACCATTTTTTGTTTTTCCTTTTTTTTGTCTTTTTTCAAAACTATATGAAGTGCATTTTTAAAAACATAAAATTTACAACGATGATAATGATGATGATGATGATGATTATATTAATGATGGTAATGATGATAATGTTTTTAATCAAAAGTTAATGTGTCATTTTCTTTATAATTCATTTATTTTTTTTATGAAATCGAATAAATAAATACAAATAAAAAAACACGAGAATCGTTTTAGTCGGGAAGACAAAAATTGAAATTAATATTTTTGAACGATTTGCTTTTGAATTATGATTCGGATATTCTATGTGAGAACCAGGACAAAACTGGCTTAAGTTACAGTTAAGGTAGATTTACTTGAAATTTCCTTTTAAGAAACACAAAAACAGATTTAAAAAACGCCTTGACACACAAATCAATGGAATGCCATCAAAATTGATGGGCATGTCTAAATCGTTTCAAAATTTGATCAAAATCTGATCAGGAATACATAAACCGTGTAGCTTTCTTTCCTTCCTACCATTTAACGCGTTACAAACGCGTTAACAAAATGAGTAGAGCCCCAATACCCAATCTCTGAGTGATGGGTATAAAAATTCTATTTTACATAAATTTTTTTTTTTCAAAATAAGAAGATTTTAATGTGATTTTACAAATTCAATAAAATACATTCAAAAATTTTAATTATTAGGTGGACAGACAACATCTCTTTGAAATTTAGTTTATATATTAAGACTCATAAATCAGAAAAGATAGAAAACAGCAGCTAAAAACAAAGCAAAAGTGCAATTCAAAAAGAAAAGATCAAGAAGAGTAAAATGAGAATTAATAAATCTGTAAAACTTTATTGAGACTTATTAAATATCAAAAGAAAATGCTAGTTTGGATGTGTGTGCTTTTATTCATAATATGAAAATAAAAACAGAACTTGATGAATCAAGTTCAAGTTTAAAATATAAATTGAGAATTTTTATTGCTATTTGTTGTGTCTCATTATTTGCCGTTACTAATATGTTTGCTCTCCTTTTTATTTATTATTATTGTTAATGATCATAGTAATGATAATAATGATGGTATTTTATAAATACTCTAAACGATAATGATCATAATATTAAAAAAAAACGGCGTAATAAGATTTATACTCTTGAAATGAATAAAAAAAATTGAATAAAAACGCAATTTATTTTTTATTTCTTGTCACTGTCATATATATATAGAAATATATTTACAAGGCCATACGCACATGCATACACACATACAAAAATGTAAAATGCAAAAAAAAATTTGTAAAATGTTAAGAAGATTTTTGACTTTGAATTTTTCTTTGCTTTGCTAAATTTACAGTATCATTGATATGCAACAACAATAACAACAGCAAAAAAACAGAGTACAAAAAATTACAATAATTGTTATTTACAGTTATGTATAAGAAAATGTGGATTATTATTGTTGTTGCTTCAAAGAATTTTTATACAGTTAAATAAAGAATTTTCACAACATTTGATTTTCTTTTATTTTCCATTTTCACTTGTTCCTCTCTTTGTTATTCTTATTATTATTGTTATTATTATTATTATTATTATTATTATTATTGTTATTGTTGTTATTATTATTACTGTTAACGTTGTTCTTTTATTTTCTATTCTATTTGAATGTTTTCTTTTCTTTTGCTGTTGTTGTTTTTATATGCTACTTTCTTTTTATAAGCTACTAAAACTAAAACTGAAATTAAAACTAAAACGAAAGTCTTTGAATAAAAATATATAAAAATTATTATTCACATTTAATGTAGGGGATAGATAGATAACTCACAACTCTGCTTCTTAAAACACAATCACAATTTGTGATTTGTAATTCAATTTTTTTTTTTGTTTTTTAATAATAAAATTCATGCATGTATGTGTTGATGTTTCTGTATGTATTTGTGTTATAATTTTGATATTGTTAATATTATTGAAAACTATATAAAGAAAAATGCTAATAAAATCAAAAAGGCATAAAGAGAGACATAGCGAGATGGGGGTTAATGGTAGAAAGAGATAAATTTAGTCTGGTACTGTTTTTTGTTTGTTTATTTTTTTTTTAATACAAAATACTCTAAAGTTCTATATATATTTTTATTTGATTTCCATTTGTCTCAACTGGTCTTCTTTCGTACATTTTTGTTGCACTTGTTTTCCTTCTTTTTTTTTGGGAAGCATTTTTGTGCAACATTTTTTTTTTCTTTTGCTTTTTTTTTTCTGCTTTAACACTTTTATGTTTTATGTATTGAATTCATTACTAATACAAAGATTGTCGACCCACTTTTCACATATAAAATTTTTTTACTTTCGCTACTACTTTCTCTCTCTTTCTGTATCTCTCTCTGTCTCTCTCTCTCTGTCTGTATCACTATCTCTTTCTACTTGTCTGTTACTATTTTTTTACCTCTTTGTTTTTTTTTCTCCCATCCCGTCTCTTTAACTTTTTTCTTTTTCTATTTCTCTCTCTTTCTCTCTCTCTCTCTCTCTCTGCCTACTGTAATTTGCTCTTTAATTTTTGCTCATTTCTATTTCAGATTATATTTATTTATTACAGCACAATATATAGAAAATCGAGACTGGAGTAAGTACAAAGAAATTTTACTAGTTTGATTTCAAATAGATTATATATGTTTCATATGTTCGTGTAAGTGTGTGTGTGTGTGCATGTATATATGTAACAAAGAGTAGGAAGAAAAAACAGTATAAAAGTGTATTTATTTATAAGGGTGAAATTTGTACCAATTTTTATGTGCCTTTTGCCATGTGTCTGGTGCCTTGTGCCTGGTGCCTTGTGCCTTGTTCCTTTTCCTTTTTTTTTTTTTTTGAATGCTGCATATTTTTATTCTACTTTTGAATAAAATAATCAGTAAAATACTTTTACTTTTAGTGTGTGCCTACAATTTTCTATGTGTTGAAAAAAAGGAAATTCATCTGTTGATTTTAAATGTACGATTAAAAGCAATCACATTTTTTGTCACATTAAATCTTTTAGAGGTAAAGTTAAAATAAATGTTATACATTTTATACCCGTAAATTTTATTATATTTAGAAGTCAAATTCTGCAAATGTCTATTTCAGCTTTAGATTTCGATTACGTTTAGATTCTCTATTAAACTCAAAATCAAATTTTGTAAAATATAAAATATACGAAACAGATTCACATAAGATGCAACTAAATTTTATTAGATAATCCATAAATTTCGAGAAGTTTCCTGCAACAATTTACGCCTACGTGGGGCTTCATGTGAAAATTCTTTGTTTTAATTTTTCTGGTATTTTTTTTTTTGAAAATAAACAAAATCCAGTAGTTTTTTTTGCATTTGTCGGACATGTGAAATCACTGAATCGAGTCCCAATTCTAGCTTCAAATTTTAGTTGAAATCTGCAAATTGTAAAACTCAAAAGTGGAAAAAGAAATTGAGAAAAAATTATCAATAGTTTGCTTTGATATGAAGAAAATGAAAGTAGACCTATAATTCTACATGATTTGATCTTCGGAATCTATAACCATAATTAATAGAGACTATAATTTTAATTGGGATAGCACTTTAAAGACCCCATAAGTATAATTAAGCAATAAGAACATTACACATGAAAATCTTCCATGAATTTCAGTCCGTGCTCTAGAAGAGTTCTAATCTTCAGACGTTGTAATCAATTTTTTTTTTTCAGAAAGAAAAACTACTAATTTTTTTTCTATTTTTGTTTTAATTTGTTTTAATGAATTTTTAAATAAACATTTGCTTTTCAATAACTATTATTATCCTTGCACCCAAAGAACAATAACTTTAACAATATTTTTTTTCTTTATATTATTATTATTGTTGCCATTATTGTTATTCACTTCCTTAGTAATTGTTTTCCTATCATTCAGTTCTTTTTCCTTTTCTTTTTTCTCTTTCTAAAATGATTTTTGTTAATAGAGAATCCCACGTTAATATCCCATCGTTAGATATTTGCCTTTATTTTTATTTTTTTGCTTAAATCTTCTTATTGTTTGTTTGTTGGTTATTATTGTTGTTTTTACTATTGTTGGTTTCCGTTTAATTTTCATTTTTTTCTTTTCATTTTCATTCTATTTTATAAATGTTACAAATACGCACAATTAATTGAACAACACATGGCCAATAAAATAAATATGATTACTTTTATTATAGCAAAATAAATGTGGTGAAATGTGAGTTTCGTAAAGTCGATCATGGAATCTAAAGTGAAATATTTTCTTAAAGAAATAATTTTAAAAAGCCATCTCAATCAGATGAAAATCGATTAAACAAATGGCCAGTTGAAATGATTAGTTATTGAAAAATTTAAGAGGCACAAAACTCGTCTAATTGCGAGTATCGATGTTTGAGATTTTAATTAAAAAAACTAATCAAATCTTTTTTTGAAAAATTTTTAGGGAGAATAATTAAACTTTCTACCATTTTTTGCGAGATGTTCCACACAAAGCGATAAAGGCCCTTTCCTGATTTAATATCTCAGTTCTTCTGTCTCTTTAACCAGTTGAACTAAGTGAATTAACGAAAGGATTCGACTTCTTAGTATGCTTTGAATTTGCCTTTAAGAATCAGTGAGTTTGTAACTTCTGCGTCAGTAATCAATCGCATGATCTTAAAATATGTTATTTATGGGAATACTAATGAATTGATAAAATATTTTTGAAAGAGCGAAAAAATTTTAAATTTAATTAACTTTTCCTATTTAAAGGACGATTTTAGTCCATTCATTTTTTTTTTTTGAGAATGCAACTATTTCATGGACATCTACATTAAATTGTACACAACCTTAATGGATTAATTGTATTCACTCGGGATCTCAGCCCTTTAGTTTAAGGCTTTTTTTTTTTGAATCATAGAACCTTCTTTGATCTCATAAATAACGTTAATAGGGCGAGCATCTTGAAAAGTTTTCCTAACTTCAGTCATCTAATTCTGGTGCCCGTTGAAACCTTTCGGTTAAATATCAAATACAACAGTGTTAATATGTGGCGGGGCTGGACCTCTTGCAGAGAAATTTGTTCGCTTGACCTTAGAGTTAAATGGATTTTGGGATTTTTTTTTTAAAAAAAATGCATTTTTTACAAATGCATAAATAAAACTGAAAAATTTATTAAAAGATTTTATAGTTAAACTGAGTTGTGCATGCTGTTACGAGGGATTGAATCAACTTAACATATAATCGAATGCTATTTTTTGACGGCTCATAATATAAAACTGTTTCAAATACACAAAAAAATTTTTTTTTGTTTTTTTCTAATGCATTCTGTTTTTTCCAATACTTTTTACCATTAAAATAATATAGCACGCATATGATGTATTTATTTCATCACTGGTTTAAGGGGTGAAAAAGAGACAGAGAGAGAGGGAGAGAGAGAGAGAGAGAGAGAGAGAGAGATAGAGAGTCAAATAAAGAGCAAAGTCTGTGTTCTGCTGCCTTTAATAAGATTATATTAGATAGTTTTCTTCGTGACACCCGCTGATTGTTTTTCTCGACAATTCCTCCTTAAGCATAATAGACGTAAACGAATACACAAATACCCGCACATATACGTACAAACACCCAAATACTTTTATACAGAAACAAAAATGTATCCATAGATTCTAAAAATTTGTGCATTTATCTCATTTGTAGAGTTTGTTACTTCTTTGTTTTCCGTTTTTTTTTTCTTGTTCTATGTAAGCTACTAAATGTGATTGTATTTTGTGTGTGTGTGTGTGTGTGTGTGTGTGTGTGTGTGTTCATGTGCATTTGTATAGATTTGTGTTTGTGTGTATGCATGAGTTAGACAAAAGAAAAAATGTACTTGAATAATTTAAAGATTCATGTCATTAGAGTAGAGATTGCTAAATGAATAACTCGTGCTAGGCACAAACCTCCAATTGGAGTAAAATAAAGATAGACACAAAGACATTGCAAAAGAATGAGAGCTATTGCTGGAGCTAAAGCTAGAGCTAGAGGGGTATATGTAATCCTGCTGTTATTTTTATGTACAAAATATACAGACAGAGAAACTAACATTAAATGGAAACCCACGTGGATTCACGCATACAAATAAGAATTTTGTTAATTCGAAAATTTACACTGTACCCGCTGAGCAATGATTTTTGTACCCTACATCATCATGGGTTGTTACATGGGTGGGTACATGGGTGGGTAGGTACATGGGTGGGTACATGGGTGGGTACATGGTTGGGTATGGGTGGGTATATGGGTGGGTATATGGGTGGGTACAAGGGTGGATGCATAAGTTTTATTATACCCCTTGACTTTTTGATACTATTTAAACCTATCTGGCTGCCTATCTCTCTAATGTCTCTTCATGCAAATTTTTGCCAAAAAACAGGTCAGAAGTTTTGAGATATTTAAACAAAAGGTAAACCCTATTCAAAATGGTTAAAATCACATTTTTTTGCCACCACGCCCCATAAAGCGCCTTTCTTAAAAAAATATAAATATAAATTGCAATATTAAGTATATTTTAATAAAAATAGGCGTGTAATTATATTTTAACATGAAAAATACCTGTACCAAAATTCGATACAGATCAAAGCCTATATTTCGACAAAGCAAATGTGTGTGCCGAATTTGGTCCCTTTCGATTCAGTTCTTGGATCCACTGCCGCATAAGCCCTTTCAAATAATTTACCAGTAATATAAAAATTAGGGCTTTTCACTTCACTGAATTTAAAATATTTAATCATAAAGCGACATTTAACGCAAAGCGGTGTAGGTTATTTAAAAGTCGTTGGCTCCTGCCGACTATAAAGTTTATGCGTTTTTTTTCTTCTTAATTTTTCTTTAAATTTTTTCAATTTGGCCTTGTAAATGTTGTATTGAAGAATAAGAAAATAAAATAAATAAAAAGAAAGTATCTTAAATTGAAAATTTTTTTGAAAGAATAGTAAAATACCGAGTAACAAAAAGGCAACAATACATAAAATTGAATTAGATGATGCTAAATTCTAACACAAGCATTTAGCATGATAATCATAGAAAAATGTGATTTGTCATTGTAAAGATTCAGTTTTCATTGCAATAAATGTCAAGATGCTTATAATGTTCGGACTACGTGGCTGTTTTTGCCTTGTGTTGTTGTTGTTATTGTTGTTGTTGTAATTGCATTGATGAAATATTTAACAATAAGCTATTAATTGTTCTGCGGGCGAAAGAAAATAACGAATGCCCAGCAGTGGTTTTTTCTATAAGATCAAAGGCATAAATAAAAATCCATAAGTAACAAAAAAGTCAATTTTTATACCCATTACCTTTGAATAAAAATAAAAATATCATGAAGGGTATCCCAGATTTGGTTACATAATTTTCCCATTTGTATCTCTTATTATTTATAATTTGCAATAAATATAAAATATTTTTTTTTTCTTTGCATCGTAAGGTATGAATAAGCTTCTAATTATGCCATCCAGCAACTATCCTTATTTGAATTTGTAATTTTTACTACCAAAAGAGTCTTTTATTCATGAGTCGCTTACCACGTCGAATGATTATTGGCACTGCATAAGATTACTAATTAAATGATTGAGCAGTGCCCCATTGAATTTTTGTATTGTATGGCCTTTATTAGCCATCAACATTTAGATTAAATAATTGAACACCTTTGTAAGGCATTATTAAACTATAGCCCGTCTTATAAAATATTGCAGCAGGCATCATAAATTACTGTAAATTAACTTAATATCCGATCAAGTTAATACCGATCAAGTTATTCTGAAAAGCGTTCTTCAAGAATAAAAATGTTTACAAATTTTCAATTTACAGTTTATTTTTTTGCTAAGATTCTAATGATTACTGGAATTAAGTGAAGAAACCTTGACATACAATTCAAAAGTATTACGAAGAGGAAGGTCCAAGCTTAAATATTTTTACTAAGGGTCTGTTATTTCTAACAAATCAGTGCATTCTCTGCATAAATTTTGTAATAAAAATTTCTAAAGTTTCTTTTAAGATGAGAAAGTGAAAAATTTGAACTTTATTAGTATTTAAAAAAAAAAAGTAATTTTAGCAGCCTAGAAAGAGCGTTTTGATATAGTTCTTACTTAGTGCCTCAAATAGTTGTTTTTCATGGTTTTTTTGTCGAGATCTATATCAAGATAAATCTTTATATAGCTTCGAGTATTTCTAAGAATAATATGAAATACTCAATTTTTAGTATGAATTAGCTTCAGATCAAATTATGCTCATATTTGATGGACCAACCTATTTTATTCCAATGAACGTATCTTAGCAGTTGTAATCTGCAGGACATTTTTGATGCTTTTAACCAACGAACTTCTTGATCTATATGAACTGTTTGTACCTTAAATCTTTTTGCTTTTCCTAAAGTTTTTACATCTTGGTCTACAAACTGGTTCAGACTAAAATGTATAGTCAAGCATTGCAAATAAACTTACGTTTACAATGGAAATATGAAAAATACATCAATGCAGACGGATTTTGCTGATTTAAAATATTTTTATCCTAATACTGAAATTGTTAACAATTACTACCGTAAAAAATGAAAAAAATTTAAAAAAAAAATGGAAAAATTAAAAAAAAATGGAAAAAATGAAAAAATCTGCTGAAGATAAATTTCATGCCAAAGGAATACAATAAGAGCAATAACAAAAGAATTATTGTCTATGCAAATTATAATAATTCATTTCAATTTTTTAGTTTTGTTTTTTTTTTTTTTTTTTGTTTTGTTGAGAATCGAAGCTGTTTGTACCCTACACATCAAGGATGTAATAAATTTTTTGGGATTTGTATGTAACATTTTGGGTGTATCTAAATTTTTCAACCCAGATATGCTTAGATTTATTTGCTATTTATCATTTTACATTAAAAGGTCCAATCGTTTTTCCATTTTAAGGTCTATCAAAAGTTTTTTGAGTTAAAGATTGAATTAGCAGTTTGTGAGAAAGTTTTAATGAAAGTTTCTTTTGCAGGGCCATTTCTCAAAATTATTCTCTTTTCAAGTTCTATTATCAATTTTATTTAAATATTTCGTATGTTACGATCTCTAAACTAAACGATTCATAAATTCGAGAGCTCTTGTATCTTTTTAGATTACGTACGCATTAGAACTGTAAGACTCCCGAATAATAACTACTTAGAGAAAATGGCAAACGAAAATGTATAAAAATATGAAGATCAAACAGCAGCAACAGAAACACCAAAAAAAAAAAAAAAAAAAAAAAAAGGATGGCTGCTTACAAAAGTCCATTCAAATTGAAACATTACAATCGTCATTTGTTATTCTTTTGTTGCTAATACTCTTCGAAGTAAACATACTTTTTGGACAACAACAACAAAAACCAAAAAAAAAAAAAACAAACAAACAAACAAATAACACAAAAAGAGTAGTGCACGTTTGTTTATTCTTTTTTCTCATTTTTCGTTAATTCATTTCAGTGAAACATGTTTATATTTTCAGTTTACTTGTTGTTATTGTTGTTGTTTAAATGTAGTTGCATAGTAAAAGATTCTATAAAATAAATCACCTGGCTATTGCTGTGCGGTTAATTTTTAAAGTAAAAAGCAACCAAATAGTTAGTTGAAGGATTAAACAAACGCATAAGAAACGTAAAACAAAATAATGGCAAGAAACAATAAAAAACAACAACAAGCGGCAACAACAATGATAACATGGCATAACAAACTGATAGAAATATATTTGTCTGTTTATGAATGTCTTGCAATTAGTAAACTATGCATTACAATTTGTTAATGCATTTGAATGTAGTGGGCGATATAACTGCAAATCCATCGAAAATTATTTATGAAAATATCGATGTAACATTGTTCCATGTTACATGGAAATAATTAACGAAATATAGCGTTCGTTTATTTTTTATCTCACATCCCATAAAAAATATGCCAAAGATAAATCAGGAATAGATACAAATGATTAATTTTAATGATACGTTGAAACCAAAAATTAAGAACGGTGAATCGAGAACGGAGAAACAAGAAACTAGAATTTAGAACCACGAAAAGAGAATTGTAAAGTGAAAACTGTAACACAAAGATCAACAATGAAAAATTGCGAACTGAAATCTATGAATCGGAAACTAAGAACTAATAACTGCGCCTTGGTAATAAAAAAAGCAAACTGAGAGGGTTGAGTCAAAGATCCATAAACGAAAATCACATTGATAGAACTGAAATTATGAATTGTAAAAGAAAATCTAAAAATTACGAACTGAAATCTATGAATCGGAAACTAAGAACTAATAAGAGCGCTTTGAGATTTAAAAATCGTAAACTGAGAGAGTTGAATTAAGAGAGACGCATTTATAGAATTGTAAATTGGAAAGTTTTCAACGAGAACCAATAATCACCAATTAGAAGCTGAAAATTGACCATTAAGAATCTACAAAATGAGAATTCTAAATTGAATACCGAGAATCAATAACTGTAAGTTATGAAACAATTCTAATTCAAGTAGCGCAATATGCGTTCAATTTCGCCTGCTGTTACAGTTACTTAGCCAATTTTTTTGCATTGTATATTTTCAGTGAAATTAATGTTACCCTTTCATGATTTCAAGAGAAACGTTAACATTAGGGGTTTTTCAAAGAAATCATTCTTAACTATTTCATGCACATTATGATTATTCTTTACTTTTATATATATATATATATATATATATATATATATATATATATATATATATGTATGTATATATATATATATATGTATGTATGTATATGTATATAGTAACTGTAAAATGTTTGTCAAGTCATAAAAATAATCTGTTACAATGGCAGTAGAATTCAGCGATTCGATTAAAGCGATTTTCATAAGTTGTTTGTTTCGCTTTCTTGGCTGCATGATCTACAAAAATTTTTGATATTTTAAAAACGGGTAACAATTGTGAGTAAACAGTTAACTCCATTGAAATTTATATTGTTTGGATGTAACTGATAATGTAAATGATAAATTATGACTAATAAGTCGATATTATAATTGAAAAATTTGTATTCATTGAAAGTTACAATTTAAAATGCTTACAAAAATGATGCAAAATGGCGATTCCTAAAAATTTGATGATCTATATATTTCGTAGATTTAAGGATGAAGGCGAAATAGAGAGAGGAGTTATTATAACGTATAAATAAGTTAACAATTTATAATGATGATTTTAATGTTTTTATGAACTGGACTCAAAACAAACTTTTTTTTAAAATTTTGAGAATGGCATCTATGAAAAAAATCACTTGTATACAGAAAATAATAACTAATGATCTAAATCATTTGCCCTTATATATTGTTTTATCTGATCTTGATAGACAATCTTCTTTTTAAGTGATTAGAAGTGATTTTAAGGGATTAAAAAAAATTTCATCATGAGCAAACAAATTCTGAAGATTTAATTAGCTTTTGAAAAGGTATAACTTTTTTTACATAAAAATTAAGTGCTTTCTATTTTATATTTTGAAAATGGTTGTCAACTTTTTCGAACTGAATATGCGAATAAAAATTTTTACCTTTGCTCTAGTAAAAAATGCAAAATATACAAGTTTTTTACTCCTTGCATTTTACAGGAAACCAAACTAAAAATATTAAGTAATATCAAGCGATTTATTTAGTTAGAGAAATGCTAAAGCGGCTCAAATGTCAAGTTATCTGCGAGTACGTAAAATGCAAAGAATTGTTTGTAAAGCAAGGATATTTTTTCGAATGACCTGATAGTATGTTTCTTATTATTTACCATAACAAAAAAAATATACTGATGTTAATATTACTGCCACTGATAACTGTCAAGTTTATTACTGTCACTGATAACTGTCAAGTTTATTACTGTCACTGATAAATGCCAAAAATTGTTAGCCTTCAAATTTTCATATAAATTTTTTTCTATCATATCATTTCTAATGTTAAGAAGAAAAGGACGAAAATGTGAAAAGGATCAAAACTAAACTAAATAGTAACCAGTGATAATTGATATGTCTATTATACTTTTATTTAAATACGTAAACGTAACTTCAATTGTACACTCACTTAAAGTCAGTTACATTTAGTTAGAAGAAGAATTTAGACATTATATTATTATTAATAATAATAATAATAATAATAATAATAATAATAAACGCTGTCACTCTTGTACTGATTACCGAAAATCAAATACCAAAGTAAATGAAAAAATAAAATAAATAATAAAAGTAGTAATGAGCAAGAGCAATGAGCAAAAAATATTGTGTTATAAAATTTTTCCTTAAATTTTATTTCGAAGAAGTTTAGTAATGTCCTTTTGCCCTAAGGATAATAAACATACATAACAATATAAGAAAACAATGAAAATTGAGTCATGTTATATGTTCATGTTTCTCCATCACTCACTCATGGTTAGATATTTCATTCTGTATTTCTTTTCTATTACGTTCCAAGAAAAAAATGATTGATTTAAGAAGAAGGGAAGTGTGTTAATAGAAAATAGAGGAAAAAGGACAATCATAGTGAAAGATCTTAATTATTAAAGTGTTGCTAAAATTTTGTATTGTATGCTGTTGCATTAAAAAGAGCGTCTAATGATAAGAAAATCATCCTCAATCCCTAGTGATTTCTTAGCCTAAAGGATAAATTGCTATTTATTATGAATTATTATTATACACAACCAACATCATTTATATAGAAATGTGTCCTTGTCTATTTATATGTATATTTATACATTTTTATATGTATATGTATGTGTAAAATTTACAATATTTATGGGTTTCCATCTCATTATCATCACTGATATAAAATAAAAGCACAAAACGATTCAACGATTTACTTTAGAATTTTTCATTAAAAAAAAAATATATGTACATATACACATATACATATACATACACACATACATACATTATCATATAAATAGACATGTGGGTTTATCGTTTACGCTTGGTTTTTTTTTTTTCTTTTGTGTTTTTTTTTTTTATGTTTCGTGACAAAGGATACGCAAGGCAACTAAAGTAAGAAACACTTTTTTTGTTGTTAATATTTTTTTTTTGCTCTTGCATACATTTTACATATATTTCTTTCATATATATACAATAATTTATATTTATGCCTACATATAGCTCATATGTAAATGTGTGAAATGAAATCACGTTATTCAGGATTTTTTTTTTAGGTTTTTACTTTTTTCAATTTTTGTAGATATATTCATTTTGTTAAAAACTTTCAGAAAATGTATCAAGGACCTTTTAATTTATAAACATGTATATTTTTGATAATTATTAAATAGTGAATCGATGTAGCCATTACTATTATGGCCTTGTACTATCGCATTTGTCTCTATGACATCTCGTTCCTTTTTTATTGATATTATTGAAATTTCTTGCAAGCCATTGCTATCAAAAATGGTTCAAAACGTTTAGGGAAGCCATTAGAACTTAAATTTTTAAGGCAAGAAACTTTTTACTCAAATTTTTTATGTATTACCATTGAAATTTCTTGCAAGCCATTGCTATCAAAAATGGTTCAAAACGTTTAGGAAGCTTTAGAACTTAAATTTTTAAGGCAAGAAACTTTTTACTCAAATTTTTTTAGGCATTACTTGTAAATCGCAAAAAATAGTTAACTGAAATTTTAGATGTTTATTCCTACAATGGTTCTACAGTACTCTTTCCAAAAAATTTGGTAAAAATTGATCAAGTTAACATCAAACATTTTATTATCATTATTCATCAAATTTAAATTACTACAATTAGCCACACCCATAAAGTGTTTGAATAAAATTTGAATAATAGCTGCATAAATATTGACCAGAGTTATATATTTATTATTATCATAATCATCATAATCATTATCATGTAATGTAAGGTATATATTTCATACTTCACTTTCACCCTCATTTCAATTGAAATATTTATCATGCATTAGCTCTTTTGTTTCATCGTCCTTTTCTTTTTTCTCTGCTTTTACTTTTCTTTTTCCGTTTTTAGACTTCTTTTGTTGGCATGCTGTATGCCGTACTTTGACATTTGTTTCGCACTAAAGAACGTCATAATGTATTTGTAGTAAATGTTTACTTCTTTACGCGAAATTAGCGAGACCCACATACATATTTCCAGGTTCTTTTTTTTTTACGTTAAATACACTAACTACCCATATAAGTTAGTTGCCACAATTTGAGGCATAATTAGCAGTATTATTAGTTTATGTGAATGTTTGTAACATTCAGGCTTATTTCTAAAATCCATGAAGCCTCTACGCCTGGACGGCTATCCATCCTATCTGCATAATTTGTTTCAAAGTTCCGACCGCTTCAATAACGGCAAAATTGGATCATACATTTGGGCAGTGTCCATAGAAAGTCTTTATTTATATAAGAAAATGTTTTAATTTCATATGGCTCTGGCCTGGTACAAAAACGTTCATATTTTATAATATATTTAATTAAATTGAGCAAAGTGTAGAGTGTAAGGTATTTAATAATTGCCCAAGATTATGTACAAGGATTTTATTTGCATTATTTTCCCCTTTTTTTTTTTTTTTTTTTTTTTGGTTTCTTTTCGGCTTTAGTATCAAATTTACCGTGTGCTTGTCTCATATTTTCGTTATTTGTGCGTAATTTGAGGTAGCACATGAGTAGAAAACGCTAAATATGAAGAAAAAGAAAATCAAAACCAAAGTAAGATGAAATGTTGCAAATTCTCATCCTTAAGTTGAAAAAAAAAAAATACTCTGCAACGATTTTATTTTATTCTCTTGACATTTTTATTTTTCTATTTCTATGCTTCTCACTTAATATTTTTCAACCTTCAGCCATTTCTTGTATTTAGAATTTATTTAGTTCCTGTAGAGAGCATTTGCCATTTTATATACCATAACCGCCACATCCTACGATACAAAAGAAACAATAGATTGTCATACAACGTCTCTGATACATTTTTGTTTCAAATTTTTTTTTTTTTTTACATTTATATTTGACAGTTCTTTTGCTGCAAAGTACGTTAAATTCGTATAGATATATGTAACATTCGAATAGTCTTGATTCGATCTACAATAGACTATTCCCATATCTATTCATTCGTTTAGTCTGCCATCCTTTGAAATCCTTTGAAATCCTTTGAAATCCATCTTTCTAAATTAGTAATTAAATTGCTAGATGCAGGAGTTTTAAAAAATTTTTAAATGAAATATGATACACGGTTTAAATCTTAAATGATGAAGCCTTTGGAAAGTGCTTTAGAAAGGTCCACTCTTACAACATCTTCATATAAGGCCTAAGCCTAAAAAAAATGAGTCAGTCATAGGCCGGCTTTTGAACAATTGAAATTTTTCATTTTCTTCATTTATAATTCGCTTTCCTGCTTTTTAATTGGCATTTGGAAAAATTGTGCAGCGCATTCAAAAATTGGCCTCGACCGATTGTAACAATTTACTTCTGCTTTGTTTGTTTGTTTTTTTTTTTTTTTTTTTTTTTTGGTATATATGAAAGTAAATAGACACAAACAATTGCCTAAATGATTTTATGTGCGTGTGATTTATAGAAAATACTATTCTAATTGCTTAGGGTGTCATTACGTACGTCGATATTGTATATCTATGAAAATCGAATAATAAAATTCAATAGCACTCACATTTATGTCTAGCAAAGTAAGTTTAAAGTTGTAGGCAACTGCGTTTACATGCAATAATTTTTGTTTGTTAGTTTTCTTCTTCTCAAATTAACGTTCGTTATGTAAATGGAATTTTCTACTTGTATGGCTTCATAGATCAAGGATGGTTAGATGAGTAAACAAATTAAATATCTTCTTGTCTTATTATATTAAATTTCCAAATGCACTTTTGACCGACTGCACTGCAAGAGGATCAAGCCATACTTTTCATTAAAGTCACTTGCTTTCTATGCAGGCAAAAGTCACTTGTAATCAATGCATACTATTTCATTAACTCCAAATAGAAAATATTAAGGTAATTTCATCAAATGAACTTTAAAATGTTTTAATTGGAAGTGTAACTGGGAACCTTGCATAAGGTCACCTTGAATCTGGTCTTTGGTTTTTTAATCAAGCAGTTTTTTAAAGACAATTAAATGTCTCTCAATGGATGTGGATCTGGATAGACATGGTAGATATGAATCGCACTTACTTACTCCGTACTTACTCCTAACCGAGTCGATTATAGTTAATTAAAAGTCTACTCTGTAACCAAAATGAAATGTGCTTTTGGTAAGAGATCGGGATCTATCTGTCTTACGCACAATTTAATGGATCGCGACTTATCTGCTTATCGTATAATTTTAAGGGCATCGAATCCAAATAACATTCGTACAATAAGATCTTCTTAAAGAACTTTTGACTACGAAGTTAAACAAAACTTTAAGCAACTTAAATTGAAAAATCTGGTCTGAAGGATCCATTTATTGTGATTTTATCGGTTAAGGCATTGTAAGTTAAAAGTAAACAAAAGTCTAAAACAGAAATATTAGACTAGACCTGCCTATTAAGTGTAATAATGTTGGAACGTGAAAGTAGGAAGAAAGAAAGGCTAAGCTTTCATAAAAATCTTTAAAATTTTTAACAAATTCGTAAAAAAGTCCATATGAAGTTACGTTTTAGTTCCATAAATGTTCTGATTAATCGCTTGGAACAGAACATTTGATACACGTTGCTTCAATAAAATATCCAAATATTAATTAATGTTAAACTGTCTCTTTCTCTCTCTCTCTCTCTCTCTCTCTCTCTCTCTCTCTCTCTCTCATATATAATACATATATACAAATAACAGTTTAAAGGCAGTGTGTGTGTGTGTGTGTGTGTGTGTGTGTGTGTGTGTGTAGCACTCGTGAAGTCTAATACACGAAATTAACACGGCCACACATGGAGCCAAGAAAAATATTTAATTAGTTTAGTTTAGTTTCGCGTTCAAGGCATTGCCATATATTTTATGCGACCATGTTGATAAGATGATACAACCATCAGCGATTACGATGACTATCACACCACCAAGCTAACACCACCAAGCTAACACCACCAAGCTAACACCATACATCAACTACTACACTAATACGAATTTATGCAAAAATAAAAGCCACCACCATTGAACGGTTACTTGATATCTTAAGACTTCTTTGCACTTCTTTATATGCCTTCAAACAATTTTCTGCAGTAGTTGAAGTTTGGTGTCTGGTAAATAATACAAGCGGAAGTCGTATTTAAAAAAAGTTAAATAAAACAAAATAACAAAAATGAAGAAAAGAAATCTTAATTTTGAAAGTCATTATTATTATTATTATTTTTTTTTTTTTTGGGGTGGAAAATAGCGGAAAAATAATATCGTTTCGTATGAACCGCAATTAAAAACACGATGCATGATGCATGATGCATGAATACTTGAATGTGGTAGCGTTATGGTTATGGAGAATGGTGAATGTAGAGAATGGGTTTGATTGGTTGTAGTGGTAATGGAAATTGAAATGAAAGTGATAGTGAAAATAAGAAAACGTTTAAGCATCGAAGTAAATTTTAGAGAATTTTTTATATATCACATTTTTATATCACATTATTTTATAAGATTATTTCTATATTTGGCGCAAAATATTTAAGTGTTAAGTGTTTACGTGTACAAATTGCTTGATGGTTGTTTTGAAACAATTATCCAATAATTTGTATTCCGTTTAATTGAAATATCCTAAAAACTTTATCAACTTTATCAAGGAACTTCACAATACACAGGGCAAGGTATGATCGATCATGTAGCAAAATGGCAAAATCTTAATTCGTTTTTTTTTTTATTATGAATGAAATTAAATATACTTTGTACAACTAGAAGGTTATTTAACCCAAATGCAGATGGACAGACAGACCTAAAAACATATATAGAGATTGACGATTTTTTATAGGTAATTTAATGAAATAACTTTAATGAGCAACTTGTTTTGGACTCTACTTCGAACATAAAAATCTCCCAAATGTTTAACATTTTTACGAAGCCTGCTGTAAAAAAAAAAATCTGTAAGAAAGTAGTAGAAAGTAGTAGTTAGAGTTTAGGCCTAAAACTGGCAACTGAGAGGATGATACTGAGAGGATGATTGTGATACAACATAATCACGAAAGTACAAATAAAATTTTTATGGACGGCTGGGACTAACTTTAAAGCACTCTACATCATTTTACTTAATGTGATTACTAAATTAACGTAATGACAAGTACAAAATTTTAATTAAATTAAAGTACAAATTTTAATTAATTTGATATTTTAAGAAGTTTGTTAAACGAAAAGAGCTTCAAAAATGAAGGGACTTAAGAGAGCTTCAAAAATGAAGCGACTACTTAAATCAAATTTATTAAGTGCATTAATGTTTTCAATTAATATTTTAAATGTATTAACTGTGTTGGATGACTACATCGGTGTATCGATTTTCAGTAAACGGCAAACACACTACACCACTTGTGGCATGAATTATCCATAAATTTGTGCAAATGGAGTTAAGATAGACCCTCCTTTGATTATACCAATCGACTTAAAATCAAACCCTTATTCGTTTCGATTTAAGCCCATCTATCCATCTGCCCATCTGCCCATCTGCCCATCTGCCCATCTGTCCGTCTGATATCTGATGTCTGCCCATGTAACTTTGCTAACAAGGAAGTCGAAATTTTTAGATATTTTAGTGAAAATGTTGTTATTTGAAAACAAATTACAATTTTGAATACATTTTAATATTTCTTGGCACTGATTTGTATGTTCACACAGCAAAAATGTGTAGCATATTTGAACCAGATCGATATATTTTTATGATAACTTTCTATAAAACAACTTTTACGAAAAAAATCTTTGTGTGAATAAAATCTTGAATTTATTTTGGTGAAAATTGGCATTAACTTGTGTTTTAACATTAAATATAAGTGTCCATTTTTTGCATCTTCTTTCAAATAATAAAGAAAACCACAACTTTTTTTTCAAAATTATTACCCACAATTCGCTTATTTGACGCTTAATTAAGCATTAAGCAAAAATGGTGTAAGGTATTTAAGAGACGGCCCCGAACCACTTTGCCTTTAGTCAAATATCTCTAAAATTATGAACTTTCTTAGGAAATTTAATGAACGAACAACAAAAGTATAAGAAAATTTTTCCAAATGTTATCCACAACCATATAAATTTTGAACCATAAACGATGAGGTACAAATGTATAGACATTTATTCATATGCATGAATTATGAAAAGTTTTGATATATCAAAATTTCCTACATCACACAAAAAGTGTACAATTAATATATTTTGATGAGAAAAACAAAAGCACGAAAAATTACGCGACATATCCGCCAACTGTCACATAATAATTTCAAATTTTATCATACATTGTTGTCGCATATCGATACGTCTCACTTGCTATGCTAGCTCTTTGGAAAATATTTACGTGATACACACACACACACACACACACACACACACACACACATATATATATATATATATATATATATATATATATATATATATATATATATATATATATGTGTGTGTGTGTGTGTGTGTGTGTGTAAAATCATTGATTTTGTGAAGTCAAGAGAAGGGAGTATGAGAAGATAGCGATATTGAGCGAGTGAGTGAATGAATCGAAATGGTTTGAGTTGATGAGTGGCAGGCAGAAAATAATGGCAACAAACTCTTAATGCCAAACTACTATTTCTTTATTAGAATAATAATAATAATAATAATAATAATAATAATAATAATAATAATAATAATAACACTAACAGCAGCAACAACATTGATAATAGAAATAACAATAATATGACTTAACAAGAAAGACGGCGATGGCGATGGCGATGGCGTTAGCGATAGCTATGGCGATGGCGATGGCGATGGCGATGGCGATGGCGATGGCGATGGCGACAATGACGACGATATTAACAGAAAATATAACAATGGCCCATCAACAATGTCGATGGACGACATAGATGAACGACTACTTTTAATGAAAGATGCTGCTCCATTATTGTTACTATTGATATTACTACTTTTGTTGTTGTTGTTATTATTATTATTGTTATTATTATTGTTATTGTTATTGTTATTGTTATTGTTCTACTTGTACTTGTACTTGTGCTTACTACTAATACGCTGCCTTATAACGGTCGAATTGATGTCATTCAAAGAAACTTCATTGCATTCATGCATTGAATAACGGAATATTGTACTGTACTGTACTTTTTCATACTGTAATGTACCGTAATGTACCGTAATGTAATGTAATGTGGTATGAGTTGCCCATATAGTTATTTAGATAGCTAGAAAAAGATAGAAAGCAAATGTATGATATGAAATGAATTGAATAAAATGATTGAAGAAGAAAAGGGGGAAAAAAAAGGGCAAAAAGTTGTGTGACGATGACGTTTATTTAACGCTAACAGGGAATTTATATATATATATATATATATATATATATATATATATATATATATATATTATACATATTTGTAACATACATTACCTATTATATAAAAACGTGAATTGTAAGTGTACAAAACTAGTGAAATGTGTTTTACTTGATGCCAAGATTCTGTATTCTATGCTAGACTAAGACACAAATGCCGTATTCTAACAACGTTGAATATCTGCAATGGAAAATACACTTGAAATTTAGATGTACATATACATACATACACACACACACACACACACACACATATATATATATATATATATATATATATATATATATATATATATATATATATATATATGTGTGTGTGTGTGTGTGTGTGTGTGTGTGTGTGTGATTAAGATGTGTAGAAGAGAAGCACAATTGCGCGCCTCAAAATGTCCTTTTTCGAACAAAAGACACGTTTCAACCGTGTAGGCAAACATTTCCACAGACATACATACATACATATAAACGCGTGAAAGCAAGAGAGATAGATTGAGTGCAAGAAGTATACAGATGGAAAAAGTATGAAAGAGTAGGAGAGCACTACCCACTGGTCTACTTTTTAGCTTTAATATAATACAAATTTTTTGCCTTATCATTTTGTGCTATAAGACCGTAGAGAGATGGAACACTAATAACACATACACACACACACACACACACACACACACACACATACATACATACATGCATACATATACACATATATCATATGTCATATGTCTGTATAACCATATGAAATTCCGCAATGAAGTAAAAGGCACACTACGGCTGGTGCCGGCGCTGTTTTTGCTGCTGCCGTTGTTCACATTAGAAAAACGAAAATAATAATCAGAACACTCAAAAAGAAAGCAAGAAAAAACACAAAAAAAAAAAAAATAAGAAAAAACAAGAAATATAATAAAAATAGTCAAAGACGTAAAAGATAATAACAACAATAGCAAAGCAAACACTTATAGATGAATACGCGATAATACGTTGACTGATTTCTCTTACTTGTCCTTTTTCATTTCATCAATTTCTTCATGCTTCTTGCTGCTTGCTGCTTGCTGCTTGCTGCTTGCTGATTGCTGCTTGTATGCGCCTCCTTTTGCTGGTTTGTTTGTTTGCCAGCTTGTGATTATACATCATCCATGTCAAATATGCTCAAAGGCCCATCCATCCATACATGCTCCCATACATGTTTATCCACGAGGTTATTATTCTTATAATGATCTGCGAGGAGTTGATGGTGATGTTAACATGGATGTGAATGTGCATGTGGATGTAAATGTGGATGTTTGATGAAATTTGTATGGTTTTATGTGAAAGTTCATATGGTGAGTGCTTAGTGATGGTTCTAATGTAATGTCCTTAAGTTGTCCTTATCGCCATGGGCCAATACATCTACAATACTTGATGACCGTATGTCTGTCTGTCTGTTTGTCTGCTTGTCTGCTTGTTTCGTTTGCCTAAAAAAATAATACGTGGAGCTCTCCTTACAAACAATGCGGCTGAATGAATTTTAAGCTCGATTTGTTTATGTCGATATATAAATGTATGTGTGTGTGATTATTTTTGATTAGATGACTACACAAAATTTAAAAGAAAGACAAAGAAGAATAAACATAAAACCAAAAAGTAAAATAATAAGGAAGTAGAAGGCAGTCAGAGTCATGCATTGGTGATGGCTTCTTCGTCCATTTGTATATGTATGCATATGTGTATGTGTATGTGTATGTGTGTGTGTGTGTGTGTGTGTGTGTTTGTATGTATATATGAGTATTTTTGTTGCTTTCTATATTAGAATTTAGTTAACGAGTCCATCATTTATTCATTCATTCTGTCGCTCAGTCAGGTTATTTGAGTCGCGCGAAATGGACAATTTTAGTTTAGTCACATTTTATCCGATTTTCATCTCATTACACGTTTGTTATGGTCATTCTTAACAAATACATTTACACAGATATTTCCAGCCGTTACCAATGTTATCAATATCACAAGCATATTCATACAAAAAAAATTTCATTTCATATTAAGACGAGACAAAGGACAACTGAATGAAGAATGAATAAAAATATGAAGCAGCTGAAGAAGATACGTGATATAACATATTTAAGTATAATATTTAATTTTATCAAAATAGGCTCGTATAGAATCATTCATTTGACATAAAATAAATGCAAATATAATCGAAAAATTTTATAATAAATTTTTAACAACCATTAACCATTTTTGACAGGGCACTTTCCACTTATTACTTTCAAATATTAATATTTTATTAAAAACACGTATATTTGTGTGAGACATTTTCAGGACATTTTCACATAACGCTTTTTACTTTAATAAATTATATTATTTTGCGAATCTAAAAGAGATCGAATTAAATTTAAAATTTTATACATGAATGACTTAATCATTATGTGGAGTAAAGTTAGATGATGGACGTCTGCCTTGAAAGTCTAATTACACGGAATCATCGTGCAAAGTGCACAAGTGTCCACTTTGATAAATAACTAACTGGGTTTAAATATTCATGCGAAAATTAAGCTCAGATTGAAGTGAATTGAGTAAATCTTAAAAGTCTATCAAAACTTATCAGTATTGATTTCCAAAAAGTTATCACTTTAAAACGAAACTTACTTTTTGCCAAGGATATATGGAGGTTAAGATGTAGACAAAACCCCAAGATGCCTTATAAGATTGTGATATTACGCATACAT
This sequence comes from Melophagus ovinus, assembly GCA_023089585.1. Lineage (NCBI taxonomy): Eukaryota > Metazoa > Arthropoda > Insecta > Diptera > Hippoboscidae > Melophagus > Melophagus ovinus. Next base: position 47,681 of record JAKKIB010000190.1, read on the forward strand.
CGGTTCATAAGTGAAATTGTAACAAGGGTCTATCAATTAGGTAGTATAAATTTGAGCATAACAACAGCAACAACAGCAACAGCCTTCAACAACAGTAAATAAAAAATCGTAGATTCCAATATAATGAAACTGTAAATTGAATTTATATGATTTTTATTTTGATATCTTGTCTAAAAAAGTTATACAGATCCAAATGAAATTGTATTAAAAAAAAATGATCTAATTGGATTTTCTAAATTTTCTTTTTTTTTTTTTTATTCAGTTGTAATGTTGAATGGTTTTGCCAAAAGACAAAGTTATTGTAAGTTGTAAGAAAATCGTTAACGTATCACGTTAACGTATCACGTTTCCTAAAAACTCACTAGCATCGTTTGTAACTTTAAATGCCCATCAATGAATTGAATTGGTTTGACCGTTTTGCTTCTTAATCGTATCAAAAAATTTTCTCGTCATACATAAATACATACATATATATTTCTATATACATACATATATATTTCTGTGTATATGGGATATGAAAATGTATACAAACTGAGCCTTATATATTTCCATTATATTCACGATAGCTGACTTTGCACATTTAACATTCAATAAACTTAAGCAACAAAATATGTATAACATATAATGTCAACAATTGTTAGTTGGAATATGCATAAATAATAATAATAATAGTAAGGAGACTTTAGCTAAACTTTCACCATATATCATATCTGAAGAAGAGGCCACCACCATCATCTTCTTGTATGCCCTCTAATCAAACACATAAACTTCATGGTAAATGTATTCACATCAACAGCATTCTTGTCGCGCATTACGGGTCCAGCATGTTTATGCGTATTTCTATACGCACAATGCTTTTATAATGCTTTAATATGCTTTTATGCTCATCATGCTTACGGGCATATATATGCTTGTATCCTTTCGCGAGATGCCATCGACAAGTAATGTGTCTTTAGTTTTCATATGCATGGAATATTCTCACACGTTAATCTCTACAAAACTTTATCTATTCTAGCTCTTACCTAATTCTTCTTCTTATTTTATATTATCTTCAATTTCTGCTTAGCCACTGGCTTCAGCTGTTGTCCTTCCATTCAATGTGTTTTTAGCTCTTTCCTAATCTCACACTTTCACAAAATTACTTATTAAACAACAACAACAACAACAACAACAACAACAACAACAACAACAAATACAACTTTAAATAATATTTATGCATGGCCAAGCACATACATACAGACAGACTACAACAGAATGAGATAGATGGTTGGTGGTCTACATTCGATATTAGAAATAACTGGAGAGCATTGTTTTGAACATAAAATTCAAATGATGATGATGATGATGTTACGCGTGGACCATAACATAACATTTTTTTACACATACATACAAAATATCCATTCAAATTCATGTGTAGTGAAAATCACATTGGCAAATATTAGAAAATGTCCAATGGTTGCTTTTAGTTGATGTTAGTGAGTGAGCAGCATTCATTTTTTTTTTTTTCTTATTTTTTTACAATTTTAGTTTAATTTAATAAGTAGACGTATGCAAAATTCTCTTAATGGCAACATACTGTTGGCCAATAGAATGGCAAATGTAAAACAAATTTTATTTGTAGCAGCAGAAAATTTTAAATTTTATAAGAAACATTGAGAAAGTAAAAAGTCCTTTGTATTATATTTTGAGAAATTTAGTTGGTCTTCTTTTCTTCTAATTTTGATTGCTTATAAGAGGATGAAAATTTGGTAAACATTACCTTTAAAATTAGTTTGTAAATTAGAAGTAATTTTGTCTTAATATGGAGAAGATTTTTTTGTTTTAGTTTTTTTTTTTTAAAAAAAAAAAAAGGTCCAATAACAATTTTTGCTAATCACTTTGAGATCTATATAGATAAATAGTTAGCCAAAAAAAAAAAAAAAAAAAAAAAAAACTAGGCTGTCTTCATTTGAAATCTGGTTCAAGCATTTACAGTGGTTCCAGGTTCTGTGCTGTTTACTTTTGATTAGTGCAAACATTTTGCATTTACATCTAAGTGATGATACAAATTTATAATTTAAATGGTGTTAAATGTCCATTAATAAGATATGGAACTTTATGGGCGTGGCTAAATTTTCCAATATTGGCCAATTACCTAAGTAATCATTAAATAAAAAATTGAGAACAAGTAAAGCATTTCTGATATTTTCTAACTTTTTTATTGACGTTGTTAATTGCCCCATTTTGAACAAGCTAAATTTTTGACATATTCACATCGATCTTAAACTTTATGTAGCAAATAATAATAAGCAAATAATATCAGAACTTAAACCTAATTAGAAAGAAATGGAGTCATAAGATCGCACCGTTTAACTTATTTTCATCATTGACATGTATTCAAGGCCTAAGTTGGAGCTTATAGATTACGATTTTAATATTACATTATGTAAAGGAAGATTCCCTATTCCCTGGCCCTAGTAAAAGACATATCATCCAGTTGTGGTAATTTACAGACGAAACTAATTGGAGCATATTAGTCCAAATTTCGACTTATGAGTCCAATTTTCGACTTGTGTACTTTTCCTCCAAATTAATTTACAAATAATTTTTCAATTGAATAGTTTCCAATTGAAAGATTACCTTAAACCCTTCCCCTTTGATTATATAATTCGATTATATCAAAATTTAAAAAATTCTGTGTTATAAAGAGTCTTGTTAAAATGCTCCTCTAAAAGAGATTTCTTACAAATCTTACAAATCAATCAATACAAAATAAGACCATCGAACATACATTTTTCACAGATTCCCAGAAACCATTCACAAAGTAATTTCAAATTTTGAATACTAAACTGCAATTTACTGCAATTTACTGCAATTTACGTAACATTTAGCAATGCCTTATATTTTTATATATGTTTCGATATATATATGTATGTATATGTACATATATAGATATATAAATGTATTAATAAAGTTAAGACGTAATTTTCGCGTTCAATAACAATAGCGAGCAATATCAATGTGTAAGTGTACTTTCAAAAAGGTATGACATTATTTTACGTATGAGTGGGCCAAAATTATAAGAACAATATAAGAGATGATGCATTTAACAAATATTTACACATACAACTGCATATAAAGTAATACATGTGAAACGTTAAATGTGCTTGAAAAATTGAACATATCACTTAATATCACTGATGAGAAAGGCCAAGGCTGATGCTGATGCTGATGCTGAAGATGACGATATCTATAATAATAATGATGATGATGATGATGATGTTGATTATGTTGCTAATAATGATGATAACAGTTATAACACACAAACACACACATACACACATACACACATACACACACACATGTATGTGCTTGATGCTCTTAAACATTTCAAATTTTACCTCTACTGAACAAAACGTTGAATGAGAGCTTAGTAATTCAATGTATGAATTATACACATACACATACACACACACACACACACACACACACATACATATATATATATATATATATATATATATATATATATATATCTAAAAGCAGAAAGAAATGTGTACATTGTATTTAATGACGGACCCTGCGTGGCAGCCGCTAAAAATTATAACTGATTGTTGCCGTTGCTGTTGCTATTACTGTTTTTGTTTGTTTGTTTGTTGTTGTTGTTGTTGTTGTTGTTGCTGCTGCTGCTGCTATTATGGTCGCTATTTAATGCTGATGCCAAAAGTACAACGACTTTGCCGAGAAAATGCTTAGACACTCATTATTTGCTTTCTTCTTGTTTCGTTGCTTGCTTTTTTTTTGTTCCCATTTTTTTTCTTTTTGTTTTGTGAAAAAAAATATCGACAAAATTTATTTTTTATATTCATCCATCTATACATTCAGCATATACAAATTGTATATGTATGTGTGCTTCTGCATGTACATATAAAATATTTCAATTTCCTTTTTAACATACATTTTCGTCTTTTGGCACGTCACAACACATCACACACAAACAAAACACACACACACACACACACACACACACATGCACACACCAAACACTTCCACCTACAATTTCATGTATTTATGTATGTATGCATGCATGCATGCATGCATGTGTGTGTGTGTGTGTGTGTGTGTGTGTGTGTGTGTGTGTGTATGGAGATGTTAGTTGCAGGAATTTTTCCATTTCGTTGAGTATTCGCGATTGCGATTGTGTGAGCAATCAACTGAGCATAATTAGAGTTACCTACCAATTGATTGGATTAAAGAGGAGAAAAAAAAGCATATGCGCCTATGCATGCATGTACATGCACACATACACACCAATACCACCAACACAACCAATACAAACTGCATTAAATATAATTTCAAATTGTCTTTGAAATGCAAGAAATAAAGTGGCGAATATGAAAATTATTTTCATTTTCATTCAGCAAATTAGTTTAGACTTAAGTAGAAATAAAAAATATGGCAACTCTTTTTATTTTGATTGCTTATTAAGAATTCAAATTAAAATGCGCCAAATCGCGCTTTCACATTTTTTTCTATTTATTTATCTAACATTGCAAATGACATGCACTTGTAAATTTAGCGAGTTGTGTCTTCTTCTGCATCTCTGCATCTCTGCATCTCCTCTGCATAAATATGTTTTATGTGTGTGTGTGTGTGTGATACGATTTCGACAAGTAGTCTACATTATGCATCAGCATAAGTATATGAACATACGGTTAGTGTTTTACATGCATACCTGCCTGGAAGGCTCAAATGCATGGTATAAACATACTTATGATCGCTAGAGGTGGTGCATGCCACCGTCACGACTAGCTTCCAATTTAAAGCCACTATTGCACCTCATCTAGTTAGCTTAATCCTAGGTGTAAGGATTCGGGGCCTTCTTATTACCCCTTGGCTTAGATTAGATTAGCCCGATAAGCCTACCCAGCTAGCCATTTTATTCGGGAAATTGCACCCTGCTCGACAGAAACATAATTGTGGAACTATATATAAACATAATTAGGTCGAGCTACGCTCGCGACATGGGCACCACAGTCCCCACGAAGCCAACTGCAACATCACCACATGGGCAAATATGAAACTGGTAATCCCGTGGTACCAAATTAAATCTTTGGATCTGATCTCGTGAAACTCATGATGCCCCCTGATGGATATGGATCAGAAACCATCTCATGAGCCACTCCCAATTGAGCAGGTGCTTCTCGGGACTGGTCGCCCCCATAAGTATATGAACAGCATCTTTTTGAGCTGGCAAAGTCACGCTACTTGAATTGAGTTGCTTGATATTGTTATTATTATGCATTAGGCTGGCAAGTCAGGCAGACGGACAGGCGGATAGATAAGTCAAATTGTAACCCTAATAATAAGCAAATGCAACATAACAACATGGAAAAATTTTGTTAAGAAGCCAAAACTGACGCAATGAAAAAAAAATTATTTTTTCTATTTCCTTGCTCGTTTGCTTGCTTTGCTTGCTTTGCTTGACTTATAGATCACCAATTCCCAACGCTTTTATTTCTTTCCATTTCCGATTTTCCATAGACCTCTACATTCTACACATGTTGCCTTTTGCCATTTACAATTATTGTAATTTTTAAGGTCTCTTATTATTCGGTTTCAATTTTACTGTCTTTTAATTTCCTTTCTTTCTTTCTTTTTTTTCTTTTGTTTCTGCTATTTCTGCTACTCACACTTATTTACTTATAATTCAAATATTATTTCTGCTGCTCATTCAAGCAAGTGACAAACAAAGAAAATAAAATAAAAAAAAAAACAATGACGTTTGCGAGAATTCGCGCCTTTTTCAGGTTCAATGTTGTTACTTGTCAAACAATTACACTGCAATGCACACACACACACACACACACACACACACACACACACACACATTTTACCAAAATATATTTATTTCTATATGCATGTGTAAGAACCAAGAAGAAAAAGAAGAATTTGTTTTTTTTTGCTTTTTTTTTTGAATTTAATGAAAGTGGTTCGAGGCGAAGACGAATGGGCAGCTAACAATGTTGTTGTATGTGTGTATGTTTTGTAATGTATGTATGAAATGAATTACTGAATTTCTGGTTTCAGGCTTTTTACATTTCTACATCCCTCTCTAAATGTTTGTATGCCAACTTAAGTCTTAACTTTAAGTTACTTCTTTTGTATAAACATAAAATCTCACTCACACATATACACATACATACATACCTACATACATACATACATATATACATGCATTAATCTAAAATCTCATGCAATAATACAAAGGAATGTGTGTGTGTTATTAAAATATTTTATCATAATGCGCTGATTTTATCCCAGCGATTTCGATTTCGATTTAACGTTGTGAGTGCACGTAACCACTTACTTTCGCATACACACTGCTTATAATCCATCACAGACATTTTAAATGTATATACAAAATTAGGAAAAATTTTCTTTCATCTTCTTGCTTCTCTCTCTCTCTCACTCTATACAACTATGCTCGTTCATGTACACAATAAAAGTACTATTGAAAGTTGCCAGCAAAAATATCGCGTCATTACAACAAACACACTGTATAGATTGCATTGTTTTTTTTTTTTTTGCTTATTTCTTTTTTTCTAGTTCAGCATACAAGCAATGCCATCCACTAATCGACCTCATCATGCATTCATTCATTCAGAAACATTCAGTTCGCTTTATTCATCTTTAAAAATTTTTGTAAAGGATTTTTTATATATAAATCGCCACTAGGGATGTTTTAATAAGTAAAAGTCGCAAACGCAAACCCAAAGGCAAAGGCAAGCGCTAACATAATTGCACTCGCAATTGCAGTCATTTTCGTTGTAATTAGCGTCGCTGTCGTTATCGCATTCATAGTGTAAGGAATCCAAAATCGTAGTGTATGAGTGCTTTCAACTTTTCTAAGGAACACAAAGTAATAATAATAAAAAGGATAAGAACAAGACACGGCGCCAAATCTTAGCGAAAACATGTGTGTGTGTTTGTGTGAGTGTGTGCATAATTTCTGTTGAGAGAAAAATCAGTTCATTTGAAACTTTATAACTTCGCGTTCGATATTTTTTCCGAAGCGTTGGAATATTTTCTTTTCTCATTAATTGTTATAACTTTTCTTTATACATTTTCGTATGCAATTTTGCTCAATTGCCGTTACATACGCTCTACTATTTATCTCTCACATATTGATGGCTAAATATTTTTAAATATCATTTTAAGTGCTACAAAAGAAAAACTTATTATTGAACGATATTTTATTGTGTTGCTACATTTTTATTGTGAATTTTATTTTCTCTCTCTATTTTCTCTCGCTATTGCTTATTAAAATTATGAAACTTTGACTACTCAAAACTCATTTTGTTAGTGATTAATTACAAATCCAGTGTAAAGTTTGTAAATGTGAAATTTTAATGCTCATAAATTATTTAACTTAAGTTTATGTGGGCGTACAGAACAAGAAGTCTGGTAAGTGACTAAATTTTCAATTTGACTAAAGTAGTTAAATTTTTGTAGAATGATCATGATTTCATATTTATATAGCTAACTAAAAAGCTTTAAGGTGTAACATTTTTGACTGCACTACTTTTCGTTTCGACTACTTGTCCATTGAAAAAAAATTGTTTAACTAATTTAATTTATATTTAGCATTCAAGTTAAATCATTTAGGGATCTTCCTTTCTTAAAGTTGATAAATGAATTAAATTATATTTTGTATATTTTTCTACTTCTATTTGCTTCTTGAAAAACAGTGCTTCTTAATTTTATATAACTTACTTTCGCTATAATGAGTTTTTGTTGATCCCTGGGGTCATCTAGGAAAACTTGAGATAAATTTGAGATTTAAGATTATTTTGATTTAGAAAAAGATGAGTTAAAAAGTCAGGGGAATCGAACAATTTTTACAGCTATAAATTTACAATCATAAAAAACTTTTAGCTCAATTATAAAATTAAAATTTTATCCCTTAGAAAATTCGATGGGAATTAGTATTTTAGCACAATAATTCGGCATTGTAAATTTGTGTAATAGATTTAAGCCTTTTTCTGGACCCTTTGACCATCCCATTAACTGGTTTTGAAAGTTGCCTACTTTGTTATTATTTTTACTTTGTTTTCTTATTTCATTTCAGCAAAGTGATTTAGGAAATTTCAGAGATAGTTATAACTAACATTAAGATTTTTGCTGATTTTCATCTTGCCTAATTTTGATTGTATGTCATGAGACAATTTTCTATCCAATTTTGAAGCGAAATGAAACAGTTGAAAATAAAAATTTAGAAAGGAACGACTCTAATTTTGAGAAAACTTTGCAAAAATTTTAAGATTAACAAAGAACTTTTTAATATGAAAAACCTAAAAAGCAATGAAGTTACTGATCTGAAAGTTTGAATAGTATTTTATTATTTGCTTTATTCTATATTCAGCATTTTTTTTACAAAAATATAATTTTTGAAAATTCGTTAAAAAAAATTTTTATTATTATTATTTAATTTGTGTACAAAAAAATTGGGTATAAAAAATTGGTTGAGCGAAAGGTCTCTAAATGACTAAAGAGTTCCTCAATTAATTCTATCCAAAGTTATTTAAGAGTATCCATTCAAGTATTTTAATGGGTATATTAATTCTGTCATTACATTTGTAACACCCGAAAGGGAGCATCACAGACTCTCCAAAGTATACATAATCTTGATCAGCACCAAATTCTAAATGGATTTAGGCAGATCTGTTTGTTTGTCTGTCTGTTTGTGTATCTGTCTGTTGCAACTCGAAGAAATATCGAGTTTAAATTTGGTTAGAAACATTGGGTAAATTGATATTAAAATTGGATAAAATCAGTCAAAAGACCCGCCTATAGAACGGCGTAAACTGAGGACACCTCAGTTTTTTTAAGCAAAATTTAAAGCTTTTTTGAATTATTCAGAATTTACAAAAGATATAAAAGTAAAATTTTATACAAATAGTAAGGCCATTGGTCTACAACAGCTGTCCAAAAGAATCATGCAAATCGGCCATGTCAACGGGATTTTAAACAATGAAAAATTTTTTACTTTTTGATGGTGAACGTTTTCTGAAAAACTGAAAGATCAGTTAATCTTAACTTAATCGTAATATCATAGTGTCTTGGTGGTGGGTGTATCCAAGATTTAATTTTTTTTTTAATTAATATAAAAAACTTGAAAAACTCTACCATGAATTTTAGTTTTACAATCTTTAAATGAAAGCGGTTTAATCGGCTTAGACTTTTCATTTTTTTAGGGAAGGTCAAAAAAAAAAATAATCTATAAGCTTACTCTGAAAGTTGAATAAGTTATATTAGAAAGACTTCTTCATATTAACCTTTCGAAATTCACTAATTACACACGTTTATTCCAAATAAATTTAAAATATTTTTAAAACTAATTGATGAAGATTTTTTTTGTACTAAAAGTTATATTGATTGAATATTTAGGATCAACACTTTGAGAGTGTAAACTGTTTGCCAAAAGGCCATGTTTTAATATGAAATGCATTACGAGAATATAAATAATATTCTTGATAAATATCTATTTTGCAATCCTTTGCATCTTAATGGGTCAACAGCATTTGCCCATACATTTGTGTTTCAATGGTCTGTGAGATCAACTTAAGTCTCTTAAAAGAATAAGCATTTTTGAGAAGGGACTTAGAGTTAGATATTTCTGGTGGGAGTAAGGATACAAAAATGAGAAAATCTGTTATGGATTTTAATAAATTTTTGGCTTCTATTTCAAAGCAAACGATATGAAAAATTAAAAATTATGTGGTTAATTGAAAGGTAAAAGGGAATAGGTATTCAACGAAATTCAAATATACAGGAACTTAAGATTTTTCACTCTCTAAAATAAGGACAACACCAATTACTTGTTTTAAATACATTTTCATGTGTAATAAAAATAAATATTTCCATATAAAATAAAGATGTCAAAAAGCAGGTGAGACGGTTTTTTTTTTTTTTTTTGTAATTGGAAAATAATAACAAACAACGAAGTAGGGAGATTGAAAATGAAAAAAAAAAAAAGGAGAAAAAATATTCCTGTAAAATATGAAATTTTTTTAAGGGTGGCTGAGAAGTATGTAGCAAATGAAGGCAAAATTTTCAAATGAAGTATTAGGCATTTTTTCTGTGCGACTACTTCGATTTATGTAAAAATTTCTTAAAATATAAAGCGAAATATTAAACGATATTTTTGCAATAATTTACAATGCCATTGATGATGCAATGAAATGGTAAAAGGCATCATGGACAAGAAAATAGAAAACTAAACAAAATGAAAGAAAAGAAAAGAAAAAAGAAAGAAAGGAAAAGAAAAGAAAGTAGATTATTAGCATGAGATGGCAAATGCTGGCTCCTTTTACAATGTACGTTTTGCTTGGAAAGAAAGCTGCACTTTATAATAAGAAAATTTATGCATGTGACATATGCTGGCATAGCAATACAACAACAACAACAACAACAACAACAACAATTTGAAAAACAATTTACCTTTGATATTTACTTGGTAACCGAATTCGAGTAAATTGATTTGACTTCTTAATATAAAAAGTTTTAGATTGTATGTGTGTGTGCATGTGTGTGTGTGTGTGTGTGTGTGTGTGTGTGTATGTGCGTGTGCGTGTGGGAGTATATGAATAAAGTGCTGGTTAGTTGATTCTCTTTTTAAAATGAATTCCTTAAACACGAATGGCCCTTAGAAAGAAATTCATTATTTTAATAAACCAAAAGCATATTCAGCATTTTCCCGATGCAGTCGTATCAATGACTTCATCTTTAAAAATTACATATAAATAAGAATTTCAATTAAAATGAACTTAAATTGATTAAAAATTAAATTTTACAAAACGCTTAGCAAAATAAACAAGAGAAATGTAATTTAAAATCCAGTTGTTTGGTATTTGCTTTAATATTTTTTTCTTTTTTGGGTTTGGCAAAATTGTAAGAATCGCAATGTAATCTTGTGCTGTAATTACATTAAAAATTAATTAGTGTATTTTTATTTATTTATTTATTATTATTATTTTAATTTGCTGCATTATTTTCTAAGCGATTTCATGACCATTCATTTCTCGAGTAGACGACTTCCACCAGAATTATGGACAATAATCTAAGCAAAGTAGGACAAATATCTGTTTCATAATCACAACAACAATAACCACAACAATAACAATAACAATTACAAGAGAAAAAAAAATGCCCTGGACCAGAATGATTTTCGCAATTTTTTTCAATGTTTCATTTGTTCAAAGGAAAATTATAAGATCCTTGGTATATTTGAAATATTTGAATGTCCAAGAATTTTAATTAATAAAAAGACAGGCAAGAGAAACGAATAGATATAAACACGCCCAAAACCATACAACAATCGCATTGAAAAATTAATAATTAAGAATGAAATGTGAAGTTAAAGTCCATTGAAGTTTTCATGAACAGTAAAGCAACAACAATAAAAACAATATTAAAAATAACAAAAAATTAAATAAAAATAAAAACTTTAGAATTTTATATAAAATTTTGTGGTTTGACAACTTCATCAATTTCATTAACTTTACAGTCCGCTATCAACAATTTGCCATGCTCATCATTATCCAAGAGCCAATTGCATCAACGTTTAATATGCTAAGAAAAATATAATTGAGCATATCAAAATTATCTAAAAATTGCAATATAAACAAACAAACAAACAAATAAACACATACAATCCCTCACATCTGCCCACTTAAAATTACAAATTCGTTCATTCATTCATTTCAAGGAAGCAAAAAAAAAAAATGATTACTTAGTCCATTTTGAGTGTTGTGCGGTGGTTCAGTTATAACGTAACATTTCATATATACCAAGAAATTGTCCAGTTTCATTTTCACATACATACACATATACATACATACATACATACATACATATATACACATATACACATCATACACCAATACATTCATAAGTAGGCATTTAAATATATGTCTATGAAAATGTTAAAGAATCGCTGTACGATTCTGTGATTTTGTGTATTTCGCATCTTCTATTTTACAAATTCATGCCTTAGTAACAGCATTAAGTATTACAACAACAACAACAACAACAACAACAACAACAACAACAACAGCAGCAGCAGCAGCAATAGCAATAGCAATAGGTGTAGGAGTAGGAGTATAATACGGTTAGTAGTTAGTTTGAAGCACTCGTTATGACCAAGGTCCAGAATGTAAAATGAGAAACTATGCCCCATCTCTGTTTAGCAGGCAAGAAACACTAAGTCTAAGAAATATTAAGGCTTATGCGTATACATTTACATCTACATATATATATATGTGTATGTGTATGTGTATGTGTATGTGTATGTGTATGTGTATGCATGTAAGTAAAATTTTCCTGAAAGGCTGAAAGCAGTTCTCGTTATAATCATTTTTACATGCACATGGCTCATATGCAAAATGGCAAAGAAAGCCAACAACCAAACAACAACAAACAACAACAACAACAACAACAACAATCAAACAACAACAAACACATACATACATACATATACACAAATACATACAAAAAGAAATGTACAGTTGTTTCATAAATGTTTTGTCCTTGCATTTCCACAATCATCATCACTTTTCTTACTTTTCCTTTATGTATCTGCTTTCTTTGCCTTTCTCTGTCTCTCGCCAATACGTTCATTTCAACGACCATTGTCCATACATATATAAATTGAATATGTATGTACTTATATGTTTGAGGAGGATTTAGCAAAGATTGATAATAATAAAAAATTTCCATGCGAGTACATTTCTCAGGATAATTTCAAACAATTCATAGCACCCAGATCATAACAAGTTAAATTTAGTTCATATGAAGGCAAAGCGAAATAAAACTATAGAGAATGGAATTTTTTTGAATTATATAAAATAATCTCCAACATCAATCAAATTCATGTACATTTCATTTATGAAATCTTTGTTAAGTGAAAAACGTGTTAGAGAGTTTCGCGTAAATCGAATGCAAAGTTGAAGACGAATGCGAAGTTGGCAACTTAAAAACATGCGTAAAGCAACAAGAGCTCTTACAAATTCCTAAAAAAAAAAAAAATGAATACCAAATCAACAACTAACTCAGTAGAAATACAAATGCAAATATATACAAATATATACCCTTCTCATTCTAACAAATTGTTATCACACTTATGTGTAGATGAATTTTTGTATTTGTAAATTATGAAAATTGATTTGGATCGCCCATTAAGCAGGCTACTATGCCATAAGTAAACAATGAACAAAATCTCAAGTAAGAAAAATTGTAAAAATTTGAGAAGATCTCAAAAAAAAAAAAAAAAAACGTAGACTAATAATGAAGATTATAAAATATTTCGCTTAGACTTTTTTCGAAAATATTTACAGAGATTTTATTCGAAATTTGCCCATTATTATTATTTACCTGGATATATTACTATTATTATTACTCGTAGCAACGATGTTAGTTGCAATTTCGTATGGGCTCGTTTCCTTTCCATTTTATTTTCCTCGCCATTTTCAATTTCAATAGCCTTAAATCGAGGATTTTAACAAACTTTGAGTTAAGACTTTGACTAGAAAATTATTATATCGCTACAGACGGACATTGTATAAACAGTTTTAGATAATTTTGAAAAGTCTGGCTTCATATCTATAAATCTATAAATCGATAATTGTAATATAACGTTGGATAGTGAATAGAAAGGCAGGTGCTTGTTAATTGATTTAGCTCAAGTTGTCGTCTTAAATATTCAAAGTTTAAATTAATTTTTTAGATTTTAAGTTATAGATATTCCCTAGAATTTTAAAATACTTCTGACATCTAATATTACAAATGGTTACACACTCTCTCTCTCTTTCTCTTTCTCTCTCTCCCTCTCTCCTCTCTCCCTCTCTCTTTCTCTCTCTCTATCTCTAAGTGTAGATTTTGTATTTGGGTCATTTAGGAAACCATATGAAAAAATTTGCATCTTATCAAAATAGCAAAATTGCAGACAAAAATGCTTTCTCTCTATTTAAGTTTTAGAATGCCTTCGCAGTGTATCGTATAAATGTAGGGCATACTTTATAATAAGCCATGTATATGTAGATTATTTTAGAAATGGTAACCAAGCAAATGACCAAGCTAGCAATAAAATAGTTTGCTTTCTTTCTATGAAAGTCCTTTTGATTTTACAATCTTACAATTTCTACATCTTTCTACGTCTTTCATTTCTACCTCTGGCGTATGATTCATTATTGTATATTAGAAATTAGAATTTCTAATATTGAAGACCAGTTTGCTTCTTTGCATATCATATACTTATAATTCCTTTTTCTTCTTTAGCCACACTCTCCTTCTTTATTCTTTATTCTTTCTTTTTTTTTTTTTTGTTTTTTGTTTTGATTTTGTATGTAAAATATTCTCAATTTTAGTTGAGTTGACTGGTTTGTATTAAGGGTGGCCATGTAAACATGTAGAAAATAGTTGCACACACACACACATACATACATACATACATACTCTTATATATATATATATATATATATATATATATATATATATATATATATGTGTGTGTGTGTGTGTGTGTGTGTGTGTATAAGTAAAGAAGTAAATTGCAAGCACATAGAATGCAATGTACGGCCCCAAATGGAATGGAAGAGAATTCTTAAGAAGGAAAGAAATACAATTGAGCTCTTCTTGCTATTATTATTCTTGATGTATGTGTATGGTTGTATGTATGGCATGGTCTTACATGGTCACTATCATGCTACCATGTTAGAATGCAAGAGCCATTGGTAATAGATGTATGTACAATCAGATGTCCTTCTATTCGTATGGACGCCTAATGAATCTTTCCATCTCTGTTCAACTTTCGACAAATTCGATTCTTTCGATGCCACTCGATTTGTTGTAACATTTCTATATGTATATGTATTTATGTATGTATGTATGTATGTATGTATATGTGTCTATATATTTATATATAAAAAATAGAGATTTGTATGAATTGTGAAGTTTTAGTTTAAGTCATAGCAAAAATTCATCCTTTCTCTCTGCTTGAGGCAAATTCAAATTTCTACTTCTGCATATAAATATATAAATGTATATATGAAGATTAGTTATTATGTAAATGCATTTGAATGTGTGCATGTCCATTTTATATACTTTATACTAAGACATTCATTTATATGAAATAGATTTCTGTTATTGTTTTATTTGCTTTTTATCCTTTGTAGACAATATCGCTTCTTTAATAATTTTCTTAAGCGGACATCTTGAGAAATTTCACTTTTATAAAAAATTCAAAAATTCTAGCTTCCCTGAATATTAAATGAAAAAAAAAATTTTACTTTCGTAAAGTTCAACCTCAAACTCAAACAATTTTGATAACTTTGAAAGATAAATAGGCCTCAAAAGGGTCCATGTAAAGAAAACATTTGACATATCTAATCAATGTATTTTATTAGGAAGGGCAGTTTCCAGTTTCTTCTAACTACTTCTGGCTATTTAGGGCTGCAGGTAAAATAAAGTTTGGAATTTTCTGCTTTAGATGAATTTATATAAAATTATCAAATGTCAAAGGCCGCTTAAAAGGAGAAAAAAAGGAGGATGAATGTAATTTAAATGGACATCAGGTGCTTGCATATAATCAACTAAGCTTCTAAGCAAGTAAGCATCTAAGCATTTAAGCATTTATAAGTAACCAAAAGCAACTAAGCAATTGACTGACCAAGAGTTGGAAAACGAATGGAAAAAAAATGGCAAAAGGATGAACGTATGAATGGATGTATAAATTTTCTAGCTAGCTACAGAGAATGTTATACGAAATAAATTTGATTAAAGTCATGGAAGTAGAAGAAGAAGAAATGACATTAAGAAAATGTCCATATAACTAATGTTTAGTTAAAGTACATGCAATCGCCCACCAAAAAAAGATAAAAAAAAACCACATGCCCAAGTACATACCTTCTCCTCATCCTTTATTATTACCAAGATAACGTAAGTAGAGAGAAAATTTAGGAAATTTGTAAATACACAAAATAAGAAACATACAATGGACAATGGACAATGGACAATGGATAACGGACAAGGGGCGTTGTAAGTTATAGAGCATGCAGCTCTTCTTAAGGGGCTGAATAGGAAAAAGAGAAATTAAACTCATTCACGCATAATGCAAAAATTTACGTAAGAAATTTCTTAAAATGACTTGAATAGAAAATGACATTTGTGTGTGTGTTTGGATCTTTTTTTTTTTTTTTTTTTTTTTTGGGCAGAATGGAACATACTAACTAATTGACTGACTCGCTGACTTCAGAACTGACTACTAACCATAAAATTGTGCATGTACATCTCAGGCAAAATGTAATGCGTATCTAAAAAAATAATAAGAGCAAAATATTTATATTTATAAATATATAAATAAATGTATATGCATATTGTATTGGAATTATGTTTCGTGCAATCTTTTGTCATGGCGGAGATGAATGTAAAATTGAAGAAATAGAAGAAGAATATGAAAATAAAATCATACACTAACATGAGCTCTCTGTGTGCTCTGTGTATAAGTAAACATTTCAAAAGGATTCTTCTTATGCAATAAGAATAACAACAACAGCAACAACCAACCAACCAACCAACCAACCAACAACAACAACCAATAATCTAAATCTATTGCAGAAAACATTTCTAAATATTCAGAGAAATTTTAATGCGACAATTGTTTGTATGTATGTGTATGTACGCATATATATATATATATATATATATATATATATATATATATATATGTGTGTGTGTGTGTGTATATGTATGAGTGTATGGGTAAAAATGTAAGAATGTCTGCATGGCAGCACACAAGCATGGTCAAGAATAACGAAAATGGTAATAAAATGAAACAGAAACGCAACGCAACGCAAGAACAAAATTATGCATAGAGACTTTTTAGACTGGCGAATTGCTGCTAGAGGAATAGAAAACCATCCATTCCATTCCATTCCATTCCATTCCATTTTACGTTAGTTTGAGTAACTGGTGAGCCAAAGAGAGCGAGAGAGCAAGAGAGCGAGAAAGCAAACGAATGGATGAGGCGTGCGGGCGACCAATCGAACAACCAACCAACCAAACGATCGATCGACCGAGACTCTGTAAGTCAACTTGGAGATGTCAATGCAAATTTTTCATAAAACATTCAAAAAAAAAATAAATAAATAAGAAGAGAAGTGAGCTGGGGAAGCGGAAGGAATAGACGAAGACGTGCTATTTTATTGTACAGTTATTTCTAATCGCATTCAAAATGCAAGAAAATTAACAAAAACTAACATTGTGTAACTAAATGTTGTTGTTGCTGTTGTTGCTGTTGTTGTTTGTTGTTTGTTGTGCTTAAACTCTATGCCTGGACAGGAATTGTTAGTTGAATAATTTTCTCTCTCTCTCTCTCTCTCTCTCTCTCTCTCTCTCTCTCTTACATACACATACACCTTTCACACCACTTGAATTATAAGTCTTATTTGACGTCTTTCAAATTTCGGCAGAAAAATTTTTTATTGTCCTGCATACCTGAATTATAAATAAATTGCAAAATGTACATGTTGGTGGTAAATGCTCAACAAAAAAAAAAAAAAAACAAAAAAAAAACAAAAAAAAAATACATTATACATATTCATAGTAAATAAGAAGAATATATAAAATTTTATGAATTTACTTACAGCAATTTTGCAATATTTAATTGCTCAAGTGAAATGCGGAGAGCATAATTTTGTTTAAAATTCTCGTGAAATTATTTCGGTTTATGTAGAGAACAATAACCGAAGTGCAAAAGCTAAGGCCGCATAATCAAATAATTTTGTTTAGAAAATGACAAATGTGGGCGTGTTCATTGAACGACATGGCACAACTTTAATAAAAAGTTGTTTGTTTGGCCCTAAATTACAAGTGATGGATCAATTTTTTGGTTATAGAAAATGTAACAAGGCATGAGTGATCTTACAGCAAAACTTTTGATTTTGAAAATGAGTAACAAAAAAAAAAAGGACAATAAAAATCATGTCGTTTAAAATTTTCACATTCAATTAAACAAAATTCTTATAAAAAAAAAAAATGGCCTGCCATTTTCCTCCATATAAAAGAAGTAACTTACCGAGATACTTAATAAAAAAAAAAATTGCAAATGAATGGGAGATAAAAAGACGTTTATGTGCTTAGACTCAGATACTGAGACTTGACTAGAGTTGAAATTTATTTGAAAAAAATTACATTCAAATAAGACCAACTCAAAAATTTTCGGTCTTTGAATGAGACTAAATTAAGCCGTAATTTAAAGTAGAAAAGTTACAAGAAAGTTAAAAAAATTTTGGCTAATTTTTTTTCCGTAGAATGAACCGTTATAATTGTAATGGCATAAAATGATGTTGTTGTTTGAAGTTAATTTTATCTACATTTGAAAATATCTGCCATTTATTATGGAAAGATAAAAATGTTGGTTCATTCAGTTCAGACAAAACTTTCATTTAAATTTATTTGTATTCATTGATTTTTATTATGATCTAAATGTAACATATAAATTTGATTAGTAAAAGACAAAAATAGCAACAACAATAATAGCAGAAATAAATAAATATGGCAGAAAATAAACATAAAACCTTTTGATAAGATAAGCATCATCAGCAACATCAGCATCATCATTAACAACAACAAAACAATGGAAATGGCAATGGCAATGGCAATGGCAATAATTTCTATTACAACTCCTACTATTTGTATCTGCATTTACATTGGCACTTGTGCTTATTTCTTGTCCATTCCTTGTCCATCTCGGTACATCTCGTTTATATTTTAAAAGTGAATGGTTTGAATGGTTTGTGTTGCTTAGTTTAATATAATTTTTATATTCATAAGTCTGATGATGATGATGATGATGATAATAATGATAATGATGATAATGATAATGATGACGATATTTAATAGTGTTGCTGTTAATGTATTTTCTTGAACGATGCAAAAGGACAATGGCGCTAGCATATAAAATATCTTTTCTTCTACTTAACATATTTATATAAATATTTATATGTATGTATGTATGTGTGTAAATTACCCAACACCTTAGTCTACATATGAATATATGAGAAATAGAATACAGTTCATGCACATTGTAAAATAAATAGATTTATGTGTATTTTGCAAAATGTGCTAATTTCAATTCCCTGTAAAGAAACTTATTCAAAATCTATGTACATTCAAAATGACTACGTTTTATATAGAGCTAAAAATTACAGTATTCAAATTGTAATTGCATTGTAGCAAGACATTAACAATTCAAAATAAATACTTTCAGAGACAACAACAAAATTGAAAATATATTTTTAAAGGAAAAATTTCTACAAATTGTTAAATATCATGACTGTCATTTTTCTCTCATCAGTGCACTCACCATGCACTCACCATATTTATTAGAGATTTCTGAAATTATTATTAAATTATGAAACTTAATGAAACTATTGAGCACAATTTTTTTTTTTTTTTTGATTTGTTTTGGGTTTATTTAGCCAAATACCTAGCTAAATCGTGGATTCACATCACAAAGTGAGTTAAGGGTCTCGAAAGGAGTATTAAACAACAACAACTCATTAGCTTAGGCCTGCTTTGTAGCAATGCACCAGAATGTTTAGTTTCGCCATAGCGCCCCGATCTTCAATAGGCATATAATTCTCATTTGAAACTTTTGTTGTTCTAATTTTTCTTTTTTTCAATATTACGCGATTTATCCTTCTTCGAGCCAAAGACAAATACAACAGCATTATAAACTATTGAATATTAAATAATTATGGAAATGCATAATGAAATAAAAGTCCTAGTGAATTTCATCCTCTCAGCCAGAGAGGATGAAATTATGGTTCTTCAATTCTATTTAAATGGGTTTATTTGATTTAATTGACCTGCATTTTTTCAGGTCTACAGTGAAGTACCTTTTTTTTTATCCTATTAACCATTTAAAAGTAATTTTTTTAATCTAAATGGAAATTTTTAAAATGTATCTATGAAAAGGCGTATTTCCTTCCCATCAAGTCAAATTTGAATCAATGGTTATTGAAAAAAAAAATGCCATAATTGAATGAAAAATTTATTATAATCCATGAAAATTGTTTATAAAAAGTTAATTTTTAATTATTAATCCGTTTTCACTAACGAAACTTCACTAACAAAACTCATAGGCAAGAGAGTCCTTAAAGCAACATCTTCCCATAAAATTTCATAATTTCATTTAAAACTATTACTCTAATTTCCAAATATCAAAAATTTATATATTTTACTTAATTTTAATCTGCTAGGGATTTTATAACTGTTTTTTTAAAAAAGTGCCTTAGATTTGGTTGAACCCTTTGCTGAAAATGCTTAAACTTTCTCCAGTACAACGAGATGATTTTTATATCCATATAAATACTTAATTTGAATAAGCGTATTAAAATATTTATATTATAAAAAAAAATTATATTTGCCTAGGGCCCAATTTTGGATGCCCAAACACATGACCAGAACAATTTTATGACGCGAAGATTGTTTCAGTTTTTCTGCAGGAGAATGAAAATGTAAGCGCTAAAAAAGCGAAAATTTTATACTGCATAATTTCACGTAGCCATAATTTTATAACTTTTTATAACAATGACCTTATAATCCTAATCCTTATACAAAATTATGGCTTCTAAGTTTTGCCATTTGCTTGTAATAAGTCAAAAGAAACTACTAAGTTGTTCTAATTTTATGATTTTTATGATTTTATGATTTTTTTTTAGCGATTTAACTTAGTTTTAATGCCAAGCTGAGTGCAAGAATTTCCAATAATTTTGCCAAAATTAGCACAAGAATATTAATAACGCACGTCTAGACGGACAGACAGACAATTTAATTCAGAATTTTATACAGTTTATAGCTTGTTTTTATACGTTACAAACATAATGACAAACTGATTATAACCCCAACTTGTGGTTGGTGAATAGACAAATATGATTTAAACATTGTACCATTAACTAACTAGAATTGAGAACTTCAAAATGTTTCTATTTCAAGCTGATTTAATAAATAACTTCTTGGCGTATAATGGCTAAATAAATTAATAAATTATTAAAAACTTGTCCAAGTAGAACTTAGATAATTCATTTTAACTAATTTGTTGTATTTATAGATAAGTACATGATGAAAATATTAAAACTATTCTCAAGATTTTATCTTTAAATACTGGCCCATACATGAGAAATTCTAATTGTGAAAATGAAAATTGTTGCAAAACTGTTTTATAAGAAACATAATAATTTTCTACTCTCTTTTATAATCACAATTCGCAAAGTTACTCTTACACAATAATTCAAATTCTCTTAATTAATTGCTTTAGCTATTTTTTTTTTTTTGAAAGAGATATTTTACAATATGAAATTGTTAGGAAAGATTAACAAACCATCCAACATGTTGCTTATTGGTATAATTCAAACTCATACTCATCATTAAATTGAATGTTGCCATCATACACACTACACACTCATACACAATAGGCATATAATTTTTATAATACACAAAATCTACGTAATCCAACAGAGATTTTATATAAAAAAAAAAAAAACAAACAAGAAAAGCAAAACAAAAATTTCTTATGCTTATGTTATTTTGTACAAAATAAAATTTATATTCTCAATTCTATGGAGCACGTTTTCTAAAAAGATTCGCATGTGATTAGTACGCCTACATATCTACGCCTGTTTAGTTTAGCGTACATAGAATTGGATTATAGAAGGCATAGTGCTAAATAATGATGTTGCAAATTTATTATTTATTCAATTACTTCATGTCGTGCAATTGTGTTTGTACTTGTGATGGCAATATGAAAGCAAACCAAAAAAGCAAAAAAAGCACGAAAAGAAAGAAGAGAAAAGTGTTTGCTGTCTTCTAAAAAATAATTGATCTTAAGCAATTGGTCGAATGTCGCGATGGTTAGCAATTCTTTGAGTGCAACCCAAATATGCTTTTTTACTGCATATTATTCATTTGACTGACATTGCGTGCGTGTTAAGGCATTTGTTAGCTAACTTCTGGTTACACTCATAAACGTCATCTCATGCTGCTTTAGTTATCTTATTAAATTTGCAACTGCAAAATGTAAGAATGCAGAATTTCGTTTGCAATTTGTTGGTGGCCAGTAAATTGTAATTGGTATATAAATAAAATTTTGTTGATGAACAAGTGAATGGAGAAGTAAATGACCATATGTAAATCATTCAGCCAATGTAGAAGTTGTTAGATCTCTGTCAAGTTGAAAATGACGACGACGTCAACATTTAACCGTCTTATTGTCATTCCTTCATTCATATCTCTTTATATACTTCAGGCAATAATGCATACACTTGCAAAATACATTGCTTTAGCATTTATTTATATGAATATGCTTTGGGTTCGTATCATCTTACTACCAAAAAAAAAAAAAAAAAAAAAAAAAAAAAACAAATGAAAAATGAAAAATGCAAAATGCAAAAGCAAAAATAAAACACGACCAACAAAACTGGTCTAACTTAGGGGGAATTGTTCTAAGTAAAAATAGGCCTATAAAATGATGATAATGATCATTATGATAATGATATATGCCGATGTTAATGCCGATGGCAAGTGCGATAGATATAACTCCTGACGAAGAAACCATGACGACAACAGCAACAGCGTTGTTAGAAGCCATCTTTTTCAGCTTCTTCAGTTGTTCTTCATCTTGTTCTTCGTCTTCTACTTCTTCATCTTATACCATTTTCTTGAACATCATATGAGTGAGTGTAAAGTGTGTCGAAGTATTTGTAATTCTGCCATGCGACATTTTAACAATCAGTAACAAGAACAAGAATAGAAAATGAAATGACCGATGATGGAAAAAACAAATAAACTCAAGCAATAGCCAAAGCAATAACAAAAATAGTAACAACTAAATTGCATGCAATTTTTTGTGAGTCGTCTTTTTGTCACGCAGTCACCAATCGAACGAAACTTAGCAGAACAAAACAGCAAAACAAAGCAGAGCAGAGCATAGCAAAGCAGAGCAGCACTAGAGTTGAGCTAACATAAGCAGCGCAAAATAAATATAAGCAGAATGAATTTGAAGAGAGAATGAAATATTTATGATTATTTGTTATAGAGTGTGAGATGGCAGCGGCATGTTAGCAATTCTTAAGGGAGTAGTATCACTAGCAGCAGCAGCAGCAGCAGCAGCAGCAGCAGCAGCAGTAAAGCAGTACATACAGTCTTTATACCGTTAATCATTGTATTTTTGACTGCCACTGAAAACATAGCGTATGGATAGTTTATCATACACGATACGACTAACTATAATAAGAATAAACTGAAGAAAAAGAAAAAGGAGAAAAAGAAAAAGAAAAAGAAGAAAACAAGTGACCGATTGAATATAATCAACCAACCAAACCAACCAAACCAACCAACCAAGCAGCCAGCAAAGCATCCATCCATCCATCCATAGCAATGTTGTATATAACAGTGACAATAATAATAATCACAAATAATAGCAACAACAACAATAACAACCACAACCACAACAAGAATATTAATAATAGTAATAATAACAACAATAATGACAACAGTAATAAACAGCAATGAAGTTTGAAATTTGAAATTTGAAAAGAGAGTAATACATCACACATTCTCTCTACAAATGAAACTCATATGTGTATGCATTCGCACATGCACACACGCGTATACATTCGGGTACTTATGTTGCGTTGTTTATTTTTGCATTGTGTTGTGTTGCTTTATTTTTTGAATGTTTAAGACTTAAGACCGTTTGTTTACTCACCAATGCGTGTCGGTCGGCGACTATAAACGTTCGTGTTTTTATTTATGTGTGTGTGTGTGTGTGTGTGTATGTGTGTGCGCCCATTAAGCAAAAATATATGTAAAATATAAAGTGTGATAGAGAGAAGGAAAATAAAGACGTTACATGCAACTAAAACACAAGAAACGAATAAACAAAAATCCTTTCGCCGTTCAGTTCAATAGTCGCATATCGATTTCGCGATAGTTTATCGGCCACTACAACACATCACACCACACCACCATATCATACTACACCATACCACACGACATTGTAGCACACTGCTGTACCACAACATGCACAAACACACACACACACACACACACACATACAACGTACATCAAATCAAACACGCGAAGTTTGAAGGTTTACTGAACGTGATTGTGTGTACGCGGCAACTGAAATTCAGTCAAGTCACATCCTTTTCGTATTCAGACGTTACAGGACCAATTCAAGTTAATAACGGTCGCCAGAATTCAAGAAAAAAAAACAAAAGAAAAACACAAACAAAAAATTCAGCAAAATAAAAATCATATTTATTTCTCAATAATAATTATTGAAAAGAAAATAAAAAGGGAAAAAGGAATTGCATCATTGAATTGATCTCGCATTAATTTCGCAGTAAATTTTCCAAAAAAAAAGGGAAAGCAAAATAAAAATTAAAATTTTTTTAAAGAAAAATTTCAATTCAAAAATTAAAACACAACGAATTAGTTCTACAAAACGATAACAAAAGAAAACACTAACAACACCAAACCATTTAGAAAATTTCAAAACCAAACTTGAAATTCAAACTTAGAAAAGAAATAAAAAATTGACAGAAAAACTCTGTGAAAAGTGAGACATCAAAACATTTTCCGCCAAAAATGTAAACAATTAAAATTTGCAAAAAAAAAAAAACAAACAAGTTAATTGGAAAAAAAAATTATAAGAAAATTTTGTGCCAAAATTTATTTAACACAAAACACTAAAAAAAAAGTTCCAGTGCAAAAAAACGTACAAAAAGAAAAAAAACCAATAAAATTCAATAAAATTGAAATACATTTCTTTTGTGATATTTGGTTACAAAAAAAAGGTGAGTTCAAAAGTGACAGCTTCAATTTCAATTCAAAAAAAAAAGTTCAAAATTAAATTAATTTCTTGTGGTGACGTGGCATTCGAAATATCATTTGCAATATAGTTGAAATCATTTTCCAAATATTATTTATGAAGCATTAAGCGTAATATTTATTATTATTATAGAAGGCGTGGTCATTTCATAATAAGACGCTATATTATTTATGGCCACAACATGGAATCCAAATCAATTTCATGTAAAGGCAATTTAAAAATTTTTAAAAATTTTGCAATTGTTGTTGTTGTTGTTGTTGTTGTTGATATTTGATTATACAAATTGATTAAAAAATTTCTATTATCATTAATTAAGAGCAAATTTTCAAATCATTTTATAATAAAAATAATTATAATCAGTTGAAATGAAATGGCCGTAAAAAATCGTAGATTTCGATTGCTATTTCATTTGTAAAGAAATAAAAATTAAATTCATTACATTTTAATGAGATCTCGGTTCGATATGATTTAGTACTTAATTTTTGATTAATTTGAATTTTTAGTTGATCAAATTATTTCCATTTTATTTTTTCCAAAAAGTGAAAAATAATTCAAGTGTTCCAAAAAAATATTCGTAATTTTTTAATGAGATTTTTTTATTCCCAGAAATTATCAATTTTTTAATTTTCTATTATAATAATATCTTCATACATTTGCCGTTAAGGCCATTCAAAATAAATTTTGTAAGAACAGACATGTAAGAAATTTTTATTCCTGAAAAAATTTTAAAATCTTCCTTCCTGCCTTTAATCGGCCTTTAATCTTTAAAATAACTAATTTGTAAAATTGAAAAACACTTGTTAGAAATATTCCTCATCATTTTTATTTTATATATATGGATTTCAGAAAATTATGATTTACTTAGGGAACTTAATTAGAAGCAGAAATGAAAGAGGGAAAGGATTCTTAAAATTATGATTAAATTATGAATATACAAATCAACCCTTAATCCTGTTTATAGGTTAATCTATTCAGCCGAAAATTATGCCACCTTTTTTTTTTTTTGTTTCATCTTAAAACTAACTGTGATTAGATGAGAGAGAGAGAGAGGGAAAGAATTATTTTTTTGAAAGTCATAAAATGAATGCCCCAACTTCCGAATGTGATATTAATTTTTGAGCTACGAGATTCATTGTGTCGCTGGTTTTTCTTACTTAGACCAATGCCCAAAATCAATGTCCAAAAGTAAAGGTAAATTTTCAGAGTTATATATCTTCAGGCAGGATGAAGACAAATTCATTTTTAATATAAAATGTCGGAATTTTTCTCCATTTTAGTTTTTTTTTTTTTTTTTGAACAAACTTTAAAAATCAAAATTTTAAGTTTTTTTTAGTTATTTTTACATTGCAAAAAGGACCTTTTTCAACATGAATCCATATGCAAAATATTCCTGCCTGTTAATTGTTAAATAAATGCAATTGACAGGCAGTTTAGTTTCCTTGATTATCAGAATGTTTCTCATTTATAAATGGACAAATGGTAAGAAATGACAAGATCGATTTAAAAATTTGCTAATACAACATTTTGCTAATGCTTGATTTATAGTCAACATTCCAATTTTGATATGGCAGAATATCATGAACAAACTTTTAAAGCAGCCTTAAAAATCCTGATTAATTACGTCATCATTAAAATTCTTTAGCATTCTAATGAGATTTCAGGGAATGTAAGAATTTGAGTATAATGAGACATTTCAAAGAGAATCTAAGTCCATTTATTAGTTAGAGCATAAGAGAGTGGAAAATTTAGAAATTTTTATAGGGTCTTGTGCTTAGAATTTAAGGCCTTTATCATCCATTCAACTTAAAAATTTTTATTTAAATTTTCAAAAAAAATTGGAGAAATTTTGAGATGAAAAATTAATTAAGAAATGAAAGTTTTTTTCATTCAAAAGACAATTGCCATTTTGTTCCATAAATAATTATTTAAATTTAAGCATAAATTTTTAGTTTGTGGTTTTGATATTAAAACTTTTACAAATCTTTTGAAAACGTTCAACATAAAAATTGAATAAAATTTTCTTATGACAAATGAAGATAACCCGAAAATCTAAATAACAATGAAATGTAGAAGTTTTTTTTTCTAAACATTTTTTTTCTTTGATGATTTGTGAATGAGTTGTGAATGATGTTAATAACGATGGCGTTATCTAATTTTTTTCCAAATTTTATTTATTGCACGTTTTACGTTAAATGTAAACAAAAACCAGCTGTTTCTGTGCTTTTTAGCCGATTTTTGATTGTCTAAGCAATTTTCTTTTTAATTTTCTTCTGTTTTTTTTTTTATATTGCTTTTGTATAGACATGAACATACAGTGCACTCACTAACCCACACATAAATCTATCTCACATTTTACTTCGGCTCATTATTTTTTTTTTTTTGTTTCATTTTATTTATTTTTCTATTCACTTGGAACGACTTTTATAACGTTAATTTCATCATGCTTATGCATGTGAATTTGTATGTGTTTGTATGTACATTATATTGTAATCATTTATTATTGACAACAACAACAACAACAACAACAACAATAACACAAGTAACAACAGCAATAACTGAACTAAGCTGAACTGAAAAAAAAAGCATCAGGCAAGCAAGTTCATTTTTATTGCATTATCTTTTTCTCTTTCTCTCTCTCTCTCTCTCTCTCTCTCTCTCTTTTTCTCTTTCTTTTCTCTCTTTCTCTTTCTCTCTCTCTATCTATGTTTCTCTTGTATCTTAAAGGTTTATATGTTTGCTTGTTGTTGTCTTTTTTTTGTTTATACTTTCTTTCCCCTACTTCTCTGTTTTGCTTTCAATCTTTCAATTCGTAAAAACTTTCACTTTGTCAGCCATGTCTGCTGCCATTGATTATAACAAACTTACATATATATATATGTGTACGTGTGTGTGTGTGTGTGTGTGTGTGTGTGTGTGTGTGTGTGTGTAAAAATAAAATCATTTAATTTATTATTGCTCATTATGGATTATTGTTGCATTTGTTGTTGTTATTGATGTTGCTGATGATGATGACGATTGTGCTGCCACTGTTTGTATTATTTGTAATTAAGTCTTTTATTTATTCACTTATAAAATAAGAAAATCTATTTTAATTATTTTATTAAATATTAATAGAAAATGGAGTAAAAGAGAAAATGAGAAATAAAAATTATAATGACACAGAAATGACAAGAAAAATTAGACACACTTGCCTCCCCGCATGCATTCACACATAGACAGACGTACAGACGTACAGACATATCCATACATGAGGCATAAAATGCATTTAAACTTATCGTTTAAGTTTTGGAGTATGGAAAAAAATTTAGACAGAGAGACAGAATGACAGACAGACAGAGATATATATAGAGGTAAAGTTAGAGACAGAAAGAGATGGAGAAAGAATGAGAAAAATATATAATAGAAAGAGAGAGAAAAATCTATATAATTGTAGACGAACTATTTTGATAGAATTTGTTAAAAAAAAAAAGGAGAAATAGAAAAACATTAAAAAATGGAAGAAGAAGCAGAAGAGCTACACATTTTTCATACATTAAAAAGTGTAAGTAGAAAAATAAAGAGAAAAATAATGCAAAGAAAAGTAAAATAAGCGTACATAGACACACACACACGCACACACACACACACACACACATAACATAAAACTTTTAATGTTCTTATTTTTTTTTTTATATATAAAAGAATTCAAATACAAAAAAGCAAAAACAAAGAGGAAACAAAAAAAATTTCTATAAAAAAAAATACATTTTTATTTTCACTTTGATTTTTTTTTCTTTCTATTCCACACATACACACTTGACACACACACATACACACAGAGACACAGACACCCAAAACACACATTAAATTGTTAATGTTGTTTGTGTGTGCTCTTGTTGACCTCTATTTTGGTATTTCCCTTTTTTTTCTGATTTTGATTTTTGATTTTGCTGTTTTCTGCTTTCAGTTGTATTTTTTTTTTTTTGTTATTTTCTTTGAACAAAAGTTTAGATATTTGTGAACTCTTTGAATAGAACAGAATTTTTATATTTATGTTTATATTTTTGTTTATGTTTGAATAGACAATTCATGTCCATCTGTCCGTCTATCCATCTGTCTATCTGTCTGTCTGTTTGTCTGTCTGTTTGTATGACTACTTTAGTCTAGTAAAGTAAACTTGTTTACTGAAAGTGTTTAAATGTGTTTGTTGTGTATTTATGGTTGAGAGATTTTTATATTTTTATGCACATTTTTTTTCTACAATTTTTTCCTTTTTCTTTTTCTTTTTGTTTTCGCTTTTGTTGATTTTTCATTTTATTTTTATTACTCTGCTTTTGGGCCGGCATACGATAAAAATATAATAAAATTACAAAAATGTGTAACAATAATTTTTGGCATAAATGCATACACATACACATACACATACATATATAACATTATGTTATAGTTTGACACATATATAAGCACACACACATACACAGTCTCTCTCTCTCTCTCTCACACACACACACACACACACACACACACATACCCACACGCACACAAACACACCCAAACACATACATATACATACACACACACATACATACATACATACATGCATACATACATACACACACACACACACACACACACATACACACACATACATGAAGACATACATTGAAAGGATATAAAAGGATATGTATAATAAATATAGGACCGTCTACGGAATATCAATCGCAATTAACATTCATTTCACATTTAAGATTTCACACATTACGCTTATGCAAAATATATTTAAAATTTATTTTTATATCTAATCGAAATTCATTTTTTATATATAATCGATGAAGCAACACAAATTTGGCATAAAGATGATTAAATGAATATAAGAAATGAAAATGAAAATAAGAATTGAAAAAATTGAAAATTGAATAATAAGCAAAAATGAAAACCAAAAATCATACACAAAATAAAATAAAAAAATGGATTTTTAATTTGTACGGATTCGAGCGTGTGCAAATTTAATTTTCTTGTACTCTCACAATTATTATCACAATATTTTTGATATGCTTGCTTTAAATATATTTAAAAAAAAAATAATCTAAGTAATCAACGAAAAAGGCGAGTTATTATTTAGAGTTTGTTGGTGGAATATTCATTTTGTCATTATGTTGGTAACATCTAAAATGTAACAACGGGAATGCTTTAAAGTATCTATTTTATTGATCAGCTTCAAGAAGTGTCTGTCTGTCTGTCTGTTGTCCGTACGTCTTTCTGTGTATATGCTTATGGTAAATAATTCTCGTGATACCAAAAACAGAGATAATGACTTCAAATTGCTTAGATCCATTGAAAATTCATGGATCATCGGTTGGGTTGGTAGAATCGATAAAATTAATTAAAAGGCACGCCCACAATGTAACATAAATTGTAAGAACATCTCAATTTTTTTAATAAAAATTTATAATTTTTCGTTTATAACTTGAAAAAACATGGAAAGCGGAAATTTTGTACAAATATTAAGGCCCTCATTGTGCAAAGTCCACATAAAAATCATGCCACATTGTCATTAGCCACATCTATCCGAAATAATATAACTTTAAATTATGTGCCTGTACCATAAATTATGAAATAGTCTCTGGATGGTGGATACTTTGGACTTGGCACCAGTCAAATATAATTTTTTCACTTAGCTTTTTTTTTTAAAAATAGATTGATACAAAGTGCACAGAAAGTGGATCGAACGCAAACATTTTTAATGTAATAAATTAAGAAAAGCAGGCTTAAAATTTTTTTAGAAAATTATTTATAAATGTTAACACGTAAGAAAATTATATTTTGCTGGGACCATTCATTGGATATCTACGCCCATGTACCCTGATATTACGATTAATCATGTTACTATTTTGCAGTTCGCAAATAATGAGTACAAAACTAACAATATTTTGCTTAAAAATCTCACATGTTCTCAGTTTACATTACACTGTGGGCGTGTCCTTTAATAGATTTTACTAATTTTCAGTACCAATATGCCTGCATAAACTATTGATGCTTTATGCCAAATTTAAATTCGTTATTTTTGTTTTTGCGATCGGACAAACGAACAGACATGTTTAAATGGATTCAGAATGAGAGACATTGCTCAAAAATTTACATACTTTACAGGGTCTCCGACACTTCCTTTTGGATGTTACAAGTATTATGACAAAATGAATATACTTCCAATCTTTTGATGGTGGGCATAAGAATTCTGGAACGTGCCAAAATTGATGAATTAAAATAACATTAATATAAACAACAGCAACAACTAAGCAATTGATTTATCTAAAACGTACAATGTGCCTTCTTCTTTCTCTTTCAAAATCTGTCATTCTCTCTAAAATACACACTCGCTCCCTCTTTCACTTTCTGCTAGTTGCTCTGAATACATTTCTCTTTAAGTTGTAATTTTTAAAAGTTTTACTCTTATTCTTGCTATTTATTATGCTCTCTTAGAGAGAGATTTTACTAAAATCATTTTATTGTCCCATTGAACACACAAGAAATGCAAAATAAAACACAAAAAAAAAAAAAAACGGAAAAGACAAAAGCAAAAACACAATAAAAGGAAAAGAATAAATAATAAAAAAATACAAGAAAAAGCAAAAATGTCATGCGCAAAGAAGTCGTTTTCGTTTCTTTTTTGCTTCTTCTCTTTGTGGTTTTTCTTCTCTAACCACTTTTTTTGGCTCTCTATACTCTACACCATTTTGAGATGCAGAATTATATGACTTTGACATAGATGCAAATTTTATTACATTAATAGATTCAGAATCACTTCTTCTTACAAAACATAATTTTCACGTTATTTGTTCGCAATTTGGTGTATAGGCGTGGCTTAGCTCAAAGAAGCCCAGAAAAAATTTTGATTAAGTTCAAACTATTACTACGATCACGCCCCATATAACAACGTATTTTGAAAAGATTTTTATGTGGAAAAATTATTATTCCTGGATATTTCTTTATAAATGAAGAGTGAAGGGTACTTAACAGTCCATTTCGATCGACTTGTTTTTGTTTATGTTATACCTTTTTTTGACTTATATTTCTTATACAATTTGTTGTTGTTGTTTTCGTTATTTTTGATGATGAGTTATACATGTTTGTGCCAAACTCCCGCTCACAATTCAACAAAAAATAACATCAACAACTAACTAACTAACTTCTTTTGATTCAAGTAAAGCAAAATAAGGCGGAGTCTATTTCATGTTTCTCCATCTCTTTTCAACATACATTTCTTTTTACCTTAAGAAATTCAATTGTGATGCAGGTGTATATGCAAAAATTTCTTTGTTCTTATTATTTTTGTTTGGCCTTTTTTTCTTTTGTGTGTATCACGCTCATCAGTTGCTTCATACACAACAACAACAATATACAAGAATAGAAACAGAAACAAAAACAGCAACAACAACATTGGCAAGCAATCATAATAAATTTATGCAAAGATAAAGAAAAAGGAATAAATAGGAATGAAAAGCGTTTTATAGCAAAAAAAAAAAATTGAAAGAAGAAAAAAAGAAATAAAACGGACAGAATTGTTATTCGTAGCATTTGATTAACAATTTATAATATTGCAAGCACAATGAGCAACAACAAGAAAAACTATCAATAGGATCTTTAGAATGTCATGTAATTGCAATATGTGCCACACAGTTGTGTGCTTATTCGTGGATATCGCGTTCGATGCACAAAATGTTGTGCGCTCTCAATTTATGCCAAGTAACCAACCAAACATTTATTAAGCATTTTTCTTCCTATTCTTTTTATTATTTTTTTTTTTGGTTTCTGCTTTTTTTTTTATTTATCATTTACTTTAGTAGAAAACAATGAGAAAGAATGAAAGCAACCAGTCAAAAAGGATGGAATTACGAATTACGAAAGTAAGAAACCCAACCGCAAAAACAAGAAAAAACAATGCGAAGAAGAGTCAGCCAATGCATAAAAAACTGAAATTCCCTCTTTCTGACACATTTCAAATGCATAGAATTTTTTTATGCGCGCATATCAACGTTTTAAATTCTTCTCATAAAAGAAGCGTACAATTCCTTTGATAGTATTGATGATAGTTAGATTTGTATTTCTCTTCTTATTGCTATTCTTATTGTTGCTGTTATTATTGTTGTTGCTTTTGTTAATTGCATTTGCTATTTTGTATATAAAGTAGAATTTTTACATTGTGTGAATGAGAAAGTTTGTTTGTTTGTACAGCAATTAAAAACATTTTCTATTGGTGGCTTCTTTATCATTTCTTTTTTATGTGCATGCATGTTTATGCATGCTTATGTAAGTTTAAGTATATATACATTTACATATGTATATATATGAAAATAATTTATTGAGTTGTAATAAGAACGAACGATAACGATAATGATATTACCTTTTGATGATCTTTTAAAATAATGATGATAAAAATTTATTTTGTTGTGCATACAAAGAAAACAAGAATAATAATTGTGAGGTTATTTATTCATATTAAGCAAAAGTAGAAGGGAAAGTAACAAGAAGAAGATGATGAAGAACCAGCAGATTAGGAAGAAGAAGAAGAAGAAGAAGAAGAATGTATTCTTAATGCAATGTCTTGGAAAACAAAGAAAAATCTTTGATAATGCAAAAATTTTATTTGGCATTTGGCTATCACATTTCTAATTACTATTAATTATAACGAATGTTAAATAAATGAAAAAATTCACTGAATAAATAAATTTAGAATTCGTGGTAATCTATATAAACACATACAAACATACAACAAACATATACACATTCGCCAACAGTTAAATATAAGCATCTTTATTTCTTACGCTATTTAATTGCATTTATTTGTATACACTAATTGAAGTGTCAGCGTTTATGTGTCTATGTGTGATATACGTATGCATATAGAATAATATAAAACAATAATAGCAACAATAACAACTATAACAACAACTATAATAATAATAAATTCCACCCTTGTACATAAGTCATGAATTGAATAGCGAATAGAAACGCATTTTCATCTGTAAATTGATAGAGATACATACATACATTTTTATATATACATTCATGCACATACATGCATAACATTTATATAAATATAAAAGCGTATAATTCTGAGACAAGCATTTTACAAAAAAAAAAATAAATATTAAAATTTTGGTTATAGAGGAAACTTTATGGGCTTTGAAGAATAATTAAATTTGGTTATAGATTCTTTGACTCTTATGCTCTCAATTATTTTATTTCTAAAAAAAAAAGCAAAAAAAAAAATACGCAAAAATTTTTTCTCAAATATTGAAAAATAAGAAAAATTTAAGAAAAATGTTTGAAAAAAAAGAAATATTGCGCCAAAATTGTTTTTAATTATTAAAAAAAAAATACAAATTATTATCATTAAATTTGAAATTTAATTTTCTTAAATTTTAGAAATTTTATTAAATTTAAAATTAAAAAAAATATAAAATAAAATAATTTACAAAATTCTTTCATTTACATTAAAGACCTCCCCAAAATAATAGAAAATATTTTTAATTTTTAAAAGGCAAAAGTATAAATGAAATTCCAAATTTGCAATTTCTAAAGATACAAATTTCAAAATCGCATTCCTAATAATTCAAATAAAGCAAATGCATTTTATAAAATTAAATTCGTAATGTTCTAATTTTATATAACAATTCCGAAAATATTTTCCTTAAGAGCATAGAAACTTTAAAGCTTCAATTGCAAAAAAAATTGAAAAGCAAGTTTTTGAGATGAAATTTCCAAAACGTAAAGAAACGGATTAAACTTTTTTTTAAATTAAAATCTAAAATTTCAATTGCTAAAAGTAATAACTCTAACGCTTTAATACTCAACTAAGACTCTTAAGTAGATATTTTTTGCAAATTTATGCAATAGAAAATAAATGCAATTAGTGAGATCTACTGGATCGAAAAGTATTCATTATAATTAAAAACTGTTTACAAATTAAATAAATTTCAATAAATTCTTTTTTTTTTGGTCAAATGCACGATCGCATGACCATTCACTCTCTTCTTTTATACTTGGCCGCATTTTGTCAAATATCCAAATCTAAATCTTTCAAAATCTACTGTAGACGATTAACCAAATTAATAACGTTTAAATAAAGGAAGAAATTTTTTTTTTTAATGTATTTTTCAGAATTCAAGCTGTTTGACAACGGAATAAAACTGGATATTGCCAATTATACTCATCAATTGAGCCTGCGGATGAGTACAAAAGGGAAAAGGCCACTGCGGAGTATGACTCCGAGTGAGAAAGTTCATGCCATTAATCGTATACATGAAGGTGAATCAAAAGCATCCGTAGCCCGGGATATAAACGTTCCAGAATCTACATTACGAGGCTGGTGTAAAAATGAAGAAAAATTACGTTTCATGGCACGTCAAATGGACAGCGGCAATAAATTATGTGAATCGTTTAATGATAAAATGGAAAGTACGACAATGAATCGAGTTTCTATTGTGCCATCAATGGAGAAAAGGCAACGTTTACAATCAAATGGACAATTAAATTTTCCTACTAAATTGAAATTTAATGAATTAACTTCGCCATTTAAACGTGGCAATAACGATTTAAATGGTTTAGAATATGGCCCAAATAAAGTATTAACTGAATTAAATAATGGTTTTAATGGATTGAATAACGATTTTAATAATTATAATTTTACAAATAAAGGCAAATTATATGGTGCTGATGTGTCACGTACTTCAGATCCCTCAATTAGTGCCATTAGTCCACTATCAAGTTTAAATCATTTGTCAGGTCTTGCAGGTTTAACTCAATCACCATTAGCCATTAGTTTTAATGAGCTTACTGCTAATTTAAATTTACTTGCCCAACTCAATCCAAATTTTGCAGCAATGTCTGGTTTGGGTGTACCACCTGCCAATGCAATCGTTAGTCCAACATCATCAAATACAAATAAAACGAAAATGTCACAATTAATACAGAGTGGTCATCGTGATATTAAATCAAATGGAAGCGAACGTCAACCTAGTTTAACAGTAAAAAATTGGGCTAAACAAAAGCCGGCACCCCCCTCTTCAACATCTATTGATAATGGTGCCAATAATTATGGTTTAAATTTAAATAAAAATGATGCAAAAGTCACTGTAAAATCGGCTAATTCACTTTTAATACCAACATCCATGGCAAATGGTAATATACCGCCCTTATCCACTGTACCAGAAGATCCTTTGTTATATTGGTTAAAATCGCAACAAGCTCTCATGAATCTAAATAATATATATCCATCATCTGTTCCAATAGTTGCTGGCAACAATTCACCCATACAATCAACATCGCCCCAACCACAAACCGTTAATATGCTTACAAGCACTCCACCCATAATACCAAATCCTTTAACACCCTCGTCAACACCATCCGGTAGTTTAGATGATAAAAATGCTGCTTGGTATAATTGGTGTAAAGCTTTAGGTGCAAGCCTGACAACATTATCACCAGCCTCAATTATGCAAAGTAATACCTTGCCCTTATGCTCCATGCCAGCAAATGCCAATGATAATATGACTAATGCAATACCTTCATTGCATAATAATCAAAAAAATGGTTTCGAAAATATATTGTATTCGCATTTAATTAAAGATTCTTCTAGTCCTTCAATTCATAGCAGTACCTCTTCCATCGAACATATAAATAATAATGATGTAATAAATAATGCTACAGTAGATTTAATTGGTAGGCCAGAAGATTTATCCTTAAAAGTTAAAATGTCCAGTTCGAATACAAGTCCCTTACCCACTCCAGAACAAAGTCCAGAATCAACTCAATTACACTTAGAGCCATTATACACTAAAACTGAATATAATGATAATAATGATCATAATAATAATGATAATAATAATAATAATGATAATGATAATGATCATGATCATGATAATGTTAATGATAATTCTGAGAATTGTGAAGAGGTAACTGAATCTAAAAGCTCCATAAACGATTTACTAAGGGCTTTACGAAATAATTGCGATAATAAAGAGAACAACAATAATAACAATAACAATATAAATACAAATACAAATAATAATAATAGTACTAATAACAGGGAGCATAAAATGAATAGCGTTAATGGGATTTGTATTAAAACCGAGTGCAATGAAAATTTTGAACAAAATGAAAATGCTGAAAGTTTAGATAAAATGATTAATGCCAGTGACAGCAGTAATATCAATAGTAACAACAACAATAATAACAACAACAATAACAACAACAATGATAATAACAACGATAATTATGAAATCGATGAAGATAATAACAATAATAATAATTTGAGTAAAAATATCAGGGAAGAGGAAGAAATTGATTTATCAAAACATATTTCCAAATGTAATGAGAATGATGAGATTGTTCATGAGACTAAGCATCAAATTGAAGTTATTCATGCTAATGATACAGAAAAGAGTTACATTGAAGGTATCAAAAATGGTGAGAAATTTTTGAAATGGTTGGAGAATTGTGGAAATCCATGTATCACTGCCACACATTTAATGCAATTTAAATGCCTGCTGGATACTCTGAAGGCCAATGTAAATGAGACAATTACTTCGAAAGAATTTTTATTATCATCATCATCATCATCATCACCATCATCATCATCATCATCATCATCAATAAAAATGAAAAATACAAATTTAACGGAAACTATTGAACTGGAAGATTCATCGGAAGATGGTACACATTGTAAAAGTCGTCGTCGCAAATAGGAGCAACCGAAATTAAGAGCCTACAATTCCCCGTTTAGTAATTCTCTAATAACAAACATTAATAACGATCATGTTAATATTTATAATGATCATGTGAATGATAATTGTGATAATAATGATAATGATGATGTTGATAATGATAATAATGATGATGTGGAAATTATTGAATTGAAACATGATCAAATAAGAAGTCAACAACCTTTAAATCATCGATCATTAAATATAAATAATTTTCCGCCAGCCATTTATCAATCATCAGCCACATTACTTAATTCTTTATATTTTCCGCCATTTGAGTATGTAAAAGCCACAGATGAAGCGGATTTCGCTGATGAATTTTAGATTTGTTCAAAAAAAAAAAAAAAAATCAATCCATCATATCGAAAACTGATTTAAAGAGGTTTCTTTTTTATTTAAATCATTTTTCAGAAAATGCATGATGGTTAAAATAATTCAAACAAAATAGATGATTCAAAATAATGATATTCCTTATAAACAATTTTTGATTTAATACGAATTGGCCTTTGAAAAAATTCAATGGTCTTTTAAAAATTAATCATTGAACAACATAAAATTAACAAGATTATAATTTATTTTCATAAATTTATACTCTAAATCTTTAGCGGAACAGGAGTCAGTAAATTTATGCAGTACAGATAAAGCAGATAGAGATCTATATCGATCTTTATAAGTAAAAATTTTATAAGTCCATCTAACAACTGGCAGCCCTAAATCAAATTTTTTGAAAAAAGCGAACAACTTTGGGAAAGTTGTGTCTCCGGCAAAGGTGGCACTTTTTCTGCTTTCTTGTCAATTTTTAAGATATTGAATTTTTTCAGATCTTTTAATTTTCTAGATTTTTAATGAATATATAGAAAAGAATTAAATGGACCTAAGCAGAGATCAGATCTTTAAAATTGTATTTCAGTTATTACAATCTGAAAATTTATTGCAATCTCTGGCTGATAATTAAAATCACAAAAAAATAAAAGTCATTTCATTTGGACAAGCCGATTGTAAATATTGATCATATATAGGGATTGGTAAAAATTCTAAAATCTAGATCAGATAAATAAAACTCCTTCATGTTCAAGAGTACTCTTTCATTAGCTGAATGTCTTAAGAGTTTGATTTTACAAGGAATATAAATTTACAAAAAAAAAAAAAAAGAAAGAAAATAAGAACTTTCGTAAATCTTAAAAATATTATCGATCCAACCACCGTTTTAAATGTTATATAAAATAATATTAATAATTAATTAATTATAATTTATCAGAAAAGTAATAATAATAATTAGAATATTAAAATATATAAATTTAATTAAAACGTATATTAAAATTTCGTTAATTGAAATTTGGAAAAAATTTGAAAAATGATAAATAATTTAACTTTAAAAAAAAATTACAATAAAATGTTTATATGTATCTTTTCAAATAACTTTCCATGAAACATATTGTTTCACTTTAAAAAATATTAAAAAAAAAAAAAAAAAATAAAATAAAAAATTTGTAGTTCACTTTAGAAAAAGAGACTCAATAAAATTTAGTTATAGATAAAAATGTTTCTTTTGTAATATAAATATTTTTCCCCCCTTAAAAATTATTATTAAATTTAATAAAAAAAAAATTTACTAAGTAAGTAAAAAAATTTTTAGGAAAAGAATATCAAACGCTGAAATTTCGAATTTTGTAAAAAAAAAATTAAAATAAAATTACATTAATGTCAAATTAAAAATTCTATGTAAAATTCTATTTGTAAGAAATATGAATATTTGTGTAATAAAATGAAATATTATTCATTTTACGTTATCAAATAAAATCGAAACGAAAATCAATCAATTATTTTAAAAATATGAAAAATGAAAGTCCATTCAAATTTAAATATGAAACTGAAAAGTAAAATTCGTGCAAACATTTAATGCCACTCAATTTCTATGAATGCATAAAATTATTTTTACTTACACAAGGCATGTAATCTTTGAGAGGTTCATATGTAATAAAATCGGCCACAAAATCGGCACAACCCTGATAATTACGTATCAATGATTTATATGCAAAAGCTGTTGGTCGAATTGTGGTACAAACGAACTTCTAACATTAAAAGGAAAAGCAACAAAAATGTATAGAAAGTCAGAATTTTGGCAACACTTCATACAACTTTTTTTTTTCCAATTTCACAATTTTAATGTCAATTTCAATTCACCTGAATGCCGCACTCATTTAATGGTGCCAATGTTAAAGGTCTACGTTCAGGATAATTTTGGATAAATTGAAGGCGAAAATTTTCCGCGCATAATAATAGTAAACGTTCCTTCGATGACAATGTATAATAAGAGGTTGGAAAATTATCCATGGAATTTTTAAATTTATTTATGGCTTCCGGAAATGAAATATCAATACGGCCAATT
The DNA here is from genome assembly GCA_023089585.1 of Melophagus ovinus. Classification (NCBI taxonomy): domain Eukaryota; kingdom Metazoa; phylum Arthropoda; class Insecta; order Diptera; family Hippoboscidae; genus Melophagus; species Melophagus ovinus. The sequence goes on from JAKKIB010000190.1 coordinate 87,747, forward strand.
TGTTGTGCAATATTAGTTTCATTTTCGTTATTCATTTCATCAATCATCCCACAGCATGATTTTTCATTGTATTCTTCTTCTTCTTGCTTGTCATTTGTATTCACTATTGCTTTGTCGTTTTGAGAAATTGTCCCATTCAAATTAAATTCTATTTGACAAAGTTTTGTTTCTGCCATTTTTTAATATTGTTTTGAATTTTCTGTTTCTTCTTTACATTTTTTGCAACTTTATTGTTTAATTACTTACAATTTTTCATTTGCTTGATATTTGCTTAACAAAAGATTTTTTTTATTAACTTTACTTTTTTTGTTCCGTTATTTATTATTTTCACTAAATTACGATAACTATGGTAACAGTGTTTTTTATTTAATTAATGCGATGGGCGTTTTACAATTTATAAATTCTAATTATTTTATTGTATTTTGATACGAATTATTCATTAATATTTTATTTTAAATTGCATTTGTGGCTCTCTTATAAATTAGGCACTATTCATAATATAAGTGAGAAAAATAAGTAAGTGCGAAAGTAACGGTAAATTGAGAGTAAATCTCTTTTAATGAAAATTATTTAAGAATAACAAATCTTCATAATATTAGCGAAAAGTGTCAAACTAACGGTAAATTAACGACAATCTTCTTTAAGAGAATATTATTTAAAAATAACGGTTAAATGAAAGCATTCTCTTTCCTTGCACTTGTACACTTTTTTTTTGTGAGAATGTTAGGAAATAATAAAGTTGCCAAGCCAAGAGACAAAAAAAAATACGAAAAATGAACGTTAATTTCATTAAAAAGAATACTCACTAACTTTAATGTATTCTTTAAATGTAATAAATAAGTGAAAAGTAAAAACTGTAAAGTGTAAATTTTAAAGTGTAAAGTGTAAAGTAAATAAAAAGTAAGTGTGATAAATAAGTAAAAAATAATTGATTATATACGTAGAAGTATTCTATTGTACAAATCACTTGCTAGTCTTATAAATACAACTTACCATACTGTACATATCTTCAAGTGGTTCATATTCAATAAAATCGGCAACAAAATTTCTAATACCTTTTTCATTGCGAATCAATTCTTTAAATAGAAAAGCTGTTGGCCTTATTGTGGTGCAGACAAATTTCTAAAAAACAAACAAACAAAAAAGAAAGAAAGAGTCAAAACGGCGCCAGTAGAATTTTAATTTTGCTAATTGAAGCAACATTTAAGCTGAGCGCCACATACCTGAACGCCACATTCATTTGGTACAGCTAATACTAATGGTCGACGTTTATTATTAAGAATAACATCTTGATGCCGATAATTTTCAGCATAGAGTAATAATAAACGTTCTTTGGGTGATAACGTATAATAGGAGGGTGGATAACATTCCTCAGAATCAGCATACTTTTCAATAGCTTCAGGGAATGTTAGATCAATGCGGCCTACTTCCAGAGCATTTTCGTTTTCTAATGGTTCAATTTCAAATTCTTCTTCACACTCCTCTTCTCCTTCCTCTTCTTCCTCTTCAGCAGCTTCTTCTTCGGCAGCAAGTTGCTCCTTTTCTATACGATTTTCAATCTCTTTTAATGCTTTATCATGTTTGTGGGCATCAATTTTGATACCCAATGTTACGCTTTGTGGTCGTGGCGGCATTTTATTTATTACGTATTACTTTATCTAAGAATTTTTTCTCTTGTTTACTGAGTCTCGTTTTGCATTTTTTTGAAAATATTAAATTTGCATTCAAATTAACAAATAAATGAAATTTGTTTTAATAAGGAAAATCAAAGACTTTTTTGAAGGTTTTTTTATAGTAAATGTTATCGATACGTTCCAATATAAAGTGAATATTCTTTTGTGTTGAGAATTATGATAAAATTTTGAATGTTGATTGATCAAAGGACGCTCAATTATAATCAATTTACAATCTCTTTACTACATGAAATGATATGAAGAAGTTTTAATACGAAATTCATTTCAAAACTGCCATCATCTTCTTTAACAGTTTTGATAAAGAAACGTACTTTATATTAACAACTGTTAATTCAAAGTTTATTAAATTTATTAGCCCATAGAGGACGCCTTAATAAAAAATTTTACTTATCGATTATATAATTATTGTATTCATTACATCTCTAAATAGGATGAACCGGTATCATTAATTTAATAAAAAGCAATAAAAAGTTTATATATTTGAGGAAAATTCATGGAAGATTGTGCAAAAGAATTGGAAAAGTATCGCTTAAGAAAACGACGAGAAGCAGCAATTCGTAATATTAAAGAAAATTTCCAAAGAATATTCATACCTATTCATAAGAGAATGAATCGAGTTGAAGAAATTTATGAGACTATTGAAACTGTCGACAAACAACAACAACAAGAATTAGACGATGAAATATTTTATAGTGATAATGATAATCAAGATGTTAATACTTTGCCCGAAAACAATGAATCTGAACATCATAAACAATGTAATGAAAGAGAAAGTAAAATTTTTAAGAATGCCCTACGCGTTGTTGGTTCATTATTTTGGTTAACCATTCTGCTCATAACAATCGAATTGGGTTTTGCCATTGTGTTCGTACTCCTTACAGCTTTATTCGGTATATATTTCAATACACGTACAACACCACGAAAACCTAATGAGCCCAGTGCTTATAGTGTTTTTAATAAGAATTGTGAAAGTATTGATGGTACATTGAAAGCTGAACAATTTGAACGAGAAATCGGTATTGCTAGATAACTTGACTTAAAAAAAAAACATTTATCTATATGTATGTGTGTGTGTGTGTGTGTCTGTGCTTTTATATATAAATTATTTAATGTTGAAATATTAATTAATGTGTAATTTAGTTAAAAATTTATTAAACGGCCAGTTCTTTTTTAATTCAAACAAAAACACAAAACAGAAAATAAATTTATTAAATTTTTCCATTTAATTTATATTTGTGCTCACTTAATGATTTGTGAATAAATTTTTTTTTTTAGGTGATTTTATTTTATTTATACTTAAGCGGAAATGAAATGTTAAATGAAGCTTTAATTAAAATTGTCTATAAAGATTTATTCACTAAATTCAAGTTATGTACGCCAGAAATGAACAATTATTCAGAAAATTTCGATATTTTAATTTTCATTGTTGTTGATCTTTTCTGTTATGGCTTTTTACAATTGTTTAGTACTTTATTACAAAAATGTTATTCTGCTGTTATTTGTTTAACATTTAACATCTCAGTTCAGTCACTGATTATGATGATTAAGACGAGACTAACAGCAACATAAATGTAAATTATGAAAAACAAGTTTATAGAATGATAAAAGTAAAAGAAAAGGGTAAGAAATTTATGAATTGTAATCGTGGCCAGTAGTGAAATGAACTAAAACGTTTTAGTTGGTCGATTTTACATAATTTTTTATGTATAGTTTTCTTAGGGAGTTCCATCTAACGTAAATTTATGTTGGTATTTATTTTGATGAAAATTATAACTAAAATTAATTCAATAAATTGAAATGACTGAAAATAAAAGGAAGTCAAAAGAAATTCTCCAATTTACCAGAAGTGAAAAATTGTAAGTAAAACAAAACAATAAAAAAAAAGGAATAAAAGAAAAGAAACACAAGAAACTAAGGAAGTTGCCAATGAATTAAAATGGTGAAAATGAAAGACTTAAAATAAAAACTTACTTAAAAATTCATCATAATGTTAAATATCATTGTTGTTATTGTTGTTATTTCTTCTGTTAATTTAATTAATCTTTTCTCTTTATTTATTCTTTTGTATTCACATTTAATTATATTATATTATAAAAAAAAAAATAAGAAATCGTTGGCTTTTATTATTAATAATAATTCTATTGACGGCTGTAACGCGTTATTACAAAGTCCAAGAACCTGATCATGTTTGGTAATGTAAATTTGTAAATATGTAAATGTGAAGAAAATCTATTTATATTTTGTGATTATTATTGCTTGTTATAGTTGGGATGAAACACATTTCGGTAAAATGGGCAGTTGGTATATAAATCGTACATTCTTCTTTGATGTTCATCCACCATTGGGAAAAGTATGGAATATAAAACTAAAATTATGTACAAAAAAATTTTCACAATAAAATTTCCTACATTTTTCTTTTTCTTCTTGTTTTTTTTCACTGAAGATGTTAATCGCTTTTTCCGGTTATCTAACTGGTTACGATGGTACATTTCCATTTAATAAACCGGGTGATAAATATAATGGTACAAAATATGAAGGGATGCGTTTGTTTTGTACTACTTTGGGCGCATTAATTATGCCAATGGCTTTCGATACAATATACGATTTAACTAATTCCGTGGATGCATCTCTAATGTCAGCCGCATATTTATTATTCGGTATTTTTTTTATAAATTTGCAGCAACTAAGGAAATTATATTTGGCTAAGATCAAATATTGATCCAATTGGTCTAATTTAGTTTAGATAATTCGTTATAATGGAGAGTTTGAATTAATAATTAAAATACACGATTAATAAGTGAAAAAATGAAGGTCAAAATTTTTTGATAGACAAGGCCATTTATTTAGATTAATTAGATTTATATTGTATTCAGTATTTAAAAAATTTTTAGTTATCCAGCTTTTGCCATCTAGTTAGTAATGAATGGAAAAATTTCTTACTTCATTGTTGTGTCCTATCAACGTGTCTTAAGATCATTTGGGCCTATCTTCACAATTAATTTGCATGTAAAAATTTCTACATTTTAAAAAAAATATTTCAATATTTGCAATAAAGAAAATAAAATTTTATTTTGTCCAATAGTAATAAAAAAAATGATAGATGTAAAAAGTGAAAGGGGACTTGTACGAAGCGAACTTATTGAACAATCCTTAATATATTTATTTATATAATTATCTATACATGATTTAACATTAATCATGGAAATATTTTTGATTTTAGATGTTGGACTGATAACCTTAAATCAGTATATATTATTGGATCCGATTTTATTATTTTTTATGACCGCCTCAATTTGGGGAATGGTTAAGATAACAAAATTCACGTCACAGCAAAAATCTTATACGTTACGTTGGTGGTTTTGGTTAATGTTTACCGGCACTATGCTTTCGTGTACAATCAGTGTAAAATTTGTTGGCTTATTTGTGGTCCTTTTAGTTGGTCTACATACAATTAATGAATTGTGGTTAATATTGGGCGATTTACAAAAGCCAGTGGTAAATTTAATATTAATTTCCTTTTTGTTTTTTTCTATAACCCACATAATTTAGAATCGGTCTGTCGGACGTCTGATGGAAAATTCGTTGCCTAATATTTTATTTGGCATGCTTTCCATAATGGGAGGATTTTAACTATTTTTAACAGGGTTTGTCTATGTAATAAATTTCATTAAAATGTTCTAAAAATTGCCATGTGTAGCTTGATAACAAATTTACGTGGACAGAGGGATAGGCAGGCTTAAATTGAATCAGAGAGGAATTCGGGTCGTTAAAAAGTATAATAAAAAGTTGGGTTTATCTTAACTTCTTCTGGGTGCTACAAACCAAAGTGATGTAGAACAAAGTACAAAATTTAAGTTTTTCGCTGAATTTTTTTGATCCCTTTCTACAAAGTGGACATTTGAAATTTTTCCAAATTTGCTATTTCTCATATTAGTAACTTTCAAATTGCTTTCGTTAATTACCTTTTTAATCGAAATAAAAAAAAATTGTAAATAGTTTCGACATGCAGTTATTTTATATAATTTTTATTATTCTTTTAGATGGAGACAATTAAACAATTATTGAGTCGAGCATTAGGTTTAATATTATGGCCCTGTGTGTTGTACATATTTTTCTTTTATATACATTTGACCGTTTTAAATCGGAGCGGCAATGGTGATGGCTTCTATAGTTCAGCATTTCAATCGCGTCTGATTGGTAATTCTTTGTATAATGCAAGTATGCCTCGTCAAGTGGCGTATGGTGCTGTTGTTACCATTAAAAATCATAAAACTGGTGGCGGTTATTTACATTCACATTATCATTTATATCCAAAAGGTATTGGAGCTAGACAACAACAGGTAATTTGCCATATAAAAAATTCCTATAAAAGTAATAAATAATTTATATTTAATAAAATATTATCGTAGATTACAACTTATACGCACAAGGATGATAATAATAAATGGTTAATAAAGCCATATAATAAAGAGTCTGTTAAAGATGTAAAATTTGTGAAACATGGTGATATAATACGTTTAGAACATGTACCAACTAAACGAAATTTACATTCTCATGCTGAAGCAGCACCAATGACTAAAAAACATTTTCAAGTAACTGGCTATGGCGAGGTATTCAAATCAGTTCATTTTTTTTTCGTTTCAAAGCTTTTTACATAAATAAAATATTTTAAATGAATTAAATTAGAATGGTATTGGTGATGCTAATGATATTTGGAAAATATTATTAATTGGTGGCAAAATAAATGACACAGTACGAACTGTAACCTCACGTTTCATATTAATTCATTATTTACAAAATTGCTTATTAACAACGACGGGTAAACAATTACCGAAATGGGCTTTCGAACAACAAGAGGTCTCTTGCAATTCAAATATTCGAGATAAAAATGGCTTGTGGAATGTGGAATATAATAAATATAAAAAGTGTAAATTTCATTGCATTTTATTTAGATGACATTTAAAATTTTATAAAATGTTTTTTAAATGTCCTTTCATTATTACAGTACCCAAAGTAAATTTTCATATATTTGGTCCAGGATTTTTGGCACGTTTCTTTGAATCACATGCAGTCATGTTACAAGGTAATGCTGGCCTTAAACCGAAGGAAGGCGAGGAAACAAGTCAACCATGGCAATGGCCAATAAATTATCGTGTATGTTCTAAAAAAAAGGCAATTTCAAAATTTTTCGAAATGGGTTCAAATTCAAGTACAAATCTTATTTAAATATTTCCGTTTAGGGTCAATTCTTTTCAGCGCATAATAATCGCATCTATTTGTTGGGTAATCCAATTATATGGTGGAGCAATTTAATGTTTCTAGTCATATTTTTAATGGTATTTTTAATAAATGCAATTAAAAATCGACGTGATGCCGGCCGTCGACATTTTGAATTACAACTATTGAAGCAACACCAAAAAAAAGGAGTTGCAATAAAATCGGAGATGTCTCTGGAAAAAATTGATAAAACTAGTGAGAAAAGATTTACTTTAGAAACGATAAAATGAGAGTTATCCAAATTTGCAATTGAAATTATTTATAAATTTAGAATGTAACGATTCAACTAGAATATTACTGAAAGCAGGCACATGGCTTTTTCTTGGTTGGCTTATGCATTATTTGCCATTTTGGGCGATGGGTCGCGTCTTATATTTTCATCATTACTTTCCAGCATTAATATTTAATTCCATGTTGTCAGGTAAGTAAAAATTTATTAAAATAGCAAAACGGAAAACAAGAAATCTACAGAATAAGTAATTTTTCTTTTTTTAGATTAAAAAAGTAAAGTTAGAAATTTTATTGTAAATTTACGCTTTTTTTAAATGTTAGTAAATTATTAAAAAAAGATTTTTGCATATTTATTACAGTTTCGAAAGAGATGATAGCGAACAAAATATTTTGCTCATAGAATTTCTTGAAATTTCACAATTAAAATTTATTATCTTCATATCATTTTACTATACCAAAATAATTTACATAAATATAATTATAAAATCTATTTTAGTACATTTAAACACATCGACATTAACATCAAATCTAAAATATTACATACAAATTGTGGAGAATGTGAGAAAATTGCCAATAATATAAATTTAATTTATAGCAATTTATATTTTAGTGGTAAATATATATATATATATATATATATATATATATATATATATATATATATCTGTTAAATTGTGTGTATGCGTATAAAAATGTGTAAATAGCAAAAAGAAGAAAAAAACATGAAAATCATTATAATATTTACACAAAAAAGAATTTTCAATTTTATATTGCCCTTGAGGGAATCACTTTGTAGTGATATTGTTGTATTTGTTGTTGTTGCTGTTGTTGTTACTGTTTCTGTAGAAGAGAATAAATTAAATTTAAGAAATTCGCATTATGATCCTAAATAAAATAAGCCAATATCATATGGAAAGAATATTTTGAAGAAGAAAGAAAGGCACAAGGTCTTTTTCACGTTAAAGAACATTTCTAATGCAAATTTATAAAACCATACAACAATTTGAGAAAATTATCACTCCCCCCCCACCATAGCCATAATTATATTTGGCCCTAGCCGATAACCATCACACGTTTACCATGATATTATAATTTAGCGGGTATTTCTGTTTTTCCGTAAAAGATAGAAAAAGTAAACATAAAAAAGTGAAAGCTTTGTATTGTATAATATAATCTAGGCGTGGCCTATTGGTGTAGCCTTTTTACAGCCATGGAAGACCGTTAGCCTTAATTTTTATAATATGTAAAAAATTTACAGCTTTCCACCTCTTGCCATTTATAATTAAGAAGCAAAAAATGATTAAACTTTTCTTTAAAAAACAAAGGTGCTCTTAATTAATGTTTTCCTGTAGGCGTACCCTTTAACTGATTTTATCCATTTTTAATACTAACCAATCTACTAAGAACGTCAATTGTTCCTGGCGAATTAGAGCTTGATATGCCTTTTTTTGAAACCAGAAGAACGTTAACAAGAGACACTTCTAAAACGCTTTAGAAGTGTCTAGATGCTGATCAAGGAAATATATACTTTCTAGAAACTTCGAAACTTTCTTCTGGATGTAAATTTAAAAATACCATTTTTTTAATTAAAGTGTTAGAAATTGGAAGCATAGCGAAATTGTTGTTATGAAATTGAAGCTAAAATTTTAATTGTGAAAAAATTTGTGTGATTTATAAAAATTAAATGAAAATTTTTCAGTCCATCTAAATAACCTTCGGTAAAAAGGCGGATATAATTGAATAAAATTGAATAAATAATAAAGAAAATTCGAAAAAGTCATTTTGTAGAGGAAGCAAAAAAGTAAATAATCGATCTAATATAAACCAATGTCAATGTTCCATTTACTAACAATTTACTTTCACGAGTATGAAAATCAAGCCAATTTCTTCCATATATACCAAAATTTTCTCAAAATAAAATATTGCATGAGATGTTATCGTACTTGAACCAAATGGCTTGCACAAGATTTTAATATAAAATTTTAGTCTACACTACGATTTAAAAAAAAAAAAACAATAGACAACTTTCGGTTAGAGAAGAGAATAACTTCAATTAGATAAATGGATTCAAGTAGTTTCAGTTGTTGATTGTGAAACAATTTATATAATACAAAATTGCTTTTTTTTTAATTTAATTTAATTTTTTAATTTTTCTTTCAAATTTCAATTCATTATTTGTACTTTCATCAAAAATTCATTCCAAGAATCAATAAAGTAAATAACCAATTAAATTATAAAACAAATGCGCTCAAAATGCCATTTTACAAGAATTGAATATTATGATTTTTGCTTTTAAAATGTTTCATTTGTTTTCTTAAATATTCCTATTTTATTTATTTAAATTTAATTTAATTTTTTTTTTTAAAGTTTTTTTTTGCAAATGTATAATAATTTTATTGTATATATTTTTAGGCGTTATGTTCCATTATATAACGGGCCATTTGCCAAAATGGTTACAACACGTTATACTCGGCAGTTGGCTCTCTATATTAATGTATAGTTTTATATTATTTTCACCACTCTCTTATGGAATGAATGGACCACTATCTAATGATCCAAATTCAACAATGTATGGCCTAAAATGGCTATCAACATGGGAATTTTAACTAAAACCCTTTTTTAGCCAATTATTTCATTTTTGTATATTTCTCTTTCTCACTCACTCCATCACTCTCTCTCACTTTCTTCCTATATCTTTGCATCTTATTTGCTTTGTTCTATTAATGAAACGTAGAACTGCCAAATTGAAAAATTTCAAATAACTTCAAATAATTTTTTTTTACTTCTTAATCTCAAATCTTTATTTAAGTGTCTATTTAAATAAATATGTTGATATGTAATGTAGTGTAATATGTAAATATATATTAACGAAATATGTATATAAAATGTATATAAATGTATGTATATAAATAAAAATTTATTTATACAAGACAAATTTGTCCTTTGTGTCTCCCATTTTATTATGAAATTTCTTGTTTTACCTTTAACAACTGACAGAAAAAGAAGAACAAATACTTGGGCTATTGTCAATTATATTACACTTCTTAACTTCTAAGAAATTTAAAAACGGAAGAAGAAGAAATTAGGTATTAAGAAAAAAAAATTTTAAAAAAGTTAATTCATGTATAACTGAAAGAAAAAGGTTAGATGCAGTTGAATCGGCGGCCCCAACAATAATTTTAAATTGTACAAATTTAGAGCTAACTCAACATGTGGAGAGGTCTGAATCAAATTCGCTTAAATTTATGCGCTAGCATGGATTTTCCTATTAAACTTTTAACTTTTTTTTTTTTATTTGGGAAGTGGTTATATTCCTTTAAATTTTGCTTAACTAAAATCTCCTACCATTATTGATTGCATCGAGGCGTGCTCATCTAACAAATTTTCTTAAAATATCTCTAATATTGCGATCTTCGCTCTGACAATAAATTTGCATAGGCAGATGGGCAGATGGGCGAAACAGCCTTAAATTGATTCAAAAGGTATGGCTGAAATGATGCCTAATTTTGATAAGAATGGAAAAAATTTCACAAGTATTACTATTTTCATATTATAATAACTTAAGTTAGAATAAAGTGGGCCAACTGGGGAAAAAAAAAGTGAAAACCTAAACTGTGGTACTTATACATTGAAAAGTTAGTCAAATTAATGATTATGAATTAATGTTATTCCTAAAAAATCATTTAAATAGATTGTGTTTGTGAGCCGCCATTCTGTCTCTCGACAGAAATTTATGTAAAGTCACTTAAATAAGGATTGATCAAATTTTTACTTAATTAACATTTCATTAAAATTTTAACTAAAATTACAAAAGGAATACAAAGTAACATTTTCATTTTGTTTGAGCATTTTATTTGCCATAAACTCATTTTTACATTTCTTTACAATACAAATTTCTTTACATTTTGAATAAATTTGCATAAAATGCACGAAGCTGAATATCACCTTTTCGAATTGTCGAACTTTATCTTAAAGGTCCTTATCAACCAATCATTTCCAATTCCAATAACCATGTTGCATCGAGGATATGTAAATATTGTAAATAATTGGCACGTATATTTAAACATATTCCAATATTAACCATTTCATGTTACTTGCATTGTATCTTGTTATCGGGTTATCTGGTTAGATGTGACATCATTTTTCATTAAATTTTTCAATTTTTCAATTTTTCAATTTCTCAATTTATTAATTGATCGATTAATGATTGAGGCCGCAATTGTAAAACCAAAAAAAAAGTACCCTCAATTGATTGAGGTTGGCAGCAGATTCCTGTTTACTCATCACTCAGTCCAGTTTCTTCAGTTTTTCGTTTAAAAATTGCTTTCATTAAAAAATTTTTAAAATCGCAACATTTTCTTGCACGTAACAATGGGCGTGAACGTTTTGATGCATCATTATCATCATCATAATAATAATCATTAAATTTATCCACCACCAAATATTCTGGCGATAATTTATTTGAATTATTTTTACTAATTTTTTTATTGTTATTGTTTTTATTATTATTGTTATTGTTATTGTTATTGTTGTTTTCACTAATTATTGTATTTTTTGTTTTTGGTAACACATCATTTTCATTCTCATTCATGCTTGTTAATTTAGTGCGACGTGGCACTCGTTTCAAACTCTTTGATCTTCTATTTAAAAATTTAATTTCCAATGAAGTGATTTTTTCACGTTTTACAATCGCCGGTAACTTTTCAGTTATATGATAATATAATTTACGAAAATTATCCAATTTTTTATCCATATGATTTCGATAATCTTTAACATGACTTTGGAATTTTTTCTCATCCCAATGTGACATTAAAAAGTTAACTGCAATAATGCCAAAAGAGAAATGCAAAATGTAATTAATCAATTTCCGCAAGAAATGTTAATAAATATTTGAATTTACCTTCTCGATCATTTAAATCATCATTTAAATCATTTCGTATATTATTTATCATATCATAATTATTTTGATTCTTATTCGATTGAATGTAGAAAGTTTGTGCTGAAGTGATTGCGCCAACAATTAATATAAAACGTAACATTTTTTTTTTTTTTTTTTGGAATAATAATAATTTCTATTTAAATACACTTTTTAATATTATAATGTTATTTCGATGAATGCTTTAACTGAATTGACAATCTACTACAAATTTTAAACACTTTATATACCAAGAGATATGAAATATTTCTGAATGTACAAAATAAACACTTTATGATTATTTCATAGAAGATCTTCATAAAAATGAAAGAGAAAAATAAATAATAAAAAAAAAAAAAAAAAAAAGTAAACAAACAATTTTGTTATGTTATTGTTGCATATGACGTCGTTATTCTTTATTATATACTTTTATATGGCCAGACAGAAGGCACTTAACTCATAGAGCGCCGCTAATTTCACGAGACCATCTTGAAGCATTTTAGTAAAAATTTTATATTGTTTTGTTTATTACAGTCATTTGCTTTGCTTTTTTTTTCCTTTCCATTCATTTTCATTTACATTTGATCTTCATTTTTATTATTGTTATTGTTTGGATTGATTGAATGAGCTACAGGTAGCCGAAATTGCGTCCATGTCATTTATCATAAAAGATTATTTAGATGGCCGTCTCAAGTCGCATATGAATATCATGAAAATATTAAAACAAGTGAAACCGTTTTAGTCTATCAATTCCCGACTATTAAATACACTACAACATTTTACTTGAGACAATTATTAAATTAAGAAAATTTTTGATATATTACAATGGCAAAAAGTTGATAATTTTCAAGTGAATTGAAATTTATTTAACATGAGATGAGACTTAAAGAATGGATTAATATGGATTAAATATGCAATATTCATGAGCCGATTTTGTCTAAAAACTCTTTGACATTGTAAATTTGCTTTTTTCTGAACAAAGCCGATATCAAGTATGGTCTCGGCAGGGTATGATACCATTAAGGTACAAAAACTGTAACGCTTAACTTGATATAAGAAATTTACTTTGACAAACATTAAAAGATGGTTCCGGGGCTACAACGGCCACACCGGCCCCATATCACTACATAAATTTATAATATCCTGGTTTACTGGTGGTGTAGGGCATAAATATTACATCCGATATTTAAAATTATCTTACTGACCATGACTTGTTTGGTTAACTATCCTTTTAGAATGGTTTTAAGTTTAGCGCCATTATTATAAACGATCTCATTATAAGAATTTCCACAACCGTATTCATCATATGAAACATGAAAATGAAAGTAAATTGATATTTACTTTAATATACTTTAAATATTTTGCCTTCTTTTTTGCTTTTTTTTTTTTTTTTTGAATTATATGTCTACATGACAATTAAAGGCGTCAAGAATTACAGACGCCAACAACAGAGAAGAAGTCAAGTATTATGTAGGATCCATTAATTATATTGATTCTCAATTAATATGTTATTTGTAATTATTCAATAAAATAGCAGATTTTTGAAAAGCATTTATTACATTTTGGGCATCCAAATGTTTAATAATGTAAAGAATCATTCAGCATGCCTTCATGCTGAATTAATATGTAAATATTTTTTTATTAATAGAAATTCTTAAGTTATGATTATACTAAAGCAAATCATTGAATATTTCATATTTTAAGGTATTTAATATGAATGAGTTTCAGTAATTGCTTGCCATGTACTTTCACAATCTTAAATCATACATTGAACATGACAATCATGATGTTTAAGGTGTTTTATATTTTTTTTTAGTTTTGATTGATTTCACTTATTATCAAATGTAACGAAAGTAAACTATGAATGTCTGCATGCTTGCATTAATTATCATGAAAGTGTTTGAAAAAATCATTATGTATGGCGCTAAATGTACAAATGACTAATAAGCATATTAGTTATGTGTAGCCAGACTTAGGCTTGTCTCTCTCTCATATATAAAGAGATTTATTTTACCTGAATGCCAATTACACTCAAAATACAATCATCATAATAGGAATAATAATAATGATAATAAAAGAATATTCATTTAGTTATTTATTTAAAATCGCGACCAAAGATATTTGTACTTGTCTCTCTCTCTTGTCTCTAAGCATTTTCAATTTCCATTTAAATTGTCTGTAGAATTTTTTTTTTGAAAATTTTTTAAACTGGCGCGAATTATGTATTATATGTAAAATAAAGATTGATGTCGTCGTTATGATGACACTTATAATTGTTGTTTGGTGAGTAGTTTGGTTTTATGGTAAAAGAGTTAAAAGAAAAGTATATAAAAGCTTGAGAAATACTCTCGAAAATTTGTCAGTTTAAAATTTTTATGCATTTATGCAGAATTTTCCAATTACAAAATTTCTTTAATTTTTTTTTTTTTTAGAGAAATATGAGAAATATAAATGTAATATTTTGCATAATTTGCTATGCACAAATCTGTCATGCTTTATGTATCATACCAACTGGTAAAAATGGAAATTTTCGAATACGTGAATCCATGAATAATCATGAAGATGAATGGACAATGTTTAAGAATAATTTAGATTTAACAAACGAGAAGGGTAAATGTAAATGTTTTTTCTACAACTCAAATTTTTTTATAGGTTAAATTGTACTTATAAATTTTACATATATTTTTAGTGGCACTATTAAAATCGCAAACGGATCAAGGCAGAATTAAAGAGTTATTATATAAATATATGGGAAGTAATTTAAAAAATGTTTCATCATCATTATCCAATAGAAATGATTTTCAAATAACTGATAAGTATTTATTAAAAACATTGCGGTCATTGTCTAAACAAATCGTACGGGCATCATTTAAATTGGAGTTGGCTGATACGCGAGATCTAAAATGGCGAAATGGTCAAACGAAAATTTTTATTAAATTGACGGCAAATATGCCGATCAATCAAATTGTTAATATATTAAATATTTATAACCGAAAGTCGCTTAATGCACCAATAATAGCAATGACAACAACAACAACAACAACAACAACAACAAAAGCAAAAACATCACATAAAAATTATTAAAATTATTTACAAACCTTAAAAATTGTTTAATAAAAAAAAATTCTTTTTACTTTGAAATTCATTCATTATAATTTATTAGGTCGATAATTAATCAAATTGTTGTACTTTTTTCAAGCATTTAATAAAAAGTTGTTTAGTTAATATGAATGGAAATTGAAATGTGTAATGGATTGGAGTGTGTTTTAAATGTCTCATATAAAAATTTTAGCAAAATGTTTTTAGCAATTTTTTTTTTTTTAATAGTAACCTTGATCTGTAAAAATATTCAGCAAAGTTTTTATTTTGCTTGCACTATTTTGCACAAAAATGCCAACTATTCATAAGCTTTTTTGCCAATTTGGTTAAATAGTTTTGACACTGCCAATTCTATATAAAATTCAATGTGAAAAAATATTTTTAAACGTTGTACTTCGATAAAAGCAAAATAATTTTCCCAACCAACTTAATATAAAACCAAATCATTTATACTTCATTAATAAACACGATGTAAAAAGTTAAATATATATATTATAAGTTAACGTTGAATTGTAGGCGTGTCCTTTGACCAATTTTGTCCACTTTCCATATCAATAGGCCTGCATGAACTTGCGATATTTCTTTTAAATTCCAACTCTATCTATGTCTCTTTTTTTTTTTTTAATGAGAGAATTTCTCATAATAATTTAAAATAACACAAACATTGAAAAAAAAATTTTCAAGTTTTTAATAAATTTTTTTATATTTCCATTAATGAATCATAAAAATATTATAATTTTTGGTAAAGAAATATAGTAAAAAAATTATTAATAAAAATTTAAAGTACAATGGTCTTCTATTTGGCCAACCAAATATCTGAAGTACAATCACCACCTGGATAGCGCATTTCATGAGGTAATGTCGGTCCATACGGTTCTTTGCCAAAATCAATTAAAAAATTTTCATTTAATTTCATGCCACCATTGATAATATCGATATCGATTAAACAAATATGGCCACCTTTCTCCACCATTTTTGGATAAAACTGAAATTTGTAATTTATTATTAAAAAATCAAATGGCAATTAGAATAAAAGAGCTTGAATAAAAGATACTTGTTTATCCCATGGAGAGAATAATGAAGATGAAACGTATAAACGTTTGCCGTCTAAAGATAATTGCATCATTTGTGGACCACCTTCCAAACGCCGACCTTTAATATAACATGGCTCCGGGCGTTCTTGTAGTTCTCGATCTTCTAATACTTTGATATCTAATAAATCTTTACAAATGGAGCCACCTAAAAAGATTTGCCCTGTTAATTTGGGATTTTCGGGATCTGTAATGTCGTATTGTCTTAAATCGCCATGCAACCACAAATTAATGTATAAAAATCGATCATCCAATGACAATAAAATATCTGATATTAAACCTCCTCTTTCAGAAGGTTCAGAATTTTCCAATTGCACCAATTTCGATGGTATATCAATTACTTTACGACATTCAAATTCATCGGAGTTGGATTTTTGTTTGAAATAAAAAACGTTCGCCATAAGAGCACAACCCACAAAACCTTCAGCACGTTTTGGATTATGCATAAAACGTATTTCTAAAGGTGTAAAACCTTCTAAACCCAAATCAATTGTTTGATATAAAGTTTGTGTAGACCATTTAAAGAAATTTATGCGACAACCATACTGAGAAAGATCCTTTAAATCATCATTATGCCAACCTCTTTTAAATTTTTTTGGTGCACCCCATTCTGAAGAGACCATAACATCGAAATATGGTTGATACCAAAAATCATAACCACAATGGGGTTTTTTATCACCTTTAATCCAAGTACCCAAACAATTGAATTTTTTATCGAATATTATAAAATCACCCTTGGCATTGCCTTCTGCATCTCCCATAGTAGATATCATTATATTGCCATTAGCCAAGCAATGGGCTGTATGCGGTGACGTAACATCATGATCTTTTAAGACTTTACCATCTATAACTTTAAGAATTTCCGGTTTTCTTTGATCCTTGGCCACATCCAACACATAAATATTATCCGATATTAGGCAGGGTAATATAAGTTTATCTCGTTTTGGTATTTGAAGAGAACTTTCATCTAAATGATAACAACTGGAACAAGCATTCCAACCTGAATGATGTAATTCATTTCCAACACAATTAGTAAATGTGCGATGTATGATTTGACAAAAAGTAACACTCTCCGGGTCTACGTCAATTGTTGATAAATAATCACCGTGCAATTCTTCTAAATTGGGCTGAACTGTAACTACATACAATAATTTTTCACGTTCTCCATATTTCATAGCATCCAGTGGCGTAGCATAACCAGGTCCATGACAACATTTTGAATTTTCAGTCATTTTAATGCACTTTGGTTCTTAAGGCAAAACACTTGAATTACACGCAAATCAATACTAAACTTATGTTTTATTTACATTTTATTTTAATAAGATCACTTCATTAATAGTTTAATAAAAAGAAATTTACAGTGAAAGAGAATGGTGCAGAAGGAGAAAGGGTGAGAGGGAGATAGAGTGAAAGAATATACGAATAACAAGATAAGTATAGTTACTGTTCAATACACATACTCGTACACATACACGAACTGTGATCGTTATTATCAAAGACTCTCCAATATATTAGAGACTCTTTGCTCTCACAGCAATAATAAAGAGAAAGTTTGATTGACTTATTTGAATTTGAAATAACTAATTCAGATAAAGTTACTCTCACTTATTTTATTATTGACTCTACAAAATTAGAAAAACTAAAAAAGTGGCGAATTTTATATCGTTGCATTTTATTACATTCAAAAATCGTTATATATGGCTGGATAATTTTAAGTAGATTTGGTTCATTAATTCCATATTTAGATTAATAATGGAGAAGTAAGAATAAATGTAGAAAATTTCAAACTTTTATTTATGCTAGAAAGTATCACTTTTTGCTTAAGAATCTAAGCTGTTTTTAGTTCTCATTACAGTCAAGACAAATATATTTGACTGACTTAACCTATTGTTGATATCTAACGAATAATGAGTTCAAGAAGGTTCAAAATTCTATCAATTTCAAATGTCTTGTACTTTTTCTTTTTATTGCAAGATTAGCAGAGGCTTGATAGCAAATAGGCAGGCAGGTAGATGAATGGTATTAAATAGAATTTATTGCTGATTAAGAATATGTGAACTAAAAATGTTTCTGGCATTCTCCTAAGTATAAAATTAATAAGTTAACAGTCTAACGTCTGAATGTTGGGAATGAAAATTACTAAAATTTTCAGAAAATAAAAATAAAAAATACCTTTTTAATTTGCACTAGATTTAAAGATGGTTCTAATTTTTTATGTCTTTATAAAAAGCAAAAAAAAATTTCCTTCTAAAAGCGATTAAAATTATTGAAATCATTATAAATAATTCCTTTTATAAATGTAGAATATTTTTCAAATTATATTACATTAAATCAATTATAATAATTTATTAAATAAAAGAAAAAAAAAGGGAAGCAGTAAAAATTATGAGAATAATCAAGTTCAGTGAAAATAATTAAGTTGAGTGATATTTTGGAAAATTTTTAATCATAACAATTTTCAATTTTATTAAAATTTATGCTTGAATAATAAAATAAATAATAACATCAGGGATAAGAAAACAATAATTTCGACAAGGGCCAAACAATTTCAGATATTTTCTTTATTTATTTAGTTTTACGTTTTTTTTTTTGTTTTGTTAGTTTTGGAGCAAAATGGAATTGTATTCACGAATTCCATGTTGTTACGATTTTTGTTGTATCTGAATAAAATTTAAATGAAATCAGGGGCCTTCAATTTGCTAATCTCAGATTTTAAGTTATTTAATTGTTGTGTTTAATGTGAAATATTTAATCAACAACGTTATTATTAATTTAATTTAATTTTTTTAACGTTGAAAAAATATTTTTAGAAATAAATTGAAGAAATAAATTAAAGATGGAGAGAGATGAGATTTAATTAGAATAAACAACTCAGAGGCTCACCATGAAAATGGAATGAATGAATTTTGAAAATTGAAAGGAAAAAAAAGTAAAAGTTAAAGTAGAAAAATCATTTGATTGATATATCTTAGCCATAAAATAAATTGAAGAAAATTTGAAGTATTAATTTTTAGTTCATTTTTTCATTTTCTTCATTTATTATTCAGAGTACAACGTAAACGTAAACGTAAAAAGCGAAAGATATTCGTTTGTATTCACGCGTTAAATGTCCTTGTTAAATAAATTAAATCCAAATAAAAATTAAATTGGAAAAAAATGAAAAAATAATAATAAGAAGAAGAAGAAGAAGAAGAAGAAGAAACAAACATCCCTCAATATAACAATAGATTGAATGTTGCACGTTATATATTTTGTGTAATGTAAATAAATATACAATGATAACAATAACAATAACAATAACAATAACAATAACAATAACAACAATAACAATAACAACAATAAATAATAATCCAAATAACTATGATTGAATTGAAATATTGTCCTCACGTTGCCATCATCAACTAGCAACCAAATCGTTGTTGATGCTGTATTTTAATGTCAATTGATTGTCAATTGTTGTTGTTGTTGTTATTGTTATTGTTATTGTTGTTGATGCTGATTTTTGCTGTACACACACATTTGCTTATTTATATTCATTCTCTATTTCTCTGTTTCTGTCTCTATCTCTGTCTCTATCTCTGTCTCTGTCTCTAGTTGTCTATCTCTATCTCTATCTCTGTCTCTATCCATCTTTTTCTGATTCTCAATTTTATTGTGGCATTTATTTTACCATTCTCTATACAATAAGAGGAGGCACTTCCTTCCTCTTCAATAAAAATTTTAATTTCCCGTCAGAAATATTTTTTCAGCCTTGTGTGATGTAAATTATTTCGCTTCTTACCTTTTCTATCGTCATCTTTGTTCTTGCTTTTTTTTTTTTTACATGGATATTGGCAACAACATGTTGTCATTCTTTTTTTTTTTACGCTCAAAACGTTTGGAATGGAAGGATTTTTTAGATTGAAGAAAAAAAATGCATGATGAAATGCAAAGAGCAAATAAAAGTAGTTCGCAGCAATAGCAATAATCGTAAAAAAAAAAGAAAAAGAAAAAACAAAAAACAAAAAAGAACAACAAGAAAGAAGAAGAAGAAGAAGAAGAAAATCAATTAAAAGCAATTGATTTAATTAACGCACTCCTTCCGCAGTCATATTGAAAAATTTGTCGGCCATACTTGTGATGATCATAATAATAATGATGATATGGATGATGATAATGATGATATGGATGATGATAATGATGTTGATGACGTTTTTAATGGTCATCACAATAATGATGATGATGATGGCAATGTCGCGTTTAATGATGCTCGCAGGGATAATGACGGTGTTAATGTTGGCAATATTGAAGCATTTTACATCTGCATAAATGCGGATACGTGCATCCAACTGAATCAATATCAACACTGCTGGGCATTTGTAAAGTTGAATTCAATTATTAGTTTCCGGCACATGCATGAACATTCCTTTACTTTTTTTGTCAATATCATTTTGTTTCCATAAGAATAAACCAAAAAGAAATGTATATAAGAAAGAAAAAAAAAACAAGAAGAAGAAAATGAAAACAAATCAAATTATACGCCTTTTGAATTCTTATTAAACACAACATGAAGTTTCTTTGTCTACATGTCGATCCATAATCATCAAATCTAATGATTGTTATTTGAGAATTTGAAAAAATGTTGTTAAAATGTTTTCAATTAAAAAAATTAAAAAAACTTTTACTTTTAGATATTTTCATTTACGATCAGAGATTTCTCTTTGTGGCATAATATAAAATTTACGTTTTCTTTTTGAAGTGATATTTTTTTTTTTTTTGAAATTATTGGAAAAATTATAAAAAGAAAAAATATTTTAAGTACAAGAAATTGTAACCTCTTAAATTCATTAAAAAATATTATTTATATATATATATTTTATATAATTCTCTCCTCAATTCTTAATGCATAAACGTTAAATGTTGCAAGCTTATTTGAATGGAGGAAGAAATTTCAAAATTTCTAAAATTCCTAAAAGAGCCAATTCTATCATTTTATTTTATAATATTTAACGTTTCAAGTAAATTAGATTTTAATTTTAATGTAAAGTACTTTCAATCTAAGTAAAATTCTTCTCTAAATACTTGAGTTTTGTTATAAGAGAATTAATTACCGCTAAAGATAGACCAAGAATTGTTTTCGCATGAAAATTGAAGGCAGCAAACTTTGCTGGTAAAATGAATTTTTTATATAAACCATTCTCATAAGGGAATCCTTCAAAAATTTAAGTCACATAAATGTCTTAAATATCATAAAACTTTTGTTTAACTGAAGAAACAGTAAGCAGGCCGACGTAGTTAAGTATTTGCTAAAAGGAATTTTTCACATCAAACATTTCATATTTTAGTTTATATTTTATTTATCAAAAAACTTCCGATTCAATGATAAATACAGTGAGATAGATCTCCAATTATGTCATGTGATCTTATTAAAATCTAAGAAAGTATAAACAATTTTTTTTTTAACATAAACTTTAAGTCTAAAAGTTGATAACAATTTTTGAGTATTAAAAATTTTTCACCATCAGTGCACATGTTTTCATGAAACTGTTTGGAAATGAAACATACAAAATGAGAGACACAAAAAGACAGCGCGAGAGAGTAACGGAGTCATGGTTATAAACATGAAGAGAAGTACGAAAAGAAAAGCTAAAAAGAGAGTTACATAAATGTAATGAGGGAGCAAAATTGGTGGAGAGAGGAAGAGAAAGAGAGTTAATGATATAAAGTAAATATATAACGGAAATAATTATTAACATTTATTTATTTTGATTCATTTTCGTTTCTGTCCACATCAGTAATAAAAACAAAGCAAATTATAAAAAATAAATAAGCATAGAAATCTAAGAGTGAATGAATTCAACAGAGAAATTTTCTTGCTTCCACAGCTATAAACACACGCACATATACAACCAAACTTTCCTTTTTGCAACGCCTTATGCACTTGAAATTGTTCGAAAGCGGAAACTTTTGCCACATGTTTTTTCCTTTTCATTTATTTAATTATTTACTTTAACTTTTCTTTGTATTATTAATAAAATATTATTAATAAAATAATTTCAAAGTTATATTACAACAACAAGGCTGCCTAATGTTATGCTATTTTAAAAGTATTTAGCTGCCACTAATCAAAATTAGAAATTTTCATATTAAATTGTTTATAAAATGTTATTACGGCGTTTTTTTTTTTTTTGGAAATATTATAAAAGATAAAATATTTCTATCATATATTTTCCAATTCCAAAATGTTCCATATGCATTCGCATATTAAATTATATGATGATAATGAATGCCTTGTGCAATGTAATGTTCATGATATTTCTGTGCGTAATTTTGTGATGTTTGGAGAGAGTACTAGAGTAATATAATTTTATAGCAGATATATGTGAAAAAATTTGAAGGCTACAATGAAATTGCTCTATTGCCATAAAAATCAGTCATTTTTGAATTTTTGCTTCTTAAAGGACGTGTTCACGGTTCGTGCGCGTTTCTTAAAAAATCAAAAAAAAAAACAAAAAAAAAAAAAACAAAACTAAATAAAGTATTTAATCAATACAATTTCTATTAAACGATATGTATGTAACAAAATTTATATCATACAAAAATCAAGCAAAAAATAATAGCAATGAACCAAAACAAAAAAAAAAAAAAAAGAAGCAGACAACACCAACAAAATTGTGCTAATAATCACAATTGAATAATATATTGCGTGTGGGTTTGGATAAGCGTGCTTCTACATGATTTATTATAAAATAAACAAAAAAGGAAAATTAAAAACAAAAAAAAAAAAAGAAAAATGTTTATATTTTCATATAATTTCAATTTTTTCGTTTCAATTTTAAACGTTTTAATACATTTTGCTATTATAATTCTAATTGTTATTGATGTTGTTATTGTTGTTGTTGTTGTTGTTGTTGTTGTTGTTCAAATTGTTATTTATTTATTAAATAGCCATCGAAATTTTTAACTAAATTTTTATTCATGTCAATTCATACACATACACATACATATAAATATCTGTGTGTGTGTGTGTGTGTGTGTGTGTGTGTGTGTGTGTGTGTGTGTGTGTGTGTGTGTGTGTGTGTGTGTGTGTGTGTGTATATGCATATGTCAATTTTAATTGAATTTAGTTTTAAAAGTGTGCTGACAGTTAAATTTTCACACATTATTCACTTGCTTGCTCGCTACTTGCGGTTGGCGTTTCATTTAAATGTCAAATAACCGGCCTTTGTGTCGCTTATTCTTTAGAATAAATTTATATTTATATGCAGAAATGACTTCTTGCAAAGAAGAAATTGCAACAATAATAGCAACAATAATAATAATGAAACAATTGATAAAATAACATACATAAAATGTTTACAACTTTGTGCAATGCATTTTTCTTCGTTCACTTAACCAGAGTTCATAGAAAATTTTGGTGAAATTTCTTCATTAACTTTTTGTAAAAAAAATATTAATTCCGTCCTAAGTGCTACGTTAAAGTGTGTGATCATTTAAATGTATATACAAATCTCTAAATGTGTGTGTCTGTGTCCGTGTGTGTGTGTCGTGTGCGTGTGTGTGTGTGTGTGTATGCGTATATATATGAATGTGTGTGTGTGTATGCTTGAATTTATAATAATGCGCTTATATAAGTCAATTGATTACATTTGGCGTAAATCTAATGAGAAAAATTCCTACTTCTTCATATTTTTCGTCGTCTTTGTAAATTTTGGTATGTTTAAAATGATTTTTTTTGTTGTTTGTTTTCCATATAATAGATTTAAATAAATTAATTTTATGAATTGTAATAAATTTAATTTTAGAGAAACGCTTTGCAATTTCATAAGAAATAACATTCAATAAAACATATTGGGTCATACTAAAAGTAACTACGTTATTTTTTATGTTTGGTACATTTGTTGCAGAACAAAACGATTTTAATTATTACTGAATTTTCTTTATTAGTTTATTATAATTTATAATTCTATTTATGATCAATTTCGATATATTCGAAATAATTGTTAGAATAAATCATGCCAAGGTCCTGAATTTAAGATATTTAGTTATTAGATATTCAAATACCTCAATAATTTTCAAATCAGTTTAATTTTGTTTTATTAATTTGTTTTTGGCATCGAATTATTAAAATGTCTCTCAAACAAAATGCAGCCAAGAAACTTTTCATATTTCAAACCACTCAAAGGGCCCATTTTTAATATTGTTTATTAAGTTTACTCTAATGTCTGTTTAGCGGTCCTTGAAAATTTCTGAATGACACTGTAAGGCGTAATCATAGAATTATATTAAGGGAACTTGATACGTGGACTTTTTAGAGTTTCAAAAAATATTTAAAAATGGACTCATATATTAAAAAAGTCAAAGTACAACTTTGGATATTTTTTGATTCAAAATGGGTGCATCATAATTATTTGATATACAAAATATACGATCCAAATTTTTTTCAAATTCGATAAATTTGAAGAGTTGACCCCAACCGATCATATTTAACGATTTTATTTAGTAAATTGGACAATTATTGTCAATATTGAGTGCTTTCATCATACTAATACTTTTTAATATGACCTAATATATGTAGATATATATATATATATATATATATATATATATATATATATATATATATATATATATATAGACATATAGCATGACTATAGCAATCATTAAATTCAACACCTACAATTGATGTTAATGATGCGAAACATGTCACAATAAATAGACAGACAAACTGTACTTTGGTTAGTTTACATTTACTTTTAATGTTTAATTTACATTAAAATGTCTGTGTGTAAGTGTTTGTATATATGTGTGCGTATATAAATTTGAATAGATGAATGTCCAACAATTACACATATGCATTGTATTGTAGAAATTGTTTTACTTTGTTTGTTTTATCTGAAGCCTAAATTTATTTAAGTGAATAATGGCCGATAAGATTTAAAGATGCAAAGATGCAAAATGAAAGCTTTGTCCAGCTTTATTTATATATATACATATTGTGTATATAAGTATGTGTGTGTGTGTGCGTGTGCGTGTGCGTGTGTGTGTGTGTGTGTGCGTGTGTGTGTGCGTGTGTTATTATTTATTCTATTTGTGTGTGAGTCCATGCATAACAAATTGCCAAAGACATTGTGACTTAAGCATTCAATTCAGTTCAATGATTCGATTCAATTGAATTGAGCAGTTCAATTCATTTCAGTTCAATTCAATTCAGTTCAGTTCAGTCGAATTGAGTTTAATGCAAATTCTATGAAACTATGCTAGCTCAGTTCCAGTCTATCATTCCATCTGTCTGTCTGATTTTTTGTTAGTTTGTCCGTATGTCTGTCCATTTATTTATCAATTTAAAAAAAAGAATTGTGTACGTTCATTGAAGTAAAGTTCATTGTTAATGTTTTTGTTGTGTGAGTGTAAGCCATAACTTGTTGACCCTTTTTACTGTTACACAAAATATAATCCTTCAGCTCTTAAAGCTCCTTTTTTTCAGCTTTTATTTATTTATTTATTTATTTATTTTTTGCTTTTATTTTTTATATACATTTTGTTTGCTTACTTTTATGTGATTTTAATGTTAATGCTTTTTATTACTTGTTGTTGTTGTTGTTGTTGTTGTTGTTGTTGTTGTTGTATTTTCGTTTTCCTTCTATTTTTATAAAATTTTTTTTTTTTTTTGTTATATTTCTTTTGTGTATTTTGTTTGTTGTTTTGTTTAGTCTTAAAACCGCATACACGTTTCCAGGGCTTTTCATTTATATTAATATTGTCACGTATTATGAGGAAAGGAACAATGCAAAGGAAATAAAAAAGGAGAAGAAATAAAAATGGAGAAACCATAAAATAAAAATAAGAATGAAAACATTTCAATTTTAAGTCACTTTCAGTCATTTTGTGGTGCTTTAAATTGAAAAATTTATTCAATTTAAATTTTCATTTCAATAAATTTATTACAAATATTTATTAATAATTGAACGTGATTAGCGTCATTTCATTAATTTTCATCAATTTTTAAAAATTTTTTAATTTCTTAATTTTCTTTCTTAATTATAATTTTGCCAAAAAAATTACAAAAGTTCATGATTTATTAAAATTATTTAAAAAAAAACCCAACAATTTAATTATTATTAATAATTTTTTAATAGAAATTAGTTTAAGTTTCATTTTACAAATGAATTACAAAATCGTTTGCATTGCAAAATATTTTGTATACAATTTTACTTAGAACCTGTTGATTTCATTAAAATATTTCAAAAAAAAAAAAAAAAAAATGGTGGCAATTTCCTTAATAAATTGACAGCTTCTGAGGGAAATTTCATAACTAAAAAAAAAAAAAAATGATTTGAATGAATTCAGGAAATAAATTTGATTTGATTAACAAAATGCTAATTTCAGTCCTAAAGTAAAAGTGTGGTTGACAATTGTAACTGTTTATTGGACAAATATTTCTTGACTTTTTTTTCATCTTCCAGATCTTTCTTTTATTTAGAGATTTGCTATTTGAACAACGTCGAATTGTATCTCAAATTATTTCACATGAAGCCCAAACACTAACTCGAATTCTTTTTTCAATTGAAGTAATTTTTCATTTAATTTTCAATTTGAAATTTTTTGATTATCTCTGAAAATATGACATTTAGCAATGACCAAAATCGAACAAACTTTTTTATTTATTTAATTAATTTAATTTAATTTTATTTTAATTAATATTTACAAGGGAAATGTGAACGCTGGTTTTTTCAAGGTATTTGTTTCCCATGCGACTTTAAAGTCAATTAGGGAAAAATTCTCTTATAAAATTTTGATCATCTAATCAAGAAAAAAAGAAAAGTAGAGAGATGAAAATACAAAAACATAGATAGAGGCGGAGCTAAAAAAAAAATGGCTAGAAAATTAAATAAAAATATAAAAAATTAAATTCCATAAATTCAATCGAAAATCTAATTGAAATTCCCCAAATGAGTTATTGTGTGACAAGTTATTGGTAAAGTAAATAAATTAAAATAACAATTTCATTTACAATTTATAATTGAAATTACACACATAACAATTATAAAAAAGATTAATATTTTAAGAAACAAGAAAATTGCTTTATTATCATTTTATTTTAATTAATTTAAAATATTAAATTTACCAAATCAACTTTTAAACAAGAGATCATTAATTTGTCTACAACTCTATTTAAAGATGCATTTGTGTATGATTTCTCATCGTTTTAGTATTCAAAAAAAAAAAAAAAAAAAAAAAAAAAAAAAGAACAACCATAAAAATGATATTCCATTGGGCCCGACTTTTAGATATTTGTTTCCCAGAAACTAACACTTTTTGGTTATTTAAGGCACAAACAAATAATTGGAATTTGAATAATTTTTATTAGGCATAATCGACTTTCATGATTTTTATAGAGTTATTATAAAATAACGATTTTAATATTTTGTAGGAAATTTTAGCTTTCTATCTGTTTCAGTTTTCAAGTTGTAAGTGAAATATTATAAATTTTTGCTTAAAACATGAGCAGCTCTCACTTTATATTACATTGTGGGCGTGTCTTTCCCACAATTTAGTCCATTTTTAATACTATAATTAGCTTACATAAACTTGTAATATTTCTGCTAAATTTGAAGTCAATATCTCTTTCATTGCTATCAGAGGAGAATGTTTATCACATAGAGGGACAGACGGCCAGGCAATAATTTTTAAATAATTCGAAAATATCCATAGGACATTCGACGTTAATTTTTATGGGTTATAAACATAATGACAAAATGAGTAAACTCCAAATTTCTGTATGATGGTTATAAAAGTAGAAATTTTGGAAGTTTTGCAACATTTTTTTCTCGAAAAGTACAAAATTTTTTGAAAATATTTTGAATCTTTTAAATAAATTTACATTCACCATTAAGCATAAAATTTTTGTGATTAACAGAGTTGATTTTTTCTTTTTATTAATTGATATTTTATGATTTTTTCATAAATTGCAATTATTAAAGCAAGAATTATCGGTTAATTCATTAAGTTCCATGTGTGTTATGCTTAATAAGTCATAAAAATATATTTGGTACTTTTTCTGTGAGAATTCACAAAACTTTTGTGACACGTTTTTTTTTTTAATTTTTTTTTTTTTACTTTTTTTTTTTGGCAATTTTTTATTTTTTTTATAAGTTAGAATTTTTTTTTATATTACAAAATTTAAATTTGCTTGTGATTGTGACTCTATTTTGTGACATAATATTTTATCGACATTTTATTTAACTAATTATTTCAAATTTTTATGTAATGAATTTCGAGAAAATGCATAAATAGATAAAGCGACTTAAATTTCTTTTGTGAACGAAAAAAATTAACAAAAAAAATTTTTAACTCCCAAACAAAAATCTTAAGTAGTGTGCTTTTCTTTTACTTTTCTCCCTCCCGATTTTCTTAGCAAGCCATTTACTTTAATATAAATACAAACATTGTAAAGATTTTTTTAACACTTGAAAGTGTAAAATATACAACAACAAACATTCATTCATTTAAATATTTGTATATACCAAAAAGTGGGTGTAAAAGCCAAGCCACAAAAAAAAAAAAATAAATAAACAAAAATGAAAAAATCAAAAAAATAAATTTAAAAAGAACCGATGTAAACAAAAAAAATTTGCAACAATTCTCTTGAGTTTTTTCCACTTTATTTTTTTTTGTTTTTTTTTTTTCTTACGTATTTATTTAATTTTCTTCTTCTGCTTTTTTGTTTTTGTTTGTTTGTTTGTTTGTTTTTTTTTTTTTTTTGCTTTTTTGGTTTTCGTGGCAATGGCTTTTTGAAGTGTAGTTAATGCATGACATCAGATTTGTGCCACAAGAATAGCAAGTAAATTTATATGGATTTACGTACCGCATACATACATTTTTATCCATGCGCTACATTTTTTTTTCACAGATTTAAAAATGAATGGAACAAAAGAAAAGTAAAATAAAGCAAAGTACTTTAACAAAGCCAGAGAAGAAAAAGGAAACGATAATATAACAAAAGACAAAAAAAAAAAAAAAAAAAAGAAAACACACACACACACACATAAACACATACACATAGCGAAAGTATGACTAACTAAAGAATTAAGCAAGCAAAAACAATAAAGAAAGAAAAAGCAGAAAAGAAAAGTAAAGAAGAGCAAGGACAAATAAAACTCTTGACACAACTAAGCATACAAAAAAAAAGTAAATTGTTATTAAGTGCGTGTGCATCTCTAGAATTTTATGCATGAGTTATGAGTTTTAAGTATTTATGCGTATATAAGTGGCATAGCCCCTTACTTCAGCTTTGTCTTCGGTTTCTTCGGCTTCTTCTTCTTCTTCTTCTTCTTCTTCTTCTGCATATTACAATTGCAATCACTACTTCTCTGTACTTTGTCTTTTGTTTTTTTCTTATTTTATTTATCATATTTATCGATCATTATTCTACAATAATATGATGGCATCCATTTAAATTGTGCAAAAGACCTTGACACACCTCCATAAAAAATCATACATAGATTCATAATGGCACACTTTTTTTTTTCTATTGCATATTCCCAAAAATATTTGAGGCATTTTGTACCATTATAATGCTTTATGATTATGTCGATACATACGAGGATCGTTTTGTAAAATGTAAAGTATTTTGTCAGTAGTTTGCCAATTCTATGGCAATTTTTAAGGAAATTTTCACAATTTTTATATTCTTTTTCCTTTTTGTTTTGTTAAAATTTATGCTATCTAGAACAATAAGTTAATGTGGTTGATTTTAAATCAAGCTGATGTTTTCGCAATTTGTGGCTAATTTGTGATTAATCAACATGGAGAGACCTTTTTGAAATAGGAAAATTATTTAACATTTTGACATATTTTTAAAAAAAGAATCTTTCAATTGCCAGTTATTTTTCCAAATTCACATAATAATTTCATTTTGAATCCAATCTCGTTCGATCGCAATATATAGGAATTTTTAAAACTGTTGACCATTTTAATCGTGTATAATAAATAAATAAATAAAAGGTTTATTGGTAAGACGATTTATTTGCAATTTAACTCACTTGCTTTATAAAAAGACAAAATTTCTTTGTCTACTTCTTTCCAAACGTTAAAAAATTTAAGTTTGTATATAAAACCCTTCAACATTATATTGATTTTATATCAATTGGAATATTTCTTCACTTTTTAAATGTCTCTCAATCTGCTTCTCTTTTGATGTAACAAAAAGTTATAGAAAAAAGAAATTTTCAGGGATGTGGAGCAAAGGAAATTTTAATTGTCTAGCAAACAAGAAGTTATTGAGTCTACGTCATTTTATGGAGCAGTTATTTAATAGTCCTTTTTGAGTGCTAAAAAGTGTATTATATTTTTTGTTATATTTGTATAGAAATTTTCAAAAAATTGAATTAATTTTCAAATGATTAAAATTTGTCTCATTTTTCTTTCATTTTGCTGACTTCGCTTCCCTTTTGATAAAGCAAAACGTTATAAAAAAAAGAGAAGTCAAAGAAGCATAATTTCTATTAAATAATTTAATTGGTTTTTCTGGGATGTGTGCTGTAATATTTTTTCGGAGCAAATGTCATGGGTAAATGACGATTCAAATATTTAATATTTTGTTGCCTCAAATTAAATAGATCATAAAGTGCAGTCGCACACATAGGTAAACAGCACAAGTATGCTGTTTACCTATTTCTATAACTTTTATTAAGTCAAAGTTTGGCCCATCTAGTGTTTTGGTTGCGGGCCCTGAAGCGCATATAATTAAAGGTATTAGAAATTTGCTCGATTCTACATAACTTTCAAGTATTTATTTCATAAGTAAGATGATCGTTTCAGTTTTGAAAAATCGCTAAAGATTTAACGTCCATGAATGGGTTGCTTAAAGATGTTTTATATTGAGACAAGAGGAAATGAGATGATATTTAAATTGTTTTTTAAATATGAATTCTAAAATAAAATTAAAAATCAGTGAATTCACTTTTTTCCAAACATTTTAATTTACTTTTTTTTTTATATATATACAAATACATATTTGTGTAGTCTTATTTAAGTAGTTCTTTCAAAAGTTATAAATAAAAATTTTGAAAATGAGTGTTAAGAATATGAAATAACACTTATACGACCCGTGGACCCGACTTGAAAATTATTTATAAAAATGTAGCAGTTTAAGAGAACAATTTAGAAAATCGTATTTAAATGAAACTAAAAAATACTTTCTCTTGTAAGAAAAAAAATTGTTTATTCGAATTCATACTTGATATAGAAGAACAAATATTGCTTTGATGCGTTATTATAAAACGCATCTTAGAAAAGTATAATTATTGATTGCATGCTTTTTGTGCCCAATGCCTTCATCATTAAAATGAAAAAATTTTTCGACCATTTTTTTATGTAAATATCACAAAATGAATAATATTTAAGATAATTGCTTACAATTTTCGCCGTTGTTTCACTCACGTATGGTTTGATTTCATTTAGTTGTTCAGTTGTTTTAGGCTTTTGTTCAACGCGCAATTGTTCTTCTTAAACATCAACAATTTATGTACTCTCTACATATACACAATAATATACTTAATTTACATTGAAACTGATTGTATAAATGGAAGTTTAGTTTTATGTGCTGGCATAATCGTATTGAGTTTACTTATATGTATAAGTATAATAGATTTTGCGATTTAGTCGTTTAGTTAATTATATCATGCTCAAAGCTACACTAGAAGTTTTGTCTATTGTCTTATACGCTACACTGTTCTCTGCCATTCTATACTATTCCTATACTATTCTTAATCTATTCCTATTCTATTCGTTATCTATTCCCGCTCTATTTCTATTATACTCTTATTCAATTCCTAGTCTATTCGTATAATACTCCTTACGTATTTTTAGTCTAATCCTATTCTGTTACTATTATTCCTATTAAATTCCTATTCAATTCCCCTTCAATTGCTATTTAATTCCTATTCAATTCCTATTCAATTTCTATTGTATTCCTATAATATTCCTTGTCTATGCCTAGTCTATTTTTATTCTATTCTTATGCAATTGCTATTCAACTCTTTTTCAATTCCTATTCAATTTCAACTCTATTCCTAAGCATTTCCTATTCAATTCCTATTTAATTCTTGTTCAATTCCTGTTCAATTCTTGGTCAATTTCCATTTAATGCCTCTTCAATTCTTATTCAATTTTTAGTAAGTTCCTATTTGATTCCCGTTCAATTTCTATTCCTATTCAATTCCTCTTCAATTGCTATTCAATTCCTATTCAATCAATTCTTATTCAATTATTATTCAATTTCGATTCTATTCCTAAGAATTTCCTATTCAATTCCTATTTAATTCTTGTTCAATTCTTGTTCAATTCTTGCTCAATTTCCATTTAATTCCTATTCAATTCTTAGTCAATTCCTATTTAATTCCCATTCAATTCTTTTTCAATTTTTAGTCAATTCCTTTTTGATTTTCATTCAATTCTTCTTCCTATTCTATTCCTATTCTTGCCTTTTGGCTTTATCCTGCTCTCAAATATCCTGTTCGGTACATATTTCATTACTCCACTGTAATATGCTAAATTTTCGTATTGTCAAAGATGTTGCATGTTGTGCAATGCCCTAAAATCGTTATAAAGGCTAAATAATTAAAACATATTGCTGATAAGTTTCGGTATGATTAAATAACTATTTGCCTTTGTATATGCATTTCATTGTACGAAATCTTATATATGCATACAGGGAATTAGTAAACATCTAAAGTTTGTTGACATAACAAGAACAAGAATCATTATGCATGCAAAATATATGCAGGCAATAATAATTCAATGTTGCAAATATACAAGTAAACATTTTCCTTTTATTTGTACATGATTTAAAAAAGTTAATGATTATATGGAAATATTTTATATTTTATATGAAAAATATGGAAAAGTAAAAGTCTTCCCAATATCGCTTGTAATGTTCTCATAAGTTTAAAATAACATTGACAATGTTATTCCGTTAAATATACATATATACAAGCCATCATTCTTCATTAATATATAAGTCTATTCCTTAAGATGCCTAAAATGGTTGTAATAAGTTACATTTAAATTGTGCAAAATCTGTTGGATTATATTAAATATGCAATAAATGCGACAATATGAAACGTGGCAAATAGTAAATTTCAAATATTTTATTACATGCCCCAGAAATATTTTACATGAAATATATTAGATTTGTGTAGAGATATGTGTCGCATATACGAAAATATCTGAAGAGGTTGTTCCTCTTTATAATCCTTGTAATCGATTGAATAATGTCAAATCAATCAATTAGACTTTTTAAGATATTTTTTAAAATGCCATTTTCTACATTAAAATACTTTGGTCTTTAGAAAAGGTATAGTTTAATCATGGATTATTTTTGCATAATAAAATAGCATCAAATTACATCCGAGTAGAGTTGTTTCCGAGAAATGGATGCCATTGTGGAATGGAAGTGGATGCCATTGCCTTATACAAATGGTTCCAATTAGTAATTCTATTGTATAGGTCTAGGTTGTATGTTTTTATGGGTTTTCTAACTTCCATAAGGCTTTCCATCAAATCTAATATTGTATATGTTTCCGAAGACCCCAATAATCGTAGATTCTGCCCCATTAACGTACTTTAGAATGAAATAGTTCAACCATCTTCTTGAATAATCTAAACCCAAAAACTAATATTGTTTAGATGGATCACATAAAATTCTGACGGCACTTCTAGGTTATCTTTTCTTAGTTCACCAATAGCTGGTTTCTTGTATTTGAAGATTTTTGCGAAATTTATGCTATTTTTTACATGCGTAGCACTTTTAAGAAAATCTAATTATTTAAAGTTTATAAATTAAGTCAAAAATTTTATATTAATTTATACAATTTATACCTTTTTTAAACGTTTTGTGTAGGGAATTTAATTATTGCCTGCAACTGGCTAAAACATTTTTCTCTTTTTTTATTTTATTTTAAAGTATTTTGTGTATTTTTTGTTTCCTTTATTTTGTTCATTTTTCTACCGTTCACATCAACATTATAAAAACATGATTTTCTTTAATGTTATTTTCTCTGTTTTGGACTTTTATTCAGTTTTCATCTAATAATTTTTCATATAGAAATCATAAAATCTTAAATGTACATTTATGGCCGACTTTAAGGTATCTTATTATTTTTTCCAAAACGTTTACTTGGTACAAAATGTAGGCAATACTTTCCAAATATATATTTTGGGAATATATTTCCAAATGCTGCTTAATATTTTTTTAAACCTGAATTTTCTTTGAGGGTCTTGACAAAATTTTATTATCCTTAATTTATTTAAATAATGCAAAATATAAACGTTTGACTAAGGAACTTCCAAATGAAATGTTTAGATCAAAAAAATTGCTTTTTTTGTAAACAAAGTGAAAACGTTATTTTTATAAGTGATGTTATGAATCGCACAATTGAATGAAAAAGTAGAATTCAAAAGAAAAAAAAAAAGGAACTGAAATTTTAATAAGACTAATAGCTTGACATTATAGCGCAATATCCTTTTCTTATATAAATGAATAAGTTGTAATAATGATAATGATAAGTATGATAATGATGATGATGGTAAGAATGATTTTGATGAGCGGTAATGGTTGGGGTAACAGCAGCAGCAATAATAGTCATAATGCTGGTAGTGAAATGGTGATAATAGTTATGGCTGTTCCATTGATAAGGCACCCCCAAAAGCAAAATGAGACAAAATGTTTTAGAGAATGATAATGGTGAATGTTGTTGACAATCGATTCTTTTTAATATTTATTGCTTTTATAATGTACCTCACGTATTGCATATTATTGCACATGAATAGTGTGACTCAAGAAGTCACTCACATTCAAATTCACATTCACATTCACGTTAGCAGTTTCTTTGATGTTTTTCGTCTTTGAATTTTCTTATCTTTCATTTCATTATTCGTTTCGTCTCAAGTTTCGTTATTACAACCATCGTACAAAAATGTTATGCATATATAAATTATCTTAGAATGTTTGAAACGTTACAAGACAGTCCTCATGAATATTTTCACGTGACAAGCGAGCTGATTTGGCCTCAATGGATTAAATAACGTGCTCATGATCCAAGCACAGTGTTTTCTAGTTTTTTTTTATTGGTGTTAAAGAGTTGGCATATTTGTCTGGCCAAAAAGGTTTAAATAAAATGTTCAAAGGAACCGAAATAGCTTCCTGGGCCTAGTTGTGATGCAACCGTGATTGTTTAAATATTTTATTCCAGAGATGACGGGATAATTGCCTTCATTTATTTTTTATTGTTTAGCCTGCTTCCTGAATACGTATGGTTCGGTATTCTTAGAGTCTATGTTTCCACACATAATAACTGTCCGAATTGTGCTGCGTAAAGAAGTGTTTAAAGCGTTCTCTTTTAAATTCCAAAATTTCCATTTTTTAAAGACTTAATAAACTTTACATTACAACACTTATTTTTATGACTATGCCTAAGAATATTGATGCTACATATTTCTAATAAAATTTTGGTTTGGGTATGAAAGATTTGATCACCGCTAAATAAAATTTTCTCTTATACTTTCTTTAAAGATATCTAATGTTCGATTAATGGGTGCAGGTTTTTGTTTCTCATATTATTAAAATTGACCTTGATGGGGATGATAAGATCGATGACAATGATGATGATAATAATGGTGACATTACAGCGACTAAGGGAGCTATTGATAACATTGCTCTACAATCATTAAAGTGATTGCATTAGATTTGAGGCAAATTATTCTGTAAAATGTAATTTTTTTGAACTAGCAATTTTTTTGTCTGATTGAAGATTGTTAATAATTAATTTCATTTGAAATACTTGCGCTACTGTTTATCTCGCTTTGAATTGTGCTAAAAGGGAAACTAAACATTTGGTTCCATGATATAGATTAGAAACAAAATATGCTAAGGCCAAATACATTAATTTAATTGCCAACCCAATAATCATAATAATATGAAGTGTATAATGTCCTTGGACAAATTTAATGATTAAAATTCTTTCAAAAACATTTTCTTTGGGTCGATTTTATGTACGTTCTTCTTCTTTACATTTTTCCATTTTCATTTACTTTTTTCAATCCATCATTTTCTGTTGCTTTGGACTACAACTATAACAATAAAACGCTTGTGTTTCAAATCAATCATATCTCGTCATAAATGAATTGAGCCAATATAAGAACACCAATTCATATGGACACGTGTAGAATGATGAAATATAGAAGATAAAGAGTTGAAATATCGTAAAAAATATCATAAAAAAATAGTGAATGATTGTGACAAAAAAGTTGCCAACGAAAAATTACGTAAATGAAGAAGAAAAATATAAAATTCAACTATTAAGTGGCTGATGGTTTTCTCATGTGCCATGACATACATTCCTCTATTTATATACATAAAAATATTTCTCAATATTTCAGTTTGCTAACGATAAATGAATGATTTTTTATTCATGTGATATATAGAACTTGCCAGCAGATATATCTATCAAATAAACGAAAAACATATGTCTTGACTCTTTTTCTTTTTCCCCCTGGTTTTATTACATTTTTTTAGATTTAAAATAGAAATACATTTTGTCTTTATACCAAAAAAAAAAAAAAAAAAAAAAAAAAAAAAAAAAAAGATTGCTGCTAAAATCCTTCTCAACATATCAAACTTAAGTTTGTCATTGTAATTTTTTGTTTTATGATTCTTTCGTGATAAGCATCGCATCCGTAGAAACCTCAATTGTAAAATGACTAAACCAATGTAAAAGGAATGGCTTTGTTTCCATTCAGACAAGTGCGTTGTAAATAAAGCTTATGAGTATGATGTATGACGTGATGTGTTGTTATGTAAAATGTTTCAATTTAATGTTATATATTTTACGAATATTTGAAACAATTTTGAATGGAGCACTTTTTCTTTTAAATGATTAGAAATGTATAAATAATTAAAAACTTATTATTTGTTTGAATTTACTGTCTATGATGACATTTGAATCCATTAGCCATTTAAGTGTCACCGAAACGAATCGAAATAACAGAAAATGAAACATATTTACTTTGAAAAGTCTTTTCTCGCTCCTTCAAAGAGATAAGCTTTCTCAAGTTGAAATGTGATAGTGTCAAAGTATTAATTTTCATTGAAAGTCTATAAAATTTTATATAATTTCGATGTAATAATTTTTCTTGAAGCCTTTCAACAGTTTGAATCATGACACCATGCTATTCATAGTTCTCTTTCAAATATTTATGGTTGCCCACAATATGATAAAACAAATTCCTGCATAGATCATTTTCGTTAATCAGATGAAGTATAAGTAAATTTAATTATTAAGTTGTAATTAAGTTAAACAAAATTAATTTAGGCTCTGTGATATTTGTAAGGTTTAATATGAATCCTTATTCTGTTATTGTATTCAGAAGTGCTCTTATTTTAAAAATAAATATTATTAAAAATATATTCAAATATACAAATATTTACGTCAATTTTTTGGCTACATAATTTGCACTTATTTTCTAAATGAAATAAATCTTGAATTTCTAAATGAAGCACTTTTGAAAAAGACTTACTTTACTTCCAAGAAATTATTCTTACATTTTTTTTCACATATTTTTTTTTTTATTTTCATATTATGATTAAAAGCACAATAATTAATTTTTATTATTAATTTAGAGATCATTTTACGTTTCTTTTAATGTTATATTTAATTTAAAGTTAAATTAAATATTATGATACAATAAAAATTTCAATTGATTTAATTGTCATTATGTCTTTCGTACTTCCTGTGACAGTTGTAGCCATTGGCTAAAAATTGACAATTGACAGTTATGTTGGCATTTTGCTTTTTACTCGAATTACTACAACAAATTCAACTACTTTTAATTTAGATCTAAAAGTTTTGAAATAGATTCGTATTAAAGCTATAAATTGGCAATGATTTTATTTTCCTATTCCATTTAAGAAACAAAGCAATTTAATCAATGAGAATCAGAACGATTCAGTGTTTCAGAACTTTTTTATTACTCAAATATCGTATATATCGGATTTCTTGCCTTTTTGTTGATTATATTTATGGAAATGGGGAAATTTATTGAGGACTGTCACAAGCGTTTTTCCTAAAAATAGAATAGGGAAGACAAAATAGAATATTTTGTCTTCCCTGAAATGATAAAATTAAATATCAAAATAAATAAATTTTTGAACTAAAAATTTTTTTTTTTGCTTTTTCAAAATACACTACATTTTAATGATAAAAGAAAATTTTAAATGCACAGAAGACGTTTAAAATAAATAATGAATTTATATTTAAGAAAATTTTTGTTATAACTTCATTTTAAGTAAATAATAATTTTCTTTAAAAATTCAATTTAATGAATAATTTAACAAAAATATAATGATTGTACGTTTCCATAAAATATTTACCTCATCTAATTGATGTTTCACTTTTTTTTTTTTTATCGATTATATTGATCCTTTAATGCTGTCTGTCCAGAGTTTTTAATGAATTAAGAATAAAAGCCGAGATGAAAACGCAATTAAAACAAAACGATTCCAAATGTTCATACAATTTGCTTAACGGAAATGTAAAGTAAAGTTTCTTTGAATTGAGGCCATTTAAGCATTTGACTGATTATTTCCGATTTTCATTTACACATTGCAAAAAAGATACCAGATTTCTAAATAGTTTTTTGACTTTGACTTCAGTACCATAAATTCAAATATTTGTGATGAAAATTAAGTTAAATTTTTCAAGGTTTTAGACTGAACGTTTAAAACGGGCATAAACGGGCATTGCCAAATTATTTTCTTTGACATTGACATTTATTTCAAACGAACTGTAACTAAATTTAATTAAAATTGTTCTTTAACATTAGCTGCGTCCATTTACTTTTAATTCGTATAAAGTTTAGTTTAGTAATTAGATTTTCTAAAATATAATTAAAATTCAATAAAATAAAACTCGAATGGGCAAATTTAAAATGAATAAATACATTTTTATTTCCAGTTAAAGTTATTAAAAAAAAAAAAAGGGAAAACAAATAAAAAAAAAACAGTCTTTTCTCTATACAAACAAATTCGAGAAATTTTTCTCGTTTTTCCTTAAAAAAGTTAATAAAATCTATAAAATATTTACAAATATTGCTTTATGTGATTTGATATTGATGATTTATACTTTTTCATCACTTAAATGAACAATATTATAATAATTATGATCGGGAAAGCGTTCCAATTCAATATAATCCATTTCGGTGTGTAATAATTTATCCAGCATTTGTACAATTTCACTAAAAGTGGGCCTTTCATTGGCATCTTCGGACCAACAATAATACATTATATTATACAATTCACGACGACAATGTTCCGGTTTCTCCAAGCGATAACCATCACGAACTTTACGCATAACATCTGAGGCAGATATACCAGGATATGGCGTAGAGCCTAATGTAACAATTTCCCACATTAAAATACCAAAACTCCAAATATCCGATTTTGTTGAAAATATATTATCATATAAGGATTCGATGGCCATCCATCTGAAAAGATATTTATCAAAAAATAATGTTTATAAAGTACAATAATAATTTTCTTAAGCAATTTTTGAATTGACCCTACAAGATATCAAAATTGCACTAAATTATTGTTTTCGTAGAATGTTTTTCAATTTTTTTTTTTTATATATGATAATGAGGAGAATTTAAAATAGATAAAATTAAAAGGGCGGTGACATTCAAAAAGAAATATTCAGAGTCGCTATAAAGTAAAGTATTGTAAAGTCTATGGCCATTCTAAATTCTGAATAAATCTAAGTATAGCTTTAATTGTAAAAATTGGTAAAAAAAAAATATCAACTTGAAATTTGATAGAAAGAAACATTTGAAATTTTTGTGTTTGAGTTGTTATGGCAAATTTATAACAAAATCGATTAAAAACACACTCAAATTTTTTATGCTTTTCAATAAAATTTCAGAATTATTTATTAATGGCTGAAATTTTCCAAGGGCATTGAAGTCATTATTCTACAATATAATCCACAATATCTGTGCTGCATAATCAAGATGTGAACTCAGCTATATTTAACTTTCTTACTTGCTTTCCCCCTTTCTTGGACAGCTATGAGAAAATTTTATAGAATGAAAGCTTTGCTTTAGAAAAAAAATTTTTTCCTTTTTTAAGAGGTAACTGAAATCTAGAAGTTTTTTTACCTCCCCTTGTAATTGTTGTTTTTGAAAATATTTTTGGAATAAAAATTTATGAAAATATTACAAGAAATAATTTTTTTTTATGGAAACATCTAATGAAAGCAAAAAGAGAGAGTTAAAACAATTGAAAAATAAAAAATTTCCAAGAGGATTTTGAAATTGCCATTGTGTGACAAAAAAACGAAAAAAAAACGAAAAAGAAAAAACTCACGAAAAGGAAAGGAAAGAGAAAGTGGCTCATGTAAAAATATAGAAAGAAAGGACAAAGAAAGAAAAACAAAAGACCAAAGGAGAGAAAAGACATGAAGAGTTAAAGTTTACATGAAGTAGAAAAATAATAACAATCAAGTGAAACATATGGCACGAACGTGATGAGCAACAACTAAACTTAAAAAAAAAAAATACAAGCAATTTTTGTCCACTCATGCATTCTAATTTAAAGGCGTGTCATATACATACATACATATGACAATACTTTAAAGTGCACTCGTGTATATCGAAGAGTCTTAACCCATTAAATCTGATTGCCCAGACAATTCTTCTTTAACCAATAGACAACTAAGAAAACTATACAAAATGTACAACAAAATAAAAAAAAAAAATGAAAATAAAAATAAAAATTAAAACAAACGGCTTAAATCAATCATCCATAAAATACAATCATTGCAAGGATGTTGCTACATTTCACATATGCAGTGACATTTTTTTACAAATTAATTTAATCCTTTTGACTAGTTTGCGCATTGTTTTACATAAACATTTTTAGATGCAAAAGTATTTGTCAAAAAATATAATTCATCATGAATTTATGTAGCAATGTTTGTAATTTTCTATAACCTTCCATGAATCAGTCAGCATTAAAATAATTGATGGTTTGTTTTTTTCAAATTATCATCTCGCATATTTTGGAAATATTTGGATAAGAATTTATTTGTTCATAACAAAAACTTCAGTTGCCATGTGAATAATGAAATAGGAAGCACGCCCACAAAATACTCTGGAAAAACCAAGTACCAAGTACCAAGTACCAAGTACCTATCTATGCTAAACACTTGCCAAACATACGAAAAGTCTAAAGATTCTATTAAATGTTCAATTACATTATAATTCAAAGTTCAGATATATCAAAAGTCTTGCTTTTTGATTTAAGGGGAACAAAATTCTTGAAATTATTTATAAATTTCATAAATCTGCCAAAAAAAAGTCTACTTGATAGATATAGACAGGTAAATAAATTTGAGTGAAGAAGGAGTAAGATACTGACATATTCCAACTTGGATTGGTATAATCCCTAGAAAAATAGAGAACGAGAATTGTACAACTCGAACCAAGATACAGAGGAAAAGTTAAACTTTTCCTCTGTATCTATTTCTATTACGAGAAAAATTTATTTTAGCAGATAAAAAGTGAAAAAATTATATTTGACTGGGGTCAAATGATTTTGAACAATGACAAAATTAATAGTTTTTGGATAATTACATAGTAAATTTCAATCCTAAGCAAAGTAAGTCAGAGGGACGTTGCAGTAAGTTGCAATTTTAATTAAATATTTAAAATATCAAATAAATTAAATAATTGATACTACAAATGCATTTCATTTAATTTGGTAATAAATTTATATTGAATTTTCCACATTAAATTTATATAAATATAATAAATTATTTTAAATTTCAGTTTAAGTTCATATTTATATTGTTTTTGTTTCATTGAATTTTAAAAATCTTATGAAATATTTAAAATGGAATATTTCAGTAACACCAAGTGGCTTTTGATTCTCATTCACCTTAAGCTGCAATTAATTAATTTTTGATAAAATTTCACTTTACTTCAGTTGTTGGAAATTATTCAATTTCGCTTGCAATCTACAAAATAAAATGTACCATAAGTTGCAGTCGCATTGAAATTGCAATCAACTTTTTTTTTGTTTTGCCCACTATCCAGAGATTAAGGATATATTCATTTTATCATATTGTTTGTAATAGAAAACTAACATAAAACTTTGAAAATACTACAAAGTATATAAATTCTTGACAGTCAAAAAATTCTGAATCGATTTAGACATGTCTGTCTATCTGTCTGATGATAATCAGTCTCTTGGTCTCAAAAAAAAAAAAGAGATATGGTAAGCCAAGTAAGCTAATGGACACGCCCACAGTGCAATCTAAACTGAAATCATCTCTGTTTTTTTAAGCAACAATAGTTTTTCGTTCACACCCTAAAAACTGATATAAATAGACAACTGAAATTTTGCATAAATATGAAGGCCCTTGTTTAAGAATAACTACAAAAAAAAAAAAATTGAACAAATCAGCTACGTCTCTCTGAAATTATACAACTTTAGATTATGTGCCTGTACCATAAACTATTAAATGGTATCTGCTTGGTGGGTATCTAAGACTTGGATCCACTCAAATGTAATTTCCCAACTTATTTTACTTTATTTGTATTTCTGTTTTTTTTTTCTTTTTGTTTTTTACAAGTATTCATTAGGAAATAAAATTAAAAGTGTCGTCGAAATATAGTTCGAGAAAATCTGTTAATTTGTTAAGATATAAAGGAAGGAGCAACAGAAAACTGTTATAGCAGCAACAACAATAATAATATGAAAACAATTGAAAACAAAAAATACTAAATATTTTGTGTAATTTTATTTAGTTTCTTCAACAATTTAATTTTGTAAAGTTTTCTCCAGCTTCCAATCATTTACCTTGATTTCTTCTTATCCTTATTTCTTCATTCTACGTTTAATTTTAAAGGGTTTAAAACGGTTATTCGGTTATCACACCAAATAAAATGAATGAATGAAGCAAACTTTGCTTTACAATTGAAAAATCTTTAAAGTTCTTAAAGAGAATCAGAGTTAGAATAAAAAAAATAATATTCAAAAATTTTTGCTGCTTTCTTTCATTTCATTTCATTTCATTTCATTGAAAATATTTTACTCTCTAATTGTTAATATTTTACATCTTAATTTATTTGCATTTTTAGCTTCTTTCGACATTCCAATAAAAGAAAATTCCAACAACATTTCAAATTGCCTGACTTTTCAATAGTTTATTAAAGCATTAAGTTTTAAGTATGAGAATTTTTGGTGTTGTGATTGATGATGGTGATGATGATGTTGGCCTCGTTTGTATTTATAAGAATATTACTTAAATATATTGAATAGAGAAATTTACATACCTGATTGGCAATTTGCCCTCACTTTTACGTTCGTAAATTTTCGATGTGACCACATCACGTGCAAAACCGAAATCAGCTACTTTGCAGGTGTGATCATCGCTTATTAAAATATTACGAGCTGCCAAATCTCGATGGATAATCTTTCATAGAAAATAGGAAATTTATAAAAATGAAATTTATATCAAATAATATGAAATATAGTATAGATTTTCTTTTTGAAATCATTCAGAGATTCTTACAAAAAAAAAAAAAAACGTTAAGAAATTAAATTAGATCTGTTCGAAATTTATTTTATTCGTTTTTCATTTTAGTTTTTACTACCAAAGAGCTTGTACCAATTATTTCATAATTTTATTATATTTCATTTATTTTCAAATAATATTTCAGGTGCTGCCGAGTATTTTAGGGTGATGGGCAATATTTTACTACAGTATTATTTGAATAATGTTGATGTAACCTCTGGAGTGACAGTTTCATTCGAACAATCTAAAAATTTATCTATTAGATATTTTATCTTAAAAGCAAGAGCATTATAATTGATAAAGATATAGCATATATATGTAGTTATTTTCGGCGAAAGGATCAGTCATTATAATAATGTGGACTTTAAGTAATGTTATAAATATGAATTTAAGGTCTGCTAGTAGTGTTTTACATGCATATCTGCCGTGAGCGCACACTTGTAAGGCTCGTTTTGC
The DNA here is from genome assembly GCA_023089585.1 of Melophagus ovinus. NCBI lineage: Eukaryota > Metazoa > Arthropoda > Insecta > Diptera > Hippoboscidae > Melophagus > Melophagus ovinus. The sequence goes on from JAKKIB010000190.1 coordinate 132,124, forward strand.
ACTTTATAAAAGAAATGGACATTTTGGTACAGAGCGTAATGCTCCTAAAACTCCTGAAACTCCTAAAGCACAAAACTAACCAGTTGTAAATTAATTAAAGAAAAATTAAGCCACGATCGATTGCTTGCGATTTGGCCATTTGGCCATTTGGCCATTTGGTCATTACAGCAACCCTTAACAACATATTAGCCTACTTTTTATTCCGTTGAGACTTTTAAGGTTTAGTAGTTTCTAATCTAAATATGTAATTTTACTAAATGGCACAATTCTGTGCTTTTGATTATTAGATGTATTTATTAGGACTAAAATATTCGAATTGCTTGCAAATTAAACTGCATCTAAAATGAGACTTTTGATCAGTAATTCAGCTTAAAAAAAAAAAACTGCTTAAAGCATAAACACTTGCAAAGCACTTCACAAACCACAAATCACTGTACCAAACAAATCGATCTGATTTCGAAGGATTCAGATTGTTGGCGACTATTTTTACTTTGGATATAAGATTCATAATCTTCGCTGCAAAGTTGTAGATTTGTAGTATAGAAATTATGAAATACAATTTCAATTTAATTTAAAGCAATTTTAATACTCAAAAAGTGCATAAGTCTCTGCGAGCAGTAGTATTTTGTATTAAACAAATGATATCAATTAAAATCACAGAAGAGTTCGTATACTCTATACCATAGACAAAGTAACTTTTATGAAAAGGCTTGGGAGAAGTGGAGAGATAAAAAAAAATGGTTGTATCAATAGAAATTCTTTAGATGGATAAAGTTGATACCCTAAGTGACTTCCAGTGGCAGATAAATGTGACTCACTTATATCCATGTAACTTTGCAAGTTATTTTGAAAGGTACGGTCATGGGTTTTTGGGCTTTAATTTTAGTCTTAGTTTAAAATAGTTAAGTGCCAATTATTTCTTCAAATTTTATAGAAAATTATTTTATAAAAAAAATTTATACATTTTGTACACTTCTTGAGAAACATTTTTATTTGGAATTGATACTTTCCTGAAAAATGTCGGGGGTGTTCTAAATTATTTTATAGACATCTTCGATTCAATGGACATTTCATATATATTTATGTTATTGTTGTTCTGCGTACTTATCATTCTCATTATGTTATACTCATTCAACACTAATTGTGATAAAGAAAGTAAAGTGTAACTATGGAATACCATTTATGGGAAATTACTTGTAATGTTCATAAGAATGGAATAGGAAAAATTAAATAAACAAAGTAACAAAGTAACAAAGTGAAAATGGGAAATCAAGAAAATTAAATGAACTAAAAGGGAGAATAATACAAAACAACAACTAATATACTGGACAATGGAGTATTGTTATTTCAATCTATTTCTATTTTTCTATAACGAGTCATCTATTATGATGCCATGATTAGATCTATTCACTTATATTTCATTTACGCATACTATCAAAAAAAGATACAAATATTACAGATCAGGTATGTCCATAATGTGGCGCAAGGCATACTAAAGTTTTTTAATTATTTAAACTTAAAAAAAAAAGTTTTATAAAAAGTAAATGCAACTCTCGTAATTTTCCTGGGATATTTCATGGTCAAAATATACGTTTAAGTTAAATGCGGTTGTAAAAAATTTTTACATAATAAAATTTCCACTTTAAGTCAATAGAACGTTTTTGAAGATCTTATTACAAGTCACTCTGAATTTTATATAGTTCCCTAAAAAGTAAAGACCTTTTCAATAACGTAAATTTGATTATTTTTAGAAATTCTTGAAAGGACAGCAGCAATTATTTTTATGTAAAATCTCAACGATAGAAATCTAAGTAATGAATGCGCATAAAATTTTTAAAACATAATCTTGAAAATTATAACAGGACTTTTTAAATTGATACATTAAAAATTTAAAAGAAATTTTCATACGCTTGCATTTTTTCATTTTTTATTTTTCATATTAAAACTAAATAATTTCTATGTTAAATTTCTAAAATGTAAAATGTAATGTTTTGTTGAAAATTTCAAATATCGTTCGATGTTCGGTAGGAAAATTTTAAACAATATTCTTGTTAATATATTTCTGAAGAATAAATTTTTTTCCTTTTTTCCTTCTTTCATTTTTTTTTAGTTCCTTCAGTATCCTTCAGGATACATGATGTATTTACTGCATTTACTTTAGCACTGTACAATAAAATATATTACGGAAAATACAATACAAAAAACAAAAAGAAAAAAGAATGATAAATGTTTTAGTTGGTCGATGACAACTTTTATATATTCTACACTGTATTTTTTTAATCCAATAAAAAAAATGATTTATAATTCATTACGAAAAATCGTCATTTTCAATAGAATCTAAAATGTATACATTTTTTTTTTTTTTCAAGTAAAAACCTTTCCTGCAAAGAGGCGTTAAATGAGTAGTGTTTGTAAAAGTTGTTCAACTCTAAGCATTTTGTATAGACTTGGCCTATATACCAAATTTAAAACGTGGCAGCTTTAAATCGTAATAAAAATTTATTCTGAGTAAGAAACCAAACTGATCAATTGAATAAAAACTAAAACTATCTGATATTATTTTAGATAATAAAAACAACTACACTTTCAGCAACAACTTACATTTATAAAATGATTGTAAAAGAGTAAAAGTTCACTTACCCCACGTGACGTTAGATAATCCATACCTTTGGCAACTTGATACATGAATGATGTTAAATCAGCTGACGTCAGGATATTTGATTTTCCATGTGTGTTGCCATAATGTCTGTAATATATATTTATATATATATATATATATATATATATATATACATAAGTGTATTATATAAATATTTCTATAATTGAAAAAGTATATTGAAAGAAATTCGTACGTAACGATTAAGTAAGAAATATTTTAACTAAAGTTGGCTTGAACTTTTAACATCCTTCATTGAGACTCATAACACAAACTCTTTATGGGCGTGGCTGATATTTTGAATATCATTATAATACTTCAAAGTGTTTTACAAGTAATTTTTAGAGCGTAATTCAGATCCTTGCAAATTTGTTTTAAATATTTCAAATTGTAGCCGAGAACAAAATATCTCTGCAGTTTAAGAATTTTACACTTTTCAGAAGTCATCATTAAAGACATAAATAAAGATTTTTTTTTCTTGTATCTTGTTACAAATTGACTTGGAATGTTTGAAACAAATTTAATATAAATATGAATGAGACATAAAGAAAATTAAATAATAATAAATAAAAATGTATAACGTGCATATCTTTATTTTTTTTTTTTATATCATTAATAGAATTGAGCAGGTTTAACGTAACGCATGTAACATTCTATAAATTTAATAATCACATTAAATAATAATAAAATTGAAAATGGTGAAAATTTTCTTATAAAATGTGAATACTTTTCTTTTAAATGATTTTAACACCTTAAAATATTTATGGTTTATTTTAGTATATTAAAATATTAAGGAGAAAGGTAAATATAAATTCCAAATTATGACCTATTTAATTTTATAGATCAATTTCATTTCATTTCCTTTTTACGATACATTTTATACTTATCCTTTTTTTTTTTTTTGTTTTTTTGTTGTATGGACATTTTTCATTATATTAAAAGTTTCAATTTAATTGGCTACTAATTTTTCAAGATTCATACATTTATACATAAGAAAACCGCATTTCAAGTTCATTTACACGTAATTAATAATATTTTAATGTACTCAGTAGAAACATCTAATTTCAATGTAATAAATGAAATGAGGTTTCAATATTTGACAAGGCATTACATTTTAGTATTTATGAGGGTCTTGTAAAGGGATTTAAAATAACCACTAAAATATGAAATGCCTTTAACGATGCCCAAATCACTCTTAAAGGTAGTTTTGCATTTGGTTGAGCGATTCTGTTTAAGGAAATGGGATCATATAATGGGCCATTAGAACGAGAATGTGATATTCGTTATTTATTTATATTTTTTTAACTATTTTTTTATTTTTTTTTAACATTCTATTACATCAAAAAAAAATCTATCTTTCTTAAATGAAATTCCATTTGTAATTTGAGCAGTTTCACGCTCTTGGCCTGAAAGTCGCAAATTGGTTGAAAGGCTTTGCGTAGTAACCGACATCAAATCTAGGTCGACGGTGACCAATTGAATTTAGTAAAGGTGATTCTTTGATTCCACACTAACTAACAATTATCAAGAAAAATATAGTACTTAAATGGGCCGCGTGACTTATGGAGACTTATACAGATGTTTTATACGATCAACCATTTAAAGTAGGGGCCAAAAACTAAGCAATAACTAAATTTAATAACTGAATTATAAATACATCACATTTTTTCGTATTCTATTTTTGTGTAAATGTTTTTCTTCGAATTTACCATGATTTTGGAACTGCATAATTCCAATATAGCTTTTTATTATTAAATGCGGCTGGCAGTATCAAGGAAAAAGCATAGTATTTAATTTTGGAAATAGTCATATTGAAATAGTCAAATAAATGCCATAACACATAAGAAAAATATACAAAAAATCATTCATGCATGATTAATTTTATATATTTTTCTCAAATTCTTTTCAAATCATTTAAAATCAATATCATTTTTATTATTCTTATATTATCACAATCTTTAAGCACATAAAATCTAAACTTAAACTACAACAAAAATATTTGCTCTCGTTTACATGCTTAATCTCTTGTCCTAGACCTAGTTGAATAGTTGAATCAAATGTTTTATACTCATCATAAAAGTTTAAGTTTTTTACTTTTTACAAAACTTTTTTCTACTGAGTTTTCATTTTCCTACATTTTGCTCGCTCTTTTTTAATACCCATTTTTTTTATCAATTGCAATATACATATGAATGTATATATGTATGTATGTGTATATAAGTTTGCATAATGTAAAATAAAATATAAAATGAAATGTTTGTATTTAGGTCGTTGTTGCAGTAGCAGTAGCAGTAGCAGTAGCAGTAGCAGTAGCAGTAGCATGATACATTTGTTACATGATACATTTACATTGAAGGTCATTAATTGTGTTTGCCTAAGTCGAATATTTAGTTAAAGTTAGTCTATGTATTTAGGTCAGTCTATGTATTCATCTTATTTATTTGTTTATCAATTATAATTATTTTAATACTTAAACTTTTTGTTTTCTTTTCTCATTCAGCCATTTAATGTTAAATTAAATTTGTGTATTGTAAATGAAAAGACTAAAAAATTATATGAAATATTTTAGATATTGAAGTAATAATAAAAAAGAGCTCTCATTTAGCAGAAAAAAGTATATAAAACATTTATTAAGTTAATAGAACAGCAAAATGAATATTTTAATATTTATGAATGAATTTTTTGCATTTTCCTTCAACATTCAGACTAAATCAATGTTGATTGTTGTAATTCATAATCAGAAGGAAACATATGGTGAAGAAGACAAAGAGAGTAATAAGAAATAAGAAACTTAAGGTAATGTCACAAGTTGAAAATTCCTTTGTATATCAAATATGCCTTAAAATATGTCACCGAATGAAAAACGTTAAGAAAAGTTGACGAAACTTACAAGAAGAAACTTTTAACTTAAAAAATAAACTTTCTTTTTCTCTTGATCTCTGTCTTCTCCTTTTATATTCTCAAGGTTATTTGTCGTATCAATAACAAGAACATGTAGAATATTTTTTTTTTTTTATATTAATTATCATCACTGTTTTATAGTTTTATAGTTTTAGTTGATATTTAAACGGTTCAATTCAGTTTGATTGAAGGTTTATTTTTTACTATAACCCAACGAATTATTTATAGATATAAGTTGGAGTCGAAAGAACTTGAGGCAGTGGACCTTAGTTTAGAATCATTTTCTGACTATCTGCTTGTTTGTCTATCTGAAATCTGTTCATATACTTTTTTGTTCGAATCATTGAATTATATTTGGCTTAAAAAAAAACTGATAGGCATGATCGAACCCCGTAATAGGTTCATTTGCAAAAGTTATGCTAAGGGTAAAAAAGTGTAAAATCTATAAAAAATTAATAGTACATTGATCGAAGTAAATAATTGCTGCTTTAAATGGTCTAAATGAAATTTGAAGTTGTCTTGTTTCTTTATTATAATTTTTCAGAATTCTGATGTTTATATTGGCAAAAGTTGTTTCTCATGGACTCTAATGCAACCTTAATTCCAGGCTTTAATATGAAACGCGTCATGAGCAAGTGCTTTCCTCTTTCTATGTTGCCTTATTTTTCGATCGATTTCGGTTTAATTGATTTCAATTTCTCTTCCATCGTGTCGCTCTCTTGTACTAAAAATGCAATTATAGTTTATATTGTTGTTTCTCTTCTTGCAATTTCTCTTCTCTTTAGCATATGCCTGTTGTTTCTGTTGATTCGAGAGAACTTCTAGTGTGCATTTTCAGGTAAAAAAAAACTCTTACGAACGAATAAACATAAAATTTAATTTACTCGTTGTTCGTTAACTTTTTATGTAAATTTGATTGTAAAAATAATAAAGTAATATTCACTTTTTTAGAATTATTTCTTCTAAGATGTGGGAAAATGATTAAATACGCTTCATTAAAAGAAAAAAAATTTTTGTAATATTTATTAAGTTATATATTAAAATTTATGGTAACCAGATCAAAGTTATTAGCTACTAGTTGAAAATTACTCGTTACAACGTGAAACTACTTTAAATATGCTAGCTGCTTCTAATTTAATTAGCAATATAAGCAAAACTCATTAATATGTAGATTTTAGAAAATGACAAAACTTTCACTTGTAAAACATGGAAAACAAAAATAGCATTCAAGAGATTCTTATTAACTAAATATATTTTAAATAATTTTTGGAAATCATAACCTTTAAGTTTTCTGACAGCATTAAGCTCTTAAAATTTACAGCTTATTATTAAAATTAAGATTTTTTTTAATGAAAGTAAACACATTTAACTGGAATCGTTATACGATAAAATGATTTGTGGGCTCTCAAAATCTTTCAAAGAAAGTTGAGCCCAATAAACGCTGTAATTAATCGTTATGTCTAAGAATACGGTTGTTTGAGTTAACAGCGAATCTTAGAAGATTACAATATTACGTTACAGATCTTTTTTGCCCAGAAGTATGATAATCTACAAATTAGAAAGTAATTTATTGTCATTTATTTAGAAAATCATGGATAATAATTTTTGAAGAAATTGCCAGCTTTGATCAATACAATCTCATTTCAAAATTTTGCAAATTATGAAACGAAACTTTTTTTGCATTCTCTGTGTTCCACTTTTTATGTAAAATTTTTATACAAAATTAAGCATAATGCAAAAAATAAATATCATAATAAACAAACGAATGCAAATAATCGACGCTGGTACATTTATAAATGTTGTTGAATTAAATGAAATTGTTTTCATTTTGTTATAATGTTTTCTTAAATTAAATATCAATATGTGCCATAAATAATTTTTATATTTATATGCAATATTTATATTCATATACACACAAAAAAAAACAAATAAACCAATGTAACCGATTTCAATGAAAAACGTTTTGGCAAATACAATAAAAAAATATGAACTTGAACATCATACAAATAAATAAATATATAAATATAAATAACGTAATATATATATATATATATATGTGTGTGTGTGTGTGTTTGTGTTTGTGTGTATAATGTAAAATTTAAATAAATACCTTTCAGCTCTTGAGTTGCGTAAATATGTTTGCAATTTACCATGATTCACGTATTCGATTATCACAAAAATTGGATCCTTGTCTGTGCAACAGCCCAATAAGCGTACAACATTTACATGCGGCTCCAATGACTTCATTACCTTTATACATTCCAAATGGAGAAGACACAAATGAAAAATGGAAAAATAATAAGGAGGAAAAAATTTTTTTTTTATTAAAATGACACTGAATTTGACAAGAATTACAATAACAACAACAATAATAATAATTCATAATAATAATAAAAATCATTGATAATGTTTCAATTAGTCGAGCTGAATTCTCAAATACCCTAAACCATTTGCTTAAAATAATCAAGTCATCAAAAAGATAAAACATTGAAATTTTTTAAGGGATTTGAAAACTTCGTTATTTGGAAGGGTTCATAAGACAGATTAATCTAAAAGTAATTTGGTACCCATGTTTAGTATATCGCATCATGACTATGCAACAATTTTTATTAAAAATATTCAAAATTGAAAATATTTTTCTCATGGCAAAATGCAAAGATGAAGTCTTCAAAATTAGTTTGTTCAATTTTATCCACTTTCAAAAATTTACTTTGAGCCAAAAGATACCTACCTATTAAATATCGATAAAATATATCTAATGTTAACATAGACAAGCACTAGGCAGACGGACAAACGGATGGAAAAAAACATAAGCTTGAATTAATTCAGAACCTGATTAAGAGTCGTTTGGTTTGACTTCTGTCAATGGGTCTAACTCAACTCCTTCTGCGTAATACAAACATTTGCATTTAAACTTATAAAATCTGGAAAGGTACAAAATAATAATCTATAATAATGATAATAATAATAAGTATAGTTATATTAAAAGCAACAACAATCACAAGGAGCAACAATAATTACGGTGCTCTGTGATTATTTATAAGGATATAAATAAAAAGCATTTTCATATGATTATTGAATAATATGCATATTCATGTACATTCATATTTATCAAGTACAAATTTGAAAGAAAAACTGAAAAACTGAAACAAAAATAGAGCTGATATTTTACATATATGATAAGGCCGTTATTCTAAAATGTCTCCATAAAAATCATGGAAATCGTTTATGCCGATACGATGAACCATAAGTTATCAAATTGAGTGGGCATTCTAAAATTGGCCTCAGCTGAATATAATTTTCTCATATGTTTTTGAAAAAATTATGAATTTTATGAATATTTTTATTGTTGTTTGTTGCATGCTTATACATGTCACGTTTCAAAGGGACTTAAGGTAGAGGGTACGTATCGTTTATTGAGGCCTATCTTTATGAATATTTCTATTGATCAGATTTTTATAAAACATTATTTCGTACCATTGTATATCGCTCTTTAACACTAAAACGAGCTACATCAAATCACAAAGGATCTTAATTTTATAAGGCCTTTTCTTTGTTTAGAAATATTTCGAAGAATCTTTTCATTCATTTTAAAATTAAGCTGAGTAATTTCAAAAAAACGATTCAACAATTGGAATCTTCATCGAAGCATCACACTTAGAGGATATGCCGATTTAAATGTAAAGATGGAAAATCATTTTGAGAACTCTAATTCAACTTGAGATTGCTGAGTCTTTCAAAATGAATATATCTTAACCTTGGTCTATTGTAATTGCACTTTATTTTGTGCTAGAAAATCTTGAAATTTATAATTATTTTAATCAAATACATGTCGCCCAATTTTACGGGTCCCTTCATAATTTTAACGATGTAAGAGTTCAAGTGACTAACCGTATTGAATAAGTTTATATCAAAAAGTATATAATTCAATGAAAACAAGAAACATTAAATCTATTAAAATATCTGAAATGGTTCCGTGCAAATTAAAACCAGAATTTCTAATAAAGCGTCGCATGGCACATTATCCCAGATATTTCAATAATTCTGTAAATTAATGCAATTTTTTTTATATCACCGCTAAGTTAGACAAGTTATACGCTATCCCTTGCATATAAAGTCACGTCGCATGTCACGTGTATTTTATTTGACATAATTGAAATAGTGTTGTCAGAAATGTGGTTATTGCGGTTTTTTGCAACGAAAAAAGACAACTTGGAATACTCTTTTATAAGAATCAGTACTTCAGTTTTTAATATTTATAGTGTGTGAACTTATGTGTGTATATGTGTGAATATTTATGTTGGAATATGGCTTTGTATAAACTTAAAAAATCTATATGGTTCATGTTCTTTTCAATGCTATAATAATTTTACTACTTCATGTTACCATCATCTCGATTATGGTGAGTTCTCTAACCTAGTTTCCCTGTGACACTGTGACAAGCACACACACACACACACACACACACACACACACACACACACACCTATCTTACACATTTATATCAGGTGTATGGGAAATGGAAAAACTACTTCTTATGAAGTATAATGTAAACAAAAGTTTTCACTTGATAATATTCGTAGCAGTTAGGTATCATCAAGTGTTATGCAAGTAACAGATATAATGTTGTTATGTTAAGACAATGCACATAAAAAAAAAAAGATGCATAAAGACAATAAAATCACATACACTCATTTAGATATATCATGTAAAATTTTATATAAATAATATAATAAAAAAAATCAACGATATAAAAAGGTAATTTATATTGAAATGATTGGAGCAATACCCACTCAGTGAAACTAAGGGGACTAACAAATGTAAATGACATTTAGTAAATGTTACCTTAATTGAAAGTCACCACATGAAATTCTATGTATTTTTTTTATTAAAAGTAAAAATAGTTGATAGGTTCCTAGAAAGCAAATAATTCAATAAGACACTATTTGAACGATGCATCCATGAAACTTTCCATATTTCATTTAAACTTTCCATTTGAATAATATTAATGTGAAAAGCACAAGTGGCCACATATCGGCAAAAAGTAAGTAACAATCAAGTAACTTGTAAAAAGTATAATGCTTCTTGAATTTGTTTTAAACTAACTCCAAGGTCTTCGAGAGCGATGAGCAAGCTTGTATTTGTAACGATCGTGGTCAGCGTAGCTTAAAGTAGAGTAATTGTAACGTCATGCTAATAAATAATTTTTCAAAATCTTTCCATTTTCTTCATTGTATGCTCAAAACTAAAATCGATTTAAGACAAGTAAATTATTTCAACTTTCTAAGGCAAATGTGCTAACCAAATGGATCATTTAGTTCTTCTATTACTTAAATTAATTTGTTAAGCCTTAAATTTCATAAAATTTAGAATTATACAATTTTACAATTGTTACAAAGTTATTTACATGTTTTATTATTGTAAAAATCTTTAAGAATACTCAAATAATTGAAAACCTTAAACAATTTCCATTGCCCTTAATTTTATAATTTTCATTTCTTTTTATAGGCTTTAATTTAAATTATATTTTGTATTTTTGTATTAATCTATATGCCTGCTTTATTTAGCTTAAATAAATAAATAAATTAAATTAAATTATAGAACACTTTTGTGTTATCTATTAGATAAATACTCTCGCATGTACAAGAACTTAAATTACATTTGCATATAAAATGCATAAGCACGGATATTTATATTTACATATGTATATGTATATATGTAAAATATTATTATAATATTTTACATGATATTTGTGGTAAAACACGTTTAAGTGTTGCTTAAATTGTATTTATACATTAAAATATTTAGATGGCCATTCAGAATTGATTGATTTGTGAATTCAAATCAATTTATAAATTTTTCTAACTATTTAAACTTTTTGTTCGTCTAATCATCTTGTTATATGAAATCTTTCAAATAAATTACATTTTGTAAATTATTGTAAATTACATGGTGTAACTTTTAATTAAAAATTTATATATATAGGATTCTACTAAATCAAGGAAGAGGCCTTTTGAAAAGTAGTATACTTTCAAATTTCATTGAAAATGTTGTTCGGATCCTCATTTATGCATATGACTAATCGAAACTTTTACTTTTTACTTTTTATTCTTTAAATTCTTTAGCCAGTTAGACGATTTGTTTTAGGGTATTTAACAGACTAAGGTCTATAATATTTTTACGTTTTCATTATTTTATATGGAATTTGTTTTTAATTTTATAAATATAAATAGAATTGTTTAAAATAGTTATAACAATCAAAATAATTTGGTTTAAGATCAATATTTACTAAATCTAACAATTCAAAGTTTCTAAATTTTGAATTGATCTAACTTTTTATATCAGTCCATGTAAATTTTGACTTTATTTATTTACTTAGATCTTACCTTGATAAATGAGCCAAAATGTATTGAATTAAATATGATTAAAGTAGAAAGATTTGAAGGCTTCACTACCCATCTAAAACATCATTTAAAAGAAATGTTTAATATTTGAAATTTTGAATAATTTTCAATGCAGCCATATTAAAATTAACTAAACTAATTCATTTCAATTTTGTTAAGCTCATTTCGTATAATAAACATTTCAAGTTATTCAAAAATTTCATATTTTTTAACTAGCGATATGCCATTTTCCTTGAAATTCTGAATTACATTCAGAATTTCTGATTTAAAGTGTTTAAGAGTCGTGTTCAATCGCTGCTAATATTTTAATTTGTTTTATGAATTAAATATCTAAATCTGTGTGTATTTATACCTTTGGAAATATTTCGAAATTTTATTATAAATTTATATTCACATCGATTTACAGCCAATACCAAGAAATAACAATAACAACAGCATTAGCTTAACTTCATTTATATATTTAATGCCCATTTTATAACGATATTAAAAGGTCTCTTTTCGCAATATCCTGCCATCCCAAATATACTTTCAAAATATTTACCATTAAGAGGTAAATGCAAATTCATTTTATATGAACTAAATACTTTTCTTACATATGCTCAAATATATTACAAGTTCATATATATTTTTGTACCTAAATAAATTACTTAATAAAAATAAGTAAACCATAAAACAGAAATGTTAAATATTTAAAAAATTTTATAAAATGCATAATTCTGCATATTTCTGTTTTCTTTTCAGTTTACACAAATTCAAGGATTATTCTAAAGTTACTGCAGAAAGTTTCTTCTTCTTCTTCTTCTATTTTGTTTAGTAGAATTTGCATCATTTTTTTTTTCTTGTGGATTTTCTTCCTCTTTTTTTTTTTTGTGTATGCATAAGTTGCCCCAAATTTTTTTAACATTCATATGAATATATTTTTAATAATGTGTAAGTAAAAGAATTTTATAGATTTATAAAAAAGTTTAAATCTTTAGATAAACACTTGAGACAATGGCTTAATTTTGTATAGCGATTGTTTTTAAAAGCATCCATAAAATTGTTTTCCGTTGGGACTTCTTAACAAAAACTTTGATGAAAGTCAATGGACGGACAAGCTTAGTCAATTTTAATGGTACTAACTAACCAATTTATTTAGGTTTATATATATATATATTTTTTTTTTTATTTAAAAATGTTAAAGTGAGTAACATGAATCGCACTGAATAAAATAAAAGCCATAAATATTACTTTTAATAAAGCTTAAGCAGAAGTCAATAGAAATCAAAGTGAAGCATATTAATTTCATAAATTCTACTAAAAAAGAACAAGCAAATTAAAACAGTCCTAATATGAAAGTACAAATGTCTAGAGATTTGAAGAGTTTGAGGCCCCTAAATCAGTGCTGCATATTTGTGCAAGCATTTTTCCAAGAAGCATTTAAATTCTCTTACTCTTAATTGTGAAGGCATGTGACTTTTAAAAAATCCTTTGTATTTCATATGTTTTGTATTTCTATAGAGATTTTGGGTAAAATATTTTTTTTAATGATTTTTTTGGCCTATTTATATGAAATTAACTTAGAGACATGGCATGATATTCAAGACCCCTTAATAAACCGGATCAACGTTAGACAATTTCCTTATAATAATTCTTTATTCGTTCGCTAGTTCGCTCGTTCGCTCATTCGCTCGTTCGCTCGTTCGCTCATTCATTCATTCTTTGCTTTAACGGTAAACTTTTAAAATAATTTTGCCTTCCAATAGATTCCAAGACAAGTCAACTATTTCTAAATTCGCTTTGCTGGGCCAACAATTTAATATAAAACCAGAAAACAAATGATTTGAATAAATTTGAATGAAATGCTGATTTGCGTTATTTCTATAATTTCACAAGAATTTTAATGAAATGTACAAAAGTATGCAACATAAAAATTCAAACATGAATTTTTACTTACCCATAAATTCACATACATTTATGTGAAAAATCATTTTATGGAAGCATTTAAAGTATTACATTTTTATGTAATGATTTGTTATGCCATTATATAATAATTATTATTAATGCTTTTAGTGTTTTCTCTTTCTGTTTTCATCTTAACATTTCGTTTAATATGAATTTTTATTTTAGAGATTTTTAAGATTATTTGTCATGCGAATTATTATCATATAAATAAACTTACATATACAAATACATATTTTACATAAATATAATGTTGCTGTTAATATATGTTGTTAACACTTAATGCGGCAACATTCAAGCAAACATATTCAATTGCAATTCTGCTCTTCTCGTTGTTCCCGTTGTTCCATTTTTTGTTTCATTATTATTATTATTATTATTATTATTATGCTGCTCCTTTTTTATTGTTATTTGGTTGTTGCTGTTACTGTTGCTGTTGCATATTTTTTAATATTCATAAAAAAATGTGTATGTATACACACATACATACGTACAACTATCATTGCATTTGCATGTAGTAATAAGGTGGCTGAAGGTGGTGATTGTAAGGGCAGGCAGATAGAGGGAAGGACAGATAGACAGACAGACAAATAATGGCAGTTGTTAATTTATGCCAATCTCTGCTAATAATTATTGTGCAACACAACATATAAAAAAATTCATTTAACCAAAACCCCATACAAATATACAAATTGTGTTTCATGATAAGTTGTATCATAAAATTAAATTTTTATAAAAATATTTCACAAGACATTTTCAATGATTATAATAAATAAGTGTTAAAAAATATTTCCCGCTATTGAAAAAAGTTCAACCATAGTATCGCCATAAAAGCAACATTTCCCATCACAATTAAAAGTTCTAAAATGATTTAGTTATATATCAAAGCATTTGGACTTAAGTCTACAAACAAAGATCCAAAAAGTTCTTAACAAATTCCGAAAATAACTCTTAATAACAGTTTTGAAGAAGGAACAGGAAAAAATCTAGATAATTAAAAATATCTTTTTATTATTGAAAAAGTCTGCAATTTTTCTATGGACCAGAATTTACTATTTAAGTTTCAAAGGCAAAGCAAAGCGATTTATGAATCTAGGAATACATAAAAGGAATTTGAAAAAATTATATTTCCAATACTATGCATAGGTTTCTAAGCGAGTTATAAAAAGATTTAGATAGAGGAGCCGACACCAGATCATTTGAGTTACTGAAAAGTTTTCCTTTTCTCTTTTATCGATATGTATTTTAATTCATTATGTTGGACATTCCATTTTCCAAAGGAATATCAAGACACGCCCTGCAAGTGTAAATATTGTCAGATTGGCATAGTTTGTAGGCAGTAGGAAAGAAAGTATGGCCATTCAAAAAACTTATAGCATGCTTGTGTATTGATATTCCAGAGAAATAAATTTACAATGAAGGGCCGATCGCCCTGAATTATGAAAATTTTTCTTAACTTAAATGTCAAATCGATAGAAAAGAATTATTCATTCGAATGAAGTATTAAAAAAATATTTTCAAATATACTTCCTTAACACTTTTCCTTAACATTTTATAAAAAGGAAAATTTTCCACTTCATCTAGTTAACATACAAGGTCAAGCAATAACAATAACAACAAATAGTACACATGAAAAATATTTGTACATTTTTATGTAAATCTTATGACCTTCCACACACCCCCATTTGTTTTTTTTTTCAACTTTTTTTCCTTTTCAATAATGCCCAAATCCATCCAAGTGCTAGCAAGTTTAAATGTAAACCCTCCTGGTCAATAAAGTATTATGATGTTAAGGCCCAAGTAAAAAGGAAACAAACGATATATTTACTACACATTTACACTTATAGCTGTGTGGCCATTGTGACTCCATTGCACGTGGGAATTTTTATATTGCACTTGCCTAAACTTTATAACAGTTAGATGATGATGATGGTAATGATGATGACAAATATGATTATGATATTGATGCTGATATAAACAAGCATCCTTTTATTTTATATTTTTCGTATTTTTTTTTGCTTTCTTTTTTGAAAAAAACTATTCTCCAATTCCGATGATTTGTTTCATCCAATTGAATTATGATGAGTTAAGTTTTTCAATTACTTTATCATCCAATAACCATTTATTATGCTATATATTTGTAATATTTATCTTATTACATGAGAGATTTTATATTTCACATTAATTAAGTGTGTTAAGCATAATGTACTTTTATAAATGTAAGTACGAATCTGTTTCTACTGTACTCTAGAATTTTTACTCAAAGATGAACCAAATGGAAGCTTTCATTGGCCATTTTAAAAAGCCATTTAATTAAGAGATGAACTCTTAAAGAAAAAAGATGCTTCAAAAGAAAGTAACTTCAAATAAAATGAAGTTTCAAGAAAGATCTTTTGATCTGGCCAAGGGAAATGTACCAGCCTCTTAAAACATTTCATTGAGTCATATTAGAAAGAAAAATTAAAAGATTTACAAACATTTTACATATTTGAAAATTAAAATTGAAATAAAATTATTATTGATAATTGTTGTTTATTAATAATAAAATTATTGAAATCATTAATTCAGGATAAATGCAACTTAGTAATAACATAAAACGAACTTTCGTTATGATTGAAAAATAATACTTTTGGGATCAATCAAATTTGTGAAAACTATAATTTTTCAGTGTGATTTTCCAGTGTGATAAAATGAAAATATCATAAAGTTTAGATTTAGATAAAAATAAAAGTTTAAGTACAAAAGTAAGGCCATTGGCCATAAAATGAATTAAATACAAAAAAGAAAAATTAAAATGTGAGGCACTTTTAATTTTCTATAAATTATAAGAATTTTTTTTTGTAAATAATACATAATATATAATACATTTATCTTAATTTGATTGTCTGTATGTCTGTCTGCAAAATATTAACAACTTGCTAGTGACAACTTTCTAAATATCAAGCCTGAATTTGATACCAAAACTTACAATCATTTCATACAAATTTATTAAAAAATGGCAAAATCATTTAGAAATTGATTTACAATTGTTATATCCCTTAACTTTTTCTCCTGCTTCTCTTTAACTTTTATTGAATGCCATTTACATTAATTGGACCACAAAATATTTCATTTATTTTGGCGCATCCGTATTTTCATCTAAATATAAATACCTTAATATTTCTCTATCTCTTTCTCACTGTCTTTTTCTATCTTTTTTTTTTTTTTTCTTCTTTTCTTCTCTTTCTATCATTTAATGTGCAAATACTTGAAATAATAATAATAATTTGAAAAATCTCTCTAAATGATTTTGATGTACATTTCTATTTCAATTAATTTTAGTTGAATTGCACAAGCAAACTTTACATAATCTATTTAGAATGTATTTATCATACGATTGAAGATAATATGAAAAATGTAAATTTTTTGAACAATTTCCATTTTAAATACAAATAAATAAATGAAAGAATAATAATTTAATAGAATTGTATTTACGTGTTGACGTGTTGACGTGTTGACGTGTTGACATAAAAGCCACATTATACAAGATCTGTCAGTTAAATGTTACAGAGCATTGATTTACATTAATTGGAAATTTAATTAAATTAAATGACAATTTGCTGATAAATTCAATGAATTTCCTTGATTATACTTGATAAACTTAAAGTTTTTCACAATTTAATTTTCTTCTTTGTTTAATTTAGGGCATTCAAATACAAAGTGTAATAAATTGTTCATCATTTATCCATGAAATTATTAAGAATTATTAAGAAACACATTCTCGCCATTCATTCATCTAAACTTAGCTCTTACAAAATAAATTTATAAAATCTTTGAATTTACATACTTTATAAAAAGTTTGTGCATTTTATATATCACCACTAAATATTTCTCAATTAAAATTATAGAAATAGAAATTTTTTTTTTGATTTTATATGGCGTCATATTTCTTTTAAATAATTTCAAGAAATAATATCAAAATAATTTAAAAATAAATGTTCTCAAAATGTTTTAGTCCAAAAGTTTAATACAAGGAAAATGAAAAAAAAAAACTTTAGTCAAATATAAATATTTATTAGATTAAATGATTTAAGACAGCGACTCATGATTTTATTATTAAAATCATGAGCTATTTCTATTTTCCATAAAATTACATTGTATTTGAATTTCTTTACGTTATTTATTCCATCGATCTAAATTGGCATGATTTTACCGGGCATAATTAAAAAAAAAGAAAAAACCAAAACATTTTCCTACTTAATTTACATAAATATATTTCGGTCCATTTAGTGTTGTTCTGCCATCCAAAGACTTAATCTGTAATGTAGATTTTAATGTTTTATTTTAATTTCATTTTTTTTTTTTCATGTCAAGAATGACAACAAACCCAACCACAACTTGTTGAATTTTACAAATATTTATTCACATACTTTTATGTCTGCAATTGGATAATTCATGCATTTTTATTATTTATTTAATTATTTTTTTTTTAAATTGAACGTAAAATATTTGATATGTATGAGAAATTTTTATTATTCTTTCTGCATCCATTTACACATTTCTTCTATAAATCTGCTTGATTATTGTGTAGAAGTCTTCTGTTTTTATTCTTTTCTTTTTTTTTTTTTTTTTTTTTGTATAAATCCGTTTACATAAGTTTATTAAGTTTATTATTCTTTGATATCAGTAAAAATTGCAAATTATTGGAATAAATTGTTTATGGTCATTTCTCAATTCAATATTTACTTGTGATTTCTAATTTTGCTATTCTCATTTCTTGCTACTATTCCATAAATAAAAAATTGAAATTATGAATATTTTTTGTTGTTGTTTTGCTGCCTTAAGTTCATTATTATTGTGTATCAATATGCACAGTGCGATCTAGATCTATTAATATAAATTGATATAAATCATTGAATTTATACCGCCATCTAGTGATTGGTGGTAATGTTAGAAAGAAATGGTAAATGCTACCAATTTTATGGAAATCGTTGAACTAGTAAGAAGCTTCCCGAAACGCTGCCCAACAATTGTAAAAAGCTTCGCCCATTAAAATTTTTAGATTTAATAATAGAAAATAGTCATACGATGCCAGAAAATTATCTTTTCATCTAAAATTCTCTTTGACTTTTTTCAATGTTCACAGTCCCCTCGTTAATTCATGGTTAATATTGTGCATGATTATTTCATGTACTTTTCATATTAACTGATTATTATATCATGCTTCTAGTCATTCCAATCATCGATCATTTTTTAAATCGGCCTATAAAATAATCATTGTAAAAATTTTTTTAACCAGTTCATAAGTTTGAGAAACCTTTTAAAATAAAATTTTGTACTTTCTCGAAATTCCCTAATACATTTTATGATATGAATTTCATGAGAACCATCCTAAAAGCATAGATAATTTTACTGCTTCTCAATCAATCCATTTAAAATAACCTTTGGTTGAAATAATGCCAACAATTAATAGATGGCATAACAAAGTTCGGTTATTTTTAGATTGTATCGTATTTATGCGATAGATTTATTTTACATTTTCTTGAGCTCTTCTTCCATTTTACAAGTAACATTTTAATTAAACGAATCGTAAAAGCAAAGTGCATTGAACAAAATGTTATCAAAAGGTTGCAAATTGATTTGAAAGTACAAGAAACGAAGAAACGAAGCAATTAAATTGAAATTTGATAGAAAAGTAATAGAATTTGTGTTTGTTGTTGAAGTCAACTAATTATCGATGTCTATGGCATGAAACATTTTTACAAAGGAACCTTTTGCCTTAATAGACGCATTCAGATTAGAATGAACAGATGCATGCATATTCACGGTACCCACAAGGATTTCTCATACTTCTCTTCTTTTGATTCTTTTGATTGAAATTGATTGCTTAAGATGGAAAGCACAAATGGGCCTGATTTGTAATTTTATAAAATAATTTTAACGTCTTATATAACTTTGAAAATCATTATCATTTGTAATAGAGATTTATGATTTCTCATATTGGCAGAAATGGACTTGCCCTGCGTTTTAGCAAATTTTGGTAGAATCATTAAAAATAAAGGCTTCAGATCTTTTCGAAACATTTCATAAATTAATATGGATAATCATTATGATAAATTTTTGATTATCTGAATGAATTATGAAACTTTAAATAATAAACTGCAACATCTTGACTATAAATTCAAAATTTTAATTATAATTTCCTATTTATTTTAAACACTTCAAGTTGCCGGAATAATTCAAAGTATTGAATTTTTTTTTATATAATCATTTTAACGCCCTTAACTCAAGAATATTAAAGATAAATTAAAGTTGCTAGGAATAGAATAAGTAAAAATTCTTTAATTTCTTTACATCGCTTTAAAATAATTTTTTTCATTATAAAAAGTACAAACTTATTTGAATAAGTTAAGGGAAGACATTGACTGGCATAATTTAAATTTATTGTACTGTGCATTAAGTTAAGTTATTTACTGATATTTTACACTTCATAATTTTATGCATAATTAGTTTGAGCTATTGTTTGTAACACATGAAAAATCAAATTTCATGATTTGAAATTAATTTTTTGTTATAAATTATAAATTTAACGATTGAGAATTAACATGTCAATTGAAGATCAATGCCTTTCTAAATAACTATTTGAGGAACTTCTCGTATTGGTTAAAAATTTTGTTTGAGATACTTTTATACAAAATCCAAGAAATAGATTTTTATTGGCCTAAAGTCAATGGCCTTTTCTCATTTTAGGAAACTTTTCGAACTTTTCGAACTTTTCGAATGAAACATGTGAAAAAATTCAAAATTTTGAATATGGTTTGGAGCTGAAAAATCAAAGCAAAGTATTAAAGTTTACAAAAAAATTTTTAAAAATATAAATATTTTTAGTTGCAAGTGAAGCTCACGATTATGCTACAGAAATTTATAAAACTTAAAAAAAACAAGATTTTAGAGTTAAAATTTAAAGATTTCTGCATTATGGATTTCCGCAATAGATAATTGACCTAAATGATCCATTTTAACTTACTTTCTTATTTTATATATTTATAAATATGTATTATGTAAATTTTCACATTTTCCGCTTGAACACTTTTCTCAATTTTCTTAACTTTAACTCAACTAATAGCGGCCATTTATTATTGTACTCGACTTTGTCTAAGAGAACTTTCTCAAAAGTTTCAAATTATCTATATTTGAATTGCTTTTAAAATTTTTATCCCTTTTCTTGACTTTTTACCATTCCGGCTCTGCCCTTACCATACCCAATGGCGATTCACCAATTTCATTTTCCTTTATGGACCTCTTTATTATCAATTTTCTAAGCGAATTGAACAAAAAAAAAAAAAAAATTGAATGAAAAATGAAACGTTCAAAGTAAATTCTATTTAACTTTTGCATGTACTTTCTCTCTCTCTCTCTCTCTCTTTCTCTCTCTTTCTCTCTCTTTTACTCTGTCTCATACATACAAGCATACACATCTAGACAGGCAGATAGACGTAGTCAGCGAAGGTAAAAAGTTTAAAGTTATTTTATGCTTTATAGTCAATTATTGGGTGATTTATCGTTTCATCGGATCGATAGTTAAAACTTTTCTTACCAAGTTAACCAACAGTTAACAGTACTAACAAATAATAAGAGTAAAAGCAATAACAATAGCAAGACCAAGAATAAGAATAAGAACAATAATTTTACATTTGTCATACTTTCAAGTATAATTTAAACATCTAATAAATAAACTTTAACTTTTAATGTACACAAAATTGCTGCAGCAAAAAAAAAGAAGAAGAATAAAAATGAAAAAACCTTCATATCAAAGCCACTCAATGCAATGATATGGACCATGCAGAATTCAAAATGCCAAAGAAAATAAAAAGTTATGTTTAGCTTGGACACCCACCATCCCAGATATTGTTTGATACTTTGGGATCCAGATAGATAATTTTAAGTTACCTAATTTCGTGTAGATTTGTCCGCTTGGCACGATTTTTCAATGCAAATCGACAGATTGTAGTATAATGGTCTTATTGTTTATAAAAAATTGCAATATTCTTTAAAATGCCAAAGAAAATAAAAAATCGCCTCTAGCTTGGATACCCACCATCCCAGATATTGTTTGATACTTTGGGATCCAGATAGATAATTTTAAGTTACCTAATTTCGTGTAGATTTGTCCGCTTGGCACGATTTTTCAATGCAAATCGACAGATTGTAGTATAATGGTCTTACTACTTACAGAAAATTACAGTTTTCTATTTATTCCTCTTTTCAAGTTAAGAGCGAAGAACTATAAATTTTTGCTTGAAAAAAATTGAGGTTTCCATAGTTTCCGTTGCACTTTGGACATGTCTTTTGACTGATATGGCTTATTTTAAATCCCAACTAGTGTTCATGAATTCTCAATGTTTCTGCCAAAATTTCTTTTGGGGAACAAAAACACAACGTTACAGAGATAGACATATCTAAATCGATTCAAAATTTGACGTTGTATTTTTGATATATACATTTTACGGAGACTCTGATGCTTCCTTTTAAGCATCACAAGTCTAATAACAGAGTTTGTCCCAAATCTCTGGATGGACAAACGAAAGCAAATTAAAACGTAAGGAAAATATCTGAAAGATAAATAGGTAAAAATCTTACCATCGGTTGGGGACAATTATTAAATCCCGAAAATCACTCTAATTAATACGAGAAAGTTAAAAAATTAATTTATGGTTGATGAAGTAGAAAAGAAAGAATAAAAAAAATAATAATAATTTTGGAATATTTTGAAAGGTTTATTAAATGAGAGAGTATTCCCCAACTTACAATACTAGATCAAATTTTGCAAATATTAATATAAAAGCGATTTTCATTATAAAGCATCTAAAATTTTAAATTGCTTTCATATGTTGGTTTTTTTGTAAAATGCGATGTGGCAAATAATCGAATAAATGTCAATCATTTTCATACTTTTGGCCAATCACATTGCAATTTGGAGCTTTACATGGCCAAACAGATGTATAGACTGACAAGCTGACAAATGGATAAGCAGGCATTTAGGCATCGAATCAGAAACTGATTCTAAATCGATTCCATTCTGAATATTACAAATATCAGCATAAACTTGTACTATTTTGCTCTACAAATGTTGTTGGTTTCAATAACAATCTAAAAAAATATTGATAAAAAAAATATTGGTAGCAATAATAAAAACAAATATTTGAAAAATTTCACTTAAGTTTGTATTTTATCAGAAAAGTTTGCATTTATTTTTCAGGCAAGTTTTTACTTCTTTCATTCGTCCAAAATATTTCAATGAAAATACTTCAAATCCTAAAAAGTTTATTAACTTTCTTTCAATTCTTGTTAATTGTTTTTATTGTTAGCAGATATCAATAGATTATTTATATAGTTATCTAACTAATAAATACAGCAAATATATTAATAATTTTCATTTAAATTTTTTCTCTTTTTCGTTTTTATGCGATTGCAAAAAGCAAAAAAAGAAAAAATGCCAAAATACGTTTATTACGAGGTATGCAAAACGTATTTGATTTCAGGCATGGCAGAATTATCAAATTCAATTATCTGTAGATTTATAAAATGTGAAAAATCTTTGATTGATTCGATTCCTGCAAACATTTTGTCAAATGCTAAAAACCCATTTCTTGAGTTAACTTTATTAAATTTAATCCAACGATAGAAACTCCACTGAAGTTATGCTCATTAATTGTTGGGAGCATTTCAGCAATTAAACCAGTTTTTTATCATTTTCAACAAAATTAGAGATCTTAGCTTAGGCAGATTTGTAGTAGAGTTTACAAAATTAAGAGATGTTGTTGTTTTGAGTTGTTGGTTGAGTGGATAATTCAAATTAGAATCATCGTTTATTTCTTAAAGTTTAGACTATCAAGGACGCTTCATAGAAAACTTTTTTCCGTTATGCAATAAATTCTGCAAATTCAATCGATATAATGAAACGTCATTTTATATCGATATTTTTTGTGGGTTAAAAGTAAAAGTTTCTGGGAATTCATTAAAAATATAATACACAAAAAATCGATATGATGAAGTCACTGAGAGTAATCAATTATTGAAAATCAACAATTGTCGTATGTTTTCTTATGGAAAGGAAAATGCTTTGGAAATGTGCTTTAACAATTATTTAAATAAATATCACGTAAAATTAATTAAATAAAATTGGACTTGTTTGTAATTTTTTGGTAGTACAAATAAATAAAAAATATTAGCAAGATAAATGGAAAATATAAATTTATAATAAGTATTTATATTAAAGTCGATAAGGGCTGACGATTAAATATCCTGCATAAAATTTTTATGAAGAAATTCCAACAATTACCTTTTTGCAAAATAAAACGTTGTTTAGAAATTGGGCCTCATTCAACGCCCAGAAATGCCAGAAATTATATTCAGCCTTCTTTAACTTAAATCATGCCTTCAAATTGCACAAAAATTACGCCCCCTACTTTGATAAGAAAATTGTAGGTATTACCCTACGGACGGATGGACTAACAAAAGGTCTGACTAATGGACAGCCACGTAGACAGACAAAAGGACAAACAGGCGAACAGTTAGATGAACTAAAATTTAGGCAGAAAGTGACTCTAAGTCAATGTAAATTTATCTCAACTCCCCTCAACTTTGTATTAGCTACAACCCCACAAGCACATAAGGAAGAAAAAAGTATACACAACTTTTGAGATCTATAAGAAATCATTCATGTGTAATTCATTTAAATGTGAATGTAACATTTTGCTTGGCATGGCAAATTAATTAAATGCAGACACATTTTTAATGTAACTTTATGGTCATTATTGCATTTCATTAATTGATGAGCTCGAGTTTAAGGTATTTAATAAAAAAAAAGTATTTTAAATGAAATGGATGATTATTTAGAAAATTGAAAGTTTTAAGAGTAACTCCATAAAGTTCTTCATCTTTATTCATTTTAGAAAATAAGAATTTCCAAGTTATATTTATTTGTATGATAATGCACCTTCTATTTCTTCTAAAGCAATCAAGCATTAAATAATTTGATTGTAAATGAGTTCAAATCATAAATCATAATTAAATAGCTGATAATAATTGAAGACAGATATTTACAAATTGAAGTGTTAATTATATTTTATATAATATGCGCATACACACACACACACACACACACACACACGCACAAATAAGTGCATAGAACTGTCATGAAAATAATTCTCAATTTTCTTCCATTCATTTTCATTCTTGTCTTATTAAATGAAGACCAATTTGCCTTTACCATAAGAAAATGTGATGAAGTGAATAGAATACTCTTAAAAATGATTTCAATATAAATGGAATGTAGTTATGTAGTTTCGTCTACTGCTTTTAACCGACTTGATATTTTCTCCATAGAGTCCTGTTTTGTTGACAAGAAGCTTTAAAGGCACAAAATTTATTGCTTTGGAGTTCAATAAAAAATTAAATATTTTTATATACACCACCCAAAAATTGTGGGTATATTCATTTTTGTAATTTGTTTGTAACACCCAAAGGCTCTACAAAGTATACATATCCTTAATTAGTACTAAATTCTGAATCGTTTTAGATATGTCTGTCTGCCTATCTGCATGGTGTTAACATGCTACCGATCACATAAAAAAAGGTATCGAGCTGAACTTTGGCAGAAACATTTGGAAATCAGGTTTGAATTGAAATTGAATTGAAAATGGTTAAAATCGATGAAAGAACACGCTTACAGTGCAACCTAAAATTTGATGGTTCTTTGATCGTGATGTGCTGTGTGAAAATTGAAATAGGGAAATTTCTTGTTCACACCATCCATCTGAAAATTATGCAATTCAGCCACGCCCATTTGAAATGTTCATTTTTTTCTATTTATATTTCTTGTCTACTACTAAAAAACTGAAGGGTATTTAAGAAATAGCTCCAGCGAAACATCATTTTCTTATTTATTTTTTTTTTTTATTACTAAAAGATTGTTGCCATATTTTATAATAGGTAAGAGCTACTTGGAAGCGCCAAAGATTTACATCAAAGTATCACATCAAATTAGAAAGCGCTTTATATTAGATGGCTTGTATATCTATTTCCAAGTAGGTATCCAATATTCTCTCGTCTAATTTGAATTTGTCTAAGCGGGTTTCAGCAAGAAGTGAAAAAGTTAAAGAGGGCGCTTCTTATACAACATTTAGTAAGAATTCAGTTATAAGTTCCAAAAGAAAGCGCAAATTTCTAGGCCATAAAACATTTTCAATAGCGAAAAGGTGCTGGAGTTCCTTTAAAGTAGATACATTTTAAATGAGTATCAAAGTCTGAATGGATTTAAAGTAGTAACATTAGCATTTTAGTTAAGCTGATCTTATTTTAGAATCAGAATCGTTCTGACAGTGTAACATTAAATTATTTTCATGAAATTTGTTGATCTACAAGAATATTTTTAAATCACTCCCTTATTTGAGGCAAACCCCTTTAATAAAGTTTTCAAAAATTTTTTAAATGTGATTTCGTGCCCTATTATTATTAATTGTAATTATTACAAAATGCTTAAGGAATTTTAATCGACTGACATTCCCAATTGTTTTTCAAGAATTAATTTAGAAAAAACAAAGAAATCTCGTTGTCATTTCTGTTTATTCAATTATTTATTTGAGCTTTTAATCTCGTACATAAAAAATATAAAGTATTATGTATTTGTTTGGATGTATGTAACATCTAAAACCAGTTGAGATAAACTCAATTTTCGAATGGCCCAGAATCACTTCCTTATTCGATTTAAGCCTCTCTGTCTGTCCGTCTGATGTGTCTTTATACAATCAGAATGAAATTTAAAGCATTACTTATGCTTTAAGCCAAAGAAGAAACTTATCGAAAATGGTTAAAATCGTACCATTATTTCGACCAGTCCCCATGCAACGCCGTTTTCAAAAAAAGTCATTATATGTAAGAAAATCACCATGTTTTATGTACTTTAACGTAAATTGGTGATAAATTGTATATTTACATAAAAAACATGTCAAATTTCGTATAGATTGGTCCTTTTTTACGATTACTTCCCGTATAAAGCTTTTTGTGAAAAAAATCATTATATGAACAAAAGGTTTAATTTTAAATACATTTTACCGAAAATGGGCATTGTTTTGTATTTTGACATGAAATATTTTCTCCAAATCGATCCTTTTTTTAAAAACTTTTTTAAAAATATTTACAATTAATGATTTTCTTTTTAATTTTGTTGACCTTTAATTCTCTTATTTGATTTTACTAAGCTAAATGGTGTAGAGTATTTAAGCTTCGTTCCCATTTGACTTTAAAGTTCTTACTTATTTTTCTTTTTATATAATTTAATGTATTTACGATACCTAATGAATATGTATTTAATTTGTTGAAATATTTATACATGCAAAAAAATAGAAGCGCTAGTATTTATTTTATATATATTTATATAGTGAAGTGCATTTTTCAATTGCAGGAATAACGCAAATATGCAAAAACATTAATTTAAAATAAATATATAAAGTAAAGAGAAAAACATCAGATTGAATTTAACCACTTAACATTTACCAACAATGTCAATAATAATTACAACAACAACAAATAACAAATAAAGTAATGTACACGTGAGTGCGGTAAGTAATTTATAAATCTTTACTTAACATCAATAAGAATACTCATGCAGTTTATTAATGTCGCATTAATATTACATTTACTCGTTGTTCCTTTCTCATCATTCCCTCATTATTTAATATTTCTCATTTCTGTTTTGTATGTTCTTGTATAAATTTATTTAAATATTCTATATTCGCTGTGGCAATTGAGTTGAGTTGAGTTGTTTGAAAGAAATGAGATGATTGAACGCCTTGTGAAAGAGATTAAAGAGAAATTTAAATATGAATTAAACAGAAGGAGTCTGCTAAGGACAACTCTTTCAGATGTTAAGATTTAAGAAAAATTTTAAAATAATGCTCAAAGTTTATTGTTGCTGTTTTACATTTTTCTTGATTTAAATTAAAACATTCAATATCAAATTTATATTTCGTGTGATCTGCGGGGAATGAAAATTTTAATATAAAACTTTAAATATCTGGCTTATTTTGATTTTGATTTTTTATTACGATATTAAACTAAAGCTAAATTATTGCATTGCAATTGTAAATGAAATTCAAATTTCAAAATTCTCTCATGATAAATTGACTTAATTATTGATTCAATTAATTGCTTCACAATTAATTTGGAATTTCTATGATTAACATTTTATACCAGGTTTTTTGTGATAGAGTATAAATCATTTGCAAAATAATTTCCCAAAAAATGGTAAATATTTGGATAAATGTTTATTATTCAATCAGTGATGCATTGGAAATAAAAAAGTGCCATATATTTTTTTATTAAATTCCCTCATATGATATAAATTTTGTATAACTAATTTTTTTTTCTTTTATTGTTTGGAATCTAACATAACATTATATATATAAAAATTATTTATAAAAAAAGAAAATTTATTAAAGGGTTACAATTGATTGGAGTCGAGTTAATTTCATGTAGTTGAAATGTCATCATGCCACGCCTCGAAAGTCATAAAAGAGGCGGTGATTTGAAAAAATGTATCAAGCTGCTATAAATTTGCTACTCATGGATAAAATTTGAGAATGGTATTTTTCTATCGAATTAAAAATTTGAGACTTTTACTTAAGGACTTTAATAGGGAAACATTCAGAGAAACTTGCAACTTCTTAATGCTTTGAAAAGTTTCTTCCTTTTTTTTTTAATATTTATTTTGTAACCTAATTTATTTTATCAGGCCATATAAGGCTGAACAAATAGTACACTCTATGATTCTACTGCTTGTAGTGCAGAATAAAATTATTCAATGAGCCCTTATCTTAAAGTGTCTAATTTAATCAAAAATTATTAAAATTTTTTAATAGAAATTAGCGTAAATTTTTATTTAAAAATTTCTGAACTGATTTTATGCTAAATTAATTCAGCTTTTGCTTCCCGATGAATTAATGAAAGCAATTTGAAATCATTGTCAAAAAAATATGTTCAATCATTTTACATTAAGTGAAAGCCTCACAATTTTGTGAATATTTACTTCAAACGATTAACATTTCTTGCTGCAGCATTTATTATTATTGCTATTTCTGCTTTTTCCATTACTTTTCCAACAATTATTCTTTCCCACTTAATCACTAAACTGTTGCTAATTAAATTGAATCGAAAAAACAGAAATCTAGAATCATTTTATGGTAATTGCTATAAAATTTACGCTCCACACCCACTTCTACACATACTGAAAAGAAACTCAAGTGAGTCGTTGTTGTAATGTTTTTATTTCAATTTCATTTTTTGTAAGTTTTTTCCTTTAACATTAAGAATTTTATCTGCTGTCTGTAATTATCATCCTTAAACGTTGATTAGAATGCTGCTTCGTATTCTCTATGAAAACGAAAACACAAAGAAGCTGCTTGTTGCAATCTAAAACGATTTTATCCTCACATTCTGTCTCTTCGCACTTCGCTCTTCGCTCTTTTCTCTTCTCCCTTCTCTTTTTCTTTTTCTTTCTCTTTTTGTCTCTCTCTCTTTCTCTTACTTTCTTTTTCTCTATATGAGAATGATTAGTATAACATTCATTTATTTCGTTCCTTTTGCTTTCTATCTTTTGAAATCTTTAGTAGTAAACGCATGCTTTTACTGCCAGCAAGTCATTTCTTGTTGTCGGTTCTCTTTGCCAGCAAGTTTATATGCAGCTAACAACTAAATATGTGCATATAAAGAAGAAGTCTGTCTGTCTGTTTGTCCGTCAGCTCATCTGTGTATTTCTATGTGAGTGTTAGTGCGTCATTATGTTATCATCTTTAATTTTGGCAGTTTTACAAAATCGTTACATTATGTTAGTTTATAGTTTTATGTATATATATATATGTGTATTTGTGTGTATTTGTGTGTGTGTGTGTGTGTGTGTGTGTGTGTGTATTTATATATGGATATGCACATGTAACTAGATCCATTTACCACAAAATATTTTATCAGAGCAAAACTTACAAACTGATACGGAACTCATAATAGTAAGGAAGTCAAGCAAAGCCAGCATACAAAAAAAAATGCAACAACAACAACAATAACAACAACAACAACAACTACAATAAGAAATAGAAAAGTAAAAGAAAATTCAAAAAAAATAGTATTAAAGAATTAAAGAAAATCAAGAAACAAAAAACAAATTTGCCAACAAAACAACAAGAATTTTGTGAGAAGAAGAAGAAGAAGAAGAAGAAGAAGCAACAAAATCATGTCAGTCACATCCGTTGCCAAATATATCCTTTTCCTTTATTTTATCATCTATATATATATCTGTCTTTCTCTTTTTATATATTCCTATTTCTGTCTCTCCCTCTCTCTCTTTGTGTCTCTCTATTTCTCTATTTCATTTTCTCTTTATTTTCCCTTTATTATGATTATCACTCATGCATTTGCTCTCCAACCAACCAACCGACCAAGGCAATCATTTTGATGCAGTCGAAAAATAAGTAGATTCTCTTCAATGAGCCAATGTCAGTCATGACACAAGTCAAGTTAAGTAAGTGCTTCTAAGCACAATAACAATGATAACAATAAAAAAAAAAAAAGAAAAGCTACAACAATAAAAGCAAGAGCGCCCACATTGAAATGTGTCTGACTTGAGTTTTCTCATTAAAAACTTTTTATATTAAGTTTTGTTGTTGCCATTTTATTTTATTTTTAATTTTTTTGTTGTTGTCAATGCTGTTGCAATACTTTTTAGTTCTATTAATTTCTTTGGCCTTTTTTATTTTACTTTATTTTATTTTCAATTTGGTTAATTTTATTTAAGTTTTCTTTTCTCTTATTTTTTTTCTCTCTTCCTTTTTGGAAAATCTTAAATCTATACTATTTCCATTTACAAAGCAGCACAATGCATTGTCTGTCTGTCAGCCAATCTATCAGTCCATCAGCCACTTAATCACAAAAATGCAAGCAAAACCAAAAAGAAAACATTAAAATTAAAATAAAATAAAAATAAATGAATTAAAAGTAAATGGAAAATTGCACAAAATTTCAATTTCATTTTTATATTTTTTCTTTCTGTCTACGAATTAGAAATGCACGCATTTTATGTTGAAAGCATCTTTCTAAATTTAAAGGTACACATAAAGTTCATATAAAAGGGAAAAATTCCGATTTGATTGAGGCAAATCTTCAATAACCCTCAATTGCTAAATTTTGTACTTAATGGAAGTGATTGATTTTGTTTAAAATTTCAATAATTTCTTTAAGGGAAATGAAATCTCAATGAATGAACTTTTCTTAAAAAGTATTTCACATTGCGGCCACAAAATTTTAGAAAGCATTAGCCCAATTATGACTAAGCTTATGAATCATGATGATGATCAAACATTTTAATTTTATGAGTCCAAATCAAAGATTTCATTTAGAATAACCAGAGTATTCTGTGTACTTTGATGAAGAATTTATTCAAGCTTCAATATTTTTGTTAAATCGGATTTTAACAGACCCAATGCCAAGACGCATTTAAAGCTTTTGTGAAGATGTACAATATAAACTTCGTATTAGAACCTGATGCAGATGATACTATGAGAATGCCATAGTTACCCATAAGAAGAAGAAGAAAAAGAGGAACTTAAAAATTACACTTAAGTGTGCAGTGGCGACTCTCTTCTCTAACTATTTTACGGAAAAGCATGAAAATTAAAGAAAATCAAAAATTTCAATTTCAAAATTAAAATACAAGTCGTTTATTCTTTCACTGAAAGCCTAACCATAAATCTAAACACTGGTCTATAGTTTTCACATTTTTAAATGGCTAAAAGAAGTACGAGTTTTTAATTAAGTAAAGTAAAGCATATCAGATTGTTTACATAGACATGGCTACCATTTGAATAAATAAATATTTGTTTAAAAATCATAATAGAATTTATTTTTTACAATTTTTTATAAAATACCAGAAAAGAGAAAATTAAGAAAACAAATTATTCTCTTTGAGAAGTTCATTTACTGGCAGAGAATTGTCTGATTTGAAACGTTAAAAATTAACTCGTAAAGAATTTCGTAGGTTGTAGATTAAATTGCGACTAGATTTAATTAAAAAAAGGGCCTCATATATAAGAAAAATATTTATCAGAAAGACGAATGTCAGCAAAAACTTTTCAATTTAAAGGATTCTAAACGAAAGCTCAGAAAAGTTTAAAATTTAAAATACCCTCTTTAAATTTATTTTTAGATTGAATCCATTTGATCAAAGTTGTCATCCAAACATATTGAAGGAATTAATCAATTCCCATTAAAATAAATCATTAAATTTTTTTGCAACAACATTGAAATTAAATGGTAAAAATTGTAACTTTATATGGAGAAGTTTAATATTTAAAAGTATCAACTTCTCTGAAGAAAGCACTTTTCTTTTGAGTTGTACTGATTGTAATAATAAAGAAAAAAAAAAAGAAAAGAACTTTCTAGTCAATTGAGATCGACTCTTAAAAAACTTATAATGCTTTTCCTAATTCCAATTTCCAAATAAATGAATGCCAAGTCAACAAAGTTGTAAAGATCATAATTTTAAAATTATTTTTAAGGGTGCGTTATATGGAAGAGAGTTCAAAATATTGAACCACCTGCCTCAAATTTTGCTCACGTATTTTTCTTTTTTTTGCCAACATATAAATTATTGCCAATTTTTGCTAAAATATATTCAAAATTATAACATTTGCCTTTATATAGACTTTTTTCAAAAGATCTTCATAAAAAAGTATAGAAATTTGGACAAACTTGATATATGTATATTTTTTATGTTAAAATATAAACGATTGCCAATTTTAAAAAATTGTAACTATTGTTTATGTAACCACTTTTTCGACGAAGCGTTATATGCGAAATTGTCATAAAAATGGTGGATAGATACGCTAAAGGCGAAATAGTGATTCTAAAAGTGAACTTGAACTTATCTGAACTTATTTTCAACACTTCACACGACAAGTGGTGTACAATATAAAAGGAATTGTGTGCCCAAGAAAATTATAGAGTTTTACTACGAAAAAAGTTACAGCATAAATTATGAAAATGCGTGCATAATTTTTACATCTTTAATATTCAAATGTATGCATGTTTGTATGTATGTATGTTTGTATGGGGTGTCTTCATGTAGATGCTGTTGAAATTATTTATATATATTAATTATGTACTATTTATACATATACAGTGACATAAACTGTAACATCGTCATGTTACATTCAGCCGTCTATAATTTAACACCATTAACATGAATAAATGCCTTTGGGTTAATATATATATATATATATATATATATATATATATGTTATATATATGTATGTATGTATGTATGTATGTGTATTAATGTCTTTGAATGAGTGTGGAATTGTTTGATTTATATGAAATGTAAGACGTAACTGCGTATGAGTAATAAAACAAACTTTTGTATAAATTAAAATGTAGCTTTTTATTAAGATGTAAACATGGTATGGTATAGGTCACTAAGTCTCCAATCTAATCAAATCACTTTTCTTTTATAATTTCTATACTTATTTATGAGATGGATCGAATTCTTAGCTCAATTACCTTGTTTGGATGCTTAAGAGTTTAAAAGTGGTCAGGTAGAAATTGACTTTTTTAATTTACATGAAAAAATTTGTAACCTCTTTATCTTATTAAGGGGTGGCCTTAGATTTATGGTCTCATTTTTTATTAGTTACTATTATCTACTTCGTTTAGACAGTTTTAAATGGGATTTTGTACTGATGACGTGGCAGCCAATTTAAAAGCAACATGGACACTTATCGTTTAAAGTTCATGAAATTTTGAAATGTCTTGCTCGAAAATAAAACAACTAAGGAAATGGCTCGATTTTTAAACAAGCATTGTAAATTTCAGCTTTTTATCTTGTACAGTTTGCTCATGATGAACAAAAAAATTACCAAATTTTTTTTTTTAAATAAAGTGTTCTGAATTTATGTTTCAGTGTGGGCGTATTCTTTGACCGTTTTTTTTTTTCATTTTGAATGCCAACTTGCATTCGAAAGTTCGAAATCTCAAATTTTATGACCAGGGAAATGCTTACAACAGACATACATATAGACGGACAAACGGACAGATGAACAGAAATATCTAATACGGTTTAGAATTTAATGTTAATCAAGAATTTATATACTTTATAGGATCTGTAACGCTTCCTTCTAGGCATTATAAACGTAATAACAAAGTGAATATATCTGCCACCTCTGGCTGGTGGCTTTAATAATTTAAGAGATCAATTAAAAGTGTTGCTATTTATATAAGAACTCTTACCTTAATGATCTAGGGCTTTACTAAATGTCATATAAATATATAAAATTTTTGCGAAAAAAATTTTTTTCTTACACACAAAAGAAATTTTCTTTTTGACTAAAAAATCAACATAACTTTTAGCAGACAATGAATAAAAATTTTGCAATTCTATCACAAATTTTTTTTTTTAAGATTTCTTCTAGATTTTTAATGAATGAAAAGTTTCTTATAAAAAATCAGTAACAATTAAACAGACAGGCAGTCAGACAGACAGAATGATATTCATACGAAAAATATGATATAAATTAATGAAATAAAAGTAAATTGTCCATGAAGCCATAACCTTAAATGAAGGTCAACATCAACAGAAATTTCAAACATTAACATTAAACGATCCATAAATAATAAGGATAAATTTATCCAAAATTGAGTTTTATATTTTCATCATTTAAGTGTAACATTCCACCAAATGGACGAAATTTTAAAATTTATTATTCTAACGCATTTAGTTGAAAGACCTTTCAATCTAAATGAGAAATATTTTTTTCATAGGAATTTTATACAGTCTGCCTTCAAAGTTTCATACTGAACAGGAATTGGCAAAGATATTGGCAATGCCCATTTTTGTTTGTTAGAGATATTTTCATAAAATGAATATTACTTTTAAATGTTCGTTGGCCTCTAACCCAAGTGTATATTTTTATATATATTATGTATGTATGTAACTGTATCCATAAACAGACGAACCTTTCATTTAGTCAAATATTTATTCATTTGTTTGGCATAATTTATTTATTTCAAATGAAATTATGGAAAAACAAATTATGTAAAAAAATGTACAGAAAACTTTTTTCTCTTTCTTTTTCATTATTTTCATATATTTAACTGATTACTCTTCATTCTGCTTTTTTACCATCATATTTAACATTTACCATAAACTAATACATATGTACGTATGTGTATAATTATGTTAACTATTTTCGAAATTTTTGGACTTTTTTTTTTTGTTATTATTTTTTTGTTGCCATTTATCTTTAGCTTTTTTGAAAAATGTGTTAACGAGTTTTCAAATAAAAATGTCAATTTTAGTTTATTTCTTTTTTGCATCAACTAAAAACTTGTTCAAAATAAAATGAACGAAATGCAACAACAACAAAATAAATTAACTTTAAATTTTGTTTTAGTTCTCTTGCTTTTTTTTTTTATGATCTGCTTAAATGTTATTACAAAATTTTAAAGTTATTGTAGCCCATTGAAAATTTGAAAATAATAAATTTTCAATTTCACATTGAATAAGATTTATGTTTCTTTCTTAATTAATTCTCAATTGATATTATTTCTCAATTTCTCAATATTATAAATTCAAAAAAAAAAAAAAGTCCAAAAATTGTATTTGGCTAGCGCTAAATCTTGAATACCCAACACCCAGAAACTATTTGGCACAGATAATTTGAAGTTGTATCAGCGCATCAGAGTTGCATGATTTTCCTATAGACATTGTAGAATAACAGCCTTAGGATTTGTAGAAAAGCTAAAATTTCACTTTTCAAGTTATGAACAACAAATTATAATTATAAATTTTTGCTTATAAAAACAGAAGTCTTTTCAGTTTACCTTACATTATGGGCGTGTGCTTTGCATTTGGCCCATTTTTAATTTTGAACTAATGCACATAAATTTTTAGTGTTTCTGCCAATGTTTAAGTGTTATATATATCTTTTTTTGCAATTGTTTACCAAACATCGACAGAAGGACATGTTTAATTCGATTCAAATTTTCTTGATGGTCTTTGACACCTTCTTTTAGGCTTTACAAATGACAAAGAGATTATACCTCAAATGTTTGAATGGTGTTTATAATCTCATAAGAAATTGAAGTATTTATATTACTTAAGTGTAATCTAAATAATTTTTGAAGAGTCACGCAAATTATATGTGAGAGCTCAAATGATTTAACGAATCGATTCAAACGAACCTCATTCTCATACGAATAAGTAGTTATACGACTTTACCTCAACTCAAAAAAAAACTTATGGTTCAAAATTTTTGATACATATTTTAATTAATTATTGCTTGATGGGTCTTAATTTATCAGATCTACTTTTCAGAGGCTTGTACTTTAACCATAATGCTGTTTTAATTAGCTCTAGCATAAGAAAAATTAAAAGTGTTTAATGTTAAAAAAAGTACACTGCTCTTTCAACTAAACTTCATAATACTTTTAAATATTACAAAATATCTTGGATAAACCTTTAGAGAAGTTTAAAAGGTAGCCCTTAATAAAACGATCAAAAATTTAATTTTGTTAAATATTTCATTTAATTTCCTTAAAAATATAAATGGAAAAATTGAATATTTACATATAAAGAGAGCCAACATATCAGACCTTTAAAAATGATAGACAGACATACTTGTTACACTTGTTATGTTGCTTACAACATATTTTGTATATAACAAAAAAAAAAAATGCAAGTGCAAGATACTTTGATCAAATATTTATTTGACTTTAATTATATTATATGTAAAGTGTAAGTTGAAAAATAGATAGAATTCGTGTACTCCCATTTGATTAGAGTTCATTTACCTCTTTTAATTTCTATTCCATTTTTTTGTGTTATGCTTTTTTATTTTATTTTTCTTTTTCTTTTTCTTTTTTTTTTTTTTTAAGTAAATTGCTTAGAAATTGTTCATTTGGTCTAAGTATAATCACCAGCAGCTACATATTTACACACATAATGAGGTGATTACATTAAAGTATCCTCTGAGATTAAAAACGTGCCTTCCCATATGTGACATAAGCATTATTATAATTATAAATGTAACACAGACAATTGCATTAAATATTTTATAATACTTTTTTTTTTTTCTTTGTCTTCACCAAAGAGACCAAACGCAGTAAAATCTAATTTTAAGTTACTTTAAGTTAATCTTTTTATTATTAAATTAAGTTTTAGAGGGAGTGTTAAACAAAAGCAGAGATATTTTGTGTTTTATGCATACCCCAAATGGATAATTATTTTATATTAGATAAAACAGCCTTAAATGAATTCTTATGTAATTATTATTAATACATTAATGAGAATGTCAAAGGAAAACATATGGCTGAGTTAAGCTGAAATATTTTGCTTTTAAAGAAATTTAAAATTTAATGTTTCTTTAGACATTTTCAATATAATTTTATTTAGTATAAAAATGCTATAAATAAATAGCTCTAGGAAATCGCTTCCTTACAAATGTTTAACTCTTTTCTTTTGCCTTAGTCTGGCAGTGGGGTAAACATCCATTAAAGTACATAGGCCATAAAGGTAGAATTCATAACAAATGCGCTAGTGGGACAATTTTTTAATAGAAAAAAGAGAAAAGTTTTAATGCTTCTTTTATTTTAAAGTTGCTTCAATCGCTTGATCTAAAAATACAGATTAGATTTTTGTTTCAGAGTCTGCTTTAAATTTTAAAGCATTCTAACCAGATTTATGCCTTTGTCCGTCTATTGTTTATACTATTTAGATGGTGAAAATTGAAATAACAACAGATCAAATCAATCATTTTACAATTAAAATCGAGCATAATTTTATTTGTGAAAGATTTATTTGAAATTTTTAATGAAAAATAAAATAAATAAAATTTTTTTATGAAAAATAAAAGGCGATCAAAATTTTTCACTCACCTAGCAACCTTTTTTTTTTTTGTCTAAAAATTAAACAAATCGATCCAATCCGTTTTGGCTCAATTATATAAATTGGTCACGCCCATAATACGCAAAACACATTATTTTTTAAATATTGTTTGTTAAAAGTAATTCTTAAATTTTACATTGCAAATGCGTAAGGCATTTTAAATAAATCAGTAAAACTTAAGTGACTACAATTTCAACAATTTACAACAACAATGAAAAAAATTGTGCTATTGCTTATAATCATATAATAAAATAATAAAACAAATAAATAAACAAATAAAAAAAAAATAAGACAAGAAAATGAAATAACTGAGAAAAAAAAATTCCCAGACAATTTACATTGTGATGTAAAACATTTACATACCTTGAAACTTGTGTTCATGTGTGTAAGTTCTTAGATCTCAGTTGTTGTGTTTTATAGTTTTTTCTTTTCTTCTCTCTTTTTTTTTTTTATTTTTATTTTTTGTGTTTTGATGGAAACTTAATCTGTTTACGCAAAGATTTTTCATTGTAATAATGCAACAAACACAATAACAATAACAAAGGAGAAAATGTAACACAAAAAAAAAAAAAGGATAAATCAAAGTAAAAGTAAAAGTAAAATGAAATGAATACAGACAACAATAATGATAAACATAACAGCAGCAGCAACAACAATGACTACAACATATTGAAATGAAAAATGTTATTGTTATTTTAATTTTGCTTTAAAGGTAACAATTTATTCAAATTGATGATGATGAACTGCTGTAAGAATTCAACTGTTAGCAAAAATTTAAAGAAAAATTTTTATAGAAAAAAAAAAAAACTAGCATAAATAATTTAAGAAACTCTATTTTATTTTTTCTTTATTTTCCTACCCATTTTATTACTCTACTCTACAGAATTTGAAAGTAAAGAATTTCTGAATCATACGTTCATTGTGAATTCTGTATCACAAAACTTCTGAAACAATTAAGATCTGCATGTTCTCTTATTTAAATTAGAAAGAATTAAGAAAGATTATTTCGTCTTAGAAAATGAATGAAATCGGAGGACCCACTCAGAGCGCACTACTTACTCTTGATGTAATTTGTAAGTAGGAAAAAGAATTTTAATTAAAATTTTCACTCCAATCATCACAAGAAAAGTCTAAATTCTCAAAGTAGCAGAAAATGTAGCTATGACTTAAACCATTTGCCACGTAAGCATTTTTATGAAATGTAAGGTCGACAAAAGCAAATCTTATATTTAAGGTAAGTCATTTCAAAGTATGTAAAAAAACATTTGCCACGTAAGCATTTTTAAGAAATGTAAAGTCACAAAAGCAAATCTTATATTTAGGATGTTTAGATCAAAGAAATTAGTTCACAATACTAATAATATTTAAAATCTTTGACGGAATGAGAGAAATTTTCACTAAAACCAATTTTATTAATTTTTTGATAATTATTTCCTTCTGCTTACTACTTATTTCCGTAATTTTTTGATATTTTAAGCCTGTTCTATTATTTTTCTTATATTTCCAAATAAAATGCCATAATGTAGAGTGTTTAATAGTCTCTGGCCGCTGGATGTAAAACACTTATTATGCTCTCAGTTTTTCGTTTTTTTGTGTAAATTATTTGTTATGTACCTTTCAATTTCAAATTCAATTTTTGGCGGTTGTTATTGTACGCGTACAATAAGTAAATAAAAGGAGAAATAAACAGAACAATAAAAACACAAAACAAAACAAAAAAAAAAAAAAAGAAAAGAAAGTATACGCTGAAAAGTTTTCAGCATCGTTAATTTCCAATTTATACAACTTTTCCACAAAAGATTCAGACAAGTCGATAAAAAAAAAGAAGAAGAAGAAAACAATCACAAAAATACTCTAAACATATATTTATAATAAAGTGTAACAAAAGCGAAGAAATATAAAATGGAAGGAGTAATGGAAGCAGCCGAATTGATAAAAACAGGAATTCATATCAACAAACAGCACGATAAACAAATAAATAAAAAAAAAAAGTATGAATGGAGTGTTCTCGTATTAGTGGCGAATTTTAACAATAATCACTTCAAGTTTACCATACATTTTATACATATATATATATATATATATATATATATATATATATATATATATATATATGTCACATGTTCACACGTACATTGTTGTATTTGTATACGGAAATATTAGCAGGTAATTGAACTGAAGGCACTTTACACTAAGACTTTAAGAAACTATCTTTTGTATTGTACAAGTAATGTATGTATGTGTGTGTATGTGTGTAAGAAAGCAACATCAACAGCATAACTAACAATTGAAAAAAAAAAAAAATGAAATACTCTGGCAAACAATTGAGTTGTCTGTCGTAAGCATTGTTGCTACCATCAACATTTACCAACTTTGCCTTCTAAATGGATTTTAAAGGATTTTTTTTATGATGCTTACTCTCTAGGCTCTCTCTCTTACTTTCTGTCTCTCTATCTATCTATATCTAGCTTTGTCTGTATTTTTAATACTTTCCCTTTTATCTTTGTTTTGTATGAAATAAATTCACAGTTGGCTATAAAATTTTTAAGCCACTTGCTTACAAAACTTGTGAAAAGTTTATTTCCAAAAAGTTTTATATTATTTCATGAAATCATCTGCAACGACATCATTTAATACCTTACTCTATTTAGAAGAATCATTTTAAAAATTATATATTACATTTTTTTCTTTTAATAAAAAAAATTGAGCGAAAAATGCATGATAATGCCAGAACTTTACTTAAATGATAAATTAATGAAAGGCAACAAATTATTATTAGATCAATTACATTGTACTTGAGAATTTTAGAATTTTAGTTGATAATAAAATACAAAAAAAAAAAAAAAAAATAAACCAATAAGTTTGCAAGCACAAACAAAGTAGCAAAGAAAAGTAGCAGACAATACGCTACAAGGACAATAACGGTCACAACAAGAGCAACATTATAGCAACGATAGCAATGATCGTCATTATCATCAACATCAGCATCAACATCAGCATCAACATCAGCTTAATACCAGTGACAATGGTTTACGGGTTTTTAACGTTTGTCATATTCAAACAAAAGGCAACCAACAAAACAAAAAACAAAAACAAAAAAAAAAAACCAAAAAATAAGAGAAAAAAACAAAAAAAAAAAAAAAAAAGAAAATAGGAGAAAAATGAAGGGAAAACTATGTAGACTAATGTAAAAGGAGCAACCTCAAAAGTCATAACGTCAAAATGGATGGCAAAACCATTTTTGTATTGTCATGTCATTTTAGTAGCCACATTTTTCTCTCTTCTTATTATTATCTGAAAATTTCTCATTTATAAATAATTTTATTTTATTGTTGAAAATTTCTTTCATAAGTTCATAATTTCATGTTTTTATAACAACATTTATTTTGGACAATAAATGTAAAAGGTAAACTAAATAGAAAGGTCTAGAAAGTATTAAAAAAAATTTAAAAAAAAAAATTTTTTAAGAATTTCGATTTGTTATTTTCAATATGTTAATCATTTTTAATTCAAAGATCTTTCAAAAATTATAAGTTCTCTTATTCTATATTAATATTTCGTTTGGAGGAACAATGTAGAATTTTGAGTAAAATTTTGTTTTTCAATTTGTCCATTTCTTATTTTCAATAACTTTACATTTGACATAAGCATAGGTAAAAATTTCTACAAGTAGTTTAATAGATTTAACCGTTCGAAGGATCCGATGAGAGTACTCCTTGAAGTGAAGACATCTCTCTACATAAAAGCAGGATGCCAGTCATGGAAAATTGAAAAGTTTTTACGTTTATTTTACATTTCTTGGGAATTCATGTAAAATTGCCACGCCTAATTTTTATTATATTATACAAATATGAGTAAATCCTATTTTTCTAATTAGTACTCTGCTAAATGTATTTTGTTCTTAGGCTGTTAAGCCGCCTTTTAAAAATGCAAAATTTCGATTTTATGTAACTTCCATTATTTTTACAAAATGTTGATTCGTTATTTATGTTTCAAGCTTTAAAAACGTTAAAACTTTGTTTATATAAATTTTGGATTTTTCTCAAGTAAAACATAAAAATTGGCTGGTAGATAGTCAAAATTTGCCTTCAGCCCTAAAAGAATTTCTTTTTCAATCGTTTTACTTTCAGCACTTATTTTAAAAGGCAGTTCAAACGACTTTTTATTCTATTATATCCTGCAGAATTGTGTAAATAGCTCAAAAATGCAGAAAAAATTAAAGATTAGAAAAAGTTACCTTGCAAGTTTGCTATATGGAAGAGCTTTGAGAAAATCAGTCTAGTCCAAATTTTGCATATGCTTTAAATATATGAACATATTATTTTTCATAGGTTTTTATCACAATAAAAACTCAATACTTGTAAGTCCTTTCTGAAATAAGTTGATGTTTGAGAAGTGACCGTAAAATTTATTGGATCTTGTGATCATTTTCCTTAGCACTCTTTCTACATTTGTCAAAAGTATTTCAACAACCTTGATTTCTATCTGGACACAAAAATGCTTGGAAATAGTACAAACGAATGATCGAACGCACTACAACAAATCGATCTATATTATTTAGACTTAAGAAAAAGAGTTAAAGTCGCTTTGGATATAAATTGTTTTCGCTTTGTTTATATAACATACATAATGGAGTTCTTAAATTTTAGAAAAGGAGAAGGTTTTTAGGAGCAATTTATTAAGAAACTCTCTTTAAAAAAATTCAAATGGAAGCCTTAAGCATTAAGTACTTATTTGAATTAATAGCGGAAGACAAGTGTTCAAGACTCGCTTAAATACCAACATGCACTTCTGAGTATCAAGCTTATTAGAATTCTTTGTTTAATATTAAGATTTTAACAA
This sequence comes from Melophagus ovinus, assembly GCA_023089585.1. NCBI lineage: Eukaryota > Metazoa > Arthropoda > Insecta > Diptera > Hippoboscidae > Melophagus > Melophagus ovinus. Next base: position 174,833 of record JAKKIB010000190.1, read on the forward strand.
GTTATTCTCCTAAATTTAGAGACTCAATTTATTTAAAGAACTTCTAACATGAAACATTAAAGAATATCTTTATCCAAGTTAAAAGTGACTAAAAGTACAATCAAATCTTTGTCACATGTAATCTTATTAAAATTATTACAAAGCGATAAATTGATGAATGGCATTAGCGCCTTAAGATATACTAGAAAATAATTTGTAAGAATAAAAGATGAATGTAAAACGTATACGCATTTCTGGGCTTATCCACTTCTAGTTTATGATCATAAATTTTTATTTTTTTGTTTTTTTTTTTTGTTCTTATGTTTTTCTCTTGCGTTTTTTTTTTTTTTTAGTTTTTATTTTTATTCTGACTTACCTCTAATTCTGATAATAAATCTTTCTTTTCCACTTCGCTAGCATTTTCTTTTAAAGTTTTCACTGCCACTGTTGTAATGCCATCATGACCTGCAACATGAAATGAAAAATGAAAAATGAAAAATGAAAAGTGTAATTGGAAAATGAATGCAAATCATTAAATCAAAATTATCAATGAATTATAATTATATTCAATTGTCTTTTTACATTAATAAATATGAAATAAAAGTTGATGATTTTGATCATTTAAAGGGAAAAATTTCTTTGGATTTCATTCAATTGGAATTGACATGTAAAGGATGCATTTAAACACACATTTGATCATATAAATAATACTCATACTTTTTGAATTTACTTATTTACTCGGATCGTACAATGAAGCCCAAATAACTGGCACATATTGCCCTGGTAATTTAGAATTTAAAATAAACATTCATTTCAATTTTCATTTCATTCTTTATGCTCAGATTTAAATCAATTTGAAATTGATATTGAAATTGAAGTTTTATTTTTTTTCATTTCCCTACTTTCCAAGAAGGCAAATAGAAGACACTGTTCTTTAGCATTGTCTAACGCAAAAGCCATACGAGCATTTCATTCACATGTACTTGCAACACAAATCTATCAGAAATTGTGTGTTCAGGGAGTGTTAAGACATGGCATGAGGCGCAGCATAAGAGCAGGCATATACAAATAATAAGTGGCAACGCATATAAAATGTTTAGAAAATCAAATATACTTTTAAAGTCTATGAACTTTGTATTTCTCTTTTGTTGTCCTTATAGGCACCAGTTAAAATTTAAGGTGCCACATTCATTTTATCAAAATATTTATTATACCTAAAATTTGCTTTAAATCGCTTTTCATTGCCCCAATCTTTTTTATAATAAACTTTCATATAGATGTAAGATCGATCTTTAAAAGTTAAGAATTCATAAAAGAATGTTTCATTTCATTTGAGTTAGTTAAAGCTATCTAAAATCTGGCATCATTCTAGAGAACCTCATTAGATATAATTCTGCTGATCACTTGGAATTTTTACCATAACTGTGGTTCATACATCTAATCTCTTGAAAAGTAAACACGAACAATTTCATGACACAAATTGATACCTTGATTTGATGACTTCAAAATCACGATATAAAGGCATTTGGTTATAACTTTCTCAATTCTTATCAATTGTTGGGCTACATTATCAATATCATTCCTTTTTTCCTCTTCATACATTTGAATATTCATCATTTATTCTACTTTCCTTTGCTTATTACAAAATCCTAAAAGGAAAAGTGTGCAAAGGGGAAAGAGTGGAAAGTCTTCTTTAAGTAACAAAAAAAAAAAAAAAAAAAAAAAAATATGATGTAGAATGGCAGAAATAAAACGCAAATAAATCTATGGTAAAATTAATGATAAAGTAAGAGAAAATTATTATTGGGAAATATAACACGTGTAAAAGCAAAGTGAATGAAATGCCGGAAAGAAAGTAATATGCTTAGGGAAAGAAGGAAAGACGTATAGAAGAAAGAGAAAAGAATTTGAAGAAATGAATTGAAATGGCATGGAATGAAGGGGAATGAGATGGAACGTATTTAACAGTGCAAAAAAAAAAACAAAAAAAAAAAAAACAAAAAAAAAAAAATAAATGAAGAAAGAAAAAAAGTGAAAACTGTTATTGCCATTATTTTCACAACAATGCTATTTATAGTTGTATCAATAATAAATAACTGTACATTTATAAGTATACCAATGCACCATTACATAATTATATAATAATTTACACACATACACATACAATACAATACAATACATATAAATATAAATATTTATGATCGCATAAAATTGATTGCATTTGACTGTTATTGTTATTCGTATCTTTCTTTATCGTAATCATTGTTTCATGTTTCACGTTTCATCACATTATTTTTACAATAAATATATCTGTACACACACACACACACACACACACACACACACACACACACACACACACACACATACTACACTGTATGTATATGGGTTATAATATGTCGGTATTGAATTTTTTATAAGCTATAAAATTTTGTTTAGAGCAAATGAAATGACAACAAAGTCAGACATAAATTTAAAACTTCAGTTTCCAAAAACTTTGTTTAAAAATAAAAAGCTTTGTTTAATATGTCAAATTTTTATAATATAGAATATAATTCGATTTTTAGTGAAATATTTCATAAAAGAATTTTACTCCAAAATAAATAATCGTTTTGTGGTGATTCCCCGCCAGAATTATTTTGTAATAGATAGAAGCCGTTTTTGAGTCTCAATCAAAAAAAAGTTTCAAAAATTTTTCTTTGAACATACATTAAATAGACCAATGGATGGATAAAAAGATTTAATAATTTCATTTAATTAAATTTAATAATTTTATTAAGTAATTTTTCAATTAATACAATTGTTTCAAGTTCAAGTGTTTCAAATGTTTCATTTCAAGACTTTTAAAGCTAAAAAGTTACAAACATCTTGACAAACTTACAATACTCCAATTACAAAATACGAGCAAAAGTATTTCAGGGTATAAGGGGAATACATACATATTGGCTGGCCATCTTCCTTTCCCCATTTATTATTGTTATGTTTATTTGTATTGTAAAGAATATTATTATTATTATTTTTATTATATTCTCTTAGTTTTCTGCTTTTATTATTCCTTTGTAATAATAATTTTTATTTATATATAGAGATGTACATTTATATGTGAATTGAAATGATTGTGAGTTTTTCTTTTTATATGCAATCATTCATTTTGTCATCATGTTTGTAACGTCTAAAAGGAAACTTTGGTTACCCTATAAATTAGGTATAAATTTGATGAGCATCAAATTCTAAATCGATTTAGTCTTATGTGTCTGTCGGTCCGTCTGTGCTTGTGTTTCTAACATCATAATGGCTACAAAGAGAGATATATCAAGCTTAAACTTGACAGGAGCATTGTGAGTTTTTGCAGGTAGGTTAATATAAAATATCGACCAAATATCGGTCAAAAGAAATGCCTGCAATGCAACGCTAACTGGGGACACCTCGGTTTTTTTTTTTTTAAGCAAAGCTTTATAATTTTTTGTTTTTAACTCAAAAACTGGAAAAAAAAGAAAACTGAAATTGTGTACGGCCACGCCTACAAAGTTAAACAACTTCAAATTAACTGTCTGCACCACAAAGTACCAAATAGTCTGTTAAATAGTCTGAATGGTAGTAAACCAAGTTTAGGCTCCAGCCAAATTACAACTTTCTTACTTTGTTTTCTTTTCTTCATTTTTTTAGATCTTTTGATTTATGTTGCTCTCAATCGAAGGACACGTACAACGTATTACTGGAACGTTTGACTGCATTTATAGGAAACGTTTGAATAACAAACCAAAAAAAGTAAGGGACAAATGGTAAAAGAAAGAAAGAGAGAGAGAGAGAGAGAGAGTGAGTGAGAGAGACAGAAAAGAGATAGAAAAAGGAAAAGAAGTGTGATAAAAGTGTTGAAAGAATGTGGGAAAATTAAAAGTGTAACGAAAATTTTCATACACACACAATTGAGCTGTAAAATTCTATACACACACACATTTATAGATTTTTTTTTTTTTTGCTCCCATCTTTATTTTATTATGTTAGCTACATTTATTATTGTGCAATATAAACTAAACAAATTATCTATTTTTTTTTATTATTATTGTATCATTTGTTTTGTACAGTATTTCTTTATTGTTATTGATATTACAACTGCAACTATTGTTCTTCTTAGAATAAAAAATGTTTAAAATGTTGAAAATATTTTAATGCTTGAACGAATTTCAAAATAATTTTGTAATTCATTTTAACCAATTGTCCGATTTCATGTTTATATTAACTTTCTTCTGACACACTTTTTTCGATTTTATATTTACATATTGTAAATAGAGATATTTCCAAGTTAAAGTAACATTAAATGGCTGAGTTGGATTAATTTAAGAAACTGATTGCTTTCACTTTTTTGGTTTCATTTGCTCAAGTGATGTTGTCCCTCCATAATGGTGCTACATTTGATATCTAAAATTTTTATTTTCCAACAACAACATATTCAACTAAGAGACTTGTATCTCTAAAGAATAATATCTAAAAGTAAATAGAAAATTTTCTCCTTTTTGATGCAACTTTTTGAGCCCTCTAAATTTACTTACTCCCTTGACATGCTTTTTTTTTTGATATTTAATCAAAGTGCCATACAAAATACATGGAAAAATTTGTTCATTGAATCTAATTTCGAATCACTATGATTTTATATTTTAATTTATGACTATAACTTAGTTGTGACAATGGAAAATGTTTAATGTTGCCCAGATTGTTGTACAAAAAATTCATCATTAATATATGGCCAATTTAGTTAGCCAATATTTTTCAAGAATGTAAACAAATATTATTATTTTTATTTGAAATTATGCAAACTGTTTTGCTATCAAAAGGAGGCGTTAACCTCTTTGTCTAAAATTACAGCTTTTTTATATTAAAGCATTTTAATTTGGATACGAAAACTAGTTTTACATTAAATAAAAATTATATTAAAAAATTGAGATATAAAAAGAAAAATCTATCAGAAAATTATTAATCAATTGAAAGTGAGATTCTTGAAGTAACAACTTTTCTTATCCAGAAAATTGTTTAATTTTTTAAAGAGAATTTGCCAACGTTTAAATTATTTAATTGAGATTTGCATTTATGAATTTTTTCCATCTTTCACTGCACTAACTTCAATATAAGTAAAATATTTTAGAGAATTTCTTTAAACTACAAATTGAATTAAATTTTTTTTTAATTCTAAATGCAATAAACAAACAGAAAAAATTTTGGTGTATCATCATCATCGCTACAGTTATCTCTTTCTCTGCCTTTCTGTTTTTCTCTTTGTATTTGTGTGTGTGTGTGTGTGTGTTTTTTTTTTATCTATTACTGCAACAATTACATTTTGTTGCAATATGCTCCAGTTAAACAACAACATTTTAGTTTTGTTTGTTTTTTTATATTTTATACCTAAAATGTATTCCACGTGGAATATGTAACACACAATGAGAGAACAATGATAATGGCAACAATAGACAGCCTCAATAAGGAAGAAATAACAAACGAAATAAAATAATGGAAATAATGAAAATATCTATAAATGTTGTAGATATTTTCACATGTTATTTCATTTCATTTCATTTTGTTTTGTTTATTTTCATTTTATTTATTAAAAAAAATTTTTTTTTTCCAATTTACATTATTTAACCATTATTCTTCTTTTTTTATATAATGCGAGTTGTTGTTGCTGAATGCAAAAAAGAGACTGATATAAAAATGTAATATTTTCTCAATTTACAATTAATTTCTATTTTAAAGACGTTTTGTTTTTTTCCAAAATATCATGATTTTTGTTTTCTTTAATTCCATCATCAACATTTTTTTAAACATTACTTTTTAAAAATTTATTATTAAGTTGAAATTGGTTTTCTACTTCTAAACAAATTCTCTCTATTTTTTTATATTTTCTTTATAATTTTGTAAAATATTTAAAATAATAAAATATAAATAATAAAACAATTATATTTGGTTGAGGCCAAATCTTGAACACCCACCACCCAGACACCTTCATATTACAAGTCAATTTTTCAGTAGTAAATAGAAAAAGCAAATATAAAAAAGTGAAAATTTGTTACAGTATAATTTCAAGTAGGCGTAGCCGATTTGCATAAATTTTTGATTAAGAATCCTACAAAATTTCTGCTATCTAAGTTTTGCAATTTGCTTGTAATTAACAAAAATAAAAAAACACCAAAATTTTCTTAATAAAACTTAAGTTTTTTCAGTTTAGATTTCGCTATGGGCGTGTCCGCCCATATTTTGAAGTCCACCGTTCTACAAGAATTTCTAATATTCGTACCAAATTTTAGTTTGATATTTTGTTTTTTTTGCAACCGGAAGAATGTTAATAACACACAGATGCACAGAGAGACAGATAGACAGACAGACATGACTATATCAATTCAGAATTAGATGCTAATCAGGAATCTATATACTTTAACACTTCCTGTGTATAACGCCATTTTAGGCGTTTGATACTCTCAAACAACGGAGAATTCGTGCCGCCTTCAAGAAACTAAACCATTTTTCTGAAAGTAATCTTTAAAAGGAAATTTACAGATTTGTTAATTTATATGAAATCGATTAAAATTTTACTAGAAATGTAAACTGTAAAATTAAAAAAATTTAATACTTGAAATAACAACAACAATAATAATTATACTAAATTATGAAAATATTTTGAAAGTATCTCATTTGTACAAACTTAAAAAATTATTTTCCTTGATACTGCAATTTTTCTTCTTTCTATTTTTTTTTTTTTTGTTTTCGTTATCACACCACTCTCTGCTTAATTTTTTTTGCTTTGATTTTTTATTCCTTTTTGATGATTTTATGTGTTTGCTTAAGCATATTTTGTAATGTATTTGAGATAACTGGGGCGTATAAGTAATAAATATTATAAGCATTACTGATTTACTAGAACAAAGCAAACTTCAAAGCAAGTAAAAGTGTTTTAATGGTTAAAGGCCGCCATTTAACTACCGTACATCAAGCAGTTTTATAAAATAACAATTTTAAGAAAATGGAAAAATATTAAGATCTAGAATAAGGAAGAGAATTGATTTGATCCAAGTATTCCATAGAATTTGAATATGTCAAAGCATTACGCTTCATGTTTTGGAACTGATTATAATTAATTAATTTCCTTCATACAAAGGCATATAGTGCAGATGGATAAAAAAAAAAGATTAATTGCTTATAAAAATTCAGAAATTTGGCTTTAAATTGATCATTCAGGCAAAATGTGCTTACTGACAAATTCAGTGGCAAACTTTTACAATAAAAATTCTTCTTCTCATTGTTATTTTTATTATTTATATGTTTAAACTATTTTTATTCATAGAAAGGAAATCTTACTTACTAAATCCAGAACTCTAAGGAATATTGAAAATGTTTCTATAATTAAAAAAAAAAAAGCAAAAAAAGCAAAGAAAGTAGAGGGATAGGAAAGTGGAAAACGAATGTGTTATTCTATGCCTACAAACATTCGTATAAATATTTATTTCATTTTATGTAAATATAAGAAAATACAATAATAATAACAACAACAGCAACAACAGGCCAAAAGGGATGAATAAACAAATAAAATTTTTTCCTTTTTAATATTCAACTAACGTTTGCTGCAACCTGTTGAAATCCTTCAGCTCTTATTATAATCTTTACTATTTCTCTCTCTCTCTCTCTCTCTCTCTTTTCTCTCTTTCTCTCTCTTTATCTTTATTTCTTTCTTTGTGTATCTTGTTTTTTTCGTTGATTTGTTATGACTCCAAGAGATTTTCAAGGATATTTTTTCCATTTTAATTTTTCGGTTTTTTTTTAAAAATTTTACAGTCGTACCGATAAAGTTACAAATAAGTTCCAAGAGCTCACTAAATTGAAAATTATAATGATCTAAAATGATGCATTGTTTATTTAATGTATAATTATCGAATAAAATAATAAAATTTATATATATTATGTTTAACGAGGGTAGTTTGATCAGTTCCTAAATTTATACAATAACATGAAAAACATTTTGTTAATTCAAAATGTTTGTTTTAGCTTAAGATTCTTATACAGTTACAATAATAAATATCAGTAATAAATATCAAAAAGATTATTCGTTGAGTTTTCAGAAATTTTTACAAGTCTGCCGAGAACGAGCAAACACTAAAGAAATTATATAACCAATTTTTTTATTGGAATGCCCACAACATTTTTTTCATCATTCACTTTGAAAAAGTATGAATCTGTAAATAGCTTTCTTTGTAAAGGCCTTTAAAAAAAAAATTAAGTATAAAAATCATAGGAATCTGAGACTAATTGATTGGTGTCATATCAATAAATGAAATTTTAGACATTTTGCCAAAACATTTAGTTCGAAAAATCTTGCCTAATTCAAAAAAATTTGAAACACTAAAATTTATCTTAATCTAAAAATAAAAATTAAAAATGCAACACATCAATAAGTTTATTCTTAAAATGTAAAAGTTTTCACGAATAAAGCAATAAAATAGACCAGTTTAATATCGATCTAGGAGAATAAAATATTCATCATTTTAATAAATCTACAACTTTCTTGATAATTTTTTTAACTAGCGAATAATAAGAACAAACTGATGAAGATTTAACATTTTTACAAAAAACAAAATGTTGCATTTTTAGAAAAACTTATGATCATTCCATTAAATTTATAAGCAAGATCTAAATTTTTCAAAGTTCACAAATATTAAGGACTCGTAGAGAAATGGATGGATGGACTTAACTGAAACCATATAAATTTAGAATTTTATTATGCTTTATAAATTTTATAAATTCCATTTTGGTATGTAAATATTTCAATAAATCAACTTAAAGTCAGACATTGAGAAAAAAATATATAAAATGATAACAAATGAAAACAAAGAAGAACAATGAAAATGGCAAATTGAAATGAAAAGATGATTAAGGGACAATGAATTAAAATGGAATAATCAAATGAAATCATAAGATGAGATACAAAAAAAAAAATTGATCAAAGTAAACTAAAATGAAAACAGTAACAGACCAGAATAATCATAAAAATGCAATGCAACAATGCAAATTTTAATTAAAATAAATAAAATCAAACTAAACTAAAACTAAAACTAAAAAAAAAATATTTTTCTCAAAATTGTCTTTTTTTTTGTTATTTTTTTTTTTCATTTAACGATTTTCTTTAAGAAAAATTTATGGATAACCAGAGAACAATCGTAAAAAAGCCGAAGAAACAAGAGAAAGTTAAAGAAAAAAAAATAAGAGAAAAAAAAGGTTTGCTTAAGGCTTTTTATGTCTCTTTATCTTTCTTAATTTGTAAGAGTAAAATCTTTTCATTTGTATATGTAAATGTGGCACTCTCTATCATCGGCACGTATTAATTTAACAATGAAAATTTTAAAAGTTTTTTGTTGGAGAGAGAAAGGAAAGAAGCTAAAAAATTTTCATGTTTTCTTGAAAAGCAAAAAAAAATCAAAAAAGCGCAAAAGACCAAAAATACGACAAACTCAAACTGATGTTAATTTCATGTATGAATAAAGAAAATAAGGATATACAAATAGTAAAAGACAAGGTAAGTAAGTAAGAGAGAGAGAGAGAGAGAGAGAGAGAGAAGAGAAAAAGAGAGGCAGATAGAGAGAGAGAGAGAGAGAGAGAGATAGGCAAAGTGAAAGGTGGTTTCAATTTGTAGTATTTTCTTTTATATTTATTTATATTGTAACAATAATAATAAATACAATAACAACAACAACAACAACAACAATAGCAACAATAACAATTACGAATTACAAAGAATAAGGAAAAGTTTAAGATTCATTTAATTGCATGAAATGAAGGAACGTCACGTTAAGCGCGTCATCTCTGAATATTGTTCATCAACATAAAACATACATGTGGGAATTGTTAAAAGCACACACACACGCACAACAATATAACAAGCGCAATTGCAACAAGAATTTAATAAAGAGTCGAATACAAACGTGTAGCTCTTTGTCAGGTAGAAAGCAACAAACTGTAAAAGAACAAAGCGAAACAAAAATGAAAATCTACAAGTTTCTGTTTTCTTGATTTTAATGAAATTGCAAAATTATCCACTGCAAATTTCTTATATAACCCTCTCTCTCTCTCTCTCTCTCTCTCTCATTATCTCCTTCTTTTTTTGGCTCCTTCCCTCCGCCCATGCTTTTTTACTCATTTCATTTGAATTCTCTACCTTTTCGCCCTAAAATTTATTTATTTTATGCAGGTGAAAAACACAAGCAAAACGTAAAAAAGGAACTTTTTGAAAATGCAGTTTTTATAAAATTTTAATTAGATTATCAGATTCTAGAGAATAAGGCTAGGGAACAAACAAGAAGAAGAACAAGTTAAAAAAAAAGAAGCAAGAGCAGACGAATTCAAATTAAAAATCTGATCAAAATGTACCGTTAATATCTTTCTTAAAAAGACGCATGAATTTCCAGAGAACAGAGCGATTGACAAAGATCGCGCAGAGGAACAAAAATTTGGACAAGATAATCAAATATATCTGAATTTTAAACCAATTATAATGTCAGCATGAGTTTAGTTCAATGGTTTGAAAAAAATTATTAAAAACATAGATTTGAAAATGGAGAAAGATCAAAAAGTAAACTAAATTTGGTTGCCTTATTTTTATATATAAAATCTTTCATTTTAGTTTTTATTAAAAACTATTCAGAATTGCAATGTTCTTTTCAAAGTAGGATGTGACTCCAAAAAAATTCATAACAATTTATAATCAGGCTGCCCGTCTGCTAAATTTTATGAATATGTCTTTAAAAAGGCGACTTGTGCTTTAATAATAGATTGATATGTATAAACATTAGATGGACGGACAGATCATAAGAGATGTAGGATCCAATCATCACAAGATCATCTTACAATTCTATTAATTCAAATCCCAAGTTGCACCGATCTATCGGCATCTTCATTATACAAAATACAGTTGAACATTGCGGTTAGTGTTTTCCCTGCATACCTGCCGTGAAGGCTCAAATGCCTGGTACACAAACGTACATAATGTTCGCTAGCGTTGGTAGATACGTCACACAGGGTGAATGCTACCGTCATGATCAGCTCCCAATTTAAAGCCTGTATTGCATCTTATATACATGGCTTAATTTTTGGTATAAAGATTCGGAGCCTTCTTATTAACCCTCAGCTTAGATTAGATTAGCCCGATAAGCCTACCCAGCTAACCATTTTATTCGGGAAATGGGACCCTGCACGACAAGCATATATATGTTTGAACGAGCGACACCCGCGATGTGGGCCCTACAGCCCCCACGTAGCCAACCTCAATAGCACCACGATGGGCTTTATTATTTGTTACCACGGTGATCCCGTGGTAACAAATTAAATCTTTGATCAGATCTCGTAACTCATGATGCTCCCTGATGGCCGGCATCACCAACGACCATCTCATGAGTCACTTCCAATTGAGCAGGTACTTCTTTGGACTGATTGCCCCATAATTTGTTCGACAGCCCTCTATTTATAAAGCTAACATTAATTGCTACTACTTCTTGAGTAAAAATTTAAATGTTGGCTGTTTTGTATTCACCCATTTCGCCAACAATTTCCAGGTTAACATATAAGAAGATTCGTTTTAATAAAATTCTTCCATCTCTTCACAAATTTTTGTAATACCGAATCACTGTCCTTTCCAATTTCGTATAATGTTGTATAAATCCAACTACTTTGTAAAAGGACAGACTTTTTAAGAGCACTAATGTGATATAAACTAACTTGGTCAACTTTTTAAAGCTGTGTTTTTCATAATTCCAGGGAACTGTTGTATTGGAATTGTCCTCTTATACAAAATTCTTGCTGCAAGGTTTCCTTATAATGAGAAAGTTTATAAACAGCGCGGTACAAGTCAACCTAAATTATAGTAATTTCGAGGTCCTCGGTTCTCGGTTCTCGGTGTTCTGGTTTATTCATGCATATGACAATATTCCTATAACGCGCTAACAATTAAACGCGTTACATGCGACTTGACTTAATATACATATTTGCATACGCAAATGTAAATTTCAACAAACCGAAGTAAAATGTAGACATTTTTAAAAATGGATACACTCAGACGCTAATCTCTAAACGTTTTTGATTTTTATGATATTTAAATATGAAATCCTTTATAAAATTTATAAAGGAGTTTCATATACAAGCACACTTATACATATATACATAAATATGGTAGTTAAGCTTAATCTAATGTAACGTACCGTAACATTTTATTTGGCGTTTATCTGACAATTGTTGTTTATTGTTATGTTTACATTGTTTACATAATATTTTATTCATTTCAACTGTTGGAATTTTAATCGCATTTTTGTGGGTGTTTGAACAAAAACAACGATTATTATACATATTTTACACATTGGTCAATAAATCTTTGGCCAATAATGCCACTCTAAAACAAGATGCAGGATTGCGGCAACTTTTAGATTTCAAGGTACATCTGTCAAAGTTTCTGACCATTAACTTCCAGCTTACAATGGCATAACATTTAAGACAAAAATTTTCGTTTGTTAAACGTTATAGAGACTTTGCAAAATGTACTAGTTTTGAATAGTATTCTGAATTTAATGTCCATCGTACACATATCGATAATGTTAAGCATTTTGGTCTCTTGAAATCGACAGTTGATCCAAAAAAAGAACCCACCAAGTGTTTTGATAGATTTTTTACAAATAACCAACACTTTTTCTACACTAGAAATTTTACATGAAACTTTGACTAAATATAGAATAATTTCAAAGTGTTTGCTGAATTTGCTTACATCGGGCTAAAAATTCATGAAGCTCTAAAAATTTAGACCATTTTTTCGATCTAATCAAATCAAATAACAAATGGAAAATTTTGTTTAGGTGCAGCCATATCTTAAATACCCACCATCCAGATACTCTGTTATATTCACAGATAATTTTAAGTTGTATTATTTCGGATAGATGTGACGGACTTGTAGAATAACGGCCTTAATATTTATACAAAATTTCAACTATCTGCCTGTCTCAATTTTCAAATTTTGAACGAAAAACTATAATTATTTGATTAGATTGATGTGAGGTATTCTCAGTTTTGGTTGCAGTGCGTTTGTGCCCTTTGACCGATTCTGATCTATTTTCAAACGAAATTAATGTAAATGAACCTCTAATGTCTAATGTTAAATTTAAAGTCGGCATCTCTTTGTTTGTGGTCAGAAGAATGGTTACCACACGCACACACACAGACGGATCGATATGCCTTAATCGATTCAAAATCAAGAATGTCCATGCAACAAATGGAAACTTCTGGGCAGTGAGTATAAAAATGGTTTGTACCTCAAAACACCCAGAAACACAGAGAATGAAACATCAACAAAGAAACTTATATGATTTTTACTAAACAAAACAAAACCTGTCAATTAGACTTGAAACTAATAACTTATAAGCCTATGTGTTATATATATATCTATACATTTATTTATTTATTAATTTATACTTGAATAAATATTGTGAAGCGAGTAAAAGTGAAAACTAGAATGGAATAATTTTGCCATAATGTGAATTTTTCATGTGAAACAAACAAATGTGAGAAAAAAATAGAAATTTTATAAAAGTAACTGCCTATTTAACCATCAAAGGGCATATAAATATTTTGAATTCATTTAAATGTTGCATTTGTTGTTTTTAAATATTTTATAATTGTTTTTTCGATTATTATTTCCCTTTTTTATTGGTTTTATTGTTCCATTATAATTATTATAATTCTTTAATTAAACAAAAATTGAACAATAATTCCAACAAAAATTTAAAAATAAAATTTCATTTATACTCTCTAATCTTCATGTAGTTATAAGTTAGGGAAATTGCGATTATAGTCATTTTATCGTAAGACGTGTAACACTGAAAGAGAAGTTGTTTGAACACCTTACAAAAGATTTAGTTTAAAATTTTAGATTAATTTAGCTAAACTAGTTGTAAATCGATTTCTCTATATGTTCAGTTAACTGTTATTGAGAGTTTCCTGTTGTGTTGGTGTTAGAAGTTTTCGAAATGGCTTAAACTTTATGCCCATAGGGCTACCTAAGCGAATTGAAACTTCTATTTGTGATTAAAAAAAAAATTGTCTTTATGGACATTTTTACCATCAATCTAGGATTTGAATTTTTTACGTCAAAAAAAAGGATGATTTTTTACTTTCGTCTTAACCAGCTTAGCCTAACTTCAATGCACTTTTGCTTAGGTTCCGTATCATAAAAGCCAGCTTATTTAAGGATTAGCAATAAAGTTACTAAATTGATTTTCTAAAATTCATTTTTGAATGGTGTGTAATAAAAGTGTGTAATTATCCACAAAAAAATATTATGACAAAATTGGTACATACTTTAACCAATTTAAACAACTTTATTATTATTGTTATTTTTATTATTGTTGTGGTAATAATTGTTATCACCTTTGTAGGGCACTTTAATAACAAATTTTATAACTAGAGTTTATCTGGATAACAAAACAGTTGCATTTTACTCTTGACCTCCACCCATAGGCCTTAAATATCTAGGCTAGTCTAGCCTAGCCTAGGATGTATATACATTTTACATTAGTGTGAGTAATAGAAGTGTGCACACACTAAATAACACAATAAAATAAAGAAGATGCTTCCTAAATGATATAAATATGAATGTAAATTTTTTGAAAAGCTTATTGTTACAAACTTTACATATTAGACAAAACTGAACCTCAGTAGGCCATAATCTTTCACATTACCACAGATGATAGACCACTAATCCAACCATACTTAATGTAATAAAAAGTTTTACAATTTTGAAAAGCATATTTTGTTTAGTCAAAAAATATAATTCTTTGTATTATGCTTCCCTCAAATTTAGTTGACTTTTTTGAAATGTCTCTAATGTAAAAAGTTTTCGATTTCGTTGCTGGTCAAATTTGAATGATTTCCCGTTTACGCAAAAAGTACTTTTGACACTTTTTACTTTTTTGTTAGTGCATAAAGTAGAGGTTTTCTAATTTAGGGATAGATAGTTCAACAACTTCATGAAATCGATGGAACTTTTCCCCAAACAAGGCGATTTAAAAGTGCTTTCTAAACCATTTTTAAATCGCCTAAATTAAAACGTATTTTATCTACTGAAAAATTCGACCAAATCATGAAGATGATTTAATCAATTTTTTTTAAAACCTTGCCTCCTTTAATAAAATCACAAGCACATTAAAAAAAATTATATTTAAATAATAATTTTGACTTTAAAATTGCTTTTTAAACATTTTCAAGAAATCTTCAAATAGATTTCTCAAAGAACTATCAATGATTATTCAAAATGTCATGCTCATATAAACTTTTTGGAATATTGCCTAATATTTTTTTGGCTTATTTCAAAAAGTCAATTATTTTACAAGTCAGTCTAGTGTAGTACGATTTTTCATGCTGGTAAATAAATTTCCCAAAGAACTTTTCAAATCTTTTATGTTTTATGTTGCTTAAAGGCAACAATCCGCTTAAAAAATTCGATATAATTAAAGAGATATTTTGTAGGAATGTGGGTCAAGTACGCTGGCTAATACTAAAACAGAAAGCGAAGACAACTGTGAGACATAAATTGCGGGCTGCACTTAAAAGAATTCTTTGTCGCGATTACAGGCGATTTGTATAATTGAAAGACATTTATTTTATATAACGCATTTTATAATTTAAAGTTTTGAACAAATAATTCGGATAAATTATTGGTTAAAATTCTCTTTTAAAACTTCTAAATCTCTTAATAAAAAAAAAAAACAAAAGAAGTCTTATATTAATTTTAGCATATAAAAGTTTCTTTTTTGTTTATAAAAAGTGATAAGTTTTTCTCTTAAAATTTATAAGTTATTGATATTTAAAAAGAAAAATTTCGATTGTATTAAATATTATGAAAGTAAAAATATAATTTATCAATAAATGAATGTTTAAGAGAATAGGCATTAAATTTTTTTCTCATATATTGTAAATGCATATTATGAAACTTACCATCAATATCGTTGGCCTCACAACGCCATACTTGCCCGAAGGCACCTTCACCCAATTTATTGAAAAATTTCAAACGATGCCTTGGAAATTCCCATTGATGATGCTTTACATTGACATCACCATTAATAGTATGAGGCATCATCGATGCCATCGTCTTATTACTAAGATAAGATGGATGAGTTGTTATTGCATTTGCCATAGATGTCGTTGCCATAGCAGTTGTAATACAAGATGAGTTCGTGATGTTTGAAGCTACATTGCTGCCATTTATAACACTTGTTGATAGTTGAGAAGTTGCCTGAAACATACAACAACAACAATAACAACAATAACAATAACATTATATTAATATAAGCAACAACAGCAAAATATATGATGATGATAGAAAGTCTATTGAAAGAATAATAGAAAATTATATGTAGAAATAGTTAAGTTTGTGTTTAGTGTGACGATAATTTTCAACGGAGCTTATAAAGTTTCCTTACATTTTACATAAAATTCTGCATTACATTACAATGTTTAAGAAATTGTAAAAGATATCAGAATTATAGAACAAAAGAGCAGCTTAACAGAACAATTGAGAAATGGTGAGATGGGATGATTGGTAAAAAGAAACCTTGAAAATTTCAATTTATATTATAAAAAAAAAGGTGTCAAACTAAACGCCCATTTCTATTTGTAACAATTTTTTATTGTTATTGCTGAAATCGCTTGTGAAATACATTCTTTTAGACATTTACCCAGGTTAAGCGTATTTTTTGTTTTTTTTTTTTTTTATATCTACTCAGGCATGCACGTTTAACGACATTCAACTATAATTCATGTGAATTTTATTGACAAAAAACAAAAAAACAAATAAAAGAAAAGTCAATAAAACTGAAATAGGAAAAATATACTAAAAGCAAAATAAGGAGAAAAAAAAAAGCGAACGAAAAACAAATAAGAGAAGAATTCAAAAAGTTGATCATTGTTGTCTGCCATTGTCTGCCATTTGCCTTAACAAACACACAAATAGAAGAAATAAGAAAATTATCCGAAAAATTTTCACAATGGCAGAATAAATTCTTTTGTATTACATAGAAATGAATGAATGGTTTCGATTGTCAACAAATTATAATCGAAATAATTGATTTTTATTATTTTGTGCCATTTAAACCTTAAGAAAATTATTTAGAATTATTATACTTTATTTATATTCATTCATAAGAGTAAATCAGAGAAAAAAGTAAAAGTTTTTTTTTCTATTCATATAACTTTTTCCGTTAAGCAACGTACACTTGAGATTTCAATGAATTTAGAATTTTTTTTTTATTTTAAATTTAAATTACTTCCATGAATACTAATAAAAAAAGGTTCTCAATTTACCTTTTTTAAGAATAAATTAAACTTATTTTTCAGATAATTACTTAGTACAATTTTAAATAAAAAATTAAAATAAACACAATTCAAAAGTTAAATTAAAATCTAAGTCTAAAATTATAAGCATATCGCTTAAATGGGGAGCAGCCAGCCCTACAAAAGAAGTCATCCATTCAAGAAATTCCGCTAACTGTCGATGGCCATGTCAGTAAATCAGAGATTTTGAAAACTATTTGCAAATATTTTAAGAAAATCCCATTCACTCTTCCAAAGTTCTGAGCTGTTTATTCCGAAAGAAATAGAAACATACAAAATTGGCATTTTTTTAGTCCATTGAAAAGTCTTTGGGGGAAAAAATATTTTATAAATTATTGCCAGCTCTCGGTAATTTTTGTGTAGTGTCAAAATTTTATAATTACACAAATTAAATACTTGGAAAATTCTATTGGAATAGATAAAATCCCTTCATGAAACTGCGCAAACTATTTAGAGTATAATTTAGAACTGTTATTAGGCCATACAAAAATTATTCTTTACTTCGCATGAAATGGGCGTCCTTTATTGTCAGAAATATCGCACGATAAGAGGAACTCACGTGATAAAAATCATCCAAAATTTTCAAGTTAGGTCGCAAGTTGACATATGAAGGGAAGAAATGAAAACTAGTGAGAAAATTATATTTGGCTGGGGCCAACTCTTAAATATCCATTAACCGTACAAGGGTTGAAAATTTATAAATTAAATTAATTTTTTAATAGGCATTGTCAAATAATGACCTTAATATTTGTACAAAATTTCAGCTTTCTTTCTGTTTCAAATATTTATGAGCGCAAAACTCTAAATTTTTACTGAACAAAAGCAAAGATGATCTCAGTTTACATTGCACTATGGGCGTGTCTCTTGATCTATATGGCCCATTTTCAATCTCAACTAATACACATGAATTTCCAATATTTCTGCCAACTTTTAATTTGATATCTCTTTTTTTGCTACCAGAAGAATGTTTAGTCCACAAGGACAGATGGACAGACATATCTAAGTCGATACAGAATTTGATGCTCATCTAGAATATATAAATTTTACATGATCTTTTCCACTTTATTCGTTTTAGGTGTTAGAAACATAATGACAAAGTGAGTATACCTTGAACCTCTAGATGGCAGATATAAAAGTTCAACTCGTTCAAACCAAAAACTTATTGAGTGATAGATAATTTTTTATATCATAAATATTTTCATTTCATTTCTGTTAAAAATCTTGTCATAATATTTAGATTATTGTCATCAGCATTTATATTTCAAGAGAAATGGTTAACAGCAGGCAACAAACAAGCAATAACAACGACAACGACAACGACAACGACGACGACAACGATGACAATGACGACAATTTTAAAAATATGCTAAACAGCTGAAACATTTGCATAAACAGGACTAATATTATTATCATCAACATTTTTCTTTTTATCATTCTCTTCGCTTCCTACCGCTTTCACTTTCTTTAACATTAACACCAAATCTATGTCTATGTTCCTGTCTGTACTAATCCTAAAATAACTAACACAATTCAAACTTAACGAGAATAGCACTTAAGAGCTTTCTCTTGATATTATAAAATTCATTCATTTCAGTGATAAATTTTCGTTTTTTTTTTTTTTTTTTTTTTTTTTTTTTTTGATAGAAAGTTTGTGTGAATAGTTTATGCTAAAATGAATACAGAAAAAATATATAAAAATACTAATAATAATGAGAATAATAATGACGACAAATTAAAATAAGTGTATAAATATGAAAAATGAAAATGAGTGAGAGAAATAGGGAAATTGATAGAGAGGGACCAGAAAAGAAACTAATGGTAACTAATGAAAATTATGGCCTGCATATAAAATATGTTTATTTCACTTTTAATTTTTATTACTGGAGATAAATGAAAGTACATGAAACAAGTGGAATATTTTAAATATTTCCTTGGATCATGCGTTCTTTTATATGAAAATTCTTGTATATGAAAATGTAGAAAATGGTACAAGATGGAAAACCAAGTAGAACAATTAGATATATCAAAATGTTTATATTTTCTAATGCTATCATTCAATGTCATTGGTTGTTGCTTTAGTCTCTGTTGAAGCATCTTCACAGTCAAGAATTTTCTTATTTTCTTTTTCAATTAAATGGCAGATTGATTTGTTGTTTATTTGTTTAATTAACTAGCGCATACACATTGACTTCTTCTGACCCATCTAACTGATTGACAATTGAACAGGATAAAACGAAAAGCTACGAATTTAAATTAAATAACAAAAGTGAAAATTTGTAAAGTTTCTTGGGTAATAATAACGAAATTGCTTGGCAAGAGTAAGAAAATTTAATATATAATATTAAGAAAGGCAACTAACACCAATGGCCATAATATTCATTTCACCCGCCATGCTTATGCAAGGAAAAGAAATTTGGCATAATAGATTTTTAACAAATGAATATTAAAATCATAGAAAAAGTAAAATTGTATTTTCATCAAAAATATCCATTTTATTTGCAACTACTCAGTCATACGGTACTTGATAGAGTTGCCATCAGTCATTTTCTAGAAATTAAATTAATGTCTTTCTGATTTTCTTTAAAGGGATGTAGGTGTATTGTAGAAGGCCATATAAGGTTTGTTGATCATTGTATATAAAACTGTACCACCATCACATGACAAATGTCGAGATGATGATCAAACTTTGTAAAATGATTTGTAATATTCAAAATAAAGCAAATCCGGAGTTTCGATTCTTGAATACTATGAAATGTCAAACCGTTCTAGCTTTCTCCCAATCACAATAAAGTTGAGAAAACGGCTGGAAAAGTTCCATTTCCAGGAACATTGAAAATTTTTAAACAAATATTGATATTAATACGAAACCAAATCGGTTAACAGCAATGTATAAACTGAAAGCTTCCTAATTTTTTTATAGAGAAAATTGAGAAATGTTCTCTTATAAGGAGGGTCTACCAAATGTGCTAAAACCAGTTCCTATCTGAAATTATGTTACTCTTTTGATTTCTCTTTGTTGCTTTTTAAGAATTTTAAATGGCTTATCAAAAATTTTTATCTAAATTGATCATGCTCTTAAAAGTAAATTATAGCTGAATGTTTGAGCAGCCAAAATTTAACTTTAAACAAATGAAATTTTTGTACTTGCTTCTCATTGTTGAACCTTGTAAAATTTATAAAAAGATTTGAAAAGTACGCACAAAAGTATTCACAAAATTCCAACTAGAAAATCTATATAATGAAACATTTATAAAATGTTAAATTGGATTTTCCCTTTAAGTGTGCTTTTTCCTTTAAACAAACTATTATTTTATACCCATCATACAGAGGTTGGGCATATACTCACTTTGACATTACGTTTATAATGCTTAGAAGAAATCTTTAGAGACCCTATAAACTATATATATTCTCAATCAGCATGCTTGAACGTCTGTCCATCTGTCCGTCTGTCCGTTTGTCTGGAGTATACATTCTCCTGATTGTAAAATTTTAGGTATCCAACTCAAATTTGTCAGAATCATTGGAATCATTGGAAGTTCTTGTATAAATGTTGTAATTGAAAATGGCTAAAATTGATCAAAGCAAAATTTTGATAGTTTCTGCTCTTCGCCTACAAACTACAAAAGATAGAAAACTGAAATTTACCACAAGGCTATTGGTCTACAATGTCTGTCCAAAACATCATGTAAATCGAATACGCCTACGCAAGTTTATGTAATACCAAATTTTTATATTTTTTATCGTTAAGCCTTTTAATTTATTCCTAAAAAAACGAAATCAAGTTCTGAATCGTATTATCAAGGTGGTGGTGGGTGGTTTATTGGGTGTGCAAGATTTGGCCCCAGCCCAATATAAATTTCTTACTTGTTATATGCATACATGTATTACTTACAATTATTGATTGTTGTTGCTGTTGATCCAATTGTTGCTGGTGCTGATGCTGTTGATGTTGCTGTTGATCTCTCTCCCATGGCACATAACGATTACTGTATGCCATTGGTCTATGCCAATGTTGTAATACTATAGAATTATGACTATCATCGGTCATATTACTATTACTGCAATTACTTTGTTGTGATTTTTTGGACATGGCTTCTTTTGATTTTGTCTTAAATGTTTTGCCGAAAGCACATAAACGTTTACGAAATAATATGGCTACAGTAAGTATAATTGTGGCGAAAATTATGGCCACAATTAAAATAACGTATAAAATTTGTGATTTGAAATCATATTGAAGGAGTAGTGTGGATGTTGCATCATTTGCCATTGTATTCGTAAAAATATTATGATCCGTATTCATTAGACTTGACATTATTCTATTTGTATTTGCATTTGTATCCGAATTTGTAGCTGTGAGATGATTTGTGTCATAACCATTCATTGTGGTTTTTGTTGAGTTGACTTGTAAAACGTCAAATACATTTGATGTGGATGAAAAAGATGCCGATGATGATGATGATGATGATGATGATGATGATGATGCTACTAAACCATTATTATGTTTGAGGGGCGTTAGTTTGGTACGACTTGTGCTTACTTGTGATATTTTTGTTGTTGCTAATGCATTTGAAGTTGCCATTGTTGTTGCCAAATCCGGTATTTGATCAATTTCAACGGTATTGTCAGCCACATCATCTATTTTATTGTTGTTATCATTATTATTATTGGTGTTAGTGTTGCCACCGTTGGTTAACCAGTGTGGCCTCTGTTGACTAAGATGAAAATTGTATATAGATGATGGATGGCTATTTGGATATTGATTACGTATAGATTGAACGGCAGGTAAATGATTGAAGGCCGGTAAAAATTGTGTCAAATTATTGACCACATTCGTTATAGAAGGAGTTGATGTTAATGCCTGATTAGCCATCTTCTTATTTTTGTTACCATTATTATTATTATTTTTATTGCTGGCTGATAAAATATTCACATAGACTTCATTTTTGGCAGTTAATTGACCATCAGTTACTGTTACATAAAGGAAGAAATTTTTACCACCCTAAAAAAATTGTGAAATTAAGAAAATTAAAAATAAAAAAAAAAAGCCAAAATAAACAAGATTTTATGGGATCAAGTAACTTACCTGACCGATTAAACTTTCATTAAGATAGACAACACCACCAACAGAATCTATAACAAATGGCATGCTATCATCAAGTTGATATTCTAGACCAAAAACGAGTTCATCATTTTCTGGATCATCGGCATGAATGCGAGCAATTATTGCTCCAATTGGCTCCATTTCCGATATACGCCAATTTCGATCTGGTACATATAAAGTTGGAGGCGTATTCAAATTCATATGATTTTGACATGACACTGTTCAATTATATAAACATAAAATTATAATTAATAATTTTAAAATATTTTGAAAATTCAATGTGTAAATTTACAATTGCGAAAATAATTTCAAATATATGAAAAGCATTGTAAATCTAACGCTTGTACTTTAATATTCCACAAATAATTGCTTAATAAGTTTTTTTTTTCTTTATTTGGACGACTCATGCAATTTTATATGAGAGCCTTAAATGTCATCATCTTGATTTATGTTAAGTTATCCATTTTATTCTCTGATTTATACATTAAATTTTTTCATTTTGATACAATTTAATAATAATTGTATACAAACAATACAGAAGCTGATCCAGAAAAGACGCATAGAAATAACAACTACCTGATGGCAATTTATCTCATTTTTTAAGTAAAAATATACAAAACTTCAACAAAACTTATAATAAGAAAAAGTAAATAAAAAGCATATAAAAACGTTACATTTAGTTGAGAAGGACTTTGAAATCCTTTACAGCAAATGCTTCTGAGTTTAAACATAATAAGAAGAGCACACACTTTGAAATTTACTTAATCGATTTCATCTAAATTTGTTATACCAAAATGTTACTTTGTGGACTATATCAAAATTATTAGTTTAAATGGGGCATGGCTTGACCATTTTTTTAAAGCCATTCATTTGAGATGTATAAAATCCTTATAAAAAACTATTTCAAACAAAGCGTGTAATTTTAAAATGAAACTGCTTTTGCAAACCTCAAAACTCAGCAAAATAAAGAAGGAGACGCGGATATAAAAATGATTATAAGAATAAGAATAATAAGAACGAAATTATGATGATAATTTGTGTACAACATAATCGGTTTACGCAAAAACATAAAGATGAAAAAAATCATCTGTAAATCAAAAACTAAAACCCACAACATCGAAAAGGACAAGGAAGATGGAGCAACATAAAAGCAAACATAAAAAGAAATGCCATTTATGGGTTTTTCTCATATTTTTCTGTGATATAAATAAACAAAAAAACGTATTAATATTAAGGTAAGACACAAAAGACAAAAAAAAAGAAAAGTAAAAGCAACAAAAATTTACATTTTCATAAAAACCAGGAGAACGAAATTTAATTCTTTCCATTCTTTAAATATAATTTAAAGAAAAAATTTTGAAATATACTTTAGGGCGTTTCGGAGTGTGCTTATCGACTGCTTACATTTATATCGATAATTTTGAATTCATAATTTTGTAATCGTATAATTTAAGTGCTTTGTCATGTCTTCATCAGAGAGGATAAAAAAAAAGATGAGAAATTACTCCTAACAGGTAACACCATTAGTTGCCTAAAAGCGACAACATTCCAATGTAATAATCATACTGCGGAGCAATCAATTAGAAGAACCACTAGTTATAATGGCAGAAAGTTCATATAAATACACCAAAATTACAGCGACAATCTAATTTAGATCTAAATCATAGAATCACTAGTTTTAATACCCCTTGGTGGTCTTAAAGTAAGCTTGGCTTGTAAGTTTCACATGACACATGTTGTGGGTAAATAATTATTGCCGACTCTTATAGAAAATATAATTCAGGTCATTGTAAATTGGTTTAGGAGTGTTATTTATTTCCAATAATAAAGTGCAATTGTAAACAAGTGGAAGCAGTACTTCATGCCCAGCATAAATGATATCCATGCTAAAAAAATTGTACCTTGGGAAGAAGGCGTTACATAGATGGGAATACAACACACTTAGAGTTTGCCTAATCTGGAAGGAATTCACAAAAATACGAAGTTGATCGAACTAAACCCTCACGTAAAATTCGGAAGTAATCACAATAAATGCCGTAAATCCTAATACTTTTAATGTTCTTGCCCCAAAGGATGAATATACTTAAAAGTGGTTTGAAATTCCGTAAGCCAATAAGAGGCGCTCAACGACGTAGATATTAAGTTACAATGATAAAATTAGAACATGAACTTAATTTTGGTGATCAAAGAAACTAATGTTTTAGATATGAGTTGCTTATCCAAAATATCCCCGCAATTGTAATCCTTGCAATTTATCGATATAGACATTTAGCGATATTTCAACAAAAGAAAAATAGTTAATCGCTTTAAGCGAAATAATATGATAATATCTGTAAGTCCATCAAGCTGATTTAATAACGAAATAATTATAATTGAAATATTTGTTAATTTCAGTTAGTTAGTTCATTAGTTAGTTGCGTTATGCAATAGCTGACGTAAAACTTTTTTATGTAAAATATTTTCATTTAAAATAGCAGACTTAAGTAGAGAGTTAATGGCTGCTTTAAACGTTCATGTTCAAAAGAGAAGATGATAATGGAAAAAAATCATGACAAGTAAACTATAGACAAAAAATGGAGAAATTATGAAAGGAGAATAGTGAATGGTGAATGGTGAATGGTGAATGGTGGAAGCACACAGAAAAATGCGGCACAAATGCACATGATGGTGAAAGTGAGTCCGTCTGTTAAAAATGTCAATAAGACCAATTAGTGTGTCAGTTAAACTGATGTAACCGGTCGACAATATAATTATTTATGGTAACTTATAAACGCACACACACACACACACACACACACACACACACACATTGACATACACACATGCAAAATTTTATAGCTTGTGTTAAAGGTCATTTCACTTACTAAAACTAACTGCTCTAAAAATTGCAATGGTGAGCTTTCAATCTGGTTTTAAACATACACACACACACACACACACACGCATATATATATATATATATACATGTATGTATATATATACATATATGTATAGATATGTTGTTATTGTTTGTACAAATGATGTTTCGTACAGACTAACACGGATGCTCAGAAACATTCAACTCAATCGTGTTCTTCATTAATTGTTTTTTGGAACTAACCTCTACCAAAAATTTCTTCATATCACTTAATTTCCTTCTTTGTTACCTTCATTCTTTGCTTTCCATCCTTTTTTTTTTCTTCTTTTTTTTTCACTTCTTTCTTCTTTAATTTTTTTTGTTCAACTTAATTTGACTTTATGCCAGAGAACAACAATATTTTTTACTGCACACAAAATGAAAAATATACGAGATCTCCGTTTTATACATTTTTAAGAGTAAGAACAACATCAACATTCATAAAAATAACAACAACATTCAACAACTGTAACATATAATTTTTAATAAGATAATATTCATATGAAACTAGCAAATGAAGCGTCATGAAAATGAAGGTGATTAAATGCTAAACAAGACAAAATATTAAGTGGAAGCTCTACAATTTTTACAACAACTCAAATTCTCTTGATGAAAATGAAATAGTCCAAAAGCCAACATTTAAATATAAAAGTTAAGGAAAGAGTCATGTGAAGATTATTAGAAATGCGAAGGAATTTTTTTTCGCATTGAAATGGAAAAATTGTTTCACATGAAACCACAACATAAAAAACGGCAGGTGTTGTTTGGATGCATGAATGCAGAAAAATTGTACCCTACCACATGCAAGCTCATCCATACTGGCATACAATATAAAGAATTTTAATAATTATAAAAATAACAATAACAACAACAATAACAACATCACAGGATATATTGGTTAATAATATTTTTGCTGATAGAAAAAAAAGATTTCACAGCAGATTTTACTGTGTTTTTTTTTTGTGTTCGCTACATTTTTATTGTACGCGTGCAAATAAGCAAACATTATTGCTTTTATAAATAACGCCTACATTGTTTGTATGTATTTTCTATTTTTATTATTTTTTTTTTTTTTGTTATACCTTTATAATACCTTTTAACCTATTTAATTCTTTTGTATAACGATTACGCTATGCGATATTTTTTTTTTTTTTGCCAAAAAAAAACCAGCCAATGTAAGTTCAATCTTATTACTTTTATCAATATATTTAACAATATTTTTCCTTTCAGGATAATTTTCCAATAAACGTATATATATATATATATATAATTTATATTGGGTTGGCTGCAGAAATGATTATAAATTTTAAGGATTTTTTTCATGATATTCAAATTTGTTAACTTGTTCTATAAAAAGTCTTAAAATAATAATTAGTTATCTGAATTTATTTTTGCTAATTTTCTTTTAATTTTTCTGTAAAATATTTTTTTTAAATCTATTCATTTAATTGAAACGAGCAGATAAAATATATCGTTTCAGTTTCAGAGTTTTAGAGCAATTCTCTATTGATCTGTAAATTTAAAGAATAAATCCTTGTATAATATTTACCCTTATAAAGTTGCCAACCCAATAAATTATTGCATACAATAAATTAGCAACACTTTATGTAAAATAAATAGATTACCCAAAACTCAACATGAGGCTACATTAATGTCTTTTTTTTTTAAGTTATGATTATGCTTATTTGGGTCACATATTAAAAAGTATCCATCACATGGACCTCATAAAAACGGATGGTTCTTACAAAGGCTTTCCTTAACTTCTTTGTAAAGATTTGTAAAAAAAAAAACAACTTTTAAAAAAATGTTATAACTACATTAAATTTAAATCATTTCTATTAGATGCTTAATTAAATAATTAAGCATCTAATTAAATTAAGTAATCATTTTTTAATTATGTATTTAATTATTTAAAATAATTGAATATTCAATTAATTAAAATAATTAAGATTTTAATAATATTTTTCTATAAACCTAATAATTAATTAACAATAATCAATTAATTAATTAATTAATTAATTAATTAATTAATTAATTAATTTAAATGAATTTAATTAAACAAATAATTAAAATCATAATTTAATTAATATTTTATTTTAATATGAAAAATTCTTATGAATGTAGATGTCTAAAGGCATTTTTGCAAAATTCTTCATATAAACTTTTCAAAATGTATCAGAAAATATTAGGCCTTTTGAAAAAAATCCTTTAAATCGATATCGTAAAAGCTTTTTGCTAATTTCAGAAACGTAAATCATTTATTCTACAATTTCATTTTATTATCAATTTATTATTATTTAAAATAATTATTATTATAGAAAAATATATTAAAAAGCAAAATGTAAAATGCAAAATTAAAAAATAATAAATTATTTATTCATCGATAAAATATTTCCTGAGCGCCATGCATTTATTGTCTATTTATTTTGTTGTTGTTTTTTTGTTTATGAATATGAACGATTGAAAAGTTAATACAAGTAAATTTGATAATTTTATGTGGCTTTGCGAACTTTGCACCTACCATAAAGATTTACATTTATGATTTATACATGAAATAATGTAATTTAAAAATGATAATCACAAGTTTCATTCTAACTTTAAAATATTATTTATAAAAAATTTTTTATATAAAGCTCGTTTTTAACTTTGACAGAGATTTACTGCAATTTAATTAATAGATAAATTTGGTACCATTTAAGCTGTAAGTTTTAGCATTAAGGCTCTCGTAATACTTTTTAGCACTAGCTTAAAAGAAAGAATTTCAATTTGGCAGGCTCATGCATAAGTCGGAAACGCACAATGGGTATTCATATATCGGGCACATTCAGATTCCAGATATACATAAAAATTGAATTTTTTTTTGTTCCCTCTTATATCAAGGCATAGAACTATTAACATAGAACTATTAAGATTTAGTCTTAGTTGAGCTGATGCTTGTAGATATTGATTGCTTCCAATTGCATTTTAACGATCATTAAAAATACTTAGAAGAAATTTTTTTGAAGCGCAAATATGGGTATTCATACTTCAGCATACAAAGCGGCCCTTTAAAACATTTATTCTGAATTTATCATGTATTACATGAGACGTATTGTAAGACTGTACTAACTCTAATTATTAGTATAAAATTTGAGCTGAATTAACTGCTTCTACTTTCTACACAAATTACTTCCTCCTCTCTCCTTTCATTACTCTTCCTTTCGTCCATACTCTATTTTTGCAGTGGTTATTTAAAACATTTTAAAACACCAAATGCGACATTCATGAAATAATTCCTTGTATATAACACATAACTAACTGTTTAGACATGCCAAATAAATTTATGGCAAGTTTATCAATTAAATCCGCCCGTACATTCCATGTCAAATTTCAGTTGCATTGCACTGCTCCCATTACAGTACCATCACCAATGCACCATAATTTTACGATTCAAAAACTGATTCAGTTTTCTTAACAGTAAATTGAAAATGTAAACATAAAAAAATTATAGTTTAGTATTGTGCAATTTTGCGTAGGTGTATCAGAATTGCACGATTTTTAGATAGACATTGTAGACCAATAACTATCGTACTTCTTTTGCTCTAGATGCTCAGCATTTAGAAACTTCTAAATTTTGTTAAAAAAAAAAAATAATGAGGTGTTCTCAGTTTATATTGCAGTGTGGGCGTATCCTTCGATCGATTTGACCCATTTTCAATCGCCATACTTATACAAGAACCTCTAATGATTAGGCCAAATTTAAGCTTGATATCTCAAATTTTGCGACCAGAAGAATATGTGCAACAGACAGACGTCTAGACAGGCAGACGAGCAAACGGACAAACGTACAGACGGACAGGCATGTCTAAATCAATTCAGAATTTGATGCTGAAGGACACATGTACATCTTCCTATCTTCCTTTTCCGTTGACAAAATGAATGTACCCCAACTTCTGGGTGGCCATAAAAATATACGTATAAGAAGAATTTTGTATAATGTAATGACCACACCTACATTCTTAAATACAATTATGTCTCAATACTATTTTTGAAAAGCCATTGTTGCCGCCATTTATCGGTGACAATGAGATCATCGTCATCATCGTCATATAGAAAATGACGTAAATAGTTAGTTAATGGGTGTAAAGCTTTGAGAAGCAGAAGAAGCAAATAATAAGCAGACATAATCTAAAAATAAAGTGATTATTTAAAAAAAAAAAGTATATAAATAAATAAAAAATAAATAAAAGAAATGCATATGAAAAAAGAAAAATGTGCAAATAAGCTTTTTTAAAAATTTCAATTTATTCGCATATTAAAAGCTATAAATTATTAGCAATTTGGTAAAGCACTGCTCAAAGTCAATAAAAATCCTCACACAAAATATGCAGTTAATTGATAGCGATTTTTAATACATAGACAAAATTTCCTGCTTTTCTTTACGTCCTTTCTTCTTTTTTATTTATCGTTTTCTTCACCATTTTTCAGCTAAATCGCATAAAGAAATACTTTTCTCTTATTCCAAAAAAACAAACCATTTTGATAAAATTTAATTTCAGTAAAATAAAATATTTGTAACGAGATAACAGATAAAATGCAAAATAAATATACAAAAAATAGAAATTATTTTTAAATAATAATTCAATGTTGATTTTCAGCAATTTTGAATACACTACAACATTTGTGGTTTAGGATAAAGTTTGTGCAGATGTTTGAAACAACCAAAAGAAGTTAACATAGAAGGATTTTAGCCACTTTGTCCGCCTGTCCTTCTGTCCTTCTGTCCTTCTGTCCATCTGTCCTTCTGAACGGAAGAACATCTGCCCATCCATATTCAAGCCATACATTGCAATTTTAGTAGTGGTTTAATAAAATTTGGCACAAGGCTCGTGTTTTGGCTCAGGAGCGAAACCTATTAAAATAGTTAAAATCGGCCAATTTTCAGGACCCTTTGTCATAAAACTGGTCCTTCTTTAAAAAAGGCTTTATTTAGATATAACTTAAGTTTTTTTAAACATATTTTAATAAGTTTACCAAATATTTAGTTCACATCGGTCCATTTTTTTAACCTCCTCTCATATAACGAACTTTTTAAATAATTGTGATTTTTTCAATTTTATTGGCTTGGGGCTTCAAACGATTACAAAGTTGTTACTTCTATCCCTTTTTTGTTTTTTCTATCTCCTTTTCTTTTTCTATTTTGTGCCAAACCAAATTTAGTTATTACTTCAAATATTTCCTTTATAATTTGTTGCTCTAGAAAAGTTAAATTTTGTCCATACATTTTCTGAATAAAACGTGAGAAATGAAATTTGCACTTAAATAACTTCAAAACAAATAGAAGTCTTTACTTATAAGAAAAAAAAATATGAAATTGAGATAAAATTAGAAAAGAAACTAGAGAGAATTATTTTTGGCTGAAGCCAAATTTTGAATACCCACCATTCAAATACTGTTTGTTAATTTATAACTTGAAGTTGTTTAATTTCTGGAAGGTATTGTCGTTTTAGACGATTTATTGGAGAATTATCTATGTACAAAAATCTATGTACAATATTTCAAGCTTCTGTGTGCTTCAAGTTATGGGTGAAAAATTTTTACTTAAAAAATTGATATATTGGACTCATTAGTAATACCAAACAATGTACATGAACTTTCAATCTTTCTATCAAATTTGAAGTTGATATCTAATTTCTTGCGACCATAAGAATGTTTACCACAAATAAACAGACAGATATATAGATGAATATCTCAATCGATTCAAAATTTGTTGATCAAGAATATATATACTTCTCACGAACTCTTTCCCTTTGCGCGTTCCAAACATAATGATAAAGTGTGTGTACCATCAACCTCTGGGTGTTAAATATAAAAAGTAAGAATTTACAGACAAGAATTTAACTAAAAAATTCTTGGATAATATTTTTATAAATATGTTGAATTTTTAACAGAAAATTTTCTAAATACTTATACAATTTTAAATATTTCAAACTTTTCATAGATGAATAATTTTGTATTTCACAAACTAAACTATTGATTTATGTTAATTTTCCAAAGCGTATTCTTGTTCATTCCTTCAAAACTCATGTCATTACGATTGAATGGTATATATTTCTAAAATCTGAAATCCTTTTCAGATGTATGAAACATGTGGAAATCTATTTATCAATGAGTAATACTAAAAATATTTAATTTCAAAAACTATGCAATTTTTATATGAAATCCTTATGATAATTAATGCAAAATATTATTTGGCTAGGTCTATGTAAAAAATGGATTCATTGCCAAAATGAATGCTCTCTTAAAATGTAGAACTTTGTGAAATTCGTAAATGTAAATCTCATTTATTTTATAAGATTTATTTTTATAAAGTTTATTGCAAAATTTTATCCACAATGTTATTCCAATGTCAAAATTATTTTTAAAAAATTTGTAAGCTGTACAAAATTAAAGATTTATAAATTTTCCAAAATTTCCCATTGTGAATTGTAATAAATTCTTGCTGTTATATGTTACAAGGTCCATCCAACCACAAAACTATTTCCTGCTTTGAATAAAATTTTGCTTTGAAATTATACTTCTAGAATAATGCGGAAATATCGGGCAATAGTAGAAGAAAATCAAAGAGAAAAATTTCTCTTAGAAAATCTTATTCTGTAGGAAGATTGTGCGGCAATTAATTTTGATAAAAGGATTTAGAATTTGATCTTGTAAGATTTTATAGAATGTCTGAAAGGAAATATTTTTATTTTCAAATCTTAATTGATGGGCACGAAACAAGCTGGAGGCGGTTTTTAGCAAACCGAATTTTTAATACTTTTGCCAAGAGATTTCAAAAGGGCATGGCAAATTTGAGTGACCACTAATTTATAAAGGAAAAATTTTATAGATTATTTATCGACCTAAAATAAATTAAAGAGAAGCAAAGTTGTGTGACAGCAATTTCAAATGATGCACTAAACATTTTCTGAACAATTAAATGTGACATATAGCTGAAAGAGGTAATCTACGATGAAACATAAATCGTACAACAGCAACAACAACGATAATCTCTTCATTATTTATTTTAAGTGGAAAAATTTAAAAAAAAAATACGTAAAAATCAAAATTGTTGCCTCACATACATTTATATATACATTTAAAAAAAAAAGGTGACCTTCATCGAAATTTACATAATTATCGATTCCATTGTATGCTTAAATCAAAACAATCAGCAACACAAAAAGAAAAATGACTTTAACTTTAGTTCAGTTGCGACTTTATTTGGTTATTTGGTTTTTTACTTGTACATCTGGTCTTTCGACAACACAACGCAACCACAACAAGAAATATACGCTTTTTATGTTGTCTTCTTCTTCTTCTGCAATATTTTATTATTTTCTTTGATTTTATTATTTCCACTTAATGTCTGCGGCAATTGTTATTAAGAAATAACAGTAGAAGAAGCAACAAACTAACAAAAAGAAGAAAGAAGTAAAAAATGAAAAAAAAGTTAGAAGAAAAAGACAAGACAACAAGAACAACAATAACAATAACAACAATAACAACAATAACAACAACAATGACAAGAAAGCACTAAAGAAACAAGTTTTAATATCTACATAATTAAGAATGTACCGCAAACACGTTTTGAAACGTCTTAAGTGAGAAAATACAAAAAAAGCACAAAAGCATGCAAGTCCAGAGTGATCTGGACAAAAAGAAAGCCCAATAAGATTATTACATATAGCTAAAGGCGAAACTTCAACAACCACCGTTGAAAGTTTTGCTCATCACGTTGAGTATGAAATAAGAATCTTAAGAGACGAAAATCTACTAAAATGAAAATTGAAAATTTTATAAATTTTAATGGATTTGAACGATTTGTTTTGCTTTCCATAAAAGGAACGAGAAAATAGTAACCATTGTGCCTTAATGCGCTTTGTAAGTCCCAAATAGAGCTTAGCTTTTATAACAGAGATGCTTGTATTTATAGTTTTTGTATGGGCGTGCCATAAGACCGATTTAATTTATCTTTAATGTGAACTTGAATTTGAAATGTTAATTTTTGGTATCAGAAAAGCGCCAGCCATATAAATAGATCCATGTGATGAAATGAAATGACCGTAATTTTAGCAATTTCAAATTTGAAGCTGTATAAACATACATTCTAGGGTTACGGACTCTCTCAAATATTATGTCATCCTCCAAAATGTTAACTTTACTTAATGGAGAAAGGAATGTGATTTTTATTATTATTATTATTATTATTAATATTATATATTTTCTTCTTCTTCTCATTTGAAGTAAAATTTTTTTCAAAAAATATTTTTATATTAAATATTTATATATTTTGGGGGATTTTCCACTTTTGCCAAATGTAATGTGACCCAATCGGTAAATACAATGGACGTCAGACTTCGCAAGCTGATCGTTACAGTTATAATTTTATAATTGAAAAATAAATAGAGAAATTCTGCTCGCTCTGTTTAACAACAATCACAACATTCATTCTCTCTCTCTCTCTCTCTCTCTCTCTCTCTCTCCCAATTTACCATTTCTAAACCTGTTTCTTAATTCATTTGCCAGAAAATGTTTTTAACAATGATTATTAAAATGAAAATAACCAATGAAAGAATATGGAGAAGAGAATCATTGAAAAAGCAATTCTTAAACAATTGGACCAACCGCAACTAAAATTTTATTATCAATCAAAAGAAATGCAGGAAGAAAAAAAAAAGTGAAAGCCCTCATTTATTTTGATTTTTTTTTTTTTATATTTCACCTTTTTTCCTCCACCCTCATTTCAAGATTTTCTGTTTCCTTTTTTTTTTATTTTTATTTTTTTTTTATAGGCTTTTCTGCTTGTACTTTTATTTTCTTGCTCTTCTTTTCTGTTGCTGTTTACATTGTTATTCTTATACCACTCAAATTTGAACAATCAATAAATTATACAGAAAAACACACACATGACCAATGCATGAATGTGTACAGATGTGGGTTTATGTGTGTGTGTGTGTGTATGTATGTTTACCCTGAATACAGGCTACTCTTACAAACGTAAAATATTTTTTTACAATTACGTAACATTTTAGATCGATTTGTTTTGTATGTTGTTTTGTATGGGGCAGTAAAAAGCAAAAGGAGCCAACAAAAAACCAAAAAAATAAACGTTTTTCGATACGAGTTTGAATGAAATGAAATGTAATGCCGCCTAATAATAATTTACAAATACAGGCACATACACAAACACATACATTGATGTATGTTGTGGGTTTTTTTATTTCCAATAAAATTGGAAATAAAAAAACCCAACAAAATACAAAAACGTGAAAATTTATTATTTCACTTTTATTAGGTAAACGAGATAATTTTGTATTGAAAATAAAATTTTACTAAAATATTTATTTTTACATTTTTACTATTAAATAAAATGCAATTTTGATTTTGGTGGTAAAAAGAGATGGATTCTGATCATTTTCAATGGAGTCCATTCTTTAATTAAAATTTTTTGAAATTGCCACTTTTATGTAAGAATAGCAGAATTAAAACGGGAGACATGAGATGGAAAACAAGTCTCTTAGAAGCGTACTAAATCATTTTACGTCTGCTAATCAAAATACCAAAAAAAAAAAAAAAAAAAACAAGTAAGATTCTTATAAGTCCCTCGAAAGCGGTACTTAAATACTCTACATCACCTTGCCTGATAAGATCAAAAATTCAATAAAATGAAATGAAAAATTATAATTGATCAATTATTTGAAAATAATTCAAAAGTTTTGTCAAATGGAAGGGGCTTTTAAAAAATGGTTAGACCTAGATCAAATTAGTTTCACACATTTTTTATATTAAAATATAAAGCAGTGCCAGTTTTCTTTTAATTTATATCCAAAATTGATACATTTATCCATAAAATGTTGCTATATGAGAAGGTTTTGTAAAAGTCATTCGATCTAGACCAAATTTGGTATGCATTTTTTTTCACATTAAAGTAGAATTACCTCCAAATTTTCATTTTTTCCATATAACATGGAACATGGTCTATTTTATGACATGGCTCTATAAATAGACCGATTTCTATCATAATTAAAAGGATTCATGTCTGGGTCCAAGCAGCAACTTAGCATGGACAGACATCAGGAGAAGATATAGATAGATTGACTGTGCCTATTTTTTTTCAAACATTTTATATTCAAAAACTTTTTTAAATGAATTTCGCTTTTAAAATTAAAATTTCTGCAAATTATTGTATCCTCTTCGGCAAGGCTCATATCCTGTACAAGCAGAACAAAGGTTATCTTTTTTCAATCATTTATCAAGAACTCATAGATGGTGCAATCTTTTTTGCGAAAACTGGATTGAACTGAATGTGGGAAAATTGTAACTAACAAACGACTTTTTATAAGGCAAGATGTTACATAAGGGTAGGTCGCACCCATTTTCAATAAAGTTCAATAAAGTTGTCATAAATTTTGTAAAATTAAGTTAAAATCTTAAATTTTTCTTTTGCATAGTGGATCAAAAGATTTTCCGTAGCGTTTCCAGACCCTTAAGAGGCAATCTATATATTTTTAAGCTTCATATCATTGAGTACCCTTAATTCTCACTAATCAATAGAACATTTATGTAAAATATAAATTGACAATTTAACTCTATTAATTGATATGAAATTGATAAAATTTGAATCGAACGAAATCAATGAAAAAACTAACTATGAAACTAATACAACACCATATCACTTACATCATCTTAATATCCATTGTTTTGTTGGGCTTTAACTAAGCATAACAATGACCATTTCATTTAACTGTAATAATAATTATAAATAATTCTAAAGATAATAATTAAAATCTGTGCTCTAAAATCATGTAAAATGTTTTGGCAGCCATATACAAAACAATCCAATGTATGTTTGTTTTCTTGCCTTGTAATCTTTAGGAGAATTAAGTATAAAATATATACAAAATCAATATAATACAAAATATATTTGATTTGTCAACAAAACATACAAAGCAAAAAAAATTGCAGCAACAGTAGCAATATGAAACGGACAAATAACTTAAATGAAAAGTATAATAAAATAAAAGATAATTTATACATATAAAGAATGTATTTCTTTTTTTTTTTTTTTAGTTTAGTTGTTGCAATTGTGCTCATGATGATACTGAGGATGATGATGCCCATAAATTTTTTATATCATAAGTTATTTAATGGCTCCCCTTAAAATATATCAAATCATACAATTTTATATGAGCACAGATGTACTTAAAATGTATATTTTTCCATTTACCACATAGGTCAATAAGTCTTCATGGCATTTGGCCAGTTGCTACTTTTTATACAGATTTCTAGAATGAATGGATTTGTAGTTCAACTTCTACCTTTCTTTCTTGGAAAAATCGACCACAGAAATGCTAATAATCCAAAATTCCACATGGACGAGGGACTTGCCTTTGCTAGACAATCCACGATTTGACTATGATTGCATATTAAGCTAAAAAATCCATTGCGTATTATTTAAGTAAATCTAAAGGGCACTTTGTAGTGTCAACGTGGCACTCACTTTGAAAGCTAAACTGCATACAATTCAAAAGATGGTGTTTTGAACATCTGTAAAGTTTATAAGATTTTTCTCGACGATTGATTTTACATAGAAATTTGTTGGTTGTTAATTCGACTTATTCACCTTATGTATTGTAGTTGTTACTGTATAAGTTTTGTGATGGAAATTTCATGATCCGTATAATGCTCAAATGAAATTTACGAATTTTTTTATGTGCCATGTGTCATCGGATACCAAACCCCCTTAATTGTATAGTCAGAGTTGTGCTATTGAAAGTACCATCAAAGAAAAATCAAAATTAAAAACCCACAACAGCAACAACAACAATAACAATAACAAAATGCTATAAATGTCCTGATTGAGCAATTATTTTATTTCACATAATAATAATAATAATAATAATAATAATAATAATCAGGTTTCCTACTGCAATTCACTTACATTTGATATTGACTCGATCATATTAAAATAATGTTCCACTTAATTTTATTACATTTTTTTATGTGACTCTATTGTTATACATTACCTATAAATAATAAGAAATATCTATTGAAATTGAAAATTAATATTTTTGCATAATACTAGTTTTTATTATGCTATTGATTTATCGTTTTCTTTTAATTTATACATGACCTAGGATCTTGATTATATTTGCTTAAAAGGGCACTTGAAATCATATTGCAAATCTGGATGAAAGCATCCACCTTTTTTTATGTATGCCCATATATTTTTGAAACAATGATCTAAGTCCAAGAAACTTTCACGAAGTTATGACGAAAGTCATAAAGTCATACAAGAAAAAATCTTATTAAAAATGGTTACCCGTATTCTCCAAAAAGGATTCATTCTAGGCAAAACAAAATCGAGTTTTTAAGAACATAAAAAGCACTTTATAAATTTAGATCAGACCACTTTAACTTTTTAAACGCTCCTCACGCATATCTTTTTTGATATTTACATTACTCTTTATGTCCTAAAATGATGCAAATTGGTAAATGACACTTAAAAGTTAGTCTTTGGATCAATTGCAACATATTTATTTATTTCCATTTTAAATTTCATATAAAGGCAATCGGAAGCTGATATTTTTTATATTTAATCTGTAATTATTGTCGAAATTCACTTGAATCTAAAATCCATCTAAACTTCTATGCGCATTTTAAAAATTCAAGCTGGAATTCAATTTACTTAAAGCTTGTTCTTTTTTTTGCTTACCAGAATCTTTTATGAATAATCTTTAAGATTGTGTTTTGCTTGATTATAAAACGATTTAAGTAGATGATAAAATAGTTCCAGTAGTTTTTTTATTCAATTTTGATTTTTTTTAAGTGCAGCATAAATTGAAGTTGCCCTTAATCTTTAATAATAACTTTCCATTAAACGTATCGAGTATAAATTTCTTAAATTTGTAATCGTCATTTATTTACTAAGCAAAAAATTCTTATAAATAAATCGTTTAAAATCATTTTTATTAAACAGTCAAAAATATTAAAATTGAAATATTAATTAACTTTATTAAGAAGCATTTGGTAGCATTTGTGAATGGAAAGAAATGTGTAATTGAATCTTCCCTCATTTCTCTTTTTGCAATTTGCAAAAATTGTGAATGGCACAAGAATCTAAAAATGTCAGTATTCTCATTGTCGTTAGAATAAAAAGAAGCAAGCAGAAGTAAATAAAATTGCTTAGAAAAAGGTCTTACTTTTTTACATTTTTATAACCACCCACATTGAAGTTGTGCGTACGTATATTCCCTTTGTCATTAAGTTTGTAATATTAAAAAGTAATCAGCAGAGATCTTACAAAGTGTATACATTTTTGATAGCATCAAACTCTGGAACGATTTAGGCATACCTGTCTGTCTGTCCATCCAAATATCTATCCATGGGTTATTGACATTCTGCTGATCCTACAAATTAAGATAAGATTAAGATCGAGCTCAAATTTGGCAAGAACATTAAAAACTCTTGCAGAAAGTTTTTGTATTGAAAATGAGTAAAATCGGTCAGAGAACACGTTCACAGTGAAACGTGTACTGAGAAAATCTTATATTTAAGTAGTTAGTAGTTTTTTGTTCATCATCAGTAAATTGAAAATTTGCACAAGTACGAAGGATACAGTTGTACAATGTCTGTCCACGCCTACGCAAAATTATACAATACCAAATTTTTATTTTTTTATATTTACATTTTTTATTTATTGTTGAAAAACTGAAACAATCTTTGAAATGTAAAATCATGGTGTATCAAGTGATGGGTATCAAAGATTTGACTTCAGCCAAATGGAATTTTCTTAATTGTTTTTTATACATTTATATATTTATTCCAAATATATAATTACCGAGAGAACTTAATGAATTTTCGAGACTTTATAACATCGAACAATTTTGCGCAAATAAAGAAATCTTCCCAGCTGATCACAACTTTGCTCTAAGCGATTATTTTGTTTAATCGATTTCGCTGATATCTTTCCAAATCAATCATACATTATGATTTATTATTAAAAAAAAAAAGGTATTCGCAACAAAATAAGCAAAAGATCCATTTTTAGATATATAAAGAAACATTAAACCCTTCTCTGATTATTATTCCTTCATATTCATTTAGGTTTACTTGCACTCTCTTTTTGTTTTACATTCTTTACATTTTTCGTACTAATTACATGTAAATTATTATAAATTGCATGTAAATTTTGTAAGCAACTTTAAATCGAAATTTCTATAGCTCTCTCTTTGGAATAATAAAAATCATAGTTAATCATAGTTGGTGACAATTGTTTGAAGTGAAATTGTTTTGAATTAAATTTGATCAATATCTAAAATTTAATGTTAAACTTTACTTAGCGATTAAATGACATTAAGACTTTTAAATATTAACTAAGACCTGAAAATTTTGATATTGTTAGGAGTATTGTTAGGGACTGAAATTTAAATGTTACTTTTAAAAACGTTTTACGCTGCATTTTTTTTAGCTATTAAAGTAGACTTACAAGTAAAAAAGAGGCAACCAATAAAAAGAAGTAAAATACGTTCAAGTGTATTAGAAGTTCAGCTTTTAATCAAATTGTTCGATTTTTTTCTACTTATAATTGATAGAATTAAAGCAGATTGCAGTTTGTGCTTCTTAGTGGAATATGGGGTAGGCGTGATAACTTTAATATTTACTTTACTTCTTTTTTATTTATTTGTATATAAGAAACTGGCCTTACTGAAAATTTCATTTTATATAACAAAATGAATCAACTTCTAAACATGAAGTCTATTAAAATTTAAAAGAAATAATATGTAAATTTAGAAAACAACAAAACTCACGAGAGAATTGATATGCACAACGCAATATTGAAAACAAAGCGAAAAAAATTATTTTATATGAAACCAAAAGTTGAAGGTAAAAGTTTTAAACGTCAAAAGAAAAATGATATAAAAATAAAGATAATTTTTGCATGCAACATTAATTTATTATTTATAAATCAATATGCATATATATATATATATATATATATATATATATATATATGTAAACCTGCGTTACAATATTAATATAAAGCAGCCTTCAATGAAGTGAGCCATTACTTGTGTTGTCTTTTATGAAACTACAGAGAATTTGTCTAGCATGAAATTTCCAAATGTTGATTACAATGAAAAGGAAATGTTAAGGTAAAGTTTGCAACTTGTAAGAGGCAAAATAAATTGTTTAATAAACAAATAAAATCAAAATGCCTTGATAAGAATTAAAATTAATAGTTACAACATTGACTGAGAAAAAAGGAATCAACTAATATTCCCCGTGAAAAAATATTAGATCATTGAAATATTTATACCACAATTGTTACGTTTTGTGTGCTGTAACATAATTAACTTTATATTTAAGCTGCACAATTGTAATTACAATAATTTATAACTGATTTTTTCTGAAAGGAGTTATCTTTAAGAGATCTCCATGAGAAAAAAGATCGATTTGATTTTAAATGTAATTTTTGAAACATTTCAATTTTTTACATTTATGTACAAGAATCACTAATAGAAGCCTCATGCTAAAACGAATTTACAACCCTGCGATTCATTAATTTTGATTATGAAGAAGACTGTTCCGCAAGTTTAATGCGTAGAATACAATAAATAAGAAAAGCCGCTGTGATCGCTCCAAGAGAGATTACTTTTTTTTTCGAATCGCTTACATCAATTTTCCGCAAAATTCATTTCGTTACTGCAAGCATTTTATTTTTCAAATTTTTCCATTTTTTAATTGTCCTTTCTTTTCATACTTATTGAATAAACTGGCAATAAAAATTTCATGTAATACTAGAAAAGCTGATATAAAAATTATACGAATTTAGTGTAAAATTTATGGAATATTATAAAATTTGCAGGATGGATAGAAAAATTTTGAATTTTTGTAATAAAAATATCATTGTTTTTCCTTTTGGTCTTCTCTTTACTTTTTCTTTATGGTATCGCATTATGAATATGTAACACGCAACATTAATTCTTTATATAAAACTATAAATCTTTGCATTCATATATTTTCTTTTTTTTATAAATAAATCCATGAAAAGCTATAAAAATAGAGTGAAAAATTCAATGAAAATGAGAAAATCAGAAAATGCCGAAATGTCAAAAAATACCAAAAACATAAAATAATATTTGTAACAATACATGCCACATAATTTGAATGGTACAATTTTAAAATTTTATATCAAAAGTCAATTGGAAAATTATTATATTTACATAAAATAATGGTCAATATATTTTCCATCTCAATAAAATCGAGAGTACTCCCTTCAATAAACACAATTACTTAAAAAGATGTTTAATATTAAGATTTCAAAAAATTTCAAAATCGTTTGTGGGCATTCCAAAGTAACGACATTAAAATCCTGCCAACAAATTAGTATAATTTTGATAACTTACAACAACTTTCAAGAACCATTACCCAATTTCTGCATAATTCAACACGCTTAAGAAGTTTACGAAACAACACTTCAATTAATTGATGAGTGATGTTGCTCTCATACAAATGTGAAAACTACTTTCGACATCTAAAAATTTCGCATTAAAATTTTACACTTTGCTAAATTTTAGGCATCAGATATGCAGAGCCACTCACGATCTTTCGCAACTGTTATCCATTAGTTGAGTTAATTATTAACTTTGAAGTTATGAGATACAAATCATCATGGATACATTTAGAATATTACTTAATATTAGTTAAATTTTGCTAAAGCAAAGTCTCCATAAAAATCTTGAAGTCAAATGTTTGGTTTCAAGTGCTTTATTCCTCAAAAAAATTACATTAAAATAACTTTTCACTTTACTCTTGTCTGAGCATAATTGAAGTGGTCAAACCTACTACTATCTAAAAAGGGTTAGTCAGAAAACGGTTTTTAGAAAATTGTAATATGTTCCATGTTCTATCTAAAAAGCCTAGACCCATGGCTATATCAAAACAGGTAAAATCTAATAAATTTCCGTTATTTACAATCGTTTAGGTTCTTGTCATTTCAAGCTTTTCATTTAGTTTTCAACTTCTCGATAAAATTGATTATAATGATGGAAAAATTAGTGATGAAATTTTTTATTCTGCTCTGAAAATCCCTAAATTTTTTCTATTCTTTTGCAAAAAATGTATATTAATTTCTTACAGATATCTGATGCGATGCCTTAATGCGCTGCCAAAAATCCAAAGCTAAATATTTTTTGAAGAAATTAAAGCAATTGGGAAACAATCAAAGTGCACCATTTGTGCTTTAAGTTTATTCTATTTAAAGTGTCCAGGCAATAATTTTGAATATTTATTGCTATTGATGTTGAGTTTATATACTTTTTTTTTATGTTACCGCTTTTCTTTTGTCTTTTTATTTTTTATTTTTATTTTTATTTTTATTTTTTATTTTTGGCAACCTATAAAAAACATCAGCTGACATTTTACGTAAATTGCTGACATTGATATTTTTTCTTTTTAACTTTTCCTTTTCGCATATTTTTTTTTTCACATTTGTACAAGGATAACAATAACAGACAGACAGACACTTAACGTATGTATGCATAATAAATTGCATGTGCATTTGGTTGACTGTGTTTTTTTTCTTGTTGTTTTTTTTTTGTCTTTTTTGGGCTTCGTCTCTTTACAAAATATAACAAGGTTATTTTATATGGCCAGGACCACTTAACAAACAAACATACAAACTTAACTTACACATACACAAAAAAAAAACCAAAACGAATCGTCTCACATAATTCTGTAATGAAATACATAGAAGAGAATTATTTGCGTTTATATGTAGATATTCATAAGCTGACATATTTATGGCAGACGGACTGTACAAAAGTTAATTTAACAGATATCATCATGATGCATGTAGCATTAATAGAAAAAAATATCAATATTTCCATTAAAACTTTTCTATGGTAAATTTTGAATAAAACTCGTAAAATTGCTTTTAAAAATAAATGTTAATTGTTCATCATCATGCGGAGAAAATTCATCGGAAGTTTATTCAATTTTAGACAAAAACATTTCTTGATTTTGCCTTTTCATCAAAGTTATTAGCATTTTTTTATTATAAACCTGGCAAATATCTTATCAAAAATCTATAAAATTTGCCTTTCAATGTCGTGGCATATTTCGTGTGGCCGTGCACTTCAATTGCTTTAGAAAATCTAGTCTAATGATTTGTAATACAAAATGCTTTAAATAATGAGATCTTATGATTCACTTAACAATTTCTTAAGGCTTCATTGAAATTCTCTTCCTCTTCTCTTCCTTCTTTAACTGTTCTTAAAATCTCTCCCTCACACGCACTCACTTTCCTTTTCCTGATGTAAGTAAAATTGAAGATTTAACTCGTTAAATTGTATTGGAAAATATTTAAGGCAATTTGAACAAAGAAGTATTGTAAAGATTACATACACACACACACACACACACATATATATGTAAAAATATATATATAAATATTTAGTAAAAAAAAAAAAAGGAGAGAAGAAAAGTTCATCATAAAAGAAGATGAAACAAAACACAAATTTAAGAATTGAAAGAATTAAAAGAATTGTATAACAGAATAAAGTGTTACAATTTTATAAAAATTTTACTATCGCTTATATATACATATAGACATTCACATACATACATATATACATATTTAACGTACATGCATAAGCATCCATGTAACCACTAAGGCCTATCAAGACCGCTGCCATCAAACACACTTCGCAAAACTTATTACTTGCCTGTCATAAATTATTTACACGCATATGCATACATTCATATTCATATATATATATATATATATATTCTCATGTGTGTGTGTGTGTGTGTGTGTGTGTGTGTGTGTATGCATATATTTGAATATTTCTTATATCGAACAATGTACTTTTTGGCATTAACTTTTCTCCCCTTTAACTCGCTTTATTTTAGCATTTTATCCGTCTTTTATTCACATAACGATTCCAATGTTTCATGTAAAATTTCTGTTATTTTTATTGTTGTTGCTGCCATTGCTAACTGTATTCACAAGCATTACCAACTCAAAGTTTGCTGGCTTTTCTTGTAATTTATGCCATGCATACTTTGTGGTTAAAGGTATTATAAGTTGAAGGATCTGAAGTACAGCTCACATTTTTTAGAATCATTTTTTGGATCGTTTGAAACTTCAATATACTTTCATTTGTTTGTTTGTTCGATGTCTCTCGAGGTAAATTTCCCATCAAAATGCAAGTCCCTATTTGCTGAAATTTGATACAAAATTATGCTTTTTATTTCGTCAAAAGATGAATCTCTTTGAAAATTATTAAGTTTGAGCACTTTGCCTAAAGCGGCCATTTCCCAAAAAAAAAATTAAAAATCTTTAAAT
Source organism: Melophagus ovinus (assembly GCA_023089585.1). Taxonomy (NCBI): domain Eukaryota; kingdom Metazoa; phylum Arthropoda; class Insecta; order Diptera; family Hippoboscidae; genus Melophagus; species Melophagus ovinus. Next base: position 219,581 of record JAKKIB010000190.1, read on the forward strand.
GGCAAAAATTTCAAACTTTTAGAAAAAATTGATATTTATTTTATGAACTCACGTTTCAAAGAAAGCACTTTACGAATTATTTAAAAATTGCAAATTTTTTGCTTTCTTAACTTTATAATTAGTTTAAGTAAAATGGTGTAGGGTATTTAAGAAACGGCTCCAACTTCTTATTAGTTTCTCTATTAACTTTTTTACAATTATTCTGCCACTTTAGCTATTCTTGCTATTGTTGTTGCTTTTTTAAAATTTTTTTAATGGAAATCATTTTGTCGCGACTCGGTTTTAACTTTTTCTCATCTTTTTGCCATTTTTCTTTATACCATTTTATTTTGTTATTTCGCTTTACATTTCTACTCTTTATGTTTTGTTTAACTTAATTTCATTTGAAATTTTTTATTTCTTGTTTACCTTTTTTTTAACTTTTTTTTTCCGTACGTTGGGGCGGATTTTCCTAAAAAGAGGTTAAAACCGCTATTTTGTGCCAAAACAATAGCAAACCCATTAGCTTTTTAGTTTGTTACTTTTGCTAAACAAAAACAAAACAAAAAAAAAAAAAAGCAAGAACTAAACTTTTAAAAATCTCAAAGAAAAAAGTAAAATAAACTAAAGTAAACTAAATATCATGTTACATCACCATTTTGGAGATTGTTATTATTCTATGGGCTTAACAGCTGTGGAGTTGCCTTTTTATCAAATAGCAGATATAAAATAAAAAAATAACCGTTTGCCATATTTTATTGCCTTCTATTATCTATTGCCTTTCCCAGCGAAAAAGGTCCATCGCATCAAACGTAACGAGCAGTAAAACTTTGCTTTTTTCTCTTCTCTTCTCTTCTCTTCTCTTATCTTCTTTGTTTTCTTTTTGGTTAAAACATTTAATCATTCATTCACTCACTCAATTAAGGAAGGGAATGAGTAAGTTTTTGCCAAAATATAAAATTATAGAGAATGACTGAATACAGCAAGGTCAAGACATTTTTAAATTATGCTTCTTCTGCATAAAATATAGCGATTAGATACTTTAAAGTATTCCCCCATTCGCAAAAGGAGCCCAAAATAAAAAGGAAGGTTAAGCAGAGCAAATTGTGAACTTAGTTAGAAAATTAAATTTCTTTAGTATGCTTATTTTGAATGATTATCGTGGCTGCCAGTTTATAAACCCTTAATCTAAGCAACTTTCATATTTTGGAAACTCGATGACAAACTTGAATGTTTGTCATCGATAACTTCGGCCATCATAAAAAAATTATAATGAAATAGAAATTAACATCTCAAGTTCCGGGAATGCCACTCCTCATTATTTTGAATAATGTGTGGAAAATGCCTCAGAGAATCTAAAATTACAATTATTGCAAAGTTTGTTGTCTACAGTAAAGCCTTTGGGATCGAATATTAATATTAAAAGAACTTCCCTTAAAAGTTTCCTTTAATTTAATTACGAAATATACGAGATTTTTAATTTGCATTTTTGTACTAATTTAATAGAAACTAAATGTCCATTTTAAAGGATTTTTTTTTTACTGAAACATTTACTCTCTTTTATGAATTATAATTGTTTTTGACAAATTTTTTGATTGAAAATAATTCGTGTAATTTAAAACTATAATTAGTTCATTATAAATAATTTAATTCTTTTAAGCAAGTTCTTTTAATTTAGCTCAAGTAGTAAATTTTTAGGCATAGCAGTAAAATAGACAAATCACAGAGCAAATCACAAATCAAGTTGGGCATCAACTCAGTTAAAGTTAAAGTTAAAGTTAAAGTTAAGTCATACAAGCCAAATTGTAAAATCAATTATAAATCAAGGCATAAACAAATGCGAATACTTTTATATTAATTATATTTTTTATTTATATAAAAAACTAAGAAAAATTACAAATTGTTGCCAATTATTTTTTTATTAAACGTTATGAACAACAATGTACAATGATTTAGTAAAAAACTAAATGTGCGCACTACATGGATAATTTTTCGAAATTAACGCATGCATTGTATGTAGTGTTAATTGTGTACCCATCAACCACCCAGAGGTGGGAGGAATCTGATGTTTGTTATTATACTTGTAAGAACCAAAAGGAAGCATCGCAGACCTTACAAAATGCATACGTCCTCCTTGATCAGCACAAAAGTCTAAATATTTTCAGTCTGTCTGTCCGTCCGTCTAACTGCTCGAGTGTTGTTAATATTCTCCTGATCTTACAAATCAAGATATCAAGCTCAAATTTGACATGAACATTGAAAGCCTTTGCAGACAACTTGGTATTAAAAATGGTTAAAATCGATTAAAGGGCACGCCCACAGTAAAACGTAAAGCGAGAGCACCTCAATTTCTTAAAGCAAAATTTGTTAGTTTTTTGTTTATTATTTGCAAACAACAAATTAAAGGAAGCTACAATTTTGCACAAGTCCAACATCAGTATAATCAGCCACGCCTACTTGAGATTATACAATATCAAATGTTCACCTTTTTATACAATATCAAATGTTCACCTTTTTATGTTTAAATTTTCTTTTTTTCCCCTAAAAAACTGAATCAGGTTGTAATAACATGATGCTTAAGTGGTGGGTATCCAAGATTTGGTTCCAGCCAGATACAATTTTTTTTTTTTACTTATTTAGATTTCTTTCATTATTTTATTTCGATTCTATTGAATTTATTTAGTCTAATTCTTTCATTTAAATTAATTTCTTTCAGTTAGTTTGATTTGAGTAATAATTTTAGTTATTATTATCTTCATTTTTATTTCTTTCACTTACTTTCTTTAATTTATGACAAATTCATGCCACAAATATTTAAAAGATAATAATTTAGAATAAGATAAAACAAACACATTGAATTCAAATTCATTATTCCATTCAATAACATTTTGAATAATTTCATATTCATTTCTGTAGTCCTTCATTTTCTTCTCAGTTTTTATATAACTTTTCAATTCGACCAGAGAAATTTTTTCCGGTTTTTTTTTCTGCTCTTTTTTTTTTCAATTTTCTTCTTATCCTCCGCACGCTTTTCTGTTTTAAGGCTAAAATGAGAAAAATCTGATGATTTTTGGGGAGGAAAAAAAATTAATGTTTTTCTGGGATTTTATCAAGTTATTTTTAATTTTATTTCCATTTTGTATATTTTTATCAATTTATTCACTTATTTTTTCAATTACAAAAAAAAAATCGAAAAAAGAAAAAAGAATTTATGGGCCAGAATTTTTTGAATATTATTTTAATGATTTTCAATTGGAAATCCAATTAAATGAAAAATAAATATTAAAAAATATCTATTTTAATAAAAATATTATTTAAGGCAAGTCATCAAAAGTTAATATAAAAATTATATAACGATCATTCTAAAGGAATTCTAACAAAAAGTTAACGAACTGTTGAAATGATAATTGTAAAAATTTGTTGAGTAAATTATTTGTCTAATTATTTTTTTTTTTTACAATATTTAGTGAAGCAATCGGAATGAGTTTTAAAATAGGCCTGTCAAATCTAAATGTGCCATCGATATTCATAAGAAAACCTATTTTGTACCAGCCATATCTCAATTGTAATATCACCAGTATATTGAATGTGCCATTACAAGTTTGTGCAGATATTTGTAACAACTAGAAGGACTTGAGACAGATACATCATTTATTATGCCAATCAATTTAGAATCAATTTTTGATTCGACTTAGGCTTGTTTGTCGGACTGTCTGTGCATTTAAGAGTCAGCCCCGACGGATTATAAAGTCCCTACTTGTTGACTTTCAAAAGTCTGAGTTTAGCTTCGTATAATGTCAGTGTTCACGTGCTTTAGAATCTCTGAGGTAGGTTCGATACTTTACCATCAGTTAAGGTAAAGTCAAACTTCTAGGTAAAACATTTCGATAGATGGCTTCAAACTATGCTTGTTTGTTGAAGTATAAGATCATCAAAATGCACTTATTTTAAGTGAAGGCTTATGCAGCCCTATAAGCACTTCAATGAATGGTAAAAATATGCTTAAGATTTCTTAGAAAATGGGCAATACGTTTATTTAAATACACTAAGTAGTTGGCATCTGGAATTTGCTTATAATGAAAAGACTCTCCAACATTTATGCTTTCGGTTTATTTAATACTTAGAAGTAGCAATAAATTCGGATATTTACTCCAAGGGAGGGATTGGATTACAATGCCAAAATGTTAAATAGACAGTAAAATTAATGCAAGATCATTTATTTTTAAAATTTTGCCAATTTCCACAGTCCCAGTTGAGCAGGTGCTTCTCGGGACTGGTTGCCCCCACGCTGTTGGACCAGATGATATTGCATTTTCTTTCTTTGCCCATTGTGTCTTCTAATGAGTACAATATAAAGTTACTGGTATTCAATGTTTAGGCTAAGCCTATTAATTTCCGGCCTTAGAGCCTGATAGTACAATGCTATGACTATGATACATCTTTTTCCTGTACTTTTTGTTCTACGGCTGGTTGATTGCATTAGACAATCAACCAGCAACAAATCAAAGTGTCAACCAACCAAGCGGCTTGCCAATTTTCTTAGCAATTTGCTTGTCATACAGTCATATTTGTCATCATCATTGTACCAGCCGAAAAGTAGAATAAATGGAAAAAGTCTTTATTTAATGGTAAAACTCGCTTATCACAATGAAATGCAAAAACAAAAAAAAAAAATTTGTGATTAGCATGTTTTGACTTTTTAAAACTCCACATGTCGTGTTGCCCTAGATTAAGTAAAATTTTCAAATGCAGAATTTGGAATTGCAATTTAAAATAATTATACAGAAAGTTTTACGATTTTATTTTTGAATAGACTTGTGTTTCAAAAAATTAAGTAAAAATTTGCCATTGACTACGGGCTGGACAATACACTTAAATTTTTCTATAATAATTGTAACATATTTTGGTATATGCTTAATATACCACACCACAGAAAAATCTGAAAGATAAAATACCAAAGTGACAAGTCGATTTTGGATTTTGGCAGAGATTTTATCAGTAACTGTTGCAGTTACTATTTCCAATATAATTCTTAACTAAGCCAGTGCAAGCTTTCACTAAACATTAAAGATTTTACAAAATATATATAAATATGTATATGTATATCTTTCATATACATATACACATATATACATAAATAAAGAGGATAAGATTTGAAAAATGAAAATAGTAGAACTGCCCAGAATAACTGACTTTCTGCCTGATTCTGGTTCATTGTTTTATTGTTGTGTGTGACATGAACATGGAAACATGTTGTTTTCACACATGAAAGTATTACCTTTAAATTTCTTCACTATACATTCACATATATCCTACAGGGATAAATGATGAACATTTACCATTCTTATTCTTTTACTTTCCATTCACTTCCTTTTTTCATTTTCTTTTTACTTTTCGCTTTTTCTCTTCTTAATTTTATTGTGCTGGACGCGTTTCTTTCTTTTAAATTTTTTTTTTGGTATGTTTTTTTTTCTTTTTTTCATGTTTATTGCTTTTGTTTCATTTCATCAATGATTCCAATATAGTTCATCCATTTTTAGACAATTCTGGTAGCATTATTACATATATAAATAAATTTATGGCAATCTTCCAAAAGACAACAAAAGACAACAGAAAGAAACACAGACGAAAATTTCTAAAGAACAAACAAAGAGTGGATTAAATTTGTGTCTAGGTAGATATGTAGAATTATGGTCAACTATTGTTACACTGATCCTATACATTCAATTTTAATTGACCATTATGAATTTTTCGTTTTATGCTCTAAAATTTTTACTTATCATACCACTTGTGTTACGGAATATTACAAATTTGTGCAAATGTTTATAACACTCAAAAGGAGTTTAAACAGATCTATCTTTTATTATAAGAATGAACTTAGAACCAGTTCCTGATTCGATTTAAGTCTATCTATCTGCCTGCGTATGTAAATTTGTTATCAAATATAAATCGCATTTTTTGAGATTTTTTATTGAAATGTGGTACTCAAATGCACAGACCATTAAAAATGGTTAAAATCGGATCTTTATTTCAACCGCTCTCCATATAAGGTCTTTCTTAAAAACAATAAAAAATTCTTACTTAACTTGAATCAAATTAAGCAAAGTGATGAAAAGTAGGCATCGATACCGAAAGGCCGTGCTTACCACGTGGCATATGGCTTTTTAAGTCCATGTAAGGTTTTGTAACACCCCAAGTGATTTTGAGATTTTCCCATCTCTTTTTACTTTAATGAATATTAAATAAATTTCTGAGCTGATTTAAAGCCTATAACTCTTTGATTTTAATAAAAATCGATTCTTAGTAATTACTATTTTAAAAGTACTTTAAAAAATATGTTAAAGTGAGTTTGGATGGTGTAATTTTCTTTTTTAATCCATTTCTTGATTTTGCATTGAAATGAAATTACAACTGTATGGTATTTAAGCATCGATCTTTTATAAAATTTTTACTTCTCCATTTGCTACTGTAAAAGATGATTTAGCGATTTAAAGTTGAATTAAAACCATTCTACAGCAAATGATTCAATAGTTCTGGCGACACTTGGTAGCTTTTGTTTTATCCTAACTTATATTTTACGTATAATTCCAACAATTGTGTCTCAGTCCTTTCAGAAACGGTAATTCTCTCAAAGATGCATAATCAAAACTTAGCTTAAAGTTTCTACATCGAAAATATTAAGTATAAATTAGAAAAAAATTTCCTGATTTAAACAAATCTATCATGAAATCTAATAAATATTTTATATGTTGAATTTCAGTTCTATTAGCTATCACGTACAAGTAAAATTCTCTGATACTATCGCACTCACTCAATCAACCATCTTCATTTGTTAAATAGATTGGTAATTTAGGGAATACTTAGATAATATTTTACCGCATATAACGCATAAATAATAACTTAAACAACAAAAGCAATAACAATAAATTCTTGTTATTATTCTTGTTCTTACTGTTGATTTTATGGCCACAAAGGCCACCAACAACGACTAAACTTGCTTATCACAACTTAAGTAAGTAAGCGAAACTTCTTCACATTATAACACTTAGCATATTTATAAAAAGAAGTAGCTACAAGAAAAATAAAACCTCCATGTTTCATAAAACTTGTGGGAACAAGGGAAAATCGTGAAGGTATATAAAAAATTCTTACTTTAATATGAAATTAAGAAAGCAAATATTCAAATTGTTCCTTCTTCTTTTGACTTTTAGTGAAGTTTAATATTTTTCTTTTTACCAAAATAAAATGCCAAAAGGCCGTTGCACTTGTATTTCTTTGATCAATTTAAATTTTGTTGTATGCTGTTTATTTGCTCTCATCAAATATTTTAATGAAATTTTTCAAATATGGTACTTTTGGCTTATGGGCGTTACTGTTAATAATACAATTCGACTCATTTCTCAGATTTAACCAAATAAATAATCTCTAAATAAGATGCCTAAGCATAAGTTTGCTTTCTTCATTGTTCAGAATATCATTTAATAAATCTGCGTATGAAATATATCGAACAATACCAAGAAAAGACTCACTCATTTGAAAATTTGCTCTGAAACTGAATAAGGCGTCTACAATTGAGAAAGCTATTTAGATCTGTTCAATAGAGATTCACGAATAAATAAAATTTACTTATGGAGTCGAAATCGATCAGTGAGCGTTATGGAAAGAGATCTAAAACTTAAATATCAACAAACTCGAATGTAAAAGAAATAAATTTGCTAGATCGAAGGTGTCCAGTAAAGACGGAAGTGTTTAAAATTTTGCGTAATATTTTGGCCATTTTTTTTTATCAGTAAAAATTTAATTCATTTTTACTGCTTGTTCCAAATTTATTTAACAATCTCTGATTTAAAAACAAATCGCTAGTTTTGATAATATTGACATTTGTATTTTTTTTTTATCGATAATCGACAACGGCGATTATTTCTTCAACTAAGATTAGAAATCAAAGCCTCAAAATGTAATTGGATTAGAAAGTTTTTGACATTTTTACCATTTTATATTTTAAAATAATCCTAAAACTTCAGAAAATATAATAAAAAATATGGTGAAAAATAATAAAAGATAAAGAAGAAGAAAATGTTATAAATAATAATTTTTGAAAAGGAATTAATATTTCTTGTTTACCTTTTTTTTATGACATTTCAGAAATACAATTTGACATGTAACACAATAAGTAAATAATAATAAACTGAATATATCAATAACGTGAACTATCTAAATAAAGCGTCCATCAATTTATCTAACCATCCAGTCATCCAGTCATCCATTCATCTAAACATTTATCTAAACATTCCATCATGTCACGTTATTTATCAGTTGTCTTTAAGAACTTGTCAGAATTCTGTCATTTGATGCATGGATATCCCAGTTATTTTTAAAAAAAGAATTATATGAAATTAATGAAAAATTTACAGACGGTCGAGAAAGATACTTAAACACCGTACAATCAACAAATTGATTACTAAGTTGAGACCATAAAAAATAAAGTTATAACTTTCACATTATTTGAAAAATTTCATTACGCGAAAATGGCTGCAGAAAATGGTTCAATCTGAAACAAGCTATAATTTGAAATTGAATAAAAATTATTTGCATTTATAAGTTATAAAAGTGTTTCGATCGTTACAATTTTAAATTGATTTAGAAAGTGCTTTCGAATCGATTGGTATAGAAAGGTTGAGTCTACTTCAGATACTTTGGATAATACACACATCGGGCACAAACTACAGAAATTATTCTTTACAAAAAAATTCCATTTTTCTTACTGTTTTTTAGTTTTTTTTTTTTTTTATATTTAGAAATTCCGCCATACAAGACAATCAAGAAAAAAACAAAGCGTACTCTAAAAATTACACATGTATATGTAAAATATATTTGTATTGTTACATGTTGTAATGTGCGTGAAAGTGAAATGTAAACAATCAAAAAATCAACAAAATAAATTGAAAAAGTAACAAAAACAAAAACTTACCTGGTTGTATAACATTTGTAACAACAGCAGCAACAACAAATGCTAAACCAACCGCAGTAGCGGCCATAAATAAACTAAATTTCGGTGATGGCCGCAATGATGATGACAATGTTGATTTTGATAATGATAATGATAATGATAATGATGATGATGATGATGATGATGATGATGATGAAAACATTGTTTGGCAGTTTTGTTTTAATTCCATATGCCGATGACCACTAGCTGCATCTTTTGTTGGCGCTTCTAATAAATGCATGCCGTAACACTTTGAAATACTCACAAAGCAAAAGAAAGGAAAATCAAAACGATATCGCCAACACTTCACTGCTTCTTCCGTTTCCATTCACTTTATACGTTTTTAGTTTATAAAATTTTTTTTTATTTTAATTTTTAATTTTTAGTTTTTTATTTTTTAATTATATTTGTTGCTTGTGCTTCGATTTCATTTATTGTTTACTATTTTTTGAAACTTTTAAAAAGTACAAAATAAACATTGAGATACGGCCAAGGAAGTAGCAAGTAGTAGTAGTAGGAAAGAGAGAGATAGAGAAGGAAGATGAGAAAAAGAGAAATTTATATAAATTAAAATACAATGAGAACAAACAAGTGCAACAACAACAACAACAACAACAACAACAACAACAACAACAACAACAACAGCAACATGGAAACCATAAGTGTGGGCGCAACTATTTCTCATAAACAAAATAAAATAAAATAAAACTCTAACCATCATTGTCATGTATGTGCATGTGTGTGTGTGTGTGTGTGTGTGTGTGTGCGTATACAGCCATACAGTGATATGTTGAAATTATATACAAACGATTGTGGCTTCTGTTTGTATGCAAAAGAGATGGATACATAGAATGAAACAGAGAGAAAGGATGAGAGAAAAAGTTGCAAAAATAAATGAATCAAAAAAGAAAAAAAAGCAAAAAGGAAAAAAATTTTTTTAATTAAAAATTTATTTGTAAAATATAAATGTTGAATACAATTTGTTTCTTTAGACATATGTTGCACATGAACATACATACATACATCCGCACATACATACATCCGCACATATATTTATTGTACATGTATAATCGATAATTAACAAAACACGTTGTCAAAATATTTTCTGAGTGCGTAAAATATTTTCTAGGGAAATTCATGTTCTGCACACCCATGAAAGCATGCATACACATACGCATCCACAAACCCACACACCCATACACTCATACACACATACACTCATATCTGTAGGCAAACTCATACTCATGTTCATAATATTTATGACTATTAAATTGTATCCGAAAGCGTTATTTTGAAGTTATTTTTGTTTTAGTGAATCGCTTTGTTGTTATTGTTCATTTGGTTTTGTTTCTCTTCTTTTGGACTTGTAGGGTGCGATCCTTTAACTTAATCAAATCAGCGTCATACCGTTAAATGGTTGGCAATTTAATGAAACTGAACATTTTCTAAAAATTACATGAGAAATTTGATGGTACATGGAATTTTCAATGAAATTATCTTAGTGAAGGATTAATGGACAAAATTTTTGGTAGGGCTTGATACTATCAAAATAAGGCCTTCAAAATGTTTATCTAAATCGATTTATGTTTACCTATAAATGTACAATTAAATTTGCCTAAAATTAATGTTTGCTCTTTTGTAAGAATTTCAATTTCATTTAGGCCAAAAGCCAATTTTGAATCTCTGTTTCAGTTCTTTTGTTCCGTTTAGAGATCTTTTGAAAATCGTAACTAACTTTATTGCCACAAAATGTGTATATATTGAATTCAAAATTATTCCGATAAAAACAAATAAAAATGTTATAAATGATTGTGGTCAGCTTTTAGACATGACTCTTAACTCCTAAGCCCCTCAATTTAATGTAAAGATTATAAGGAAATATTGAAATTTTCTGATAATTTGGAAGATCCCTTACTAATATTTTCATTTCATAAAAAACTATGAAGAATTACATTTAAAAGTTATCTTATCTGGCCTATATACTTCTTCTATAGCTTAAGCCACGCCCCCATATTAAATTTGCAGGGCACACAGATGGCCAGACAAAATGAAAAGCTTAAAACGTTTCAGAAACTAAAGTAAATTTGCCTAAATCAATTGCATTTTGTTAATATTTTGAACTCAAGGTCTTAGATAGCGCTACATAAACGAATGAATGAAAAAAATCACGGTACTTTGATAATTTTCTAATATTTTTCGCATACGCCATTGTGTCAGAATATGTCAACACACAGAGCCGCACTTGATACCTAAAATAATGTCAAAATTTGGAAAAAAAAATTCGTGACTCCAAATAAATGACAAAATGTAAATTTGATGCCATGAAAATGGCCGATCCAAACCAAAAGCAATAAAAATGAAAGCCAATAAATTTTGTGCCTTTTTATTACCATGACAAATTGTTGTCATTACTATTACTATTGTTAGTTTTAGAGTTATTTCCATTTACAAATTCAATTTACATTTTCTTTGTAACTAACAAACTCACAAATGAACGAATGAATGAAATAAAATTACAATTGCAAAAACAAAAAAAAAAAAAAAGAAAAAAAAACAAGAAAAAAATTATAAAATGAAATATAAATAATATGTTTTTACAAATGTTGCTATTGTTGTTGTTATTGTTGTTGTTGCTTTTGTTGCATTGATTACCATCAGTATTATCATTATTATCATTATTATTATTATTATTATTATTATTATCGGTTGATTTGAGTTTTCTATTTGGATGGGCCATAAAATTTATGCTTTTAATTGCATTTTATCGGGATTTCAACTGATTGAAAATTTCATATCTCACAAATATCATTTGCTACTTTGTTATTATTAGTTTTTTTGTTTGTTTTGTTTTTATTGTTATTGTGGCATTTTTTGATTGAATTTCATTTGATATTTTCTAAATATATACAAACATTTTGTAATATCGATGGATAAAAACATTTATATCAATTATCTGAAATTAAAATTTTCTATACAAATGTATTGGATCATATTAAAATGTATTAGTGATTTTTGGCGGAATTATAAAATTCTTATAATGCTCACTCGTTCGATTATATGAAGCGAAGATATAAATGACAGGTGACATTTCAATTTTGTAATGCAACTCTAAAACGTCAAAATATTGAAATTAAAAACAAAAATCAAAAAATCGTGGATATATATGATATATCTGAAGAAATGTATCATGCGATATTCTTATAGAAAAAGTAAAATTTATATAAACATATAAAAAAAACATGGTTCACGGACTGAATCGTTTAATTACATGTTAAAATTTTTAAAATCAAAAATGCATTACGCTTTCATATCTTTGGTCATAAAAAATAACAATGAAATTAAAAATGAATCTCTATGAAAGGTGGCCAAGATTCTACAAAAATTATAGTAAAAATTTATTAGTATTTAATTAATGTAAAGATTTTTCATTTCAAAAATTGGGCAGGGTACTTTTTAGTACATTTTAACTGATAACAAAAATGTTCCATCATTCATCTCTGGACTAAGTCATATATTTTCCGATCGGTTGCGCAATAAATGCTCGCCAATAAACTTCTACTTCTTAATATTTCTTTTTTATATTAAGCAATTTCAAATTGCCATTTTAGCAATTTAGGCAAAATATACCCAATATCCAAAAGAAAATATTTAAGTCCATTTAGAATATGTGCAATTTAAAAAAGAATCCAACTTCATGGAAATTTAGAATTAATGGACATGGATAAATTTTGTATCGATTTAGCTATATCCAACCGACTAGACTTTGAGTTTTTCATTGTCTGTAATAAGTGATCTCCCGATGGCTAAGTTAGAGCATCAAAACCATCTGAATCATCAGAACCAATGCAAATAAAATAGTTCATATGCATAAATTAATATTAAAATCGCTTAAATGGCCATGCTCTCAAGCTATTTTAATAATTGACAATATCTTTGATTATAATTCGTTAATGAATAACATTTTCCAATTTTTATTTTAGTAGAAAATCGAAATGGATTTAATTTGACATGGCAGATAAGATAAAGAAATTTTCATCTACTTACCATTTTTTCAATTATTACTCATGTTTAATCAGGTAAAGTATAAAAATGAAAAGGCCTAATTTTCTTAATAGATATTCAAGATATTTGTTATGGACCAAATTGAAAATTTTTCATTTTCTTTCTTTCACGTGCATTCCATAGAACTTTTTGAACATTTTATTAGCTAATTCATAACCCAAAAAGTTATAAATTTAAATAATTTTATTTACACTCTATTTAAAATGCTGATATTAACATAAAATACACTATAAAACATTTTTGCCATTCATTCATTCAATTATTCAATCATTTATCACGTCAATGAAATAAATGAATATTTAATCATACAAATGACTAAATGCATGCGTTTGTGTGAATAGTTAAGTTAATAGGTAAATGAATGTGCGTGAATGTGTGTGAATATTTATGCTTTTAATATATTATCTCATAATAAAATTTAATGTTTATTGACCAAAGTAACAATAACAATAACAATAATAATAATAACAACAACAACAACAACAACAACAACATTAAATATTATATATTAGAGAAATTTTTGCAATTATAGAAATATTAAATAAACACATGCATACATATATACATAAAGACTGCTTAATATACACATATATATGTATATATATATATATATATATATATGTGTGTGTATGTGTATGTATGTATGCATAAATTTATTGTATTATGGAAGTTTATTAAATTGTCATAATACTTGATCAAAATATTAATATTTAAATTTCTGTTCATATTAATTTTGTTGCTATATTCCATTATTGTCTAAATTGTCGGACAGACATGCATTAGACAGACAAACAAATATGTATACATTAAATAGATAAAGAAATTCTGCCTCAATATAAATTTTATATAATTTTCTAATTAATTGCATTTCTTTACAATTTTCACTTTCCATTTCATTTGCTTTGCCTTTGCAGAAGCTTCCACCACGTACATTTTCTAATAAACTACTTTCTTTATTTTAGTCGCCTATATATCAAATTTCACTCAACTAGCTTCAAAATTATGCCCTATATTTTAATAAAACAGAAAGTCATTCGTTTACAGAAGTAGGGCCTCAAGTGATCTTGATCCTAATTTTTCTGAACGTAGTTTGAAATATTTATTTAACAAGTACTTTTATAAATTGATTTTTCTCAAAAAGGAGAAAGTTCATTAAAGTAGTTCGATTTTAGTTATAACTATTCCCGGACGTCTTTGATCTATTAAATTTCATTAAAATACCTTTGAAGTTGCGGTCTGTACTTTAATATTCAATTTACATAGACAGACAATAAACATTTTCTAATTAGTTTGCATTTTTGACGCTAAAATTTTATCAAAATATCTCGAAAATTTGCATTCTTTAGCTTTATAACAAATTTACATGGATAGACATAAGATGGATGGACAGACAAATTCAAATTTTTTCAATTTCTCCATGAATTTCTCTCAGTCCCTCTTTCTCTCTGTAACATTTCCCCAACAAACGTACTTCCAAATAAAAAAAAAAAACAAAATTTAGTAAATAAATTTTCAATTAGACTTTTTTATGGTATTTTGTGTATAAGAGTTCGTTTGATTTGTTGCCAAATAAAAAAACAAAAAACTACAAAACAAAAATCGCATACCTTTAAAAATTAATGAATGAACATTTATTTAGTTTTTAACATTCATTCACTCAAACACGAATTATTTTCATTTACTCAATTGATCAACATTTTTATTCAATTTGTTTGGCTCTTTCTCACCTTCTATTTCTATCTCATTCAATTTATATTGTAATTTGTAATAAATAATTTCAAGATGAAAATATGATAAAGCAAAAAAAGAACAACGGTTCATATTTTTTTAATGTAAATAAATTACAGAATGAACAACAACAATAACATTTATTATAAGAAAATTATTGAATAAAAAAAAAAAAAGGAAAGAAAACGCTGAACAAGGTTACAATAATCATTATAGAAAAATGGAGAAAAGAAAAGTAATCTGATGTCATTTTTTTTTTGTTAATTTACAAAGCATTACAAAATAAAAAAACAAAGAGAGAGGACTAGCAAGTGTGTAAATGGGATAGAATGAATCGAAAAAAGAGTCAGAAGATAATAATTTACATTGTGAAATATTTACAAGTTTTTTTTCTCTCCCTCTTTCTCTCAATTTTGCTTCATCTCTACCCTTCTCACTATCTCTCTCAATTTTTCTCTCTTCCCATCAATTGTTCCACATCAATCTATTTTGCTATAATATGCGCAAAGTGGAAAGACAAGTACACACGTTAATAACATTTTTGTTATTTTACTTTGTCTTTTTCATGTTTATTCCTCTATCTCTTTTTTTTGTCTTTTTTTGTTTTGTGATTGATTGATTGTATTGTACAAATATATATGTAAGGCTCCCAACAAATTTATAAATATATATTTATTGTGTTAAATACATTCATCCATGAGTTACATAGAAATCGTACTTTATATTTTATGTGTAGCCTTGAGTAAATATTTCTTCAGCACCATAAATGGTTGAATGAATGAATTTTGTTGTTGTATAAACGATTTCTCTTTTCTTGTTACACACACTTTACATAACCAGTGGCATAATCAGCTGATCAAAATGTTTGAAACGACTTTGAATTAAAAACGTGCAATATCTCTCAATTTGTCTGTATCGCCGACCAAAGATTTGCAAATGCCGAGGCAACATATTCAAGGAGAAAGCATTTTGGAAAATTTTGCATATACATTTACATAAAAAGTTAGTCCAAACCAACTCAAAGAGCCAACCATCTTTAATTTGCTTATTATTAATTGCCCGATGTGAGACAAATCAATTCAGAAAATGATTTGATAACATAATAAATCTCTCATGCGATATATCGAGTATTCAAGAGTCGTTGCAAATTAAATGTAATTGTTGTTATTTGTTCTTTTGTTCATTGCAATTTTCATCTTCATTAAATAATCAAAGTAAGCGGGCACACTTTTTTTTATAATTACTTTACGTCTGTCATGTACTTTTTTTATCAGCCCGTCTATTTGTCTGTCTGTTCATCTTGCTAAGAAATATCATAAATTTTAATGTAATGCATTGAAAATTTTCTTATGAAAAACTTAGAAAATCTGTCCATAACACTTTCTTTCTTTCCTTTCTCTCTGTCTCTCTCTCTCTCTTTCTCTATTTATTTCACTTTTTATCTCACTCACTTTATCATGCATGCATATTTTTGTTATATAAAATACATAAGAAAATACAATAGATCCGGTTGCTGCGTATTATTTCTTATTGTTGCTTATTAATTTCATATTTCATTCCATTTATATTCGCATAAATTTTTAATACAAATGAACAAAAAATAAAATTTCATTTTCATTTACATTAAATTACTTTATTTTGATTTTCTTTTACGATTTGTATAATTTCTATTCTTCTTCATTTATTTTGTGGTATTACTGAATTTTTTTCTATTTGTTTTGCACTATTTTGCTTTCATTAATTACGTTTGTTTATTAGCACCATGTGAAACATTAACGGTTTTAATGTAAAATGGCAAAATCTGCCAACGGTTAAAGCCGAACTGAAAATTAGAAAAATGATGAATGAGTATTAAGCGCAACTGAGCGCGGATATATTTTTCTTTCTGTTTTCTTCTTTCATATTCACTTATTGCTAGCTAAAATGCTCTCTTAATCTTTCAAGTTGCTCATTTTAATATGAGCATAACGAAAGACTTGAACAAAAAACGTGATCTTATTGTATTAAGTTAAAATACATTGCTTTTATTTGTGGAACATGAATTGGATATTTAACAGGGTTGCCACATCTCTCATAACTATTTTGTATTTCAAATATTGTAAAAAAATTCAGCAGTACTAAAAAGTTTATTTTTTAATGTGTTAGATATAATTTTCTAATAAGGCAATCATCGATATTGGTAATTCAAGGTGCCATGGAAATAATTTGAGCTAACATTCTACATAAGAAGAAAATTTAATATAAACATTTTCATGAAACAAAATCTATACAAACAATACCTGCAAATAGATAGAAATTTAATATCTTAAGTAAAAATGAAATATTTTGTATGATGGATGCAACATTCTATAACATCGCATGATATATTTTCTTAAACTGAAATTTTTTTTATAAAATATGCAAAGCATGTTTACGTATTTTTTCCAGTAGAAAACAAAATTATATATAAAAAATTGAAAAGTGATACTTAGAGGAATAATTTTTGAACGTTTTTTTTTAATGGAATTTCCCATTAAAAAAAGATCAAGTAAAATGAAATAACATTTTAATACTTTTAAGTGTTATTTGTATATTAAAATTTATTGTGCAATTTATTTAACTGTCTCCCTCCATTTTAATACTTCTATAGAAAAATTGATTTAATTTGCACCCAACGAAGAGTAAAACATCGGTTTATAGTCCATCTGCCGAATAAAATTGAAAATGAAACTGAAAATTAAAATTAGAATCATATAAGAAAAACAATAGACTCAAATTTAAGTTGATTTTCAATCACTCTCCATATCTATAAAGCATAAAATACGACATGGCTGAATACTTTTAGAGGTCCCATACTTTTCAACAAAGATTTTTTGTTTTATAGTAAAAATTGAGCAGCATAAACGACATTTTTACCTAATGCATTACGCCTATTTTTAAGAGATGGGCGTAACCATTTCAGATTTTTCATATTAAACAAAATATTTTAATGTTTTGCATACCCGACTGTTAAACGGTTTTAGAAAGCCCTTACCAGAAAAATTTATCTTTAGCTCAACGCATTCAAGTTACAAATCTTTGTGGCTTAAAAGTTGTGAACTCTAACTTAAATACCCATAGAATTTTGCTAAAGCATACATTCGACAAAGTCAAACATTTGGACAAACTTAATGCACTGCTACAATTTTTATGAATTTAAAAATCTATTTAGAAAAACTATTTAACTTCCATGCGTTTACTACGTGACAAATAAATGCAATTTCAATGGTAATTTCATTTTCTGCCATAATGATTATTTAACTGTTTGTTGGTTAATTTGCTCGGTTATTCGGATGGTTAGTTAAAATTTCCTTCTTGAATTTTTCTATATAAAAATTCATTCAATTTTTTTATGCTTCTATTTTTTTTGTATTTATTTGTTAATTTTGTACGACACCAAACATTGCGCGATAGGAAAACAAAAAAAAAATAAAATAAACAAACAGAAAAATTGTATGTAATTTTCATTATTATTACAATGATTTTTTGCTGGGTTTTGTTTGGATTTCATTTTGCTTTCCTTTGATTTAATGGCCCACAATATAATGCAAAACTATTGATATTTCTATTAGCAAAAACACAAGTTTATAAAATTGATAAGTAATAAAATTTGTATATAAAATTCCAAAATTAAAGTACAACCGATAATCACGAGTGTTTGGCATAAGCAAGCCCAATATTTTTTTACAAAATTTTTTTTGAAAATTTTTAGCAATGGAAACGTTTTAAGAAAATAATTTTTATAAAAAAATTTTAATAAAAAAATTACACTAAATATTTCTAAGTGTATCTAAGTTTTTAACTTTAAGCATTTGGTAAGACTTTCTTTTTTAAAAAAGTTTTTATTTTAGACTTATTTTATTAAGTACAATTTAAAGAAAATTTATTTTTGTAATAAACTTCTAATGGTAGACTTTAATTTCTACATTAAAAGTACGGCTGTAGCACATTTGAATAAAATACAAGGCAGCTCATTCTTGATTACCCATAACTCATACTTTAAAGAAAAAATTTTCAAATTTTTTTAAAGGAATTTATATTTCCTAAAGTTTTATAAAGAATATAAATCTACTAAAGTGAGGTACATTGATTAACAGCATCTTTAAGGCATCAATCTTTGATTTTTATTTTATTTGGCTTACATTTTATTGCATCTTTGAAATAAAAAGAAAATTACAATCATGGAAAAAATGTTATTTCTCTTTTTAAAATGAACTCGTTTCATTAAGCCTTTAAAAAAAAAACCTTTTTCTAACAAAGCCCCAATTCAATTAAATCTACAAAAACTGTATCACAATATATTTGTTGTAATACTGAAGAGACTTAAGAGCGATTTTACTAATCGGCTTATTCCAAAATATACAATAAATAGTTTTTAAAAAAGTAAGGAAAAAAAATTTCTCTTTCCCCTTTAATCATTATTTTTAAGAAGCTAAAATCTTTAAAAAATTTTCAAAAAATCTCAACTTAAGTCTGCTTTTAGAAAAACATTTCTTTGTTTTTATTTTTCATTATTTTTACTTTGATTGGATTTGAATTGATTGTTTTGTAATTTGATCGCCCACAGTACAAAATGGCACATGATATTTATTTGAATAAATACATAAATGCTTCCAGCACATTGCAATTGTACTTAAATATATGTTTGTGTGTATAAGCCAAGGCCAGTCGGAGAATTTTAGTCATTCGGATTGCCATGCAAATAAACTCAAATGAAATGCTCAAATAAAAATTGATTGATGGAATTTATGAATGCCATGCATTTCCATTCTTTACATCATTTTAATCTTGCATTGCAAATTTAACATGAATTCACTCAAAATTTTTGAGAGGTTAAGCGTATTCTAAAATTTTCGAAAATTCTCTAAAGTTTGTAGAAAATGAGAGACCTAAATCAAGGCGCTACTTTTTATTGATATTGCCAAAGTTCTACTTTATTCTTTATTGTCTCATACAAAGTATGAGATAATTTTGTTCGAAATAAATCGGAATATAAAACGTAACATTATCCATATTTTCAATATGGTCCATTCTAATATTAAGGCATTATATGAAAGCGTGTTTCAAAAAAAAAAAAAGTATACTTTGCTAGTGTTTTAGAGATCCTTTAGAGAGGCAATAATAATTAAAGCAAAAATCACGTAATAATATTACAGTAGGGGCTGAAACCAAATACAGAATACTTACTTGATATTTTAATATCTAAAAAATGGAGCATTCTACTCCATATTGTACAAAGAATCAAAATGTCATAACATTTTTGTGATCAACTATCTAAAATGTTGAAGTTTTGCCATTTTATTTTTCTTGTAATAGGGCTTTGTATGAGGAGCAGGTCCATCTTTTTGCCTAAACATTTCCACGCTCTAAATTTTATTAAAATATCTCAGAAAATGTAGTTTGTAATTTGATTACCTAAATACGGGAAAAATGTATATTTTAAATCGGATACGGCTTCGCAAATAGATCGACATAGTAAGCAAATTTTTTGAGACATTCAAGCAAGCAAGTGACGAGGTAAATTAAAACGGCATCACACTTTATAGCGCCAATAGTTTATCAAAATTTTAACGGTAGCTCTTTTAGGTAAAAATATGTATGAATAACAACAACAAACACAAAAAAGCAATAATCATATCTAAAAAGGACAAAGCAAAGCAACAATTTCGAGAATTTCATACATTTCTGCATGCCCCTGTAAAAACAACTTTGCTGGTACCTGAGCCATTTGATTTTCACTATATTATATGTACCTTTCTCTTTCTAACTAATGTTGCTTTAAATATGACAAATATCTTTGTTTTATAATAATGATTTTTAATGGATCATATGCATCCATTAAAAATCTACAGTTTATTAGCGTTCGCAGTGATTATAAGTTTCAGTGTAAAAGTGTAAAAGTGCCAAAAGTCAAGTATGAAAATTATTAACCATATACATTATAGATATGTGTATATAAAATAAAAAAGTACAAATTCATGTGCATGTATGGAAATGATGCAGGGTTTAGAGTGCCAAAAATGAGAGTCTGCTCTACGTTTGCGATGGCCATAGAGATAGTTGCATTTATGATTTTTACATAGTGTTAACTTTATATATATACATATGTATGCGTGTGTATGTGTGTGTGTATGTGTGTGTGGGTGGGTGAACTTGTGCACATTTGAATGAAACTTATGCAATGAAATGTGCTCTAAGTCTTTCAAAATTTCTTATCACTTCATGTTCCGGTTCATGTGTTAATTTTTCCATTTCGCTTTTTTTTCATCCTTCTATTTTGTTTGAGTTTAGTAAAATTCAAATCATTAATTAAGGAAAATGCATTTGAATGCAATTAATTGAATTGTCGTCCTCTCCTTTTGTTTCATTTATTTCACTTCAACAAATTTATTTCTAATACAGAAATTTTACATTAATTTTTTTTTTGCTCATTTTGTTAATTAAAATAAGTGAAAATATCGAATATAAGCGTATGAAGTTGCTTATGTTATGGAATTTCCAAGACTAAAAATACATTAGTACTAAATTAGAATGTTGCAAAAAAAAAAACCGAGCTATATTTTATTTTTCCATGTAGACATAACTGCGAGTTTTTCTACAAATTTACCAGTAAAATGCTTAAAGAAAATTTGATTTGCTTGGCAAAATATTGGCAAAAAATCTCCCACTAAATAAATGATCATAATTTGTATGATTTGGATCATTTTCATCTAGAATTCACGCAAATTTATTTTTAATTTACCAGATGACATAATTAAAATCGATTTGTTCGATAGGACAAACCCATTGAAAATTAAAAAATGCGTAAAAATTACTAAATCGATACAGCATTTTATTTCTTGATCAAAAATCTAGTTCATTAACTTATTTCCTGTTTTTTTTTTGTGGTCTATAGCGATTTACATCGATTGAAAGAAGCAACACTCAAAAAAAAAGCCAAGCCTACATTTTCGCCATACAAATCGAACAATTTCTCTTCTGTTCTTTGAAAGAAATATTAGTAAGAAAAAATTCTACATAATTCTTTCCACATTTGAAGCAGAACCAAATTTGAGTGAACTACATAAAATTTATACGTTTCTATTTCAGAGCTGTAAAAATATTTTTGAAAATTTTACAGTATAAGTGAAAAATGGAAATTGCATCCATCTATATTTCAAAAATTACATTTTTTATATTTAGGCATAACAAAAATCTTTGCGAAATTGAGCACGCCTGCTCAATCTTGGATATTTGTTTTCTTTGCTTATCTAAGTTGTTATATATTTTTTTTTTTAAAGAAAAATCTACATTGTGAAAATAATTTTTTTAATTTTCTAACTAAATAAAAGTGCAAAATGGGGAAATCAAGCGTTTATTCTACATATTTATTATAAACTTGTTATAAAATGTGCAAGAAAAATGAAATGTTCAAAGTAAATTCTCAATATGATCTTGTGTATATTGTTGCCTTAGCAGCCATTAAGATGCAGCCCAAAGTAGTTTATCAAACAAGTCATATGCAAACATGAAACTATTTTAACAAAAAGAAAACTTTTCCTTTTCTCTTTTTTTTTTTTTTTTATTGTCTGTTTTTGGAACTAAAAATGAAAGCAATAAGAATTTAACAACATTATAAACTTATTGAAGATTGTTATACCTGGAAAATATCTGCAACAATTTGTTAGTTAGATACATGAAAGTTACTGGATGAGAGAGAGGGATATTGTGAAGGGAGATATTTAAAAATAATTGCAGGATAATTAAAACTAATACAAAATTACAAAGGCCTAAATGTTTCAACTTATAAATATATAAATAAAGGGTGTTACAAATTGATCGATTGCCTTTATAATATTTTAAACTTTTATATCGATATAATCAATTTAATTCTAATGGAGAATTTTAGTTATATTGTAAGCCATTTCAAATCCCACTTTAGATTCATAAAATCAGTGAAATAAGTGTTATAAAGTTCACGAGTGTAAAAGTGCTACACTCTTGAACTTTATAACGGCACTTAACCACTATGCCACATTAGACTTTAAGGAAGAATGTTAAAAGAAAATTAGCCGTTAATTTGAAAATTCTTTTTTCATATGGAATATTTTTCAATTTTATATGAAAAAATATGTTTTACAACAAATCCCTATCACTCACTCACATTTCAACCATCATTATCTTCCGAAAGTTGTTGTTGCATAATAATTAACAAGAAAATATGCAATTAATAAATAGAAATTATCACAAGAAGTGAATCTTGAGAATCGTTCTTATCCAAACGAATTTCATTAAACTTAATGACCTAATTTATAGATGAATTTAAATTAGATAAATTTGAAATGTTATTCTTATTCTGTAAAGTCCTAGATACATTTTTAAGATGATCGTTTTATACTCCCAAAAAAAAAATTCTCTACTAAAATCTTTTAACTTTTATAAAATTTAAATATTTTAATATCAATTAGATTTTAAGGCATTTTCAGTAGGCTTTAGATACGATTTTCTGGCAAACAGTTATGATGATATGATGATGCTCAGAGCACTCATTCGCCTTATATGGACTAGCTAAGATCAAGTTATTTCGTAACTTTTTTCCATAAAATTATTGATTTCGTTGGACATGCCTTAAATATGCTGAAAATTCTATGCCATATTTGTTGTCTTTAAGGCAACATTTTTTTTTTAAACTTAACAATAAAAATAACATTAACAATAAGAAAAATAAAACAACAACAACATAATAATATTAAAAACATATGTTGTACGAGCATTCACTTTAAATAATGCATTTTCTATTTACAAAAAGTATTATTTAATAGATTTCTAGTGGAAGCCGCATCATCCATACCATCTCACTTTTTACTTTATTCAAAATAAACAGCAATTGCTGCCGTTTAAATACCTTACTTTTACTTGATTTGTACAGTGCCTTAAATTCATTGCAAATGTATGTATGTAAGAAGAAGAAGAAGAAGAAGAAGAAGAAGAGGAGAAAACTTGAACTTTTTTCCGCCCAAACGAAATGAAAGTCTGTTTTTAAACTGAAATGATTTTTCTAAAACGGACACTTTATATTTATAACGATTTAAATCTGTTAACCTGAACAATCGTCAATTCTCAAGCTTATACAAAATTTCGAAACATTTTGATGTTATTTTTGAACCGCCAAAAAAACGTATGCCATTGAAAAATTATCCTATTTTGGAAATAGATTATTTGAGGGTAAATTTTTCAAATGGCCATATCGATTCAGATTTTTAAGCCACTTCCATCCATTGACATAAATTTTTTCAAATATTTTTATAATTTTTTTTTTTTTACACTTTTTAATTTTGCTTTCACTTTTAATAATTTTGATGTGATATTTAGATGATATGAAACCTTTTTAACCGACTTTTTATTTATGGTTGTTTATATTTTCTGTGTCTTGTTAGAGTTCACAGTTTACCATTCGTGGCATGGTTGTTGAAAAGTTTCCTTCTTTACCAAAAAAATTTCATGCTCTTTTTCAAATTTATTTCTCTTTTGTTCTTGAGTATTAACATCATTTATGTTATTGTAGATGTTTCGCTTTAACACTAATTCAGTTTTAATTAAGTGTTTTATGCAAAATAAGTTTTCGTGAATACATTTTTCGTGAGCACATTTCATGTAGAGTTAACTAAATGTAGTTTTACTAACAACAATTTTCGGTTTAAAAAAAAAGTTTCAAAATAAAACAAAAATAATGAATGAAAAATAATGAAGTAAAAATAACAAACAAACAAACAAACAAACAAACAAACAAACAAACAACAATAACAAAACATGTCAGAAAAGCAACATTTTAATTGTAATTGTAACAGAGACACATGATGATACCAACACATTTCTGTTGGTATCATCACAAATATCTCTAATGTTAATGATATGCGTTATAGCAGAATATTCCGCAATGGCATCATCATCAGCTGGCACATAATTGCAAAGTTGAAAAGGAATAGAAGAAAAGAGATTTTCAGATATGCAAAGTGGTTTTGGACAATCTTAGACAAATGTTAATTCGTTTGGAACATTTCATTTAAAAAATAATTGCAACTTTTAATTATTTTTTTTCTATTAAACAAGGGCACATTTTTTTTTTTTTAAGATCATAGTTAATACTTACAAAAATGAAGCGATCGTGCCTATTTTCGATTAAATCAAAACCCAAACAAATACTCAGTTTTGCCAACTCCTTCAAAAAATGCGATCTTTTTTTCTTTTTTCTGTTTAAGCAAAAAAAGTACATAAAAGGTCTTCAAAGTAGTGGACTTATTTTTATATTTGAAAAACACCACATAAAATTAATCGGTGCAACATTATTTTATTAAAAGAACAAAATTAAATAAAAATGCACACACACACACACACACACACACACAGTTAAAAGAATATTTTATAGCCCTGTAAGTATTTTTGCAGTAATAAAATAAAGTTGCTTAAGAAAAATTCATTGTGATTGTGTGTCTTAAATATCTTTAAGCAAATTTTGAAAATTATCCTTTTAACACCCTAAACCATTTATACAATTACCTACAGAAGGACTTCAGACAGATTTACCTGGTTTTATATTAATAACATAGAAACGCGTGGAATGCTTACCGTCCATTCATCCGTCCATCCCTCGGCCCATATAGCCAACCGTCCATTTATCTGTTAATTTATCCTTCCATCTCTCTGTCCATCCATCTGTCCATCCATTTGTCCATCCATCCGTCCATCCCTCGGCCCATACAGCCAACCGTCCATTTATCTGTTAATTTATCCGTCCATCCCTATGTCCATTCGTTCATCCATTTGTCCATCCATCCATCCATCCCTCGGCCCATATAGCCATCCGTCCATTTATCTGTCCATACCTCTGTCCATCCATCTCTCCATCCATTCATTTGTCCACCCATCCACTTTGGCGACTTTTAAAAAATTTAAGAATTATAATTAAAAAATTTTCTAAGTCATGAAATTTATAAATTAAAGTTGTAATTTTTAGTTGAACGTTACTTTTAAGAAAATGGCCTCAAAAATTGCACCCATCTAAATCGAACTTTGTTAGTATGTGAATTAATTTTATTAATATGCCGGTTTAATAACTCGCGAGTATAAAGCTTTTTAATTGTTTCTAATGTTTTGCATTTACAAATTAATACAGAAGTAACAGAAAGAAATTGAATACATATTTTTTAAGGTTTTACTTAAAATAATTGCAGAAATTAAATTTGAATTTGCTATTCCATTAAATTTGATAAAATAACCCGCAACGTAAGTCTTTAAACAACAAAGATAAGCAGAAAATTATAAATAAACAACTTGAGAATATGAAACATTACAATCGACCAAGACCGACTCTTAAATGTCTTATGCCACTTTGCTTAATTCAATGAAGAAATCAAGAAAGTGATTTATAAGTTAAGGCTTTTTTTTACTTTCAAATGATGTGAAAAATTTGTTGTACAAGGAGGGGGCCAGAGAATGGTTGTTACAAGAAATATTTACATGGATAAGTTTCGAATGAACGGAGGGATGGATGGAAAGGTGGACGGAAGGATTGGCGACAGTTGGATGAATAGAGGGATGGGCGGATGGATGGACGGATAAATTGGCGGATGGATGAACAGATAAATGAACGGATAAATGGACGAATGGATGGACGGAAGGATGGACGGATGGATGGACAAATGGATGGACAAATGAATGGACAGAGGGACGGACGGATAAATGGACAGATAAATGGACGGTTGGCTATATGGGCCGAGGGATGGACGGATGAATGGACGGTAAGCATTCCACGCGTTTCGATGTTATCAATATAAAACCAGGTAAATCTGAAGTCTGAAGTCCTTCTGTACGTAATTGTATAAATGGTTTAGGGTGTTAAAAGGATAGTTTCCTCTTTTTCATTTTAATTCATTTCACTTAGACTCTCAACGTTTCATAAAATTTATTTTTATTTCTCTTTCCTTCATTCACATTTTCTATCTCTCTCACTCTCTATTTCCTTCTATGTGTGTGTGTACTTTTATACAAAATGACAGAATCCTTTGGTATTAAATTCCTTACCACTGAAAATTATTTACCAGTTAGGTCGGATTTTTCATTTTTTTTTTTTTTTTCATCATTTAATACTCTTACTAATTATGGTTTTACTTTAACCACACTTTTTGTACAAACAAAAAGAAACAAGAAAGCAAAAGCAAAAGAAGGAAAAATTGAAAGAAAACTTTAAAATAATACCGTAAGAAAAAAAAAAGACTTAAAGAATTAACTGAATAAAAGTAAATCAAAGTAAAGGGAGGAATGAAAGCAGAATAAAAGAGAAAATAAGAAACATGGCAAAAAAAAAGAAAGATATGCATTTAGAAAACTAGAAGAAATATTAAGTAAAAGAGGAAGGATTATTTTATTTATCTGAAGCATAATTGTATAACTCTAGCACTAAGTGTCTACAATTTTGTAAAAAATATTTTAATTTACTTTACATTATGCCACATTTTATAAATAATATATTTGACCGCAAGATTTGAATTAGACATTTGCAATTCTATGTCAATTCATGAACACTCTTAAATAGAAAATGCTATAAATCAAAGGAAAGGGCACCGCTTCACCAAATGATTAGATAAGATTTTCATTTGCAACGTGGCAACATTAAATCTTAAGCTCAAACGTTTCCTTTTTTATTTTATCTCTAATTTCTTAGTCTCTTAACCACTTAAAGCAAACTTGCCAGTATTTTATTCTGAGTGTTTTGAGTGGAAACCCCAGGGGTGATGATCAATATGCTTCAGTTAACTGGAACGTCTGTATATAGGTGAAATATTTTCGATATATAAAAGTGTAAAAGGCGTAAATTTCTCCATAAAAGCATATTTCGTTATAAATCATTTGTACAACATTAGTAAAAAAAAAAAAAAAGTAGGCAATCGCACAAGCAAGCAACCAACAATTTTTCCTTTTCCTTTTCCTTTTCCTTTTCCTTTTCCTTGTTTTACCTTTTCTTTTTGCCATTATATCTCTTACTCACTCTATTTAACAGTGAAAGCGTACACTCTGCATTAATTTTGCTTTGCAACTTCTAGTGTTTGGTTATATTTTAGATTGGTATAATGATGGTAATAGCCTTTAGAAATATTTATTATCTATTTAACAGCCCAGTTAAATATTTCACATAAACACAAAAAAACAAGCACAAAATAAAAATAGAAATAGAAATAGCAGCAACATTACGAATACTTTACAATTATTCAGTTAATAAATAAGAATTTTCTAACTGTCATCAGATGTTTCACTACTGTCAACTAAATAGTTGCTCTTTTAATTAAATTGAAGTACATAAATAAGCATATTAAGACATAATGTCATTTGATATTGCCAACCACCCACAAATCTAATGAATTAAAATATAAAATAAAAAATAAAGCTTGATATTAGATTTTATTGTTTTTATAAATGAAAATGAATTTATTAAGTTGCTTCATTCTATCATTCATTGAATAATGCTTCATAGATGAATGACTTAAATATTGATTTGTATAATGAAAAGTTATAAAGTAATAAGAAATTTCTAACCAATGTAAGATCATAAAAGGTATCAACAAAAATTCTATATAGGAATCCATAAAATAGTATAAGAATAAAAAATTATCATCAAAATTTTAAGAATTTTTCAAAATTCTAAAAAGTCTATTGGTTTAAAGTTGGCCTTATGCAAATTCTATATAACTACCAATTGTGATTTTTTATTATACAAAGGGTTAAAAAAACGGGCAACACCAAGAACGAAACCTGTTACGAATATTTTAAGTATTTAGAGATATCCAAGATCACTTCTCAGGTTTCGGTCTACTTCAAAAACAAATTCATTTAAAGATAACAATTAAGTGGACAGAAAAATATCTTAATTTTATTTACAAACATTTTTAGATAATTTATAAAAATATTCAGCGATAATGATCCATATAATCATAAAGTATAAAGTAGTACGATTTGGCACTTAAATAACGCACTGTGAAAAAATTTAGGCAATTTAATATAGATCAACATAATTTTATATGATATTGCATAATTTAGGGCGACTTAATGCGTTATACGATGATTTTATGGTAGAAAAATTAATTTAGTCCAATTTAGCACTATTTAAAAGTTTAAACAATAATTTATTGCAATACACAATAATGCACAACAGAGCACAATTAAATGTAATTTCGTGCGATATTAAAAAATTTGGCGCGTTTTAAAGCGCTATAATTTAACCCAATAGAATTTCATGCGGTTTAGAACGATTTAATGCACTCTAAAGCAATTCAGTGCAATTAAGTGTAATTTTAGATAGATTTGTGATTTTTGATCACTCCAAAATACTATAAAAATCAATTGGCCAAAATTTTTTTTTTTTGATTTTATATGAAGTATAGATCGCATTAAAAATTTAGTACACCTCACTTTCTACATTAAATTAAGCTTTCGCATTTTGGATTATATGCCATCAAATTATAATTAAAAAGTTCGCTCGATAGTTATATCCAGGGAATTTTTCAATTTTCATAAGAAATATATCTACAACAACAATGATAACAATAATAAGTGTCAAGAGTTAAACTGATAACGCCACTGCTTATGGATTTTTAGTCTGGCTTTGATCAAACAAATAATTAAGTAATGATAATAATAATAACAACTATTAACAACAACAAAAAAAATAAAAAATAAATACAATAAGTGTTATTGATAAGAGAAATAAACCTTGAGCATTACTTTCAAAAACCGTTGACAGTAGAATAATCAGTGAATTTGTGGCAACAAGAGAATACTGATGTGACAACGTTTTTTTTAATAACTTGTCATATAAACTTTTTTTTTTTTTTTTTTTTGAAAATTTTAATAGTAAACCGCGTAAATGAGTTATGTGTAAACAACGAAATAAAAATGTGTACATTTTTAAAATCTCTGTATGAAAAAAAAAATTTATTTAACATTGCAATTGTGATTTTATACCGTAAAATAAATAATAAAGCTCAAAATTATTCGCAATAATAATATTTAATTCTTTTAATTTTTTCATACAATTTCACCAGCATCACCAAAGCTTATACGACATTCCAAAATGGTCCATGATAAATAGCATGGTTACTGATAAATTTATTTGGTTTACTGATTTTAATAAACTTTTCTCGTACATTTCCAGCAAACACGATTAGATATGAATTAAAAGTTTTACAAAAATGTTTGAAATTTTCTTTCAAATCAAATTGATTTGGAGTAGTCAACATGGTTATTTTATGATTTACATGCTCCAGACAAACAACTTCATTTACCTGCCAAAATAGGAAAAGCCAATAAAAATAACAACAGCAATAAAAATACGAAGAAGTAGAAGAAGTAAAAGAATAGGAGGAAGATTTTGTATGATGATGAAAGAATTCATAAACTAATCTACATACATTTAGTTCTATGTAGCACTTAAAGAATTTTGCAAACAGTTTACAGTTGAATCCGTTTGCCCAATAGTGGCAATTTCTGTATATGTAAAAAATGTATGCACTTGCATCTAAATAGACTTTCAAATATTTATCTATGAAATTATATGATAGTTATTGCAATATCAAACAATAATGTGTAACAACAACAAGAAGGAAGCATTCAAAGACCCAACATTCCGTTTTAATCTAGACATTTCCATCTGCATT
This sequence comes from Melophagus ovinus, assembly GCA_023089585.1. Classification (NCBI taxonomy): domain Eukaryota; kingdom Metazoa; phylum Arthropoda; class Insecta; order Diptera; family Hippoboscidae; genus Melophagus; species Melophagus ovinus. The sequence goes on from JAKKIB010000190.1 coordinate 250,043, forward strand.
TCCATTTGCATTACCATCTAAGCGTCTGTTTGTTGTTATCATTTTCATTGATCGTAAAAATTGTGGTAATAACTTAAAATTTAATACAAAACATTGAAAGTTCTTATCAACAGATTGAGAACGAAAATAGATGAAATCGGTTAAAGCATGCGCCTAGAACAACATTGACCGATTTGAGAGCAGCATTGATCTCTTAAGTAAAAATTTGAAATATTTCGTCAATTAATGGCAGTCTCACTAAAAATATTACAAAGCGGCCAGGCCCACCTTTAAATTTATACTTATTTTTCTTGATTTGGATAAATTGAACAGTTAATTTAGATAAAATGCAATAATTTTGCTGGTGAGCATTAAAGAAATATTTTTTTCATTGTTCTTTTTCTCCATTTCTTTCGATTTTATTTAATAGTTTAGTTTAATTTTTTTTTTTTTTTTTTTGGTTTTTCCTGCTACTTATTTCTCAGTTACCCTCTTTCCAAAACTCTACCATAAATGAAAATCTATTCATTTTGCTCTTGATACTTTTTTGCTGTCATTTTCTTTACATACTTAAACATGATTCTGATTTAATGTGTACTATGAGTTTTTCTATTAACTTTATGCGTTTATTGTTTATCTTCCATTTCTAATCTCATTCTTAATTTCATTCGTTTTCTTCTTCTTCATTTTTGCCAACACTATTTTGTATTTTTTGAAAGATATTCCATAGATCTAGCGTTTTAGCTTAATGTGTGATTTCATTGATATTGTTGTTTTGATTTTTACAAAAAAAAAAAAAAAAAAAAAAAAAAAAACACGTAGCAACACTCTGCGTATGCCAAAAAGGCGAATCTTTTTGCTAATGTTGCTGTTTTAAGTGTAACAACTTATGTGTAACAAAAAAAAAAAAAAACAGAAATGAAAAGTCAAAAAAAGACAAAAATAATTGTAAATATTTTTATAATGACATAAATCCTTGGATGCTTAGATTTGGCAAGCAAACATGATATGAATGTATTTAGCAATTGTTGATTGCAAAAAGTGAATTATTGTATGAGCAACGACATCTAGTATTCATTGCCGTTACCATACAATCCTGTTATTTGACGCATGACATTGTTCTGTACGCAATTTCGTACAATACGTTTGCGATTTTTTACTATCTACATGATTAGTAAAATACTTCAATGGGCTTCACTTAGACTCTTAGACTGTTATATGAATTTAAAACTGATTTGAGCTTATTCGTCTCTAGATCCCTCTATTTTTTAATTAGCTCTAAGGAGGTTAGAGTAAATTCTTTTAAGTTGTAGAAATTGAGTTACAAAGTCATTTTTGAATATCAGGCCATGAATGGTTGTACTTGGTTTTATGGATTGCCAGGTTTTTGCCCAAAATTTGAACCTACATATTCCAGATATTGTGGCGTATTCATCAAGCTTCTGCCTATTTGTCAATTTATCACTAAATTTAGTATATAGAAATTTTTAGATTGTTAAAAAATCTTTAACGATAAAGCCCAAAATCATGCAATTTGTTCGATCATGTTCTTTAAAAGAATAGATTTCTACAATTGTGAAAGCGTTTTCATATATTCACGAATTTAGTATTTTTTATTTAGGATATTTTGAAACGCACTTCGTTGGAGTTCTGACTTGTTGAGATTCGATATTTATTTTATTTTATAACTTTCATCATAAAAATATCATTCTAACACCATTTAATGGTTTTACCCTTTCTGAAGAAAAGTGTAATGTAAAATTTCAAATAGATTTTTTTGTACTTTTAAACATTTTCCTTCATATGAAATATAAAAATTGCCCTCATCACAAAGACAGTTACTCACGTCTCTCTTTATTGGCTGTCACTTACTATCAACACAAAACCATTAAAACTAACAGACAATTTACAAAATTTTTTTCTATTTAACTTGTCGTTCTACTTTTAGAAATTATTACATGTTTCACTTTCATCACATTTTTTCTCATTTGCTATTCATATATGTCACGTTAATGAAAAATGAAAAAGTATAAAAGCAAAAATAATTAAAGGCAATTATTCAATTTGTACAAATATCTTGTATTTTTAGTGAACTAATTGGTCTATTGACTGGGCCATTTTTACTCATTTCTAATGAATTTCACTAAACAAAAATACTACAAGTAATGATTTATGATTTTATAAAATAATTTAATTAAGTAATGCCAGTGAATGGCAGGCCTTAAATACAGATCATTGAGGTTTATATTATCATCAAAATTATTTTAAAAACTACAACATAAGGTTTGATCAACTTTACACAACTCTTACAGATATCAAAAGTTTTATAAAAAAATCTAAAGTACATATGAGCAAAAAAAAAAAAAAAAGAAAAACAAGTCTGAGTAAATTTAATGTACTTTGCTTGAGGTGTAACATAAACAAAATTAATTTTGATTTAAAATTTCTTAATGAGGATTTTATTTTACCATTTATACATTTCTTTTTTTTAAAACGATTACAAACAATTAGTGTTTTTTAAAAAAAAAAAGAAAAATGAAGGAAGGCATTTGGATAAAGCAATAAAAAAAAAAATTACATTTAAAGAGAGAATGTAGAAGAAAAATCAAAATAATTTTATTTTATAATTTAATGCATATTTACTAAATAAAATCGCATTAAGTTAATATAGAATATATAAAAGAAAATGATTGTAATAATATTTAAAAAAAAAAACGTGGAAACCATGCAATATGCAAACCACCATCTGTGAGGGGCTTCCCCCTTACAGATGGTGAGAAGATGATTGGCAAACTCAAAATTGGTTTATATTTTAAAATAAAAAACAGCTTTATACACTACTACTACTCCACACAGTCTTTATGAACTTGTTAACTCATTTAAGGTCGCTATAAATGGCCAATTCAATTAAAGGCACTTTTTATTCTTTAAATTTCTTTCATTTAGAAATCGTTTACGAACAATTTATAATGGAGAGAGTTTGATTCACTTCTTAATCATATGGCCTTCTCTGTGATGATACAAAGGAATTCTTTACTAAAATTCACTTCAAATAATTATATAGAATTTTTGTGTGACATAAGTCAATAAGTTTTTGCTTTAACTAGCACGCAACCATTAACGTCATTTGTTTTGATTTTATAATTCTCAAGACGATCATTAAAAAAAATATTAGACCACATAGCAACTATGGAATATCATAAACTTATCCATTGATTTATAAATTGTTCTCCTCGGTATAGTCGACCCCTAACTGTATTTAGTTAAAGCATATTGTAAGACATGAGCCCTTGTATCACACACTAATCCAAAAAATTAATTTAAATTTTTCTAAAGCATTATGTTGAATTGACGACGTGACAAATGCGTAAAATGCGATGCCCGCACGCTCATAAAACTTCATCACTACTTTGATGGTCTGCCAATTGTAATAGCATGTATAACATTTATTAGATTTATTTATTAGACAACTTTTTGACCTATATGTTATATGAGCAAAGTTAATAAAATGCTCGGCAAGAATAACAATAACAGGAGAAAAGAAAGAAATGTCACTTTATGAGAGTTGTCTGGCAAATACCTCACTTAACGTTAAACTATCGCGCATATAGCCCGTACATTTTTACATTCTCTGCCTTAAAATTCTTTTGCTAATACCAATTCGTCTCGTCTGTCAGTCTCATTTCCAATAAATTTCATGGAGAACAAATCTAGTGCTATATTTTTATAAATAAGGCATCATGCATTTTGAGTTTATGTGTATGTTAATATTTATATGGCAACGAACAAATACGGCATATGCCTTAAACAAATAGCATGCAAGTTTGCTGGAGAGTGAAAAATGTGAGATATGCGTTAGAATATGAAAATTTATGCAAAATTGTATGAAACTCAGGCATTTTGAAAAAGAATCCACAACACTTTGGTTGATGAGAAAGTTAAAGGAAAAGTTATGTGTTAAAAAAGGAAGCAGGAAAGTGAAATAAAGCAACAACAAATGTAAACTTAGATGAATGAATGACTAAATGAATGAATAACGTTACATTAGGAAAATTCAAAGCAAAAAGCAAAGCAAAGCAAAGCAAAGCAAAGCACAAAGCGAAACGCAAACGTAAAATATATGAAAAAGTAAGGAAGCAAAATTATTAGCATTTTTATTCTTAGATACAGAAACACAGACACACATACGTACACACATACATACATACAACAACAACAACAACAACAACATACAATATACATATAAATAATGCAAAGAGATTTATGAAGAGCAAAAACTGGCTGATATATATTTATATGGATTAGATTGCCTGCTCAACTATTTTTTTTCACTTCCTTTTGTTTTCTTTTCTTTTCTTTTTGTTTTCTTTTTGTTTTCTTCTCGCTATCTGTGGTCAAATGATAATAAGTTAAATAAGTTAAATAAGTTAAATAAATACAGGCAACAATAAATAAAAATTTAACAGCCACAACATCAGCCAGAATAAATGTTTATTCACTAAGAAATCAACCTCCTTCCAGTTGTCGCTTAAAATCATAAGAAAGACAAAAAACAAAAGAAAAGGAAAATTATTAAACAATGGCGCAACATTTCCTGCCATTTGGTGAAACGTACAAGATATAAAACTCCGTTTCCACTTGCCATTTTGCCATAATTTTTCTCTGGCTCCTTTTCTTTTTCTTATATTTCATTTTTTCACAAATGTTGACAACAAATGTTAATAACATTCAAGAAAAAAAGAAGAAACATTAGAACTATAGCAACAACAACAACAACAACAACACCAATGACTACTTCTACTCAAAATAATAAAAAATTGTAAATAAAGAAAAAGGAAAATAAATAAATAAATAAAAAGTGTATAAATAAAATTACTGTGACAGCGCATGAATAAATAATTAAATGTGCACTTGTGTTTGTGTGTGTGTGTGTGTGTGTGTGTGTGTGTATACGCGTAAATAAATCAGCTTAATATAATTAAGTACGCTACTACCATTATTAGCACGTTATAAATATTATCCTTTGGTGTTGTTGTTGTTGTTAATGTTATTGGGCATATTCTCATTTTTAATGTAAATTTGGAAGAATTTTCTTTTCTTTTGCATGGCGTAATAAAGTCAGGAATTGTAACTATCGTCAAAAAAGAATATTTAATATAAAATTTTATTATAATATTGTTGTAACAGAGGGCGTGGCAATTAAATTATTTCTCTTCTTAAGTCTAAATTTCAAATGTGCTTTTCTATAGCTCGATGGCAACGAGAACTTCTAAGAAAATAGATAAAGGGTAAATTAAGCCAACGTTAGATGAAGAGTTTTCTTTACCTTACGATTTCTAAAAAATCCACGCCTTCAAATACCAATTTACCGAATCAATACTAAAGTGGATTTCAAAGAGGGCAGTGAGATGACAATTCCCTCGAATACGCGTATATCATTATTACTGAATTTCGCAGATTCCCATGCAATCGTAAACTTTTCATTACATCGAGCGCTACGGACACGCTTAACCCGAGATATATGCATAACTTTCTGCTTACAGTTTATTAAAAATCCAAATCTGTTGTATTGGAAAATTGAGCGAATACAAAATACTTCGAGTTAGGTATTCGATCTACTTTATATTAGTTGTTTTAAGGGTCAAGGTTTTAAGAATAGGAAAAGTGGAATTTAAAAAAATAAGGACACTACGATTTGTATCTAAATTACTTTATCGTTATATTTACAAAAAGTTTTACTAATAGATTATATGATTTTTGGGCATGGCCTTAATGAATAATCATCTTTTAAACTGTCATATTTCATTGGACTTTAAATTATGAAATTATGGAAACCAACAAATCATAAGGACGATTGATTAAATTCATCGAATTCAATCAATCGTCCGTCCATTTTCTTAAGTTATTTATAAAAATGTGAGCCAGTGTTCAATTTTACCCAAATTCGAAACACCTTTTTAAATGATCTAATAGATTCCACAACACTAATATTAAGTAAAATAGTACCACTCAGATTTAAATAAAAGCAAATTTTGGCAATTTTGATATTTTTAACTTTTTAATTTGAATTGTGTTCAATATAATTAGGTGGATATTATATTCTATCAAGGATATAATAACATGATATATATTATAGTGAATTTGAATATTTCGCATGCAATATATTTACGACAAATAAATATATTTTAAAAAATACATGAAAATTTATAAGTAAAAACGAAAAAATTCCTCTGTTCGACATGTGGAAGAACAGGCAAAACTTCTCAAACGTGATTAACATTAGAAATGTATATATATGAGTGTGTATGTATATATATATATATATATATATGCGAAAGGTACATAAACATAAACTTAGGATACTTATTTCTGTTATTATATTGTTGAATTTTTTCCTTACAGAAAACTATCGATTTAACCCATTTTTATAACCACCTCCCAGAGCTTGGTGGTATAGTCATTTTGTCATTTTATTTGTAATCACTAAAAGGAAGCTTCGAAAACCCCATAGGGCACATATTTCTAATAAGCATTAAATTCTATATCGGTTTAGAGAGGCCTATTCATCTAGCCGAGTGTCCATGTGGTAAACATTCTCCTAGCCAGAAAAAAAAAGATATGGACTTCAAATTTGGCAGAAACCTTGAAAGTTCTTATACATCAATTGAAATTGAAAATGGACCATATTGACCAATGGGCACGCTCACAATTTAACTTGAAAGCACTGCTATTTTTTAAGAGAAAATTTATACGTTGAAAAAGACAACTAAAATTTTGTACCATCTTTTCCTGAAATTATACAAACTTCAAATTACCTCTCCGTAATATAACAACTAGTGCCTAGAAGGTGGGTGTGCAAGATTTAAATTTAATTTTTAACTTGAAATAAATATAAAAATGAAACAGTTTTTATGCGTACAACGCTTGTGCTAAAATAAATTTATTAAATCTATGTAACATTCTCTTTGACAGAAAGAACATGGACAATTTTAAATAATCTTCAATAATAATTGCTAAAAAGTATTTTCTTTTTTACGCAACAGAAATGTAAGTCCATAATGATTTCGCTTCCTTAGCTTTTACTTCAATGGTACAAATTTTTTAAAAGTTGACCTTAATCGTTGCATTATAAGCCCCCTTAACTTGTACAATTGAGCTCATAGAATATTCAAAAGGGCTTGAAATCGACACGCATTTCATTATATCGAAATATATAACACAATTTTTTTTATTCGTTTGTTTGTCTGTCTGTCTGTCTCTCTGTCTCTCTGTCTGCCCTTTAATCCGTTTGTTAATCTGTCAATATAAAGTCGGTCCATGTAAATTTCTTAACAATCTTCAAATTACAATATTTTAAAACTTTTTTTAATGGAATTTTTTTTGATGGAACTCAAACCCTGATAAAATTTCACTTACATTGGCACATTTTTACAAAACTCTCCCCATATAAAGATTTTATATGGCATATATTTAAAATTTTAGATAATTTTTAACAAATTTCATGGCATAATAATATTTTGTTCTAAATCAATCAATCTATCAATCAATCAATTTAAATTTTTTACTTACTTGATTTTTTTCCATTAACATGCAAAATTATGGGGACTATTTCTGAAGCAATTTCATTTAATGATAATGCTTATACTGAAAGGACATGTAAACGTTTAGCGTACACAAGTTCATGCATGCAGGACAACAACCACAACAACAATAAAGCAAATAGAGGAAAAAAAAGAAAACTACATACAAATTTATATTTTTTTTGTACGTTTGTTTTTTTTATGCTAAAGCATTTTCATGATTGAGATAACGAAGGCAAAACTGACAGCATATTCCTTTTTTTTTTCTGTTTTCTACAATTTTCATTATAATTCTGTAAACAATTACTTTACTCATGTCACTCTTGTTATTTTTATTGTTATAGTTTTTCCCTTATTTTTTTTTTGTATTTGGTTGTTTGTTATTATTATTATTATTACTTTTGTTTGTTGAATGACAAAATCCTTTTTTTCTTTTTTGTTTGGTTTTATTTTTACTACTTATTTTAGCTCTAAATGACAATTGTTATGCATATGTACAAGTAAACAGTCAAATACAGTGTCCCATTTGCGTATCTGCTGTTGAATGCTATTGTTTTTAATATGAATAGAATTGTTATGGTATTTTATTGTTATTATATTTGTTGTTGTACTTTATATTAAAATCATTCAAAAACTAAAACGAGCTTGAAGAACAAAATGCCTGCAAACGATATCATAATATAATATTTATAATTGTAATCATGTCAACAGTTCACTCTAACGATATGTGGTGTAGAAAAATTGGGAAAATTTTTCAAATTAAAAAAAAAAAAAGTGCAATAAAACTGAAATTTTATGAATCATACACAAACAAAAATGTCAAACTAACAAAAGAATTAAAGAAATATGCACTTTATAAGCAAATAAGCATAAACAAAAATCTCTATTAGCAATGTAAAATGTTACTACAAACAATTTTTTATATGAATAATTTTATAAGCATATATATTTATATGCATATATGCAAGCAATACAAAAAATTTTTGAAAAATACAAATTTTTAGAGAATATAAAGAAAAAATATGCACTTAATAAGCAAATAAGCATGAACAAAATGTTACTACAAACAATTTTTTATATGAATAATTTTATAAGCATATATATTTATATGCATATATGCAAGCAATACAAAAAATTTTTGAAAAATACAAATTTTTAGAGAATATAAAGAAAAAATATGCACTTAATAGGCAAATAAGCATGAACAAAATGTTACTACAAACAATTTTTTATATGAATAATTTTATAAGCATATATTTTTATATGCATATATGCAAGCAATACAAAAAATTTTTGAAAAATACAAATTTTTAGGGAATATAAAGAAAAAATATGCACTTAATAAGCAAATAAGCATGAACAGAAATCATAATTAGTAGTACAAAAAGTAAATGCAATGAAAGTTTTATGTGGATTATATTATATGCAAGTGCATATAAAAAAATTTGTGAAAAATATAAATTTTACAGAAATTTAAAGAAAAAATATGCAAAAATAATATATAAAAAATATTAAGCAAAATAAAATGTTATCAAAAATCAAATGTTGTAAAAAGTATAATAAACTGAAAACAAAATGAAAACTTACTACATGAAATTTGTGTAAAGCATAAAAGTTTTATAAAAAAATATGCTTAATGTACTTGAAAAATATGCAAAATAAGCAAAAGTGTATTGTATGTGTTAGGCAAGCATGAAAAATATATATATCGCCCTTTGTACACACACACACACATATATATATATATATATATATATATATATATATATGCCAATAAGTGCTTTCTCATGAAACGAAATAAAGAAAGTCAGATTATCGCATCAAAAAAAATAAATAAATAAATAAGGAAAAATTAGTCACATAAATTCATATTTAAAATTTTACTTGCATATATATATAAATATTGTACCCACCCTATGCCATTTGAGTGATAAGGATGTACCTGATATTTAGAAAGATTTGAGTTAACTCATATTTTTTTTTTATAGATCACCACAGAATTATTATCTGATTCGACTTAAGCCTGTCTAATGTCTCTTTGAATGACATTTGGCCCGTAGACATATATTAGCCTGAAATCTTCTAGAAATAATTATGGATTAACTCGGAATATTTGTACGGCCACTCTTTTTACAGTGATTTACTTTGCCAAAGCTTTTTCGGTTACAAAAATCGTATCTTAAGTGATTCTAAAAGTGATTCTACGACTCTTAATTTATTGTCACATTTTCTGAATTGTTGCCGTGCCCCATGTGTATATCTGGGCAATTAGTGTTTATTTATTTAATATTATTATAAAAATTATTATCGAGCTCTGGATTGCAGAGCTTCCTACCTACGTCTTAAACACTTTTCTCATTTTTTTTTTTTTTTATTATAAATAACTTTCTAGCTTGGGATTGGGCAAAACTATTGTAGAATATATTTAATAGGCGCCTCTGATCGGTAATAACTTATTAAGATAACTTGTTATCTGAAAGGCTTTAAATTTAAGATTTTATTTGATTTTAATGTCATTTGCAGTTTTGCTATTGCTAATGCTGTTGCTATTGCTGCTGCCATTTTATTGCTAGCAATGTCTATAGCAAGAAAAGATACTTTAATACTTAGTATGCATAGAATCTTTATTATTGGTCACATGGACAATGTGAATTTGTATGCACTTGTCACATTGTGGCGGTAATGACAGTGACAATAAGGATGATGATGGTTTTTGCTATTCGTATTTATTGTACTATTTTACTACTTATTTTATGTTTTTATGTGTGTGTGTGTGTGTGTGTGTGTGTGTGTGTGTGTGTGTGTTATAATAATGATACTGACAACCCTAATGATAATAATAATAATGATGATGAAATTTTTGTGGCATTTTTTTATTTGTTTTCCTATTTTTCAAGCCGTGCTCTTCCTTTTTTGTCTATCGCTCAATAAACCCTTTAAAAAAATTAAATAGGGAGTTCAGTTTTCTATACATTTGTAGAATGTATTATGCATTTAAATAGTTCACCTTGTTATGGCTTTAATTGTTCTATAAATAAATTGAAAGGATCACTCAAGAAAAGCACTTTTCATTAGAACTGTAAATTTAGTATGTTTTGTTGGTACGATTTAAATATGTCGATCTAATCATTTGTCCAAGCATTTTTTTATCTTTGCTTAAAATACTTTAACTTTTTGTTAGTCCATTATTTTTTATTTCAATAATGAATTCTTTGAAAATTTAATAAAATGGTAAATTGAAAGGAATATTCAATTTTAAAAAATTTTTATAAGCAAAGTACTTAAATCAAATTTATTGTACTTTATCTTATAAGAAAAATGCATTTTTAAAGGACCACAAAGTCATTTAATTATATTCACTTAAGGGAAGAAATTAAGTGACAAATGCATCGTACAATGACACAGTTAATAAATTTTCATTATTATTCATTTGACTCATTTTTATTCTCTTATTTATTGATATACAAATAAAAAAGGAAATTATATTTGGTTGGAGCCAAAATTTGGATACGTACCCACCAACAAATGGTCATATTACGATTCAAAACCTGATACAATTTTTTAAGAGTAAATTGAAAATATTAACATAAAATGTGAAATTTTGCAATTTCGCTTAGACGTAACCGATTTGCATGATTTTTGGACAGACATAGTACTTGTGCAAAAGTTTAGCTTTCTATAACTTGCAGCAAAGCACAACCAAATTTTGCTTTAAAAAAAAATGAGATGTTCTCCGTTCATGTTGCACTGTGAGCGTGTCCTTCAACTGATTTGACAGATTTTCCAACCTACGTACAAGAACTTCCAATGAAACTGCTATATTTGAACTTGATATTCCTAATTTTATGACCAGAGGAATGTTTATAACAGACAGACACACAGACGCTTCTTTCAGGCATCACAAACATAAAGACAAGGTGAAAATACCCCCAACCTTTGGGTGGTGGGTATAAAAAATGCCTATGACGATAAATGAAATGCAAATAAGTCTACTGAATAACATTTCTAAGACTATTACACCAAATCTCTCTAAAAGTCTGTCTCACTTTAAATTTACTTTTTCTTTTTTTTTCTTTTTCTGTCTCTTTATGTATATCTCTTTCTATCTCAATTGAAAAATAAAAAAAATAAGAAAAAAAGAAGAAGCAAAATTAAGTGCCACAAAATCTAGAATGTATATTTTACAGTAGGACAAGGCGTAGGACAAGGCGTAGGACAAGGCGTAGGACAAGGCGATGACAAGTAGATAGAGAAAAGGCAGATAAAGATAAATAAATCATGGTGACGTTACTAAATTTATATTTCTAACAGAATCGATGCATTATTAATTTTACACAAAGTACAAAAATTTAAAGAAATCTGTACAAAAATCTAATTTAAATCAAACTTTAACAGGCCTAAATAATAAACAGGATATTACAATTAATTTGAATAATTTATTTCAAAAATTATATATATGTTCTAAAGGAAGCCTGATGAAAATTTAATTGTTTTATAAAGAGCTAAATTTTTTCATCATATGTAAAGAAATTATTTCGGACTATTTATTCTAAAGGGACTTTTTATAAAAAGTACCTTAAAAAAAATGGGCAGAAAAGTTTCAAATTTTTCATAGGAAAATTATAAATAAAAATAAAAATCTTAGTATAGATTTCTAACGCAAGAAAATATTTCAAATTTTAATTGAATTCTTCATATAAAAAATCCTTAATAAAATAGGGATAGGCCACATTCGTGGCCATTCGTAACAATTATTCGATCCAGCCTATTTTCAATAATATTACTGAAATTAAATACGATTTAAATATCAGTAAAACGCGTGAAAAATTTAAAGATTGATTCGACTGATCGAGATAATATCACTCCTAAATGAACGAGGAAATAATTCTTGATTTGTATGTACTTATTTAAAGAGCTTCAATAGTCCTGAAATTGTAGCCATCTCAAAACTCTATAAATGTTACATAAACTTGGGCATTGTCGTTTACATTTGATTATATTTGATACAAAATAATCTCACTGCATCATGTAAAAGTTCGTTATATTTTGGAAAGGGTTTCCATTTTTTAAGTAAATATCATAATTTTTGTATTTTCTTGCCAAAATGCATGCATCTCTTCTTCATTCATTATCTTATCCCTACAAAAGTAAACTGAACATTAACGTCTAATAATTTTTATGTATTAAACAGGCCAGTAACCAATTTAAGTGTACAAACATAATAGCCAACATTATATGTAAGCAAGATTAATGGAATAATGTTAATTTAAATTTTTGTGCCAAAATTAAGTTAAAGTGAATTAGATAAAAAGAGAGTGAATGATAATGAAAGTGGAAGCCAAAGTGGAATGGTACAATTTTGTTGATAAACTTGAAAAATTCACAAAAAGATATTACATTTTTTATAGTTTTCACAATTTATTGTTCCATCTCATTCTCTCTCTCTCTCTCTCTCTCTCTCTCTCTTCTTCTTCTTCTTTAGCGCTTTTGGTGTAGTGAAGCACTAGTTTACTTGTTAAATATTTTTTAAGAGTAAACAGACCGTAATGAATTGCACTTGTATAAGAAATCTCTTAAAAGGGCATTTGAAGGCCCTTTGTACCATCAAATGTAAATATTGGGCCGTACAAATGAATACGAGAAAAACCAACTTATTATACGATTACTGTTAGATTCGTTTAAGACGCTTATGATTCTATTTATATAAAGATTTTTCAAAATCCAAAAGGATTTGACATAAACTCAATTCATTAATTCACAATTATTTTATATTTTTGTAATTAAGCGATTTATGATTACAAAATGCGTACACGGATTATAGGAAATGTAAATCAAATGTAATTTGCGACCTAGAAAAATGTGCATCTTTCTAAAATTCTACCAATTCTACCATCATTTTATTTATTAAGTTTCAATAGTGAAATTTTACGTTTGCCTTTTGTTCACCTTATTTTCGGATACGAAAGTAGAGCCTTCGACGAAGCATTCCGACGCGGCCAACTCCTGCGCCCCTGAGTTTAATGCGATTAAGAAGCAAGATAATTAAAAGAAGATAAAAGGGGACATTTGAATGCAAGCCAAAAAAATTAGACTTATTCGGATCAAGATTTGAATAGCAAATTAAAATAGTTGATCGAAAAACCGATTTTCATTTAAAAAAATATCCAAAATTATAAATTATTTCTTTTCCCAAAATGACGAGGAGTGCTTAGGGTTACTAAGTACTAGGGTTAAAAATAACTGCTTACTAAATTTTATTAAAAATATCTCATAAATTGCAGCAAGTGTAGTTTTACATGGACAGACATGGGACGGACGAACATACAAGCAATTAGATAAGCCTTAATTGATGCAGAAAGTGATTCTCCGTTGATCGGTATAAAAAAACGTTTAACTATCGCAAAACTCTTCTAAATGTAACAAACATCTACATAAACTTATAATACCTTATACTGAAATTGATGTAGAGTACACGATTATTCATGATTATAACTTCATGATATAAATTGTAATCATTATGATAATTAATTTTTTTTGTATTTGTACATAGAAAACTTTTAAAAAATTTTCCATTAGAATGGCAAATAAAAACTTGTAAATATAAATTTCCAAAAATGATTTATTATATAAAAATCATATTGAAAATTTTGATAGAAATGTCATTAGGTGCGACAAATATGTCTTTCCGCAATAAATGATAAACGATGTGAAAAAAAAAGGGGAGAGAAAAAGCCAAGTAAATGGAACAAAAAAAAACCAAACGCAAATAAAAGAGCGTTATATAAAAAAGATAAAAAAAAATTAAGGGATCTAATCAAAAAGTATTTTATGCTTTGATTGTTAGTCTTCTTATTCTTATTGTTATTGTTGTTGTTGTTGTTGTTGTTGTTTGTTGTTGTTGTTGTTGTTGCTGTTGTAATTGATGTATAGCATACGGCACTTGTTTCACTTTGCGCTTTCTTAAATGTCAAGAAATTGATGCACACTAAAGTCGAGCCACATAATTATCAAATGAAAAAGTTATGTTTAAATCAATGAAAATTTTTAGATTACTTAGACAGAAGCATTATTTGATGAACTTTTGGCATTAAGCTTGCATTTATAATTTTGCTAAAGCGAACTTTTGATTAGTTTGCCATTGCACAACATTAAACAGCAAAATATCAATGTCATAGAATAAGGTTAACGTTGTGCCTGCTTTGTTAGATATAAATTTATTTATCTAGCAAAATGAAAGCATTATAAAATAAAAGCAGCATACCAAAATGCATCTGCACATAAAAATATTTCTAGGCAAGATAAGGAATGAATAAAGAATGAAATGTGTATGAAATTTATTTATAAAAGAAAAATTATATATATATATATATATGTATGTATGTATGTATACTATTATTATATATGATAATATGAAAATGATTGTTAAGAGATGTCTTTTAGTTGCTCGTAGTTGTCATTTTGTACATGTATCAAGTTTTTATATTGCTCCTAAAATATTCCCATCAGCTGTTGTTTCTATGATTTATGATTTATATGCTTCTTCTTCCCTCTTTCTATTTGATTGGATATTTTCTTTCTCTTTCTCTCTCTCTCTCTCTCTCTTTTCTATAACTCTCTCCCTTTCTTTCTACCTATTTTCCTAATGCTCATTATCATGCTTCCCTGTTGCAAATATTTAAAGTCATATTCAAGTACATTGGTGACTTCTGCCTTTAAGTGCTCCTTTACCTATCCATTTTGTATAGTTTTCTCTTGAAAGATTCACCTTTCGCTGTTGGCCGTTTAGTTTTATGGTTGCTTTTATTTATGGATGAATAGAAGTATGAGTAGAAGGATTTTAACGTTCCGTTACGAAATTTCTATGAGTTGTTACTGTTGTTGCTTTTATACCTTCTGGCAACTTTTACTATTTGCAACAGATGTCGATATTATAAATAAAAAGGTAAAAGAAATGAAAAAATTTTTAAAGAAAATAAAGAAATTGCAATTAATCGATGACGATACTTAAATATCCTACATTAACCAACTTTCTTTAATGTGATTGCAAAGGTCACCAAAATAAGTTACGTTCTGATACACATGAAAAATCCTTTAAGCGTTAGAATCTTGTCAAATATGAATATATGAAAGTATTACTTTGTACCGGTTTTCATTTAAAAATTTTCTACATTTTTTTACGCAGGTAGTAACTTTTGAATATGATCTGATAATGCCCAATTATAGCTCTAAACGAAAATTTTACTTAGAAACAATATATTAGAAAATGCATGCCCTAAAAATTGTGCACAGTTGGAAAAAAAACACCTTGATATTGTCATGGACCTAGCATTAGAAATCTCCATTTAAAGCAGCAGTTTTTAAACTTCGTGATAGTGCAATTGAAAAAGGAAAAACCGAGGATCCTTTTTTATAAAAAATATCGCTTAGTTTTTAAATTTTCTACTTAAAATATTAAGCCTACTTTGGACACCGAGTTTGAACGTTACTGCTTTAATAAATTAGAAAATTTTGAAAGTAGAATAAAAGAATACTTTAGCCTGGCAAGATAAGTCTTTATGCAAAACATGAAGTACTAAAAAATAGTATATCAAATTTGAAACATCACTTTTGAAATAAAAAATGAAAAAATTTTCTTGTTATACGATACTTACCTGTCTATATATAACACTGTACCTTTCCCTTCTGTCACATTAAAACTCAATTCAGATTGAAAGTAAACTAATGGCTTTTGATTTTATGACACATATTTTTTTTTTAATGTTTTGCTTTATGTGCTCTTGTTCTTACTGTTATTAACATTTCAATTCAAATGAAATTTAAAAAAACATAAAACATAATCTGCCTTAAAGAATTTAAATATGAACATAAGCTTAAAATATTTTAGATAAATATTGATTAACTGAATATCTAGATATTTTCATTTCAAAAAATATTGCTTTATACTCCCTAACATTTTAAACATATGTTGAAATTTTAAGTAATAGTAATAATCTACAATAATTCTTCTAAGAGTAATTCTTCAATTGAAAATTTAAGAAATCATCTTCAAACATACTTTTCACAGAAAAACATCATACTTTGGATTTGTTAAGGGACTCATTTAACCCCTCAATTATTCTGCAAATGATATCTATTTAAGACTTTTTCAGTGCGTAATTTTCAGCAAGAAACTTATTGCAGTACAAAATTTAGAAAGAACTTTCTAGTACATTAACTTAATGCAAATATATTTGTAGGATAAATTTTGACAAAAAAGATCCAGTTTGAAGATGATGCAGAGAGTGTAATGAAACTTACCAGCTCATTGGTCTTGGCCACTTCTTCATAGTTGACTTCGAGTCAACTATGAAATATAAATTAAATAAAAATTTAAACCAATTTGTGTAGAGACCAAGCAAGCAAGAGACCGCTTTGCAAGAAACTTTTTACTGCTTTATCCATCAAATTCTCACCTAAATCGCCATTCCACAACATTAAACTTGTGGATAGATCCTTTTATATGGAATATACAAGGCAAAGTCATTTACAAAGCGCAGCATATTGGCAACTACCCTGCCATATTGTCCGTTAAGCCATAATTTTATGAGTTAATTGTCTCAGCGAGTCCTCATTTGAAACGTTTCGATTGCTTCCTTCCTAATTTATAATTATTTCTACAACAAAGTGAGATCTTAATAGTACTTTAATATCTATCATCTACAAAAAAAAATCTAAGGATCTTGAGAGTTTGAAATTTTCTTTTTACAATAAACAAGTGATTAAGAAGTCACTTTTTTTTGGCACATTTACAATTTATCTCGATTATTTTCGAATTAAACATTGCAAGTGAATCAAAATATGCATCATTTCGCTACTTTTCTATTAAATTCCATTTAAATTTTTTTCTATGTTTGTTTTCTTTCTTTTTTTTTTTTTAAATGATTTTCAGATTTGAATATTTTTGATTCCTCTCCAATATCAAAAAGGTAAAAATCAAGAAAAAAATTTACGGCATAGAGAATAAAAAAGGAGTCAACGAAGTGAGTAGAAGAAAATAAAAAATGGAAACTGGAAGGAAAAAAAAAACCCACAGAAACTGAATTCACTTTTATTTCATAATCAAAATCAAAGGGAATACTTTGGGCAAAAAAAAAACAAAAATTAAAATAAAAAAGTAGAATTAATAATAAAAATAAAAATAGAAAAAGAAATAAATTAAAAGAAGCAGAGATTTGTGAAAAATATTGTTGAAAGATGGAGGAATATCATTTGGCAATCCATTAAAATAATTGAAATCTGGCAGCAATAGCTCGAGCAGCATCACAAACAGCAACAATAATAATAATAATAATAATAATAATAATAATAATAACAAGAAAGCAAACTAAAATAGAGGAAAATGAAAAAATGTTCAAAATAAAAAAAATGAAAATCTTGAGCAATTTCTTTTATTGAAATGTTATGCAAATTATTACTGAAAGGACAATTCTGCTAAGAACAATAAGAACAATAAGAAGAAAGAATAAAATTCATATAATGTAATGTGTAAAGAACACACATACGCACATATACATGTATACATATGAAAATGCAGGCAAACAAAGAGAATTTTATAAAGAGAATTTTAGTTAAAATTTACTTAAAAAAAAATAAAAGAAAGAAATAAAAAGTAAAATGGTGAAATAAATGTTGATTTAATAATTTTAATGTTTGCTTAAAAGTATAGTAAAAATTTTCTAGTTTCTTGATAATTGAAAATACTATGAAGTTATATGAAAATTAACAGACTTATATGATGGAAGAGTGGCAAAAGCAATGAGAACAAAATAACTAAAATAAGTTAAAAATCATTTGGCAAACTTCTTAAAGCTTTTTGAGTTCATTAACATGAAAATGATGAATATGAAATTTTTTGGGCAAAAACTTTATATTGCAAACACTTTCATTATTTTCTTTATAACTTTGTCTTTATATTAGCCTTCGTCTTTTTAGCCCTCCCCCCCCCTCCCTCACACAACATCACTCTCATCTCTATCGCTACTCTCTCTCTCTCTCTCTCTCTCTCTCTCTCTGTCTGTCTGTCTGTCTCACTAACTATTTCGCCATGCCGATATCTCCTTCTCTATTTCACTGATTGAATTTTGAAAGTTGTCTTACAAAAACTCTTCTTCATGTTATTTGTTTAGTTATAAAACTAAAGCAACCATAATATTTAAATGATAAAAATAAATGCCAGAAATTTCCTTTACCTAAATTATAAATTAATATTACTTAATTTTTTTTCTAAGGCATTCTTCTCTACCATCCCTAACAACATGTGATACTTACACTTATATGCCTTGCGGTTGTCGATGTCAATGTCGATACTAATGCTGCTGCCGTTGTTGGAGCGGCTACCGCAATTTTCTTACACAACACTTAAAACTTTGATACAAACAAAAAACAAAAAAATTAATTGTCAACAAATTGTTGTACTTTGAAAGTTTTTAATGAACCAGACACTTAAATATTAAAAAAAAAAACTTGACGTGATTTTCAAAATTACGTTTAATTTATCAAATGAAGAACAATAATAAATTGCTTACAGACTAACTAAGGACACATTTTTAATAGATGACTTGAAAAAAAACTTAGTTATATAATAAATTTAATTATCCTTTTCAAAATAATTGATATCGATCTCTTTAAAATTCTTTGATCACTTTAAGTGATGCTTTCAATAACTTACTGGGAAGGACTTTGTATTATCCTTGGTTAGGTTGATGGAACCCGACAAAAGAATTAGTAAATGTAAGTTGAGTATGACTGATGTTGGTCGATCGGGGCACCAGGTGTGATAGAACGATCTCGCTGCTTCATAATATCAAAAGTTGATTGAAGAGGACTATATTTTCCCAAATCTAATAATATTAATATTAATAGTAGTAATTTGGAATAATCATATCAAAGTAAACTAACAGGACTACTTCATAGCGAAAAGTGTTGATGAAAACATAATGGCGGACTTCGCTAGGAGAAAAGCCCATAAAATAACAAAATTAATTATATTTTTTTTCTAAGTAATTTTGCCCTTTGGAAAAATTTAAAATGGTAGAACCTTTCTTATCTTGGTGCTTTAATAGATTTTTTTTTTGTTTGGGTTCTAACTCAATTTTTCAGGGATAGCCGACATGTTAGTCCATTGCTTCTCGATTGTAAATACAAATTTATGTATCGTACTTAATACTCATACTTTTTAAGACACTCTGGAAATCGCAAAACACTAATTTGATGTTATTCCAATATAACGATTTATTTGGTTGTGGATCGTTTCATGTGCTCTGCTTGCACATTTTAGACGATTTCAAACATTTAAGAAAGGGTCATTATGAAAAAATTTTGGGTAATATTTTGCAATCGAAATTCTATTTTAAAAACAAAACTTACCGTATTTTTTTTTTATAATTAAAGAAATAATTTTGAATGGTTCATAAAAACACTCCCCAATTGCAACGTACTGTATACAAAGAGGACCAGTTTGACGCAGATATTTAAGATTATTGTATCCATATAGTCGATCTTGTTTAGTTGACACTGACGATTTTTTTTAACCACTGTGATATACGGACGAATTGGGACATGTCATTATACTCAACAAACTACTCAACATCCTGCACTACTTGTGGTGTAGGGTGTTATAAGTTTGTGCAGATGTTTGTAAGACCCAAAGGAAATTGAGATAGATCCAAATTTTATTAGACCAATCAATTCAGAATCACTTTCTGAATAGATTTAAGCCTGTCTGTATAACTGTCCATATAAATTTGTTATGAAGCTGCAGGCCACAATATTTTACATGTTTTACAAAATTTGCTTCAAATCGATATATTTTTACGACTACTTTTTAAGTAACGCTTTTTCCGAAAAAAGTTGTTATATGGACAAAAGCTTCAATTTTAAAAATATTTTAGCAAAAATTTACACAGCCTTACGCTTAGACCCAAAAAATATGTATGTCAATGTTGGACCAGATAGGTACATTTTTTGAATCTTCTCTCACATAACAAATGCTGTAAAAAATTGAGAAGTTGCTATTTTGTCAATTTTTTTGTAATTTTCCTCTCTGACTTTAATCCTATTAAACAAAATGGTGTACATTAAATAAGGTTCAGCCCCAACCGAAATTCACTCTTGCCCATATAATTAATTTGTATCTTATATAAATATTTTACTTTCTAAAGGTGATATTATTAGTCATATGAAAAAAATGTTCTCTTAATTTATTGAATTCATTTTCTTAAGGCTTATTTCTACATATGAAAATATTTACATTCATGTTTGAATGTGTAAATGAAAACACATGATTCTCTAATAGTTTTCCAAATAAATGGAATATTTGTTGGAAAATTTTTTAAAAAAAACTAACTTCATATAGAAATTATGATATACCATCATCTCTTTAATTTCCCCTCTCTCTAATTCTTGATTTCTCTTACTCTACATCTCTTTTTCTTTTTCTGCTCTTATTTATGCACTTTAATAAAATTTATCAATGTCAAATTCATTCGTAAAAGGCATTAACTTGTATGCTAAACAAATATATTTTCTCATTATTCAAAGCGTATTTCATCATTTCTCTTAAGGCGCATTTATGTAAAGCTATGCGTGTAAATAGATACGCATTTACGGAAATTTTAATTTTTTGAAAGATTTATTATTCTTATCTTACCTTGTGCTCGTTTTTTTTTTATTGCCATTTCCATTTCATTAGACGGTTATTAATGCACGTTAATATCGTTCGTTAGTTAAGCAAAATTATTTCTCAGTAGATTTCTCAAACAATTTTTTGTGCGCATTATATCGAATTTTTTTATCTGACTGATAAAAATCAAATTAAATGATAATTTGATGATTTGTTTTTCTCAAAACAAATCAAATTGTTAGTAACTTCAAATGATGTAACACCATAATTTATACATTTATAGATTTCATCATTAGAAATGAGAAAGAAGCCCATAGTTCAACTTATCTGTGAAACATTCTCAATTTGTTATCAGAGCTTATTCAAAATTGTTCAGATCAATGAGATTTATTAAAGAAATATACAAAGAGATGATAATCAATGGATCTGTTTTTGATCTAATCACTTAGAATTCACTTAAGCAATTAGTTTGATCATTGATCAAATTTTTCAAATAGATAATTATGATTTTGATATTGCTCTTACAACTTCCTTTACAATTTCCTTCCTTTTGACAAAATGAATATACTTTCAAATTCTGTCTAATGGATATAAAAATCTTCTTACATTTGTAAATAAATCATGAAATCCTGTGATATGCAATAATAATTAAATTGAATTTAGTAGATTGCTATACAAAATTGCAATATACATAGAAAATAATAGCAACAAAAATTCTAATAATTACACTAATAATATATAAAATAATACCTAAATGTTTTTAACGATTTAAAATTGTTCAATTTTCAATTTTCAATTTTTATTATAACACTTCTCTTCTCTAACAGCTTTTTATCACAAAAACTGTGGCACACTTAAAAAGTATACATGATAGATATTACATGATAGACAGGATACATGCATAAATTTATATAAAATGTTTACCAAATTCCAAAATAAAATCTTATGAATAAATCTGCTTAAATAATTATATGAGTTTAAGTCTTTTATTAAACAATTTTTTGCATGTTTTGCAATTTTTTTTATGTATGTATGTATGTATGTATGTATGTATGTATGTAAATGTATGTGTATATTGATTTTTATTATATTTTAGTTATAAGCCTCTTATTGTATAAATACGAAAAGAGAAAGGTCTTTCAGTAAAAGTTCTACAAAAATAAAAAATAAAAACTTTATAGCCGAACGAATTCATCTCTTATAAATGCGCTATATCATTTTGTCCAATGTAACTAAAAAATCACAAATTATAATACGACAAAATTGAGAAAAATGATAATTTCTAAATTATTAAAATGTTCTTTATGTGGGAAAGGGTTCAAAAAATGTACCAAACAAAATTATGCTAATTTCTTAAAATAACACCAATTTTATTGAAAATATATTTAAAATTTAATTTTTTTTTTTTCATATAAAGCCTTTTTTTTAAACGAAAAGTCATATGGGGCGGAGGAGTACCAATGGACCGATCGAAATCAAATTTACTACAACTAATTTCCATATAATAACGTGCTAATTCTTAAATATAGATAAAATTTCAACTCTTTTTTTTATATCAGCAGTTTTTTTCGAATAAGCCTTTATACGGGAAGTGCTCGTACAAATGGTCCGATTTAACCATTTAAAATTTTATTTAAAAATCATTTCATTAATATATCTCAAAATTCCAACCTGTAACTTGTTTATCTTGTCTTGTCCGTCTGTCTGTAACAGATAGACAGGCGGATGCTTAAGTCAATTCAAAAAATGTTTCCGAGTCTAAAGCTGAGTCTATTTTAACTTCTTCTCAAGATTACAAACATCTTAACAAACTTATAATACCCTGTACCCTGCACAGGTAGAGCAGTATATAAAATCTATGATCAATGATCATTCCAAAATTATTAGTTACATAAATTCTTTAAAAATAACTCTCGGAATAAAATTAAGTCCTTATTCCTAACTTATTGTTACTATGAGCTGGTTGTCAATTGCAAACTAAATGCCAAACTAAATGAAACTAAATAAAATACTTTCAAATATAAATATTTCAAAGTAATTATAAATCTAATAAGAAGAAATTATGCCAGATTCAAATCATGCCCATCGATTTATCAAAACTTTAGGCATAACGCTTTTAAAGAATTTTGAATATTCTTACTTTTTTCTATATCATATCTTTTTAATTACACTAAACGAAATATTTAATATTTCAATAAAATTAATCTAAATGTTATTTATTTATTTATAATAAATTTGCTTCGTTTATTTCTTTTTTTTTTCAGTACTTATTGAATCCAAGTCTGCAAGTCTGGCTAACGAAACCTTTGAAAACAGAATGAATTTTTTGATGTAAGATTTATTTTTATTTTTATTGCTGTTTATAATAAAAATGTAACATTTGTAATAACAAACAAAATGTGTAAGTGATTATATTAAAAAAAAAAGGAAACAGCAACAGCAACAAAATGTACCAGCAATTAACAGCAATTGATTTTATTATTTGATTATAAAAGGAAAAACTCTTAAATTTTATCATCGAAATTATTCCTTAAATTAAAAGAACTTAATAGGCAACAGACAACAATAATAATAATAATAAAATATAAAACATATGTATGAGATGGCTTCTACATCTTGGTCACCTTCTTCATTTACAATTTCTTCATATTCCATTGGTGTTCCAGCTACTTTATCCCTGAATAATATTTCAAATACACATTTATGCAGATGTTATATAATTGCTGTGATTATATTAACAATTTATATGGAGAAACATTATAATAGTAGTGGTAGTGATGGTGGCAATAACGGTAGTGGTAGTGTTTATTGTATGGCCAGTATGCAAATGCATCATCAATCAACCACAATGAATGATTATTTTATTAATGAAATGCCGCAAGAGAAAATGGATCAATTGAAAATTCCTAAAGATCAAACGTTAATTGTTCGCTTACCTTCGAATACATTACTCAAATATACCTCTTATAAAGATGTTTCTATATTACATTTTCGCATACCACCAGATACGCGACGTGCCATGTTCACATTTAAAGCCATTGAAGAATCAAAGAGTGCCTTTCGTAAGTATTTATTATAAATATTGTACAGGAAGAATGGGAGAGAATGGACCTTTTTATTCTTACATAAATATATTTTGTCAAGTTATCTAAACTAGGGAATGCAACTCAATCAAACAGAGGGCAATGAGCACCCCATTTTAAGCAACTTTGCTTACGGACTGGATGTTATTCCAATTTTGAATAAACTTAACTTTTGTAATTTATATAGTAAGCAAATATGAAATAATTGATTGTAAGATGGTTCAGAGCTCTCAGTGTCACAATGTTCAAAAAATAGCCATCCAGAATGGTAAAAAAAAGTCTGATTATTATTTTATTATTTTAAAATTTCAAAATACCTGAAACGCAAAATCGAAACTTGTGCAGTTTTTAGGATCTACATTCCAAAATTTCTCAAAAAATATAAGTAGAAGAATATTTAAAAGAAAAATAGTAAAAACATTTTATAAAGTCAGGCCTTTAGAATTAACCTGCCAAACTATCTCGCGAATATGACTTATTTTATTTAAGAACTAATAAAGCTAGAAAATTTTTTACTCCTCTCTTTTATTTTTTAAGCAGTACGAAAATGTAAACCTCGCGATGTAACATTACATTTGAAGGCCAGTAGTTACCCTGTGATAAGTCCAGAGAATATAACATTTCCTAGAAATTTTCTAAATGCAGATCAAAGGTAAGTCCATGCTTTAATTATTTTACTATTTAAACAAAACTCTTGCCATCATGATTTTAAAAACTAAATTATCCATTGACTATAAAATTTTGAATTTACGATGCAATTAGAGTGGAATTTCCAATAACAAAAAACCTCATCTAAATGCAAAGGCATTAACTTCATTATAATTTTAGAATTCTTCTGATTCTTTAGATTGAATGGGCCCAATATCGACCTTATAGGACAACTGCAACTATTTGATAATACAATTTCATAATTAGGAATGGAAGGTCCAAGTAAGATTCGAAACATCCACAAGGTGTTTAAAAGAAACTGATCTATTCAACGAATAGATCAAGGAATTTTCGGAGAAAATTTTTTCATCATGAACAATATGAACGTTACATTTCAGCCCTTTTATTTTACGTGCAAAAAAACGTAAATTTTTGTCTTGAAAAATAAAAGCTTTCTTATTTTAGGATGCATTAGGAGTATGAGTATGTCCTTCGATCGCAATATACCTTTTTTAATACCAAAACTTGTACATGAAATTTGGTTAAACTAAGTTCAATATCGAAATTTTCGTGCGGGCGGACACAGACGATCTGTCAATTTGATGAAGCCAGATGGATTCAGAATTTGATGCTCTTCAAAAATGTACAGTTTTGATTTCTTTGTACTTCTTTCCTGATATCAAAAATATTTCGAAAAAGATGCTAAAAACGAATCTCTGGATGGTGGGTGAAAACCAGACTTGATTTTAGTTCCCACTCTTTTGTTTTACATTGCATTTTCACAAATTTATCTTATACCGCAAGATATGTTGGCCTTTAAAAGGAAAGGAGAGAAAAACACAAATTATTATGACCTTGTCAATATGATTGAAAAATGAAATTAATTTTTCTCTAACAGAAATTTTTCATAGTTGCGTATAAGTCAACACTTACACAGAAGAACGTACCCATATGCTATTCATAAAAGCTTATACCGCAACCATATAAAATTATCGGATGATAGCATCACTTTTAATGGATTTTTATGGCTTTTTTAGTTATCTTACTTGTATGTCTGTCTAGAATATTTCATGCATAACTTGGATACCATTGTTATGTATATATAGAAATACGTACATACATATGAACAGTGTGATCTATAAATAATTGCGGTTTAAAGTATAATGCATCTGGCGCCATCTATTAGATGACAGCAATGGTCGTCTTTTGTGCAAATTGATTGGGAAAGCATAAAATTGTGCACAGTAGTAGGAATTTTTTTCGTTTTCAGCAGTAAAACCATATTAAACTACAGGGAAATTCTATTTTAAATTTGGTAGCAAATATATTGAGATCTACAAGTAGTATGGAAAGCTAATTAGAACCATCTTAATTTACGATATGCGCAATATTATTTTGTAAACTTGGGTAAAAGAAAGGTCCACTCATATTCTCATTGTTCCCCAAAAGTTAAATATAGATCAGATAATACAATAATTGTTTAATAAGCATATTGTACGTCACCGGCTACTTTCAGTCCATCATAATGTGACAGTCAATCTATACGAAATTAATCTTATTTGAAGGAAACAGTACTACCAGTGTATAGCTGCCAATAGATGGCGCAAAATATATTGTTCGATTATTTGTAGAGCACACTGTTTTTGAATATTTTGGGTACTTCTCCTTAGTGTTGTTGTTGTCGCTAAAGTGCTTTTATACTTTATACACAAACAATACAATATTTTATACATTTACATACTTATCTTGTTAAATACATGTACTTAAACATTATTATAGATTATATACTAATATGTATACTATCTGTGTTTGTGTATGACCATGTTTTGAACACTTTTGTTTGCATAGTTAAGTGGAATATTATTATACATCTATCGTATAGTTGATTGTACGACATCATCATTTAGATTTTACTATTGTTTTGGGTTTTTCCATTTAAGAGCAATAAACTGTTTATTAGTGTTAGTTTTGTTGTTATTATTATTATTATTATTTTTGTTGTTGTTGTTGTTGTTGTTTCTGTTGTAAGTGTGGTTGCTATACTTAAGATTAAGTTTTCACTATTATAAAGATTTAACATAATACTAATACAAATGTACTACACTTCCCCATATAAAATAAACCTTAAGAAAAACATGTAAAACTTGTTAATGGCATTCAAGATCCTACAACAACACCGCTCAATGTAATTTCTGTTTTAAGAAAATATAATAAAAGTCAAATAATTGAAAATTATGGACTTTTGCAAATATAAAACTTGCGAAAGTTTGTTACATGGGAAGAAGCTTAAAATCTTAGACATATAAGATCCAAATTTCGCATAAGCACCTTAAGTATCATAAGTTCCTACTTTAATCCATTCTAGAAATGTAAATTTCATAAAAGAAAATTTCATATTTATTTGAACATTATAAATTAGTGGATCTTAAGAATGAGGTCCTAGAAAGATATCAAATAAGCAAATGGCCAGACAAACAAGTGGACTTATTGTTAATTCGAAAGATGGGTCTCATACAACACCCCTTAAATTTCAAATAACCTAGAATGTAGCGGCAACATACGTTCGACTTCATAGCTAATAAAAAAATAGCAGTTATTGCTTTTTGTCTTTAAATTGTTTACTTAATAGAATACAAATTCAAAAATTCAACTAAATTAAAGCTTTTTAAATTTTCTTTACAAAAAATTGTCCTAATTATCCTGTGGCTCAGTGTGGCTATTAATATTATGGATATTATTGCTGTAATAAAATATAACAAACCACTAATTATAAACGAAATTAATTTAAAGTGAATTTGCAAAAAACTCCAAGAGTCGAGAAAAAAATTTTTGCAGCTATGAAAATTTCCTTAAGAATAAAAGATGATTGGAAAAAAGATGAAATGTATGAAAAGACATAAAAATGATAAAATTTGAATGATAAAGAGGCTCTCTCTCAATTTTTTTCAATGCTTACTATGCCTACTATTCGTATAGCTCGATTATCCTTTAAAACATGCCTACATGCCTCAGCCCAAATTATATGGATCATAAAAAGTTCGCAGAAATTAGGTAGACAATTTAAAAGGTGAATTTAATTGATGAATTCAGATGGGTGGTGGGCAGATATAAATTTTGTTAATTATAAATATTAACAAATTAACATTCTTTCTTTATTGCTCTCTTTCTCTGGAATAAATAAAATGAATTAATTTTAATAGATTTTTCAAATGACTTCCTTTCCATTTTCGTTATATACAGAAGAATATATTTTGGCCTAAAATGTATTTAATTAATTAAATTTGAAAATAATATGAAGTAAGAAAATATATTTTATTTAAAATTAATATAAAAATTTTCACATTATATCTCTCCTGCATTAAATACAATTTAGATATTTTCATTTATAATATTCAATAATATTTACAAGAATGCAAGACTCTCTGTAAAAATTATTTAAAATGTAGTGATATAATTAAGGTGTAATTGAGTTAGTACACACCTTTTTATACCCACCACTTTGAGGATGAGATACTCACTTTGTCATTATAAACATTGTAACGTCTAGAGGAAGCATTGAAGATCCTCTAAGTTGTATATACTTATGATAATCAATTTTTGAATCGTTTTAAACATGTCTGCCTGTGTGTCTATTGTAAACATTCCCCTTGTCATAAAATTTAAGATATAGAGCTCAAATTTGGTAAATTCATAGGAAGTTCTCCCACGCAGCCTGGGAAGTAAATTTAGGCAAAGTCAGCTAAAGTGCAACGTAAACTGAGAACACTTTGATATTGGTTTACCATGTTTGTTGTTTTTTTTTTTTTTTTTTTGGTATCAATGGATTATATGGATCAATTAAGTCTTATTGTCTATTTTAATTGATGTGTGCCCGTCTAAAGTTAGTCCACATATATTTTTCCAAGTAAATGATGTTTTCACGGTTTTGAAATGGTTTTATGAAATTTAGTCTCAACTAAGGTTTTCAAATGAATTTAAAAAAATTTTTTTGAAACACAATAAATCTACACGCAAAAATTAAATGGAGCAACTTCTTTATAAATATTTTAAGAATAATAAATACGTATAACCCAGGAATTTGGTAGTCAATTTTCATTAAATGCAACCATCTCTTGTAATGCATTAGCATATTCAGAATCATTTCCTCAATTGATTCACATCGAGGACTTTTATTATAAAATTACAGGTTGATATGTTTTGTTTTGTTATGGTCCAAAAAAAAACTTTATTAAAAATATCTAAAATCCTTACAATAACACTTTGCTTTGAAAAATTTTCACAAGTGAAAAAAATTTATGGTTTTGAATAGATCGTTTCGGTGGTCTAGTTATTGTTGTTAATAAATTTTTTTACTTTCTGGATTTACCATTCATTTCTTTATATTAGATGAACTGTTGTATATAGAACCAATAAAAGATTATCTCAATCAATTTTTTTTGCGTACAAATATCCTGAGAGCCTACTTATTCTTCGTTTCAAAAAATTTATTCAATACACTCCATTTTCTTTCACATCAAATAATTCAAATAAAAATCACTTACAATGTTCACTTAAATGTGCTTTTCTATGCCCTACGCAAATTTGTGGTACAAGAATTAATAAAATTGTGCAGTTATTGGGTAACAGTCTAAAGAAGTGAAGATTCTCTATTATGTTGAACCACCCAGAATGATTTTTTGAATCATGCATCCGATGTTTATCTACAAAAGTTTATTATAAAAGCAAAGGTCGCAATTTTTGAACTATTCAAGAAATTTATTTCGTACGCAGACATATTTAGATCCAAAAGCGTAACCTACCGAAGAAGTTGAAGACCGGCTACCGCTTTAAAAAGAACCATCAATGTACAAAATAAAAGACAAGTTTACATATTTTTTTTAAAGAAAATCATCTTAGGATTGCTGTTTACAAAATTGGTACAGATGGATCTATTTTTAAACTCACTTTCGAAAATTTCCATTTTTTTCAATTTATACAATTTTTTTTGTTTATTTTAGAATCGTCCTTTACCGATTGTAGTGTTGTTACTTATTTTCTATTGAGTGATTACAAAATTTCAATGTCATTCTTTTTTTATATTGCGATTCCATTTACAATAATTACAATGCAGTATAAACCTTCAATTGAACAAACAACCTTAAGTGCAATTATGTGTTTCAGATTATTACATTTGCCTTATTAAATTTTTAAGTAATTAATATCAAAGTAAAGTGCATTTAACCAAAAGCCCTAAGAAATTGATATTCTATAATTACACTTAATTGAAATAAAAGTATTTTTTAATGCAAATCTACTTAAATCAATATTATTTTCTAATTTATAACATAATAAACTAAAATCTCTATGAACACTTTAAAAATTTTAATTTTCATTATTCTATAATAGATTTGTTTCTCATATTTTTCTATCTAGATATCGTATATATAATTTACAATTTAAATCGGATGAAATACAGCAACGTATAACGGTTGAAGGGCCACAAGTGGGTAATTGGTTTGCTATTGCTTTCATTAGTTGGACTGATCCAAATAATGAACGCATTGAACAACAAGGTAAGCCATTAATTAAAGGCAACATGAATCATAAAATTACAATAAAAGTTCATTTGCCTTTATTATTTTTTCATTTTCTTCACAAGTATTCAATTTTAGACTTTTTACCTTATTTATTGTAACTTTAAGTTTAATTTACTACAAATGCTACTTTTTGCCACCTTTAACACATTCATGACAATGCGTAAATATATTTAAATCTCAACCAATGGCATTTATACACTTACCCCATAAAATGCACACGATTCCTATTAACTTGATTCATCTTCACAATATTATTTAAAGCAAATACATAGAGAATGATACCTTTTGCGATTATTGCAAGCAATACAATTGTTTATGATGTATAAAAGCAACTGCAAGCAACTTAAGATACCAACCATAGCAAGCAACATTAAAATGACAACATTTAATGCAATGTGAAAGTTGAAATGTAGAGATGTGTATGTTACGCTACGCTATATTACGTTATGTTATGCTACTTGGTAGAATGGAAAATAATAAACTCATTTTATCAAATCAACAAACAATCTTGAGAATAAACATGCATATATATGAATGTGATTAACACTTTCCCACTTTCCCACTTTCCCACTTTCACCACTTTC
The DNA here is from genome assembly GCA_023089585.1 of Melophagus ovinus. Classification (NCBI taxonomy): domain Eukaryota; kingdom Metazoa; phylum Arthropoda; class Insecta; order Diptera; family Hippoboscidae; genus Melophagus; species Melophagus ovinus. The sequence goes on from JAKKIB010000190.1 coordinate 281,153, forward strand.
ACCACTTTTATCACACACAAGCCATAAATATATTTCTAAATACGAATCACAAATATTGGAACATAAAATTTGCCTTAGAAATGACTCTACATTGAAATAAATATAAAACTTAAAGAGAGTTAAATTATAAGAATTATATATTTTGGGGAATGTGTAGCCCCTTTAAAAAGTACAAAAGAAAATGTTGTAAACGAAATCGAGAAATAGATTATAACATTTGCAAGAACTTAAGAAAATAATTTAGAAGATTTGATAGTAAAAAATTTTTAACTTTATATGATTTGGAAAGTTTTTAATATGGCAAAGAATTAAAAATATTAACCGATTTGGATCAAAGTATAATTATGCGAAGAATCGAGATAAATTTTTACTGTGTAAAATTTTCTTTCTCAAAACTTAAGTTAAATGAGTAGAGGACGTAAAAATGTTCTAATTCCAAATATTTTTAATAAAATTCATCAATAAATTAAAGCACTAACTGGTTATTACAAATATTTCCCCAAAAATAGTTCCCAGATTTTTGAATTAAAGATTAATAAACAGATAGGCAAATTTATATCAATTTAAAAAATGATTTTGAAGCCATCACTAAAATAAAGTTCATATCCACATCTAGTTTTTGTAACTATTATCTAAATAAGCACATTTCTAATTGTTTTTAGTGTGGTGTATAAAAAATCTTTTGAAGGCAAATTCTTCCTCCCTACATAAGCAAAGCATTACGATTTATGCTGAAATCTAAGACAATAATGCTAAAGGAATTCTTTGTTAAATGCCAGTAAGAAGTTGGTATTGGACAGTTGGTCGGTTGTAGCGATCTACCCTAAATATCCTACATTACATTTTTATGGAAAAATATACAAAATTGAAAATTTTCCTGCATAAAAATATTTTGCTAAATAGAACATTGCATGAGGCGTGATCATAATACTAGTCTGATCTTATTCATAATTATTCACAGATTTTTTTGGGCTAAATCACGTCTGCATACCAAATTTCATTCAAATCTCTGTAAAATTTGACCCCGTACTTTGATAACAGATTTACATGTACAGACGGATGGAGAAACATGCTTAAATCTATTCAGAAAGTGATCGTTTCATAAAAAATGGGCCTATCTTCTGCTGGGTATTACATGCATACGCAAAAATGGTGCAAGGTTTAAAAGCTATTTTATTGCATTTTCAAACTCTAAAAAATATGAATAAAACAAAACTTGGTAATAATGAAAGAGAAATTTGAAAAATTTTGTTAATCTTCCAGTAGCAAATATTTTTTTTTATATTTAATTGAAAAAGATTAGACCATTTAGCTTTTCAAAATATTCGACTGTTATGACAATGCCTACTGAACCAAGAAAAAAGCACCAAAGAAACAATAAGAATATTTTGCATTGGAAAATTTGCTTTTTTTTTCTTTATTAATTAATTGGCAGAAATTTTGAAGTTTCCCTGTAAACAATTAGAAGCAATTACAAATTGCTCTTTATGTACTGTATGAATTTTAATAGTACAACAACACAATATAAATGAATACAATGTACATTATATACTGGACATATACTCTGAAACATTTAATTGTAATAAAAAAATGTATGTATGTAATTGGTCCTTTAATATAACATTTATCTTCATTTAAGGTCTAGCAGCATCGTGTGATACACTATTGTTGGCTGAAATGTCGGTGTCACGTTTTAAACCGATTATCATAAATAATGGTCAAGTACATAATAGTACACTAATGAGTAATAGAAAGGATGAGCCATCAACAACAACATTAGTAACAACAATGAACGATAACGATAGCAATAACAAGCAACAACAATGGTCAATAGTTAATGAAGAAACAACAGCACTAAAATCATCAGTAGCATTAGCAGCAACAGTAACAACCACACCAACGATCAAACCATATACCAGTAAATTTAGAAAACGAAGTGAGTTCAGGCAACCAGAAGAACCGCATAATACTAAAAATAACATGATAACAGCAACAATTGAAGCAACAACTGGAACAATTGAAACAGTAAAATATGTAATACCAAAGAATAAAACAGCAGTCCTGGCAATGATGATGGAAAAAGAAAAGCAACAATTACACAATCAGCAACAATCATTAAGTTCAGCAAAGGCATCAAAACCATTATTATCCGAATTCAATATGACGCATACGAGAGGACAACCAACAATGTCAACAGCATGCGACACCAGTAATGTATGCACTAACAATTCTACGCATATTACCAATAATGAAATTATTTATAAATTCTATGTGCCGGATGGCATTGGAATAGCTACGGCACGTATTAAATTTGGCCAAGTCTGTTTACAATGCCCTGATGTCGGTTTTCGCATACAAGCCAATGCCTTCCCAAGCATTAGTATTTCAGATATTAGCAGCACTAGCAGCACTAGCAGCACTAGCGGCACTAGCAGCACTAGCGGCACCAGCGGTTCTAGCAGCACTAGCAGCACCAGCAGCAGCAATACACAAGGCACTACTAACAGCAACCTTGATTCGAATGAAACAGTTCAAGAGAGCAATTATATACATAGCACTATAATTAAACCGAATCAAACAGGTGAAATTTTAATTGAATTTTACGTGCAACCGATGTCTTGGCATTATGCATTACTTCAATTCACTAATGTGGATTCGGCCAATGCCGTTCGTAACTTGATGTACCCTAATGAATTTAAATCTTTCACTACAGTAAACATGAATTTCAATGAAATAGATGAAAACGTTACTAAACCTAATGAAAATGAAAATAGTAATTTTAATAATTTAACTGGTGAAACGTCTCGGCCATTAAAGAATAACATTAAAGCAAACTGCACGAAAGTAGTGTACAGATTACCTTTTCTATTACAAATCGATTTTCGTCAACCTTTATTAGACATACATATAAATAATTTTAAAGGAGGATCACATTTCAACAATCATCTCAAATCTAATAGTAATAATAATTTGTTCAGTATGTTCCGTACCCCTACATTAAATGTTAGTCAACATACGACGCAAAATGAGTCAACACCTTGGCAACCAATAAAATTTCGTAATATGGATTTTTATTCGTTGTTACGTCAAACTTATAGAGAATTTTTCATGTTCGATTTTGATTTGGTACCCGATGAAAATGGCACTGTACCGCCACTCTTAAATTTAACCGGTGGTGTGCCAGTTGGTTTCACTTTTAATATTGGTGAAATCTATGATATAGGCGGTACATTATCATTTGCAATATCCATGAAACATGGCTCGAAAAATATAGTTGAACAAGCTCAGATGGTTAAAATTACTCCTACAATGCCAGCTATAATTAATGAGCGTAGTGGTATTTTAGCAGAAAAATTGGTAAGCGGACCGCCACAAGGCTCAGATGAAAGTAAATCTTTACCACGCAGTAATCAGACAATTATTGTGTGTATGCATTTGGGTGAGCCAGGTGAACCAACATGGCCCGATAAATGTCGTTATGGACGCCGTTTATTACCAGCTTCTAGTATTGTAAATAACACTGACGCTAATACCAGTACAGGTTTAGTACATGTACCCTTCCCAGAGAGTGGACAATGGTTTGTCACAATGGCATTATATTGCCATGGTGCTGAAACAGCTGCTCGTGTAACCATCATTGATAGTGTAAAAGAATTTATTAAAAAATATTCTCATCTGATGGAACAAATGAAACCTCCATGTGCTTGTGCTTTTAAGTTACCTCTATATCGAGCTTGCTTACGTAATTCTAAGTGCCTTAGGGCTATGAATGAAACAGAAACCCTTAAAATAAAAGAATGTTTAATGGACTCGAAATGTACACCGAATCATTTAGAAATGACACAAAAATTTGAAATACATCACCGTTTTGCCACAGAACAACATTTCGCTTTAGATAATTGTAGCAGTTCTGTTGTCTTTACAATATCGTCTAGTCCCTGTGTCGTGGGTCGTTGTGGTCGCTTTGGCCGTTGTTACCATTATATGTCTGGCGGTTTTGTATTTTCTACTTGCGTTTGTATGAAAGGTTATCGTGGTTGGGATTGTACAGAAGATTCTCAAGTACCTTCTAGTATGTCCATTGTGCTATCATCCCTGTTACTAACACTCAGCAATTTACTTTTTCTACCAAGTATTTATATGGCTATTCGAAGGCAATATTACACAGAGGGTGTTATCTATTTCTTTGCCATGTTCTTTTCGATTTTCTATCATGCATGTGATTCTGGTGAAGATGAGTTCAGTTTTTGTTTGGTAAAAATTGGTGTTCTACAATTTTGTGATTTCTATTGTGGCCTTTTAGCCATTTGGGTTACACTTGTAGCCATGTCTCATATCCGACAAGAATTCATTTCTTTATTACATATGCTTGGCGCAATTTTATTAGCTTTTGGCACCGAATTGAATAAACAAAGTTTATGGGTATTTTTGGCACCAGCGCTAACCGGTATATGTATTATATCAGCTAGTTGGGGTTTACGCTGTTTCAAATCACGTAAATGGTTCCCTTCACGAAAATATCTAACAGTTTATATGCCAATGGGCATTGTATTAGTTATGGTAGGACTGATTTGTTATGCCTTCCTACAAACAAAACAAAATTATCATATCGTCCATTCAATATGGCATATGGTAATGGCTTTAAGTATACTCTGCCTCTTACCATCACGTAAATATTTTCTAACGAAATGCTAGCATTCACCATACACTCGAGAATTTTTACTTACCGAACAAGAATTCTACATGTGAATGTTAAAAATTTCGCAATATTTACGTTAAACAATGGCTTGTGAAAATTATTTGTGATTACATTTTAAACATGTAACAAACTTTATCAAGATATTTTACTATAATTCGATCAAATATTATAATGAGAATTTTTATATAGAACACTATTAGTATTAGTATTATGTTATAAGTTAATGCCTCAATAATCGCATAAGCCTTTGATGTACATTTGCATAAAATAATTTACAAAGCCTTTTAAAAAAATCATTTTAATGATTTTTCATAATATTTTTATAGATTTTTTTTTTAATTTTTATTTTTTATTTTTTATTTTTCTCTTGTACACTTTAAGTGCAATAACATTCACAGCCAATGCATTAGTATGCATATATAAATAGCTATTTATATATATATATATATATATGTATATATATATGTATATATATATGTATATGTATATGTAATTAATTAGTTAATTAATTAAGCTTCCAAATAAATACATCTAAGTAATTAGTTATTAAGATAAATATGTTAAAATGAGCAATGTAAATGAAAGCAAGCCGAACAAGCCATGGCAGAACTCATTCTTAATCTATATTTGTATCATAATTAAAAGTAAAAGTAAAAGTAAAAGTAAAAAAAATCTTTATAAATAATTTGTAAGATGAAAATGAATCATAGCAAATTATGCTTATATGGCCATAGAATTTAAAAGAAACGACTTAACTATTAATTTACAATGTAAAAATTAAACTTTATATATATATATATATATATATATATATATATATGTATATTGTATATATGTATATATATTCACAATATATTTATAAGTATGCGTAATATCTAAATATATATATATATATATATATAAATAAAATTGTGTAGTTATATTTAGTTGAAGAGTATAATATTTTGATAAATTAAGGCATTAGAATTTAGGAGATAGAAAATAAAATAAATGTAATAGAGGCACAAATTATGATCGATTGAAGTCGACTCTTATGTCAACTACTCTATATAAATTTACGGAAGATTTTCTTAATTCAAGCAGTCTATTTACAAATGCAGGAGAGTGAAATATCGTAACTTCCAAATGATTTCAGTATTAAGTAGGAGGTCAAAAAAGTGGATCGTTCTACATCAAATTTAGCATATTTACATCAAATAATTATTAAATGCCTTTTATTATTTAGACAATTGCGATTTTTTATTTTATTCATATTTTTTTCAATATAAAGGCTTATTAAAGTAGCCTTTAAAATTATTAGCAGATATTACCTCTATTCAATACTTTGCCAAACACTTCAATCTATTAAATGAAAATATCTCTGCTTATACGACCTATAATTTAATAACAAATTTTAAATGGACAGACATTTCGAACTAACTTAAAATGACAAGCCTAAATCGATCGGTAAAGTTATTCTGAACATCGATCACTAAATTGGATGGTTATATTGCAATTCTTAATAAGATAAAAAGTTAATCAAACTTATTAAATGCAAGTGGAAAAAGAAAATTTTGAGTTTACAAAATTTTGTAAAATAATGTATTTTTAATATCCACCACCTGGACAATCTATTTCTTAATTTAATGGTACAGATAGATAATTTAAAATTAATTTAATTCCAAATATGCATAGTAGACGATTTATACGATTTTTATTTAGTATCTTCTATATAAAAATCTTCTAAATTTCAGATTTCTACGGTTTTCAATTTATCAGTTATAAGCAAAAAACTATAAATTTATGCTTAAAAAAAACTGAGGCATTCTCAGCTGTACCTACCTGCACCTGGCACTGTAAGCCATTTTCAATCCCAATCAATATATATAATGGATAAACAGACAGATGGACAGACAGATAGACAGACTGTCCAAGGACGACGCTTCCTTTTAGGCATTGCAAAGATATTGACATATAAAACGTTTATACCACCCAATGTGGATGGTGAATATAAAAAAACACAAAGCCTTACAAAATGTAAACTAAAAAAAAAAAGAGAAAGAAAAATTTCAATAAATGTATGATACAAAAAAAAATTATATAAAAACTTTGTTATTTCTTTATGTTAAATAAATAAATGAACTAAGGGATAACTGAGTTCAGTTTCCTTCAAATAAAAACAGAAAGTAATAAAAGCTTTTAAAATATTTTAGGCAGTTTTTGTTAAATTATTTCATTTATTTAACTTAATTTGTTTTTAATAAATACAATTATTTGAATTTAGTTGTAAGAAGAGTTTTGTTAATATTTTTCTATAATTTTATTATGGCGAAAACAATTGCATAATAAATTGCATAATAAATACATGAAATAATAAGCTTCAACAAAAATAAAATCAAAAGAATGCGTTATAATCGATCTATGTCGACTATTTCAAATCCTACACCACTTTATTTATTGTGTATTTGAAAAGTAAAGAAAATCAGTTATAAGTAAGTTGGATGAAATATGGTAATTTTTGTATAAAATGGAAAAAATTTTCATTTGGCAAGAAAATTGGCGCTTGTATTAGATCCAATATTTAAGTACATGAGAACTTGAGTTTGTAACAATTTAAGTTCGATTCATTCTGATATCAATAACATTGAATCAACATATTTCAAATGTCTTTAAAATGTAAGATATCTGCAAGGACATCAGACAGACATGGGGGCGTGACATAAAATAATTTAGAAGGTTATTCTGTAAGTGTGTAACAATTCCAAGATTGTAAATCTTGTTATCGCAATGCAAAATAAATATACAAAGTGATAAAAGATCTTAATTGGAAAAGTTGCTTCAATTTCATTTGATTTGATCCTAAAAAATTTTTTGATCCTAAAAAATACAACTTCTATACAGCCACAAATTCATTAAATGTCAATTTAATGTTAAGCAACTTTAATTTATATAGAAGAATTTTAGGAAAGCTTGATCATAATCATTAATTATGATCAGACACTTTTTTAATTTCAGAAATATTTTGTTTAGTGAATGAAATTTTCTCCTTTACTTATAAATTTTGATCCAATTGATTTGATTTCACTTGAAATTTATACAAGCACCAGAGTGCAAGATAAAGTTGAAAAATTATATTAAAAGTGCTAATAGTTTCTTGGATTTTCTAAAAATGACAACTATAATAAATCAAAGTTTAATTAAAATGTCTTGACATTTTACTTTAGCTATTATATAAAATTATAATAGCTATATTAGATTTTAAAAGTTGTTTAATTAATTGTCATCACTAATTTCATCACTTGACTCTAAATCTTCAGAATCAATAGCATTACCACCGTCAAGGTTCATTTCTATGGTGGGTTCTTGAGATATCGGAACACCGGTGTCGGCTTCCAAATTAGGAATAGGTGTTAAGGGCTCTTCTATTACAGGTTCATCAGCAGATTCTTCTGCAACTTCAGTTTCAGACTTGTTTTGCTGCATAGCTTCTAATTCTTTGGCAACTAATTCGGCCTCTTGACGAGCTATTTCGGCCAATTCAGCTGCTTGCCTTGCCAATTCAGCTTCCTTCTCTTCTTCAGCTTGTTTTTCAATTTCAGCTAAACGTTGTAATTCTTCTTCCCGTATACGTTGCTCTTCAGCTAAACGTGCTGCTTCGGCTGCCTTACGGGCTTCCTCCTCTGCTGCTAATCGGGCAGCTTCTTCTTCTGCCGCTTTTCTTGCTTCTTCAGCTTTTCTAGTCTCTTCAGCTAAACGGGCCTTCTCTTCTTCTAATTGCTTTCTTCTTAGCTCTTCTTCCTCTTTAGCCTTTCTTTCAGCTTCTTCCGCCTCTTTAAGTGCTCTTTGATTTTCTTCTTCTTCTTTCGCTTTCCGTAAACGTTCTTCTTCTTCTAGGCGAGCTTTTTCTTCGGCTTTACGAGCAGCCTCTTCCTTAGCTTTACGTTCCTCTTCAACCTTTTTCTTAGCGGCCGACTCTTCAACCTTTCGTTTTACTTCATCTTCTAATGCTTTTTGTTCACGACGTTTCTTTTCCTCGAGACGTTGTGCCCTAATCTTTTCCAATTCAACTTCCTCATAAGCCTCCTCTTTAAGCGTCATTAATCGTTCTTGACGCAAACGTTGCTTCTCCTTCATTTCATCTTCTTCGGGATCATCTAATGATCGTGGTGCCGAAAATTTTCGTGAAGGACGATATGGATCTAATTCAGGATCTGAAATTGTCAAAGAAATTTCAAGAAAATTTATTCTCATACAACAACAATAACAAAGTACAATAACTTTAACATAAATTCTTAGTTTTCATAGTTTATATTTAATTGTCTTATATTGATTGATACATACAAGTATATAAAATTACTACTACTATTTAACTTTGTATAAAATGTGAGAGATTTGTAAAAATATGCCAAATTAAGTACAATAAAAAATATATAAAGAAAACGCAATACTTATCATAAGTCTTTATATTATACAAATGAGAAATAATTTAATAATAAAAGTAGAGGGAAAAAGAAACAAGTGAAAATATTACAAACGATTACGATCGACTTTTAAGTCAACTATACCACAAGTTAAAAAAGTAATCCATGGTTACTTGTGAATAATTGTGGGAAGGCATTCAAAACCTAAACTCCTTTTTAACTAACTAAACGTGACAGATTTATTTAATTTCTTTAATTTTTGCCACGATATATCGATTCTTCATAAAAGAAAAAATTACATATATATAAAAAATTACCAGATTTGCCATATTTTGTTTATATATAAAATAGAGTTTTATATGACCTTTAAGATTGTCCGATATTCTTCTCAAGTATGCTTGATTTACCAAATTTCATTACAATATCTCGACAAAAATTGCAATACTATTGCAATTGTACTTTGTACAATTTGATATCAAATTGAAATAGGCAGACAACAGATAATAGTTGTACAATGTAGAGATGAAAAAGTTATGCTTAAATTGATTCAAATCCATTGATGCATAACTCATTTGTTATTAGCTTTGGCCATAAATCGTTTACACTTTTTATTACAAGTGTTATAAATTTATAAAAAATTAAGAGAACTTTAAATACTTACCTAAAATATTCACTATTGATCTTCAATGATGATTATAAATAATCCCATTTAAATATTAAACATTTAAAATTCATAGATTGAATGATGAAGATGAATCCATGAATAAATGGTTGGAAATGCCAATGTATGAAAAGTAAATTTTATCACTTTAAATGTATTACAAAACGTATGCATAAGGAAGAATTTAAAATTCCATTCTACTAAATGTTTATTTACAGATTTTAGTTATTAATACATTGATGATCATAAAAAAGGTAAAGTTTATACAAATTAGTTGTACAAATTATAAGTAAATGTAAAATATGCGCATGTCAAATATTTAAATGTAAAATATGCATGCGTTTTATTTTATTTTATATGCTTCTTTTTCATGCTTCTTTATCCAGTATTTACTACTTTAATTGGCATTGATATTCTAATTTTTATTGATAAAACTTTCCAATCCATATGAAATTACTTTACATTACATTACATGGCATGGTAAATAATTTACCTATTATAAAAATATAGACCATGATTTTTTTTATTGTGTATGTGTGTGCTTGTGCGTGTGTGATATATATATATATGTGTATAATTATACATAATAACAGGATATTAATAAAACATTTTAACGATTCTCACGCAGTAATGAGTATTTAATGAGTAGCCGTTTACACGCGACTTCCTGCCTTGCATGTTTTTCAAACATTTTCATTTACATTAATTTGTACAATTTCATGCTCTACAATTTTATGCTGCAAAAAGTGTAAAAAGTTTAAGGTAATAAATGACATTGAAAGTTGATATAGAAATCATTTTCAGAATCCATTGATGAATTGATGGCTAGCTCTTCTGAAACTTATAGGATATGAATATCAATATATTATTAATGAATCGTATGAATTTACAAACTCAAGACTAACGTGTCACTTTGATATCCTCTTTAATTGTTTATTAATTATAATTCCCATTGAAGGCCCTAAAGTTGGTTTCATAGTACTTTACAAATATCTTTGAATATTTACGCATTTGGTAGGCCTAATTTAATTCATCTAAAGATGTTCAACAAAATCGATAGACTTACAAACACTTTTTCATACAACTCCAAAACTCCAGACAAATTAGTTATTCTAAGTGTATAAATTTTAAAAATAAAGCGGAGTTTTAAAAAATTTTTCCAAAAATTCACATGAATTTCAATTCAAGAAAAGTTTCTACTAATGTAGGGTATTCAAACTAGTGTAGGGTATTCCATATTGGACGCTAAATAATTACATCACTTTTACTTGTTTAAAAATAGCTTTCACTTTAAATTTTGCTATCATTTTCATTTTCATTACGTGAATTTCGATAATAAATTTTATAAAATAAAAATCACGTAAAACAAGTGAATTATAGTTGATGGAAGCCGAACATCTCATCTCATGTGATATACGAAAAAGAAAACACTCACAAATGTAAGAATATATTTAGATGATTCATGTTATCTAATGGCCCATTTTCTAAATTTGTGTTGAACGTTATTTTATCAAAATATTTTATAATTTACTAAAGGCACATAAGTAGCCTAATAGACAGATATGGAGACTTATATTGATATAAAAATTCTATTTAAAAATTACATTAAAATATTCATAAATTTAATAAAATGTTTTCTCAAAATAGCCCAAAATTTTTAAAGTACAATACAGATTAGAGAGTACTATTAGGATTTGTCAATAAACTGAATTAATTGCTTAAACTTTCCACAGAATTTAAAATGAAATTATTTATGTAAGTATTAGATGTGATTTGCATAAATGCGGCCACGTCAGTTTTGTATAAGTAAGAAGAATTTAATGAGGTTAAAATTTTAAATAGTTCTCCAAATTTTAAATAAATCTATGTAACCATTAAAAACTTATAATAACTAAAATTTTAATATTATTGAACGAAATGTCCTAACTGTATTTTATTAAGGTATTTCATAATTTCCAACCAATTTTCCTATACCATCGCATATTTATATTTATGTATAAACAAAATACACGCTAATTGACCCGCTTGTCGTCGTACTTCCAAACTAAAATATTGAGTTGCAATTCTCTTAAGTAAGTTTTCCTAAGTTAAGATCCACTACTGCAATATATGCACTAACAAAATAAGTAAGAATATTATATATGGCTGTGGCCAAATCTTACATACCCACCACCAATACATCATGATATTACGATTCAGATCTTGATATAGTTTTTTAAGACTAAATTGAAAACGTAAACTTAAAAAAATGAAAGTTTGGTATTGTATAACTTTGCATAGACGTATGTGAATTGCATCATTTTTGGACAGACATTATAGACCCATAGCCTCCTTATTTTTGCAAACTTTCAGCTTTGTATGTTTTGCAGTTTTCAAATGATGAACAAAAAACTGCCAAATTTTTCCTAAAAAAATTAGGCGATCTCAGTTTGTTACATTGTGGGAGTGTCTTTTGACCGATTTATCCTGTTTTTAATTCCAATCTGTGTGCAAGAACTTCCAATGATTCTGCCAAACTTCAGGTCGATACCTGAACAAGCGATGCAATGAGGAGAATATTTACAAAAGACAGACCGACAGTCACTAAGACGGACAGACGGACAATTGGACAGACTAACCTGTCCAAATTGATTCAGGATTTGATGTTCATCAAGAATATATATACTTTATAAAGTCTCCGACGTTTCCTTCTAGACGTTACAAACCCCAATCTCTAGGTGGTGGATATAAAAAAGTGATCTCAGTATCATTTACGAGTCCATCAAGCCGTTGTACGGGCATGGATGGATCTTCTAAGCCCTTAAAGTCCTCTTTTGAATAAATTGAACCTTACGTTATAAATGATTGCCAATTAGGCAAACTATTGCAATATAAATAATTCTGACTGAAATTAGCATAATACAAAATTTATGGACCAAATATTTACTTAAGTAGTCCATTTTTTCGATAAACTCGCTCCAAAATTATACAAGTCAAATTATTAACTTACTTATATGTTTTTTCAAACCTAAAAGAAGGAAGGAAATTTCTCCTACGAAATTAATTTCTTGCAATAAAATAAAGGCTACATTGATTAAAAATTTTTATTAGGGCTACAGTTTTAAAAGTATCCGTGACGCAGAGATTTTGAAACTCTGCCGATTGCCGCAATAATTAAAAAATATTTAATTCTATATAAATAAATCCTTTCAATAATTTCTATTGATTTCAATGGTAATTACGTACTTATATACATATGTAATTAATATTATACTTAAAATAAATTAATGAATAAATTACTAAATCTGTTTATATAACTGAAAAATATTTTAAATGCCAAAATCTTCTATTACGTCTACACAAAGTGAGACATTTAAATTGATTTAGAATAAAATTTACACCTACAATATTATACGTATATATTTATAATTGTTGTGTGTGTGTGTGTGAGTGTAGATGTCACATTATGTACTATACATTTATATAAAACTTTGATTTTCAAACATGTGGAAATTTTCAATTCAAGGTTAAACAAAAATAAGAAATAATTTATTTAAATTTATTCTGAAAATGAAAATATTCCCCTGGCTTTTATGCACCATTCAGAGGCGAAAGTATATTCATATTATCAACAGATTTGCAATATCCAAAACCAAAAGCATTCTAGATTCTTGGTATCAAATTCTGAATTGATTTACGAATGTTTGTCTGTCTGTCCACCTGTCCACCTGTCCACCTGTCTATCTAAATAGCCAAAAATTTTAAAATGAATTTCATGTTTGGGAGAAATATGAACAATTCTTGAAAATCATTCAAATGGTTCAAAGGCATATCCGCAATATAATTTAGACTGAAAAAATCCCTTTTTAACCATGATTCTTACCCATTACTTGTAAATAAAAAACGATAAATTATAGACACTTTTTTAAAATATTTCCGTCATATAAAGAAAATTATAAATGAAAAATTATATCAAAGAGCCTAAGTGATTTGAATTGTTCAAAAAATTTCTACAGCTGCACATAATTTGAAGGGAACAAATATCGTTTAATTTATTACACAGTATTCTCCTTATGGATTTAATTGAACATTATATGATAATTACACTCTACTGTCATTTTAAGGTAATGAGTAAAGTTTTCTTTTTTTTTTAAAGTAATACAAATGTGAATATATATGTGAGAATATAGGTCAAGGTCATAGAGTTTTTACATATAAATCGACATGAGATCAAATTAAATGAAAAAATGGGAAAAGTAAGAAAAATTTTCAAGAAAAAACAAAACAAGAAAGCTTTCTCCCCTACATTAACGTAATCAGAAATTATTAATGAAGTGTGAAATGAAATGCGCACGATTTACAGTGCGTTTCTTTCATTACATTTTAAATTTGCTCGTTCGGTTTTTTTATTTTTGCTTTTTACTTTTGTTATTCATGATTTTTTTTAAGCAAACACACAGATAAACATAATAAATATATATAAAAAATTTACATAGTTCAGATGAAAAAAAAAAATAGCGAAACAAAAAGAAACCCGAGAGAGAGAACCAACCAAGAGAAAATTTTTTTATGAAAATATAATGAAAATTAAAATGCCCCATTTCTGTTGGTAGCATTGTGGTTGAAATAACGCTAAATTTTCTTCATGTAATTTTTTTATAATTTTTGGAAATAGATTACGTGAAATATAATTAGTTAGACATTACGTCACTTAAAAAATAAATCATTTATTTGAGAAATATTGCAAAAAATGTATAAGACGGTGGAAATTTCATAACCGAATAAAAATTATTTAAATAAAAACTTATTAAAACCGATTTAATTTCTGAAACAATTTCTGTATTATCTTGATATCTTCAAAGTTTATGATCTGCCATAGATTTAAAGGCGTAACTGTAAAAAGGATTTTTAATTGGGGGAACAAAAATAATTTGGAAGAATAATTGATGAAAAAACTTCGAACTTTTGCATCGAAAGTTGAAGTATACAAATTTTTAAATGGTGCACGGCCTTTACAAAATAGAACTATTCAATCAATCAATTTCATAGACATTTTACTAAATCAAAATATTCGCTAAATGAAATATCCAAAGAACTAATCCATTTTATTTTATATATTTAGATAAGTTGTCTTTTGGACTCAGGAATAAACCGATTTGCAGAAAATACGTAAACGAAAAAATAAGCTTTAATCAAATCAGAAAATATTTTTAAAGCGATCGGGCGATCTTAAGGCCTTCTAAAAGTCACGCGCCTCCGTCTCATTTGATAATGTAAATTAAAAAACGCGAAATTTATTTCTTCGGAAAACCACTTCCAAAATATTTTCATACGATACAATAAAAGTACTATGTAAAAAATGTTCCTATAATTCTATAAATTTCTAAGAGAATACCAAAAATTTTCACCCTAAATCAGCCGATTCAAATTCTTCTTCAATCATATTTCTTCACTGAATATTTTAATGAATTTTCGAAATTTCTGTATATTTGTGTATACATATATATAAAAATCAAATTCATTTTTTCAATTTACTTGTAAATATATATTTATTAAAGGATTTCTTTTCTGCAATTTTTTTTCAATTTTTTGTTTTTTGTTTTTTTTTTTTTTATTTATTGAAGCCATTTAAAACATTATAAAATGCATTTCCATTGTTAATTCGAAAAGATAAATGATTAGAGAGCGAATTTTGTTAAAGCAAATAATAATAATAGCAATAATAATAATAATAATAAAAAGAAAAGGAAAATATATAAATTTTGTTTATTTTTGATGTCAAAAGATCAACATTTGAAATTTTGAAATTTCTTTGGTTTTTTGTTGGCGATTTAAATCTCAGCAATAATTTTAATGATGGAGTAACATGGTTAACACAAAATTGATCAATAAATGTAAAATGAAGTATAGAATACAGAAATTCCGTAAGAGTGACAGTGAGAGTGAGAGTGAGAGTGACAGCGACAGTAAGAGTGAAAATAAGAAAGGTTGTAACAAAGAAATTGATAAAGTTGTTAAATACATTTCACATAAATTTCAGTTTTTTTATAACTGTAAATATATTTATATATACATATATATATATTGTTTTTGTTTTTGTTGTTGTTGTTGTTGTTGATGTACAGCAATATAGAATCGTAATATACATATAAACACACACACGCACACGAAGAGAATGAGCAGGCGAAAAAGTTTGATTTGCTTTATTTTTCTTTTCTTTTTATATTTTATCTAGGATTCAACTTCAACAGCAGCAGATACTACAAACGAGTAATCAATGGTTGAGGGTTGGGGAGGGCAGTTAACATAATACAAATAAATAAAAAGAACCATTATAGAGAAAAGAGAAAAAATATAAATAAATAGAAAATTAGACAAAAAAAAAAACAAAAAACAAAAAACAAAACACATAGAAACGATATTAAGAATAAGAAGAAGAGATGAATTATATACAAAAGTTGTTAGTAAATGTTAAACATCATTTTAGAAATGATTGAAATTTTGAAATTGTATAACAAAATAATAAAGCAATAAGCAAGATAAACAAGGTGAAAATAAATGAATGAAACAAATAGTCGATTGGGGCCGACTCTAAAACCCAATTACATCACACTTTGATGGAACTGGGAAAATAAATTTTCTTGATGTATTAATTAATTTTGAAAAGTTGTGTCATGTACACAAAAAGCAAAGATTTGAATGAAATTCGCTCAATTATTCAGTAAGTCAAATTATCTTAAGTTAAATAAGGTAAAGAATGTGGTCACAAAATTCGCCTAATCTTGAGCTCAAGTTATAATTCCATTAAAAAAAAAATGAGGCCTATACTTTTAACAAGATTCAATGAAGAGACAACAGGCGCACGAGCCAGCTGACTCTAGAAGAATACCTAAACTTAATTATGAAGGAATCATTCTAATAAAAACTTGAATCTATTTGAAGCTCTATCTAAATGTGGCATATAAAACTTTATAGCGTAAATAGTGTAGAATGTAAAAAAAATACAACAAAGACAACAACATCTAGAACAATGACAACAACTACAACAACACATAATGAATTGCCATGAAATTTGAATTTAATTTGAATTTTGTAATGTTAGTCACAAATGTAAAGAAAATATGATCCAGTTAAAGCATTCACTTGCTGACAAAGAAATATTTATTAGAACAAAACGAAAGAATCATGAAAACATGAACTCAAATTAATCAATATGTTTGGTATTTAAATATGATAAGTAGAATGAAGCAAAATAATTGAAGCAATTCAATAATTTCAAAAAATTTTCAAAATTCAAAATTGCAATGATTTGTTAAACTTACCTTCCATATCACCATTCTCAATTGTATTCTCCACATTATTCACATCAAGAGTATTTTTCTGTTGTTCAAATGATTTTGTTGTTAGAATTTTTGTTGTTGGATGTCGCAAATACCACGACATTAAATTGATGTCATTTTGTATTCTATCCGTATCATATAACGGCTTTCTAATATCATACGCTTTATTACCGCATATCCTCACTGAGGCCAGATGACTTTTACCTTTATTATTTTATTACGTTTTTTTTTTTTTTACATTAACATTTATAGATTAAATTTATAAATATATATATAAAAAACACTAACAAGCAAACAAATCAACAAGAATCAGTGCCTCAAAAGTACTTTTTTCAAAATACAAAATAAAAAATAAAAAATATAATAAATAGCTATAAATACGATACTTTACGATACGATACTTTACGATACGATACGATACGTTAAGATAAAAAAAATATTTATATTTAAATTTTTATAAACTACTTCCAGGGAGTTTGATGGTTTAAGTGATTTGTGTGAACACCCCAAAAAGCAGACACACTGAAAAACTATGAAGTAATTTACGAGACAATTTACGCTTGGCTAACAGTTTATCTTGTAGATGGTGGGCGTGTCTTGTCATGTAAGTTTATTTCATAAAATACAGGCCTCATCTTTGATGCCAAAGACATACGCAAAATGGCATAATTTTTACGATCACGGCCTATTATGAAAATCTACTTAAAAAGTGTTGTTACATGAAAAAAAGACCATAATTTTCAAAACGTTTTTATAAAAATCGATGTATTCTTGTTATTTTGCATTTGGCCTTCATATCAACATATTTTAAATACTCAACTCTTCAAATCATTAAAAAATTCCGATGTTTTAGTTGCCCAACATTTGATACAGTTTTATTAGCATTTTAATTATTAAATTATTAAGCAAATTGGCATGTAAGATGTATATGAGTCGGTCTCGACCGATTATAATGATTCTTTTTGCAATATATACATACCAACATATTTTCGAGCTGGCTCTGCGTACATAGACATTTTATGTACCTCTTTAGCAATATGACGTACAGGATTGGTAATGCGAGACACATATGAATCTAATGCCAACTTGTCATATGGTTCCCAACTAAACAATCAAACACACATACACACAGCAACATATATACATAGGATAATACCGTAAGACAAAGCAAGAAAAGGTGCGTGACACATAATGAACACAAAATACATGAAATGAAACAATAAAATTATTTATAATAACAATTCAATAGTTGAGAAAATTGCAACAATGATAACATGAAGCATAATAATAACAAAAAAATAAAATGTATGAAATATGGCAACTTACCCTAAAGCAGATGGAAATGGTGTTGTGCTACGTGAATAACGTGGCACTGGTGTATGAACATCACGTATCAAAGATTGTGCTCTATGACGAATTCTATCAGCTTCTTCTTTAAAAGTCTTTATGAATGGAGAAAACAAACAGAAATATAATATAATTTAAATATTGAATATGCATACGCATTCAATACGAAATAATAATAATAACCACAACCACAACCATAACAATAACAATAACAATAACAATAACAGTAATTGTATGAACAGTAAGAGTAACAGTAACAGTAACAGTAACAGTAACAGTAACAGTAACCATAACAGTAACAATATTAAGACAAAATCAAATTAAAATTTAATAAGAGAAAAAAATAAAAAAATGGATAAACTCACAGTGTAGGGTTCAGTGCCAAGATAATTGGTTAAGGCTCTAACACCATAACCGGGCAGTGTTGTTCTTTTCAAATATGAAGGTGTAAGACGTAACGGCATTGTTGTAACTCTAACCGGACTAAGGGATCGTGTATATAAACGTGTTATGGGCGTATACAAATATGATGGTGTCGTGTATGGCGATAAATATGTAGATCTTGTTGTTGCTATTGGTGATGGTAAATAATACGATGATAAACTTGTCGTTAAACTTGGTGAACTATACGAATAAATAGGCGTTGTATAACTATAGGTGCTTAATGGCTCCGGTGATCTTATAACACGTGTTGTACGTATCACACGAACTGGTGATGGTGAACGTATAACACGGGACATATAACGCGTAGGGGAAGTAACAATTCGAACAGGTGAAGTTATCACACGATTACCACGAATATATGCCCTTGTCGAGTAGATCGGATAACTCGTTTTGTATACCTAAAGTTAAGTTTGTCTTATATTTATTTATTTGTTCTACATTAAATGTTTCAACATAAAATTTTTTTATAAATATTTTATCAAGAATAAGATAATATCAATGTAATGAATGCTTGATGAATAATATAGTCCAGAAATGATATGTATTTTGCTTAATGAGATATATAAATAAAAATAAAAATAAAATAAAGATTTTATAAAGCAATTCATTTCAAAATCGTATTGAAACTTATGCATTTTGTCATAATTTTTTTCTTAGAACTTTTTATTTCAAATTTGTTAATTAAAATGAAATTTTCATATCATTTAGAGGCCGATATTTCATTGTTCTATAAAAGTAGATTTTTATATTATTAGATCAAGCATTTTAAAATTAGTTAAAAATTTTGTTGCTTTGTCTATCTATTTCAATATTTCCCATCACGTACTTTTGAACAAAATATTTATTTCATTATTTCTAAAAATTTTTATAAAACAAAACTATTCTTGGCCATATTAACGGGAAACAGTGCTATATTGAACTAAGTAATTTAATATAAACCTTATTGTGATGAAGTGGCATTCCATTTATTCATTAAAACTTCATTTCATTATTGAAAAATTCAACCACAAATTCATATTTCAAATTCAAAGCCATTTAAGAGATATTTCATATTATATGAAATTTTATGCTTGCCCTGTTCAGTTGTATTATGTGATGTTATAAAAATCTAGAAATTGGTGTACCATTTTATTAGGCACTTTAATAAAGTATGAACAATATTCAAAAATAATTATTCTATATGAAAATTATAAAAAATAAAAATGTTAGAGATATCAAAAAATGTTAGAGATATCTAAATAAAACAATCTAAATTAAATTTATCTAAATTATTAAAATTATTATCTCCCTTCCAAAAGTCTTGGTCTATATATGGATATTTATTTTTTGTACTTTATTGGAAAGAATAAAATGCATTGCAAAGACGACGCATGCTATAAAATCTTTTAAATGTTTGTACTTACATGTGATACTTTTGTTAACATCGGATACTAAAAATCAAAAATCAAAAATCAAAAATCGGAAATTAAAAAAAAATTATTATTAATAAAGATGAAATGTCTACATAACAAATATCTCATGATAGTTCTTCCATTTCAATATATCCCATATAATTCTCCATTTTCTCAAAGTATATTCCATGAATACTTTTCATATTGTACATAATTTTATATCGCATTACCAGATGATTATTTCTACGATTTATAGTTTATATTATAAAAATATTCATATTTTACCATTCTTGTAATTTAAACAAAAAAAAAAAAAACATAAGAATAATATTAAAAGTGTGATGCATAACTTTATTGATTTTGTAATTATTATACACGCATTTAATATCAACAACATCGAATAGTACAAAGATACATTTTGTCATATTATTAGATTATTAGATTTTAATTTATCTAAATAGAATAAATGAATAATAAAATAGAGAAATCAACTCTTAAACTAAAATAATTTGTTAGAAAAATTTCACATAGATTTATAGATTTATAGATTTTGTAATTATAAATAGAATAATTTTAGAAAAAAGCGATACATTTAAAAATATTAGTATGTTGAGACAATTTTGGGGAAGTAGAAAGTAAATAGAGAAAAATACAAAACATAAAAAGAGGCATTAAGGAGATTTTTCAACAAATGGCCACAATGAATATTTAGACACGATATGAGTAGTGGCGATAACGTGTACCACCAGGCAATACACCAGATGTTGTCGATGAATAACTATAACCACCTGGACCACCACCCATTGTACTGCTACGTTCAGTAGTATAATTATAACCACCGGGACCGCTGCGTGACGATGACTCATATGATGATTCATATGTTTTACGTTCCGGTCGGGTATAAGGATTAGTTGAATCATAACTATTCTTCTCCACTGACGACTTGTACGAGTACGATGAGGAGTAATCGGAATTACCGCGTGAACGATGACTGCCCGGACGATCAGTTGATAAATCCAAACGTGGAGTCTGCGAATTTTTATTAAAATTAAAGTATTACTATGATAATAACAATAACAATAACAATAACAATAACAGTAACAATAACTATTTTTAAATACAACAATAATAATTTCAAATGTAATTATACTAAACGGTAAGACGGCTAAAATCGGTAATTCATATGGTCCTCATGATTCGCTCATATCAATTATTTATTCTTTCTCTTTATCTATACTTGTTTGTCTCTTTCTATCGTCACATTATAAAAAAAAAAAACTTGCGTTTTTGGTGGGATCTTAAGAATCGGACTTTTGATATCACATCATCGAATTCTTTATGCTAAGTTTTTATTAGGAAATTGAAACATGTTTGAATTAGAATTAGTTTTTAATATGATTTAAAAACAACATAAATAACAATGCAAAAAATTTATATCAAAATTATAAAAATAAGATAAATAAGTAAGGAAAAACAAATCTGTTTAATATCGTTCTCTTCTCCGGCGCTTTCTTTTTTTTTTTTTGTTTTTGCTTTGTTTACATAAAGTGTATTTGAATAATCGACACTTTTTTTTATCTATCTATGTATGTGTAAATGTACATGTTTGTGTATGTGTACGTGTAAGTTAATGTCTTATAACAATTACAACAAATACAAATGAAAATGTCATAAGGATTGAAATTTGCTTTAGTAAATATATCTGGTAACGATAGCACCCGATTTTTCATTGCGATACGTTTCTCGTCTCACGGGTAATGTATCTGTAACAGCACGGTGTTTACGTGGCAAAATTGTATCTAAACTATCTGATGATGTACGTGCAGCCGTATTACCACCAGCCTCAACGGTATCAATATGATGACGCACCATATTTAAAATACGTTCACGATTTTTGTCACGTGTCGATATATACGGTTTAATCGGTTCATGTAACAGCTTATAATTCGGTTTTATGGCGGCTCGATTTATTGGATCCAATATGGAGGATGAACGTCGTGAATGTTGTTCGATCCGGTTACGGCCAAATGCTGTAACTGGATCTGATATTAATGATGGACGCGGCACAAATGGACATTTTTCCCAGTCAATTGGTGGTCTAGTCTGTAATGCCCAAATGTCCACATAAGTAAAGCAGGTAGAACCAAAAAAAAAAAAAAAAACAACAAGTACAAAAAAATGTGGACACAATTCTTAAAATGCTGAACAAATTGTGCAGTGGTTTTAAAGCTACAAATGAAGCATTAGTACATTGTATTATGCACACAATATAATTGATTTTCGAATTTTCTTTTTATACCCACCACCCAGAGGTGGAAGTGAATTTATTTTACCATTATGGTTGTAACATCCATAAGAAAGTATCGAAGAGCCTACAAAGTATATGTATTTTTGATCAAGATCAAATTCTGAATTAATTTTGACCAGTTTCTCTATCTGTCTGTTAGTCTGTGCAGCTGTTCGTCTGCCGGTCCGTCCATGAATTGTAAACATCCTCCAGGTTGTAAAAAACAGAAAATTCTTGCAGGCAGATTGGTGTTAAAAATGGGCAAAATCGTTCAAAGGACACGCCCATAATGCAACGTAAACTGAGAACATCTCAGTTTTTTTTAAGCACAATTTGGTAGTTTTTTGCTCACCATTTGCAAACTGCGAAAAACAGAAAGCTGAAATTTTGCACAAGTAAAAGTGCCGCTTGTTTATAATGTTTGACGAAAAATCGAAAAATCGAAAAATTTGATGCAAATCGGCTACATCTACGAAAAATTACATAATATCAAATTTTCACCATTTTACATTTTTTATGTTTACGTTTTCTTTTTACTACTCAAAAACTGAAAAAGATCCGAATCGTATAGCTTGGGTGATGGGTATTTAAGATTTGGCCCCGGCCAAACATAATTTTCTTAATTTTTTAAAATAATACGATTTACATATATACATTGAGTGCTTGTAGTAAACGAGCGTGAATTTTTGATTAGCTTATAAGGAAATTTAAAAAAAAATTGCGCAGTGTGGTGATGAGTATTTGGAAAATGTTGAGTTAGTTTGTTCCTTTTTTTTTCTTTTTTTTTTTTTGTTGTGCAATAATTAATTATTGATATAATTAGTAAATGATAAAAAGGAAAGCCAAAACTTGATCAACTCTCTTTGTATTAATAACATTTTTGTGCAAATAGCATTGTTCCACATTTCTGAAAACGAAAATTAATTAGCGGTACATAACAATTTAGTAATGCGGAAAAGTTTATTAACTTCGTTAAAGAGATGTTTTTTTAATATTTTTTTCTAAGTTGTCTTTGAATTTGGAAGGAGTTGAAATTGTAATTAACACAAATAAAACCACTTTATTCTTTTCTATTCTACTTAACTTCTAATTAGGGAAAGATCTGGCAAACAGATTTGGCAAACCGAGGTTCCTAAAAACTGCTTATAGAAAAGTTTTTCAGAAATTTCTTCCTTTGCAGATTTTTTTTTTAAATACACATGAATTACTTCAGACTATACAATTTCAAATATCGACCATATAAAATCTATAAAATTTTTCATTTTCTAAAGTAAATATGCAAATCTTAAGAAGAAAAAAAAATACTTCCTTTACACAAATTTTTTTTTCGATTTGAACAAAATTTATATATCTACAAGGAAACTCTTCAAGCATTATCGAAATATATAAATATCTGACAATTTTTCGAAAAAACTAATATCTTCCGAAAGTTCTTCCGAAAGTATCTAAATTTCAAAGTAAAAGCAGACTTAATTTCTAAATCTCCTTGTACATTTTTATTATCGAAATTCAAAACAAAAATTAAAGTAGTTTCAATATAAAAATATAAAATATAATTAAATTTTGCTTTATCATTTAATAGTGCTATTAAAAATGATAAAAATTATCGATTTTCGAACATAATAAATTGGCGCCACTTTTTACATCTTTAATATAATTTTGTAAAATTTCAAGCAATATAATATTTTGCTTTATGAATTCTTAGTATAATGTTTCCATATTGAATATTTTCAAATAAATTGTACAAAATTATTTATTATACTCTGCTTTTGAATGTAAAATCTTCAAAAATCCTTGCGAAAGTTTTCTATAATGAAGTTTTACATTTAAGCGGCAATGCCATTAAACATTTTGGCAACTTTCAATTCAATTTCAATCCCTTTTATATATTAACATAACGAAAATAAATTAAAACTTTATGGTCGATTGTGGCCGACTCTTAAATACTCTACACTATTTTTCCTAATGTGGTTAAAGTCACATAAGAAAATTGCGACTCAAACAAAATGAGCAAATTGTAATTTTGAACTTATTTAAAAAGTTCATTATGTGAGAGAAGATTAAAAAATGGACTTATCGGGACAAATTCTTTATGTTTAAACACCAATTTTCGCTAAAATATTTTCGAAATTGACAATTTTGTCCTTATAAAGACTTTTTGTGAAAATAGGCTCATTATGGGATAAAAATGGATCATAAAAATAGACTGATATGGACTTAATTTAGTACACATATTTTCTTTGTTAAAGAACAATTCAGTGCCAATTTAAGTCAAAATATATTTAAAATGGAAAATTTTTTCCATCCAGCGAATTATTTTTAAGAAAAAATTTATATGAGACGTAGTCGTAAAAATGACTCGATTTTCTTAGAGACATGGGCGTCTCACGCCCATGTATCAGATTTCTTTAAAATCTATCTTATGATCTATAACTTGCACACAAGTAGACAATCAGCAGTCAGACGGTCAAACAGTTTAAAAAAAATCGATTTAAACTGTGCCTTCTAAAGCCTGTGCCTTTTAAAGCCTTAGAATAACTTTAGGAAGTGATTCTAAGGCGATCAATATAAGAAACGGTGGATCTATCTCAAGTGATAATGGCTGTTAAAAATATCTGCAGAACCCTATAACACCCTGCACCACAAACGTTGTAGGATATAAAAATAATATTCATGAAATAATTTAGTCATAGTGAATGGAGAAACGGTCCAGCAAATTCGTTCTGCCAATTTAATACCAAAAAGAAAAAGGCGAACAATACTAAAAGACTTAATGGACTTTAATGGACAAATTTAATAATCTAAAACATTCTTAAATGCATATTATTTGTATTTATATTATTCACTTTACGTTTCATCTCTATTTCATTAACAAATATTTTTGCTATATTTCTATATACAAATATTTAACCTTGAAGTATTTTCTTTGTCATAATCATTTTGAATGTGAAAATCAAAATGCAATAAATAAAAATTATGCGAGAAAAGAAAGAATTTATTATTAAATTTCTCACACAATAAAAATTTTTTATGTTATGTATAAATAAAAATATACTAAAAATGTATATAAATAACAATAACTTATAATAAACAATTAATTCATAGATGTATTTGTATGTGTATAATATAAATTAATTAATTATAAAAGAAAGTAAATGATAGAATTATGTGACAAAAAGCAAAATACAATCAAATGGAGAATATGGAATGAAAAAATCTAAAATCTGAAAAGTTAAGATTTTTTTTCTAAAGAAAGAAAAAAAAACAAATTCAATATAATTTATAAGATTCATCTTGAATTACTTTTACATATATATATGTATATATATATATATATATATATCTTATAATAATTCATTTATAAATTTTCAATTTTATTCCATCAATTCAATTACAATTTCAGTTTCAATTAACCAAAAAGGCATTTCCATATATATTATATATAAAGTGTTGTATTTTCAGATCTGACAAAATTATCTCGAATTTTGATTCATAAAAGAGCAAGAAACGGTATCGTAAAACAGGAATAAAATACGAAAAAAAGTTTGAATTGTTTGGGGCCAATTTATATCTACACTAAATTTTATATGACAAATTAATTTTAATTTAATTAATTAAATTAAAATTAATTATTTTAATTATATTAAAATTAATTAAAATTAAAATTGATTTAATTATTCATTTAATTAATTAATTAATTAATTATGGAAATAAATTGAAACATTTTATAGATCTGAGTCATATTTAGGTGGTTGGTTTTTAAGTGCTATAACGCAATTTTACATCAATTTAATTTTTGTCATTTTTAATTCCTCGTTTCACTAGATATTTTCATCATGGGTAGACTAGGCCCTAGAGCCATGTCCGAAAAATAAATGTTTCTACAATTGATTTGAAAAAAATTAAATTTTGCTCTAAAAATTATCGTAAAAGTTTTGGGATTTTTAAATATTTTCAATAGACTTTATTTTGTACGTCATGTGTGCCATGATCCATATTAACATAAAAAATGGATCTTAAATTTTATGATCTGCATTTGGATAAAAAAAAATTTCTAAGTGACAAAAAATGTGGCAAATATATCGATATGCTTAAATCGCATCAAAAATTATTCTGTTATAGTCGCGATCATGAAAAATGAACTCCAATAAAATTTATATATATATATATATATATATGTATGTATATATCAAGCCATTAAACTTTTGGAAGTACCAGCTTAATCTATTTTAAATATATTAAGAAAAAATCTTATTACTAGTTTAATTGAAAATTTAATTGAACAGCAAAAGATAAGAAAATCTTTTTGTGATTTTTTACATGATTTTACTTTTAATTTAGAATTATCTAAAAATTGATATTTTTTAATTTAGATTTCATAAGCAACTTATTTGATTTTCTTTATATATAATTTTTACAAAATTTTGCATTTATTTAATTAAATTTTAATAAAATTTTCTTAGAGTAACTTTAATAAAACAAAATGTATACAATAAAATTGATTTATTTATTATTTTAACTTCTTTACTTCAGGATTAATTCTTTCAACTGATAATGCGATATGTCTTTATCAATTAAAATGGTACAAAACAAAAAAAAAAAACAAAAAAGATAATTACAAAAACAAACAAAAGATAAAAATCGAAAAGTTACAAATTTATAATAAATAAATAACTATTTCAAACGTGTTTCAATTTCTTGATTTAATTTCATATAATTTATAAAAACCAATAATCCCCCACAAAAGAAAAACAATACCAAATAAATTATAAATAAGAAATATTTTGGCTAAAATTTGGTAAAAAGACAAACAGCAAATAGAGAATTTGTTTTTTATTCTTTTTCTTGTTTTAAAAATAACGATATTTCAGAAAGGCAAAATAGAATGAAAAATGCTTTCTAAAGAAATTGCTTTTTTTTTTGTTCTTTAAATTTGGTTGTTCTTTTTTTATTATTCTGTCAAAATTCACACAATTTCATCTTGTTAACCAGAAAAGAAAAAAAGAGAACGAACGAATTATGAAACATTTTGTTGCACACGACACTTGTATATTTTTATTCAGTAGGATTTTTTCTTATATTAAGATGAAATATTTTGAATTCCAATAAATTTATTATTCGGTTATTTTTATGCTTCCATTTTCTTTAATAATTTAGCTTTATAAATAATTAAAAGAGAAAAACCCATAAAAAAAAACTAATTTTGGGGAGGGGTTTAAGAAGAAGAACCACACTACACTCTATTCAAGATGCGTTTTCCAAAATCATAACACAAAAAAAAAAAGAATAAAAAAAGCAACAACGCAAAAAAAGAACTACTTTCTTTTAGCAACTACATATTTAAAAAGAAAAAATAAATAATAATAATCGGTAAAGGCCGAAAATAAAATACGCTGCACCATTTTGTCAATTAATGTTAAAAAAATTCAAAAATATCTTAAGAATTTCCAAAAATGCCTTAAAAATTCCTTATATGAGTCATCTTTTTGAAAAAGATGATCGAACTGATACGATACACTTCTATTCACTTCTATTTTTGAATAGTATTTTATAACATGATTATTTTGTAAAAGTTGGCAATACTTTTTGATTCTAAAGTATATCGAACCGATTCACATTGAGATATAAATTTCTATTTCTATTTTGTGCTGAATTTTTTCCAAAGCGCCTTCAAAAGTTGTAAATTCTTTCCTTATTGTCATTTTTTAAACTCTTATTTAAAATAAGGCGCTGCTTTGGCAATACTTGTAAACTATTGGCCCATCTCGGTATTTTTTTTAAACGATTTTTAATTTCTTTAATCAATAAGGGCATTTTGCTATAAAAGTCTACTCAAATTTATCTTAAATATGTTATTTTGTAATTCGATGGAGAAGCTCATATGGACGGATGGACAAATGAACAGATGAATCTATGAGCAAATAGATAGATGAGCAAATGGATGTGGGTACAAATAAAACAGCACATTTCTGTTTGGGTCGTTTAATTTAAAAAATAAATTTTAAAAAATGTGTATCTAATTAAAAGTCTAAAAATTTTTGCACAAACTTTTTATTCTCTGTGTAAAGAAAATGGTGTAGTGTATAAAATATATGTCGATATATATGTAGATATATAACAACTTACCGTTACAGTATACGAGGTGACAATTGGCCTAGTAGTGTAAGTTCTACGTGTAGTAAATCCACTTTCATAAACCATTTTCGTTTAATTTCTTCCTTGTATTTTCAAGCTTTTAATTAATTCTATATGTTAAATATATATTTTTTGATTGGTAATTTTTTTAAAAGAAAAAATTATTAATTATTATTTGGGAAATTAAAAATTTTTTTAATGCTTTTAAAATTTAAACACTTATTTTATAAATTTCACGTATTTACATTAAAATATAAAGTTTTGCTTTCTTTTTTTTTTTCTTATTAAATAAGAATTTTATTAAAAGAATTTCAAATTTTCTTTTCAAAATACAAAATAGAAAAAAATCAAAAACTATTGATTTCTTATTTTGAATTTATTTAATTTTATTCTTAAATAATTTCTACCTTTTGTACTCGTTTCGTAATGTGTGCACTTAATGCCCGTTCGAGTTCTTCTGAATCGGTTGAATTTCGTTGGCAGAGATTTTTTGGCTTTTAATATGAAAAAAATTTTTTTTGTATATATATCTGAAATGTATGATGAAAAACTATGTGAAATATATAAAAAAATATATAAAAAAATATATATATTTCTTCTCTTTTTTTTTGTGCTTCGTTCCACTTGTTTTCCTATTCATTCTTATATGAAATATATGAATCGCAGGCACTTACTCGCATTTATTCCATCATTAGGCCAGAAATGTATTTTTGGCCTCTTAAACACACGTAAAAAAAAATATATATATATATATATTTCTATATAGTTTTTTTTCGCCATCATTGTTTTTGTTGTTGCTGCACATTATTGTTGTTGCAGTTGTTTTTATTTTTATTTTTCTATTTTTTCTGTTTAACATTAATTTTTCATGATGGCTATGTGTCTGTCTAACGGTTTCTATATATATTTTCTCCCTCTCTCTCTCTCTCTCTCTCTCTCTCTTTCTGTCTCTGTTCATATAAATGTATTTTTCGAGCTGTTTATTTTATACGTTACTAATACATTCATAATTATTACATATACATATAAATTTCGTTGTATATTAACTGCATTTGAAAATTAAATTTTCTTTCGGTTTTCGATTGTTGTTGTTGTTTGTTTTTTTTTTTTTTTGGAATTTTCTGTTTTTATATTTATTGCATAAGATTTTCTTGTTTTGTTTCTTTTTTTCTTTGAATACATTGAAAGTACTCATACGCTCCGTATTTCATTTCACTCTCTAACAATATTTATTATCGTTAAATTCATTCATATATATGTACATATATATATATATATATATATATATACCTGTAATTATATGTTGACACATGCCACAAAAGTATACATACAAAGATATATAATTAAATAAATAAAAATAACAAAAGTAAAAGGAAAATTCTGCTTCTCTTTATGATGCATATTTACGTGCATCATCATTATGAATATGAAAATATGTATAAATATTTTGCGTGGGTTTTTATCTATGCACATAATTCATATAAAGTTTTTGTCGGTTGTATGATTTATTTTTTCTTTTTCAAGAGTGAAGGATCATAATCGTTCAGAATCGAATGTACTTCGAATTTACTTTGAATTTAAACGTAGATCAATTTTTGATGAGCCTTTCTTCTATTAGATATTCGTTAGTTTTGACCAGTCTTTTAGAAGCTGATAGTTATTAGCTTTAACTATAAAACTATCCAATCGATATTTTAGCACCGTTCCATTGCTAATTCATCTTTTTCGTGCAAATTGAATAAATTAATTTTTATAGATCACATTAAAATGATGAAAATATTTTTTTTTCTATTAATACCATGCACCACTTAAAATAGAGAATATTAAAGGTTTGTCCGGATACAAGTAACACCCAAAAAGACATTAAAATAGATCCACCTTTTAGTGCACCGATCAAGTCAAACTGAGTTTCTAAGTCCTACTTAATTTTTATCTGTCTAATGATCGTCCATACAAATTTCTTGTTGTTGAGATATTTTAATAAAATTAGGCCTACAAACGTGCTTTAACCCAAAAATAAACATCTGGAAATATATTACTCTGTAAAAAAATTGTTATATGAAGAAAATTAAGAACATTGGATACTTTGCTTAAAGAAATTCGGTTCAAAATTAATATTTAACTTATATAATAAGTTTAGCAAATTTGATAAAAATTAATGCATTATTGAAACCCTCTTATTTTTAGTGAACTTGGCTTTCTTGACTTTTCCAGTTTTTTCCAGAGTTTTCCAGCATCCGCTGCAATCTACTGTAAAATCAATCAGCTGTTTACCAAAGTAAGTTCCATGAAATTAAAAAACGATCGTGTGCTTTAAATGTAAAAATTAAAAATAAGAAAAAACTGAAATGATTTTTCAAACGATCTAATAATCATATAGTGTGTATATTATGGAAATTGCAATGGATTTGTTGTGCTGTGTGATATTGTACTATGTCGTAAAATGCTATGCTACGCTATGCATAGTATAACATAAATAAATTGATAGATTTTATAGTTAAAGAAAATAAATTTTCATGTTTAAATTAATTGAGACATAACGTTTGAAAATTTTTACTACATGAAAACTTCTTCAAACAACTTTTATGCTCTTCTCTTTTTTTTCCTTTTTCTATTTTTGTTTTTGATTATAATTTTCTATTAGAAATAATTAGCACAATGGCCTCATTTGATTTCTGGGTTCTTTTTTTTTTTGTAATTATTAAATTGTGTTTACTGTTTTAGATACGCTTCTATTTATTTGTTCTGCAGCACTTTCTAATTTAAGATAATAAAATCTATTTATAATTATCCAATGATTCAACGAATTTCTATTAATAGAAATCATATTTTATTTTGTACAATTGTTTAATTTTATTTTAATTAAGTTTATGTTCCATTTTTTTTTTTTTTTGGTACAATGTTTAAACCATTTTATTGTATTTTTTGTACAATTCATGGTGATATAAATGTCGATGATAATTAAACATTTTATAAATATTGGGTGGTCGAAAAAAAATTGCCCTCTAAGAAAATAATAATTACAACCGAAAATTTATTCATTTCACCTTAAATTAAAATTTTCCAAAAAAAAAAAAGAAAAAAAAATTTTTTAATTAACAAGGATTTTGAAGCTCAAGGCCAAAAATGCATTTCAGTTTCAAATGGTTTATAAATGATAAATGATCAATTTATCAGAAATAAACGCTGCGCTACAATGCTTTAGGAAACAAAATCTCTTACAAATCACGAAACAAATGGCAAAAAATTTTTATTTAATGACAATGCCCGATAATGTTTTATAAAAGTTCTGAAACTTGTGAAACATGTGATGCTCATATAAAACCATTTTGAATTTTTGAAAATTATTTAAAATATAAAAAATTAAAATCTTTTAAAGTCAAACATTTCATGTCAAATATCAAATCTAATTTTGTTTATGGTTTAATATGGTAAAAGAAAAGTATACACTTCCTTGATTCCATTCTTGCAAAACTTTAAGACTTCTGCAACACCATTCAATTCAAAATCATTTAAAAATAGTTCTTTACCAATTCCATGAGATAACAAAATGCAAATGGAGGAAAAGAAGTGAATTCTGATTTTGAATTCTGTTTATCAACATTTATCTTGATTTTTAGTTTTGCTTTTGTAAAGAAATCTCAATAAAATTTTAAATGCAATTTTGCAAATTTTTCGAACAACGACAAAGAATGACCATGAAAATTTCTGTTATAGTAAATTGTGAAAATGATGACACTGATTAATTAACAAAAAATTATTTCATTGTGAATCTGATTGCATTAAAGAGACCATATTCATACGTCATGTCTATAACGATTCGTCATCATTGAAGGTATTAGATTTAAATTCAATTAATACAACTCATTGTTTATTGTTGACTTAAAATTTTATACAAATAAACTATTTGTAAATTTACTTAATTACACGCTCTTTCGCTTTATTTGTCTCTAAATTTCTGTCTTTTTATGCCCACCATGTTGAGGGTTGGAGGTATAATCACTTTATTATTATGTTTGTAACACCTAGAAGGAAGCATCGGATATCTTATAAAGTTTGTACATTCTGGATCGGTATCAAATTCTGATAACCTGATGACCTGATGACCTGATGACCTAATGACCTGCCCGTCTATCCATCTGCCCTTTTGGTGTCTGTCGGTCTGTCTGTTGTATATATTCTCCTCATCGCAACACTCCTTCAGATATCGAGCTCAAATTTGGCAGAATCATTTAAAATTCTTGCACGCAGATTGTTATTGAAAGTAGGCAAAAACGATCGAAGGACACGCCCATAGTGCAACATAAATTGAAAACATTTCACTTTTTTAAGCAATTAGTAGCTTTTTGTTGATCACCTGTAAATTGAAAAAGATAGAAAGCTGAAATTTTGCACAAATACGAAGAAAATTCGTGTACAATGTTTGTCCAAAAATTATGCAAATCGGGGACGCGTATGCGAAATTATATAATACCAAATTTTCACTTTTTTGTTTACGTTTTCTTTTTACTGAAATTGCCTAGATGGTGGGTATACAAAATTCGGCGCCAGCCAAATATAATTTTCTTATTTGTTAATAAATAGAATAAGCATATTCCTAATGATAAAGCATCATCAGTTTTATCTAACAAAACTTTTCTGTTTTGCAATTGTGAAATCGTACAAAATTTAATAATCTTGAAATATTGAAACGACATTGAAATACACAAACAATGCAAATGAAATATTTTATATATATTATAATTACTTTTACTTTGTTTGCATTCTATTTATTGTTAAAATGGCAACAAAGAAAAAATAATGAACATATTATAGATGGTCGAAGTAGTCTTTTAAATGCACTACACCATTTTATTTAATGTGATATCGATAATATGCATCACACACCAAGAAAGTAAAAAAGGGTAATTTATAAATTAATTATAAAGTTCAAAACTTGGAATAATCTGTTTTAAATTCGTCAAAGTTAAGTATTACGATATCGCACAACTTGGGAACTTTAACTTAACTTCACTGAAAACTATTCTATATTTTCTTCATATATTGACTTTTTTAAGTTGGGATTTTATTAGATGAAAAAGGGTCATAAATATAGAAACTTCCTTATAATTTATAGAATAATATTCCCTGGACATCTCTGGAACAAATCCCCCCCCACCCCGACAAATTTCCGTGAAATATTTCTAAAATAGCAGTTTGCTATTTTATTAATAAACTTAGTTGATTAGGCAAAATTCAGACATACAATTTTGAGCCAATTGCTGTAATTAAAATTGGTTCAATTTCTTTTCATTCTTTGTATTAGAAATAGTATATAAATGTCCATAATTTTTAAGCTTCTTTCGGGAATACAAAACTCATTATTAAGTTCATTTAATTGTCATGCTAATTTTACGTGATAAATTTTTCTAAAAGTTTTTTGTGTTTAGCTTCTCTTGTTTTCATCAATTTTTCCATAAATCGGTCTCTTTTAAATTAGTTTATATTAGATCACGGTATAGAGTCTTTAATAAGAGGCCATAACTTTTTAATGCAAAATTTTCATTTAATTTAATTTAAGATTATTAATAAAAATGTCCATCTCATTTGTACTTGAATATTTCCATAAAAATTTAAGGTTTTTAAAGCAATAATTTTTAATAATCCTTGACATCATCAAATTCTCATGCCTTTCGTCACAGTGCGATCCATTGAGAGAAACAAAGGTTTAATTTAATTTCAAGAAGTATGGCATTTATTGTTTTCTTTTGCTTCTTTTTTTTCTCTTTTTTGGCAAAATAAAATCAAAGTATACAAAAAAAATTTTATAATTGAAAAGTATGAAGTATTTACTTAGGTATGGGAAAATTTTCATATATATAGTTCTTGTGTATCCAACTCATAAAATCATATTAATTACATTTCATGCTATTTAGAGTTGATTTTCACGCCAAGTAAAATATTGAGTCGTTTTCGTTTCAAGGCAGAAATGCCATGCATAATTTTAATATTATAAGATATTTATACGACATAAGAGCAAGGCATACAAGGTATACACATTGAACACGGTGCATAAGAGGAGCAAGGTTCATAACAAGGACGTCGACAATAACAAGGATCGTAACAGGGTTTCGGTCTCATTCTACAGATAGCAAATAAATTTTTTTTTTGACTTAAAAAGAGATTTTGTAATAAATATTTATTTGCTTAAATTCTAATAATTACCGAGAATCACGTTGCTCCAATTCGGCACGTAAGAAATCGCTAAATTTCTCTTCACGACAATGAGCGAATTTATGTCTAGAGTCTTTGCAACCAGGTCCAATTTTTTGACCTGAACGGACTTTTTTACGCAAATCTGTTATCACTTTAGAATCTCTACTTGTCTGAGATGGACGGCCAATTTGAGATCGCCGTTTACTAGCACTAATAACACTTTTTCTTTTCGATCTTCTGTCTTTTCTTTTACCTCTTTCATCATACCCTATATCTTTACTGGGACGCCCTTTTAATTTTCCTTTTGCGCTCCCGTCTTCAATGTCAGAATAGTACCCCTTCTTCTTTCGACCTTTTGCATCTAATTTTTCATCTTCATCACCATCTTTGCCACCTTTACCTTTTTTCTTTCTACCTTTTGCACCTAACTCTTCATCTTCATCACCACCTTTGCCACCTTTACCTTTTTTCTTACGACCTTTTACATCTAATTCTTCATCTTCATCACCATTTTTGCCACCTTTGCCATTTTTACCCTTTTTTTTACGACCTTTTGCGTCCCATTCTTCATCTTCATCACCATCTTTGCCACTTTTACCCTTCTTTTTACGACCTTTTGCGTCCAATTCTTCATCTTCATCACCATCTTTGCCACTTTTACCCTTCTTTTTACGACCTTTTGCGTCCAATTCTTCATCTTCATCACCATCTTTGCCACTTTTACCCTTCTTTTTACGACGTTTTGCGTCCAATTCTTCATCTTCATCACCCTCTTTGCCACTTTTACCCTTCTTTTTACGACCTTTTGCATCTAATTCTACATCTTCCTCACTATCTTTATTTCCTTTACCCTTCCTTTTACGCCCTTTTGCATCCAATTCTTCATCTTCATCACCATCTTTGCCACCTTTACCCTTCTTTTTACGACCTTTTGCATCTACATCTCCCTCACCCACTTTATCAGTTTTACCTTTCTTTTTACGATCATCCTCCTCATCACCTGTACCCTTTTTCCCCTTTCTTTTACGTCCCCGTTCATCAATTTCATCTTCACCATCTGTACCTATGCCTTTTTTACCTTTTCTTTTACGACCTTTTTCGTCTGTTTCATCTTCACCCTCAGTAAATTTCCTACCTTTACCTCTCCCTCTGCCATCTTTACCAATATAATCACCAGATGATCTGCGCATATCATCTGTTAGACATCGATTTACTATTCAAAATAAATATCAATTAATTAAAACAATTTAATTTATTGAATTGGTCTAACATAAAATTTATTCAGATACTAACCGGCATTAGGATCTCTGTGGACACGTATTCTTATGCTGTGTCCCCCATCGAATACTGAATATTTTTCTCTAAATTGAGCTTGATTATAATCTTTAACAAGACGGCGACAAATTTTCTTTAGAACCGTATACGTATGATCATTTATAAAATATGCACAACTACGACAATGATCTCTTTGGAAGTTCACATTACAAGGACATTGACATGGGCATTGACTTTGGCGCTTTCGGTTAGGCATACTACTTGATCGATAATTTGGTGGAGATTCTTGACATGGGCAAGGTGAACAACACCTCGGTGGACATGGCGGTTGACTATGTGTCGGTATATACTCTGTACAGCTTGATGTACTATGGTTAACCACAATACCCATAATTATTTGTTAATTTTACATGCAATCAACACATCCGCGCAAAATGTTACGACTTTTCTTTTCTTTTCTTTTTTATTTTTTGTTTTTGATTTTTTTTTTTGTGTTCTTTAATTTTATTTTTTACTGATATTTTTATTGAAATTCTGAACTTTAAGAATAACTTACCGCGAAACTGTTAAATTACTACAGCACAAATTCAAGTGATTTACCATATCTTGTACATTTTCATCTAATGATAAATCTTTTAAATTTGTCTTTTTTTCTGTAGATATTTAAATGAATAGAATAAAAGTAAAGTCAAAAAAAAAAGTATAAAAATAATTAATTTTCAGCAAAACGCAGAACAAAATGTGTAAATTTTAATTAATTTTTTTATTTTAGAAAAATATATAAGAAGAAATTTTTTCAAGATGCTGTTTTATAAGAAAACTTCAAATTTTTCCTAAACACATTTTAATAAAAAGAAAAAATATAAATGTATTATCAAATTGTCAAATTATCAAATTATTAAATTGTCAAAATTAATATAGTTTTGAGTTTTTTTTATCAAATTGTCAAAATTAATATAGTTTTGAGTTTTTTAACAAATATATATTTTATAATGTGACGCATGAGATATAACATGAGATATTTCTAATATGTGGCTTCAATAAAAACTTTTACCAATAAGTCGTGAAAAATATACCAAAAATTTTGAATATGCTAAACCCTAAACATATTATTAAATCTAGCAAGTTTCAATAAGTTTTCATTTAGCATGTATAACAGTATTGAATAGAGGCAGAACTATTAAGTAGTAATGGTTCAAAAAAAGAAGAAAAATACAATCCGCAAAATATATTGGAGTGATGGAACCCTGACAGTTAAAGGTATTAGGATTAATATCAGCATTCGCATACAATAAAAAATATATTCACCAAATGCAATACCAAAAATAGCTTTTTCGTCCAATTTTAGGCCAGCAATACAATAAGAATGCTAAAAAAATGTTGATAAATAAAAAAGAAACACATTTTAAAAACGGTACGATTACGGTAGCTTATATTAGATAGGTATGGCAGATATTTTCTCACTTTCGACAGATAAATTATAGAGGTCTATATTTTAGTGTACTCTACGCGATTTGTGGTATTGGGTATCATATTGACATACGTAATACCCTAAAGGGGTAAGGTGGAACCACATTTTACTTCATCGATCGACTCAGAATCGCCTTCTGATTCAACTAAAGTCTGCCTATTTGTTATCCACGGAAATTTGCAATCAAAGAGGGTACACAGTTTTTGAACTATTCTTATGAAGTTTGTTCTATAAACGTGTTTTAACCCAAATATCCCTAAAAATAATTGTAGATAAGATTAGATTATTATTAAGAGCAATATCATCCCCTCCCCCTTCCACACCGATCAATTTTACAAAAAATGTTTATATAGAAAAACTTACTCTTTCTGAAAATTCCTTTATGAAAATGTGATATAAGGTATACAATAGTAAGGCCCGACCAAATGATTCATGTATTTACTCAAACTATACTCATTTACCCTTTGGGCGTTGCATCCAAACTATTTTGATAATGATAAATTTCATGAAAAATTATCTAACGTTTCTACTAAAATAGAAATCAAATTATCCTCTCTCCAGTAAAATATTAAGAATACGTTCGAAAAAGTCAAGAAAGTTAAAAAAACATGTCTAATTCAAATCAGTTTTAAATCATTTTACGTAAATAAAGAAAACTTATTCAAATAATTAACTTAAATTTATAACACTATAAAAGCAAATAACTTGAAACTAATCAAATAATTTAGAATGTGTAGTTTTACTTTGTGTGTACAAAGCTTTTAGGATTTTTAATTTTTGATAAAACCTTCCTTTTTTTTTGAAATGATAATTATTAAATAACTTTAAATTACCTAAGACTTTATGTATTTCATATAGATAGATATTTATATATATATGGACAGGTTTGGCGCGGTACAGTGAACTCTAAAATGCCTTTTAAAACTCTCCCTTTTACTATCTAACTGTCAGTCTATTTGTCTGCTTATGCGGTAGTGAGTATAATAATTATGTCATGCTTAATGATTTTTTTTACAATTTATCTGCTGTAGCGTTTCATTTAGAAAAAGTAAATGCGATATAAACCGACTTGTAAGAATTAATGTTAAATAAATGTTGTCCTTTTAAGCTTTGTTATGACCGTTCGCAGAGTAGAAAATTCAAATAAAAATTCTGCTTGAAATAATCTCCCAATAAACTAAACATGAACCAACGAAATGGTAGATCAAGCTCTTTTTTGTAAATTTATATATCGGAAGTTCATTCAAAGAAAAAAGGCCAAGATAAGTTTGGAAATGAAAGAAGTTCTTATATCAAACTAAAAATTATGGAAACTTCTTAAAAGACATAAATTTTCTTAATAACTTTACAAAAATCCATTATTATCTGGGACTCTGAGTTTCAAAGGGTCCTAAAATTTAGAATAAACGCCTCCAATATATACCATGTGATTGGCAGTCCATATAATCATTAATTGAAGGGACGTTTCAGGCATAAGCCCTTAAAGATATCTAAAGTTACGGAAAACTTCCTTATAAAACCTCACTTGCACTGCTTTTCTAACATTTCAAAGCGTATTACATCTTTTAGTAAAGGCTTCATCGCTATGGACCTCATTAAATGGCGGCTTATTAATGTACATTGCAAAAATTTAATCATTATACCAATAAAAAGTATAATTTTTCAAAAAACCTAATATTTTTCAAATGCATTGCATTATTATACAATAAATAATAGATGTATATTTCTCAAAGACGTAACAGTTAATCCATTACTCAAAATAAAAGTGTTTTGCGAAAGAGCAAACAACAATTTAAGAAATAGTATGCACTAGAGTGTTACAAATGAAATGTAACAATTAATTTTTCTTTGAATAATTTTAATGAGACATTTTTTAAATAAACTCACAATTACAATTTCTTTACTTCTTCATTTTTCTTTTATTTCTTCATTAATTTTATTGCATAAAAATTGTCTCATCAATATATCAAACATTTAAGACTTTTTAAAATCATCGAACCTTAAATAAATGGCATATATATAAATGTAATTCACAAAATAGTTTTCCATTAGTTTAAAGACATTACATTATCGTTCACATTTGTAAAAGTATTTTTTCATTCATTAATATTCCGTTAAAATGTTTAGAAAAAATTATTTATTACTTTGCGCGATTAATTTGTTTTATACAACTGCGATTGCTGGACCTAAATATGAAACAAATTCAAAGTAAGTGAAGTGCTTTAAAAAAATAAAACAAGATTAAGGACGTTCGCCATAAGTTTTCCTATCTGAATTACTATTTGTCAAACCTCTGATTGATGATTAATAAAATCGCCAAAAAAAAATAGCGCATTTAAAAATGAAATAGAATATAAAAAGTTCATAAGAAATAAGAAATTTACAATTCATAATATTTTTTGTAAAGCGAACGCTTCAGATAATTTCTATTAAATTAGTAGCATATGAGCAAAAGAATTCTACATCTTAAGTTATCTAGACTGAAACTTTAATTGATGTGAAATGTAATTTTTTTTCCGTTGGACTTAAAAGCTTTACAAAAAGTTGGCGAAATAAAATCTGCTGTTATTTATTTTTTCACATCCTAAAGGACCTAATTTTCAACATAAAGGAAGGCAGCATGGTCTAAAAAGTTATTTTTCTATTCCCATGAAATTCTTTGATTTAATAATGGTCAAATATTGTCCATAAACTTTCATCTAATTTTATTTTGTATTCTTTCTAGAGCGTACGTGGATAATAATAGCAATTATAATAACAATAACAATCATCATCCATGGACCCATGTAACTTTTTTGAATGATAATCATAATAAAACTGAGCAATACGAACAGGAAAATATTTCGACTAAAGAACGTCTTCAACGTTTAGGTTATACCACTGGATACGGTACTCTAAATGTAAGTACTAATTGTGTGTATTAATCTGAAGAATTTCTCTTTTTCTATAAACTTTTCTTCCTCTTTTTTTTGTTCATATTTTTTACTCGCATTATCAGACTTATCCAGGCGGGACGGGCGTTGGTGCTTATAATCCCATTAAACTTGATTTAGGTGGTGTTATATTGGGCACTTTAGTGGGTATTGGTGCCATACTTATTATACCCAAATTATTAAACGTATTTCAAGCCGGTTACTTGGGTTACGGAAGAAATATTGATGATAATGATTTATCGTCTATGGGACATTTAATAAATAGAATTGATGACATATTAGGTCAAAATAATATCGATTCGACAAGTTGCATGCAACGAGCTATTTGCACTTATGTCCGCAGCACCGAATATAATATGAAAACCGGATCATCCGATCACTTAGATGAAATTATTCATATGCTGTCGGAGTAAGTTTCAAATGTATTTGCAATAAATTAAATAATTAATTCTAACAATGATTTTTCAATTTCAATAGATTTTTAGCAATTTAATTGCAAAACTTTTTGCAAAAACTTTTATATACATATTCTTATTGATTTTTATTTAATTAGTAATGCCCTTATTGATTATTTGTTGGATGGTACAGCGATTAAAGCAGCTATAGAACATGGCAAAAATATGAATACAATGCCATGTGATCAACTATACATTACGTGCCCTTTAGATGCTAAACGAATCACTCAAATGATTAAGAAAATATTGCCCAAGAAAGCAATAAATCAGTCAGCGCATAAGCCCATCGTACAATAATAATTACTTTTCTTGGTCCTGATTTATGAAACAATAACCAAAATTATACATTAAAAAAAATAAATTATTAAATAAAGTAATTTTATTTAATCATAATTGTGTAACTTTTGAAGTACATAAATTTATAAGTACAATGTGATAAAAACCATCTAAGTCGAATAGTTAATACCCTAGTTATACCCTTTTGTCTGACATGATTAAAATATCAAAAATTTAGGGAAATATAAAAAATGAGATTTTCGAACGATTTGAAAAATTCGTTGTGTGTAAGAGATTCAGCACCAAATTTAATGCAATTGTTATGAAATACCTATCCCAAAATCGAATTTCTTCCACATAAAAGCTTATATGGAAAGAATCCATCATAAAAATGATCCAATTATAACCTTTTTCAATGTTAATCGCCTTGTGTAAAAAGTTTGGGCAAAATATTTCAATAATCGATTAGATAATATTTTACATGGTCAGATGGACAAACGGATGGACGCTGAGACAAACTTCAAGTTTTTTTGGTGTAATAAAAGTTGTGGGCCTATGTCAAAGCCGTTTGCAAGTTTGTGTTGCAAGTGATGCAGGATTGAATTAAACTTCAATTAATTCTTAGTGCAAAATGTAAATAAATATCTCCCTTTGATTTCTTTGAAGATTTTATTAACATTCCATTAAAAATTTTTCATATTTTTCTATATTGACCGGTTTAAAATGATTTAATTCTGCTAATTGGTTCTCTTGTTCTTCGATAATAGGTAACCAATATTCTGATGGTGATTTCAAATCGATTGGTATAAATTCATCCAATTTTGCCGATAACATGTCATTTTGAAAAATTTTTTGTTGCTGTTTACGTTGCTTCAATTTATCTTCTATTACATCGACCAAATGATTTGATTCATTAATCAATTCATCAATAGCTATTAATAATACATTCCAATTGTAATGTTCATAATTATAAAATGGGAATGGTACGAAACTATTCCAGGGCTTTTTGGCTTGTATTATATATGGTCTCAATTGTTGGTCATCTGTGCGAAAATCTTCGAAGCGCCAACATTTATCTGTTCTTTGTAATAATGATGGCCGCTTCTGATATTTTATCTTATCATCATCATAATCATCATCATCATTATTATTATTATTATTATTATTATTATTATTATTATTATTATTATTATTATTATTATTATTATTATTATTATTATTATTATTATCATAATCATTATTATTATTATT
This sequence comes from Melophagus ovinus, assembly GCA_023089585.1. Classification (NCBI taxonomy): domain Eukaryota; kingdom Metazoa; phylum Arthropoda; class Insecta; order Diptera; family Hippoboscidae; genus Melophagus; species Melophagus ovinus. The sequence goes on from JAKKIB010000190.1 coordinate 323,692, forward strand.
ATCATCATCATAATCATCATTAAAAGCATCCTCATTATTATTATTACTATTATCAAACGAATTGTTCTTATTAAATAATTTATATTCCTTAGTGCTGCCACTGCTACTGCTACTAGTGCTCTCATTAATATGGCTATTATCCTGTGAGTCATAGTTAGATTTACAACTTGTACGCAGTTTGCTTAATTGTTGTAATAATTTCTGTTGAATATTTGTACAATGTTTACGTAAATGCGATCTATATTTTGGATCATTTGTTAAATAAGCTTCAAGGAAATCATCACCAGATACTTTGGGTAACAGAGTTTGCGTAGCAACCTCGGCCATTTTCACCGTATCCGTTGTAAGAGCAACTGAATATGTTAAGACATCTATAGAAACAATCATTTCATTAATTAAAGAATATATTTTAAAAAAAAATCTATCATCGCAAATTTTAAATTTGTCAACTAAATTGGCATGAAATTTAACTATCAAAAATGGATTCACAAGTTTTTTGCCTACTTATTGTGCAACAACTGGTTTTGAACTAAAAGAGCCAACCAATATATTTTTTTTTCGATCATAACACAAAAACCTACCAATTATACAGACGTTATAAGATTTTCAAAAATAAATTTTCACAATAAAAAACCAAATGTCAAACATTCATTGATAATTTTCACTATATTAACCCTGTAAAACTTTCAATCAATCAAATACACCCATCGAATATTAATGTAAGCAGTTTTAAAAACGTTACAATAGATACTAACATTCTTGATTACCGTCTCGACATTTAGTGTATATGCCATCCGTTAAAATGGCGATCTCTTTAAAAAGTATTAAATCAGTTTGGGCACCAACAGCGGCATCTTTCATCAGTATAGAATTAACATTATCTGTTTGTATACCTACTGTAGCTTTAGTGGCTCTTAAACGCCTAAAAGTATACATAAAATTATTAATAATATAATTTTGTGATGTAAATTTATCAATAATAATAAATTAAAAGAGTTTTACTTATATAAATTTATTATTCAAAGTCTAATGTCAATATAAAAGTTCAATTCAATTAAGAAAAATTTTTTCAATTAAATTTTCGAAAAATTACCTGGAAGCATCCAAAAGTTTTGCCTTTAAAATGGCATTTTTATCTGGCTTGGGTAATGTTGAAACGCTGACAGCTCGCCATGGTGGTTTCTTTAAATCGATTTCTTTATCACTATTTCCATCCCTCATACGTAAACGGCTTTTCGGTATCCTAAAATTATACGCATTAATAAATATATTGAATAAAAAAATTTTATATACTTGAATTAATATTTTACGAAAGTTTTTTTTTCACAAAATTTAATTATTCAAACTTACTTGCTACCTGCACTTTGGAGAGAACTTTGCGAATTATACCTTTGATTCTCTTCAACACTTTGTGTTTCACTTGTCTCCGAAGACGTACCACTATTATATGAAGTAGTTCTTGAAATGAATTTCTTCATTTCTTTTATTACTTTTATTGAGTGCCTTTACAAAAAATTAAAAAAAAAAAAAATTAATACAAATAAACCAAACCTCCCAGACCTCCCACACTTTCACAAATCGTTAAGTAATTAAACCTTAAATTACACACATATGTTGCATGTATTCAAAACAATAACAGGTACCGACTGACTACAAGCGTAATTTTCTTTTCTTTCTTCTTTCTTATTTGTAAAATAATATTAATATAAATGAAATCAAGAATTATATTTACAAATATGCATTGCGGTACAATAATGTACTGATATATATAAAATTATTAATAAATACATCGAAATATGTCTGTATAATCAAGTATCAAGGTTATACAATACGCTAACAAATAACAATTTTCATATAAAAATAAAATATAAAATAAATAATAATAGGAATAATAATGCAATAAGCGTCAATAAACCGTCAATCTTTTAAGTAATTAAATCAATTATTTTCAATTGACTTTCATACACTAAAACTAAAAAATTTTTATAACAACTAAATAGAAAAAAAGGTAAAAGAAAAGAAAGCCAACAACTCTGGCTGCTATGACAGCCAAGTTTTCTTCAACCAATAAATATTCTCTACTTTAATAGAAGTGTTGTTGGGGGTAATGGAAACAGATAAAAAAAATTTATATCATATATATATTTCACCAAAATATACTTTTGAAAAGAGAGCTCTCCATAAGGAATGTTCATAAAAAACCTTCAACTTCAATTATATTGAATACTTTTGTGAATACCTTCATGGGCCAGAACACTCCAAAGTATGCAACAAAATATTTCATATAAAGCGCCTATAGATCTAATAAAAATAATGCATGGAAAGGCACTCGCACAAATATCTATAAAGCAATGCAGAAAATCATTCTAAATGGTACACATTTTGCCACAAATTCATTATATGATCTCATTTCAAAATTGTTAAGTATGAAAGAAAAGTTAAGATAACAAAGCATGAGTTCATTTATCTAATGCCCTTGCATTGTATAAATGGTCTACGGCGTTAACCGTTCAGCAGCGGTAAGAGAATTTTTTTGTTTGAGTTCTTTTTTTCACATTTACATATACTAAGGCTTATTTAACAATAGAAAACACGTACACATAGATTAATAATTTTGCAAAAAAAAAAAAATCGATTTTTTTTTATTTCTTTTATTTCACTTATTACTTTTACAACAAATACAATAATACAAGACTTATACAACAAATATCGATAATTCCAAATTATATAAACACAAATAATTAAAATAAAGCCCCAATTTAAAAAAAAAGAGATGTTCCTAAATATTAAGACCATAGCGCCGTTTGCTTACAAAATATAAAATTAATTAAAAAGTGAATCAATTAAATCTGGTTTTAAGAATTTTAAGGGATCTACAAGGAATACATTTAAAAAATCCAAGCCAACCGGTAATAATTGTATCATTTCTTGAAAATTATGCAAACGTGGCTTCACGATATTACGATAATTTACATCACGTATGTTCAATATATTTATTTCAAATTCAATCTTTTCAACACGATCATAGGTCTCTGGTGATGGTACAATGCGACGTACAACTTTATGTAAAAAGTAACGATACAAGCCATCTCTAATTATACAATGACAAAACAGAAACAAAAAATAAAAAAACAAGAAAAATCAAACTTTTTTATTTATACTTCACTCTATCTCTCTTAACGTACCTTTTCAATAAAGCATTATGTTTAATAACAATGCGTTGTAATTCATTGCCTAATTTTAGGACACTCTCAATAGACTGTTGCAGTGTTTGTAACATATCATAAATATCGGCAGCCTCATGGCCTTCGCAAAGACTAAGTAACATTCCTTCTTGATGTTTTAGTCTCAGTTGAACATCTAAGATAAAATCGATCGGTTTCCATATATTCTGTTCAATGCGATGACCGTATTGTATTTTGTTGATGCGTATCTTAGTACCTAAAGGGCATATTGCATCAAATAGAATTTTCAATTTAAATGTTGACGATAGACGATTTGTAAAGATGTAAATGCCACTCATTTCAAAATCATGATCGAAAAACCATTGAGATAAATTTGACACCCTGAAAAAGTGTCATTATAACTTCTTCTAATGAAACTTGAAAACCAAAAAAACAAAAACTAAAGGCGTAACTTATTTTTAGAGTAATTCTAGCAAATTCACTATAAAATCGATCATGGCCGTTTTGTGAATACTCTACATCACTTTATTAGGTATGACCATAAAATCAACAAAGCAGACCATAAGTCAAAAAATAAACAATTATAATTTGCGAGTAGTTTGATTCAAATAAGTCCAAAATATAGAACGATTTGTATAAAAGTTTATTAAAGAACATTTAAAACTGTAAATTTCGATTCTTACCTATCTTAAATCATGTTCGCCTTTAAGTCTAAATATGTCTACTTATTTTGTATTTTATTAAAATATCTTTAAAAGGATTTCGATAACACTTTTAAAGGGACAAACATTAGATAGATAAGAGGACAACTCTGAATCGATTAATGGGTTTAAGGTATAATAAATATATCTTAAATCCTTCTGAATGTTTCATTCAAACCAGGAAGGTGGAGTATAAAAATAGGATCTAATTGTTAATATTATATTTAACTAATAACTAAGTCTCTAAAAACTCTTACAATTGCAATTTAAATTGTAAGTAAAATTTTACTTTAGATTAAATCATATCGGTAAACTTATTATGAACACAACATCAGCCAAACTAATTTACTAAAAGTTTTCTAAAATTGTAATTTTATGGTTCAATATAAACTAAAACAAGAACAGACCAATATACAAATTTAAATTAAATCTAAATCATTCTACAAATATTTTGTCACAAAGTAAAATAAACAAAATAATTTACCCAAGTAAATTTTCCAATTGATCCACCACAGGTATTGAAGGTTTCGTTTTCTCATACTTTTGCGCAACTTTCTTTTCAAATCTAAAAAACGAAACAATTAAAAAAGTAAATCAAAATACAAATTAAATTTTATACTAAAATATAAGTAAAATTACTGTGCCATTTCGTCTTTATATTTCATCCACATTCTTGGCACATCATCAACCTTTCCGATCTTATCAATTTCTAATTGCAGCTCGCTTAAATTCGCTTTATTTTTCATATTATTTAAACTCATTTGATACCATAAATTATCGATGTCGCGTAATCTCGTTCGCTTTTGTAAAGCATCTAATTTTTTATATATATCATCTAAAGGAGATATTTTTAATGATATCGGTGGTAAATTTGTTATAATTGGAGACGAACATGTATCATCATTATTATCATTGGATGTCAAAGGTCTTTGACATTGTTGACATTTGCGACAGATTTTGGTATATGTAGCATTATTACAATTACTTCCACTGAATAGTTTACACGATGATTCCTTATCGCACCTTTCGTGATTGTCAACCAACGTGATTTGTATTTCATTCAAAAATTCTGTATCATCAGCATTATTACTGTCCTTGATTGTGCTAGCTAAAGGAATAGGTTCTTCATCACTAAGACGACCATTATCGGTATATTGAAGTTGCGGCAATGCTAAATTGTTAGAAAAATTAGGTGTGGACAATTGAGTGTGATTGATGAAATATTTGGAAATATTTGATTTAGTTATAGACGTGTCCTGAATATCATTCAAATTATCCAAGTTTATATCAGTGACACTATTAAAGCACAATGTTTTTTGCCGGCGCACATCTTGTATACTCAGATTATTGCTTTTTGATAAGTTTCCGAATGCTTCATTGAATAACGTTGACATTCTTAAGTTCACAGTATCTCGTGACAATTCAGCTAGACTTTGAGTTTGTGTTGAACTGAGTTTTTTAGCACTTCTCCAATCAGTGATATTTGAATCATTTAATTCTAAGCCAGACATATCCATATTAAAATTATCTTTTAATGATTTGATTTTAAAGGTTTGACTTTCATTATTCATAGATGCAAACTCCACATGAGTTGTATTACATTCTTTTAAAATAGTTCTTTCAAGTCTGGTAAATTCTAATAATGATCGCCGTGGTGTCATGGCATACATTCTACGTAAACGTTCTTGATTAGCACAAGTCTTACTGGGTGTAGAATACAGTTGATTTGTTAATTTATCTTTTAATTCCTGTGATGGTGTCTTAAAACTGGTGCATTCCATTTCTATATCCATTGATTCAACACTATATATACTTTCCCGAGATTTTTTTGCTAATGGTTCGGCTTTCTCTTTAGAAATGTCACCATACTTTCCCATTGTATCTTCTTCTATATTATCATGAAGGATTTCAGTTTGCCTCCTTGTAAAATATTTTTTTTTATCCCTGTTAATTACTTTAGTTTGTTTACAACGGGGACGATGTATTTCATTCGCACATTTATCTGTAGAAGTGTCACCATGCAAACTCTCTGTTATATTCTTCTCAATATTTTCATTAAAAACCGTACTTTTTTTGCCTTTGACATTTTTTTTACTGGATTGCTCAATTCTTTCGAGTTGTTGGTCATTAATGCGTGTTGTAACGTTAGTCTTCAAAATTCGCATGCGGTTCAAGGGCACTACCTTTTCATCGTCCTCTATAGTTTCATTGTATATCATGGTTTGTCTGCCTTTAATGTACTTCTTTTGTTGTTTCATTATTCCATATTGTTCATCACTAGGGAAATGATCTTCAGAAATAGGTTTGTCTGTGGAAATGGTACCTCTTCTACAGTTTGAAAAATCGTTTTCTTTATCAACTTCTACAATTTCACTTAACATCATTTTTTGCTTCCCCTTAACGTGGCTGTTTTCTCCTAAGAACCTGCCAACTTGTTCATGACTAAGTACACACATTTGAGACGTAGTTTTATCTTTAAAGGTAGTACCATGTAAACTTCTTGCTGCCTCTATTGCATTTACTTTATCATTTTCGTGTTGCATCATAGTTTGCCCCGCCTCAACAAGATTCACGTCATTTCCAGCGTTTTCAAATTGTTCACTATTAGCAAAAGTATCTTCGCTAATTTTTTCATTTTTAAAACAGGGCTGATTCAAACTTCCTAATTGAACTGCTTTCATTTCGTCTTCTATGTCTTCATGTAAAATCATAGTTTTTCGTATTTTAGAACTCTGTTGGTGCTGGTTAATGGTAGCAGGCTGCTCCTCATTACTAACAAGTACTTCATTAATAATTTTATATTTGGATGCAGCGTTAGTACTTAATGTGGCATCATTTACAATATTTTCATTTAAAATCAAAGTTTTTCTCTCCTTAACATTAACGTTGTCCCGTTCGGTGGATAGATATTTCGAAGTAAAACTGTACGGATCCTTTGGTGAAATTGCTAGTGGTTCTTTTTTAGAAATAGTTTTATCTGTGGATATGACATCACTTCTACAATTTGAAAAATCGTTTTCTTTGTCAACTTCTACAATTTCATTTAACATTACTTTTTGCCTCCCCTTAACGTGGCTTTTTTCTCCTAAGAACCTGCCAACATGTTCATGACTAAGTACACACATTTGAGACGTAGTTTTATCTTTAAAGGTAGTACCATGTAAACTTCTTGCTGCCTCTATTGCATTTACTTTATCATTTTCGTGTTGCATCATACTTTGCCCCGCCTCAACAAGATTCACGTTATTTCCAGCGTTTTCAAATTGTTCACTATTAGAAAAAGTAACTTCGCTAATTTTTTCATTTTTAAAACAGGGCTGATTCAAACTTCCTAATTGAACGGCTTTCATTTCGTCTTCTATGTCTTCATGTAAAATCATAGTTTTTCGAATTTTAGAACTCTGTTGGTGCTGGTTAATGGTAGCAGGCTGCTCCTCATTACTAACAAGTACTTCATTAATAATTTTATATTTGGATGCAGCGTTAGTACTTAATGTGGCATCATTTTCAATATTTTCATTTAAAATCAAAGTTTTTCTCTCCTTAACATTAACGTTGTCCCTTTCAGCAGATAGATATTTCGAAGTAACACTGTAGGGCCCCTTTGGTAAAACTGCTAGTGGTTCCTCTTTAGAAATAGTTTTATCTGTAGATATGACACCACTTCTACAGTTTGAAAAATCGTTTTCTTTGTCAACTTCTACAATTTCATTTAACATTACTTTTTGCCTCCCCTTAACGTGGCTTTTTTCTCCTAAGAACCTGCCAACTTGTTCATGACTAAGTACACACATTTCAGACGTAGTTTTATCTTTAAAGGTAGTACCGTATAAACTTCTTGCTGCCTCTATTGCATTTACTTTATCATTTTCGTGTTGCATCATAGTTTGCCCCGCCTCAACAGGATTCACGACATTTCCAGCGTTTTCAAATTGTTCACTATTAGAAAAAGTAACTTCGCTAATTTTTTCATTTTTAAAACAGGGCTGATTCAAACTTCCTAATTGAACTGCTTTCATTTCGTCTTCTATGTCTTCATGTAAAATCATAGTTTTTCGAATTTTAGAACTCTGTTGGTGCTGGTTAATGGTAGCAGGCTGCTCCTCATTACTAACAAGTACTTCATTAATAATTTTATATTTGGATGCAGCGTTAGTACTTAATGTGGCATCATTTACAATATTTTCATTTAAAATCAAAGTTTTTCTCTCCTTAACATTAACGTTGTCCCGTTCGGTGGATAGATATTTCGAAGCAAAACTGTACGGATCCTTTGGTGAAATTGCTAGTGGTTCTTTTTTAGAAATAGCTTTATCTGTGGATATGACATCACTTCTACAATTTGAAAAATCGTTTTCTTTGTCAACTTCTACAATTTCATTTAACATTACTTTTTGCCTCCCCTTAACGTGGCTTTTTTCTCCTAAGAACCTGCCAACTTGTTCATGACTAAGTACACACATTTCAGGCGTAGTTTTATCTTTAAAGGTAGTACCGTATAAACTTCTTGCTGCCTCTATTGCATTTAGTTTATCATTTTCGTGTTGCATCATAGTTTGCCCCGCCTCAACAAGATTCACGTCATTTCCAGCGTTTTCAAATTGTTCACTATTAGCAAAAGTATCTTCGCTAATTTTTTCATTTTTAAAACAGGGCTGATTCAAACTTCCTAATTGAACTGCTTTCATTTCGTCTTCTATGTCTTCATGTAAAATCATAGTTTTTCGAATTTTAGAACTCTGTTGGTGGTGGTTAATGGTAGCAGGCTGCTCCTCATTACTAACAAGTACTTCATTAATAATTTTATATTTGGATGCAGCGTTAGTACTTAATGTGGCATCATTTACAATATTTTCATTTAAAATCAAAGTTTTTCTCTCCTTAACATTAACGTTGTCCCGTTCGGTGGATAGATATTTCGAAGTAAAACTGTACGGATCCTTTGGTGAAATTGCTAGTGGTTCTTTTTTAGAAATAGTTTTATCTGTGGATATGACATCACTTCTACAATTTGAAAAATCGTTTTCTTTGTCAACTTCTACAATTTCATTGAACATTACTTTTTGCCTCCCCTTAACGTGGCTTTTTTCTCCTAAGAACCTGCCAACGTGTTCATGACTAAGTACACACATTTGAGACGTAGTTTTATCTTTAAAGGTAGTACCATGTAAACTTCTTGCTGCCTCTATTGCATTTACTTTATCATTTTCGTGTTGCATCATAGTTTGCCCCGCTTCAAAAAGATTCACATCATTTCCAGCGTTTTCAAATTGTTCACTATTAGCAAAAGTATCTTCACTAATTTTTTCATTCTTAAAACAGGGTTGATTCAAACTTCCTAATTGAACTGCTTTCATTTCGTCCTCTATGTCTTCATGTAAAATCATAGTTCTTCGAATTTTAGACCTCTGTTGGTGCTGGTTAATGGTAGCAGGCTGCTCTTCATTACTAACAAGTACTTCATTAATAATTTTATATTTGGATGCAGCGTTAGTACTTAATGTGGCATCATTTTCAATATTTTCATTTAAAATCAAAGTTTTTCTCTCCTTAACATTAACGTTGTCCCGTTCGGTGGATAGATATTTCGAAGCAAAACTGTACGGATCCTTTGGTGAAATTGCTAGTGGTTCTTTTTTAGAAATAGTTTTATCTGTGGATATGACATCACTTCTACAATTTGAACAATCGTTTTCTTTGTCAACTTCTACAATTTCATTTAACATTACTTTTTGCCTCCCCTTAACGTGGCTTTTTTCTCCTAAGAACCTGCCAACTTGTTCATGACTAAGTACACACATTTGAGACGTAGTTTTATCTTTAAAGGTAGTACCATGTAAACTTCTTGCTGCCTCTATTGCATTTACTTTATCATTTTCGTGTAGTATCATAGTTTGCCCCGCTTCAACAAGATTCGCGTCATTTCCAGCGTTTTCAAATTGGTCACTATTAGCAAAAGTATCTTCGCTAATTTTTTCATTTTTAAAACAGGGATGATTCAAACTTCCTAATTGAACTGCTTTCATTTCGTCTTCTATGTCTTCATGTAAAATCATAGTTTTTCGAATTTTAGACCTCTGTTGGTGCTGGTTAATGGTAGCAGGCTGCTCCTCATTACTAACAAGTACTTCATTAATAATTTTATATTTGGATGCAGCGTTAGTACTTAATGTGGCATCATTTACAATATTTTCATTTAAAATCAAAGTTTTTCTCTCCTTAACATTAACGTTGTCCCGTTCGGTGGATAGATATTTCGAAGTAAAACTGTACGGATCCTTTGGTGAAATTGCTAGTGGTTCTTCTTTAGAAATAGTTTTATCTGTGGATATGACATCACTTCTACAGTTTGAAAAATTGTTTTCTTTGTCAACTTCTACAATTTCGTTTAACATTACTTTTTGCCTCCCCTTAACGTGGCTTTTTTCTCCTAAGAACCGGCCAACTTGTTCATGACTAAGTACACACATTTGAGACGTAGTTTTATCTTTAAAGGTAGTACCATGTAAACTTCTTGCTGCCTCTATTGCATTTACTTTATCATTTTCGTGTAGTATCATAGTTTGCCCCGCTTCAACAAGATTCGCGTCATTTCCAGCGTTTTCAAATTGGTCACTATTAGCAAAAGTATCTTCGCTAATTTTTTCATTTTTAAAACAGGGCTGATTCAAACTTCCTAATTGAACTGCTTTCATTTCGTCTTCTATGTCTTCATGTAAAATCATAGTTTTTCGAATTTTAGACCTCTGTTGGTGCTGGTTAATGGTAGCAGGCTGCTCCTCATTACTAACAAGTACTTCATTAATAATTTTATATTTGTATGCAGCGTTACTACTTAATGTGGGATCATTTTCAATATTTTCATTTAAAATCAAAGTTTTTCTCTCCTTAACATTAACGTTGTCCTGTTCGGTGGATTGATATTTCGAAGTAAGACTGTAGGGACCCTTTGGTAACTCTGCCTTTGGTTCTTCTAACATACTTTCATTTGAAATCGTAACGTTTCTTCCCTTAAGATAAACGTCGCCCTGCTCGGCGATTTTGTATTTCGAAGTAGAACTTTGTAAACCGGTTGGACCCGTTGTTAACTCTTTTTCAATATTTTCATTTAACATCATTGTTTGCTTGCCCCTAAATTTTTTTTTGCATTGCCCTATACCACTTTGTTGTTCATAATTAGTTTTATCTTTAGAAGCAACACTGCATGTTCTGTCCGGAAATTCTTTTGTTATATCGTCTTCTATAATTTCATTTAAAATCATTGTTTGCCTATTTTTAACAGAGTTTATTTCTCCTTGGACCTTGCCAAGTTGTTTATCACTATGTAAACATGTTTCAGACTTAACTTCATCTTTAAATATCATACCACATAAACTCCTTGCCGAAATTTGTCTTTTGTAATTCTCAGTACTATCGTGCTGCATCACAGTTTGCCCTTCTCTAGCAACACTTTTATCATAGTCAGTTTTCTTAGACTTTTCACTACTAGTACAAACTTCTCGGGTAATATTTTCACTTTTAAAAAACGACCCAAACAAGCTTTGCATTGAATCTGCTTTTACGTCTTCTACTATATCTTCATTCAAAATCAAAGTTTTTCGGATTTTAACATTTCCTTTAGGTTGTTCCTCGTTCGTGCTACGTAAATCATCACTAGCTTTATATTTGGATGCAAAAGTTTTACTGAGTGTACTGTACTCAATTTCATTTTGCTTTGGTGAAATCTTGTTAGTTGAACACTCCATTTCAATGTCCATTGGTTCTATTTCATATATACTCTTATCAAGATGGTTACGTTTCTCTTTCTTGCATATACCTTTAGTAATGGCCCTTTGTGAATACTTTGAAGCCACGTCTTCTATTCCGCATTCCAAATTTTCACGTCTACTTTGAGCATATGTTTTATCTCGTTCAGTTATATCAGATTGTACGTAACTAGATAAACATTCTTCGGCTGTTAATTTATTTTTAGAAGGCATACTTCCTGAGGACACTGTAGTAGCATCCATCTCTATATTTTCATTAAACACTATAGTTTGCCTGCCTTTAATACAGTTTTTCTCTCGTTTGATATTTTCATCTGTAATTTTACATTTCACTGCTGTATCTGCTTTTTTATTTTTATTTAAAGTCGTACTTTGATTACCTTTAACATGGTAGTTGCTTTGTTCGTATGTTTCAGATATATTTTTATCTTTAGAAATTGCACCAGGTAGATTTTTTGTTGGTACTATAGTTACATCGTCCTCAATATTATCGTTAAACACTATAGTTTGCCTGTGTTTAGCAACCTTTTTGGTTGTTCCAATTTTCTCAGCATGTTCACCACCAGCGACAACGTCTGCATTAATATTTTCATTTTTAGAACTAGACTCACGTAAACTCCCTAATTGATCTGCTTTCATTTCTTCTACTATATCTTCATGCAATATCATGGTCTTTCGAATTTTTGCGTACTCTTTGTTTCGCTTGCTGGTTACAAGTTGTTCATCTCTCGTAAAAGGTATTTCATCAAGCACTTTGCATTCAAAAGCAAAAGACTTACTTAATGTAGTGTATGATTCATTTTGCAATTTATTTTTTGTTTGCTGTAATGAATTTTTATTGATTATATCTTCCGTTTGGACGTCCATTGGTTCTATTCTACGCAAACTTCCTCGAGCGTATTTTCCTTTTTCACATTTATCTTTATGTATAGCACCATGTGAATACACTGAGAAACTGCCGGTTTTATCTGCCTCAATGCTTTCGTGTAACATTAAAGTTCGTCTACTTTTCGCATACTCTTCATTTTGATCAATTATTTCACATTGTTTTGTAGTAGCCTCAGTTGTTGTTGCGGTTTTTCTAAAAGGCAAACTTTCTATGGGCAAAGTACTATCATCAATTTTTATACTTTCATTTAGCATCATAGTTTGACTACTTGTAGAGTACTTTTTGCGAGTTTTAGCTCTTTCAGCTTGCGCATCTTCGGTATCATTAATACTTTTGTTTAAGATTTTAGTTTTTCTGCTTCTAGTACAATTCTTATTATAGATTTTTATTGCCAGTTCAGAATGTTTATTGTCAGTAGGAACATCTGACGCTTGTGACAATACTCTAGGCACTGTTGCCTCTTCATCTTGTATATTTTCATGTAAGATTATAGTTTTTCTGACTTTTGCTGGCTGACATTTCATTTCAAGACCCGATTCATATTCCATATTACAATCAAGTGATGGTAAAATATTTACATTAGATAATCCCTTAAAATTTTGTTTTAAATGTAAATTATCTTTATTAACACTGAATATGATTGTATTTTTCTCAGCTTTTTTCTTCGCAATATCCCCTGTCGATAATCTAAAAGAAAATTGAAGCATTAAGCCATGTGAAGAAATTCAAAGCAATATAAAAGTTATTACGTTTCACATGAAAGATCAGTATCCTCTGAAATTCTTTGGCTACCTGCTAAACTTCTTTTAGATGAGATATTTCCAAAGTCAATTGTCTCATCACCCAATTTTACTTGTGCTAAAAATGTTGTATTTTCCAATAGCGTTTCATCAGCTTGTGAAAATCTAAGCTTATTAGGCTCATCTGATTTACAATTAGTTTTGGTTTTCGTTACGATTTCTGTAGGTACAGTTAGTGATTGTTTTGTAAGACTCTTAAGACTTTCATTCAACTCCGATGATAATGCACGATATGCAAACATTTCAGATTGTTGCGACAATTTCACTTTATTTATAGATTCAATCTGATTGGACGATATTTCTTTAAGCTCCTCATTTTTAATAGATGCCAATAACTTTTGAATACCATCACTTGGGGGTGTATCAGATAAATCCCTTTTATATATTCGATGTATCTCTTCTAATAAGTTCCCGGAAGCCGTTGGAGTCTCTTCAAAGGGATTTTCTTCAATTGCCTACAATATAATATCAAATATATCAAAATGGAGCTTATAAAAAATGCTAAAACTAAGTAAACAATCAAAAAATTTTATGTATTTCAAAATTTAGTAGTCTTGAATCAATCAATGTACTTTAAAACATATTAGAATCATTTGAGATATTATCACGAAGTTTCCTCTATACATTTATATAATGTACCTCTTGCATGTGCCTATTTTGTTGATGATCTCTTGGGATGCTATTTAATAAAGCATCACTGCTTTCCCAGACATTTACATGAATTTTTTTATTGTTTTCATATGATGAACTACTCCATAAAGTTGTATCATTTTCATGAACCATTACTTCCATTTTCGAATTCAATGGCATTTCTTTGGATTTTTTTTGTAGATGTTGTTCTGAATTAAGTAGTGTAATATCAGCAGTACATTCAAAATTAGAAAAAGTAGGCATAGATTTATTAACACTCTCTAAGCTACCTCTGATCGATGGTATGCTAATATTATCGTCAACAGTTGGTTTACTCTCTTCCAGTATAAGAGTAGTTTTTGTTTTTATTATTTTCTGATTAGATTTGGGTGATGCACCCGTTTCTGAATTAATATCCGATACTTCATAATCTTCTAATATTATCATTTCTTCTTGACGAAATTCTCTGGAAAAATATAATAAAATGTTTATAATTTTTCAAAAATGCTGGCTAGTGAAAAAGGATTATATTTTACCATAATGAATACACTTTGCTTACGTCATCAGCAAAAAAACGTCAAAATTTATAAACCACGCCCATTTAAAATAAATGTGGCTTATGCCATGGCGACATGATAACAAAAATACATTCAAACAAATGTCGATTTTTCGACCCCATTTTTCCATTACTTTATAAATTAAAGGCACAAATAATGAATGCATTGTAAGATTACATTACAATGAAGGCGTGGCTATTTTAACGATATGATATTTTTTTTTAATATCAATGTACTTATATGAAATTTCAATGTTTCTCGGCATCTAACTTTGGAGGGCCAGTTACCGTTAATGAAAGTACTGTACTGTTAACTGTTTTACTTACAAGTAATAAATGTATTTGGATAAGTGTATAATTGCAAAAACGAATATCAAAATTTAAAGTTTAGAAAATTTTTGAAAAATTTCCAATTTGGCTATAGCTTAATGTAATAAAACAATGAACATTAGTTTATACTAACCTAATAGACTTTTTGCTATTAAAACTAATTCTTCTGCGGGAAGACTGTTTTTGGCTTGTTGTTGGACTATTGCCTATGAGAGGTTTGCGCAACTAAATAGTAAAAAAAACAAGGAATTCATTAATCATATGCATAATAAAATTTGCAACTTTTTAACTTACCGAACTACGTTTCTTTTTTTCCATTGTATGGAAATAGTATATAATTAAATGAATATTTATGTAGACACCAAATAAAAAATAATGAAGAAAAATTGAAATATGTATGCACGCACAATTGTATTTCAATTTAGCGCCATTTTATACGATAGTACTAAATTAAATGGCAAAAGAAAATAGCAACTCAAGAAATTAGCAACGAGGAACAAACGAAATAGAAATATTTGTTAAAATCATTCATAATTATTGAAGTTTTTGCTACTTAATGATGGGTTTATCATTACTATGAAATTTATTGAATTTCTGAAATTACAATTCATTTATTCGATTTCTTTCATAAACATTAATATAAGTTGAACGCTTGGTGAAATATTAGAAAAAAATATAACTGAAAAGTTGCAATTTTCGAATGTTTTGAATAATTTATTTTATGGTTTCAATGTTGGCCACATTTATTAAGTATCTACACTGCAACAATTTCTATTTGGTCAAAGTCACGCTCAAATAAACTCCTACATTATTTTATTTCCAAATAATTTCAAATATTTTCCAAAGTGCTTTTTATTGGCATTTTAGAGTTAATTCGTTTATTATACAATTGTTAATTAATAGAAAAATTAAACATTATGATAAAAAGCATTCAATATCCGAAATGCATCTTTATTGTAACCGTCTAAATAAGGGCGACCCGCCTTATAACCGCACTCTTCAAACATTTCAATATTATCTTCATGGAACCAATAGTTTTTGATATCACCCTCATCACCCAGCCGTAATGTATTCAATTGGTAAACACTAAAATGAAATACCCGACCATCTGTTTGTATACCTTGTACCACAATAGGTTGAGGAATTTTCTCTAAAGCCGATTCACCATACAATTGTTTAGCACGTGTAGCTGCCACCGTAAAAGCTTTAAGCATTGTACGGCTTTGAAATTGTGTTGTACTGACTTGTGTTTCATGTAAATGGCCAACATATTCTTTGTTGAAAAAGGTAATTATGGTATGAGGATGCGTACATTTAATATTTGTACTGAGAGGATAAAATGTTTCTGTCGTGTATATATTCTTCTTCGGCAGAGTAATTGTACATTTAATTGGATATATATCAGGTAGATCACCATTGCATTGTTCTTTAATCAATTCTATGGGTCGATCGGCTGTAATAAATTTCTCTCCAGTTATATGAAATTGTAATAAATCGTCATTTCGTGGTAAAGTGATTTTAAAATCAACATAATCTAAAAGACGTCGTCGTGACGTTAAGGAATGGCCATCATACTTTTCGCATTCTGCTAATAATTTATTAATTAATAAGCGGTTTCGGCGTTCGTGGGATATACCAAAAACTCTTGGTAAATTGTACCTTGGTCTATCTGGTAATTTCACTTTTGGTAATTTCACTTGTTCGGCATCAAAAACATGTGATGCCATTATTGAATTACATACATTACGATCCACATTATTAAACAATGATAATTTCTTTGTGGATTCTTTTAAATGCTGTGGTAGACTCTTAATTTCCACTGTCTTTGTTAGAATTTGTGCCTGTTTTATACCTTCCAATAAAACATTAGAATTACCATATATATAACATTTCTTCGGATGCCAATTCGGATGAGTTTCATCGTGTGGCGGCTCCACTGGTATCAAAGGCTCAATGTCAATGCGTTCATATTGTTTCTTTGGGTAAGCCACTTCTTTGATATCCTTTACTTCTATACCAAATTTGGCCAATTCACTTGCTGCTCCAGTATCTGTTGGAGTTCGTTTACCTTGTATACGCCAATGTTTCTTAAACATCCAACCCAAATGTTGAGCACATAATCGACCTGTGAAACGCATCTTTTTCCCACTTTGATATAAATTTCTAACAGTTTGTAATAATGATAAATGCCATAAAAAAGCTAAAGTAATTAGTGGTAACACTTTCAGAGTTGCATTCAATGAAAAAAATAATAGTTCAACGAAATTCATCTTTGCTAATTTAATTTAATCTATTATTTAATAATATTTATAATATACAATTTTTATACTCCCTTTCAAAATATTAAATGTTCACTATTGAAGAGTTATTAATTACAACCAATTTGCCAAGATTTGAAATCATTTGGAACTATTTGTTCTAAGATGACGCATTTTGCAAATAGCAAACAAATATTCAGTTAAATACTTTTAACATATTCTATTTAAATTGGAACTCTCAATTCCTTCATTCAACTTTTTATAATTTTTTTTTACATCATCTTTAATTTTACTTATATTCATGATAACTGCCATGAAATCATGAAATCACCATCAGATTAAATATGACGAACGAATTTTTCCATCTTATTTTTTAGAGCATGTTTTCTTTTATACTTTTTACTTTTAAACAAATGTTTGAAATTACAAACAGTTACAATTTGAGAATTGATCATAATAAATTATGATCTATTATTATAACGTATGATGTGGCATTACATTGTCCCATTGTCTCATTACAAAATTACATCATTACATCATTACATAATTATATGTAAATGTTTTTTTAAAGTAGATGACTTGAAAGTAGATATCAGCGCATTCTATATATATTATTCTCATAAACTTCTGATAATTCACCTTTAAATTGTATTTCAATATTAAAATCCAAATCACGTTTATTACGTTCATTAGCTTTCATTTTGAATGTACCAGTAATTTCTTCACCCTTCTTTACCGTCAAATATTCATCCATATAAAATACTGTCTGTTTCCAATGAGTATAGGCCGCCTCCGGTGACGTACTAAAGCCTAAACGCTTGTGGCACTTGGTGAATTCAATATTAAAATATGTAACTAATGCTTGTACAAAGTCATTACGTTTACATATTAATTTGAAATTTGATGAGAATTCTAAATCACTTGATTTTACTGTATATAAATCGACTTCTTTAACTAAAAATGATGTTGAGACAACTTGTTTGGGATCAACGACATCAACTAAAGGCTCAGTAACGGCCACTTTACGTATACAACTCATATCAAAACCATAAACATCATCCCACCAATTAATTTTCTCATCTTTATATTGACGATCCTCTATAGCTGTTATATACAATGTGCCACGATCTGGAAACATCATACCATCCGATTTTAACCATTTATCACGTGCAAATAAAACTGTATCTAACATGGATTCATAAAATAGGCAATAACTAAAATCAAATATAAAATGAAAATTTAATTTAAATACCATAAAAGAAAAAAAAAAATTTCTTTTTTTAGTTAGTTCATATTTTACCCCATCCATTCTGATATTATAATATCCACCTTTTCTATTCCATTCGGCAATTCAATTTCTTCAATTTTCCCTTTAACCACTTTAATAATATGATTTAAATTATTATCTATAACTGCTTGTCTTGCATATTCCACTATATTTGAACAATCAACGGCAATAACTGTCGTGGCACCAGCTTTAGCTGCAAACATTGATAATATACCCGTTCCACAGCCAACATCTAAAACAGTCTAATAAAAATAATAACAAATTGATTATAGCGATAATTAAAATTTGTTAAGATTTTTTTTTTGTTTTTTTTTTTTTTATAAAATATTCATTGTCATCATTTTGTCTGGCTGATTACCTTGCCACGAAATAAATGCTTATTGTGATACATAGCATTACGATACGTGATGGTGCGTACTTCATCTTTAAGCATTTCTTCATGGATACCAAAATGAGCATATGAATCGAAATAATAATCACGTGAAGTCATTTCTTCTGCTGGCGTTGTGCTACCAAACTCATCTGATTTTTTTATCATATTACTTTCCGTGACAGTTGCAGTGATGATATTCGCATCATTATTTGTCGGTTGCATTATTATATCCTCAGACTATGGAACGAGCATGTGAGCATACGTTTGTGCGCATGTGTATGTGTGCATGTGTTTATGGATATATAAATATATGGAAAAGTAACCATTGTATTTGTATAAAAAGTAATAACAATTTTAATTAGACATCACAATTTATTAATTTCAAAGTGCTCTTTTCCTCTTTTCTTCAACTTACCATAACTCACTAACACAAATTAACGTTTAATAAAATTTCTTGGATTTTTATAATGTGAATTAATTCTATCTATGTAAATATGACAATTGCATACGATAATTATTTGCAAATTCGCGTTTTAGGCTTTTTTACTTTCTCTCGTTTTTCTTTTTTTTTTTTTTTTGGCAAAATTTCCCCAACTAATATTTTATATTAAATTAAGCAACAACAAAAATGTTCTGGTACATAAAGCGGTTTTGTCTTTAGCTTATAAAAATACCGCATGTCAATTACAATAAAAGAAAAAACAAGATTGCCATTTATGTTAAAAATTTTTTTGCCATCTCTCTGTCTCTATTATTTTATTAGTTTACCTTATTAATCATCTAAAATTCTAAAAGGATTAACAGAAGTATTCGTTAATGCACTAAGAAAAGAAGAAGAAAAAATGTGCAATCAATTAATAACTTTCTTGTTAATTTAACTATTAATTTTTATCGTTTAGTTCATTGTATTTGAACTATAATTATTACGAAATGCACACACTTAGTTTTAGAGTATACAAACAAGAAAGAAGGGCAAAAGCAGAATAATTGGCGGGAATTTATAAAATACCAAGCAAGAATGGAAGGCTTTGATGATGCTGGAATTTTCTTTTCTGATAATTTATTGGGCGAGGCGCAACCGCAAGATGGCAATCAAATTAATATGCAAGCTATTAAAAAATCTTACAAGAATTTCTTACGTACTTTCAACGAAGATAATTTCTTTTATAAATATCGGTATGGGCAAATGCGACAAAGAATTCTTTTCTATAAAACTTGATGTTCATTTTCTATTGTGTTATTATTATTATTAATTTATTATTCATTTTGTAGTGATACATTGAAACGGAATTATTTAAATCAACATTATTATTTGGAAGTGGAATTGGAAGATTTATCCGGTTTTGATGAGTCATTAGCGGATAAATTAACAAAGCAGCCAACCGAACATTTACAAATATTTGAAGATGCCGCTAAAGAAGTGGCAGATGAAATTACTGCACCAAGACCAGAAGCTGAAATACATATGCATGATATACAAATTCTACTAAATTCTAAAGCGAATCCAACCAATATTAGAGAGTTAAAATCGGATAGTGTATCACGTTTGGTGAAAATAGCCGGTATTATTGTATCATCTTCTGGCATAAAGGCCAAAGCTACAAAAATATCCATTATGTGTCGCTCGTGTAGTACAATTATACCAAACTTGAAAATCAATCCAGGATTGGAAGGTTATGCTTTGCCACGCAAATGTACTGCCGAACAGGCTGGCCGCCCTAAATGTCCTCAAGATCCATTCTTTATAATGCCAGATAAATGTAAATGTGTAGATTTTCAAATTTTAAAACTTCAAGAGTTACCTGATTATGTGCCTCAGGGTGAAATACCGCGACATTTGCAATTATTTTGTGATCGTTCACTATGTGAACGTGTCGTCCCAGGTAATCGTGTATTAATTCAGGGCATTTATTCCATTCGAAAAGTGGGTAAACCATCTCGCCAAGATGGTCGTGAGAAGGCTGTAGTTGGCGTAAGAGCACCATATATGCGTGTTGTGGGTATAACTGTAAATACTGAAGGTACTGGCGCCATTTCACGTCATAGTAATATTACAGCAGAGGAAGAAGAGACATTTCGCCGTATGGCTGCCTCACCAGATATATATGAACGTTTAGCTAAATCATTTGCGCCCAGTATTTTTGGTGCTGAAGATATTAAAAAGGCCATAACATGTATGCTGTTCGGTGGTTCCCGTAAAAGGTTACCAGATGGCCTTTGCAGACGCGGTGACATAAATGTCTTGCTATTGGGTGATCCTGGAACAGCTAAATCACAATTGCTAAAATTTGTTGAAAAAGTTGCACCCATAGGAGTGTATACATCAGGCAAAGGTTCCAGTGCAGCGGGCTTAACAGCCTCCGTAACTAGAGATCCATCTTCAGTAAGTGGAAAATAATCTTGTTGTACCCTACAACGCTTAGATGGATATATATGTATAACGCTTAAAAACATCCATGAACGGTAATCGTTTTGGTTGTTGCTTAGGTTAATTAGTTAATTTCTAAATCGATTCGAATTACTATTATATCGATATAGACCTGTTTGCGTGCCTGTGGAGCGACCGGTTCCGAGAAGCACTTGCACAACTGGGAGTGGTCGTTGGTGTTGCCGGCCATCAGGGGGCATCTAGACCACGGGATCACCAGTTTTAATAAAGCCCATCATGGTGATATTGAGGTTGGCTTCGTGGGGCTGTGGTGCCCATATCACGGGCATATCTCGGGCACACATATATATGCTTGTCGTTCGGGGTCCCATTTCCCGAATAAAATAGGTAGCTGGGTAGGCTTATTGAGCTAACCAAACTCAGCCAAAGAGTAATATGAAGGTTTCGAATCTAGATATCAAAGATTAAGTCTTGTATATAAGGTGCAATATAGGCTTTAAATTAGAAGCTAGTCGTAACGGTAACATGTACCATGTGTAGGTGATTACCAACGCTAGCACTCATTTGTACAATTGTGTGCCCCATGCACTTAAGCCTTCACGGCAGGTATGCATGTAAAACAATAATGATTTGTCTGCTTATGTAAAATTTTCAAGGATTTATCATCTTAATAAAGTTTGTTAGGTGGGCGAATGGCAAAAAACATGGATGAGATGGCTTAATTTATTTTCTCCATTTGTAAATTTTCATTTCTCCGTTAAATACTTGTAATGTCTTTTGTAAACATTTGTTTATTGTAGCGTAAACGTTGCTCTGTCCTAGCAGCAGCCAATTCTATATTCGGACGATGGGACGAAGGCAAAGGTGAAGACAATATTGATTTTATGCCCACAATATTGTCACGTTTCGATATGATATTTATTGTGAAAGATGTTCACGATGAAAATCGTGATATTACGATGGCAAAACATATTATTAATGTACACATAGCAACAAATCGAACCGCACCAATTGATGTGACCGAAGGTGAAATCCCTTTAGCCATGTTTAAAAAATATATACATTATTGTCGTACACGTTGCGGTCCCCGTTTAAATGAAGAAGCCGGAGAGAAATTAAAAAGTCGTTATGTGTTAATGCGCAGTGGCGCTGGCCAGCAGGAACGTACGGCTGATAAACGTCTCACCATACCTATCACTGTACGTCAATTAGAAGCTGTTATACGTATATCAGAGTCATTAGCTAAAATGCGTTTATTACCTTTCGCTACCGAAGAGCATGTAAACGAAGCGTTACGTCTATTTCAAGTTTCTACGCTAGATGCCGCTACAACGGGTAGTTTAGCTGGAGCTGAAGGTTTCACTACCGAAGAAGATCAAGAGATTTTAAATCGTATAGAGAGACAATTGAAACGACGTTTCGCTATCGGTTCACAAGTCTCTGAACAAAGTATAATTCAAGACTTCTTAAGACAAAAATACGAAGAGCGTTGCATATTAAAAGTCATCCACACAATGATACGTCGCGGTGAATTACAGCATCGCTTGCAACGCAAAATGCTTTATCGTTTATGTTAAACGTTAAATGTTAAAGTCTAAATGTCAAATGTCAAATGCTAAATCTTTCTAAATTTGTTTCCAAATAAATTTACATTTTTGTTATTATCATTTATATTTTCATTTCAAATTCCATTTCCTATTGTGTTGTGTTGTTATATCTTAATGCAATTAATTGCTCGAAATTGTCTACATGATTATTTTATTTCCTTTTTTTATTGTAAAAATGCAGTTAAGCGTCGTCATAAGTGTAAATGTTTTACAAAAAGAGAAAAAAACTAAGAAAAAAAGGAGCAGAAAGGAAAAGAAGAAGAATCATTTATTGCAAAAGCGATTTTCGTTAGTTTTGTACTTGTGGTTATTAACACAAAAATTTGTATTAATTTATTCATTAAGTTTGTGTCATATTTATAAATGTCTATTGAAAACTTACTAAACTATCTATTTGATTAAATAAGTTTGTTTTTAAGTGTTCGTCATATATATTTTGTAAAAAAAAAAAAATAGAAAATCAAAAAAAAAAATAAAATAAAATAAAATTGAAATGATGCCAATTAGTTTAGAATGTTTTTACACAAAAACAATAGCAAAAACAAATAGAAAAAAAGCTAAAACGAAAATCGAAACGATCACAAAACCAAACAAACAAATAACGTGAAAGCAAACCCATTAAAATACGTATAAAAAAATTGAAATAAAAATGAAAAAAAAAGCCCATGAAAAAGAAAAAAATTCATTTATTACTCAAACTGTATTGTTATTGTTAATATTCTATGTACATAAAATGCAATACATGTCTACATATATTGAAAACATTCAAGCATGCGAAAGTTTGTCGAATGAATTAATCAAATTATTATTTGCTATTGTTGATGCCGCTGCCGTCGGTCATGATGCACGATGATGCATTCAATTTGCGCAATAGAATAAGAATAAGAATTGAATTAAATCAAATTTAATTAAGGAGAAGGAAGAAAACAAATTTTTTAGTAGGGGTCTGAAAAAAAAAATCGCCCAAGGTCATCTTAATCGAAATCGTTAAATTAATTAGAAATTTTTCGTATTCACTTTAAATATGGACTTCGTATTTTGCATTTCTCTCTCGAATTTTGTATTTTCATTGAACTAAGAAGATAATGAGGCAATTTGTTGGAAGACCATGGATTCTAGATTGTCTTGGTATGTTTCTATCAATAATTATTTTAAGATAAATCTAAAAGTGTGCGTTTTCTTTAGCAATTTGAATTATGAACTATTATTTTAGAATGCTAGGAATACGCCGCCATAATTTCTCCAGATATTTTAAGCGAATTAAATTTGATTTGATGTAAAACAATGTCAGGCCTTATTGCTTGAAGTCCTGGGCTTTATTTTGATGCAATCAAAGTTTGAATCATCATAAAGTTTGACAGCCACTGATTTAATAAGTGTCGTCCATTGGTTTCAAATTTCTAACCTAGCTCTACGATAATAAAACAAGCTCATTGTTTGATACCTTTTACGAAATTTGACTAATGAAACGAAATTTTAAGAAAGTTAATCAAAATTTTAAAGAGAATTCGATTGATTTAAAATTAGGCGCATGTTTACGATTTCTAATGGATTTTATTCTTTATCCAGAAAGAGGTGACACCTTTTATTATTACATTATTTAAGATTAGTTTCCATAACGAAGTGTTAAAAGTCCGAAAAGTGTTGAAAGGAAAAAAATCTCTAAAGAAAATTTTATGATTTCTCAGTTCATTTTATTGAAGATTATTGAAAGTTATGATATTTTTAAAAAGATTTGAGATTGATATGATGTTAAACTTTCTTCTTTACTTCTTTTTTATGGCATATTTAGAAATAGTTTATGTCACAGATGAAAAGAATTTTAATATTTCTTTTAAATAAGTAAATAAGACATAAAGATTGAAATATTAAATTATTTAAAATTAACACTAAAGAAATTTCACATTTTTTTATATAAAGGAAGATTTCCAAGGCATAGAGCTTTGAAAATTACATGTAATTTTATGTTAAAATTTTTATGCCATAAATGAGATGAAATTTTGTATGAACTGAAAAATTCCAGAAAGGAAATCAAGAATATTTGCCAATTTACGTTTTATATTCAATTGATATTAAGACGTAATATAATGCAACAGAAAAAAAAATTAATTAAAGCCAATCACATTGAAATGGGAGAAAAAAATTTAAAAAAAAAAACAAAAACAAAAATGAAAATGAAAACGCAAATAAAAACGAAGACGAAAGCCTATCCAAATATTGTGGGTAAAATTATTAGAAGTCTTAAAAAGTGACATCAACTCATTAAAAGTGAACGATTTTATTTATATTTGTATAATTTTTACATCATACAAGTTGTAATAAAATTTAGAAATATTTACATAAAAAAATTCAATTCATTCATTCATTTAGTTCGTCATGCATTCGTACATTCGTACATTTGTACATTCGTTCGTTCAGCTATTCATTCATTTATTTGTTTGTGTGTGAATTCATTCTATTCGCGTATTCCAGTTATAATTAAAACTAAATTAAAAAAAAAATTCTTAGTAAATCGATTCTTCTATGGAAAAGTAAATATTCAATCAATTTTACATAATATACATGAATAGAGATATATAGAGGTATTTCTCTATGTGTATGTGTGTATGTATAGAGTAAATAGCACCTGTTGATTTGACTTACAATATGCAATTGAAATGTATTGGAAAAATCATAATGCGAAGCATCTAAAGTAATTGACTCTTTCACACAAAGCGAACCCATATAAAATAGAGAATCTATCTATTTATTTACATTTTTTGTTTTGCTTTTTTTTTGGTTTTTTTTTTACTTTTCTTCTTCTTCGCTCTCCGTTCTCTGCTCTTTTGTTTTGATATTGTTTATGTACTTTCGTGTATTTTCTTTAGCTTACTTGTTTGGTCGAGGCAAGAAAAGACCCGATAAATAGAAGCCCCCATTTATTTATTTATTTTTTTTTTAATTTTTGGTGTGTGTATGGCGTTATGTATTCAATTGTTTATAAAACACAAATCAGGGCAATTTATTATTGTATTTACAATATGTCACTGAATATTTATATACACAAAAATTCTTATGTGTATGAATATATTTTAATATTTTAGGCAGATGAATGACGTCGAATTATTATAAATCGCCATTCATAATAAGTTATAAATTTTGTTTTCAAAACTCGAAGAATATTGCATTTGCAAAAAACAAAACAAAACCAAACAAAAAATCACAAAAAACAAAGTAGAAAAAAAATCAAAATAGAATGCATGAAAGAAAAAGTGTAAGCATAATATTGAGAAAGTGGTATAAAGTGGAAAATCTGGCAATCAGTTTAAAGCTTAATAATATTTTAAATTTTACATTTAAGTTTAGTTATTTCTTATTTCATATATCATTTGTCCTTCAATTCTTGAAGGGCCTTTATGTTGAATGGAATAATACCAAAATATCTTAATTTCTACGGTTCTCCCTTTTTTGCCATAATTTTGCTGCACACTCTTTAATTAATACCTTTAAAAGACTAGAATTTTAAATCAAGATAATTGGGAAGTTGCAGAATTTTAATTTAGATAAATTATTTATTAAGATTATGATACATAATTCGTATTAGCCAATTCTTGATGTAATAAATTTTAATATGAGAAAAATATTTTATTCATAACTTACTTCGCGATTAACTTTTAAAACGATTCCCCATTCGCGACGTCTAAAAAACTTTTTTTTTTTACTTAAAATGCATTTGCGTAGTATTCAAAATATACGAAAATGTACTGGTAAAATTAATTTAAAAATCATTATTATTATGATTTATTTATTCTTGCGTTTAAATTGAGATGAATTTTCGATTAAATAATAAAATTAAAATAGAACTTGCTATCATTTGTCTGATTCTATAATAATAATTACTTTAACACCAATTTGAGATAATTTGGAATTTCTTTTTCACAAAAGTTGAAACGATGACAAATCATTTGAAATGTTAATTATTCTAATGTTAAAGTAAAGTATAAATAAAGTAGAATGAGTTCATCAGTTATACAATTTGTATAATGCACAAGGAAACAATTAAAAAAAATTTATATTTGACTAGGACCAAATCTTAAATACCCACCACCCAATAAAACTATAATCTTAGGATTCAGAGACTGCAGTAGTTTCATAGTAATAGAAAGAAAACGTAAACATAAAAAAGTAAACATTTAATATAATGCAACATTGTGTAGGCATGGCTCATTTGCTTCATTTTCCAAGGGTCTTAATACTTGCACATAATTTCAACTTTCTATTACTAATTTGGATAAAATGAGCTAAAGAACTGTCAAATTTTGCTTCGAAAAAATAGCACAGATATTCAGACAGTTTAGGTAGTATTGAGGAAGTGTCCTTAAATTGATTTGACCTCTTTTCAAAAATAACCAATGTATCTGAACTTCTAATATTTTTGCCAAATTTGAATACGATTTTTTAATATGTAAGATAAACACTCGCACAGATAGGCAGAGGGACGCACGGACAGGCATGTCTAAATCACTTCAGAATTTGATTCAAAACATTTATACATTTTAATATTTCAAATACTTCCTGTCAGATATTACAAATATAATGATAAAATAAATAAATCAATTTCTGGATGATGGATATAAAAATGAAATGATTTTTTGAAATATAAGAGAATAGAATAGATTGAAATGAATCAAATACATAAAATCATATTGACATTTGTATGGGTATGAATTTTGTTCTCTCACATGCGATATTTGAAATTGAAAAAAAAATTGTTAAGTAAAATTTATCTCAATTTCAGTTTACTTAGTAGCTGACTCTTCACATGAAATTAATCAGTATTAAATATACCATAGAATTGTTTAGATCGTCTCACAGCATAAAAGTGAAAAGAAACCATAAAGAAAAATAAAAGAAAAAAAAACGAAAAAAAAAACCACAAAAACGGAAAGTTTATATATTTCATTTTTCATATAAAAATACAAATATATATAGAAAAAAATTTATATATGAAAAATCGAGAAAAAGAATTCTATATGAAATTGTGAGTTAGTTCATTATATTTGTTTGTTTGAGTTTAATAGAAATTGAAAGGTGTGAAGAAAAGTGCTCATTGTAGAGCGAGTGGTTGGTTACTCCAATTTGGATTGTATAATTTCAAAAACGTATATTAATATTAAAGAAATGCACATACATCCGAGTTCACCACAATCAGATATATTATTACGATCGGAAGAGAACGCTGCCATTAAAATACAAGCTGGTTTTCGTGGTTATCGTGTACGTAAACAGCTCAATCAAACACAATCCAAACGGAAAACGTTAAACGGATATCAACGTTCCATATTACGATCACGCGGCAAACGTCAACATTTAGCAATAATGTCCACGGAAAATGAACATTCAACAGATGGTGATTGTCGTAGTGGTGTTGGCGCTGGTGGAAGTAGCATTGGCATGCCACGTTTAACTAATAATAATAATAATAATAATAATAATAATATTATAAATAATGATAGACCGAATTGTAATTATGGCAATGAGGTGACTGTAGAAGAACGTTCCGCTACAAAAATACAAGCTGGTGTTCGCGGATATTTGGTACGTAAAAAGCAAAAACTTGCTGCTGATGCGGCTACAAAAATTCAAGCTGGCTATCGTGGTTTTAAGGCTCGCAAAGAGGCCCAGAAATTACGTCAAATGTAAATTTCCTCTTTTTGCTTCTTTTCTCATTGATTAGTTCTTTTTTTTTTTAATTTTTATAGCATTTTAATTAGTTAATTAGATATTAGTTAGATATTAATCAGAATGAATCATTTTATTTCATTCTTAACTTTTTCAATTATGAATTATTACAAGAACAACAAAAAAGAAAAAGAAAAATGCAAATTAATTTAATGAGTGAAAGAAAAAGTAAAAAAAAATGATGAAGTGCTTTGTAAGTTGAAATTTTCAATAGTTGAAAGTTTAATTGATGATGATGTCAATTTTATAGAATAAGGCAAACTTAAAAATTTTAAATTAATTTAAAACTTAATGTTTATAAGAATTTCATATGATTTCCAAGCAAAAAAAAAACAAAAGAAAACAAAAATGCGAAGATCAAATTTTTTGCTTTCACTTTCAATTTAATATTAATTTTATATAAAAATTATTTTTAGAAAAACTTCTGGACGATTCAATAGACTTGTTTTGAAAAACGAAAATGCAAGAAAAAAAAATAAGTGACATAATTTGAATTTTTATTTGCTGTTTAAAATGAAGTAATTTGATAAAACAAATGATTGTATTTGATTTTGGTGAGTAAAATGTATGAAAGTATTTCCGTTAGAAATTCTCTAAAATAAACTTAATCTTGTTATAGATATTTTTATAAATTTAATAAGTAATTTTTTTTTATAATTTTTCTGCAAAAAAAAATTAATGCAAATTTTAATCAAAAAAAAAAGAATATTAATATATAAAATTTTTTTATAGCATCCATACAATCACTGTCACACTTATAAATTTATGTATATACATAAATTAGTGTAATTTGTGATACCGAGTGTTTGTGTTGTGTTATACAATAAAGTTAAATTCTATTGAAAGTAAAATGCATATTTTATATGGAGGATTATGCCTTTTTCTCTTAATGTTTATTTATAATTATGCCCTACAACACTTGGGATACGAGGTATTGTAAGTTTGGGCCGATGTTTTTAACAGCCACTAGAACTTGAGATAGATCCACTTTTTATTACACAGATCAACTTAGAATCCCTTCCTCATTCGATGTAACCATATCTGTGCATCTATCCAGAGATCGCATTTTTAAAGATATTTTAAGGAAATTTGGTACATACTTTTGTTTTCACTCAGAAAAGGAGCCTTATTGAAAATTGTTACCATTGGACCATATTTACGATCACTCCCCATATGAAGCCTCTCTTAAAAAAATCGTTAAAATGAAAAAAATTGCAATTTTTAAACTAATTTAGTGCAACTTAGCGCTTGATTAAATTTTAACATAGGAAAGATCTGTACCAAATTTTATCTAAATCGATCTATTTTTATGTCTACTTCCCATATAAGGCTTTCTTCGAAAAAAGTCATCATATTGACAAAAGCTTCAATTTTGAATATATGTTAGCGAAAATTGGCATCGCCTTAAGTTTTGAGATGAAATATACATGCAGCAACTTTGGTCCAGATAATACGATTTTTTGAACCTTCTCTCATATAAAGACTTTTTTAAATAATTGAGCTATTTAAATTTTATTAATTTAATTGGCTTGTTAATCCCTTGGTCGATTTAATTAATCATTAAGCAGTGTAGGGTATTTAACAGTCGCCTCCGACCAACTATAAAAATTCTTATTTTCTTCTAATTAAGATTTTCCAATAATTAGCATCCACAATGAAAATCTTCTAATCTAAAAAATTTGCTATTTAATTACTGCATAATGTTTGAATTTGTAATTATAATCTTGAGCAAAATGCGTTAAGAATATCAAGAAATTATAACTATTTAAATAAATAATTAAAATTTTATAAATAAATTATATTTTTTATTTGTAGTATTATAAGCTTGGACAGCTATTTATAGCATGTCGAAGTTATTGAAATGGATCAACTTTTTATTATACCGATTAATTCAGAATAACTTTTCGTTTCGATTTTAGACTGCCTATTCATCTGTCTGTCCATGCAAATATTTATCAAGTTACAAATCTCAATTTAAGAAATATTCAGATAAAGTTTGGTACTTAGGTAAAGCTTGTATTTTAACCCAAAAACATATTCTATAGAAAATAAGAAGCAATTTTGATTCAAATTTGTCAATTTTTCACTCGTTTTCACATTGAATTTATTTACTTTCCTACACTTTCTTAATATTTTGCTTTTAAATCACATAAAAAAAAAATCGTACAGGGTATTTAAAAGTCGGCTCTGATTATCTATAATGTTTTTAATTATTTACTAAATTATAAAATGGAATTACGCCCATTTGAATACTGGCCAAAATAAGCAAAATTTTTATGCAAAACTTTTTAATAGCTAAATAGAAGATACATAAATAGATAAACACATAAGTAGATACATAGAACTTGGATATTTCGAATTAAAAAAAATGGATTTCAATTTTAAAGGGACCTGTAGAAATTGTATAAGTAAAATAATGAATCTGTTGAATATTTTCGAATGGAAAGTTTAACAAATACAGTTAATCATTTTTAGAATGCATTTAAAATTTTGAAGCTTAGCAGGAAAGCCTTCAAACATATCAGATCAACATAAAAATTTTTAATTGGTTAAAGAAGATCGGCGATGATTAAGGTTGGAGCAAAAACTACAAGAAAGTATTAACATTAATAATAAGTGTAGTTAACTTTTGCAATTTATATTATTTATTATATTTATAAGAAAATGTGACACATTGTTCTACATTCTATTCTGTAAACAGAATGAAATAAATGATATTTTTTTAAGGATTTTCCAACAAAGGAAATTTCATTTTCAACATTCAACTTGAACTTGTCAGAGTCATAAATAATTTAATAAGAATAGAAGAAGGAAAGGAAAGAAAAAAAAATTTAAAACAAAATTGAAAGAGATATTGACAAAAAATAAGGCAAAAATAGCATAGAAAATGAATAATATTTATTTATTAATTATTTTGTTTAATAAAATGAAGTCATCCAAATATTTGTGGAATATTATAAATTGAATATTTAATTCCGATTATATTTATTTATTTAATATAAAAATATGAAACGAAGAAAAAACCTTAAAGATCTTTATTCAATTTAATTTTATTGTATTTATTATTATTATTGTAATTATAATTATCAATTTGTTGTTGCCATAAATTGTTTATTTAAAAATGTTTTTTCGAAATATTCAATAATTTTATTTATTTATTGTGGTATTGAATTGGTAAATTTTAAAAATTTATATATATATATATTGCTTATTGTTCTTTTTTGCTGGATTTATTTGTAGAACGCGGAGTTGTTTTCTTATCATTAATTTCAGCACTTTGAATTCTTTTGCGTAAACGTTTCGGTATAACACGAAATACTTCCGAATCTATTTGTACAGGCATTGAATTTTGCCTTATGGAAAACCAATTAATGCCATAAATATTCTTATTATCGTTCACAGTGTTTCCAGTATCTACACAAATAAAATAAATATTGTTTAAAATTAAATTGAAATGTTTCCTCTCGATTTTGTGTAAAGTATTTGAAAGGCCAGTAAAATGTCAATGAAGGTTCCAAGAAAAATAGGCACTCGATATTGTCATAACTTTCAAATTCCATCGAAATACTTAATGACATACAATTTGAACGTGAACTTTAGGTACGAAAATTGACTTGAAATCGACTCGTTTAACTTCGTGTAAAAAGGCCTTTTGCACTTTCCATGGTAAGTAGTAGAAATTCCGTGATATTTTAAAGGTAAGTTTTAAAGTTTCAACTAAAATTTATTATAGTTTCATTTAACCCAGAGATTTTTCACAATGTTTACATTTATGAGAGTAATTTTTAGAAACCCAATATTTCATTTTTATACCCACCACCTAGAGGTTGGTTCTTGATAATCATTAAATTCTGAACCAATTTAGATATGTCTGTCCATCTGTCCACTTGAGCATCTCTCTGTTGAAAACATTCTCCTGGTCGTAAAATTTGAGATATCAAGCTCAAATTTGGCAGAACCATTGAAAGTTCATGCATGCAAGTTGAGATTAATAATGGGACAAATCGGTCAAAGGACACGCCCACAGTGCAACATAAACTGAGAACACCTCATTTTTGAGCCAAAATTTGGTAGTTTTTTGCTCATCATGCAAACTGCAAAAGATAGAACTTTGTACAAGTAAGGAGGCTATTAGTCCACATAGTCCAAAAATTATGTAATTTGGATATGCCTTTGAGAAATTTATAACATCAAACTATAATTTTTTTATGTTTAGGTTTTCAATTTATTCCTATTAGGAGCTAAGTTCTGAATCGTAATATCATGGTGTCTGGATGGTGGGTATCCAAGATTTGGCTCAAGCCAAATATAATTTTCTTACTTGTTTTACTTTTCAATTGTGTAGAATTATTTTTAATTATTTTTTTTTTGATTATTTAGTTTATTGCCCGATATAATTATTGCAGTTATTGACTCGTATTTTATTATTGACCCACATGAATAAATATCATAAGAAGAACTTCCTCTTTAAAGCAACATTTACATCTGTTTATAATCATTGACGTCACTCGTTTATATCTTATGTAGAATATGTTTGTAAGTATGTCTATTCATATGATATATATGTATAATATTTATACATACTTGAGCATTTAATTGTTGTTGGAGTCTTCTTTTCATTTCCATTACTACTGTTCGTACTATTGCCGCTAGTTACTTCATCAGGTGTAGAATCATTGCGTAATGCATCACCACGTTGTAATGTTAGACGTCGTTGGGCTAAAAGACTTCTTTTAGCAGACAATTCCGCCGATATTTCTTCATTTTTAATTGAAATATTTAATTTACGTTCTGTATAATGTTTACGATAAGCATTTTGTATTAATTTTGCAGCAGCTTCTTGTACTAAATGCTCAATAGATTCACTGAAAGTTCCAGTGCCAATTGATGTTTTACTATCATCTTTTATGGAAGATTTTGTGCCGCTAGTTAAACTTGTACGATTCATTCTTTTGCGTATTAAAAAACCTCTCGCATTGGCTTGAATTTTTGTAGCAGCCGATACTATTGTTGATTCCGTTTCGGTAGATGTATTCACATTGTCTGTCAGTACGGTTTTTATATTGAAATTATCATAATTTAGTAAATATTTATCATCAGTTCTGTCATCCTCACTTTCAGCTTTTTCTATAAAATCCGAATCATTTTCCGACACAGAGTAAGCCATAATTTTTCGTCGTATATTTGCAGATGTATCATTATCCAAAATAAAACTATCATTACTCGATACACGTTCAATATAATGTACCGATTCATCTATGGTTACACTTTTTATCAAAGGCCTATGAATTTTACAATTTTTATTCATTTCACATATTTCATTTTCATGTAACTCTTCCAATTTTGTCGTTGTGTTCTTGGCTAAATCAGTTGACGCTTTCTTCAAATTATTCATTCCAGGACTATTACCATAAATTACATCATCACTATTACCGGAACTTTCTGTAGACTTTTCAAATTTCATATTTTCAATAATGA
This sequence comes from Melophagus ovinus, assembly GCA_023089585.1. NCBI lineage: Eukaryota > Metazoa > Arthropoda > Insecta > Diptera > Hippoboscidae > Melophagus > Melophagus ovinus. Next base: position 357,663 of record JAKKIB010000190.1, read on the forward strand.
TATTCTCATCATCCGTATCGGGAGAAGTATTGATACTTTTTATGGGAGGCTCATCAAAACTGACTTCTTTCGTTTTAGCCATACCATTTGATGGAATTTTAATTGTCGATCCTTGACGTTGCTTTATTTTTTCTATAACATTTTCAGTTTTCTGCATTTTTTCCGTTGCCTTACCAAAACTATCATCTTCACTGAGAATTTTAGTAAAATTTTCTCTATGATCATCATCATCATCATTAACATTCTTTATCAGATTAATATTAAGTGTCTTTTTAATACAAGGCGGTTCTTCTATTTTTGCTATAGTATTACTAAAATCTGTTATGGAATCCATAAATGATGTCATTGTTTTATTTATATTTTCTAAATCATATTTTGAAAATGTGCCTTTTCGATTCACTGCACATGAATATAAACGTTCCGAATTTAGAAAATCACATATTTTACGTTTAAAATCATTAGAATTTTGATAGTTTGAAATCATTTGAGTTTGTTTCCTTAGTTGGTCATCTGTAATAAAATAATGGAAAATAATTCATTATATTTGCTTTTTTCTTTTTATCAAATAATACAAATTTTATAACTTTACCCGTTGGATTGAGTTTTTCATTTAAATTAACACTTTCTTTAGTTATGGGCATTTCTTGAAATTCATCTGAAATATTATTGCTTGGCTGTTGGCTTTCAATCTGATGAATTTTTTGGTGGTTTGCCTTTGCTATAATTAATTCTTGAGAAACTACAGAATCAATAATTGATGCTTTTGGAATGCAAATTATTATTTCTATTTTATATAATATGTGTGATATATTTAGATATTTAGATAGATATTGAATATTTGATTCTAAAATAAATATTTTCAACTGAATTCCATTTGAATTTCAATTGTATGGGCAAAAATTTCGATGTTAAAATTCGAATGTTAAAGACGTTTTTTGCAGAAAACTTTTCTAAATTCGATGCCAAAATATAACGCATAAACATTCCATGGTAGACTTGGTAGTTTACATTTGGATGCTTCATTTTGCCTTTAATACTTTTAAAAAATATCAGTATTTATTTATTTAATTTGGAAAAAAAAAATAGGGATCCCTTTTATTGATGTTAGATTTTATAGATTAATTATTCTGTGCATTACATAATAATTGCTTTTATTGGAATTCTCAATTCATTAAGATTTATGTTATTAAAGTGCAAACGTAACCAATTTTCGAATAATTTAAATATTCTAATTTGCCTTAAAATCTTGTAAGCTTGTAATAATTATCTAATAAATTTGTAAACAATTTGTAAACAATTTCAGTTGCCTTGAAAACACTACATGGATCAATTTCTTTGTTTCTCTTTGTCTGTTTTGAAAGAGACTTTTTATAGAAATTTCATTTTATCATTGAAATTCTTTCCTTTATTGTTTATTATAATTGTCATTTTCATCACTTGTGCTGGATGTTTGTATTAATTTTTCATTATTATTTTTATCGAAATGTGATAAAATAGTAAGTAATTCTTTATCATCCAAGCCAGCTTTATCTATAACATAAGTCTCATCTAATGTAGTTTTGTTCACTGAATTATGAGTTATATATTTCATAGCATTGCTCAATTCATTAGTGATAATTAAGTTATCATTTGATTGTTTATTTAAATCAAATTCAGTTATTTGTAAAATTTTTTGTACATTTTTCTGATAATTTCGATTTTCATAAGCATATCGTTTATGTTTATGTTTGTAATCATTATCTGAACTTTGTGATAAAGATGTTGACTCATTTGAAAATTGCCGCTTTACTATTTGTCGTCTATAATTTTCATTTTGTTTTGCAGTGTTCCATTTATCATCGTTCAATATCGATCTATGTTTATTATTAGATTTTATTACAATTTTTCCTTCCATGAATTCATCAGGTACATCATCATCATCATCATCATCATCATCATCATCATCATCATATATATTTATTATAATATTTAAATGATTTCAGTTCAATTTTAGCTAAATATTTTTGAAAATATAATATCGTTAATTTTGAAGAAATCTTATGCCTCATAATTATGAGAGTAATTATATTTCTCTTTATTAGTGTTAGATAAAAAATTCTCATGAAATAAATATAAAATTCATTCAATTCACTAGAAATCTTACCATCAGTTTTTGAATCCATATCAGTAAGTTGATTCTCGCGAATTTTGAGTCTATCGTTTATTTCATCTGCATAAAGAAAAATGTTAATTGAAAGATTGATTTAAATAAATTTCGATTATTTAATTTGAAAACCTTTTTCCATTTCAATTGGATCTGTGATTTTCTCAACATTCATTTCGGAAATTTCTTTTGTTATTACATTCTCTTTAATATTTATATTATCAATTTCTTTATGAATTTGAGATAAATTTTCAATTGTCTTGTTATTATCAATAACTTTGCTGTTTTCCAGAATTTTATCACCATCTGATGTGTCGCAATGGAAGTCTATATCTAATAATTAGAGTAAATAAGGTTTAACATGATTTGATTGAATAAAAATAATATTCTTTTTAATTTTACCTGATGCTTTTGACTTCTTATTTTGATGGTCTTTATGCCCATTGGAAACAATTTCATAATGTTCCATAATTTCGTTAGACGATTGGTCATTTGCTAAAACAAAAATTTAAAAAAAATTGTACATTTTTTTGAAAAAATTTCCACTGATTAATGTGGGACAAGCAATTTCGTACTTGTGGAAGAAGATTTCAGAGCAAAATTTTCCATAGATCCGCTTCCATTTTCCTTAGTTTCTAAAGGAGTGGCGATTTTTTCATCTGTATCTTCACGGGTATTTGATTCATTATCATTACCTTCCAGCGATTTTGTTATGTAATTAGTTTCTTTAGTCGCAAATATATCACTGCTTTCAACCTTGCCATTCTTAGCATTTTCTTTCGATTTAATTTCATTTTGTGTGGAATTATTTTTAATCTCTGTAGAATCGTCTAATTTTTTGCAATGCTCAGGCTTAATAAAATTTATGATTTCATTAATTGCTGTTTCGATTTTGGTTGAATATTGCGATTGCTGATGTATTGCTTCAATTGTTTGTTTCTTAGATTGGATAACATGGTCAGGAGCTGGCACATTTAAATTATCATCATTTATTCTTAAAGGCATTAATTCATCTAAATGTTCTTGAATTGGTATTTTCAGATGTAGTTTTTCAGTTGATATTGCACCATCAATAATTTTCTCCTGCATTTCAGTTGCATTTATGGGTACAGTTTTTATAGTAGACTCTTTTATTGTGGGAGTAAGATTCTCAGATTGTACACTATTTTTTCCGTCTATATTTGAAGTATCTAAAATCTGGTTTGGATTATTGATTTTAGAAGAATTGATTGCTTGATCAATTGAGGACTTTAAAATTCTATCATTTGTACTCTTTGCACCATTTTTCTTAATTGTATTCGCATCTTTATCCGCATTTTTTGATGATGATGGATAATCAGATGTATCTTTCATTTCATCTGGAACTTGAAGCTTGGTTGTATAAATATCTTGTGCATTTTTTCTTTCATTTAAAGTTTGTTCTTTATCATTGCTTCCATTTCCAGTATCATCAATATTGATGTATGTTATTTCTCCGAAACTACTTTCTGCAACTGCTTTATCAATTATATCTTCATTTATTGATTCATGGACAATTTTTTCACCAAAATTATCAATGTTTAATTCTAAATATTCTTCAGGATTTAATGAAGATGAACTAGAGGTTTCTACATCTTGCTCTGAGTGATTTGCAGCTCTATAATTCCGTTTTTCTGTTTCAATAAAATGAATCATTTCTTTTTCATCAGACTTCTCCTGTGACGATGGTTGATGAGTTTCCTTTACATTATCGCACAGAAGTGTAGTTGATGGTGTTAAATCTGCAAAAGATATAAGATTTTCTTCAGCAAAACGTGAATTTTCTATTGGTTTATCAGTTGTAAACTCTTCCTGATAGATCGCATCTCCTTTATTTTGCACAACATTTTCAGTATTTGTCAATTTTGAATTCTCCGCCAGCATTTTATCTTCTTGAGAAATCTGTTGCTTTACAATTTCTGTAAAGATATTCTTATCATCATTTTCCATTAAATCATTCTCAGTTTCTTTCTTTAATTCTTGCTTTATGGAAACGGGCTCATTGTCCAAATTTTGATTCCCATCTACTCTTGTTTTAATATCTGATGTGCTGTCAGATTTCACAATCAGTTTTTGCGATTTGGAATTTGCTTTTTCAGAATTACATATTTCTGATGTGTCCTCTTTAAGTGATTTGTCAGTTTGTTTTTTTTCTAAAGGTGTCTCAAGTTTGTTAATATCGGCACCAGGGTATATATCAGAATCTGCCTTCGGAAACTCTACATTTCCTTCATTTTTTATATGACGAATTGTTTTATCAATGTTTGACTTTTCTTTATTTATGCTATCGGTCTCTAAACTGAAACTGGTTTGGCTAATCTTTGCGCTCTCTTTCGTATTCATAAAACCATTGCCATTCAAAGATTTAACACCTTCGAATTCAGTATTTTTCAGAATGTTATCTGTCATTTCTTCAACTTGACCAATTTCTGTTTTTGCTCTTGCAACTACTCTAATACTTTCTTGTAATGAATTTTCCAAGTCATTTACAACTTCATGAACTTCTTCAGACTTCTTTGTTTGTACTTCATTTGAGGAATGTGATTTGTCCTTTATAAGTTCATCACTGTCTAATCTGGAGTCTGCTTCGCTAATCTGTGGCTTTTGAGCCGCATTTGTTTCTGGTGGTAAATTTCTAATTATTAGATTTTCATTGTTATTACTTCTCATTCCTTCATTTGAAGAAATTACTTTTCCATCCTTTGTTTGATCATTTAGAGATTTATGTTCCATTTCGGCAATTTCAGTTGTTGCTGCATCTTCTTCTATCTTTATTTCTTTTTCATTTGAAAAATTTATTTTATTGTCATCGCCGCTTACAAATTGAGAGTTTACTTTATTTAAGTCCATAATTTCTTCTTTGTCTTTGGTAATTTCGGAAAAATTTTCTTGCGGTAATTTTGATAAATCATTTTCAACTTTTTGATTATTAACTTTTTGGCTTTGCATTCCATTTAAGAAAGTCTTTTTCTCAATTACAACTCCATCATTTTCTAATCGAGGTTGAGTTTCGCTAATTTGTGTGTTATTTTGTACAAGTAAAGACGTTTCTTTTTGCGGTGGTGCATTTTTAATCTCTTGATTTTCATTTATGTTAAATGAAGAATCATTTTCCTCATTTCTTCTTTCATTTATAGACTGACCATTTGCTGGTTCGCAGTCTGTATCCGCCACTTCGGTTGTTTCTTCCGGCTTTTTAATGTCTGTTTTTTCTTCATTAATTATCTCAAAGCTTTCTTGCTTTAAATTTGATAAAATTGGGAATTTATGGTCTGCATAATTTGGTTCATGTATTCCATTTGAGCCTGCAATTTTGTCCTTTACAATCTCACCATTTGTTGATTCAAAATCTGATTCAGTAATTTGCTTAGTAAACACGGGAAGTTTTTCTTGAGATAGTTCATTTTTAATGTCAGTATTTTTATTTACATTACTTTGAGTTTGATTTGAAGAATCCACTTTGTCATTCAAAGCTTTCTCATCTTGCAGTTGTAGGTCTTCTATTTTCATTTCCATCTTTTCGTTTTCTGTTACATAGATTTGTGCCTCGTCTTCTTCAGTAAGTGCAATAATTTCTTGAGGTACAAGTGATAACTTTTCTTCAGTTTTATGAATGCCATCTATATTTGTTTTCTCTTCGAGAGAATCATTCAATTTATCATCTAAAGTTTCAAAGTTTACCAATTGAAGATTTACAGAATTTGCTTCTATTGTATCTGGTGTTCTATCAAGTTCAGTATCTTTTTCAAAAGGTACAGTTATGTCACCATTCTTAGATTTTTGTACGTCAAATTGTACATTGTCTGAAGTTCCTTCTTGTGGCCCCGTGTTCTTTTCCATTTTAATATTGTTTCCTTTTATACCTTGAATTTCACACAAAGCGATCACTTTATCCTCTGTTAGACCGCCACTTACTAATGGAGAATCGGCTTTGTTAAGTTTTATTGCTTCTTCCATTTCGGTAAGGTCTGTTTTGCTTTTGGTATCCGTAATGCTTCTTTGCGGTAAGTGTGATAATTTATCGCGAACTTTCTGATCCTCTTTTTCAATATCATTTAGCGAAATAATTTTTTCATCTCTTACCAAAGGACGATCTGGTTCGTTACCTTCCATCTGGACTTCGCTAACTGTAGATACTTCTTTCTGTGATAAATCATCCGAATTGTAACTTATTTTAACGTTTTCGCTTAAGTTACTTTGAATTTCACATGAAACAGGAACTTTCTCATGCAAACCTTCGCTATTAATGAATTGCGAATCTCCATCCTTCATTTGAGGAGATTTTTCCGCTTCGCCTAAAACTTGCTTCTCTTTCTCGGTATTTGTAGGAATTTTTTGTAATATCGTAACTTCCTGAGGCAAATACGATACGTTCGCGTCAGTTTTGTTATTTTCATTTGTACTTGCTTTGACTTGATCCGAAGTACTAAGTTTATTATCCAAAGTTTTATCATGTACTAATTGAGAATGCATTTTTTTCCATTCCTCCTCAGCAATTGTAACGATTTCTTGTGGCAAATGTGATTCGCTAACATTAGCTTTTTTATTTTCATTGTTAGTTGCTTTGAGTTCATCGGAAAAAGCCACTTTATTATCCAAAGTTTCTTTATTTACCAACTGAGAATTTATTGCATACTTTTCTAGCGAGTCTTCCATTTCAATAATGTTCACGTTTTCTTCGGCAATGGAAAGAGTATTTATTTTTTTATCAACTAATTCGCCAGTTTCTAATAATAAATCTGCTTTGCTAACATGGGATTTGCCTTCTAAATGCGACTTGTTATCTCGAATTGTGTTTGTTGGCATTTTATTAAAAGAATCTGAGTATTCAATTAAAGATTCATCATTTACTAATTGAGGTTTTATATCGTTCTTTTTTATCGTTTCTTCCGCTCCATTAGGCTCTATTTCTTTTCCCCTAATCTTACTCATATCTTCAACATCTTGTGTTAAATGGGCGTTGTCCTTGATTTGGTGATGTCCATCCAAATTGGCTTGTATTTCATTTGAAGAAACTTCTCCTTCATTTAAAGTTCGCAAATTTATATCAGTTGCCTCTTTGGCTTCGCTAATCTCTGCAGTTTCCTTGGTAGCCATATCTACATGTTTTCGTGGTACATCGATCTCTCCGTGACCTTTATGAACGTCTGCTCGATTATCATTTGAAGTATCTTCTGTTCGATTTTGAAACTGAGCATTTGCATCGCGTATTTCTTCTGTTTCATTCACCTTTTTTTCCTTTTTCTCTTCGATAATCACATCCTTAATTTTTTGTGATAAATCAGACAAATTGCTCTCGTCTCTGGATTGTTCATTTCCTTGCATTTCATTTGTTGAATCTACATTTTCATTTAAGGGCATCATGTCTTGGATTTCTGTTGTGTCGCTAATTTGTAAGTTCTCCGTATCAATTGCAGCAATTTTCTCTTCTTCTTTTGGAAAATGCAATAAATTATTCTCAATTATATGATCATAATCCGTCATATGGTTTCGCATGCCATGCTTAAAAGGTTCAATACCAGATTCAGCAGAATGTATAGCTGTAGAAGCTGATGTATATGATGTTTCCAATTCTAAATTATTTTCATTACGATCTTCATCATGTTTTTTCAGTGTCAAAGATGGTACTATTTCCATATCAGTAGCAGTTAAATGTCGCCGCTTTTTTAGTACATTTCTGAACCATTTTTGGATAATTAGAACAGCTTGTTCTATACTTACGTGACCATCTCTCTTTTTATCTGCTTTACATTTTAAATATTTACGCACGTATCGTTGAATCGTGCAAATCGCTTTAATATGATGTTTGGAATAAGTTTGAATGGAATTTTCACTTGTTGTAGTTATGTTATTATCTATAGAAATGGCATCATGAGTTGCATTTTCCTTTTTAGATAATTCTCTATCAAAACTATTTATTAATAAACGTCCACAAGTACACTTAATATATGAAATGCCCGATAATTGTTTTTCTCGTTTCATATAATTCTCATATGCTTCATAAGAAATATTGTGTTGTACGCAATAAGTAGCTCTTAATTGGTTAAAATATGCGGCAGCAAATTCACAAAGATTTTGTGGTCGTTGTTTTATTACTGCTTTTATGAAGCCTTTTATTAATTCTTTAATAAGAGTGGGTACAATGGAATGTACTATGGATATGGGCACTATACGATGTGGCAATTGATTTTCTTGTACAATATTCGAAATTTTATAATGACTTTTAATGGGCTCAAAATTTTTCACTTCATATTGATTTTTCTTATTTAATTTTTGTTGAAAATATTGTTCAGAGAATTCGTATATATTATCAGGTTTTTCTTCAAGTATAGCTTTAGTGAAATCTTTCATCAATTCCCGTAAACCTTCCGGTACGCGTGGTTGAGGCGTGGTATACATTTTTTTCTTTCAATTAAATTTTTTTGAATTTTCTTTGCGATTTTATTACTTTTATTAGCACTTTATTCAAGAAAATATGAAAGTTGAAATTGAGTTCAGAGAAATTGTTATGGCAACGAACAGGAAAGGAAAACTTTTCTTAATGAAAAAATGGACTATTATTTATGTGTGGGTATTTTATTGATTTTGCATACTTGTTGATATTATAAAACAAAATTTGTAATCTATTTTACGGTTGACTATTTAATACTTTACGAAAAGCACTTTACCTAAAACGGCGCCGCAAATTTTAAAATTGAGAATTTCATTTTTAGTATAATTTTCATGGGTTTTAAAAACTCTGTACTCTTTTTACACAAATGAAAATCTGAAAGAAAATTTTCTTGAAAAGATTTCTTTTATTAATATTTTTAAAATATTCATCCATAAATTAAACAGTGTTAGACACGTTTATGGTATGAAAGTTTTGCATCGCGGCCATAATAATTTTTATACCTACCATTCAGAGGTTGGAGGTAAATTCATTTTGTTATTATGTTTGTAACACCTGGCAGAAAGTTTCGGGGATCCCATAATCATATTCTTGATCAGCATAAAATTTTGATTCTATTTAGACATGCCTGTTTGTCTAGCCATCTGTGTGTCTGCCTGTTGTAAATATTCTCCTGGCCGTAAAATCCGAGATATCGAGTTCAAATTTAGCAGAATTATTGAAAGTTCTTGCACGCAGGTTGGGATTGAAAACAAGTAACATCGGTTGAAGGTTATCTACAGTGTAACATAAACTAAGAACACCTCCTTTTTTTAAGCAAAATTTGGTAGTCTTTTGCTTATGATTTGAAAACTGCAAAATATAGAAGCCTGAAATTTGGCACTATTAGTGTAAAATTTTTATACAAAAAAAAAGCAAATCGGGTACGCCTACGTGATATTCTTCAATACCAATCTATCACTTTTTTATGTTTACATTTTCAATTTACTCTTAAAAAACTGAATCAGATTCTGAATCGTAATATGATGGTGTCTAGATAGTGGGTATTCAAGATTTCGCCACAGCCAAATATAATTTTTTTACTTGTTAATTGTGCTATTTAGTTCTAAGGAAAATTTGTCCAACACAAAAGTTAATTTCACAAGATTATAAATTCTTTTTATTTAAGCAACGAAAAATTTTATAAAAATATAAAATGTATATGATAAAAAATGAAATGAGAAGAAGACGAAGGTGAAGGTGACTTCTTCAATTATCATTACCTTCAACAATTTGACATATGATGGGAACATCTTGTATACGAGTGGGGTTTGAATGTGAGTTTGGATCTAAATTTTTTTCGATAATACGTTTCTTGAATTTGTGCCATTGTCGTGTCGATAAGAAATCTTGAAATAATGTTTCACGTGAAGGTATTGTTGAATCTAAATAGAAACGTCTCCGTTGCCATATATTTCCCAAATTTTGTTGCTTATTCAAAAGCCAATAACGTGGTAATATTAAACATTGCACTGTCGTTCGTGCCATAATTACGCGATGCTCCATTTTTTCACCCAAACCAAATATAGCACCGAATGTTAACGAACCAACATCAATAAAATGATTTTCAATTGTACTAAATCCGGCCGTTCTCTAAAGTACAATAGAGAAGAATCAAGAAAGAGAGATTGGTAGAGAGATAGAACGCATAATGAATTATATATACGCTATATATATATATATATATATATATATATATATATATATATATATATAAATATTAATTTATTTACTATTTTATATATTGAAGAATAATTATCCATAGTTTGAAGAGTCTGAGCAGACAATTCAGTGAATTCTTTTCCATCAACAGAGTTATTAGACATCACATGATGTACAAAGTCCTCTTGAACTGGTACAGATCCATTGTTTTCATATGGCGTCTCCTCTTCCATTGAATACATTTCAGCAATTTCTTTACTTCTTTTACTCTTTTTGCGTAATTTATGCTTATATTCCTCATATTTGGATAATAAAGCTGCTACATGCGCTTGAGAGCCACGATCTGTAGCACCACTAAATTTTTCAATGCCATCTTCTTCTTCATCATCTTTATATTTATATTCACTACCCACTTCACCCCATTCATAGCCATCAAGATCATAACTGTATAATGAACGAAATTTATATTTCCTTTTATTATCATCCATAGAAACATCGCTTGTTGTGGACGAAGTTGTTTCACTTGAACGTTCTACTAGGGAAGCTGACTTTTTTTTTAAAAAATCACATTGCGCCTCAACATTTTTAATATCGATATTTCTTGTCTAATTAATCAAGAAGGCATAAATGACATAATAAAAATACAGTAATGGAAGAAAATGGATAATATTTGGAAAAATGGAATAGAAATGGAATAGAATGAAATTTTTATTTTATATCAAACAACTATAATTGTTAAACACATATTAATTACATACTTTTTGGCGATGTTCCTCTTCTTCATCAGAAACGAGTAAAGCATCAATGTCATAAACATTTGTTGTCATTCCATCACCCTGATTTCTTAGCGCTTTCATTACTTGAAGATGACTGCTATCTTGAAACATGGAACGGCTTTCTTCTTTATTTAAATCAGTTAATTCATACGATTTTATGGCATCTTTTTCTGTAACCTTTTTTTACATTTAAATTTATGAAATTTATGACATTTTTATATTCTTTGTTAATTATTGTATGATTAATAAAATCATTATAAATTTTTACCCGCATTCTTAAACATTGTAATATCATGCATACGCCACTAACAACAAAATGTACATCGCCAGCTTGACTTTTATCTTCATGGTAAATGGTTTCGAGTGGATCGAATTGTCTTAAAGTGCTCATCTTGCATGCATCTGTTAACTAATTTATAACAATTAACTCATAAAAATTTAAAAAAGTAAGAAAATTATGGAAAAATTTTCTACTTACTTGATCATCGGTGAAATATTGAAAATATTCTAAAGCTTTCAGTGCGTTTTTGCGCTCTTCCCATTGTTTCAACATGCTCGGTTTTAATATTTTATTGAAATCACCTTCTAATACCACCAATAATTCAACAACACCTATAACAACAACAATAGTAAAAACAACAAATAAGAAAATTATATTTAGATTTGGCAAAGGCCAAATCTTGGATGCCCACCACCACTCAAAAACACCATGATATTACCATTCACAGACCATTTCAGTTATTCAATAATAAATAGGAAACGTAAACATTAAGTGAAAGTGAAAATTTAGTATTGTATGATTTTACGTAGGCGTGACCGATTTACTTTAAAATAACAGAACAGCATTCTCAATTTACATTGCCCTGTGGGCGCATCCTGCTACTAATTTTAACAATTTTCAAAACCAACCTACTTGTAAAAACTTCCAATATTTCTATCAAATTTGAACGGACAGACGGATTTTCAATGGTTTTTTTTTTGGGTGTTTGCAAAAATTATGACAAAATAAGTATATTTTCAACCTTCTAAGTGATGGGTATAAAACTAACAATAACAAGAAATAGGAATGCCAATAATTGTAAGTAACAATTGTAACAATTCTAAAAATAATGGCAAAAACAAATTATAAATTCAATATTATGCGAATCTGAAATAATAATCCTGAATAAATTTGAAATAAATAAAATATTAAAGTAAATGGCCCAATAAAACTTAATTGGGTTATACTTGAATCATTTAAAAAATTAGATTTGCGATGACTGGAAATTATATTTAAGAAAAACTACTTAAACGTAAAATCATTTGCCTGTTGAGAATTATTTTGATATTCCTAAGTCTTGATTTATATATCACTTTGCCTTTAACATCTATTTAATTCATCGAAATGTCGAATATATATCGATTGTGTTAAGTTGTTATCCAAAAAGGGATTTTTAAAAAATTCCATCAGAAATGGATTTTTTTAGCAAAAAAAAAAAAAAACTTTAGCGAAGCAAGCCAGTACAATTTGATTTTTAATATGGCTTGATAAAACCACACGACCTATAAAAAAAAATCAAAATACTGTAATATCTCAAACATTTCAAAATTTCTTGGTTAATATTTTTTAAGTTTACAAATGATTGCCTTTTATAATAAATAAAATATTAAATTTAAATTTATAATAATCTCTTCCATTGTCAGTTCAAATTATCCTTCATTGTAATATAATTTTCATAGATTTATTGCAGTTACACCAAAAACAATTTTGTTGCAACTATATTTTGATTCGTACATTTCATGATACAAAACTTTTCACCAAAAAAAAAAAAAAAAAAAGAAAAACTTATAGCAAACAATGAAATTTTATTGATGACTGTTTGCTAAAGTCTACTCTAGCTAAAATATTTTGGTATAATTAGCTTAATTCTGCAGAGGTTACAAAAACTTTTTATGATAAAAATTATCCTGGTTTAAAGATCTCTTTAAACTTTACTTAAGTGTAAGTGAAGCCTTCTAAAAATGCAAATCAACATTTCTGGTTATTTCAAAAATTGCTTTCTAACTAAATTTTTTGAAGGGCAACCGTCCCCCTCAAACAGACAATCTTGGAATGAATTTTCAATGTAAATGAAACAATTTTGAAGTGTGGTTGAAAAAATTGTTTTAAAATGTTGTTTCAGCATATAAATTACCAGTGGAAAGCTTAGTGCCGTAATTAGAGTTCATTAGGTGTAAAGTTCCTTTTAACTTTTAAATGCAAAGCATTTGCGTGTAGGGTGCTTATAAAACGTGCTTGTTTGCTTAAATGTGTGTACATGTATATTCGGTGAAAGTCGAATTGAATACTAAAAATAATAATAATTGTCTGGAGGTTGATTTTGAATGCACACCACTTAGGCATTGGATTATTTTTGAAGGCCACAGCGCCTTTATTTTGATATTTGACAAATAAAATAATATCGCAACGTAAAATATATGGATTCAAACTGAATGTCGGAATAGTGAAGTGCCCTTTTAATATTATATCTAAAATACATTTATGTCTAAAAAATCTTAGGCACAAAATTAACTTTCTACTTAAAATAACCGATTATAGCAGGCGTATCTGATCGATTTAGCTGAGTGTAAAAACTCTTAGGTGTTTTATCAAATTCGAAAATCATGTATTAATTCTTGGGGTCCTATGATGGACATATACACAAATATATACTTAGAAATTTTGGGAGATTTTTCTTAGGATTATCTGCAAACATTTTTACTAAGTAAGTATATCAGCCGCCGTAGGTTGGAACAATAAAAGAGTAATCAAAGTATTCGTTATTGAGCGGCATTCGTGCTTTATTAGGTACGGCGTAGTTACCGCTATAATTAACATTTCATATCATCAAATATAGTTTCAAACATTTATAGAAAATTACTGATAATTTGTTACAACCAAATTTTTTTTATAGGATTCTTTATATTTATATTGGGAAAAATGTAGCAAATTTTTTTTAGATTTCCTTAAAAAACCGATTTAAAAACTTGCAAAAAATTGCACTAAATAGAATTGTAACAAAAAAAAAATGGATTTATAGTGAAGTCATCTTTAAAAGAGGAAACCTTCAATATCTGAAGCAATAAATGATCTAGAGCACAAGAAGGAAAAACCTAAGCCAGGTAAAAATTAGAATAAAAAATTTAGGCAAATGGTAATACAATGTAACTTGTAAATTAGATTGTTGGGGAATGAGTAAAAAGAACGGGATATTTTAACTTACATGTAATTTTTCAAATTTTTTTTTTTTTTGGCTTAGATTTAGTTAAGGATTCTAAAGGTATTTCTATGCAATAAAATATGGCTCCATTTGAAATACTTCTAGATGTTAACTATTTGTACCATATACCTGAGAAAGTTTGTTCTATCAAACTGAATTAATTCAAGCAATAATTCTCATAAATAGTTCGTTACTAAGCAATAAAATGTGCGAAATGATCAATACGATGTGAAAGACAATGGTTACCTGTAGATACGTAAGTATTACGCCGAGGGCAATTATCTAACATTTCAGCATGTCCAATACATTCTCCAGATCCCATTATAACATCAACTTTTTGAACGTACCTTTTTGTAATCTAATTAAAAAAAAAAAAAATTTGACGATAAAATAATTTACAGAAATAAGAAAATTTGTGGACTTTGGTTGTGAATTTTTTTCTCTTATCAAATCTTACTCTATCGTAAACTCGTTTCGATACTTCCACTTCACCAGTTAATATAAAATACACGGTCGAAGGAATGTGACCTTCTTTGATTATTGTACGCCCACCACCAATTACCATAAAATTAACGACTCTACCTAAACGTGCCCGAACTTTCTATATCCCGTAGAATGTTACATACAAAAAACAAATATATATATATATATTTAACTTAAATTATAATAAATTAAATTAGAAAATATAAAAAAAAACTATTGCAATTTCTTTTGTAAAATTATTGATTATGCGAGAAAACCATTTTCAATATTACCGGTGGTACTTTACTTAGGCATGTTAAATTAGCCATTAAAGTAATTAACTGCTTGCGTTGCTCAGTCGTGCGTAAACTAAATGGCGTACGAATTAAAGATTTCTCCTAATATATCCAAAAAAAAATATATATATATATAAATAAAAATAAAATGGAGATGAAAATTTACTTTTTTTTTAGATTAGTAAAAGAAAGAAGGTCATAATGTTAATATACCGCCATGGTTAATAAGCCAATTTTGCGTCGAGTCCTCACTAACATTGATATATTTTTTTTAACATTTAATGATAATTTTTGATCACCGGGATCCATTAACCAAATACGATTAAGCGCTACACTTCGTATTAAATTACGAAAGCGTAAGCGCGCTGCTTTACGCTTCTTCACTTCTGCTGCATCACGTACACGTTTCGTCATTTTTATATTTAACTTTATTATTAGATGTTTTAATTTTAATGAATTTTAATTCTATTTTATTTTATATTATTTTATTAGATTTTATTTTTATATTTAATGTATATATGCCAATATAATAAAATTGAATTATAGATAATCAAAATGAATATACAAAAAGTAATTTTTTTCTTTCAAATTAAAGTGATATTCCCAAAGAAATTTTATTCAATTAAGAAAAAAAAAACCAAAAATAATCAAAGTGAAAATAATAATATAATCTCACAATATTTAAAAATAACAAGAAGAAGAAGAATAAAAATATTTCGTATATGATCGACATTAAAAGTTTCATTCATTTCATTCCTCTTTATTTTTTCCTCGCTCTTTTTTTCCTTTATCATTCTTGTTTTTCCGCAATTTTAACGGACTTTAATGTTATGCAGAGTGAACACTGCATAGTTTTAGGCTGTGAACAATATTAATATTGCAGCAGAAACTTGTGAGTGATACGATATCTATTAAGTATATAAAATATTTAGAATCATTTTTAGAAGAGATTTATGCCTAATTTGGCTATTTTATTCTGAAACTTATTAGTGGCGTTACTTCTAGTATTTTACAATTGATCTCAATCGACTATAATATAAAGGTCAATATGAATTTGCAATTAGAGTTCAATGAAAAACTTTGATTTTGGTCACTTATTTTTATTCCACTCACAAAATTTTTAAAGTGGTACCACTATTATGTAGATAATAGAAATTGGACCCCTGATTATGGAGAGTGCAATATAATTTATTTTTGTTCCAAATTAACAAAAATTATAATTTTTACTTTAATTTCTTTATGCATAATGTTTTTCGCTTGCAATTTTTCAATAGTTCCTATTGTTTATGAAAAGTTTTTAAGCCATCTATTTTGATCCGGCTTTTTAAATGAATTGGTTATATTATTCATTCCTCTATTAATATTCTCTTATAAATTTAATCACGAAGAAACTTATAAATAGCTCTAGACAAATTTTGGAGTAACCATCATTTAAAACATTGTACTATAATTGATGGGTAAATTGATGGTAAATTTCTTTATTAGCATTTTTGACATATTTTGATTAGGCACAAGATTATGGGTAAGTACTTAAAAGTTACATGCGGATTATAGTAGAATCCTAAAATACATGTTGTATTATTTGAAGCTGCATATTTTGAAGTCGTATATAGAGGATAACAGTCTGCGTATTAATAGTGTCTAATTTTTTGACCATAAATTCCCATTTGGGCATACAATTTTTTTTTAATTGGAATTATACGGTTGTTATATAAGAGATAGTAATATCATTTTTTTTAATCGATTATAAATTATTAATAAATTTTAATTATGTTGTACGTGAAAAGAATCCAAATCCAATACCTTATTCGATTTTTGCGTTTGAAGTTTCATTTTTCAAAAACCTTTAGAAATCTAACGTATCTAAATTAAGTTATGTAGAAATTTAAAATAATAAATGAATGGTTTAAAATTTTGATTGTAATATATCCCAAATCAGGGTTTGTGGTAGTTATGCTCTGTACTGCTATTTTCCTTGATCGTTTTATTATAACGACTCTGTCTTTAGATCATATTTTACAATTACATTTTTAGTTTAGATATTTCTTTCTTGCAGTGTTATTTATTTTTTCTTTGTTTAAGCATGTAAATATTCAAGATTTTAAGTTTTTAATTAATTAAGTGATTGTATTATGATTTATATATGATTTTATGTTAAAAAGTTTCAGAAAAATTTTCTATATTAAATGTTGGGAGTTACTTAGCAAACCGGAATGTCGAATGATGTAAGTACAACAATAACCATTACAATAATAATAATAATAAAAATAATGTGTTGGCTAATTGTCATTTTAATTGTAGGTAAAAGCAGACACATTATGTACCTTATCATCAACTTTAATTCCTACACAATCGATAATAATATTTTTATTGACTACCTTATTCACTGCCATAATAATTGAAGTATTACAAACAAATGGATGCAATTATTGGAATTGGAATGAACAAATTACAAATGTTACACGAACACAATCACAATCTACTGCCAATATCCATACATATGCTATATATGGCAAAAGTCCAGATGAGGGACATTTATATCATGTAATTAAAGTATTGGAGTTATTGGGTTATAAAAGAGTTAATGTAAATGATGATTGGAATTTATTATGGGCACATGATTATCCATTCTTTATTATGGCACAACGTTTAAAACAATTACATTCTCATCAAATGGTTAATCATATACCTGGTTGTGGTTTCATTACAAATAAAGTGGATTTATCTGTTACGCCATTGCCATATCAACCACGAGCATTTCGTTTACCAGTACAACGTGAAGAATTTCTTAAATATAGTCAACAGCATCCAAATGCTTTATTTGTTGAGAAGCATAATGAACATCGTCAAATTGCTATACGGGCCATCGATGAAATTAATTTAAATTCGAATGATTCTTTCATCCAAGAATTTATACAGAAGCCATTTCTAGTGGATGACTATAAATTTGATATTGGTGTTTATGTCGTAATTACATCTATTAATCCATTGCGTTTATATCTCTATACGGAAGATGTTTTATTTCGTTATTGCCCACAAAAATATTATCCATTCAATGCTACAAATATTGATAAATATGTTGTTGGTGATGATTATTTGCCCACATGGCAAGTACCATCATTAATTAAATATTATGAATTATTTGAGGGTAACATGAAAGCAAGTTTTGATGCTTATGTGAAAGATAAGTATCACCATAATACTCCTAATATTATATGGCAACAAGTCGAGCATATTGTACGTGATGTTGTACTAACTAAAGAAACGTATATTGCACAAATTTTAACATCATACAAAAATAAACAAAATTTCTTCGAATTGATGCGTTTCGATATGATAATTGATGAAAATTTGCGAGTACATTTAATGGAAGCAAATATGTCACCAAATCTATCTTCAGCACATTTCAAACCGAATGCTTTATTATACGATCAAGTTTTATATAGCGTTTTAAATTTAATCGGTATTGGCTCACCCATACAAATGACAACGAAACGTAATAATCAGTAAGTAGTAAAGTTAGAGAAGCTTTCTTTGGGAGTACTTGATACTCAAAATGCAAAAGATTTGATTTGAATGTTATAGATAAACGGAATCGACTAAACTACTAAATTCTTCTATCAGGAATTTCTAAAAACATTTAGAAAATTGAGTTGTAAGAATTTTTTTAGAAATTTTAAAGAAAAAAAAAAAACAATAAATCTGCAATTGCCTTTTTGCCCGTTTGGCATCAAAGCTATCTAACTAATTTCACAGGCAGACAGGATCTTATCCATTTTGAAGAACAATCATTTCAAGAGCAATAACAAATATCTTATGCAGATAGATTTCAGATGGATAATTACATTTAAATGACTTGTTAAATCCTGAATATATTAATGTTTCATAGAATTCTTGTGGTGTACAAAAAAAAAAAAAAACAAAAAAAAAATGATATTAATTTCAGAAAGGATTTTAAGCAAATGATTACATCGGAAAGGAATTTGGCAACAAATTTAAATGCTTGTGCTCAATATGAATGCGATAAATCATGCAATAATAAATATTGCGATTTATGTTTGCCATGTCTTAGCGGTAGCGATTATGAGATTTTGGTAAAAGCTCATCGTGAACATTTACATCGAATTGGAATGAAACGTTTATTCCCCAAACCAATTTTAAATCCAGAGTACTTTGATATTGAAACAGAAGTACAAAATATGAGTGAACGTAATGGTTGGATGAGTCGTTGGTTTTATCACAAATGTCTTTACGATCAATTTTGGTGCTTTTAGTGTTTTAAGTGAAACGTAAAAAAAAAAAAAAAAAGAAAAAACAAAAACCAAAAAAAAAAAAAAAATTTCGTAAAATTAATTACATTTAGTATAGAAAATAAGAATAAAATTCATAAAGCCGTTTGATGTTTAATGATTGCAAAAAGTTATTGAATTTCTAACGAATTATTATTTGGGTAAATCGAATAATTTTAATTTATCTTTCATAAATTCCTCACTCCTTTGCAAATGCATTATATAAGCGGATAAATATTTGCGAACATCTATCGGCTTTTGTATATGAACTTGAGCGAAAGCTTTTCTCAATGTTGTACCCATAGTTTGCTTAATTTCTTCCGATATACCCTCGACTACATCTAAATTTTTACCTAAATATTAAAATATTAAAAAAAAAATACTCCAACATTATTATTATAATTATTATTATTAAAAATGAAAATAATTTTTTTTAGTGTGATTTAATGGCCATACCTTCTGGCATCCATTCGTATTCTTTGAATGTACAATCGCATATCATTTCATTGTCACAATCATGCAAAATTTTTAAAAATGGTTGTAAGACATTTTCACATTTTTTAATATAAGCGATTTCTTTCATGAAACGTTTACTTAATTCATGTATATCACGTTCACAATTACGTTTAACTTTTGTATCATCTGTTTGTACAAAGACACTTCTCAAATGTTCAATAGTTTTCTCATGGAAATGTTGCATTTTACATTTCTCTTCACGCATATTTTGTAAACATTTTCGTGCATTTTCTATTAATTTTGCCCGTTCCATTTCTATTTCGTTGAGACGTTTATTGAAACATTGTGATATTAGATCAATATTTTCAATATTCTTTTGGAATTGAACTATACGCTCTTTGGGTAAGCAAATGCTATGTTTACGCATCTCAGAACATGGAAATACTATGGCATCCATTTCAGTTTTATATTCTTGTTGTAAATGTTTCATTTCAATATATAAACGTTGATAACCATTTGAATAGCATACCAATGAATTGAGTAATTCATGTAAACAATTCTTATGGGGATTCGGTAACTCATTGGGACAAGCGGTCAACATGGCTGTGCAATATTTTCACTTAAATGTAAAAATTTATTTATAAATCAAATAAAAGAAAAAAAAAGGTGTATACTTGATGGCTTAAAATACAAAATAAATGTTTTTTGCTTTCTTTTGACATTTAAATTCAATTAAAAAAAATTTGTAACAAAGTTGAGACGGTTGGAAATGTATGAATCGTAATACACAATTAAAGTTGGAATTGGCCTGCATTGAACGTAAGAAATTTATTTAAAAATTATTGAACTTAACTTTTTATGAAATTTATTAAATTATTTAAATGGAAATTCAAGTTAATAACGTTTATACGTTTTAATATCCAAAATAAAGAATGGCGAGTAAAAGGAAACATTTTTCATAATACAATTTAAATTTAATAGTGTTTTTAGAAAAAAAACTCACATATAGATGGCGCTGCCCTTTAAGAAATTTCTTTGTCCTGAAATTGTTTTTTTACATTAAATAGTTTTTTTGCAATAGAAATATATAAAATTTTCCTTTAATATATAAAAATTAATGGGTAAAAAATTCATGGAAAAATTGAGAAGAGAATAATCGAAGTAGTGGAATGATTTTAATGTCCTTTGCTCGATAGTTAAGCTGTTCCAAATGTTTGCTAAATAAACGTAAAATCTATAGAGAAAATTTTGCTTTTTAAGGATTAATTGTTCTTTTGCTTTATTGGATTTATTTTTGTGTTAGTTTTATCGAACATAACCTATATTTAATATAAAGTTTACTTAGTATATTTTCTTTTAATTAACCAATACAAATTTTTAGTATTTAACAATTTTAAAAGAAAAACAAAATTTTACCGATTTCTTTTTTTTTTACAACGTAACTAATCATTTCTTTTTCTAATTTAATACATTTCTAATAGAATGATGTATTATACATTTGTTCTACATTTACTGATAGCAATATAATATATAGAAAATTATTAAAAATTGAAGAATTAAAAGAAATAAAAAAAAAATATAACAAAAACAAAGCAAAAACTAAAACTTTAATAAATTATAAGGAATTTGACATTTGACATCAATATAATGTCTATATTATACCCATACATGCACATACATGTTACTTGATAACTCTTTTAACCATTTAACCATTTTAACCATTTGAAAACGTTTATTAAAAAAGGTTAAATGGAAAAGTGTAAAGTTCATTTAACACTTTCTAACAGACTCCTCAATTTTTATTGTGATAAAATTATAAACTGTAAAACAAAAAAATAATAAACAAGTGTATACATTGGGTTGGCAATTAAATGATTATCCATATGTTTAGCAAATGACCTCAGTATTTTCTTAATTGATTTTGACAGCATTTTAAAATTTTTTACACTTTTTTCTTGTTTATCTTTCTTTGATTCAGTAAAAAATTCCTTTCCAAATGGGCCTCTCTTTTGCTTAATTAAAGAGAGAAGAATGTATTGTCCAAATTTCAAATAAAATATCTACCAATTAAATAAATGAAATTATATTCTTATGATGCTTAAAGTTTCAGAGTGTTTAAAGGCTTTGCAGGAATGTATGTCGAAAAATTTCTATTGTCAAAGATCATTTTGGATAATATTTCATTAAAAATTTTGCAACAATGTGGCCTTTTCCTTATTTCATGAAATTTATATAAAAGCTGTTATTAAATCAGATGGTTTAGTCTGGCTAAGCAATTTGTATTTAAAAGTAAATACTCATTTAAAATTATTAAAAATTTTATAAAAGATCCCAGTCGACTCTTAAATATTTTACACAATTTAACTTTATGTTAAGTTGTGTGAATAAATAAAGTCAAATATATAAGTTACAAGTTATAAATTATTTGAAAAATTAAGGGGTCTAACAAAAAAAACTCAGATTTTCTAAGTTGCTCAGTTTTATAAAAAAGGAGTCTATTTCAATCCTCTCTTTTGATTGTTAGAAATATCTCAAAAAATTTATAAATTTGAAAATTATAAAAATTAAAGTGCCTCATCCTTTAATTGCCAACCTAATAAAAAAAACTATATGGAGTCATGTGCTGCCCTCTTAATTTAAAGTATTTATCATATTTTCAGTTGGTGAACTTCTTTTTAAATTAACTTTTAAATTAAAATTTGTCTTCAAGTCATTGAAATCATTTCAAGATGTACATATATATATATATATATATATATATATATATATATATATATAAGTTGTATATATGTATATAATTGTTTCAAGTTTGATAAACTATTTATATGATGTTTCATATTAAAGTGAAATGTTTTTGAAAAGCATTAACATTGAATCTTCAATTTAAAGGGCATTACAAGTACGTTCAACTAATCATTGCCCTGGCATCTTTATATATTTTTCTTTATATATTTTTCTATATAAATGAACCCTCCTAACAAATATATATACAAATAATATAAGAAAAATAAATTGCATAAACTGCATGGCATAAATTTTAGCTTCAAGCAAAACTTAAAAAGCGGAAAAGTTTGTGATATGAAATGAGGGGAAAAAGGTAGATAGAAATAATATATATAAAATATATATATGTATAGATACAAATATATATAAATGCATATTTATATAAAAATAAATATAAATAAATTAGAAAGAAGGCAAGAAACTCTTTGTCGGAGCAAGAAGAACTTAAAATTATGGTTTAGAATTTTTTTTTTTATATGTAAACGGCTTAGATGCCAAAAACATTAACACACAACAAACATTACAACAAAAAAGCGTTACCATAACAGGATGAAAAAAACGAAGAAGAAGTAGAAGAAGATAAGGCAGATGGCAAAGTGTAGTAGTAATAGAAGCATCAGTAAAAATAAAGGAAAACGTTAATTCATATTGTAATAATATTTTTCGCCATACAAATTTTGTATTTGGTGTGAAGTAATAAATTTGTTAGCACAAATTATAAATCAGCAATTAGGATTTTTTTTTTTTTTACACCATCTACAAATTGTATGGCATTCATGGCTTTCAAATATTTCATGTGTATGTTTGTATATGTGTATATGTGACCGCAAATATGGCCGCAAACATGGTCGAAACAAAATGTAAGCATAACGTTTAGAAAAAGTAAATGAGCATTCTCTCATTTATCTTTCGCCCAACTGTTATCCAACCCACCAACCTCTCTTATCCAAAACTTTCAAACAAAATATCATTACATTTATATTTCTATATATTCCTGTATATTTCTATATATTTCTATATATTTCTATATATAGAAATAAATATGTATGTACAAAATAGCATTCAATGTAATCCGATGTAATGCGTTGTTATGTTCTGTGTTGTGCTGTATTGTGCTGTATTGTGCTGTGTGTGCCGATGATGGCTGATATGGTGCAAATACAATGGGCCAATGCACGTGCATAGACAAGTCAAAAATCTACCTTAAATAAATGCGTGTTGTATGGTCTGTCCGACCATAAATAGATGCGTGTTCTTTTCCTTCCTTCCTCTTTTCTTCAGCAAGCACTTTTTTGCATACTACTTTTTATTTAGTTCTTGAAATGCGTGCTCATACAATTTACATACATACATACATACATACATACATACATACATACATACATACATACATACATATATATATATATATATATATATATATATAGTAACATAACTAATTTATCAATCAATGTGCATGTTATTTATATTTTTTACTATATTTTAACTTTTTTTTACGAGTTACGTCTCGTGGCTTTCATTTTTTTATTAAACCAATCAACTAAAAAACATTTTCTGATTCGATTTTATGCTGTCTGTCCATTTTTCTAACTGTAGAACTTTGCTTGATGGCCTCTATGGTTGCCTGCAAGCACCAGCTTATATGGGGGAGGCCCATGGACAGGGATCATAATGACTCAAGAGATTGGACCAAAGATTTAATTTGGAATCACGATATCACCAGTTTTGTTATACCTTTAGAGGTGATATTGGAGTTGGCTTCACGGGGGTTACGGTGTCCACATTGCTGGCTATGCTCGTTCAAACATACTTATATGTTTGCCGTTCAGGGTCCTGGGTAGCTGGGTCGGGCCTATTGAGCTAACCAAACTAGGCCAAGAAGTTTATGGGAAGGCTTTGAATCTGATTAAGCGTAATGGGGGCTTTAAATTGGAAGCTGGGATGAGAGTACCACGTATGAGGTACTACTTATCCTAGCGCTCAGGTTGTACTTTTTTGTGTCATGCAATTAAACCATCAGGGCTGATGTGCATGTGAAACTCTAACTGATAACTCTAACTGCCTCTTTATTTGTCAAAAATCGGTATACATTTTTAGATATATCTCAAGGAAATTTTGGATCACCTTATCATATAAGAAGTTTTTCAAATCATTTAAAAATTTACAACTTTTTTGTTTTTTTAATCGAATTCAGTAAAGTGTTATAAAGCATTTAAGTGTTAACTTCGATCGACTTATTTTATTTTATTTTAATTTAATTTAATTTCAAGTGAATGGTAATATTGGATCTTACAAGGTCTGCCTTATGTCTCTTCATATATACGATCATGATGATGATGATAATAATAATTATGATAATGATAATGATGATAATGATGATGAACATGAATTGCAAATGCTAATGCTGGACATTGGTTTTGATGAAGATTTATTAATGGCTTAAGTTAAAAGTGTTAAACTTTACTTGCAAATATGCACTTCTGTTGTTCTCCAGATTCATGTACAAAAGTATTAGTTGCCATTGCCATAAGTGGTACCAAATTAGAAGAAGAACTAAAAGAAAAAGAAGAAGCAAAATAAATAATAGAAATCAGAGAATCAAAATAATTATAAATTTGTTCAATATTATTTATATTTTCCTGAAGTGAATAATAAATTAATCGAATAATAAATTAATTGATTTTTATGGTTTGCATTTCTTACTTAAATTACATAAAATACTTTTAAAGTGAACACATTTAATTGAGTTAAAAATCTTAACTGCTATTTTTTATAGCCTTATAATCGTTATCCAATATAAATGGTATATATTTGATCCTTCTCACAATAAACTTATTTTTAATTTTTAAGGGTGCCTTTTCTCTTCGATATAGCCGCTAAACTCCATTTTTGCTATTTCGATGTTCTTTCACAGCACTTTCCTGTGGACAAACATTAAGAAATCCCTTTAAATTAATTAAATTTATATAAATCGATTTAATATATATGATGTATTTACAAGTAAGCAATCGCTGCCATTCATTGTATGGAACCAAAGTCCAAAATACAGGTTCGTATAGAGTAAATATGCTTTTTGAAATCTATTTTCCATTTAATTGATTTTTAACATATTTGAGATGATTTGGAGGAAGCGATCTTGCGCCATAATTTGTGCACTTACCCAACTGAACCTGATCAACTTAAGGGAACTAAATTTAAGCCTTTCATTTGATAAATGCAAGCTATATAGCTTTTTCCGAGTTCCTTAAAGAAAAATTGCATTTGTATCTAAGTTAGTGAAAAAATTTTCAAGATCGATTATGATGGATTATATTTTAAAAGCTATGCCAAACGACGAGTCATCAAGTCTAACTGGCCACTGAGTATTCCGGTATGCACTTCGATGAGACCTTTCAGAAAATACATTCAAAAGGCCTCGCCATACTACGTTGAAACTTTCCAAGTAACCATGTAGCCTATCTAAGTACAGAATTTACATCGAAAGGTTGAAATTGTTGATCATATTAAAATTTTCTAAAATCGAAATGTTAGCAAATTTATATATTGCCTACTTTTCTATTCTAGAAATCTCTTCCACAAGAAAGTTCTTAGACATTTTTGATTTAAAATGTTTAGTCTTTAAATATTACTAAGCGATCCTGACTTTAAGTAAGATTTAAAATTAATCAGCTTTTAACAATTTACTAAATTTTCAGTCATTCACTTTAAGATATTTCAAATGTATAAGAAGTAATAATAATTAACTTGAAACGTTTAAATTTAAGTACATTGAGTGACGTTCTCTTTTTTATACTAAACTTTACTGAAAATACGGAAGTATTTTATTCATATACTTAAAAAAAAACTTAAAGACAAAAACAACAAAAAAAAAAAAAGAAAAATAAGGAAACACGAAATCGAAGAGAAATAAAATCAAGTAGGAGAATTATATTTGGCTGGGATGAAATCTTGCATACCCACCATCCAAGCAGCATGATATTACGCTTCAGAACCTGATTCAGTTTTTTAGGAGTAAAGTGAAAATAAAATTGTAAAAAAAAAATGAAAGTTTGGTTTTGTATAATTTGGGGTAGGTGTACCCGATTTGCATTTTTTTTTGGACGTATATTGTAGAACAATAGCCTCTCCACTTGTGCAAAATAATGTGCCTTCTATCCTTTGTAAATTTTGCTTAAAAACAAGAACAGACAGACATACAGACGGGCAGATAGTCAGACATATCTAAATCGATTCAAAACTTCATGCTGATCTAGAATGTATAGACTTTATGGAATGTACAACGCTTCCTTTTACGCTTAACAAATGTAATGACAAAATAAATATACCAGCAAACTCTGAGTGATGGGTATAAAAAAAAAGGAAGATATTTAAGCAAAAGTAGAAAGCAGTAAAAAGGAGTGAAAGAAAAAAATGTGGAAAAAACAAAAACTAAAGGAGTTTTATTTAAAACAGATAACCAAATGAGAAAATTCATGCATAGTAAAATGTGAGGATGATCTCGTCAACACGATAACTTAGTTAATATACCTTTGAAATCGAGCCAAAATAATAAGAATAAGCATAAAGTGTAATATAGTGCGATATAGGAAGAGAGAGAGAGAGAGATGTAGATATAGTTGAAAAAGGTATAAGTTTAAAATTTGACATTGATTTCATTACCATAAAAAAGGCCAAGTTGAAGTTGAAAACATTTTCGCAAAATTATTAAGCATAACATCTCAAATATGTAATAATGAAAACAGATAAGCGCAAAATAAAAACACAAAAGAAAAAGAAACAAAACACAAAAAAAAAATACAAAAACCACAAAAATAAAAATAATTTGATAATAACATTCGGAAACATCTTCATCTTTATAAATGTTTACATTCATTTCTCATTCACTCTCTCTCTCATTTTTTTTTTATGGAATAAAGATCTTATACAAAATTATGTATATACAATTGCATATATATGTATATATGTATAAGTGTATATACATTGCATGTAAAATTTTGTATATAAACAAGTACATCACGTATCGTTATCGTTTTCTTCTCGCACGAATTTTCATTTTGTTGTTTCTGTTGTAACTAATGTTCAGGGCATGACATGACCATTTCTACTTTACCAAGCTGTTTCATTCTGTTCTGTTCTGCTTTGTTCTGCTCTGCTCTGTTGTGCTCTGCTCTTCTGTATTCTCTTCTGTTTTACATCTTCCCTTCCTTTCTAAGCGATTTTATTCTTTCCATTTCAATATGCTGTCTTTTTTCTTTTTTCCTCTCTGACATCGTCGCGCACTAGCACATTCTTTCACACATACATATAGATATTTTATAATTTCTCTTTAAACTTGAAGTCTTCACATTGCCAGGTTTTTTTTTGTATCCTACAACTTGTTTAATTGAATGTAACTTACATTCAAAAGATTTTGAGAAGAAAGGAGTTCTTTATTTTGTCAATTGATTCAGAATCAATTTTTGATTTAATAAAACTCAGCCAATCGTTTAACCAACGGCTCATCGATCTATTTGCTTATATGTCCATGTAAATTTCTTATCTAGCTGCATATTTGACTTTTTGAGATATTTTAATGAAACTTATTTTAGTGAAACTTAATATCAAGGCCATTTGCAAAGAGAGGTCAATAAATGAAAAGAAAAAATAATTTTAGATTTTTTTTTTCTTGAAAATCCACTTAGCTTGGTAAATTTTGCATAGAACGTGTTCAAAAATCGGTTCAAATTAATGGAACCATTTTTGAACTTTTTAAAACCCTTGAAAATTACAAATTGTAAATTTTCTGATTTGTGAAACATTTTCTTAACTTTTGTAACCAACCCATTAAGCAATTACATTTGCTTATTGTGACGTATTTAAGAGTCGTCTTTGATCATCAATAATATTTTTACTTCTCCTTTTTTTCTTTTCTATTCTTCTCTTTTCTTTTTTTCTTATTTTGTTTTGTACTTTTTAAATTCATACTTAAACTTCTTCAACAAATGTGCAAGGCAAACACAATATACTAACGTTATTATCATCATTGTTGCTACACCACATCATCAACCATCAACATCATCATTAACCTACCGATTCATAATAGCAATAATAATACAATCAACAACAAATGCAACAACAATACAAATGACAGCATTGCAATAACGCATTTTTCCATAATGTCTAAAGCGTATTTATTAGACTTGTGTATATATACATATGTATATATACATTTTTGTTGCTATTGTATTGTGTATGATGAAATGTTGTTGACGTTGTTGCTGCTGGTGGCGATGCTAATGCTGATGCTGAAACTGCTGCTGAAACTGCTGCTGTTAGTTACTTTTGCTATTCTGACGATGTTTCTACTTGATCACAATGTGTCTTTGATGTTGTTTATAATGATAATGATGATGTTAATGATAATTATCGTTATTGTTATTATTTTTACCTTTTATTTTGGGAGATATCCTTTTCTCGCTATTGTTGCATTAATATGATGATGATCATAGTGCCGTTTGTCCAGTAAGTCGGTAGTTAGTTAGTTATTCAATATGCTGGCAATTTAACTCAAATACAATAAAATAAAATATAAAGAAACTAACAACAAAGGACAAAAAAATTGGAAGAAACAACCGAAACAAATAGAATTTCTGGCATTCAATTCATATTTTTTAGTTTATTCTAAATGTATGAGAATGCATTTAAATATTTGTACGTATGATTAAATTTTCAGGCATTCTATGTTTAGAAAAATCGCAAATAGAAAATAGAAAGAGATGGATAGAGATAGAGATAGAGAGAGAGAGAGAGAGAGAGAGAGAGAGAGATAGAAAAAATATAGTTAAAAAAATTAAAATAAAAATCTTGATTTTATGTACAGCCTTCACCATCAAATTCTACACGTTTAATATCCAATCTTTTATGGTT
The DNA here is from genome assembly GCA_023089585.1 of Melophagus ovinus. NCBI lineage: Eukaryota > Metazoa > Arthropoda > Insecta > Diptera > Hippoboscidae > Melophagus > Melophagus ovinus. The sequence goes on from JAKKIB010000190.1 coordinate 387,124, forward strand.
TTATTATAAAAAATTAAGTAAATCATCAAGTAAGTCATTTAGCAGATGGTCAGAACTTTGAATGACTCTTTTCTTTAAATAATATCCATTTTACAGAAGAATCGAGAGCATCAAATCAAAATTAATATTATTTTATAAATTTATTAAATAATTTGATTATACAATTGTTTTAAAGATACATCAAATGGACTAATTAGTTACACAAGGCTTGTTATTTCTCGTAATCCCTTTCCTAGATCAACTTCACAAAGGGACTTTTCTGTATAAGAATTTCAAAAATTCTTTGGTTTCCTCAAAAATGGATAATTTTTATATTTACATTATTATTTTCTAGAAATTCTTTGGGGTAAATACAACTTAGAAAACATTTATGCATCTAAATTATTATGGACATGAACCAGTTACAACTTTGTTGCTATCAAAATAACTCTAAAACGATTTAAGCAGATTAAATCTTGTAATGGAATTTCCGAAAAATGCCACAAAGATTTTATTATCATTTTAACTTGAAAGTTACATTAAAATGTTATCGATTTGTACTTGTTACGTTTAATGTTTTTTTGGAAAATGCGATCTTTTAAATATATTGATTAAACTCTGCATTTATTTACATATTTAAAAATTCTATACCGATTCGAAGGTAGATAATTATAAAGCTTTTCTATTGCCTACTCTTTTCGAAATTTGTACGCAATAGATCAGTTAGTTTTTAAGTAGACGAAGATGACTGAAACGTATTTCGACTGTAATTTACTGATAGCACACACACACACACACACACACACACACACGCAAGTATAAGTGAATCTTATTTGAATATTATAATTTCCGTTTGAATAGAACGACATTTTATTGCATCATAAATGACAATCTAAGTATCAATAATTATATGGATTATATTTAGCTTTTTTTATTACAACATTTATACATAAATTTATTGATATTTCCTATGTATATATATATATATATTTAATATGTATCTATAAGATGATTTTAACAATAAGCATATCGCAACGCAACGCATATTAAAAGTATCATGAAATTAAATGAATTGGATCATTAAAATGACATTTGACATTTTAGATAAAATCTGCTTTATATTTGAAAAAAAGAAGACGAAATATTTTAAGTAATAATTATAATAATAATAATAACAATAAAAAATGGTTGTTAGATTTTACATTTACGATTGCCTCATAAAAATCTAACTATAATGCTAATGATAAGAATCAATTAAATTAAATAAATATATAAATTAATTTTTTTTTATTGATATTCATTATTCAGTTAAATTGGTGTAAAACAAAATTTGAAAATTATGCGGAGAAAAAATTTAAATGAATTTTGTTAAAATGTTACCATTGCTCGAAATCATTTATTAATAAGTAATTTGCTCCATTTCACTTAATATGATTGATAATTGAGCATCAAAATAAATAGTTCAGAACTTTAAAAAAAGTTTAAATTTAAGTTTAAGTCAAAATTTAAGAAAGTATAAAAAGTTAGACCATTGTGGATCAAACTTGGCATCTAAGTTAATTATGTGGTGGCATTTTTTTTTTTTTTTTGTTAAAATATATTCTAAAGAGTAGGTTTATCAAAATAGGGGGAGTGGTCAAACCGTATCTGCATATATCCTTGGCTCAAATTATATTAATTTGGAATATTATTAAAAAGTGCCTAATTTTGTGAAGACCCAATTTCAAAAGTAATTCTTAAACGATTGCTATAAAGAGTCTGGCTCAAACCGTTCCAGATATAAAACCCTAAATCCTACCCTTAACATTTCTGTAGAGTGAAAAAGTTAAAAGTAATGTACTTTTCAGATTAACTGTGTTAAGGTTGGCACAAATTTTAATTATAATTACGTTGGCGGTAAAATCTGAAATTTTTTATAGTTAATGGCCGGATTTTTTTTTTAATGAAAAACATGAACAGCTTAAAAAAAATTGTTTCAGCAGTTTTTCTTATTTATTAGCGTTTTTATCATTTATTTATTAGTTTTGTTTGTTTGTGATTTTAAATTAAAACTATTCCATTCAAACTGGTTACTTATGGCATTTATTTATTTATTATTTTAAAAACGTATAAAAAAGAAAAAAAAACACGAATTCATATTTTGTTAAATATTCTACATATTTGGAATTTAAAGAGCATGTAAACTTTGTCAAACATGTTCAATTTCGTCTCTGATTGGAAACGCACATGAAATCTTTATTTTATTTACTTTAGTCATTTATTTGAATGCTCTTAAATTATACGAATTGTTGCAAAGGATCTGTTACATTCCAAAAGAAAGTTTAGTAGATTTTATGGTTTAGATTAAATTTGATTTATTTGCTCAATTAACCTTTAAATATAAAGTTTAGATTTGACAGAATCTTTGAAATTTCTTACATGACGCTTATTTTGAAAAATAGGTTACATCCATCCACACTAGAACGTAATATAAAAATTCTTATAAATTTTAAGGCCTAAACTTTAATTATGGTAGTTTTATGACTTTCAACTGAAAATTTTGCCTATAAGTTTATTTTCTCGAAGTACAAAAAGTGTGCTTTTGAAGTCGTATTTCTCATATGAAAATTCGCAAAGGCAATTATAGGTTGGGCATTTAATTAAAACATTCTCTTCATATAAAACAAATTTCGCAAGCAGGCCTAAAAATTTTGGCTAAAATTAAAACAAATTATATGGCTAAAATGCCAAATATTCCTAAACATTTGCCCAGCTTTTTGAATGACAGAATAAAAAAAAAAACTCATAGAGCAATATAACGAATGATTTTGCAATATGCGGAGTATTGAAATTAAACATCAAAAATGGAAAATTGATTTCCAAACAATTATTCATGTTATACGTGTAACAAGGCGCTTAAGGGTAAATGGCACCATGAGAGTTTGGCGGAAATAGAAATTGTGCTCTCAGGTGAAGTTTTAATTTTAATAAAACTGCATATTTTGACTCTTTTAATCATTCGGTGCTTTGAGAAGCGAACGAATTCCATTTCGTAATCAACGAATTTTGACAAACGAATCATTTTATTATAATTTCGTAGCAAACAAATTTTTCGTTGCTTTTGCCATCAAATTTTTATATGAATTACTAAATGGATGAAATTCGACAAGAATGCTTAAGTTTTCCTTTTCATTACGCCTCGACTTCATATTAAGTTTTAATTCATTTCGTTTAAAAGATTTGCCATCAATAAAATTGAAAAAAAAATAACTGAAATGTTTGTTCTAAATATAGAAAAAAGGAAATAACATTTCATTAACAATTCATGAAATGAATTGTTAAAGAAAATCGCCTACGCTTTTCTTGGCCTATTCATTTTGTGACTTAAGCCTGCATATTTTCAATGCATAATTTTTTTTTCTTTATCTTTATCTTTTCTATATAATAATAACACAGAAAATTTTGAAACGTTTTCTGTCAAATGAAATCAATATTGAATTAAAATTAATTGTATTCGAAATTGAAAATTTGAAAATTGAAAATTACAAATTCGAAGTGTTTTTTTTTCATTTATTTATTTATTTATTTTTTTTTTTGGTAATTCATACAAACTTTGCTTCACATACACATGCCGGAGGACGTTAAAATTTACACGTACCCATGCGCAATGCCAGCTAAATAAATAAATAAATAAATTTTAAAGTTAGAAAAAATATGAAAAATGAAAAAAAAAGTATAAAAAGTAAAACTAAAATTGTAAATGTGCAATTTTTCTACATAGAAAATAATTTTAACTGTTAATGTTGCTGTTATTGTTATTGTTGTTGTTGTTGTTATTGTTATTGTGATTGTTATTATTATTGATATAAGTAACTAATAATACCGCCTTAAAGCAAGGCGACAAAGTGGCGCTTACAAACCAACTAAAAAATGAAAAAAAAATCAAAAAATTAAAATAAAAAAAAAAAACCAAACAACAAACAACTAAAGCAAAACTAAATGGATGAAAAAAAAATGTTACTTTAACATGAAAATGTTACAATTACAAGGTCAGTTTCTATAATCGCTCACAGATTAACTTATAAATATGTATAAACTATATTTTACATGAATGCATTCATATGTTTGTGTGTGTATATGTATGTATATGTGTGTATGTGTATGTGTGAATATGTAATTACGTTCATTAATTCATTTCTAATATTAAAAAAAGTCTTGTTATGGAATGGAATTCACAGTGAGAGAGAAAGAGAGAGAGAGAGAGAGAGAGAGAGTTTGAGAAAGAGAGTGAGGGATATCATTTTAATTTACACATCGATTTGATTTTTCTGACATGAGGATAATTTAACAGCGATGATGATTATGACAATAATAAGTAGTATCGATGCTGAGGCTGCGGCAACTGAAACTGAAATTGGTGTGCTGCATTATGAGGTGATATTAATGGTGTTTATGTGTGTGTGTGTGTGTGTGTGCTTAAATATTAATACTCTTGTTAGTTTATATTTCATATTTAATAATTTTTTAGCGTGGGCTTAATTATTTTACTGTTTGATATTTAATATGCACAACAACATAACGCGGCTGTACCATACTACTATTACTTTATATTTGTGTGTATGTGTGTGTATGTATTTTTTTTTGAATATTAATGATCTACAAATAGTGTACTACAAAAAAAAAAAAACTGTATAAAACGGAGCAAAGGAAAGAAGAAGAAAGAAAAAAGACGCAAAATAGAAGAAAAATTCAACAAGTAAAAATGTTATAGGCGATATGGTGTGACTCTGAAATGCCCTACACCATTTTGCTTAAAATATGAAATTGTTATTTTCAAATAATTTGAAAAGATTATTCTATGAAAGAGCATTCAAAATATGGATCCATTTAGGAAAAATTTGGAAAACTTATTTAGTAAGGAACATTTTAACCTTAAACCGTTTTTAAGTATAAATTTTCAAAATTGTATTTTTATGCCCCTCATCACTTATTGGAATTATGAATTCGTGCCAATGTATGTAACAGTGTTTAGATAAACCCATCTTTTATTATACCAATTTACGCAAAATAAGTTTTTAATTCGATTTAAGCCTGTCTGTCCATCTGTCTATTATCTATGTAAGTAAATTTGAGAGTGCACTTTCATTTGTAGGCGTGGTTTAGCTTAAAGACTCTCAGAAATAATTTTGGTTAAGATTCAAATATTAGTACGACCACTCCCTTTAATGAGGAAGAAGTAATAACTTTTGGATATGTCTTTTTAAAAATATGGTTTAGAATATTTAATAGTTGGCTCTGGTGAACAATTTTTTATAGAAGAAAGCGTTGTATGAGTAGTGGCCTTATAAATTGTCCGATTCATACTATTTTTCCCGGGATTCACTTTTGTTATAAAAAATGTTTGCACAACAAATTTCATCAAAATATTTTAAAAATTACGATTTATAGCTTATGCGGCCACCCTTAAGATGGACAGATACAAATAAGTCGTATGATAAAATAGTGTCTAATAGATTGATAAAGTAAAATCTTTGGTTAGATCAATTCAAATTTTACAAACATCTACAGAAACTTATTATGCTTTACACCACACTTAATGTAGAGCATAATATAAACAGAATAATTTTTATATAATTGTATAATAATTTGCCATTGAATAGGAAATACAAAATATATTATAAAGCAATCGACTTGAGTCGATTAAATTATCGAACAACACAACACAGCACCACACAACATCTGTGCCTTAATATGCCTTAATCAAAAAAAAAAAAAAAAAAAGAAGAAAGAAAAAAATAGGGAGAGAAAAAAAATATTATAACAAATAAATTTATTTTATATTTATAATTAAGATGACAAATGACAGCAAGTCATTGGTGTTGACCTTTTTCGTGTTCTTTGCGCGTTTTTTTTCGTGTGTGGTTTTGAGGTGGGTTCATAAATTACTCGATCATATAATTAAAATTAGGCTTGTTTTTTCTGGATGAGGTTATGTTAAAGCTAAAAAAAAATTACAATTAATTTGTATCGTAGAATGTAAAACAGTTTCATGCTGTTTCATTTAACTTTGTCACATTTGAATTTCCGAGACAAGCATCGCAATTTGAGCCTTTATATAAATTAATCAGTACGTTTAAAATTTTTCATATCCAATACGTGCAATGTAACTGAAGTTAACGGATCGTAAAATCCACTGAAAAAGCAAAAAAAAAAAAAAAAATACGAAGACAATTTGCTGTTAAGAGATTGCAAAGTGATAAGTAAGAAAAGTAAGAATAAATATTTCGTAGTTTACTCTTATGAAATATTTATTAAATTAAATTGTTAGTTTTTAAATTATTTCTTAAATAAAGCTTTGGAAAGTTGTTTGTAAAAGTTGCAGTGCGCTGTTCACTTTATATTGAAGAAATTATAAATTTAGTTAGATTGAAAAGGATCCAAATGATCGGATACTAAATGCTAAATGTTAGCTTGAATTAGTTTCTATTTATACCCTACACCACTACTACTACAAGGTATTATATGTTTGTGCCCATATATATGTAATACTCAGAAGGATTTACCCAGAATCACTTTCTGAATCGGCTTAAGCATGTCTCTCCGTTTGTCCAGTTGTTCCTCTATGTTTTGTCAAAGTACATCGAGCCATTTTAAAGCTATTTGAATAAAATTTTGTGTATGATGGTGCCTTAGCCCAAAAACGCCCGGCAATAATTTTTGTTAAGAATAACTACCTCTTAAACAGTTGTTAATCATATATATGTCGTGGATATGTCTTGATAAAAATTTGTGCTCAAGTCGTGCTTGTGGGCACATCCAAATTTTCCAGCTTTTTAATTTTTATATAGAAAAAACTTCAAATCACTTTTCAGAGCTATTAATTATATTAAGGTACTAAATAGCTGACCCCAACAAACCATAACATTTTTTCTTATTTTAAAAAGCTTAATTGTATACTTTGATTGATAATTTGAGAAAAATCATCTAAAATATAAATGGAAATAATTTGATAATTTGAGAGTAAAAGTGTATTAAAAACAGATGAAAGCGGTCCATTCTATTTTCTTTCTTTAAAAAAAGAGTACATTTGTAATTTTCAGTATTTTTTTATGTGTCAGTATTTCTGCATATAAAGTCTCAGAAGAAAATTGGGATTACATTGATTTTTTTTTTTTTTTTTTGAATTAACTTCTATGAAAGAATGACCTTTTACATAGCTACCTCTAAGAAAATTATTTCCCAAAATTATTTCAGTGTATTGTTCTGTTGTGAAATTTGAATCTACTTTTTGAAGCGTTTCATTTGTCTCAAGGCGTTGTTTTAGTAATTTGAGATTTTTAAAAATTCTGCATTACAATGGAATTAGTTCTGATCTAAAGCACTCCATAATTTATTTCTGCAGTTTTTTTTTTTTTTTTTTTTTTTTTTTTTTTTTTGGAAAATCCATAAGTAATTGGACAATATTTCCGTTTACAAATATTTTACATAGTACTTATAGGTGAAAGATAATTTTTTGTACCCTACATTACTTGTGACACATTATAGAGCATTGTAAGTTTGTGCAAATGTTTATAACATCCATGAAGTAATTTCATCTTTTATTAACCATTTTCTGATTCGATTTAAATCCGTTCATCTGTACGCTCGCTGCAGATTGAAATTTTAGAGCTATTTTTATAGCCTCATATGAAGCCTGCTCTGAAAAAACTTATTTGGCAAAAAAATCACAGTTTTTAATCAATTTTAACATAAAATAGTTTTTAGTTGTATTTTAACCTAAGAAACATGTGTACCAAATTTGATCTAAATCGATCCATTTTCACGACCACTTTTCGGATAACAATTTTTTTTGAAAAAAAAGCTTCAATTTTGAATATATTTTAGCGAAAACTGGCACGGCCTTTTTTTGTGGCACATAACAAAGTTATTAAATAATTTAAAAATTACACTTTTTAGAATCCACATTAAGTAAAGTGATGTAGGGTATTCAAAAGTCGGCTCTGATTGACTATAAAGTTCTTACTTGCTTTTGTTAAAATTTATACGATACTTTTAAAGATGTAACATTAAACGTCTGTTAAAAGGAATGTGAGTCTCTTTGGGATTTCAATTGTTTAATTTAATTTATAATCCATCCAAGAAAGTCATGACGTATGATCATTTATATATATGTATATATATAATATATATATGTATGTATGTATGTATATGATAAATCGTATTATGTAAAATGTAAGGCTGCTGTAATTTTCGTGGTAGTTTTACTTTGTGTGTATTCTTCTTATTATGTTTGTTGATTGTTATGGTAATTTTGATTAGTTCTAAGCATTTTGACTGGTATGCTGGTACAAAAAAAAAAAAAAAAAAAATTTATGCTTGAAGAACATTTTATCAAGCGTCATAATGAAATGTTAACATTGCAGAGATTATAGACAATGAATTATAAAAATTAACATGCATGTATTTCTTATGCATTAAATAATAATCGGTTTATGGTTAATGCAAAGTGTTAACCAGCGTAGACAAAAATAATAATAATCAACTAAAATGAAAAAGATTAAGAAAAGAGAAAAATAAAAATTGGAAAAAACTAAAAGCGAACATTTTAGAATAAAGGTAAAAATATTCTCGTTGTTAATAAGGAAAGAAGAAGAAGAAGAAGAAGAAAAGAAAACAAAAAATGTATAGTTCAAAAATGTTCAAATAGTTTAGTTCAATAAGATCAAAATGAACAAGAAAAGTAAAAAAGAAAAAGTAGAAAAATAAAATGGAAAATATTTCAATATAATTTGTAATATTTCTGGCGTGATTTTTTTCTTCTTCTTCTTTTGATGTGTTTTCTTCTTCTTTTGCTTAGATTTTATTGTACCCTCAAAAAATGATGCAGTAAATGATGATGTTGGGTTAACACGATGATTGTAATTGTTATTGTTATTTTTGTTCTTGTTGTTGTTGTTCTTGTTGTTTTTGCTATTATTATTATTATTATTATTATTATTATTATTATTATTATTATTATTATTATTATTATTATTATTATTATTATTATTATTATTATTATTATTATGTTGTTGTTGTTGTTGTTGTTATTGTTGTTGTTACTGTATTTTTATTTTCTTGTTTAAATGAACATGCAACATCCATATAATTCAACAATATAAATTGGTGTCGGCCAATAACAATTCATATACGTTTACTGTTGCTGTTGTTATTTATTTATATTGTTCACATACACACCCTACAATGTTGTTGTTGTTCTATTACTTCAGATTATTGTATATAATTTCGTTTTCTGTTTTCTGTTTTCTATTTTCTGTTCTTTTTTTGTCCTTTTTTCTTACAATTTTTTTTTCCTTTACGTTGTTTTGGTCAAATCAAAATTAAATTGGTAGAAAAAAAAAACTAAGGAATAAAGCAAAAATGAATTTATTATTAATTCAATTGTAAAAAATAAAAATCTCATCTATTTAAAATGAAAAACTATTCAAGTCGTTTTCATGTGAAATGAAAAATGTCTGTAATGAAACATAAAGCCGGCTAAATTGGCTGATTGGTTGGCTGCCTGGCTTATTGACTTGATGATTGGCCATTTTTGTAGTTGTTGTAAAAACTACTACTGTAAAATGACTTTTGAGCCGACCTACGTTTAAATCTTTAAATGTTTTATTGTATAAGTTCATGTCCGTCTGTCTGTCTGTCTGTCTGCCTGTCTGCCTCTTTATATGTCTGAGTTGAAGTTGAATCGATCGCTCAGAAAGCCATTTTTGCTTTGGTGGATTGAATTTGGATTCAAATTTGTAATTTTAGATTTGTATTTAATTTAATATTTAATATTTTTAATAAATGGATTACAATTGAATTATCCGAATAGGATCGGAATAATATTTTCCATATTAGAATGCAGAACATCCAAAACACCACAAGTCTGAGATACGCCAATAAACCATGCAAGCAAGTTAAATGCAAAAGAAAGAAAAGCTAGAGGATGGATAATAAGCAGAATAATCGAGGAAGAGGCTTGTTCCAATATATACTTTTTTTAAGAGAAGACTTCTAGACTTCCCTTGTAACCATAGATTTCTGATCTTCAATTTCTACTCAATTTCATATAAATATTTTGAAAAGAATTTTTACCAATTCATTATTAAAAAGTCAAAGAAATGCTACTCTTAACTTTCCATGTTTGACAGGTCTTTAATTAAAATATATAGAACTTTGTTACATTGCAATGTGGGTCATTAAAATATACAATATTGGATCGTCACAGTCATTTTGGGCCTCAACATTTCGCCTTCACTAATTTTACCTACAATGAGTTCATATTATTTCTTCTTTAAATTTCATATTGAACTTTAATCTTTAGTATGTAATTATTAGTTTTTGTTTGTAGACACCCACTAGGATCATTTGTAAGATCAAAGTTGCCCGTGACAATATTTGGCAGATCAATTTTGAAATACTAAACTGCAAATAGAGCATTTCGTTAGTACGCTTTGAGGTCACGAATTTTGATGTTTTGGTTTTATATAAAAACTCAATACGAATTTCTGAGGGATCCATTCCATCCAAAGATGGAAACTTTTTTAAAAATTAGATAATGAAATTTTTGCAGACTTTCTAAAGGTCTCATTCATAAATTTTGAATTGGCACACTAAATGAAAAATTATTAAATGAAATTACAAAATTATTCAATTGTAAACAAGTAAATCTTAAACAACCCAATAAATAGGTTGTTTAAATATAAAAAAATTTCTGGATTAATTGAAATTTGTAAAAAAAAAAAACAATTTTTGATAATATTTTTGAAAATATTGAAATGTCTTTTCAAATGACTAAATATTCATGTATATATATACACACACACACATATATATATATACATACATATATATATGTATGTGTGTGTATGTATATGTGTAATAATATTACGGTTCCTTTTTAGTTTGGTCATACGAAATGCTCATAAAATCGAACATAGCACAAAGCAACAATCATAACAATTTCTATTTTATTTTATTATCTTTTATTTTGCTCTTTTGTTTAAATTTTTTTTTCTTTTTCTTTTTTTGTTTTTGTTTTTGATTATTGGTCGAAGAGTTAAACTTTGAATAAGTTTGTGTTTGTCTACGCTGAATACGAGCACATTTAAAGTTGCGATAATGAAATGTTTGAAGCAAATGTAACTGAAATATTTTTCGCAATAGCAACAACAACAACAACAACAACAACAAAAATTATAACAATAAAAAAGAAATCAACACTGAAAAACACTGAAAATAGAGAATTGAAAGAAAACAAACCTGCAAAGCAAAAAGAAAAGAGAAGAAAACCAAAAAACCAAATTAAACAAAAAAAAAAAAAAGATAAGAAGAAGAACGCGAAATTAGTTGTTGAAACGAGTTAAAAAAATTCTGGACGCACGAACTTCTAAACTAAACCAGTTTCATGCATTTTGCTTGCTTTTTCTATTTCTTTGTTTGTATGTGTGTATCTGTTTATGTACGTGTTTGCGTGTGTGTGCTTATGACTTGAGTCTTCTATTTTGCTATTTTTTTGTTTACTTTTATCAATTTTTTCCTATTGTTTTTCTTTGTTCATTTTCTTACATTTTATTTCATACATTTTTAGTTTTGAAAAATTTTTTCCTATTTTTGGTTGCGTTCGAACTTTATAAAACGACAGCAGTTCATTGTTTCAACATTTCTTAAAAGTTTTTTCTCTCTCTCGAATTTTTTTTCTTTCTCCCTCTTTTTTTTCTTCTCTTTTTTTTTGTACTTTTTATTATTAAATTTTATTTATAGAATGAAAATAAGTGCAAGAGAAAGAGAAAATAAAAAATAAAAAAAAGTACAATGAGCACACACACACACACACACACATGCACATACTTTTATACATACACTTAAACTTAACTAAAGACTTACACATATTTAAGTAGGCACACTCAAACACACACTCAGCTAATATCGCATTATTTTTTGATGGTGATTGTTTTTGGAGTAAAATGGAAATAAAAACGTGAAGGAAAAAACAAAGTCAAATGCTTTCGACCAATGCCATTACAACACTAATACGCATGTATACAATCCCATACATATGCATAAATATATAAAATGAAGATAATAATTAAAGCAAAACAACAGCAACAGCAACAGCAACAACAACAACAGCTGCAGCAGCAAAAGCAACGAGAAAAGCAAAGTCCAGCAAAGCAAATGCAAATGCAAATATAAAAATAATTACAACAACAATAAAAAAAATTATTTATATATATGTATTTTGTGGATATGTAGACACACACACACACACACACACACACACACACACACACACACATACATAAATGCATAAAATATCAGTTATTCTTTTTATTTTTTAGTTTTTTACAATTTTTATTACATTTGCATTTTCATTTTCATTTTCATTTTTACGTTTATTTTAATACAATTTATCGTTTACATCGCTTATTCTCTATGGAAATTAAAGTGACGTGGACGAAATATGTACAAAAAATTCAAAGTAAAACAACACAACAGCAAAAAAAAAATGTACAAAAAAAAGCCGTTCAGTAATAAACGACCTTGTAGTCGTACATTTACATTTACATTGTATTTGTTGGCCGATCCTTAAATATTATAATAATAATAAAAATAATAATAATAATAAAAAAAAGAAAATAACAACAACAACAACAATAACAACACTAGCAACAACAGCAAATAGCGAGCAATCAAGAAAAATTGTGATATGATAAAATAAATTATGCCATAACTTTAAGAAACCAAAATGAAATACAAGAAAAATATCAAGCAGAATAAGAAGAAAAATAAGAAAACTAGAAGAAGAAATATTATGCAAATCTATATTTAAATGATATAAGCTTGTGTGTGCGTGTGTGTGCGTTATATGTCTGTACGTCCAGCAAAAAATAGAAAAAGAATAGAAAAAGAACAAACGTAACAAAAGAACTCTAAAAAAAAGTTAAGAATATTTGGATTTCTGTTGTTGCTGCTCTTTGTTTATATTTGTTACTTATTACATTATTATTATTATCTTTATTGTTGTTGCTCTTGTAATTTTATTTATTGATATTTGTCATGTATTTTCTCATTTAGATATAAAAAAATTTCTTCAATTTTTTTCTTCTTTGGATTCATGTTCATTTTCTCGTAACGCCATATTTATTGTTATGTGATCCCTTCAAATAGATAACCCAAAAAGGAAAAGTTATCGTATTGATCAGGCCTTCTATTGTCTATCTTAATGGTTTTATATTTTTATGCCTCTTTGTCTATTTTACAGGCATATCCGTATGCGTGTCTCATGATTATCACTTATTAAACGAAAAACATAAGAAGACATAAAAAGAGAAAAGAAAAATTTGAAAAATTAAAAAGATTTCTACTCAATGGCTAATTTGTTCAACTTTAATTAAAATGTTTCAAACAAGAAGAAGAAGAAGAAGAAGAAGAACAAAGGAAAAATATATTTAAAAAAAATCATGATATTTATCTCAAAATTATTGAACTAATAGTACGCTTTAAGTTTCATTTCATATTTTATTAAAATGATTAATTCTATTAATGGAAAGACTGATTAAAATAATTAAAAAGTCCAAAAGTCAAAAAGTCAATTTATTGTTTTTTCAATCGGTTCAAAGGTATAATCTGCTGATAAGAAATTACAAACTTCAATATCTATGAATTGAATTGAATTGGAATTAAGTTTAGGTTCGTATAGCTAACTCGGGTAAATGTTTGTACGTAAATTAAAGCAGATTTGGTAAAGATTGAAAATTGCGTGGCATGAGGAGTCAGTACCAATATTTAAATCAGGTCTGAGAGTAATCTAAGGTTCGATATTCAAGTTCTGTTTTATGGTGTAGGAAGTAATACAAGTTTTGAATTGGAACCTTATAACTAATAGGCAACAGGTTAAAAATCGTAAAAATTGATACAGCTACCTAAAAAAGTAACGCTATAAGATCTTTGGGCAATGTCAACCTATTTGTTAGATGCTTACCACATAATATAGGGGTTTGCAAACTGTTACTAATTTAAAATTTAATTTTTATTTTATACGATTCAGTATATTCAGAATATTCAGTGATCTCTGTTCTAATTAAAAATTATGTTTTAAATGGCTCCTTCTTTTGAGGTTAAGGACCATCAGTTCATAATTTGCGTATTAATTTTTTTCAAATTATTTCTTAAAGTTCTAAAAGTAGCCAGTATTTGCAAAAAGTAATCTTAAAGTCAGATATTTTATTATATCAAAAAAATCGTCTTTGGCCCGGAATTCAAATTCTGTAAATTAAATATAATTCGACCTCTTATTAGTTTATAAATTGTTTAGATTTTATGAGTTGTTAAATATAAATAAAATTAAAATAAAAATAAAGTACATTTGACTCACAGCCCCAAGACAGTAGTAGGCCCCAAGACATATGAAAGGGGCCTCTTTAGAAGCAACATCTCATAATAAATTTTGGGTACGCTTATTTGTTCCCATTTCTTTGGAATTCATTATATTTCTAAAGGTATTTTGTGTAATCAAATTTTTAGTGGGTCATATCAAAAAAATTGGTATACTTTTATTATTCCAAATTATTCCATATTAGTTATTATGAAAAGATTTGTAACTTGACATTGAAATTTAATGGCTCTAGACTTCTTTTATATAATAACTTGACAGTAAAAACTTTCTGATCTATGCCTTGGAATCAAAATTATCCCATTAAACAGAAGCTTCGTTAGAAGAAGATATTAATGAAATAAAAAAGAATAAGCTTTAAGCGTTCAAAGAAAAAAGTGACTTAAATTCTATGCGAGGTCTTGTACTTTAATTAGTTCACAATCTCAATCTCACAATGTAAAAAATAAAATGTGCAAAAAGCAAAAAAAAAAAAAAAATACAAAAACTACACAATTTATAATCATGATTTAAGTTTTAGCTTATTATTATTTATAGAGAATTATTAATTAAGTTGAAGAATGGAATTGAATTGAAAATTTTAATTAGTGATTGCCAGTTGTGAATTTCTTAAATTTGAATAATAAATTTGTGTGTTGACAATAAAATTGAATCGAAAGAAAAATGTTAAATGAAATAAAATGCAAATAAAAATTTTAAAAAGCGTAAAATAATTTTACGATATTTTTCTACAAATTACAAAAATTGTACAAATAAATTTGCATTTATTTGTAATAATTTTTTGTTTAAAATTTTTTCGCTTATTTTGGTTCCTTTTAATTAACTGCATACGGAAAATAGAAGAAAAAAAAACAACCGGCAACAAAAAATTAAAATGAAAATAAATAAAATAAACGTTAAAGAAAAAGCGAAACGGAATCAATTGATTTTACAGAGATTTTTTAATGATGGTCATCTGAAAATTTATATATAAATATAAATTCGAACTTTAAATGAACAATGATGAAGAATGTGTTCATGTGCGTAGTGTCTCATACACGTATCTGTGTGTGTGTGTGCGTGTGTGTGTGTGTGTGTGTGTGTGTATACATATATATTTTCGAAATTAATCATATGCTTATAAGTACGTATTGCATAAATTAAATGCCGCCATAACAAAATTTCAGTGCAACACTTTCAGTATAATTTTGTCACTGCAGCCCATGCGCTATTTGTCATTTTCTGTCATGACACTGTGAATTAGTTATTGCCTTAAGTCTTGTTAAACATTTTTAAAATAATGCGGCAAAAATTTTTTTAAGCATTTTACAATTTTACACTTTTGCATAAAAGATAAATATGCTTCAATGAATGCTTTGCTGTTTTGTTGTTGCTATAAGTTGTGGCCAAGACAGAATTCTTAATGTATGGAAATAATATTTGTCTACAATTTCATTCATTTTATAAAATATATGATTTAAAATATTATGTTAAAATTTCCTGAAATTAGTGAAAATTTTTATTGAAAATTTATTGAAAATGGTCTATGGCACGCCTATAATAAAAGTCTAAATTGATGATGCCACTTTATTCTCAAGACAAATTTTCAAATGGTTTTTATTTTTTACATGTAAATTTTAAAAGTTTTTGTGGTGAAAGTTTTCTCTACTCTACTTTTCATGGAGCCTTGAGATCACTAAATAATTTGAAAATCAATTTTAAATCGGTTTCTAAAATTGTGTACATCTTAAGCGTATAATATACAATATAAAAAAAAAAATGGGCAGCAACATTAAAGGGGGAATATTTTTAAAATTACTTTTAAAAAAAGTTTATGGATATCGCATGCGATTTATGCGGTTCAGTTGGGAAAATTTTTGGAATAATCTGCCAGGCAATTTCTAACAATTGATTTAGAAATTGATATTGCTGCCAAGATAAGATAATTTAACAGAAATCGTATCAATTTTTCTTCTCTTTGATGAATTACATCCGTAAATGTAAAATATTTAATTGTAAATATAAAAGTAAATTTTGAAAAAACCTGCATTTTATATATTAAATTTTTTTTTTGTTTTTGATTGTTAAGAGGCGAAATATTTTGATAGAAGGAATAGAAATAAAAAATTCAAGAAAGTCGGTCTTAGCCGACTTTTAAATATCCTACATTACATTCTCATAAATTTCATTCGAATAGCTCTTACATTGCGCCTTATACTTTAATAACAAATTTACGTAAATGGGCAACAGACAGAGGTACAGACAGCCTTAAATGGAATAAGAAAGTTAGTCCGAATCGATTGGTATGATAAAAGTTGGATGCATCTAAACTCTCTCTGGGTGTTACAAACTCATAATACTTTACATCACAAGTAGTGTAAAGTATAAAAATAATTTGTGAATCACATTTGAAATGTACGTTAGTTTTAAGTACAAATCAAGTTTGGTTTAGTTGAGACAATTGTGAAAAATTGCTAATTTATGTCTACTTACAAAACTGTAACAACAAAAAAGTCATCATAAATATTAAAATAATGACAACGACCAAAAAAAAAAAAAAATCAAAAGGAAAAACAATATAAAAAAGTTCACCAACAAAAGGTAAAGTTTTGTTTTTGATTTTTTAACTATTTTCTTATGATTAACTTTAAGAGAAAATTTACAGATTTAAAAATAGGCAAGAAAAAAAAAACTGAAAACATAAAATATAAAACATAAAACAAGCAAGAAAGTTACACTTAGCTAAGATCCAATTTTGAATACCCATCATGATTGTGGACAATTGTTTACAAATAATCAAAGCGGAGTAAATAAAAAAAGAAGTTGAAAAAAGTGATGTAGAGAAAATTTGAAATATTATAACTTTAGATGGGCGTGGCTTGAATTTTTGTTTTAAATTTTACGTATGTTTTGTCATACATTTTGTCGAAACGAATCAATTTTATGAATTGTTTCCTTCTTTCTATTTTTTATGAAGAAATTACAAACTTTTAGTCTTCAAAAGCAAAATTGAACTGAATTGAATTGAATTTGGGGAATTTTTATGAACAATCAGCATATTTTAGCATAATGTTTCAGTCACAATTAATTGGAATATTAAGATAAGAATAAGAATAAGAATATTTTAAGACTTACTCAATACTTTAATCACTTGAAGGAGCTTTTTGAGTGCTTTTAGTAAAAATGGTTCCTGAGAAAACATTTTAACGTTTTCTAATTTATTTGTATTATTTTTTTGAATCAAACTGACCTCCAAAAATTTTTACTCAATTCAAGTGTAATGTCTCAATTTTCATAATATCAGAGAAATGTACCCATAGACGGGCAAAATTTGCTACATTTCGAACTTGATTAAATGTATTGTGCATTTTCTAGAAATATTTTGAATAATTTCAAAGAAAATGCTCTTAATTCGAATATTTGAATGGTGATATGAAATGCATAAGTATTCTCAGTTTTGGATTTGGATTTCTTACATTAAGTTACATAAAGGACATTTTATAAACGGCACACAAGTTTTCAATCAAAGGGACCAACTGACCGTTGAACTGATGAATGGACTAACGGATGAACTGACGGATGGTTTGACGGATGAATGAACGGACGGATGGACTGATAGACAAACTCTACTTGAGTGAGGGAATTATTAAAAGCAAAAAGTCTATCTCAAAAAAAAAAAAAAAAAAAAAAGAAAAGAAAACAAAACAAAATAAAAGAAAAAGAGGTAAAAGATGAAAATATGTTTTTATTATTTTCATATTTTCTATTTTATCGATTTAAAAAAATTTTTTATTATTGTTGCCCACCAGAATACACAAAACACGATCATATTTATGCAAAATGAGTAAATGTAGAGTTTTTGCACTTTAATTTTTTCTCTTTATTATTTACAATACTTGTTTTTTTAAATTTTTTTATTTTTCTTTTTAGTTCTCTTTTTTGCTTCTTGTTTTTTTTTTTTTTTTTTTTGTTGATGTGCAATATTTATAAAGAAAACTCTCTCACGATTACAATTGAAATAGTAAAAATGACAAATTTTCTTTGCCTTCTTCTTCTTATTTTTTTTCTTTATATCTTTCTTAGTTTTTTTTGTGTAACGACAAATGAAGTTTTTACATGGCAATACACGAAATGATTTTTTTATTTTTTGCTATTATTATTGTTATTCTTGTTATTGTTGTTATCTTTTTTCGTTTGTATGCAAAAGCTGTAGGCTTTTTTTTGCTGCTGCCGTTTTTTTTTTTTCTTTATTATATTATGAAAGAAGTACAATGGAGTAGTTTGTCTGTTGTGCAATGTTTTTTCTTTATTAGTTAGTTTTTTTTCTTTTTTCTTCTATTTGGTTGGTTTTTTGTTTTTTTTTCTCATTTATTTAGTTTTATTGTTTATTGTTGTTTATTTATTATGCTTATATGTTTGTTTGTTTGTATATAAAAAGTATTACATATATGTAAAATTATATGAAATGATATTGTGGGTGTTCAAGAGGTATTAGAAGTGGGCGTTAACTGTTGATGATGCAAATTCAAACTAAACATGATTTGTTTAAATAAAATACACTAAAAAAAAATAGAAAGACAAAAAGACAAACAGACAAACAGAGTGACAAACATTTAGAGAGAAAATGGCAATAACAGCAATAACAGTAATAGCAACATTATGCTTACAATAAAAAACATTGCAAACATACATGCAATAAATGCATTAAAGCTGACACATCGCATTGTTACCGTACATGCAATGCCCAAAATTTTGTGTTAAGTTGAAATTAAAAATAAAAAAAAAAATGCAATGCAATGCAAAAAAAAAAAACCAAGTGACAGTGAGAAAAAAGTGAGAAAAAAAACCTAAAAATAAAAGATGTAAGAAGCGACTTTCAAATACCCTACATCCATTTGTTTAATGTTAATAAAAAGTCGTGTAAATAAGTTACAAGGCAAAAAAGTTAAAATTTGTACTTAAATTATTTGAAAGGTTCGTTGTATGATTGGCTGGCCCAAAATGGGCTAATTTGGAATAAATTTGTTATTTTGTTTATATCACAATACAATAAAATCTTAATTTATGTTAAAATGTATTCAAAAATTGAATTTTTTATTCATCCAGTTTTTCTTTAAAAAAAAAGCATTGTACGATAAATATTTGTAAAAATGGACTGATTTGAACCAAAATTTGTTATAAATATTTTTATGTCGATATACAAGAAAATGTGAATTTTTGTTAAAATGTAATAAAATGTTGAACTTTTTATCTATTTAAAAATTTTTTCTTTGGAAAAAGAATTATACGGGAAATAGTTCTAAAAAAGGGACTAAGTTGAAACAAAATTGGTACACCTGAGCCCAATTTCTATTAAATTATTTTTTCACATAATAATTTTTTTTTTTTTTAAATAAGGCGTTATATGCAAAGTGGTTTCGAGAGTTCGTTTTGGTTCCTAAAACTATCCATGTTTCAAATAATTTTCTTTAAATATCTCAAGCTTTGTTTTCAACTCAACTTTTTCTGTGCATTACTAAAGTCTATACAAAGTTATCATACCTTGTAGCATATGTGGTGTAGGGTATACAAACCAAATGTAAATAAAAGACTCAATAAAAAATCTGGTAAAAGGAAAACATAAAATTATTTTAATTGATAAATAAGATTCGTTTAGTGTTAGTTCAAAGTGTAATATTTATAATATCTATGTCTTTGTGTGTATGTGTGTGCTTTATATATAAAGAAAAATTACTTTATCATACCAATTTTATTATTAATTCATTAATGACCACAACACACAATAAGTGACAAAGAATTATTTTCATGAATTTTTTTTTTTTGTTTTTGAACTTTTTTGACCATTTCATTGGCCATTTCATTTGTCATTTCTTTTTATGACATTTTTTTTTTATGTATCTCAATTTAAAAGAAGGCGAGTAAAAAATGAAGGGAATTCAAGTTCTATTTAAAAA
The DNA here is from genome assembly GCA_023089585.1 of Melophagus ovinus. Classification (NCBI taxonomy): domain Eukaryota; kingdom Metazoa; phylum Arthropoda; class Insecta; order Diptera; family Hippoboscidae; genus Melophagus; species Melophagus ovinus. The sequence goes on from JAKKIB010000190.1 coordinate 407,449, forward strand.
TTTTTTACAAGTAATTTAATTTATATTAATCAATTGCAGTCTCCAAATAAAATTTTGTATAAACTTCGATTTTACGAAAATAAGAAACGGATTTAACTACCATGAAAAGATTTATTTTCCATAAAAAGTTTCTCTTCATAAGAAAGGAAAATATTTAAAGAATATGCCTCTTTTGAAAAAATTGCTTAAATTTTTAATTTCAATTTTTAATAAAGCATAATTTTTGTATAACATTTAATGATAAGAATTTGAAAATATTAAATTTCATGTTAAGTCTATTGAAAATGAATTTTTTTTTAAGAATAGGTCCTTAAAATTACCCAAACTAAACTATTTCTAATAAGTCTCCCTAAAATATCCAAGAAATTTTGAAATTTATAGATAACACCAAAATAAATGAAACGATATATAAATGAATAAAGGGATTCAAATAGTTTCAAAAGTCATCTTTGAATCGATTTTACTTAAATCATTTTTGAATCAACTCATTTTATAATCAATTTACTTCTAAATTTAGAATATACATCTAAATCAATTAGAAAATAAGTTTTTGACTCGACTTTAGTGTAACTAACTCAAAATTCCTTTATTCATTCATTCGTGAAACGATTTGAGTTACTAGAATCGATATTATTAAGAAATAAACAAATTTCAAAGTTATCTGTGAATTAAAGTTCCTCGATTATAAAATTTGTAAGTAATTGTAAAACTTCTATACAAATGAACGCTACAAGTTTTCAGAAGGAAATATTTTACTTAAATAATTTTTTAATTATTTTTATTCATTCAAAAAATGAACTCTAATTTTAGAGTTTCTAATTTTTAAATGTCATTTTTCTTATTTAAATGTTTAATAAATATTTTGAAGAATAATTGTGAGCTTTACTGCTTAGAAAATGCTACAACTTTAATTCACAATTCCAATTTTGACAACTAATGAACTTTCACTAACTTTTGTTCAAAAAAAAAAAAAAAAAAAAAAAACAGAAAAAGACGATGGACATTAATCTGTAAAATATTGAGGTTTATATATATACAAGGTCTCTCCTATAGGACCCTTCTTTTTGGGCATGAATAATGACAAATAATGATCTTTGGATGATGGTTATAAAAAAGACACTTTTGAGATACACTAATTTGGCTGGTAATCTCATGATTTTAAAATAATAATTATGTGGCCAGATTGCAAGTGCATGGCCCAAATCTCTGGAATTAAGTAGACTACAGAAATTTTGTGTTTAAAGATCTTTATTCCCATACAAATCATATAATTTTAATTCTGTACTTGCGGCCTTAAAATGTTTGCTATTTCTTTGAAAAATTCTTATTCACTTTCTTGCCAATCTAATATAAGCATATGTAAAATTCACTATATATATATATAACGTCAATCTATTCTGAATACGATTTTATCTAATAATAAATCATTATATCCCAACGCGTTTACCAATTTTTTTTTCTAGTTTCTTGATCATACCAGTTTATTGATCATGCCAGTTATTGTAAATGGTTTGCATTTCACCCACTTTGCCACTTTCACATAACTATTATTATTTGATTGTTTTTATTATCGTTTTATTTTTTCTTTATATCATTGTTGTTGTTGTTGTTGTTGTTGTTGTTGATCTCATTGCATTTGCAATTGCAAATTGTTGTTGGACGAATTTAACATTTTAGTCGTTGTTTACATATAAAAACCGCTTTATTTTGCCATTTACATTCGTAGTCGCATTTGTGTTGCAAATCACAGAATCATGTTTTTGGGAGCTACTCCTCAATAAAAGACATTGACTAACTGGGCTATTTGCTTGACTGGCTGGCTAGCTTATTCATTCTTTGGCTTCTCATTTCTTTATGCTTTATTTCTATAACTTACACTACTAACTTTACAAGGTATAATGAGTAATACCAAATGTATGTAACAGACTTGTTATAGATTCATCCTTTAACATGTGGATCAATTCAATATTAATTCTTAAATTTAACGTTCTTTAACTGACCACATAAAATTCCAATTAAAGTTTGTTAAGGCAGCAGATTTTTCTGAAAAAATTATAGCGATTGAGTAAAATTTAATAAATGACATGGAGTAAGTTCTGACAATTTGAAAAATTGTCTTTATTTAAAAAAGAAATGTTCTATATAAAAAATTTTTTGTCATAGAAAATCCATGAGATTGAACAGCCTAGTTCAATTTTTTGAAGTACCTGCCACAAAATGAACTTTTCAAATCATTGAGAAACTTGAATTTTTTTTATCTTCCATTTCACATACTTAACTTCAAATTATTATCACTTTAAAAGAAGGATGTGTAGGGTGTTTAAGAGTCACAATTACTTACATGTTAACTCAATTTTATACATATATAAATTTTCCTTGGTTGATTATAGATGATGGTAGTAAAACTAGCCTATAATCTGGGGCTGGCAGTCTGACTGTTTAACTGAAAATATTTTTAAAAAAATATTTTACTTACTTTGTGGCTATTGTTGCCAATGCTGTTATTGTTGTTGTTGTTGTTGTTGTTGTTGTTGCTTTTGGATATCATGATGTAATAATATAAATGTATGCATATGTTGCTGTATTGTATTGTGCTTATTTGTCGTGCTTTAGTTTTATTATTTTTGCATTCGTTTATTCATTCGTTTACTTTTTTGCGTACAAATTTTCTACTCCCAACCACTTTAGACTATAAAACACATACGTACCAAGAAGCCAGATCTATAGCAAATGATGTTGTTATTTGTTACTATTTGTTGCTATTTGTTTCTATTGCTGCTGCTGTTGCTGCTACTGTTACTGTTGTCTTATTTCATGTTCCATATGCTACATGAGTGAAAGATAAAAAACGAAAGAGCAAAATGCAAACGCATAAAAAAAAGAAACAACAAAAGATGGTTAAGAAGGACTCCTTCTTTGTCTTGATCTCCTTGTATTTGGTTTTGTTGTTATTACTATTATTTCACCATTTGTATTAATTGTATATTACTTTCTATTAAACTAAAACTATTATAAACACTGAACTAACTTTACTATTTCTTTATTTTATATATAAATATAATTATAATGATTCAACCATTTATATTCACAAAACATGGGTCATTCAGTTTTCAAAATTGTTCTTTCAATATAAAATCGTTATGTAATGGGCTCATGGACACTATGGATACTCATAGTTTTAGACTATTTTAAGAAGAATATTGAATGAGACTATTTGAGTTGCCCTTAAAAAGCTAGTTGCAATGTCCATTCTTGTCCATTTTTCAGCTAAATTCAAATAAATATCTAAAAATTGCTTTCTATTGTTATTTAAACGATACTTCAAACAATGCTGGGACCTGAACCTGGGTTGACGTGGCAATTACTTTGAAAGTAATTTATGAAACTTTACCTAAAACTTTACTTAAAAATTTGATATTTCTTCTTTGGAGATTGTAAAGTTTTTCCTAAAAACTCCTTACTCCTTTCTACAAGCTACGCTGTGAACTGTTGACGTGGCAATCACTTTAAAAGTAATTAATAAAATTTTCTGCTAAAAGCTCATAAAAATTTGTTATTTCTTCTTTGGAGGTTCTAAAGTTTTGAAAGTTAAATTTTTTACAAAAAATATCATTTTGATAATTTATCTACCAGTAAGATTTAGTTAAATTGATAGAATTCCATATTAATTTTATAAAAATGTTGTGGATAAATTTAATCCTGTTAAAAAAGATACATAAGTACATCGTTATCCAAGTTTGGATACGATGGAGGCCTTGTACCTTTTGATTTTTATAGGAAATTTAACATAATTTAATCGCCTTATCTTATTTAAGGGGAATGGCCAAGTTTTTCTGTTGCAACAAGAAGCTACATTTATTATATCGCTGCCCTAGAATACTTCAAACATTGAAACGCCTTTCTGTAACCATAATTTTTTTTTTTTTTTGATATATCTTATCGAAAAATCTAGGCTTGATGTTTGGATTTACGTTTCACTAAAATTATTGTACACTTTGCATTTACGAGATAGGCTGGCTGGCACTACAGTATCAGACATTTTGACTTAATGATCTGTATTTTTTAAAACTTCATCGTATTACTCAGTTTTTTTTCGTATCAAATGGGCCTATCAAACTTTTTAAAAGAAGGCATTATTTCATTTGAAAAATTCTCACTTATTTTATACTTTTTTTTTTCTAAAAATAATTGAAATCTAATCTTGTTATTTATGCAACGATTCCTCTTCTTAGATATGGAACAAAGTGTAGATTTATTGATTCATGTGTTATAATTGCATATATGCCCAATCAGGTAAATGTAATAAAAGTATGTTCGTTATGCCTATATATTTTAAGTTTGTTCAGCTTCTGTGGCTTTTATTCAACTTTAGTAATATTTTTGTTATTGATGTTGTTATTGTTGTCTTTGTGGTTGTTGCTATTTTATATTATAAATGCCATTAAATTGGTTGCTGCTGAATTCACAGACAAACACCTGAATCTGGTTTTAACTAATTCAAAGTCCGATAAGAAATACAAAAACAAAATAAAAACAAAAAAAAAAACAAATTTACCACTCTGTCCCCTACGCCACCTTAACTGTAACAATACACAAATGAATTGTATTAAGAAAAAAAAAGGTGAAAAACTGAAAAAGCGGAGAAACGAAAATTGAAAAAATAGGAAAAACTAATTGAATTGAAAAAACGTTTGTACATATGTATAAATATAAGTATTTATAGGGTGTATCAATATAATTTATTTACCTAGGTATGTATAACACTAAAGAGAGAGAGAGAGAGAGAGAGAGAGAGAGAGAGAGAGAGATAGAGATAGAGACAAGTAGAAAGTCTTTTTCTTGTCTGTATTTTCGTCTATTCCAATTTTTCGTTTCAATTCGACTCCATTTGATTCTATTTGACACTATTCGATATCCATGTATACCGATGCCAACGACTTACAATTTAACCACAAATCTATATTTGTTATCTTTTGGGTTGTATGTCGATTTTGCAGCAGCCTAAGCATTTATAATCGATTTCTTTTTATATCCACCATCTAGAGATCGGCGGTATACTCACCTTATCATTTTATTTGTAGCACCTAAAAAGAATCTTTAAAGACTCAATAAAATATGTATATTCCTGATCAGCATTAAATTCTACATCGATTTAGACATGTCTGTTCATCCGTCCATGTGCATTAAATATTCTTCTGGTCACAAAAAAGGAGTTAGCGACCACAAATTTAGCAAAAATATGGGAAGTTCATATAAATTCTGTAATAAGGCACGCCCCTAGTGCAATATAAACTGAGAACACTTCGGTTTTCTTAATAAAAATTTACGGTTTTTCGCTCGTAACTTCAAAACTAAATTAGATAGAAAACTGAAATTTTGTACAAATGTTAAATGTTAAATATATTAATTTACAAATTTTTTATAAAAATCATGCAAATCAATTGCGTTTATTCCAAACTGTGCAACCTTAAATTATCTGTCTGTAAAATATCAAACAAAGTTTGGGTTTTGGGTATCGAAGAGTTGAACCCAGCCAAGTATAATTTTCTCACTGGTTCTTTTTAGTTTTTATATTTAAATTTTTACATTATGCACTTTTTGTTTCAATTTTGTATTAGTTTAGCTTTTTTCGTACACTTTATGTATTAACCGCACGAATAAATGCAATAACAGCAAATTTCATCGAAAACACTAACCTAAATATTTATTACATATACATATACATATATATAATACATAATTATACATATATATATATATATATATATGAGGTTGGAAATTGAGCGCCTGCGAAGGCTCATAAGCTTCAACTTATATTACGTTTATGTTGCTTGGTCTTCCAACATTGATTTGGTAAAAAAAGAAACTACCATATTAATGATTTATTTAGTTACCTAGTAATCTAAATTTAAAGTGGGATGAAATTTCAGGCCTACCTTGTTTATATTTTCTTATAGTCCTTTGAAATATACAACAAACCTATTAGAAGTTGGGGAAATAATGCCTTTAAATGATAGAAGCATAAAAACTTGATTAATCGGTTGTTGTCCTAGATATTTTTTAAGCCTAAAGCCGCTGGGCGCCCACAGAAATCATTCAAACTTATATAAAAAGCACTACGAAGAGAACAATTGATCGTCATACTTCAATACTTAAGTTTGTACTCCGATTTGTTTATGTATCACCTAAATATTAGATTTCTGCATTCTGCTTAATCAAAATTCGCGTACACTTAGCAGTCAACGTACTTTGGATTCATATTTTTATTAACATAGAGCAGAAAAAAAAGTTTAGTCATATTTGAAAGTTGTGTTGGAGCAAGGAGAGAGAAAGAAAGAGTGTTAGTGAGAAGAAGAGGGAGAGCGGGGAGTGGAGTAATAATATCTTGAGACCCAATTAAGAAATTTTGTAAAATTAAACCCATCTCCTACGTCCCAAAGAAATCAGAAACTGAAAACATTTATTCATTTAACATTCATTGAATTGCAGCACAATTTTCCAAAAGTTGTTTGCATGATCATCGTTACACAAATCAATGAATTAATGAAATAATTTGGTCGTATAACTCTCTCTGCAAATCAATGATTTAAAAAGAAAAAAGGAACAACGTTAAATGGCAAAGGGTGCAATGCGAAAACACCAAATGACCAGATTATTTAGATATTTCACAAAATTGTTAAATGGGTGTGTCTGCCATTAACGTCACGTAAGCTTCTTTAAGTTTAAAAAAGTCTTAAATTTATTAGTTTACATGAAACTGGAATATAATTCCTTTAATTGTTTTTATCTGGTTATTTTTATGGCAGCAGAGCAAGAGAGATAGAAAGAGAAAAGGGGAATGAAATGTGGATGATTGCCATGTGTTTTTTTTTTTTTTTTTGGGAGTATTTTCTTTTTTTGTCTATTTTAGTTAAACATGAGCAGAGTTCAAATTTTAAGTAATGAATGACACTTTATTAAAAATTTCTTTGAAGAGACGGACTTCACTGAATATACACTTCAGTACAGCAATCTAGCAAAATTTAATCAAAATCTTAGTATACCTTTTAAAGCAAAAATAGTGTCATTTGATTCTATTTGGAGCCTGATTTTTAATTTTCGTAAAATGTGCAATTGTAAAACTTTTATAGCTTTTTATAAGACCCCATTCATTTTTAATTAGAACGAAATAGGAATTGATAATTTTGAAGAGACTTTAATGGAATGGAATCTCCATTTTTTAGCATCATTCACTTTAGAATGTATGTAGAAAGTGTTATCAAATAAAATATAAAAGAAATAAGTTTTGATTGATTGAAGAACACTGTTATATTATGCTTAAAAAATGCGAAGAGTCCATTAAATATCAGAAAATGTAAACATGGTCTTAGTTGGAAAGAGAACTTTAAAATGAATTGATGTAGTTAAAATTTTGCTCAAAGTTTATTTGTAATTATATTTCTATGAGAGAAAATCTCCTCTTCTAAATGTTCTCCTTTTTAAATTAAAAAGTATTAAATTCGGGCAAAAAATTTCATGAAACTTAAAAATGGTTGAGCTCAATAGAAATAAATGAATAGATGAACTTAAATAGGCTTATATTGTTTAAGGAAGTTGTTTCAAAAGTCCACACAAATTTATTGGAATACAAATTACTCCAAAAAAATGTTTATCTGTTTTGTTATTTTCCTTTTTGATTATTCAGTTTTTTTTTTCTTGAACGCTATTTCTCAGAAAGTAGCGAGTATGGATTAGAAATGGAAGCATAAATTACCTAAAGGGCTTATGAAAATTTTTTGTTCCATTTAATTTAAATGTAAAATACAACAACAAGAACAAAAATCATGTTAACTTATAAGCCCCTTAATTAATTTTCATTTTATTTTTTTGCTTTTTCTTTGGTTTACCTTTCATTTAAATTTAATGTAAATTGTGCAGTTTTTGTCTTCTTTAATTTCCTTTGTCGTTTATTGATAGCAAATAATCTTAAAATGAGATACTACAAAATTTTAATTTTAATTGAAAGTTTCACATTACAACGTTCTAAAAGATTGTAATGTTAGTTACAGTCAGATAAAGTTGAAAAACAAAAAAAAAAAAAAAACAAAACAGAAAAAAAAAAAAAGAAAGCCTAACAAAAATAGTAAAAGATGGCGAAGAGAAGGAAACGAGGAAGTGACATTAAAATGGAGAAACTGCACAGAGCAGAAATTCCTTTCAAGCCATCAACAACAAATGAAAAACCAAAAATCAAACAAAAGCAAAAGAAAAAAGAAAGTAGGAAGGAAGGAAAGAGAGAAAACACAAAGTAAAGAAAAGGAATAACATTTAAGTAAACTGTTTGATAATTAACAACTAATCGTTAATAGTTTTTTTTAATGTTTTTGTTGGTGCTTTTCTTGGTTTCATTCGTTTAACGTTGAGTTTATTCAATAAAAACTCTGCTGTCTCAACGATTGTCATTGGTATTGTTATTGTTGTTGTTGTTGTTGTTGTTGTTGTTGTTGTTGTTGTTGCAGTTACTGTTAGATATCACAATGTCCTGATTTTGTAAATTTCAAGTATAAGCGTATTTACAAACTTACAATAAGCAGCAAAGGTCGCAGCAACGATAGCAATAGCGGTAACAAGGGCAACCAGTTAAAACAGTTAAAATGAATTTATACGACATTATTATGCCCTACAATATTACACTCCATCATAGATTCATAAACAAAAAGGACGCTATAAGTAAACGCTCATACTAGGAACACTTTGTTCATTTTCACTCCTGTAATTCTGATATCAAAGTGGCTCTGCATGATTGCTCTAAAGAGTGGTCGCTAAAAATGTCAAAAAAATTTTCTAAGTAATAGAGTAAGATAGACATTTAAGTATCGGTGACAATTTAGAATCATTTTTAGGCTACACTAAGATGCCCATTGTTTTGAAAACCTTACTTGGCCGAAAGCGAAATTTTGCAATTAAATGGACCATGCAATCAGCCTTTCCGAACTATTCAAGACCTGGATTGTTAACAAAGCAGATTTTGCTTAGTATTTTATTGGATTGGAAGAGCTGTCCCAGTTAAGTATCATAGTTAAGTCGGCCATTTACGCCTTTTAATTTGACTATTTAGACCAAGATTGGAATGGTTTAATAAGGAAAGAGGTTCTTTGTACAACTCGCAACAAATGAATACAAGTTAATTAGAAAAATCTCAATAATTCCATCCATCCATACAGCCTGAATCTTGTCAATCCATCTGGGTTCATCTATCACTTGTTTCGGTTTCTTCAAAAGCCTTTTAAACATAAAATTATTTACCAATGAAAACGTTCTCTCGAATAATGCCAAAAAAGTCCATTAATCAATTATTCTACATATTTTTTCTATAACCACGTTAAATAACAGAATGACCACGTTTGTTCGTCTTTATCAGCTCGAAAAAGTTTTAGGTAAATTTTTTTTTACTTTCAATTCATAAATAAATAACCTATAAAATATTGGAATGAAAAACAGAAGAAATGAAGACAACAACAATAGCAACATCAACTACAACAATAATAATAATAATAATAATAGAGCACAATGACAACAGTTGCAATCGGAGTTTTGGAAAATCTTCTAACACTGAATTTCTTTATTGTTGTTAGTTAACCAAATTACAAAAAAAAAAAAAAAATAATAGCTGTAACAATAACAACAATAATAACCAGGAGGGTATTTAAAAAAACTGAAAAACCGTCAAGCTCGCTAATCGTAAATCAAATATTTTCTGCTGCTGTTGCTGCTTTTATATTCAAATTTTCTGCCAAACAAAAATAAAAGCCAAAGCGGACATAGAAGTAGAAGTAGGAGTAAGACAACAGCAACAACAACAACAACAACAACAACAACAACAACAACAACAACAACAACAAATAGCAATAGCAATACTAACAAATAATAAGAAATCTAAAACAATAGAAAATGAAAAAAAAAACATTTTTAAGGTCAAATAACGGGTTTAGGTGGAATCTTGACAGCAACATTCGCCTTGTTACTGACTTGTTGCGTTTTGTTTGTTGTTTTTTTCTAATTTTTACAACAACAAGATAATCTAATATTTTATCTATCTCCTTCTACCTGTTTCACTCTTCTAACTTCTCGCTTGTAATCTCAGCATTTTGTTCCTTCATCTATTTCTAAATCTTTCTATTTCTCTAGCTTTCATGTATCTATATCTCTTTCTATTTCAATAGAAGTGTATGTTGTTGTTATTTTTGTAAGTTCAGCCAATCGTCCATTGTAACGCTTTGGGTCGCATTACGACGCATCGATATTAATGATGGCTAACGGATTTTTTTCTAATATTTCCCTATTTCCATTGTCTCTCTATCTCTTCATACTTCTCACCAACTAGACATACATACATACATACATACATACATGGACTCACTCATCCAAAATATATGGATTTTATTTAAAAAGCATTTTCAAGTTTTTCCTTAAGGTTTTTTTTGGTTTAATCAAAAAAACAAAAAAAAACTAAAAAAAAAGAAGGAAAAAGAATGCAAGAACAACAATAACGAACAAATTCTGCAATTGCTGCTGCTTCTCATGATTATAATGATGATGATGATGATGATGAATGATAATGATGATGATGATGATAATTGTGATGGCAATGATGATGTGAAATTTTAAGAGTTTTTCATGATTTTTATGATCGTGTTGAGATTTGTTTGCTCTGTGGCCATTCAAAAATTGATTGTGCGGAACACAAGGCCATAACTATTGTTTTTACAAAAAAGACGAAAACAAGAAACGCAAATAAATAATGTACTAAAAACAACAACACAACATACAATAACAAAATAATGTGATTATTAAAAAAAAAAAAAGCAAAAAAATATAAAAGAAAAGGAAAAGCAAGGGAGGAAATAAAACTGAAAAAGGAAAAAGAAAAATTTTTAACAGAAAATGTACAAAACCATAAAAAGTACAAAAAAATAAAAGGTAACAATAAAAATATAAAAAGTCGGCCAGACCGCTTCTGAAGCATCCAACAGCGCATTGTTGTATAAAAAATAGCGGACAAGATAAGAAAAGATCGATAAGAAAATTTTTTTAAAAGAAAGATGATTGTAAGAAAAATGGCCTAATTTTGATTATATTTGAAATAATTTCGAAAACGATTTTAATTCAAAATTCATATAATAACTTTTCATAATATGAAATATGGGAAGGGATCATAGATCGATGATGCGAATCTAATCATGTTAAATAAAGGTGGCTTTTGCATCAAAATTCAGATTCAGATTGTCTGCGCATTAAATTTTATTAAATTTTTATTTATCTCTACTGTGGCCTGAGAACTAGATATGAGAAAAACTTATGAATATATAAACGAACAAGCAGGCTTAAGTTTATCCAAAAAAGTGACGCCAAGTGTTTTGGTATAAAGAAAAAATATTGGAACTATCTCAGGGCTTTTTGATACAAACTTAAAAAATTATGTGTTGTGTATAAAAAAACGCATTCCTAAGTCATACCTAAAAACGTCTATAAAGTTAGACAAATAGATAGATAGACAGTCAGACGGACAGACAGTCAGATAAACATACATATCAACATCAATTGTTTTTTAGTGGAATACATATGTAGCCATCCACGAAAGAGTACTTTCAGGTTCAAACAATTATTTTTGTTACGTTGTTATTATTGTTGTTGTTTTGTTGTTTTGTTGTTTTGTTGTTGTTGTTACTTTTTTACCTTTCGGCATTTGCAGTGAAATTTTGTTTTTTTTTATTTTTTGTATTCTCTTTTACTAGAATAATAATGCGATTTGTTATAGAAAACAGAATAACAACAACAGCAGCAGCAGCAGCAGCAGCAGCAGTAGCAACAGCAACAGTAACTTTTAAAAGAAAACCATAAAAAAAAATGTGGAACAAGGAATAAGAAAAATTTGAAGTAACAGAATTGTTTTGCTTTACTTTAACTTTAACTTTAACTTTAACTTTTACTCCTCCTGCTTTTCATCGTATTCTTATTTTTTAGTTTGCAATGTTTGAAGAATTTCTCACACAAAACATATTTATTATTATTTATATTTATAGATGTGTTGTTGTTGTTGTTGTTATAGTTGTTGTTGTTGTTGTTGTTATAGTTGTTGTTGTTATAGTTTTCAATATTTTATATTGATGATGAGTGCATTCTCTAAACCAAAATGACAGCAATTGTTGCTGCCGTTACCAAACCTGCTGTTACTCTAACTCTCAGTCTAACTTTAACTCTAACTCTAACTTTAATTGTAACTGTAACTGAAACTTTAGCTGTATGATAGTGGCGAAAGTTATATCGGCAAAAATATTTTATCATAATTTTCATAGGGCAACTAACAAATGAAATGAACTATGGAACTAAATCAGCCAACTAGCAAACGAAATATAAAAGCAAAGCAAACTGAAATCAAAGAAAAGCAAGGCTTAAAACAATTCCATATTTCTAATTAAACTGATGACGTGGAAAGGTCACGTTTCAAATTGAAAACCCTCTGGACAAATAATGTCATAAATGAAAAGTGGATTCTTATTGCTTGCAATATGTTGTTGATTATATTTGTTTATTATATATGCTATTGTTTTTATTGTAATTGTTGTTATGCTTATTATTATTTGAAAAAATTAAAATTTCTATAAGTCTTTTGTGAGCTTGACTTCTAGAATAAAGCGCGCAGTTGGTGATCGCATTAATCAAAAAAAAAAAAAAAAAAAAAAAAAAACGGTAAAGAAAACGACAAACAGAGAAATCAATTTTTCATTTTACCCATTTGCCATTTGTTCTACTCATGGTTATTGTTATTGGCATTTACTTGAAATGAAGTTCAATATATTTTGGATAAATTAATGAAAAATTACTGAAATATCATAAATAAATTAAAATTTTTCTCATTCATCATGTAAATTATTTTCACATAGAAAAAAAATTGTTTGCTTACTCAGTTAATAAAATGGAATATTTTTATGTCAATTCAATATATTTCCATTCATTTATTAAAATGATTTAAAACATTTGGCCAATTGGCAAAATTTTTCTTTATTTTTTATAAATAAATTAAAGGTCTCGCTTTTTTGTTTTTTTCTAAGCATTTTTAAATGAAATTTGTTATCTAGGGATGATTTTAAAACTTAGATATCATGCTCTGGAAAATGAAAAATATCGAATCATCACGATAAGTCCAATTATTATAATTGTAATGCCTTGTTTTATAATCGTTTTCTTGAAGATAAAAATTTACAAAAAATTTCTCGAAATTTTGTAGCTGCAATTCATACAAAATAAAATTCCATCTCAAATTTAGATCTGATTAGATAATCACTTTTTGTATTCACTAACTTTTAATAATTTTTTTTTTTTGTACTTTTACTTTGCATTCTATAAATTTTACGATTTAAAGGCTTTAACAATTTAATTTTGTTAGAAGAAATGTTCCATACTGTCCATATAAAATGGCCTTTAATTGCCTTAATTCTTCTTCTTTAATTTTTTTTGACATTTTATTATAAATTTTATTTTAATTTCTGGCACTTTAGAAATATTTAGCAACAAAACAGAAATATTTTTCAAAAATTTTATATTAATTGGATTAATGTATCAATACATGAATAATAATTTTGAAGCCACTTTTATTACATTTATTATAAAAAAGCATAAAATCTTAGCACCTTAAATCTCAAAAATTCTATACCTGCTTAGTTTTCCTTGATCCAATTGGAAAATTTTTGCATGAACTTAAATAAATTTCAATTTATGATAACTTCAGATTAGTTTTCTTAATTTTTATATCCTGTAACGTTATTGCGAAAATCTATTTGGCGTAACATGCCATGTAACTTTAAAAATTTTAAGGCATTTTTTTTCTTTTTGTTTTTTATAATTTTAATTTCCTTATTCTTTGAATTGAATTGAGCTGACTTGAATTGAGTTCTATAGAATACAAAATACACTAAAACTTACTTGATATAATATCGACATCAAATAATGTAACATGACAAAAAAAAAAAAAAAAAAAAATATAGTAAAATGTATCCGACATTAGAGAAAAATTTCATTTTAGAATTTCAATTTCATTTTTTATTCATAATATTGAATTAGTTGGAAATTGAAGTAAGTGTTAGATTATAATTGTAATACAGATTGATTGATAATAACTTGTCTAATATATTTTGTTTAATAGAATTGATATGGCTTAATTAAATTTTCAAAATAATATTCTAACAATTTTGAAAATATTTACCTAAACTATTTCAAATTGTCTTTTGCTTTGATTTTTGAAATGATCAGATAGTACATAGCAAAATTTATATTTTAGTTACAAATCGTTTCATAGTACCCACCAAAATGTATAAAAAATAAATCACTTCATATGGCATTAAGTGAAGAATTTTTTTTTTTTTAATGGGAAATGGTAAATCTCTGTTCCTACACAAGCGTAAACTTTCTTTTTATAAAAAGCACGTAATTGTCCATTTAGTTGTACTTGAAAGGACGTTTAGACATTTGTAATATGAACGTTTAAGAAAAAGTAAAGTAAGAAATTTAGTTAAGTCTAGTAAAATGAAATGAAAAAATAAAAAAGTTTGAAAGAAAAATACCAGAAACGATTAAAATGAAATAAAATACAAAAAAAAATTGTAAACTCAAATTATTTAGTTTTCAGTCTTTAACGTTTTCAGTTTTGTAGTTTTCAGATTTTCATCTTCTACCTTCTTCCATCCTTTTCGTTTTCCGTCTTTCATCATCAGTTTCAATTAAAGCGCAATTTCAGTTTCAATTTCAGTCAGTTATTTATTTATATGGAGAGTGACGTTTATACTCTCCTGACACTCATTTTATTTGAATGAATATGAATGAACTTTATTATTATTGGTACACTTTAAATTACTTCAGACATTTTACATATGACTTTTCTTTATTTTTTTTCTGACTTTGCTTTTTTTTTTCTTTCTTTAATACGAAATTTTGTTTTTGGACGGTAGCGTTTTTATTTAAAAGTTTTCTCTGCTCTAACTTTTTCTTCATTTTTTTTTTTATATGAATTTATTTTTATTATTATTTTATTATTATTTTTATTATTATTATTATTATTATTATTATTTTCTTTTGGATAGCTCAAAAAAATGAAAACAGAAATGTTGCCAGGATACTGCTATCAATTTTTGTTACTTTTTCTCATATTTTTCTTTTTGTATTTTTATATTTTTTTATAAAAAAATTTTTTCTATTCAATAGACCTCTCATTTAAATCGACAGTCATCTAAGCTAACCGGTATAAAGCTGTTTAAGTATAATCAAATTCACGCTGAACAATTTTTCTAATGCTTTTTCTAGTTTTCAGTTTTTATTTTCATTCATTTTATAACTTTTTATAGGGGAAATTAGAAGATACAAACAAACAACCTTGGCAAGCAATTACATATATAAAAATATATTTATATAATAAAATGTGCTTTTAATTTGTTGTGTAAACGGTTTTTTTTTTCTTTTTTGGACATTTTTTTTCCTTAGTTTCCTTTTTGTTTGCTTTTTTTCCGCCTTTTATTTGACGTTTGTTACATTTTGGCGCAATGTGTCTTACCAATATAATTTAAGTTAAGTTAAGTGTTATAAAACAATAATCTAAAAAAATATTTGTGATTTATATTTAAATGAAATCTAGTTAATATTTCTTCATCTATTTGTGTCAAATATTATATAAATAAATTTGTGTAAGAAATTTAAATAGAATTTAATTGTGTAAAGTGCTTATTTTTTTATAAAATTTGAAAACATTTATATGAGAGATTATTTGAAAAGAATTATACTTTTAATAGCTCGTTCGTTGAGCTCTGTGAGCTCCTTGAGCATAAAATGGCTTATATACAAATATTTCTGTGGCCATTGTTAAAGGTAAGTGCTTTTTGGAAATAATTTTATCAAATCACTAGATAATTTTTTTCAATTTCTATACTCAATTGTTCCTGGATAAATTAATGAATAAAATCTAAATAGTGAAACCTTTTTCTAACTGTATTTCGACTACTTTTTGGAACTTTCCGATTATTACAAATCGACGCATAAAATTCTTGTCATCTTATTTGAACAACTTTAAATAGTGCTCTGAAATTTATTATTTATATTCCTAGCATTTAGAGAAAGAGCCACCTCTTTTTTCACCTCTTGATTCATAATTGTCCGCTCCAGTTAATTGAAATCAGCGGCTTGTTTGCCTGCTCATCAGAGAGAATTTAAAGAATTGTACCAAATGAAATTTGATCAAAACTTACTAAGTAAGAAAATTTTTTTGGAGCTTAGCTGGATCGAATCACCTGTGGAACCATGCTTCCACTTCTTTGAATTATTTCTATTATAAGGATGCTGGCGATAAGAACATAAGATGACCCCAAATCGTGATTTTTATACCTAAACTTTATTCCATACTCAGATCTGACTCAGTCTGATCTTGTAAAAAGAGTTATTTTTTTTTTGTGTTAAATTTCAAATACAAATTTCATAAGTTCCAAAATCAACTTAGAGTGCTTTTCTTAGTTTTCACATAAAACTTATTATTTAACGAGGTTACGATTACAAAGGATTTTTCCTTTGTTTTTTTCCTACGTTGTCTAATTTCATAGATTTTGAATAACGGTAGTTTAATTATATTTAATGTGGAAGTTTTCGGTGAGCAATTTTAATGGTATTTTGTGATTTTATTTGATGAAGCAAAACTTCTAACATTTATCAATTCAAATAAATATGCGGCCAATCTGTTCCATATTATTTTCACTTTTCTATTTTCTTACAAATATCTACATACTCTTTTTGAAAGTGAAAGTTTTACTCTTTGTTCCTTTTTAATTAAATAAAACATTAAAACTTGCCCTGTAACATTTTGCTTTAGATTAATAATTAAAAAAATTTGGCAACTATTAATACGATTGTTTTAAGGGAACACATTTTTCAAAGAGGACACTTTTAAACAAATTTTGTATTAAAATAATTTCACAATACAAGACTTATATATAAAATATGATTTTATCGTGAAAATGAAAGAAATATCTGGAAAAAACTATGCATCGCTAAAAAAAACACGCCCAGAAAGCTTATGCCGCATTCTCCTATTTTGGATATCTTGATATCAAAAATACATTAGTGCTCTCAAAAACTGAAAAAACCTAATAAATATAAATTCGGCAAATAATAGAACAGATTAATGGCTAATATGTGTTCTATATAAAATTGTGGCAGATCTTGACCACTTTTTTAAGCAAAAAGAAAACTTTACTTTCAAAATGACTCAGTACAAACATTCAATCACTTGTTTAAATATCAAGAAAGTATTTTTACAAGTGATTAAAAATTTCTATTTAGAGTTATAAGTTGTTTTGTGTATGCCTCTATTAGGTCGCCCCAAAAGTAATTTGAAGTAATTTTGACATTCATGATTCATTAATATTTCAATGGGCAATTTTAGTCCAGAGTCCCTTGAAATGTTCACAATAAGAAGCTATTTTACTTTTTTCTATCCTACAAGGTCAAAATTTTGGTGTAAATAAGAAGACGATTATCCAATTACGGATAAATGGGCTATTTTTGTCTTTGCGGTAGTGTCGTAGCTGAAAAAAGTCTTAAGAAAAGCATAAACATTTGAAAACAATAACTGAGGCCACTTTGAGATTAGCTTCGGCTTCATGATCAATGAATTTATTTACTTGGAAAAAGAACTTTTTCGAATGATCTAATATTTCTGCTCTGTATAATTTGACGTGCATGTCTTTCGTGACTGAATGCGGTGTTATGGGCTTATTATTATATTTGTTATTGTTGTTGTTATTATTATTATCATTAGTCATTGTCAGTTAAACGTACTTTCATTGCACGTATTTATTTTGATTAACTTTTGTCAACAAAACTTTAACCAAATTACACCGAAAGAAATAAATATGAATGCAACAGAATGAAAGAGCAGGAATGTGATAGAGCAAGATAATCATTTAAAGTATTCATATTTAACATGCCTGATTGCATATTTGGAGTGGAATTTTAATATAATTCATATACCATGAACATCAGGCACTTCAGTCACATAATACACTAGTTTTTATGGTACATTGTGCATGTAAATAGTGTCATAAAAATATTAATAAATAAATAAATCGTTTGCACTTTACGTGGCACTTGTAAAAAATTATTTTTAATTTACACTCTCTTATTAAAGGTTACGATATTGTTATGGCATTTCATGAAACATTTCAACAGGAAATTCTCCTTTTTTTCATTTTTCCTTTTTCCTCTTACCTTTTTATTTTTTTTTTTCATTTTAAATGTTATTGTATGACGAAAGATATAAGAAACTTTTTCATTGTCTTTTGACATTAAGTTATTTTAGACCATTCTTTTTAATTAGTAGATTGAGCTTACTCACGGCGTATGAGTATTCAACAACAAATATTACGTATACGTCTTGTTGGTATATTTAATTCGGGAAGTCACTCTACGTTTCAAATACATTTAAATGTTTACTGATATGATCAATTTTTATTTATAGAAAATGAGAATTTTTAAATGCATGAAGGATAAAATTTATTATGATTTGAAATTGTCATATTTGGAAAGGTACTTTAACAATTCTAATTTAATACAGTTTGATTCAAGAGTATATTGATTAAAATTATCATAAATTATTATTAAAGAAAGAATAATAAAGTCAGTAAGTAAGTTTTGTAATTAGGCCTTTGCAACAATTCAAAGATCCCATAAAATAACGATTGCTGAGGACATCTCACAATTTGTTTATATGGCCAATATAAAAAAGACAAAATTTGAGTCTTTTTTAAGCATATATTTTTCAGATATCATATGAAAAGTTTTAATATATTTGATGGGTATTCGTGCTGGTCTAGCCAGAAAATGCCTAAAACAATTCATGTCGTATTCTTTCTATGAATCTGAATTAACCAGAGCTTTGAATTCTGGAGAGTATTATATTCAATTAACCATTTCAGTTGAAGAAATTTAGAGTTTAGGCTCATATTTTTTGGATGATTGCATAGATTCCTGATACTTCATTAATAATTGCCTTAATTTATAGGGGATAAACTCTACAATCATATCTAAACTATCAAATTAAAATTTGATAGAAATGTTGCATATTCAAAAATGGCCGAATATTGCATTCGAGTTCTTTAAGAAAAATCATGTTGTTTACTTTTCTCTCTTACATAATTAGACGTATCGTTAGTTGAAATTTCAGTTAAAATTTAGTGAAAATATTCACTAAACTATTACATGGCAATGTTGATGTATTTACTTGAAAAATGTTTAGGCATTTATTCACAAAATAATCTTAAAAATATTATAATTATTTTACAATATACAAACATATATAAACATTTGCTTAACATGCTCAACAGAATCTAATATTGTCGTGTTTTAATTAGAAGAAAGGATTATTCCTTAAAATTCAGGGCATGCAATTTTTTTTTTTTTGTAATTTTTCTTTATAATTTTTCTTTCCATTGTAATCGTCATGCAAGATTCACAATTAACATGAAATTATATGTAATTTTCAAACATGTTATACAAAAATACACGACTAATAAATCATCAACTGTATTCCAATATATAATGAACAACAAGGTGTATTATAAAAAAAAAAAAAAAAAAAAAATTGAAAAGATTTGTGTTAAAGGTTGAAACTTTTCATTGTTCAAATCAAATGGCAATGATGCATTTTTAATTAATGAATCATTGAACGCCACATGAACTCAAGGATTAAACGATTAAAATAAATTAAACGATAATAATTAATGAAAAAGAAAAAAAACAAAAGAACAATGAAGGAAGTATGTACAAAAATTATAATTAAAAATTCTATACGTAAGAAAATGTTCTCAAACATGAAGAAAAATAAGAAATTACAAATAACATAAAATGTTAACATTTGCTTTGTGTTAAGGTCTTACAAAAAAAAAAAAAAAATCAAATGCTCAAAAAAATCTGTTATTTAAGGACCTTTTTAGTTACAAAAATTAGAACTCATGTATTGGAAAAACTTTGTGGGATAGCGGCAATCAAAGGCTTTCAAAAAATAGTTTTTAGAGAAAATTTCTCATGAATCTGGGGCTGCCCATCTAAATAAGCATTGTTGCCAATTTTCCCTTCATAATAATCGGGATGTGAAAGTTTAAGTATTTTTATGGGCACAAATTAGCTTTTGAAAAGAAAGTAAAATTAATTAAATGCCACACCTTTCATGTAACGTAAAATTCTAAGTAATAAATAAGAAATATAACCGATAATCGGGTAATATTGACGATTTCAGCGTACAATAATGCTTTAAAATTAGAGGGAATTGCCTGTAAAATTTTACAGGCAACTTCTACTAATTTTTTTTTTTAAGAAAATTTTTATACTCTTTAAAAAGCATTTTCCTTCATCACATTTACTGAGTTATTTTATAAAATTTCATTTTTAACCAGTAACAAGTTTACAATGCATAATCGAGGCACATGCAAGTTCTAAATATATTTTCCAATGAGTCAATATCACTTTCCATTCTATTTTAAAACTTGAACTTTCTTACAGTAAAGGACTCTTTTTTTATATCCATAAACATACAATAAAAAAAAAAATAGCTTTTTACACATACAAATGGACAAATATATGCAAATATTTATATATCCAAGGTAACCGTAATGAATGAATGAATGAATTTCAATTAAATCATTTAAATGTTAGTGGACTTTGTCCGATTGCAGAGCTAATTTGTATATTTTACTTTTGTATTTAAATTTCATTTAGCTCTTACTTCATTCACTGTTCATTTATTGAATTATTTAACCAATGTTCTCGTAACAGACCAGAACTTCTAAAATATTATTCACTTAAAGTTACTGTTAGGACTATGTAACATGTAAATTTGTATAACACATTGGTTAAAAAGTTATTGGGAACTAATTAAGAAATATTAATGATTTTTTTCCAAATTGTTCAAAAATTTGTCTGTTTTAATTAGTACACGCTCCTTTAAGAGTTCCCAAAGTGTGCCAAAGTGCCGAAGGTTACTTATACTTTACCTTACTTATACCTTTCTTTTCAAAATAGAGTCGTAACTTCTGTAATCACTTCTTCATTTATGCTCAACTTTTTGCTCTAAAACATTTTGTTATTGTCTATAAAAAGCTTATTGTCAGTGGTGGGTTAAAATTCGGAGAGTCTGATGATTGGGAGAACTAAGTGAAGCATAACACTTTGCCACAGACTCTTTTGGTAAAGTACTACTTTTTGCTTTATCAGGGATATGTTTTTTTAATGGACTTTCCATTCGTTCCATGTAAATAAATTCTATAGAAATAATTCAGCTGATTCAAATTTGACGTCCTATAAAATAAGACTTCTATCACCTTCCCAGATAAGTTTTAACCTTTTGCATGCCATTAAAAACTTTCATTGTCGTAGATTTTTCATTTATTAAATACAATTGCTTCAAACAGTTTGAAAGTAACCGGCACATGTTGAAATTTTCGTATTAAAACTTAAGTGTAGGACTTATTGGTTTTTCTCAAATAGACGATATCTCAGAACACTCACTCAGGACATGGCTTTGCAAAACTATTTTGTCGATTTTCTTTTGCATATTTTTTTAATTGGGCGCTGATTTTGTCAAATTCTTTTTCCGTACATGAATTGAAAGGGCCATTTATTGAAGGCTTTCCCAATATTAAGGGATCCCATTACTTTTCCTTTAGGGGAAATTATTATGTAACTAATCTCTTGTTTTTTTTTTTGGAAAATCATAAAACTGAGTTAACTTAAATTACTGTAACTTGTAAACTAATTGTCTGAATTTTCTTTTGAGCCATTTCAAAGGAATCTCATATTGCCATTTGTATATCAAATCGTCAGCTTATTGACCAATATGTTCTATGCATATGGCATGCTTTATATAAGTAAATTTATTTATATAAATTTGTAATACATTTAAATGTCTAATGAAATTTTTTTTGTTGTTTTAGTTTAACATTTGTTATGGACTCTATCACGGTTGCTAAGCATTTGCATTGCATCTGACTAACATGGTATAATGGCCAACATATGGTCAAGTAACAATCAATGAGCATAACACATTTTTATAAACGGTCAGTTGGTAGGTCGTTTGGTCAGTTGGTTGAACGGTCGCTTGGTCGGTCATTCATATACGTTTATTGGCAATACAAAAAAGAATAAAAGAGAGGAATAAACAGCAATCAAAATATTTTTAAAAGCTTACAAATCGAGCATTTAGCCAAAATTTAACATTTCACATTTTACTTTTTTAGATTTATAAATTTGTATTGTTTTGTTTTGGAGTTAAGTCCCTAAAATCCAAAATAATTTGAATACCACGTTATGGATAATTAATGTATGTGCGACAGAGAATATAATTAAAATGCGAAATTATAATTATAAAATAAATAAATTGAATTATTCGTATGGAAATAATTTTTCAATGATTTAAAATGTTAGATGTTTTGAAAAAGCAAAAAAAAAAAAACAAAAAGACAAAAGAAAAGAAATTACAAAAATTAAAAAATTAATTGTTTGTTCATATGAAATGTAAGAGTTAAGAGAAAATTCCTCCCCCAAACAAAAAAAATTATAAAATTATTTGTTAGTGAAACAGTGGCATATTTAAAAATGCAATCTGAAAAAGTTATGTAGAGAATACTTTCATAAAATATCTAAAAAAATATAATTGAAAAATAAAATTGAATAAAAAAAATTAAAGAAATAAAGAATTATCCATTAAGCCATAAACCTCAAAATAAACATTTTATGATAATTTCTCACATGATTTTTTCCAATCACCTCACCAAATAAATGCCTAATAAAAGCATATAAAAAAGAAAAAATATAAAAAAAAAGTAAGGTATAAACAATAAATAACTGTTTCTATTTCTGGTTATGGCATCATGCAAATTGAACATAATTTTCATTTAAATCAATATCATTTTAGCAATGTAACGCTTCCGTGGTTGTCCTAGTCTCTTCCAGCCTTCCAGCCTTCCAGTCTTCTAGTCTTCTAGTCTTATAGTCTATAGTGATATATGATCATATACGATTCTATTGCCTATTGTGTATTTTATGTTTAACTATTTTTCATTTTATGCAACCAGAACTTAGAGATTGAAAATACAATTATTTGGTCAAGATGTTTTGTAACATTCAGAAAATTCTTTCAAATGAAATTCTCCATTGATTTATTCATGTTTGTGTATCTGGATGTCTGTTCTAAACATTTTCTAGGTGGCCAAACTTCAAAAGACATTATTAAAGTTGTCAAAGGCATTATAAAGTCTTGCATAGAAAATTTTAGTATTAAAAATTGATTAAGTGAGACATGTTCAATGGCCACGGTCAAGTGTGAATATCTATTCCATTACCAGCAATTGGCAAAAGGCATTGAAATTCAAACATTATAATTAATCAAAATAAGGTATGTCCACAAATTGAACAAATCGCCCAAAGTTGCCCAAAATCCCCCAAAATCATTCAAATCAGATTGTACGACTTCAAATTATCACTTTTTGAATCTTTTAAAGTTTTCTTTTATTAATTGATTGTTTGCCATTCAATTTATTACAATTTAAAACAACGAAAACTTGTCCAGAATCTTAATTCATTTGCCTAAAAATGTCGAATATTAGTCACGCCTATTTAAACATATGATGCCTAAAACTTTTATCTATATTTTATTTTACATTTCTTACCAATTACTGAGTTAATTACATAACTTAAAGCATTAAATGAAATTCTTGTTTGAACATTTCAAATATTGTGCTGGATCTTCCATTTAACTATGTAAAAAATTGTTTACCGATTATCGATTATAAATCGATAATTTTTTCTTGTTATATACAAATTATGGGTATGCTGATTAGTTAAAACGCAGTATCTAGTTAATAGGTATCCAAGATTTGACTTTAACTAAATGTCAATTTTTTGTTACTCTCTTTTCATTTTTCTTGGATTTTTTTTTTATGCCATGTGACCAACTTTTTTTTTATGATACCATTTACATGAAATAAATATTTCTTTTAGAAGCATATTTTTAGTATTTTTAATATGCCATGATTTATTCAAATTGCTACAAAATAAAATAGTTGCTTTTTCCTTTTATGCTTTTTCCTCTAACATAGATTTTCTCTATGCATTATTTTTTCTATTGTTATTATTATTATTGCTATGTCTTATGTATTTACAAGTAATAAGCGTAACATTCGTGTGAGTTTGTAACATTTTACCTGTATTTTATTCAATTTGCTCTCTCTTTAGCATTCCTTTATATGTCACTAATTATACAATAGCGAATAGAAAAGAAACCTAAAAAAAAAAAGAAAAGGCAAAGCAAAAAAAAAAAAAAACAAAGGAAAAAAATAGTAGAGAAGGAAGAAGTAGAAAAGCATTATTTACCTATGAAAAGTTTTGTCGTACTTTGAATTTGATGTAAATAATAAAATGGCAAAGATTACTAAAAAAAAATAAGTAAAAATTTTATAGTTGGTCGGGACCGTCACTCAAATGCCCCGCATTAATTTTATTTAAAATTAAAGTTGTTTAAGATTAAAGTCAAGTAAGAGAATTGAGAAAATTTGAATTTTTCATTTAGTTAAAAAGTTCGTTAAAAGAGTGAAGGTATAAAAAAAGAAGATCGATCTAGACCAAATTTGGTACAGCCATTTTTTATATCAAAATAGTAGGCAGTGCCAATTTTTTTTACTAAATTATATTCAAAGTTGAAAATTTCGTCCATGTAATGAATTTTTTCGTAAAAGGCCAGATACGGGTGGTAAAAATGGACCAAACCAATAATTGCCTTAATAAATAAAGTATGGCTTGTAATTTCAGGAAACTTTTTAAAAAATGCATAAAATTCCAAATTTTTTATGATTACATTTCCTAGAATGTCTTAATTTGGTATATTTTTTGAAAAAACCAAACTAAAAATTTAAATAACTTCTTCAATAAAAATGGCTAAAAAATAGAACTCTTCTAAATGTCCATTGGAATTTATTTCAGTGCTTTTTATTTAATTAATTTATACTTTCTACTTTCGAGACTTTTTTTCAAACCTATTGACGTATTATGTTTAATAAACCTTTCTGACAATTTATAAAATTCTATTTGTCTATCTTTAATTTGTGTTTATAAATTGAGCTTGGGCGAAAGCCTTCAAATATAATCAAGAGAAATTTTAAGTTAATGAATTTGAGAACTCTTGTTAACTTGGCTTAAAAAGTAGAAAACAAAAAAATAACTTAATTATTTGTTAGAAATAATCTAAAAAACTTTTACTTATTTAATTTAATTTTCCATTTTATTTTATTTTAGTTAGCAAACATGAAGCAGTCTCATTAAGGATGACAGTTGACAGTTTTCATTAGCGAAATAATTCGTTTGAATATTTTTACTTATAAAAAAAATATTTTTTCTTAATGAATGATTTCTCTAAGATCAAGGGATATTGAAAAATAATTTGATAGGATATTTAAAATAATATTTTATAATAGACGTTAGATGACAGTTAATATTTTCGAATTAATTAAATAATTTGAAAATAATTATTTGAGGTTAAATTAAAAAAGTTTAGATTAAGTTACGTTAGTTCGAAGCTAAATTCCCATGAGCACTATTTTTATTCTGCTTTTTAAGAAATTTATGGTATCTATTGATATCCATTTCCTTGAAACAAAAATATTCACAATAATGAAACATTCATAATACATAATTTATATAACAAGTTAAGTCTTTCAATTGAATGAGGCCATTTAGATTCCGATTATTGGTTGCCTACAAGTTTACATGAAATCCAATTTCCTGATTACCCAAAATTTTTATTATTTTTTAAAAATAAAGTAAAAAGCACTGACATAAGAATTAAGCAGGCAATGGCGCTGTGCTTTCCTTCCATACAAGATTTTTAACTTTAACCTCCTTTAGCTATTGCCATTCATTGATATTAAAGGTCACCGTTGTCACAAAATTATAACTAAAACTAAACTAAATGAAATCTAATGATAGATTAGATTTTTCTATTTCCATTGTACACTCTTTTGAAGTATTTTGGGCTAATGACTATTTTCATTTTAGGTCATTAGCGATGATTCAATATGATGTCACGTTATGAAGGCCAATGTGTCAATAAGTACTTACATTTATAATAATAAAATACAATAATAAAAATGGGCTTCTTTCGCATTTCTTTTACTTAATAATTGTTCACGTTGTACGGTTTGGTTTAGTCCATCTATTCATTCATTCATTCATTCATTCATTCATTCATTCATTTTATTTTTTTGCTATGTTTTTCTTTTATTTTTTTTGGTTGGCTACAGGGATGGGTAGCAGGGGGGGGGGGGGGGGTGGAAGGTTTTAAAATTCGTTACGTGTTGCTGGTTAATAAGTGCATACAAAAATTTCTTTCATTTATTTGTGTTTGTAAAGTGTGTGTAAGGAAAATTTATACATTTTCCAATGAATTATTTCATTTTTTTTTATCGTTTTTTTCCATTCTTTATTATTATTATTATTATTCTATATTACTCTTTGACGCTTTTTATTATTTATTTGATATTTGACTTTGATTGACTATTGCTCGAAATGGGAAAACCAAACAAGAAAAAAAATACATAAATAAACATTTTTTTGTTTCTGTGGTCAAGTTTAAACGTTTTCTGGTCATTTGTTCAATTTAACAAAAAAAAAAAAAAAATGAAAAGAAATAGAAAATTAAAAAGAAAAAATATAAATCGTAAAAAATTTATATAAAATTTTTTTCTATTATTTTGACTTAAATATTTTGATTTAGTCTTAGAATTCTATATTTATCTTATATATATTTTTTTTACAGATTGATTCAGAATCATTTTTTGATTTAATTTAAATTTTTTCTACCCATTTGTCCCTTTTTTCTGTCTGTCGGTTTGTCCCCCTAAAAGGCCTGTCCATCTATTTGCCATTCATTTTACCATCACTCCATGCATTTAGCTTCAGTCTGTCCATGGGAATTTGTTATCAAAAATCAAATGGAAATTTGAGAAATATATTTAAGAGAAATTTATATAAAAATGTGGTCAAAGATTTCTATGCAAAGTTAGTATCAAGATAAGATAATTTTTTGCGACCACTTGAGACTCTACTTACGAAATCTAAGGTAATTTTACATTCTGATTCTGCGTATTAAATTTGAACTGTATTAAACCATTTTTGAAATAATTTGCCATATAAAGAACTTTTTAAATGAGTCAAATATTATGAAAATTTTTTACTTTCTTCATTTTCTTGACTGGTAGTTTATTAACTTCCATTCTTCTATTCTATATTCTATTCTATATTCTATATTCTATATGTAAGTATTGGCCTCGATTTAGTGTAGCTTTTTCATGATCGTTTTTTTCTTTGGTTGCATACAAGAATATGCAAAGGCTTTGTTGAGAATATATCGCTGAAAAGATAGCAATAAAAAGACAAAAAACAAAAAAGGAGGTAAAATGTAAGATGTAAAATGTATAAATCATTTAAATGACTTATTATGATAGTGTTGGCAGAAAAACAAATCAAAAAATATAAAAATAAAGAAAGAAAGGTGATGGTAAAATATTAATATCAATGGCAAAGCCAAAGCCAATGCCAATAGCAATGGCAATGGCAATGGCAAAGGCAAAGGCTATAATAATAATAATTGTGACGATATTAGTTAGTTATTGCATCGTGTTAATCTTAATGTTTTGGTTTTAGTGTCGGTGGTAATATCGCATCATCATTATGCGTGCCATATACAAAACAATTCAAAAGAAAAATGCTTTTATTAATTAACTAATAGACAAGACAAATACGCATTTATAGATGTAGCCGCTGATAGGAACTTAATATAAGAATGAAAGAGAAAGCAAATGTAAGGGTAATAAGGTAGAAGCAAAAGAAAATAAAAGAAGGCATTCAGAAACTTAAATAAATAACAAATGAACGATTTATGCATTGGCCAAACTCAAAGGTAAATTTAAAGTTAAACTCAAAGCTAATATCAGCATTAATATAAAGAAGAATAAGAATAGCAATAATGATGATAATAATAGCTATAACATTGCAATATTGCAATAATAGTGAAAATCTTAATCAATGCAATGAGCATGGAATTATCTGCATTGATAGAGTAATAAACTAACTAAAACAAAAAGCAAATTAAGTGAAACAGAAAAAAAAATCAAATAAAAAAAATACAAAAAAAAATAAAAAAAAAAAAAAGAAAAGAAAAGAAAAATAAACTAAAATTCAACATTCAAGATTTAAACAACAACATCATTAAACCTTGAACATTCCACTTACGGGTAAAGATGAGTAAGTTTTTACTCAAACTGAAATGATGCTTGAATGAAACAAAACAACAGAATCATATGAAAAAATGATGAGAAAAAGGTATTTAAAGTCAAACAGAAAAAGAGAAAATAAATTAGAAGAAAAGAGAAGAAGAAAAAGAGACAAATACTAAAGAATTTATCTTAAAGTTTATTTCGTTTTTTTCTTTTTTCCTTTTTTTTTTTCTTTTTTTCTTCTAACTAGTTCATGCTGTTTATTCATGCACACTCTAAATGAAAATATATAAAAGGTTATTGGTTCGTGATTAATAGAAATTATTCAAATGGCAAATGACTTATGAATTTTCCTTTTGTTTTTTTTTTTTTTTGTTGATTTTGATTTCGTTATTTTTTTTTTGTTTACTTTTGTTTTGATTCAGTTTTTTTTTTGTTTGGTCTTTGTTGATTTAGTAAAATCAGTTCAATTAGAAAAAAAAAAACAAAAAATTTTTTTTTTGTTTTACGCTTTAATCTTAGTCCTATTGTAAAATGGTGAGATACAATTTAGTGAAATTCATATACAATAATTTCTTGGTTTAATGGGTAATTTTTAAACTTCAGACCGTTTAAAGTGCAACCAACTCAAAAGTTTAGAAACTTTTTAGATAGATCCAGATTTTTTGTTATACAGATCGAATTAGAAGCATTTACTAAAATATGCTGCTCTTGTAATGCCGGCTTATCTTATCAGATGACAGATCGTAAAATTTAGATACTTCTAAGGCAATTGCGGAAACAAGCATTTTTTGGCCCAAACATTGAAAAAATTTCTGAAAACAAGGCCTTTTATAAAGGATAATTTTCATTTTAATTGTTGACGATTTTCATGAAAATTAATTCGGAATTATTACTATAAAAAAATTGGTTCAGATAAATCTCTGGGACCCCGTCCCCTGTAATAAATTTTTTAAATCATTTAAATGTCACCATTTCTTACTTTCCTGATTTGCTATTATTTTCTTTGAAAATTTTAAGACCATTAAGAGAAGAAATTTGGGTTACTTAAAAGTCCATATTAACCCACTATAAAAATTTTAATTATTTTCCTTGTACTTGCCATTTTTACGTTAGTAAATTTGTCAGATTAATTTTTAGAATTTTCATGATGTAGAACAATTTTCTTCAACTTGATAATTTCATGGCATAGAAATGGTTTCATGCTATTTTTATAAATTTATGGTAAATTGGGGAAATTTCTTTCGGAATATGCCTTTTTAAAAAATAATTTATTCTCTTCTATGAAATTTTTAGAAATATCATTTAGGATTTCATTTTAATTCAAAATACAATAATTCTTTAAAAATTCTAAAGATTTATTGATTCATATGTTTTATTAAGATAAGAAAAAAATTTTCTGTTAACGTTTGTTACTTACTCAAAACAGAAACGTTTAAAAATATAGATGAAATATAAACAAACAGAAAAAAAAATGTATAGAAACAATACAAAAACAAATATCAAGCAAAATTATTACAAAATGTAGAAAATGTAACAAAAGTAACAACAACAAAAACAGCAACAAATAAACAAACAAAAAGGAGGAAAAAGGAAAAAAAACAAAAAAAAAACGTAACGAACAAACAAAATAATAATAATAATAAAAAAAAAAAAGAAAAAAAGAAAAATTGAAACAGCAAAACAGAATCTTTTGTTGTGTACCGCGTTGTTTAAAATGTTCGGACATAAGAATAATTACCCATAAACTTTTGTTTTTTTTGTTTTTGTTTTTATTTTATTTTATTTTATTTTATTTTTTTTTTTTTTTGTATTGTTACTCTTATTTTTGTTGGATTGTCTCTGCCATTTTTCTTTTTGCATCTCTTCCTCTTGTTTTGCCAAAGAAATATTAAACATGGCAACAATTGCAATAAAATCGTGTAGTGTAATGTAATGTAAAAACAACAGGAACAGGAACAACATGAAACAACATCAAACAACATCATTACAATTTCAAGTAATTTCATCTCAAAAAAAAAAATAAATAAATAAAAAAAAAAAGCAAAAACAAATGTAAACTCCGTTGTAGATATAAATATAAATCGAAAGACAAAAAGAGCTACAGTGAAGTATAACAAGCAACAGTGGGAAAGAGAAAGACAGAGAATCTATGAGCATCCATTGTAAATCACTGATGTTCACTGGCTTTCTGGCTGATAAGTCGTATAATGCCAGCCTAAATGAAACTCACTTAAAATGAATAAAACAACGGACTGAGACTACGATGCTTCCATGAAGCACACACACCCTCATGGAACCATCTGTGATGTTTCCATGTTGGGTTTATTTATTAAACAATGTACGCATTATAATTTGGTTGTTCGTGTATATATGTGTTTGTGTATATATGGGCGTTTGTGTATGCTAGTAAAAGTTGTTATCATAATTGGCAATTGCGTTAATAGAACTCATTAGGGCAGCATGTAATACAGCAAATGGCAAATGTAACGCTACGCCACAACAAAAATATAATAATAATAAATATTACTACAATAATACAAACACATTTATTTATTTGATTGTTGCCATTGTTATTGTTATTACCTTTAAATGACTATTATATTATTTTACTTAATTGTCTCGCTTATTTCAAGGTGCCACAACTTCACAATGAGCACAATTTCACAATCTCTTATATTTATCTGTTTTGTTTTTTTCTAATTCATATTCTCTTTCACACTTTCTCTGTCTATCTAACTTTTTTTCTTTATCTTTCCCTCTCTCTCTCTCTCTCTCTCTCTCTCTATTTCTCTCTCTCTTTCTCTCTCTCTCTCTTTCTCTATCTCTTTCTCTATCTCTATGTGTGTGTGTGTGTGTGTGTGTGTGTGTGTGTGTGTGTGTGTAAAATCTAAAAGATCATTAATGCAATACTTGATTGCATTTCTTCTTCTTACTCTTCTTATACTTTCTAGCACTTTTTCTACTTTTTCTCCTTTTTCTACTTCATAACTTCTATTTACTTTTAATTCATTGCTTTATTTGTATTATTAACTTGCAACATAAGCCGCAACACCAACATCAACAGCAACATCATCACACCAACAGTTCACTATTTCTTTCTATTTTCTCTTCTCTTCTCTTCTCTTACCTTGCCTTTTCTTCTTCATGACAAGCATTTTATTTCATGAGTTAAAATTAACTAACAATAAAAGTAACAATAACATTCAAAATCCTACTTTTGATAAAGTACTTAAACGCAAAATAAAAAATGTATGAATGTATTTGTCTAAGTGTTTGTTTATAAATGTCTGCATCCTAATCTATTATTATTACACATAATATGAAATCAAGGTGTTTAAACTAAATTATCCAGCATACCGATTTTCTATTATTTTCTTTTACAAAATGATCATTATTTCATATATAAAAATATGTTTGAATGAATGTTATACAAATATACCCTACACTAAGTTGTCATACTTGTTGATGTATCCAGGTGAGGCGTGCATGTAACATTTGTACTTCCATTCATCCATCCATAAAGCCATCTCTTAACTCATTCATATATCTGATCATTTAAATATTAATGCGCCCATGTCCATCCATCCATATCTTTAACCAGGCATCCATTTAAGGCTTCAACTATCCAACTTATTCATTTGTCAATTCAATTCTCTATATTTTCATAAAATGGCTCATACAAAAGCCCATCTATCTAACTATCCATTTATTTCTATGCCCTTCTAAGCACTTGCCCCTTCTATTTATTGAAAATTGTGGATATCTTGGAAAATGCCTCAGATTGTATCTTATTTATAATTATCTGCCTTAAAATGAATTATGTCACAAAATGTTGAATATGTGAATTTTTTTTTTTGGAGAAATTTATACTTAGGCATACAAAACATTTACGGTACAATTTTGCCTAATATAAGTTAATGTTCTTGAATTTGCCGGCACATGCAGTAAAGTTTCTGAAATTTATCGAAAAATCTTTTCAACCTTTCAACTAAATTTTTTCGAACTTTATATAGAATATCTAAAAGTCGATCCCAATAAGCTATAATTTTGGTATTCAGAAAAGGCCAACGAATTATTTACAAAATCTTATAAAGGGAAAAAATATCGATGTACAAATGAACTTTCATTATGCTGCCTGTTCCACAAAAAAGCTAAAAGTAATTTTTGATATTAAAAATTTTTAACGAATTATATTTAGAATTTTTATTTTCGATAGTTAAAGGTTTTAGAGAGGGCGCACTGAAACAGCACGTTTTTAGTTTGTTTTAGTTAAGGGGAAGTCCAATAAAGTTATGGAAATGTCCAACAAAGAAAAATCTTAACAAAGTATAAGAAAAAATTCTCATTTTATTATAAAAAATAAAAGAAGTTTGCAATTTTTGATCGATTTCTTGTCTTGAGCCCTTTTAAAATTTGATAATAATAAGCGATTTTTAGAACATTTTCATTATAAACCTTGAAAATTATATCTTGATAAAATTTCTTCTTTTGTCAGAGGTTTCTTATCGCAAACTTATTCTCGATGACTTATGAAATTAATTGACATCAGTTGTATTTATAATTTTAATTTATGCAAAAACAGAAATATTTTAGATATAATGAATCTATATTGAAAGTATTGGACTTGGAATGGAAAGGTCATTATTTAAATCCCTCAACTTTATATTATTCATCGGTCGATAAGTATAAGTAGATTTTAGTGATTTCCCATTTTAATTTTATTGTTCGAAGTTAGATTGATTCAATTCACATTTGAAAAGCTCTTCTTACGATTTGTGGTTCGAACTGTATAAAGTTTTTTAGAAAGGACTTTAGTTTTTACTATACATATATGCTAATTGATGCAATGTAGATATTCGGATCTATCTAATTTGCGTCCATCCAGCAGTTGAAAGTAAAAAATTGGTACATGTTAATGACATTCATTACATGGATCCCAGGTTCAAGAGCGGGACTTATTGAAAGTGTGTAGAATGCAGCACCTTTTACGACTACTCACCGTGTAAAGTCTTATTTTTGAAAATAACTCTTTAACAGTTTTAGATCAATTTTAAAAAAGAAAAAATATTTTACTATCTTAAAGGAAAATGGAATATCTGTACAAAATCTTTAAATTTTTTTTGAGTCCCCCTTAAATTTCTCTGTCCTTTACAGTTCAACGCTAAAATGGTTCATTTTCAACAGTTTTATTTAATTTCTTAATATTTAGGGTATTTATTGGTTGGCCTCGATATACCACTTATGGTACAGGATATTATAAGTTTGTGCAGATGTTTGTAATACCCAAAATAAATTGAAATAGATCTATTTTTTTATTACTCCGATCGGCTCAAACACATTTCTTGGTTCGATTTAAGCATGTCTGCCCGTCTGTCTGGCTGTATGCACGCTACAGGGCTCAATTGTAGAGATATTATTATAAAATTCGTTACATGGGTTTATTTTGGGCCAGATATGAACCCTACTGAACATACTTTATACAGCATAATTATTTTAATCCATTTTTTAAAAAAATAGTACTTATATGGCAAAAAGTACAATTTTTCGTATATTTTAATATAAAATGGCATTTAGCTATATTGTAATATAAGAAATGTATGTACCAAAATTTGGTTCAGATCGGTCTATTATTACGACCACTTCTCATATAAAAATTTTTTCGAAAAAAAGTTATTATATGGGCAAATGATTCAATTTTTAATATATTTTTGGGAATTTTGATATTGAAAGTATGTGTATTAAATTTGGTCTAAGTCGGTCCATTTATTTTTTTACTTACTACCGTATAACGAACTTTATTTAATAAACCCAAATTTTGTTAGCCCTTATTTAACTTTAATCACACTTTAAGTAAAGTGATGTAGGGTATTTGAGAGTCGGCCACGATCGACTATAAAGTTCTCACTTTTTTTAATTTCATTTCGTTAATGCACTTGAATTTACCAAATATTTATACACTTTAGATGTTTTATTTGAAATTATTATTGTGATAAACAGGAACTTGAAAATGTAAAGACGCAGAGAGAAAGATGTATAAATAAATAAATAAATAAATAAATAAATATATATATATATATGTATATATATTTGGCTATATGAAATTATTTGATGTAGTCTAGGAAATTTTGACAATTTTGTTTCCCTTCTCTTATCTTTTTTGTAGGCGATGCACCAAAAAAAGGGGCAATTATTTTGACCATGTAAGACAAATCTTTATATAATTTCCTCTTTTTTTTTTTTTATTCAATGGTCATCAAGTAACACTTTTCTGCTATAGGATATGTAAACCTTCATGTGTGTGTATTTTTGTTGTTTTTTTGTTTTCCGTAACTTTTTTGAATGTATTTTGTTATATTCTTGTTTTTGAGTGCTGCTATTATTAGCTTTATCCAACAAATGATGAACGTGGCAAACTCTGTTTAGGTGACTGAATAGTTGGATTGCACTTAGTTTCGTATTTGTAGTCGGGTATAGTATAAAGAAAGAAAGAAAGAGAGAGAGAGAGAGAGAGAGATAATAAAACATTTTTAATAATATTAAATGGCGAGCGTAAATAGCACGTGAGGTATCCCTTGCAATTGCCACTTTTTTGGTGCTTCCTTCTTTTATAGCAAAAATATAATTTCCTGAATTTGTAGAATAATTTCATCAAAATTCGTTTCGTAAATATGTACAGTTTTTATTTTTTTTACATTAATTTTATATTGCCCTCCCTCTATGCTGCTACAGAGTCGGAGAATATGACAGACTGACTTGACGAACTGACGTACTGATGTTTAGTTTTAAGGTGGGTTACACAATAAATTTATTTAAAGTTAGTAACAATAAGTCATATAACATGTAACAGAAATTATCAGACTTTTAAAAATGTAAAACTCAAGTGGACTTGAATAAACTACCAGACTATTAAATATCCAATTTTATGTCACCTAAAGCAATAAAAACTAATTTAATGGAGTTAAAAAAAATATTCAGAAATTTGAAATGACTTAACCAACCACTAGAATCATTAAAGGTCTGCGCTTGATGAAATTATTATTTTGAATCAATTATCATCATGAAATAAGGCCTATTGTTTGTATAAATTGTCAAGAAGTGCTTCTAAATTTAATCATTCTGATTCATAACTTTTCATACAAATTTACAGATTTCGCGGTCATTTAACATTAAATTTCTCTTTTTTTCTTTTGACATAGAACGAGTCGTTATAAGTCAAAACTATGTCCATTAGTATAAATTAAAAAAAGTCGATGACCAAATGACCAAATATCAAACAGACAGTTAGAGTAATGGAAAGGCCATTTGACGTATAAACAAATACAATAAAGTTAATAAATAAAAAATTATAAAAGTAAGAGCTTCCGTTTTTTTTAAGTGTTACATTCATTTGAATAAATTTATAATATTTTACAGCACGAATGACGATGAAGTTTGTGTAAAACCTTGCGAAAGCCTTTAATGGTAAGAAGTACTTATTATCATTGTTGTTGTTGTTGGCATTGCTGCTGCTGCTGCTGCTGCTGCTGCTGCTGCTGCTGCTCCTGTTGTAATAGCAGTTTTAATAGAAAAGTCTTTAAAGTAGTTGTGGCCATTTATTGTTGCTATTGGACTTTTGCTTCTAGTGTCAGTCGATCGTAGTAATTGTTGCATTCCATGTTTTACGGATGCCACCATGAGAATAAGAGGTGATGATCAAATAAATAAAAAATAACTATAAAACATTCAGCAAATGTTTGCAAACCAACAAATAAATACCCAAAAAAAAAAGGAAAAAAAAAAAAGAAAATGAGAATAAAAAGCGGAAAGTAATGGAAAATAGTTCATCATTGGACAACTACTATTACCATTGTTGTCGTCATCATCATTAAGCCACCAAATGTTATATTTTTTCTTTAACTTTTTAATACCCACCACTCAGAAGTGTGTACTCATTTTATCATTATATCTCCAACACCCAAAAAAACCTTTGAAGATTCTACAGAGAATATGTATTTTTGATCAGGTTCAAATTCTGAAACGATTTAGGCAGGTCTAACCTGCCTCTGTTTGGTTGCGTTCTTCTGGTCGCAAAATTTGACATATCCTCTTCGAATTTGCTATGAACTTTTTATGTACTTACAGGTAAGTTGGCATTGAAAATATATAGTATCGGTGGAACGACACGCCAGCCATGCAGCATAAGCTGAGAACATCTCAGTTTCTGTGGAGTAAAATTTGGTAATTTTTTGCTCAGTATTTACAAACTGTAAAAGAAGACAGCTGAAATTTTGCACATGTAGAAAGTGTAGGAAGCGTAGGAAGCGTAGGAAGCGGCTAACATCCTCTATTCAAAAATCAAGCATATTGACCACGCAAAATTACGCAAAATTAGACCGTACCAAATTTTTATGTTTATAGATTTATATTTTTTTTTATTATTTTTCAATGAAAAATTCAAGCAGACTTTGAATCGTAAAGTCACGGTGTATGGATGGTGGGTATCTAAGAATTGATCTCAACTTAATATCATTATCTTACTTTCATTTCTTTACATTCTTGTTTATTTTATTTTTCTGTTTTCCTTTTGAGTCTTTAAGGCTTGCGATACACGATTGCCAGAATAATAAACTGGGAATGAAAATAATACAACAAATTTTACTTACTACATGCCAATAACATTTATTTCACACATGTATTTGTGAAAAAAAAAAAGCATACAAATGCACACTTATATGCCCACACAAAGGCAATCGCACTGAAACTCCCACATATTTGCAATATGTTTCAAGTTTATAAAATTTTTATAAAAATGTATAATTTGAATGAATTCTCACCTTTAAACTTCTTTTCGCATAAGTTTTTATATTAAAGTTTTTAAGTTAAATTTTTATATAAAAAGCGCTAAAAAAAGAAAATAAGAAAAATGGAATCAAACAAGTAAAAATTTTACATTCTATTGGAAATTTTTAAATACCCTGCATCATTTAACTTTATTCAAATAACAAGTCAAATGAAGTCAGTAAATAATTATACTTATTTGGATTTCAAAAAAATTGGCCAATCTAAACAAAATTCGATACACATAGTTGATTGTTAATTTACTTTTATCCAATAATTTTCTTTAAAAAAAAATACCCAAAAATTTGAAATTTTTTCATTTTTCAGAAAAAGGCTTTAAATAGAGAATGGGCATACAAAATTGTGTAACTTTTTAATTATCGCCTTTGATCTAAAATTTTATCAAGATAATTCATTAGACATTCAGTTCCACTGACAAACAGACAATGCGAACAAACAGACTTAAAATAGCAAGTTATTCTGAATCAATATAATGAAAATAACTTAAACTTTCTTTGCATGTTACAAATAATCGCACAAACTTAACATACAATAAGTATTGTAGGACATGAAATAGATATTAATCTAAAATTTTACGTATGTGTGTGTGTGTGTGTGTGTGTGTGTGTGTGTTGTGTGCGTTGACAAAATTTATAGCCTTACAACTCACAATTCAATTCATATTGCAATTGCAATTTAATGTAGTAAGTCATTTAAATGGAAAATGACTTACTACTCTTTTCCATACAATTGTGACATTTAATTGTTACCGGATTATGAATTATGCCTGAGAATGTTAAAGGGTAACTACAAAAATAATCTCTCTCAAAAAAGGAAATTTATCAGGAAATTTATTTATTAAGTCAATCAATTAAGGCCTAATATTATGGACAGCTCTATCTCTATCTCTACCTCTCTCTCTCTCTCTCTCTCTATTACATTTCTTTCATTTACAGTCACTTATCTTTGAAAAAATCAATAAGGCAAAGGCTGCTATATAAAATTTAATCAAAATATTTCATATTACGATAGCGTAAATAAGAATATATTGGTTGGGCAATTAAGGGATTGAAGATTTTAGATATAAAAAATTTAAAAAATAAGTACTTTGAGCTTCTCTTTTAACTATCTATGTATCTCACATGTCTACCAAGATCATTTGAATTGATAAAGGTCATAAAGGACTCATGGAAAACAGCTTAACAAGATTGTTACACATTCTTTATCAAGAAGGCTTTGGAACGTTATTTAATAAAATAATTTTGATATTGGCAATTTTTTAATAGAACTTTTTGGATTCTTGTCTTTTACCGAAATAACACAACACAAATATATCTGCCAGGTGCTGACAACTTTTTAGCTAAAACTTAAACTAAGTGACCCAGGAATATAAATCTTGTTTTTTTCTAATTCAATCGGGGAAGGCAGTTTAAGCAAGAAGACAACAAAATATATTAAAAAATAATGGACTAAAAAGCTAAAGTTATTCCCTACAAGAAAATTATTTAATTGCCAAATCAACAAATCTTTATAGACCATTTTATATTTCTCTATATATTTTAGGCCTAATTTTTCAAAGCATAAAATAATGCCCAGAGAGATATTAGATGGCTTATAGGGCCAATTGTGATAAACATAAATATTGCACATTTTGTTCCACATTTGACACTATTCCTGTTTTTTCTGTTTTCCTTCTTCTTTTTCACCCTTTTTTATTTTCTGGCCTTTGCATTCTCTTTCAATTTTATCTTATTAACCATTAACCAAAAAGAGACAAAAGGTAAAAAAAGAAAAGGGAAAAACAGATATAACAAAAAACAAGCAAAACAAAAGGAAATAGAAATTTATAAATATTTTTGTTGTTGTTGTTGTTGTTGTTGTTGTTTTAATTTTTCTCTTTTTTGATATAGCAATACAATAAAAATATGCGATATCGCATTGTATGGCATGACATGGCACGGGTTAGCTTGGCATGATTGGTATTATGAAGTATCGTAAACATTTCATGCTCCCATTGACCTTTCTTTGTCAACTGGTATCATTGACATAGAGAAAATATTATAGATTATTGTGTTTGCTGTATGTGTGTACATATTATGTGTGTATTGTGTGTGCTGAGAGTTGAATAGACTTAAATAATCCAATAACAAAACTAAGCCAAAGCGTAAGTTAAATTTTTAAAACTCATCTTAAAAATCATAAACGTATTTTTTTAATTTATGTTTGCCCGATATTAAGAAATTTTTAAACTTTAATTTCATTTTTATTAAATAAAAGAAAAATGATAATTTTGAGAAAATTAGGATTCAGATGGATATAAACATTTTTTCAAAGTAATAAAGTCTAGCAAAATTAAATTAGGAAAATGTAAATAAAAAACTTGCATTCAAATCATTTGATTAATAATTTTTATTGAATTTTGTAAAAAAAATAGGAAACATTTTCATAAAAAATAAACATAATAAAAATCGATAATAAAATTGAAGTATATTTGAGAGATATTTAAAGAGTTTCAGGTATAAATAAGTAAGACAATTACACTTGGCTGAAATCAAATCTTGGATAATCAACCATGCCCCGTGACATTATGATTCAGAGCCTGTTTCAGCTTTTCAGTAGTAAATAGAAACATAAACTTAGAGAAGTTAAGACTTATTATGGTATAGCTCCACAAAGCCATGGCCGAGTTGCTTGCTTTTTGGACAGACACTGTGTGACCAATAATCTTACTATTTGTATGAAATTTTAGCACTCTAACATTTTATGATTTATAAATATTGAGCCAAAGAACTCCAAATCTTATTCTTCTCAGTTTACGTTGCACTTCTTTGACCAAATTTGCTCTATTGCAACACCAATCTATCTGCTAGAAAGTACGATGTTTCTGCTAAATTTGGGTTCTATATCTCTTCACTTGCCGGCTAAACTGACAAGCATATAGATATATTTATAATGATTTAGTAAAAAAATCTCCGACATTTACAAAAATAATAATAAAATGCTTCATACTCCAAGCCTCTGAATGATGGTTATAAATATTTTTGATAGTAAAAGTATATATTGAAAGTTTTATTTAGAAAAGTTACTTAAATTTTGGATCAACATTTAAAATTAATATTCTCCAGCTATTACGAGGCGATGTAAGTATTAAACCAAGAATTTTAGCTTCTTTGTTATGCATCAGGCACCGGAAGTTCCATTAGTCTGATTGTCAATTTTATATTAAAACAAATTTATTATTTACTTTAAAAATATTATCTTAAATCTTAAATGGTACATTTACATGAGCCTCGAATTTATATGCATCGGAAAGTAAATTATTTAAATTTCGTTTGAAATTGGATTTAAGAGATTTTTAGCAAGTGAAAAATTTATTTAGTGAATCGTAGAGTCCTAGTTTTCATTTGGATATAACAATGTAAATGAATGTTGTTCAAGTTCTTCAAAGGCCGCGCTTGACTTCTAATTAAATTTAGAAGCTTAGTAAAATAATTTGTAAGTAAAGACTTTTAAACAGTTGAGCTTAATTTTTCCTTTTCTATTATTTTTATTAAACATTATTTTGGTAAAGTAAAAGTCTCGTGGCAAAGAAACACGAACAAGTCAACAAAGTGGAATTTTTTAAATAATCTCTACTTATGAAGTGACTTCCACAAATAAGAAGAATCTTATAAAGTTTCAAAAAAAGGTGTAGAAATATAAAAGAAATTTTTATTTATTTATTTTTTTTTTTTTTTTTTGGTAAATTTCTTTTCGATATTATGTTGTATCTGGATTCGAAACATTAATAGAGATGGCTAGGCGCATGCATGAGCAAACGAATTGATAAAGCTAAGTTAAGGCATTTTATTTAGTGTTTGGTTGGTACGTTGCGAGTGGAATTTAAATTTTGCACGTGCACCTTAACCGAACTTGGACAAGTATGTATATAAAAAAGTAGGTAAATATGAATATAAATACAAATAAAACAAGTATATATGTTATAGTCGATTGGGATTGACGTTTAAGTACCCTACACCACATTTTAATAAAAACGTTCCTAGAATTAATAATTTTTCCATAAAAAAAACTTTTACAAAATAAATCGTTGATTGAAGTATAATCATAATAATGTTGTGATGTTACCAATAATTAATCCCGAGTATCTTTGAGATAATACACGCCCACATATCAAACTTCATTTAAACAGCTTCAAAATTGCGTTCTGTACTTTGCCAAACAAATTTACTTAGTCAGACAGACGTACAGACATATTTCAATTGTCTAAAAAACTGATACTAAATCGTTTGGTATAATAAATTTTCCCAGGCGTTACAAATGCATAATATTTTCCACCACAAGTTTTGTAGGGTATAATGAAAAAAATCTTAATATAAAGGAAGGAAAAAACAAATTATACTACAATTGGGTGTGCCTTTTTTTCTACTATTGATCAAGTTGCCTAATATGAATGAATAAAATCCTTGTTGTGGGCAGTTTAGAAAGTGATATCGAATTTTGTGATATGAATAATGTGGAACCAATTTTATTTTTCAAAGTTGTAACAACGATTGAATAATAAGTGAAAAATTCATTTCAAATTTTCTTTCCATGTAACGACTTTAAAATGGTAGTGGTATATTGAAAAAGGACTCAATAAATGTAGAAAGTTGTAAAAACATGCAAAAAAGTTATACTTCAATAATTTCACTATAGATATTGAAATTGCATAACTTTGGTTTGCCATGGCCCACTTATTTCATTTTTGGACATGCATTTTACAACCCTAAATAGAGAATGGTACATTTCAGTGTACGAAATATTGATTATTATAAATAATTCGAAAAAATTATAATTAAGAAAAAATCTACAAAGTTTTGCTTTACATATATTGTAGGCGTGTCTTTTAACCGATTTAGCCTATTACCCATATAAATTTGTGTACACGAATGCTGTCCAATTTTGATGTGTTATCTCAATTTATATAAATAGGTATACAATAGCCATGATTTTATGGATTTAAAATTTGATATAGACTAAGGATCTTTAAATACTTTAGAAAATTTCTAAAGCTGATAGATATAAAAATGGACCTAAATTGTTTACGTTAATATGATTGAAAAATGTAGATTTCTAGTTTAAGTTCTTGTGACTAATATTCATATTTTACTAAACTTAATGTATTTATGAAATATGGACAGCCCATTTGAAAAGGTATATCTGATATAAAAAAGGATAGAAAATAGGTAAAAATTTAATGCATTACCCAATAAGTTTTTATTAGTCATAGTCACCTAAATAAAAAATAATAAATGTACAAAAAAAAATGTAGTAAACTTTTTTTCATATAAAGTGGCATATATTTTTCAATATAAATGTATATATATAGAGTAGAGCAAGGAACTAGTCACAAATGGACTAGCTCTATTTTATGCCAGCTCTTTTTTATGTATAAAATATTTTGTAGGTTTTTAGTATTTTTCATGTATGCCTGATTATATCGGCATGCAAGGCAATGCAACATAAATTCAAGGCATTCTTTATGAAATTTATTAAGAAGCATAAAAGGAGTACAAACACCTAAATAAATATTTCAATATTTGTGTAATACTTAAGTATACTTAAATATATGTACATACATATTTACATTTATATTTACATTTATATTTACATTAATATCTACATTTATATTTACATTTATATTTACATTTTTATTTACATTTTTATTTACATTTTTATTTATAAATATAGAAAAGTTCTTTTTTATGTATTTCATTTTCTTTGTTTTTTTTTTGTTTGTTTATTTGTTTTTGTTTTTTTTTTTTTTGATGTAATTTACATTCTATATTTATCATATCATATGGAATCGTAGTGGCATGAAGGTCCCACATTGAATGTAAACTCCTTTTTTTTTAAAGGAGAGTTGTAATAAATATTGCAATTTTAATTGTTCTCTCATAAAATACAATAATAATAATAAATATTTATATATTTACATAAAATGTATGTAAAATGTATAAAACACGAGATTCATGCTTTGCAAAATGTAAAAAATTGAAATTTTGGATCAAACAAAATGCCCAAAACTGAAAAACACTAAAAATGAATGAGCATAAATGTGAGATATTTATTTATTCAACTCAAGAATATATTTATGATTTGTACAAAAGGACAGACATATACAACAAATGAAAAGTGTTGCATGTAAATTATTTACTGGGAATCAACTCAAAAACCCAAACGCGCTGGATAATATAATTTTATCTAAAGAAGAGTTGCACCAAAAAAAGAAGAAAAAATGAAAAATTAAACAGTTGTAGTCGTTAATTAAAAATTTACCTCAAACATTTCATTCCATTTGATTGAAGAGAAAAAAAACAATTGTAAAAAAAAAAATGAGAAAAAATTTGCAAAATTTTCGATGGATCGATTTTAATCCATATTTTTTTAATTTTAATTTTATTTTAATTTTTATTTTTCATTTTAATTTAAAAATTGCTAATTTAAATTTTTTTGTTTTAATTTTTTCAACTACTTTTTGCATCACTTTAATTAAACTTGCAAATCCATACTTTGTTCTGTTAAGAGTGTTTTTCAGAGAAACGCAATCATGAGCAAGTCATAATCGTGTTTGTTTCCATTCATTATTATCAATCATTTTAGATATTTCATATTTTTTTTATATTTTTGTAAAATATTTACCATTAAAACTAAAGCTTCGTAAAATCATAAAATTATCATTAAATTTTGTAGGACAAAAAAAATAATAAAAATAAAAAAATAAAAAAAATAAAAAAAAGAGAAAGGAAACATTAAATGAAGCAATCTTTATTTAATGAAAAAATTTTGTCCAGCACGAAGAGACTCTTTGATCTTTTTCATTTTTACTATCTTATCAAATACGTGCACGTTTTGACTTCTGAAAGTTTCTTAAATAAGTTACATGATTATTGCAATATTAAATTTTAATATGATTCATATAAATTGATTGATAGATGGCATTTTGTATGAATACATTTTGAAATCTCTTATTCTTAAAATATATAAAAATAATATCATTTTCTTTTATCTTATTTTTATTGTG
This sequence comes from Melophagus ovinus, assembly GCA_023089585.1. Lineage (NCBI taxonomy): Eukaryota > Metazoa > Arthropoda > Insecta > Diptera > Hippoboscidae > Melophagus > Melophagus ovinus. The sequence continues at coordinate 451,666 of JAKKIB010000190.1, forward strand.
TTATTTAACTTTCCATTTAAAGTTCACTTTCAATTTGTATAAACCATTACAAGAAAATAAAGCGATGATCTGAAAATTTGTAATTTCATCTATTTCATGTAAAAGATATAAACAATTTCTCTATCAGGTATGGCATACTTTTGATACGCTAAATACAAATTTATACTTTAGGTGACTTAAAGAGCTCATGATAACTTAAAGGTCTATAATTTCGAAAAAGAAAGTTTTAAATCCTGAATAATGATAAATGACTGACATTGCAAAAGTTTATTGTGAGCCGGCACACCACATTATTAAAGTTTATTAATGGGGCCCGCCATTATTATTTTTTAAATCAGATAGAAACGTATATAAATTGCGTATTGGAGTCTTAAAAACTTCAAAAAGAGCATTGATTGTTAGTTTTATCAATTCACTTTACTGATTTCCCTAATGTATACTTTGGCCAACAATATGCTTGCATCTTGACCTTAAACTCGATGTAATGCATCTTAAAAGAGATTTAACTATTAATTACGATTTTTGCTTTTATAAAACTTTACTGTAATGAGAACTAATAATTTTTACGCCACTCTTTAAAAAGGTTTGCCATCACTGCTCTATATGTATCACTCATTCATTTATGCATTTATTTAAAAAAAAAAAATTATTTAACATTCAATTTAATGTTGAATGTACTAGTTTTATGTTTCACGTTTCATGTTTCACGTTTCATGTTCAATTAAAAGACAAAAAAAAAAAAAAAAAACTTTACAAAAGAATAAAGAAAACAGACAAAATAAAAATTTAAATAAATATAGAAAAAATAAAGAAAAAAGAGGAAGTCAATGAATAATATTTTATTGTTTAAATTATTGTTATATGATGATTATTTAAGAGATATTTACACAATTGAAAAACAGCACAATGAAATGCCATAAATAAATAAATGTAAGAAAATAACAAAAATATGTCAAATAATCTTAATGTTAAGAAAAAAAATCAAATAAAAATGATGCAAATGAATAATGAATTAATGATTAATGATTTTTATGAAATTTTTACGAAACACGTGTAAGGAAATATTAAGTGTACAATTAACTCAATAACGGAAGAGTTGTAGGGTCTTTTCAAAAGTCTCAACATAAAAGTAAAAGTGCTTGCAAAAAAAAAAACAAAAACAAAAAAAAAAACAAGGCATAAAAGAAAAAATTTGAAAAAAAATATAAGACAAATCAAATTAATGGAAATAGTTATAGCATTTTTGTGGCTTTTATATTTTCTGAACAAATAAATTTCTACTAACTATCATGAATAAATAAAATTTGTTTTAAAGTAATGTACTAAGAAAAATCATGCAAAAGGGAGAGAACAATGAAAATGTTGTTATGCAAAGTGACTGTAAAACGTATGATTTATATCAATATCTCATTTTCTAAAGTGTGTTGTGATCTAATATTGAGAAATAATTTTGAATAAAGGCATGAAGTAGCTGCTTTGATGAAGGATAAAGAATGAATACATTAAATTCATCACTAAAGTGATTTGCTTCAGGCTTATTAAAGTAAGATTTGGTAAAATGATTAACTAAAAAAGAGATTGTGGATCTGGTAATATGAGTAAATGAGAAAATGCAAGAGGCCCTAAAACTCTGGATCAGATAAGTTAGTATTTTAGAGATAAAAATCTCGAGTGACAAAAATTGAGCAATATTCCCAACTAACTTAAAGACAGAGAATGGAGCACTAGAACAAACTTTAAAGTATCCTTGAAAAGCCTTGATATCCTTCGCATTTATTTGATATTTAATACAAAAGTATATTTTTATTTCTTGATTTCCTTTGAAGACATTTTTCCATATCAGTATTGTCATAAATTTAATACGGCAAACTTAGCGAAAAATCTTTCGCTAAATTATTGTTAAGATTTCATTAATCAAATTGAATTTTTTTTCCAATTTTGATAATAAAATACGCAAATTTTTTGAAATAATTTTCTTCTTATTAATAAGCCATAAAAATAAAAGATTTAAAGTGTTGCTCATTAAAACTTTATTTAAATTAAATTGTGAAATCATAAAAAAAAAATTGAAATATAAATATTTATGATACTTTGCATAACAAAATCATATGATTTGCATATTTTCATAAATAAACAAAAATTTGAAAAATCACAATAGAAATGTGAAAAGAACGGACTAAAATATTTACAAAAAATTTATGTATTTTTTGCTTCTTTCTTTTTTTTTTTTTTTTTTTATATTTCAGTCGCAAAAATTTATATCAATGAACTTAAAATTTTTTGAAGAAATTGTTTAAGATTAAAAAGGAAAAAAAATTTAAAGAATGTTATGAAATATTTTTTTTTTTAAAAATACAACTCACAAAAATAAATAAAAATATTAGGGTCCGTTAAAAGCGATTTTTCAAATATCCTACAGCAACTTGATAAATATAATTTTATAGATTTTAATTTATAACTAAAAAAGCTCATTATATGAAAAAGATAAGATTATTGATTAATTTAGACTTAATTTTAAGCAATTATTTACTTGGTTAGATGCCAATCGAAAGCATAAGTTACATACAAAATTGTAAAGTTGACTTTATGCAAAATAATCTGATGTATTTGACATATAAAATGGCAGCTCCTCATTTTATGTGTCAAAATAAATTAAAATATTTCAAAAAATTTTTTACTTATACTTTTAATGGTAAAATTTACATGGACAAACTCCAGATAAATTAATTAATAATTTAGATTTAAAGAGCTTCATAAAATGACTTCACGAACCATTCTGAAAGAAAATGAAAATATTAATACTTAAACTTATTGACCAAGCCACGTGTAAAAAATAATTATGTAAGCTAAATATTCGCCTAAAATTAATTTGATAAAATTTTCATAAGCGATTGAAGCCTAAAAGGCTTTACTGTAATTACTGTTAAGTCTTACATTTTATATGAGACTTTTAGATCGCTGAAGGCAATTTCAGCAAAATTTTTTGAACATTCCAAAAATTGTTTGCCATAATTTTTCTCTTAAACCCAAACATTAATATTTTCCATTCTTACGTATAAAGTTTACATTTCAAGGGCAAAACTCTCTCAGAGAAATTTTGTAAAAATATTTAAAAGATTTTTTTAATGAAAACTTGAAATCATCTTCTGCGTCACGCAATTGCAGATGAGAGAACAAAAAATAATGAAACAAAAATTTGCATGATTTGCTTGCAAATTGAAATATTTCATCACATATCAACTCATAAGCAAATGAACTCGCCATGTGGTACATTTTGAAATATATTGAAACTGATAATTTACATAAATTTTCATGTTTATATAAACTATTTTTTATATTTTTGTTTAAATAAAAAAAAAATGTACTTATTTATTGATTCTATTTTATTTTATATAAATTGTTATTGTTGTTGTTATTGTTATTATTATTATTGCTACTGTTGATGTTATTGTTATTGTTAGTTGAAAAGGCAAAAAAACAATAAAACAAAAACAAAAACTTGCAAAAATTACATTTAAAGTGAATTTGCGAACACGTGATTAGAAATGACACGCCATTCTCATGTCAAACCATATTTGAGCAAGCTATAAAATTTCTACGTGCCGCTGTTGAACTTAAAGTGGAAGACTTAAAATGATATGCAAATGCAATAACAAAAACAAAAACAACAAAAAAAAAGAAACCAAATAAAGAGAATAAAAATAAATAAACAACTGAACTTTCTAATTTAATAATTTCTTCAATTATGAAAAATAAGAATAAGAAGAAGAAAAAGAAAAAGAAAAAGAAAAAGCTATCAAAAATTAAATTTGAGAAATTATTTCGCGAAAAAATGATTCACGTGTACGCATCTTCTAATAAACAATAAATAAATTTTAATTTATTTACAATAAAATTTTTAGGTACCAGAGAAATTATTCGCAAATTTCCTTTTAATTTAACGCTCAGTTTTACATGGTTACGTTTTTATGTCAATTTTTTTTGTTCATTTTTTTTTTGATGTATTTTTTTTTTTTTATTATATCAATTCATTATTTATATTTCATTCGTTAATTGCGAGTTCAATTCTTCACTTCACAATTTTTAGTTTTATATTTATTATGGCAAAAATTTTTCTTAAGAATTCTTTGTCGAAAATAAAAGGCCATTAAAATGAAATATCGATACAAATTTTCAATTAAATTTTATTTCAGTTTAGTATTTTGCATAGTAATTTACTTTTGACTTATAAGCAATCGAGATTATTTAAAATTCTCAGTTTACCTTACATTTCTATTAATTAATATAAAGTATATTATAATTAAATTTATTTAATTAATAATTTAATTATAATTAATTTATAATTAACGCTTTAATTTTAACATGATTATAAATTTAATTATAATTGATTTATAAACAATTAATTATAATTATTTTATAATCAATTAATTATAGTTAATTTCTAATTCATTAGTTATAAATAATTTATAATAAATTAATTATAATTAATTTATAAACGATTAATTATATTTAATTTAAAATCAATTAATTATAATTAATTTATAATCAATTAATTATAGTTAATTTCTAATTAATTAGTTATAAATAATTTATAATAAATTAATTATAATTAATTTATAATCAATTAATTATAGTTAATTTATAATTAATTAGTTATAAATAATTTATAATAAATTAATTATAATTAATTTATAATCAATTAATTATAATTAATTTATAATCAATTATTTATAATTAATTTATAGTCAATTATTTATAATTAATTTATAGCCAATTAATTATAACTGATTCATAATCAATTAATTACAATTAACTTATAATCAATTATAATAATTTATAAATAATTAATTGTAATTAATTTACAGTCAATTAATTTTAAGTAATTCATAATCAATTAATTATAATTAATTTATAATCAATTAAATATAATTAATTTATAAATAATTAATTATAATTAATTTAAAATCAATTAATTATAATAATTTGATTATACATTAAGTATTATTTATTAATTATAAATTGATTATAATTAATTTATAGACAATTAATTATAATTAATTTATAATCAATTAATTATAATTAATTCATTATAAATTAAATACAATTGATTTATAATTAATTTATAATTTTAATTTATAATTTATAAACAATTAATTATAATTAATTTATAATTAATTAATTGTAATTAACTTATTTGTAATTAATAACTTCAAGCACAATTCTTTAACAATTTCGCAATTTATCCTAAAAGATATGTAAAATTTTTGCATGTAATTAGAATGATTCAATGAAAAAGTATTCTCAGTTCAAACGATTTATATGGATGGTGCTCAATTCATAGATTTCATCTTACGAACTCATTTTGTACAACAGAACGATATCTGTTTTTGTTGTACCATACTTTCCAGACATTGATTAAGCGTTAACAAAGTATTGTATTCATTACAATCTCAACTCCGTTATTAATTTAATTAATTTTCATTTTCATAGGAAATATGACTCAGTTTCATGTATTCCAAATATGTAAGACGTACATTTATCTCTATCAACATTATGTTTTGTTACAATCATGAATTCATAAAACGTTTATTTCCGCCGCCATTATATAACACTCTTACACACACACACACACACACACACACACACACACACACACACACACACACAAACATACATACGTTTGCCACGTACGTGAATATTTCCTTTCTATTTTTCATATTGCACCGAAAACAAAACGTTGAAATGTTTAAACGTTTTTTAAATGGCTTATGATACAACAAAAAATTTGTGTGAATGCCCATAATGCTTAAAATTGCTTAAATTAGATCGATCGATTTTAGAATGATCGTTTTAACTTTGTTTGTTTTGTTTGTTCATTTTTTATACTAAAATTGGCCTTTGTAGTTTATAATTTATTGGGGCATCTACAGATCAAAATTTTTTTTATTATTTTAACTAAATTTTCCTAATAATAATATTTTAAAGCAAGATCGAGATATCCATCGAGATATTCATTTTTAGATATTGAGAGATAGATTATCAGATCCTGTCCAATTTGAACGACATCTGATATCTCAATATCTAAATGCCATTATTTTATTGGCCGCACTTACTTGTTATTTTGGACATTTTTTAAAGGAAATTGAAAGACACTTGTATTAAACTTGGATCAGATAGGTCTATTTTTAAAATTTTCAGACATGGAATTGCATATTTCAAATTCTTCAAATCTTCTTAGTTTCCATTTTCTTGGCTTTTCAATTACTTTTTTGATAAAGCCTTACCTGGCTTTCTTTAGTCTTATGGCCATATCTTCTAAACAATTTAGTCCATTTTTTATGCCATTAAAATTTAAATGCTACAACTTCCAAATGGTTTACCAAAATTTAAAACATATATCTAAATTTTTGTGATAAATTTTGGACACATTGAAACGACCAAGAGACATATTGAAATTGTTTTAGATAACTTGAAATACTGATGGTTAAAATCAATACTTCTACAAATATTTTTAATTTTTTTTTTGTTTTTAATGTTCAAAGCAATTTGATGAACTGATTATGTTGGCAATTTTTGGAGGATGATTATGAAAAGAAACTATAACACCAGGTAAAGAATGTAAATGGCGGTCATTTATATAAATTTATAAAAACAAGATTTACACGTGCCACTACTAACCATGGAGCTTTAACTTTTATTTTTCTTTTTTCTCTTGTTGGTCATTTTGTATTTTTTTCGGGGTTTCTGTTTCTGTACTGTCTTTTCATTGCTTTCCATTCTCTCTCATTTTTAATGTTGGCTTGATTGTTAATTATTATCATATATATAAAATGATATACATATATACGCAGGTATATATATGGCTCCAACAATTATATCATATACGAAAATGTCTAACAAAAAGAGAAAGAATTAAGGAACTGGTTTATTTTTCATTGCAACAATTCTTGTTGTTGCTCTCTAAAAACGGAAATGTTCATAAATGAAATGCTCATAAATATTATCATATATATAGATATATATGTATGTGTATGTGTTTGTGTGTTTGTGTGTATATGTGTATGAAATGTAATTGTAAATGCAAGTATTGAATCATTTCAATTTTTGTATATGAAATATATAACAATAAATGCGTTGACGCTGCCTTAAAATGAAATTTTAATACGATTAATTGTGACAGAAATTGAAATTTAGCTTAGAAGAAGTAAGAAAGTTTTATATGATTTTGGCTAAATTGTGAATACCCACCAACTTTGTGTTACGGACAATGTAACAGCATTTTTAGAATTTAATGTTACACTTTTAAAGTTTAATATGCAAACTGCTAAAAGTAAAAATTAGTATTTAATGTTGCATAACTTTTAATAGGCGTGACCGATTTAAACCATTTTTGTATCGTTATTGTCTAACAATATTTTTTACATATCTTTTGCAATTTTTAAGTACTAAGTAATAAATAGAAAACTTAGAAACAGTTTTGTACTTAAGTATTGTATAATTTGGCGTAGGCATAACCGATTTGTATAAAAAAAATATATAAAAACACTGTAAAACAATAATAATAATATTTATGTAAAATTTTAGCTTTACAACTGTTACAATTTTTGTGTTATAAGCAAAAATTATAAATTTTTGTTTAAAAACAGACAGGTTTACAACTTTTAATGCATTGTGGGCGGGTCCTTTAATCAATCTTGCCTATATTTAACATCAAGCTATATGCAAGAACTTTCTGGCAAATTTTGCTACCTAGAGGGCGTTAACAATAGATAGACGGATAGATGGATAGGCAGACGGACTTAGCTAAAATGATGTAGGTATAAAAAAATTTATACCTTATAAAGTCCAGGACGTTTCCTTTTGGACATTGCAAACATTAAGAAAAAATTAATGCACCGTCAAACTCTGAACGGCAAAAAACTAATTATACAATACTTTAATTTTTTGACGATATAGCGCCCTCTACTTTCAATTAATTTATATAAGTTAGGGGCGTTAAATTTATTCACCGTATAATTTTTTTTTTACATATATGCAAACAATCACACGCATATATATATATATATATATATATATATATATATATATATGATGAATTTTATTAATATTGGGCGTGGCAAAAGTTTTCAATTATATATATTTTCATATGTAAATAGAAAAAGATGTAAAAAGAAAATATTTTAGTTGTAAAGTTAATAATTTACTTTGTAAGGCTCAATATAATTTTTTGTCAATTTAAAGGCGTGGCTGTTAACAATTTGAATATATATTAGCTGTCTTAAAAAAACACATATTTGTTTATGAAATATGCTGAAAGGCTTATAAGTAACTCAACTCCAAATACCCCACATGAGAAACTAATACAATTGAGGCAATTGACAATTTACTTAGAAAATTTGATAGATAAATTTTTCTATTTTGTCAAAGCATATCATTTGAGATTAGGTAAATTAAATTTAAGTAGATATATGTAGTACAAGATTTTTAGATGCAGACGGAATTTTTGAATGTGCGTTACTTAATTTGTTCGACCATGATGATGATGATGATGATTGAGTAAGAGATGTGTTATGAAATTAATGTACTAGATAAAAGCGCTTTTTAAGGGTTATGTTTCCCATATAATTTTGGACTAATAGGTATAGAAAAATCGACCATCTCTAGTAAAAGCTTTTTGGTTTTCACTTAGATAAAATTTGGCCACTTTCACTGGGTGTTTATTTGTTATAAATTCCGTAGAATGGTCATAGCAAACAGAGTTCCACACGAACATTTAATCAAGAATTTATTTGAAATTTATATACATGTCATGAATCTTAAGGATTATGGAAATTTTTGTTTTCTTCTACAGTCTTTAAGAAATAGCATAAAAGAAATAATAGGAATATTTATTGTTCCTTAAATACAAGTGAAATATTTTTTTTATTAACTTTTTTTTTTTAAATGTGCAAATCTTATCATAAAAGAAGCTACAACAAATAATCTAAGTGTTGTTTAAACATTCGAACAATTAAATGGAATTTCAATTGGAAAAATAATCACTTTTTTTTCATCTCTTCATCCCTTTCTATTTTTCTATCTATCTCTCTAATCTATTACTTTCTTTTTTTTTTTGCTTATTAAAGATAAGATTTTTTTCAATTTTCAATTCAACATTAAACATTACATAAAAGTTTATGTAAATAAACAAAGAAGAAAAAAAAAAAGAATACAATGAAAGTGTTCATTCCATTTTCTACTTATAAAGGACAACACTTAAAAAAATTAACATTTATTGACTATGAAAATGGTGATGAAAATGGCGATGAAAATTCTCATGCAAAAGATCATAAAATTACACGAGAAGTTAACTCATTAAAAAATGAAACATTTACAAAAGATTTTTGTGTGTGTGTATGTATGTGTATGCGTGTGTACATTGTATAGATTGTAATGTGGTGTAATGAACTTTCCTCTAATGGAAAATTGCATTTGAAAGAGTAGAAGGAAACAAGGCCACATTTTTAATGAAAAAAAAAATCGAGTACTCGTTTCTCGTTTAGTTTAAAGAAAAATTTCAGATATTAAACCGTTAAGTGTAATAAATATTGAAATTAGCTGCTAATGATATTGAGTGTGTGCACACGCCATAGAGAACATATGAATAAGAATATGAACAATTGCAATAATAATAATAACAGCAGTCGAACGGTCATGCCCATAAATATAAATACATTTTAATCGTCTTGAAACATGATAATCATTAGATTTTATGATAATGTTGGTAATTGCATACACACACACACACACACACACACACACACACACACACATGCATTTTACATAATTGATTGAAGTTATATGAAATTTATGAGTTAGAATTGCAGAAGTGAACGTTACGTTGCGTCATGTTATGTTATGTTATGTTATGTTATGCTGCTTGATATGTATACGCATTTTTATGTATGTTATGCGTGAGACATTTTATGTTATATATGCAGATGCTTTTTTTTACTTAGTTGGCCTTGTTTTTTTTTCTTTTTATTGCTTTCTTTCCACCATCATGCAGAAATGGTTAAGTAAATTATTTTATCAGACTACTTGTAACAATTTTTGAAAGCGTTAGTCATCCTTTGGCTATCAGAAAATCTGAAACTTCCTTTGTGTATCATTAGGTCCATCCATTTGCCTCTTAAATCTTTTTTTCTGGATAATAAAAATTTTAAATTGTGGCATCCAAGTTACTTAATTTGTAAATTAGCTAAAAGTTAATAGAAATTTATTGGTATTTAAAAAAGATCTAATTTAGTTACAGGATAATCACCATGATTTTACTGGGTTTTCCTTTTTCTAAGGTAAAAATTTAATAAACCTCTGCAAAGTAAGTTAAACTTTATGATTTTAAGTTTCATTTTGGCAAAATAAATCGACCACGCCTATTCCAAAATTATACTACACCAATTCTTTCCCCTTTTTATGTATTTTAAATTTTATTCCTCATTTTTTTGTGGCGTTTAAAACTTTGCCTGTGAATTTTTCCTTTGGAAAATTCAAAATTCAAAAAAGAACCGGGCTTTTTTAACCCCGTTTTTTGAATTATCCAGCAATTTAAGAGTTATACCTAAGACGCCACTGAAAATTTTTTATCAATATATTTTAAGTTCTACGATTCATTATACATCTAAAATTTAAGAAAATCGATCACATTTATCAAGTGAAATTTAAAATCTGACAGTCAGCGAGAACTTAAAAGTTCACTTAAATCGAAGAGAAATTTTTTTTCTGTTTTGGCCTTTTGTTTTTTTTTAATATTCAAGTGTCTCAGTGTTATAATAGTTTAGTTGGTCAGTTATCTGCCAGTTGACTTGATTGAACTGCCTTTGCCTTAGTTCTATTTAGATGGTTGTTGGCTATTTACACCATTTAATTGGTTTACGGTTCTGGGTGGTCCTTGCAAATATTGTCATTATGATTTTGTATGAAACAAATGATAAATTTTATAAGCACACACATACACATTCACATACATACAATCAATAATACAATCCATAATAATAATAATAATAATGATAATCGATTGGGCTATTACGATTCCAAAATACCTTACACAATTGAGCTTATTGCAATTTAAATGTCTAAAAAATAAATTATAAAATAAGAAAGTAAAAAATATCAATTTTTGCATGACTTAAAAAGTTTATTATAGAGGAAGGGCATTCAAAATAAAGCTCTCTTTTGTTTGGTCTGAATTTGGACCGCTTGTTATGGAAATTTATTCAAACTGGTAACTTTTTTTCATTATATTGGTTTCTCTCTTAAGTGGGGTTTTATATGGAGCAGAGGCCTGAAAATTCTTTCAAACTTTTTCATATTCATTTCCAGTTGGCTTTAAATCAAAATTTGGCCATTTATTGTACAACAATACATTGAGGCTAATATTTTGATTATAGATTTACATGGACAGATAGACATACTTAAAGTGATTTTGAATAGTTTGGTATTGTCAAAGTTAGATCTATCTGGAAATGCCTCTATTAAGCCTTGCTCCATAATTAGTGAAGGAATTTTATAAAAAAGAATTATTAATTAACTTTAAATTTATGAAATTTTGTATTGAATTAAATTGGCCTACAATTTCTACTTGTAATATTGTTAAAAAAAAATATTCCTATTTTCATTTTTCTATTCAATACCAGACTGTTTCATAACCATGCCATTTCATTTCATATCATGCCATTTCAATTGGCATAATAATAAAGTTTTGGACTGTTAGAAGAAGAAGAGTTAATTGGTTAAGTTAGGTATTGTATCGCCTTGGTTGCATTTCATGTTTCACATTAAACATTTCATATAAAATATTTAATTTATATTGATGAAACTGGACACTAATGGTATATTAAATTCACCTTTTTCATATCTTTAATGTCAATACATGATAATTTATGTACGTATGCAATAAATTGTAGATGGAGAGTTTTGCCATTTACTTGTACCATTTTAAAACGTTTAAGCAATTGTCTGTATCTTTGCATGTTTGCTTGGCTGCTTGGCTGCTTAGCTGCTTGACTGCTTGGCTGCTTGGCTGCTTGTCGGCTTGACGGCTGGTTTATTAGCATCAGTTAGTTAGTTTTGTCTTACTGCTCAAGCCCCTTTTCTGAATGACTTTCTGATTTCTTACATTGCCATTTGTTGGGTTATTTATCTGGCAAATAGAGAATTGCGTCTGAATGTCTAGATGCCATCAAATGGGCATTCTATATTCCTTACATACCTTCAATGTTCTATTATATTTCTGTTCTGTTCTGTTCTGTTCTGTTCTGTTTAGTTCAGCTCTACACAATTCCATTTTATTTAAGTCTCTTTTAAATATTAACCAAACAAGATTTAATGCATACATCTACAGCAATTAAGTGCATATGTATGTGAAAGTTGAATTTGATAGTGTTTCATAGTTTGTCCTAACTATTTTAGGGATATGGCCAAATGAATGTTTGAATTTTTGTACTTATTTTATCTTCTACGTTGCAGTGATGGCTGATCATGGATGATCAATAAGTCTCAAAAAAAAACCTGTTCGTATGTTGTCTGGTTTGTGTGTGTGTGTGTGTGTGTGTGTGTTTGTGTTTGTGTGTGTTACAATACAATGACTCTTCAATAGTCCCTTTATTGCTTGCTTAAAGTTAAAAATTAAATTATTAATATCACTGCGTCCCTTCATCTGCTTCTTGCAATAGTTGTTGCCATTCTTATGGTTAATATTATTTTTTTGATTATTTGTCAAATATGAGCTTAGTGATATCATTATTGCGATCTTCTATAAAGTATTCTATTTTATGTTACGTCCAAGGGCTCTTCCTTCCTTTGATACAATAGCGACGAAATCAATCTTTAACGTATTTGATGATTCAAACTTGAGGTATAATTTTTAATATTAATAGTTGGTAGTTGTGCCACGTTCATAGTACGGTTCTCACAGAGTTGCAATTTAAAGTTGTTATCTATGTCACTTCGACCACCATTTTGTGTTGGAGCTCATCCAACATGTCCAGACCTAGATCTTGAGAGCTTGTATATCACTACTGGCTTAAAATGCTTGTAAAAGCATATGGACATTTAGACCCATTGCAGGACATTGCATTTGTGGTGTTATAAGAATATTGTAGCTTCCATGTAACCTAAACTCCATATCGCCAAGTGTCTTACAAGTGATTCCGGTTTTATTAAAAAAAGTTGAATAAGGAAACTTGTTGTCTTAATAATTCTTAGTGGGGCTTATAAGATGAAAAGCAATCAAAAGAATCCTTTAAATAATCTCAGTATATGGCGTCATTCTTAACATTTCCTGCATGTTGAAGAAGCACTGCATTTATAATATTTTCAAGAAGCTTATTAAAAAGGAGCCTTACTTACCCAATTTCTTTCTTAATTTCGCTTAAGTGATATCGTATCGTTCCTATTTCCTATCTTACCTATTTTTTATCTTAAAATGGACTTACTGCTTCATCTTATTTTCATTTATTAAAGGCATTATTATTGAAAAACTTAAGGCAGAACGATGTGAATTGTTTTGGCTTCATCTCTTTAGCTTAAAGTACAAGGTTTATCTATAAGAGCTTAAATACTGAGAGTTTAAATACTGCTTAGAATCTCCCAGTTAAAATTAATGTAGTGCTTAGTGAGATCCCATGACTTTTTGCCAGTATAACGTTAAAACTCATATTTTTTTTGAAGAGTATTCAGTTCTAAAGTGGTACGATTTAATAAGCTTTGACAGTTTGATATTTCATTAAAATGAAAATAATTTGTAAAGGACTTAGAATTAGCTTTTAAATTTTTCATATCTAAGATGGCATTTAGCTCTCAAAAGGACTTCGTCAACTCTAAAATTCAACCATATTGAACTTCCTGTACTTAAGTTACACTTAATCAGTAGTGCCTAAACGGTTTAGCTGATTCGAAGGCATCTTTCTAATTATAAAATTTAATAATTATTACGAATAAGTATTACGCAGATGCATTGCGTAAAATTCATTACAATCTGCTGGTATTGAATGCATTTCACTTATCATAACAATCACAATGATGAATGATCGGATTCGTCCTTTCTTTTTTGTGATGTCATTTAAATTAAGCACTCAGATTGGCATAATAAATTTTGTTTATTTATCACATCATTTCTAAACTTCTATTAGTGGTATTATTCATGTCTTAGAGTACATCGAATTATATGACATCAAATTATATGAGATAAAAAATTTTTTATAAAAAATATCTAAATTTATGATAATTGTATGATTTATAATTTATGATTTATGTTGTGCACGCCATGCATTAAAATAATGTCACATTTTATTTTATCTATAAACCGATAAGGTTATTTGTGATAATGAAAAATCAAATCCGGCACATTTCTCTTTCCATTTCATTAATTATTATGATAGAAATTTTATGCTGGACTTAACGCAAATGAGCTCATTTTCCCATAAGAAATTTTGTAGGATTTGTCAGATGCAAAATTATATAATAATAATAATAATGCATATATCCCACCCTTTACCTCTTTACCTCTCTCTCTCTCTCTATCACTCTCTTTTTATGTAACTAATTTTCATAATCATTCTTTTTCCTTTTTTGACTTTCTCGCTCACACAATCATTAATTGTCTCTCGTTTATAGAAATGTATTTATGCAAATGTATTTAAAATGCTTGTGCGCGTTTGTATTTGTGTTTATGTGTGTGTGTGTGTATTTGTAAGTATAAGTATATGTTTAATGCAATTATATTGGGCCATAAGGGTTTTGTCTTGTCTTTCCTGCTTTGCTTTACTTTGCTTTGCTTTGCTTTGCTTTGCTACTATGCAATTTTTTTTTTCATCTAAAAACACGCACACACGTATATGCAAACACACATACGCATATTCAAACGCATAAACCGATATATAAATATTTTTCTATATTGTATTGTATTGTTGTTGTTGTTGTTGTTGTTGTTGTTGTTGTTGTGCTAAGAAAATTCTTTAAATTCAATGGGAGGACATTGACTCGTTTCAATAATATTGAATGTTTGTTTAATCATATGTTGTTGCGTATGTATATATGCGTGTGTGTGTGTGTGTGTATGTGTTTCTTTATATATGTGAATAAAAATAAAAAAGAATTTCTTTTTGAAGAGTCATTTTTATTTTATGTGCATTTGTATAAAACGTGTAACAAAAACAACAGTAACAACAACAAAAACAAGAGCAGCAAGAAGAAGAAAATAATGCCTTAACAAACTATTATTTCTATGATTCTACAGCACTCTTTCCTCTCTATCTCTCACCACTTCTATGCACAAGCCTTCTCTCACACTCTTTTTTAGAGTTTTTTCTTCTCTCTTGCAAAGATCACAAGGTCTCTTTTGATCTCCTTTATTTCATTGTTTTTCCTTTATTTTCATTTGTTTTTTTTTTTTTATAAAACTAGTTAGTTCGTGTTGAAAAGTTTTTGCTGGTCGTTTTGTCTTGTTGAGGGGAGAAGTATGATGCAATCAAACAGATTTTTTTTCTCATTTTCATTTGACTTGTTTTCATTTGAATATTTTTAGAGGATAAATAAAAGTGTAGGAGAATAAAAAATTGAAAATATAAGAAATGAGAAAATGAAAGAAAAAAGTAAAAACCAGAAAAAGAACCCGATCCAAAATCTACATGCATTCAAACTAAGAAATCTAAAGACATAAAATAATAAGAGATTTATGGAGAGTGAGAGAGAGAGAGAGATAATCAGATTAAGAGAGTGATATATTTTTTTTTTGTAAAAATATTCATAACAAACCATTTTATGTTATGTTTATGTGCCTGATTGAGTTTTCTGTTGTGAATTGAGCGTACAAGTTCAGCTTTAAAGCAATGTTATTAAGAAAGAAAAAATTATCTGCGGCGTGTAAGCCGCATTTTGTTGACTTTGGAAACTTCTTTCTGGTCGATTGGTTGCCAGTATCAGTGCGACCTTACTTAGAAGACGTTGGTTAAACGCGATTTCTTACATAACAATCGAAACGTCCATGAAAAGTGGATTTTTTTCAAAAACAAAAAAAACAAAAATAACAAAAGCAATAAAAACACAAAAACACAACTGAAATAAAAATAATAATTTACCAAAATATAAATCAAAGAAGAAGTAAAATAAACCAGAAAAAAGGAAAATTTATAGAAAGATTATTAAATCAAAAATACGCACCACGGAATTTTCTTTTCATATTTTCATAATTAAAAAAGTCTCATTAAAAGTGCCATTTTTTTGCAAAAGTAAGAAAGCACAATATTCAAGAAAAATGTTTGTGTAGAAATTAACGGAAGAGAAAAAGGAAGCAAATTTCTCAAAGTAATTTTGAATGAATTTTGTGTAAAAAAAAAAGAAAAATTTCATTCATTCAAAATATTTGCATGTATATATGTTTGAATTTCAACATAATCAATTAGAGACATACAAAAAAAACACATATACATACAAAATCACATAAATGATTCTGATGGTAACATGAGAACGACCTAAACGATCTTCCATACAAAATACAAATTTATTGCACTTTTCAGTCAATGAAAACAAAACAAGCAAGAAACAAAAACAGAGCAATAAAAAAAATTGTAAGAAATAATGAAATAAATGAAAAACGAAAGAAGGAGAAATAGAAGAATTTAGAAATGTACATTGAAGAAAAGAATAAAAATATTTCAACATCAGCATTATTAATGCAATTTCGTATAAATGTGTGTGTGTGTACATATATGTGTATGTGTAAGTTACTTTATTATTAATGAAAACGAAAAATTTACTACAAAACATATAATTTTTTCCTTTTGCTTTGTTTTTTTTTGCATTTGCTTATACTTTGTCATTGGCTGCTAAAAAATTGAAAACCCCAAGATCAAATTTTGCTTGTCACTGGGAAAACGGTAAATAATAACAAAACCAACAATAACAATAATTTGTGCTTAGTTAATGGAAAAATGTGCGAAATAAGCAGAAAATATGAATAACAGTGAAAAGGAAAAAATAGTACAGCAAACAAGTGAACGGTAAAAAGAGTTGAGCACAAAAAAAATTTCGTTTACTTTGTCACTTGAAACTGTTTTCTAAATGCAATTTACCGTTATTTATTTTTGTTGTTTTGAATGTTTGTGTTTCTCAATTTTTGCTTGTGGCTTCTTGATTTACATTATTTTATGTGCAAATATTGAGTTGAAATAATAAAAATTTTCTCTCTTTACTTTAAATCTAAAAAACACAAACAGCATGCTCTCTAATCAAGCAATATAGAACAACAGTTATACCAAAAGCAACAAAACAACAAAAGCAATGAAATAAAATAAAATAAAATTCATTATATTAATTTATGAATTTTATGTGAATGTAAATTTGTTTATGCGTGTAAGTGTGTTTGCTTCTCTGTGCGCATGTCTAAATATCTATGCGTGTTAACGTGCCTTAACATTGAGACGGAAATCAAAATTTTATTTTTCAAAGAAACCTTAGACAAAACAACAAAAGCAAATGAAAATAAAATCGTGCAATTAAATGAAGTAGCAAAAATAGCAAAAGTAAAATTGCTTTCAATTTCTACATGCGATATAAATATCTAAATGTACGTGTGTCATGCATTTGTTTCATATCTTTTCTTTCTCTTTTCTCCTTTCCCAACCACGTTATTATTTATATAAGAAATTGATATTGCAGTAGTAAAAAGAAAATTAAAGGAAAAAAGAAAGAAACAGCAAAGAAAAAACGAAAAGTAAACTAAAGGAAAATAAACGAAGCAGCTTAAGAAAAGATTCAGTAGCGCAGTTTAAGTTGCGATACAACAACAACAACAACAATAACAAAAAAGAAACAGAAAGAAAGAAAGAAAGAAACAAAAATATCTCTAATTAATATAAAAATATTAAATTAAATTGGTAAGTGCATACAATTTTTAAGACAAACATTCACACAAATAAGCATCCAATTGGTTTTTTTGGTATCTTTTACTTTATATCTCTATCATTTTTCATCACTTCTCTTTCACACATTAAATGGATATATTTAAGGAAGGAAAGATTCATAAAATCATTAAAATTCGTAGTAAAGAAGAAAAAGTGTTAAAATAAAAACAAGAAAAAAAGGTAAAAGAGAAGAAGAAGAAGAAGAAGAAGAAGATAATCTGCGCACCCTCCTTTTTTTGTTAAATTCAACTTGAGTTTGCTTTATCTTATGTACTTTTTTCTGTTTGTTTTTTTTTGGGCGTGTGTATGTAAACAAACTTAAGGAGTAGAAAGAAGAAGAGTAATAGAGAGAAAAAGAGACGGAGATAGAAATATTTCAGGCATCATTTCATTTTGCCATCATCATTCACATTTCAAGTCACTTCCTAAACGTTGTATTGCAATAATAATTGTTCAAAGAGTTGCTGGCATAGACTAACTACGATCATAATCGAAAATATTTACAAGAAATATGCAAGAAAGGAAATAATAAATTTTATGACGGCAAACAAAATGCATTTTAAATGTAATGGATATGAAATGTTTAAGGCATATAAAGAAAGTCATGAAAAAGAAGATAATTTAGAAGAAGAAGAAAAATGGCAAACAAAAATGAACAGAGAGGAAAGAAGCGGCTTAAAGAAGTGAAAAATTTATCGCGTAAGAGTAAGAAAGACAAAATGAGAGTGTGAGATAAAGACATAGAGACGGGCATTTTGAAACAGTAATAGAAAGGAAGAAAGAAGAAAAGAGATAAAGATATACAAATATGATATCATATCATTGTCAAAATGTTATTTTTGTGAAGCAACACTATTTTTAGAACGATAATTAACAAAGTTCACAGATGAAATTCTCTCATCACAATTTATGTCAAATTGAATGAATTTTTGCAATTTTCATTACTTTCATTATTAATGATCAATGCTGATGTAAATCATAATATTTGTAAATGATCATCATTATAATCAAGTCAATTATGATATAAGAAAAAAAAATGGGAGAAAAAGAAAAATTGTTATCTGAAGCACAATTTTTATTAATTTTTGTTTTTAAGGCGTAAAAAAAATTTCACGTAAATTTCACACCTTAGTTTTTAGCCATCATAATTTTTATGAAATTATATTGCTCTGTGTTTCTGTTTTATTTTTCTTTTTTTCCATTAAAAACTTGACCATTAAATTGTTGTTGCTTTTTTAACATTTCACATTGCCTGCAGTTTGATAAATGTTACGCCTACTTGTAATTAAAAAATGAAAAAAAAAACATTTCATATTTTTAGTCATTGTTAAATTTTGCACCGAAAATTTCAATTTATAATGTCTATATGTCTGTCCAACTGTCAATCTTTTCACCTGTGTCTGTCGGTCCATCCATCATGTACAAAACATTGCAATAGATGGACGTTAATTAAATTTTGACATCAAATCAGGAAATAGAAGTTTTCTTTTTTTTTTGTAATTTCTTATTTTTAACTTTTTACTTAACAATTTTTCTCTTGCTTATTTATAAATTAAATTAAAATAACAGAAAAGAAAAGAAAGCGCTCTATATTTAAGTAACTTTATTGAAAGAAGAAACTTTATGCAAAAATATTTTTAAGGAAATTCGATTCATTTTTGTTTATTTTAATTTCATTAAAAAATTAAACATTTTCATTAATTTTTCTATTTTATATTACAAAAATAAGCATCAAATTAAATAATTTTGAATTTTGAATATTTTCAATTTTTAGAATATAAAGACTAAAAAAATGAAACCTTTGATTTCAATGAAAATTTTATGATTAAATAAATGAAAGAAAAATTTCAAAATTTTTAAAAGTTTCCAAAAATTCTCAAGAAAATTACTTATCACATATATTTGTCTTGCTTAAATTGTTGTTGTTAGATTTTATTATATTTTTTTATATTTTCAACGAATTGCTATAATTTCTCAAAAGCATGAAATATCTTAAAAACGAATTTCATCAGCAGAGAGAGGCCAGAAATAAGCTGAAGCAAAGATGTAAAAACAAAACAACAAAACGATATAAATGAATTAGAAAAGGACGTTATAAATAATAGAAAGAGATGGAGTTAGAAATAAAATTCATTATGATATGTTTTTATTTGTTCTTTATGATTTTTTTTTTTTTGTATATAATTTTTTACTTTTTCAAATCTCGATATAAAAATTCTCATTTGAAATATGTTTCAATTCTTGTGATTATTATTTTGATGCGTTTGTCTATACGTCCATAAAATATTAAAATTATTTCTATTTATCATAATGTTAAGCATTTACATCTCGCTGACTGTCTGACGAACTTACAAACCGTCTGCTTGGTTAGAAATTTTCCATATTTCTCCATATTTCTTTTCATTTCATTTCATTTCATTTCGTTCCATTTTAGTGCTCATTCAAATTTTTTACTTTTGCCTTTTGATGTTGAGAGTATATACATTGTGTCCTTATGTTTGTAACAATCAAGAGAAGGCGCCGCAGACTCAGCAAAATATTTTTATTATTGATCAGCATCAAATTCTGAATCGATTTAGACATAAGTGTCTGTTTAATTGTCTGTCCATTTCTTCCATTTGCATGTTAAGAATATTGGAAGTTCTTACGCACAGGTTGAAATTAAAAATGGGCAAAATTGGTCAACGGGCATGCCCATTGTTCAACGTAAACTGAGAATGTCTCAGCTTTTCAAACAAAATTTATTCATTTTTTTGCTTATTACTCAGAAGCTACAAAAGATAGAAAGTCGAAATTTTGTACAATTAGTAAAGCCCTTAATGTACAATGTCTTTTCAAAATTTATGCAAGTTTGCCGTGGCCGTGGTCGTGGCAAAATTATTTATTTACTTTTTTATGTCGATTACTCAAACACTCTTAGCAAACTTTGAATCGTAATATCATGATCTTTGTATGGTGGTTATACAAGATGCGACTTCAGTCAACCATAATTTTCTTACTTAGTTTCTCTCATTTTATCGTACAACATATTTTTGAATAGCATAATTGCACTCTTTTACTTACAAAATCAACAAAAACAAAAAGAAACAAAAAAAAACAATTTTATTTGTAATCTTATTTTTAAGGTATGACGAAATTTCTATATAAAATTATTATACATTTGTATATGAAATTTTCAATCTTTCTCTTTCTCTTTCATTCTCTCTTTTATTTCATGTTCTCTCTCTGATGGCTTTGTAAAGTTTTTTTTAGAGGAATTTTTTTTACTTAAAGTTTTGTTAAGTTTCCAGATTTCTTTCCCTTTTGCTTTCTTGCTACAATTTTGGTTGTGGTTGGTTTTTTTTTTTCGTTCGCATTTTTTTTTTCTTGTTGTTGATTTGCTTTAAGAAAAAAAAAAAGAAAAACCAATTACTCACGTAATGTAACTTCATATGTTGACGCGTATTTTGTGTATGTATGTATGCATGTGTGTGCGTGTGTGTGTGTGTGTGTGTGTGTACACGTTTACTCATTTCTAGGCGTTTTTTATAATTATAACAAAAAAGCACCAGCAACAACAATAAGTAATTTACAAATCTAAATCAAATTTAATGGTTAAATGTAAAAAACGCGAATAAAAATTCTTGTCATTTAATGATTATGACATTTTTTCTTCTTTTTGTTTATTTTTTGTTGCTATTGTTGTTCGTGTTATTGTTGAATTGTTGAATGTAAAAAAAAATTAAAATTTTTTTTATATGATTTTACTATCACATTCTTATAAATTTACCAGTCTGGTCTCTTAATTTACCAGTTAGCGGTCAGTTAGCAATCAGTTAGCGGACAGTGGTCAGCGGGCAGAGCGCCTTTTACTTATTTCGAAACGCGACGCTTTACAAAGCGGTATATACCAGTTGGTTGATTGTTTTTTAGTTGTTGTTTATTGGTTGATTACAACAAAACAATCTAAACGGCCTTGTCTGGCCCACTTACTTGAATTGCCATGAATTGAATTGATTTGACTTAACGCGACTTGAATTGAATTGAATGGAATTGAGTTAAGTTGAGTCGAGTTGAGTTGAGTTGAATTTTCTAATGCTTTGTTTGTTGAAAAGCATATCAAAAAGCAATAAAGAAAAAATCAAAAAAAAAAAATTTTTATCACAAAAGTACAAAGCTGTAATGGAAAGCCAAGATAGAAATCAACAAACAAAATAAACAATATGAACGTACGCAAAGTAACGGTATAAAATATTTCTTTTAAAACGTTAAAACAACAAAGAAAAACGCAAAAATTAAGACACGTACTTGGAAATGACAATAATAACAACAACAAATATGAATAATAACAATAAAGTTAAGGCAAAGCAAACTATATCCGGCTGTTAGTCTGTCTGTCTGTCTCTCTGTCTGTTTGTCTGATCGTCTATTTGCTTGTTTACTTCATTCGTTTGGTCATACAAACTGTCAGTCAGTCCGTCAATCATTGTTAATTCATTTAAAATTTATTTATAACATAAAGTTTTCTGCAAAACGAATATAAAAAAAAGAAACAAGAACAAAAGCAAAAACAAAAATTAAAAAAAAAAACTAAAAACAAAAATGGAGCGAACTCATCTAACGTTGCTTGATAAAATGTGCTTAATGCCCAAGATTAACGAGTTTACATTTAAGCAATGCAAAAATACAATATTAGACAATTAAACAACAGCAACAACAACAACAAAATTAAAAAACTCCGTACATTTTATAAATATTAAAAGAAATGTACTTCAAAAAAATATAAAACAGAGATTTTTTTCTATCACAAATTTTTATTCGTTTCGTTTTGTTCTTATTTCTATTTGACATAAAAAAAATTATTTAAATAAAATTTATATGAAAGTAATTTATTATAGAATCATTTAAATGTAATGAATTGGAAAAATATAAGGCTTTATAATTTTTAGCATTTTTTTTCTGCCGTTGTCACAAAATTTTTATATATTTTTCTTCAAAAAATATCAATTTAAGGAGGTTTTTAAAAGAGTTTCATTCACAATTAGACTTATTTCTAAGCATATTTTTAAGCATATTTTCTAAACTTATTTTTAGGCATATTTTTTAGCATTTTTTAAAAGAATATTTTTTAAGCTTATTTTTTAAGCATATTTTTTTGGCTTAATTTTTAATCATATTTTCTAAGCATATTTTCTAAACATATTTTCTAAGCATATTTTTTAAGCAAATTTTCTAAGCATATTTTTTAAGCTTATATTTGAAGCATATTTTCTAAGCTTATTTTTTTAACAAATTTTTTAAGCATATTTTGTAAGCTTTTTTAAAGCATAGTTTTTAGGCTTATTTTTTGAGCATATTTTCTAAGCTTTTTTTAAAGCATATTTTTTAAGCAAATTTTCTAAGCATATTTTTTAAGCATATTTTCTAAATATATTTTCTAAGCATATTTTTTAGACACTTTTTATTAAAATTATGCTTCTCTTTAAAACTCATTTCTTAATCTGCTCACCGATTTATAAATAAAAATTACGTGCTACATTAAGTGAAATGAAATTTCTTAGAAAAAATTGTTAAAAAATTAATATCAGCTCTACAAGGACGTTACCTCACATCCATTCTAACTTTGAAATAGTAACTTGAAACATTCAACAGCACATTCTCAATTCATAACTTTAATCGATGATTAAAAATAAATTTATTTTAAAAATATGTAAAGAAATATTCCGAACATCGAAATCAAAAAATTATACTCTGACCAGAAAGATCTTTAAAGTTTATTTCGATAGGAAATTATGTGTAAATTTCCTTTTGCAACGATAATCTAAAATGATTCGTAGATGTTTTAGTCATAGCAATATCAAGATAAATTCTGATAACTGTAAGTGAAAATTAGTTAATTTGCAATAAGAAAATTTACTAAATTTAAAATTTAATAAATCGTACATTAAAATTGCATTAAATTCTGTTCGCTAAATTTTCAGTCTTTTCAAATTATTAAAAATCAAATGAAAGATCTTATTTTTTTTTTTTGGAAAGTATAAAATGGGTGGGGAACAATGTGCACTTATCTTTTATTATGCTGACCTTTTAAAAATTTTCATCAATTTAAAATTTTCTGTCTGTCGGTCTAGCATTTTTTTTTATCAAATGATTTGATTTGAAATTCTTGGAATACTTTAACAAAATTGAGTAATGTAATGCCGCCTGAGGAACAGGCGTCAGCACATTTTGACCATATTAAAAAAATTTTATAAAACATTTACTTTTTTATTTTGAAAAGTTTTTTCGTGGTACGAACTAAATTTATAATTCTTTAAGGGTTTTTTTTTTTTGCTCAAAGTCTTTGTAAGATGGGAACCAATTTGATAAATAAAGTGGGTAAGTAAAATTTGTATCTGGTTGTTAAATTTTTTTTTTGGAACCCCTTCACTCCTCGCCTAAAATACTTCCATCACTAATTCATTAAGTTTTTTTTTTTTTGCAAACTTTTTAATGATTTCAAAAAAAACTGTTAATTTTCCATTCTTTAAAATTGGCCATTGGATTCTGCGATTCATTTTCTTACCTTTTAAATGATATTAATCCAAGTGATAAAGTTTTTTTATTTAATAGAGAGTACAATTTATAAAAGTCCCACTCACATAACATAAAAAATAACATAATTCTTTTAAAGATTTCTTTTCGTCTTTTTTACTTTACTTAATCAAAAAAAAAAAAAGGGTGAATATCTACAAAATTGATTGCTGTAGTTGACCGTTATTATTATTATTATTGTTGTTGTTGTTGCTATTGCTGCTGTTGTTATTCAACGATGAACATGAATTTTAAATTAAAAGAAAATGTAAACTAAAGTAGATCGTTGAATTATTGAACGGTTTGTTGAATGAACGGAACTTTGAAAAATAAGAAATTTGTTTTTTTTGTTTGTTTTTCTTATTGTTGGTATTTTTCATTAAAATGACAACGAATTCCATGCTAATGAAGTTTTAGTTTTTTTTATTGTTGTTGTTGTTATTCTTTAGTATAAATTTTTTTCTTTAACTTTTTGTATTTTTTATTACTTCTTGTCCAAGCATTTTGAAACATTTTTCGAACGTACTTTTTCTTGGTGTAAAAACAGAAGAATGAAAATTGGAATTAAATGACAACAATAAAAATAATGGAAATTTATGAAAGAGTAAAAGAAAGAGAAGAATGAGAAATAATGCGAAATAGAAGAAGAAGATAATGAAGAAGAGAAATTTGCCTTAGATAAAAGAAAAACATTGAAAAGATCGAAGCAAACATCTGCGTGTTACATTTTTTTTTTGTTTTTGTTTGTGGTGTTGTTCTTTGATATTTTATGGGCTTTTTTGTTTAAAAATTCCAAATGCAAGAAAACGAGACTTGAATAATAATGCGAATATCACAAAAAAAAAGAGTTCGTTGCTTAAGTCTTTTTTCATAAAATATTTTGCTGCCACTTTCTCTTTCTTTCCCTCTCTCAAACACTATCTCTGGCTCTTGGGAATTCAATCAATATTAAAAAAATGTAAAAAATTTAGGAATTTTTTTTTGAATGTTTTTGCAGTTGTATTTGTATGTGCATGTACCGTTATTAATTTTAAGAATTAATGGAAAGGAAGAGAATTAAATGAGAATTGAAAATTTTCGAATGTACTTAATTGAAAAAACTAAGAAATAAGACTTGCAGGCAAAGAAGGAGAATGAGAAAGAGAGCGCTATAGAATAAAATAAAGATAAAAATTTTAAAAGATAAAAAAAAAATTTCATTTTAAGAAATAATTTTTCAATAAATTTGATTTTGAATGCAATTAGAATGTATTATGTATTATGTTTTGTGAAAATATTCTCGATTTTTTGTTTAAAGAATTTTTAAAATTTAATTTTTAATGAATTCCTAAAATTAAGTTGTTTTTGTCTTCTTCTTTTTCCTTTCCTTTCTCTATGTTGCTTCCCATTCTTTTCTTCTTTTGCTTCTGTTGTTTGATTAGCACTGCAATTGTTATAGTTTTTGTTGTTGTTGTTGTTGTTGTTTGTTGTTGCTTTTATATGTATGTATTTTGTTGTTTAATGTAAAAATTTAACCTTGAAATAAAATATCTAGATTGCTTAGTTTATTTACCTGGCAAGGTTTCCTTTATTTTATATATAAATATATATTTGCAATAATAATTGCAGCAACACCAACAACAACAATGACAAAAATATCAGTACGCACACACACACACATGTACGCATATACAAAATGATAAAGAAATTTCTTTGAATTAATTCAGTTAAGTAAAACAATAACAAAAATTACACTCAACATCATCATCATCATCAACAACAACAACAACAATAAACAAACCTAAAGAGAAATAAATAAAGGAAAAGAAACGATAAGAAAAAGAACCTTAAGCCTAATTTATTTTGTTGTTTTGTTACGTCTCATATTTCCATGTGCGTGTGTGTGTGTGTGTGTGTGTGTGCCTATGTGATTGTTTGAGTATATATAAGCGCCTACAGGGTTCCATAGAACACATACTTCTCCTTCTCCATTGTTTTTATTTGCAAAATAGTTAAATAGAAACGCTACATTAATGCAAATATATTACAACAATAAGAAAAAACAAAGAAAAGACAAAACAAATAACTAAACAAGAGAGAGATAAGTGCAAAAAAGAAAACAAAACAAAACAAAATAAAATAAAATAAAGAAATATTTGAGAAAAAAGCAAAAAGAAGGAAAAAACAAAAGGCCATAAAGAGTCCCAGTCAAGTATGAGAAATACATTTGTACACACACAATGAGCGTATGAAAATTTCTATAAAGGCACGAGTATCTTACAATAGCAACAACCCACATATACACACACACACACACACACTTGGAAGAGAAACATTTGTTCAAGCATTTAAGTTTTGCTTAACGCACACTCAAACATTAAATCATGCTTTTGTAAAATGTACTAAGAAATGTGACAACTTAAATAAATAAAAAGCGGATTTAAGTATTTTATTTATAGCAACAATAACAACTATAACAACAAAAAAGAAAGAAGAATGAATAAAAAGAACGAAATGAAAGAAGAATGGAATATTAACAACAACAACAACAACAACAACAACAACAACAACAACAACAACATAAACGTTTCTCGTTAAGTAACTGTTCGTCCGTTTCGCAGTCTCCTTACTTATTTAAATTATTCTTAATTGCTTAACTTTATCCGCCCATGTATCTGTTCATTCATTGGTCCATCCATCTGTCCATACGTCCATCCATCCAACTATCCGTTCACCGAGCCGTCCATTCATTGGTCCATTCATCTGTATATCCGTCCATCCATCCATCCAACCGTCCATCCATCCATCCATCCATCCATACTTCCAACCGGCCGCCCAATCATTCAACCATTCGCTCCAATCAAATTTACCAATCTTCACTTGTGTATTTTATATGTATGTGTATATATGCGTTTATATGTATTTTGTTGTATTTGTGCTTGTGTGTGCAAGGTAAATTTGATGTAATCGTGACTTGTTTGTTTTTTTTTTTTTTGTATATTTTTATTTCTGTTTTGATTGTGTTTTGCCTGGCGTTTTATTTGTAATACATAATGCGTTTTTCCTTCTTCTCTGTCTTCTTGTTGTTTATTTTGTTTTTATTTTTTTTTGTTTTCGTTTTTATCATCTTGTGCCTTAAAGATCTTTTCAATGTTTTTGTATTTCGTAACTTATAACTAAAGCTTTGTAAACTTTGTAATCTGTAAACGTTATTGCTTTCTCTTCTTCTTACTTCTCTTCTGTTTTCTTTTCATCATTTTTAACTTATTAAAATTCTTTGCTTTGTTTTGCTTTCTTAAGCGATAAAGAACGCTTGTCATTTGGTTAAGCGTCCCACGCACTATTTCATTTTATTGTTGTTTGTTTATTTATTTATTTTTGTTATTGTTGTTTTTGTACGCTATTTGTTATTTAATCTCTTAAAATTAATGTATTTCTTAAGTTTAACGCCAAAAACTTGTCACGTACTCATGAACAAAAACGAAAATCGTAACAAATAGAAAAGGTAAAGCCAAAGAAAAAAAACCAAGAAAAATAAGAAAGAAAAAAAAATTGAAAAATAAAAGAAAATACAAAATGTTCGTTATTTAATGATGGCGATTGTTTTTTTTTTTCTTTTTTTTTTTTTAAGTTAAACTATAGAAATAAATTAGGATTTTGTAATGCGTTACAGTGATGTCTTCAAAAGTACGTACAAAAACGTGAACGTGAACTTGAATGCTAAACTTAAAATCTTGAATGCTTAGTGTTAAATGATGAACGTTGAAAGCACCGGCACGAACTTGTATATTTGACTGACTGAATTTTGATATTTTACATTTTACGTAGCACAAGTAGCAAACTAATTGTTTAGAATTTATTGCTATTATTGTTGTTACTATTGTTGTTGCAATTGCTGCTGCTGCTATTGCTGTCATTTTGTTGAAAAGAAAAGAAATCCGATTGTTACATTTACGACATTTCATTTACTTCTTCCTTTTCTTTTTCTTTCTTTTTCTTTTATGGTAAAGTCATTTTTATAAGCATTTAATGTTAAAATATTATGCCAAAGTACAGTAAAATCTCATTTAAAGCGATACTTGTAAATTTCATAATTATTTTTATAGTGCCAATTAAAGAATTAAACAGTCCTCATTAAGGAAATTGTTGCTAATCAAAAATTGAATGCAGTTTAATAATTTCCAAAATCATCTACAAAATCTCTTCTTTATGAGACAAGAATTCAAAAAATGACATCAAAGCTTAGGAACCAAAGCCTTAACGAAAATAAGTTTAAAAGAATTTTCAATGAATATGTTTACCTGGAAGTTATAGTGTCTCTTAAATTTCATCATTTTCAAACCAACCAAAGAGAAAAGTTACATATGAAATGTTGATCCAAATTTATATTGCTCGTCTTACTCAAAAGTACCCAACCCATTTAGATTTTTAAGCCATGATTCAAGAATATAAGCCTCTTAAGATTATTCCAAGAGAACTCTCCCACAAAATCGAAGAAAATAAAACATTTAGAAAAAAGGAAATGACATGTCAAAAATGATTGTTGCTTAAATTCAAGTTCAACTGTATTCAAAAAAATGCATTTTGTTTCTTTTTTTTTATTTCATGAATTTTTATATTATTTGCGCAGCAAATACACTTACACAAACCAACAACAAATGTCTTTAACTTTTTTAAGTGTTTTTATTATTAGTTTTTATTTTTATTTTTGTTTTTTTTTTTGTTTGTTTTCCCTTTTTATACTATGAAATATCTGTTTGTATGTGTTAAATTGTAAGTCTTAACTTTTTTAATAATATTTCACTTTATTTAACTTAAAGTCATAAAAACAAATCACACAAATACAACAACAACAACAACAACAACAACAACAACAACAATAACAATAACAATAACAATTTGTTTCATTTTCAATCATACAAAACAAAGAAATCATGAAACATGAAAACACTTCAACATAGAAAAAGTAACATAACCAGAGAAAAAGAGAAAGAGTGATAGAGAGAGAAAGATAAAATGAGAAAAGAAAAAGTAACAAGAAAGAAAACTTGAAAAGAAGTCTTAACGATTTCCTTGTGACTCTTGCGTATTCCACATCAAAATTTATACATAACAAAAAAAAAAAAAAAACTAAGACCAAACACTTTGCGCAGCTTCAGGGAGTAACGTCGAGTACTAAAATCCTCTACATTTATTTATTTCGTATTTTCCAAATCTTAGAAAAATATGAATAATGAAAATGAAAAAATTACAATTTAAGAAAATATCAGAAAATTAAATTTGTGTGAGATTCATTTACTTAAGGAAACTATTTATATGGCCAAGGGGCCAAAATCGGTATTAATTTGTACAAAATGTTGCCACTTGCATTATTATTTAATGCTAAAATATCGACTTGCTATTTATTTAAAATTTCATTTTGCTTATGTTCAAATTTTTTAAGAAAATTTGAAAAAAAAAATCAGTCCATCATTTTTAGTTTTAATAAAGTTCTCTCGGCGGCACTAAATCACGCCAACATAACAAAACTCATCCAAAATTATTCCACAACTTTAAATTCAATTGAGCTGTAAGCTTTGTCCGTCCATCAAACACATAAAAATGAAAAAATGGACAGGCAAAACGAAAACAGTTGCAACTAACGATTCTAAGTTAATTCTTAATTTCGAATTGTACAACATTGTGCAAGATCATGCCAAATGTAGGGTGAAGAAAGCAGCAACAATAACAAGCATTAAAATATAAATAAATAAAAAGAGCTAATGAATGAAGAAAAAGAAGAAATTTTTAATTTTTTTTTTTTTTGTAAATTTTATTATTTTGTTTATTTTATTTTTTTTTTTTGTTTGATCTAACAATTTATTTTTTGCTTTGTAGTTTGTCATTGTAACAATAAATAAATATAAATATAAATAATGAAAGATAAGAAAATTCGAACAAAATCATAAAGACATTTTTCAACAATTTCATTCGGTGTTTCTTTTCTTTCTTCTACTTCTACTTCTTCTTCTTCTTCTTCTTCTTCTTTTGTCTTCCTTCTTCTTCTACTATATATTTTTTTCTGTTCTTCTTTTTTACCTTTTGTTACATTTTCTATGAATGTTTCCTTTATTTATTATTATGATTCAATGGCTATGTGTGTGTGTGTGTGTGTGTGTACGTATATATCACATTTTATACATATGACACAATGTCAATAATAAATTTGAAAAGATTTACCACTTAAAAGAGAAAAGTAAATAAGCAAACAACTGAAATTGAAACAACAAAACAAATCACCAGAAATTATTTGAAGAGACGAGAAAAAGATGCAAAAAACCAAATATATAAATAGATAGTTAGATAATGATAAACAGAGAGAGAGAGAGAGATATGATTATATAAAGATGAAAGATGAAAAATAAAAGTTTCAAGTTGCATCAACTGATTACGATAATGAACATTTTGTGGGCACTTTATTAATAATAAACTGAAATAAAAGGCAAACAAAATGAAAATAACAAAAGTCACAAACATGTGTATGTTGTGTCATAATGATAGATGACGTTCAATAATAATAACTTGATATAACAAATTTTGTTCATTTTGTTCGTTGTGCTGTTTGAACCATCACACACATCACATCACAGCTCAATGCAATCTACAACACTTTACAACACAATTACAATTGCATATATGTCAATACTAATACTAATACTAATACTAATAACATTATTATCATCATTATCATTATTATCATCATTATTATCATGCTTATTATAATCAGCTTTAATGATTGCGATGAATGACAAAATGCCTCTAAAGGCATTTTGCCGTTTCTTTCTTGTCTCTTCATACTTCATGCTTCATACTTTTATTTCCATAAACCATAGATTGAGAATATATTATCAGTTTACTACAGCATTTGTAACACTACAAAGAAATCTTCTATTTCTTAATTCTAAATCGTTTAAAGTATGTTTACCTTTGAAAAGTTGCGTCTTTGTGCTAACTTTGAGATGTTGACTTTTAAAGAGCCAACGCCATCTTAAAACAATTTATACTTACGTTTGATATTGAAAATGGGCCAATTATTTTAAAAGCCACGCCTACAATATACTTTCAACTAAAAGCTCTAAGTTTTACAACTCGTTCTTTTTCATTAATAATTGTATGTTTATTTTTATGTTTTCCATGTAAATCGAACATGCCCTAACTGGTTGGCGGTTATTCAGGTTATGACCTTAATCAAATATAATTTTTTTTTTACTTATTTTACTTCACAATACACAAGCACTTGTTTCAACTTCCTTTAATAACAAAATTATAATCAAATGAAATTTTGCTTAAACTTGCGGCCCATGCCGGTTGCCTCGCTTAGCCAGCCAAAGGCAATGCCTTACTTTAACGTTGCCTTTCATTGTCTTATCTCACAAGTCTTACCAACTAATTTACTGACTGGCTGCTGCTGATTGTGATTGGTTTATTTTCTTAATTAATAAATACGAATGTAAAACCATTTTAAAAGTATTTTCATTATTTTTATTACAATTTTCCTTCTACATTTCTACTTTTGCCTTTTCTTATTCACCAAACAATAATTTCGTATGCTAAAATACATTTTTTTTGCTCATTATTTTTAATCTTTTACTTTAAATTTTGTACAAAATTTTAAATTAATTTGACAATTTAATTGCATGCCCTAAACAACTTTGGCCACAAATTGTCCTATAAATAAATCTAAAATCCAGATCATTTTTGTTATAGATCTTTTATATATTTTTTAATGATTTGTCCATTTGCTGAACATAAATTCTTATTAAAAGTGACCATTTGACAAACATTTCTCACAGTTCAAACTAATTTTCTTATAATAATTTTTTAGTTGAAAAAAAAAAAAAGCAGACTCATTTTGAAGAAAAATTTTAATAGAAATTCTAAATAAAAATAAAATTTCATATAAAATTTGTCATTTTATTATTTCACAATAATTTTAATTTTCCAATATTTTTCTACCTAACTTTTGTTGTACTAATTTGAAAAATCTCTTATAATTTTGTAAATTTTTTTAAATTTTTTTAATTTTCTGGAAAAAATGTCATGCAGAGTTTTCTCTATTCACACTTCAAATTTTTTTATTAACTCATCCATCTCATTAATAAGCTTTCTCTTTCATTTCATTTTATGACATTTCATTTCATGACGTTTCATTCCATGACATTTCATTTCATGACGTTTCATTCCATGACATTTCATTTCATGACGTTTCATTCCATGACATTTCATTTCATGACGTTTCATTTCATGACGTTTCATTCCATGACATTTCATTTCATGACGTTTCATTCCATGACATTTCATTTCATGACGTTTCATTATGTTATATTTTATTTCAATGCCATTGCACATTAAAGTCCGTGATAATTAGTTAATTGCTCTCACTTATGTGGTTAAGACCATAAACTTGAGTCATTAAATAACAGCTTAAGTTGTTGAAATGAAATGATTATAGATTAAACATATGTGGACCCGCAATTGCAGCATACGCAATATGATTACAAAATATTAACTTAAAATTGCTGGCAATTATACATTTAATAGACTTAAACATCATTAAGGTACTTAAAATACAATAACAATAACAATAACAATAACAATAACAATAACAATAACATTTCTATATTAATCAATAGAAGTTTCGCATTATTATTCTTCATTTTCCACTTTCCCAGGGCATTTCTTTTGTTCTTGTATAAGAAAATTAAAAGGGACAAAATAGCAAAATAAAGTAAAGACAAAGGACAAAGAATAACCAACAATGAACATTCTTTTCAGTATAATGTGAGCTAGACAGGAAAATGGCATTGAAACACACAGAGAAGGTATTTTGTTCATATCGATCCTCCGATCGATATTGCATATTTTCAATACCAAGCTGCCTGTATGAACTGTCAATGTTTCTGAAAAATTTTAATTTGATATATTTACCTTTACGATTGGGAGTATATTAAAATCACATGGACAGATAGACAGACGGACATGACTACGTCTAAATCAATTTAGAATTTTATGCTGATCAAGAGGGTCTCCGAAGCTACCTTCTAGGCTTTGCAAACATAAGGACAAAGTGAATGTATCCCAAATTCTGGGCTGGGTATAAAAAGAAGAGCTCATGTCACATAAAACACAAAACACAATAAACAAAAATACTCTTCGTCGAAATTCATTTGAAATTATAATTTCAGACTTTAACAGATTATTAAAATCTGTTGAAACTTTACGTGACATTTGAATTCATGCATGTCAGTTAATCAATACGGTAATGAATTTAAACAACAATAACAGTTGATTTAGTGGAAAGTCACATTTGTCACATAAAAACAATAATAACAAAACAATGGCAGTTAATTGTTTTCTTTCGTTTAGTAATTTTGTCATTTTATCATTTTGTCATTTCTTCGTTCGCTTGTTTATTTTGCATTTTGCTTTTTCAACATTTGATACAGAAAAGAAAAAAATTATGATAAGTGTTTGGAAAATTATTATATAGAAAATTGTTTAGAACAAAATTTTTAAAAAAAAGTACAACAAGAAGAGGTTGGCAAAAAAAAAAAAAAAAAAAACAAAATGGCTGAGCAAAAGAAAGATAACTTTTACAAAGCCAAGAGAAAGAAGATAAAAAAAAGGCAAAGAAAAGTAACAAACCCATAAACCTAATGAACTTTTTTTTTCCAACATCTTCACACATAAATAAATAATGTTGTGTTAATTTGTGTTAAAATGTTCAATAGATTTATGAGTAAAAACCGCAAAATGAAAAAAGTACATTTTTTTTTCTATTCATTTTCCAATTTTTTCTTCAATTTTTGCGTTTTCTCATTTTTCATATTTTATGTACTCGTTACTTTTCTTTCTGGTTTCTTTTTTTTTTTTTCCTTTTGTGTTGTAACGAATCGTTTGTTTAAGGAATTATTTTCTTGTATATGAAAACTATGGGAAAATTTGTTTACTCTTCCAAAAAAAAAAAAAAAAAAAAAAAAAAAAAAACCTAAGCAAAATAAAGGAAAGGAATGGAAAGCAATAAGAAAAAGAAAAAGAAAGATGAAAGAAAAAGAGCAAAACAAAAGCAAAACAATATGTGTCAAATGAAGCATAACTCATTCTTAATCGATGATATTTCTACGGTATTTTTTTTCAATGCATTCGATGCATTATAAAGACAATATGACAGATAAATAGACAGACCGACAGACAAATATCAAATTTATCGTATAATAAATAAATTTGCAAAAAAAAAAAATAAAACTTTAAGAAAACTATTTTCTATTTTGAGCATGAACATGAGTTTGAGTACAAAAATCAAAAGAGTAAAAAAAAAAGAAAAAAGAAAAAAGGAAAACGAAACAAAAAAAATTATTGTTAGTATAAATGAAAATGCAAATAAGAAAACAATTTATGGAATGGTTAATAAATTAAAGGAATTAAATCTATTTCATAATTCCATTGCTTGATGTTTAATTTTTTGGTTTTACTTTTTTGTTTTTTATTTTTTTTTTCTGGAATTTTAATAAATAAGAAGTATGATTTCGCTTTTGGATCAAATTATTTATTGTGAGAAATAATTTCAAAAAATTTTTAATCTCTCTCTATTAATTTTTTTTTTTTACCATGGCATCATGGTATGATTCAATTCTGGTGGGCATGGTTACATGAAATATAT
Source organism: Melophagus ovinus (assembly GCA_023089585.1). Taxonomy (NCBI): domain Eukaryota; kingdom Metazoa; phylum Arthropoda; class Insecta; order Diptera; family Hippoboscidae; genus Melophagus; species Melophagus ovinus. The sequence goes on from JAKKIB010000190.1 coordinate 486,838, forward strand.
GAAAAATCATATCACAAATCAAAAATTGAAGTATAACAAATTCAGAATTATAAAAATTTGTTCTAAATTTATTGCAAACAATTGAAATATGAACGAAATGTTTCTTTATTATAAAACGTAGAATTATTTTAGATGATTTATAGATTTTTCCATTATGACACATTTCAAATCTCTTGAACATTCATTTCCTCTAAAAATTATTCAAATTGAAATGTGCTAAATTGGTAATTTGTCTTCAAAAAGCGAAAAAATAATTATTCCCAAATAAATGGTTCAATCTATTTGATTTTTACTAATGTTGAATTTATGATACATACAAAATCTATGAGAAAATTTCACTAACTCATAAAGAACTCGTGTGGTGTATAAGATTCTCGATAAATGTAAAAAAAATTTCCTTTTATAATTTTATAAAATATTTGAGTAATCATCACAAAATTCTAAAAGCGAGCAATTTTTAGATCATATTAAATTATTACGAAAATTATTTTTCTGTAGCGCTTTTCTACTTACAAAAACAACAAAAAAAAATTTGCGATCAGACATGAAAAAATTAAGGCAATTCATTTTATTTTAAAATTAGTTTTTTTTTTTTTTTTTGACAAATCGATGCAGTCATTGCCATAGAATGTTATAAAAATTGCTGCCAAGATTCCTCTCTTTTTCAGAGAGGAATCTTGAATACCAAGAATATCTCGAATACCAAATTTTCTACTAAAGCAAAATTTTTTTTTATTTCATGTAAAATTATTTCAATTATTACAACAAAAAAAATCTAATAAGCATAAATAGCAATAATTTTCAAGAATATGAACGGCACACCATAAAATCATGAACATTTTAAGTAAATAATAAAAAATATTGCCAAAAAAAGAAGAAGAAATAAACCAGTATAAATTGTCACTTTTGCCAAAAAAAAAAAAAAAGTAAATAAAAATGGCAAAAAGTCTAAAAATCATTGAGCCATAAAAGTATGCAGTTATTTTTCTTTTGATTGTTGTTGTTGTTATTGTTGTTGTTGTTATTTGTATGCCAGCGCTTGAGTAAATAATTGAATGAATGCGTCTCCATCTGCGTGATGATAAATATATTTTAAAGTGGTTGATGTTGAAATTCCTACATTTTATTCTAAACGTATCTTCTTGTTTCATGATTGTGCTTGTACTTTTTTTATTGGTTGTTATTGTTGTTATATTGTTAAATTTTTTGCCATAACATTCTTACTATGTGCTGCTTTTTTGTGTTGTCATATTTGGGAGAGTTTGCGAGAGTTCAACTAATTTTGTTTTTCATGCTCTTTTGTTTTTTGTTTTTTTTTTTGTTTTGCTTTTTTTTAAAGAGTATAGCGCTACCGTGCATTCACAAACGCGCTAACACGTTTTCACATTTTGTCTGATTATAATCATCAAATATAGCAAGAACAAAAACAACAATAAAAAAAATCTTAATAATACGTAAGCGTAATTATTATTATTGGAATGGCATCGTCATCTCAATGAAATGCTCTCTCTACTTCTTTCGCATTTAATTTTTTTTCCTTTTTCTTCATGCCTTTTTTTAGCTTTTTCTTTCATTTATGTGTTTTTAAGTACTGCTTTAGTTTTTTGTTTTTTGTTGTTGTTGGAAATTTAAAGTGCTACATTTATTAATATTTATAAGCAAAAACCAAAAAAGAACATTTAAATCAGACAGATGCAGGAAGAAAATAAGAATTAAATTTGAAGAAAATTGGGAAGAAAAAAATTGCAGTAGCCAGAAAACCAATTACATAATAAATATTGCCATAAAATTGAATGAAATTTCAAGAAAAATCTATGATTTGAAATTATGAAATTAACGTCTTCTTATCACAAAAATTTAATTAAATTTTTTTGAGTTTAAGCTTTGCTTGGATATATTTTTTTATTAGATAACACATCGGTTCATCGGTTCATATAAATTTTCTCTAACCCGTGACTGTGAAAATTAAAGTAATCAGATTTCTTTTACATTTAATACTCCTTTACATTTAATATACGATGGTGGATTCTCTCAGCTTAAGTAGCCCTATTTTAATTTGAACCTTTCATATTCTTATAATAATTTTAATGATCTTGAAAATTGTGACAATGTAAAATTCACATGGACCTGTGAACAACATTTAATTGAATCGACTTCTTTGAAAACTTCATAAATTATTGCTTCATTTAACAAAATATAAAAATTTCTTTAATTGTACATTATTTTATTAATTTAATCTTTTTCAAAATATATATAAAACTTTTTATACAGATTATTTATTATTACAATTTTATGGAGAATAATTTAACTCTATAGCGAATGTAGCATATTTTTTTAAACTTCATTTTATGCCCTTCACTTTATCATATCAATTACAAGATAATTAATTTTTAATAATAATAAAAAATAGTAAAATAAAAGCTTATGATATTTCGATATTTTCTAATAAATCTAATATTTCTATTATAAAAAAATAAAAATGATTGATTGATCTAATTGCATATTTTCTTGCAATTAAATTTAAAAAAAAAATAAAAAAAAATTATATATAAAAGTAAACTTATAAACGAGCGTAATTATTTTTGTAAAAAAAATGAATGAAATTATATTCTAATGGCAATAAGTAGCACCAATTTACACCAATCAAATTAGAAATAATTTTAATCATTAGAAATGTCAAATAATTAATGTTTGACTTTCATTATTTTTAAAATCTTTCAACATTTTTTCTACAACTATATAATTAAATTCACTAATAAATTAATTTAAAAAATACATAAATTATCATAAATATTGATTAATTAATTAATTATAAAATTTAAAAGGAAATCAAACATTATAATCAATCAAATGTGATCTTAAATTACACATTTTTTTTAGCATCTAAAAACAGCTGAGTTAAAAAAAAAAATTTGCATAATTCAAATGAATCTATTTGATTGAAATTTTGAAATGAAGTTTAAATAAGCCATTCTTTTCTTGTAAAAGCTTACATTTACAGTTCAGAATTTATAGTTTTTAGTTGATACATTTTTTTGACAATGTCATTTAAACAAATTTTTTTACAAGTAAATTCAAAAAAATCACTTCCTTACTTGCAAGCCTGCATTTTAGGATCAAAATAGGCGATGTTTGCTATTAAAATTTTTCCGAACTATATTTCAAATGAATTATTTTTGAATTTTGGGCTAAGTCAGTTCTTTCCTATAGACTAAGATCTACATTGGGCCCAATCGAAGATATAATCTAATTCAATAAACTTCAATGAACATTGCACTAAATAAAGCTAAAATATCAAATTAATATCATCAATAACTTTGTTTTTTCTTCTATTTCGTGAAATATATTACTCGGTTAAATTGGTAAATTTATGCTGCTCTAAATCTAACTAAATAAAAATTCAGATTATTCTAAAATACAAATTAATAATACAAGTTTTTGAAATGTAATTTTTTTCAAACCTTTATTTTGTTGCCTTATATTTATTATAAGAAATTTCAACATTGACTTATAAATCTATAACAAAGCATTTAAAATTTATGCTGACACCTCTAAATTTCATGTCAACATTAAAAGGAGATTTTCAAAAGAAAATTCATTTAAATATTTAACAGAAAACACTTATAAAAAATCTTCTAATCTAAATATCTGTTTATTGATCAATTTGATCTTCAAGAGCGCTTTGAGACGGAAATTTATAATACATTTCACGCTCAAAATAAGGCGTAACAAAATTTCAACAGGAGGCCTTAATATCATGATGTTAAGTAGACGTTACTTTATGATATTTCTTCCATGCATTACAACATTTAACTTTAATATTTTATATTTACATTTACATTTATATTTATATTTACATTTACATTTACATTTATATTTACATTTACATTTACATTTACCATTTACATTTAATTTGCATTTACATTTACATTGACATTTATATTTACATTTATATTTATATTTACATTTACATTTACATTTATATTTATATTTACATTTACATTTACATTTACATTTATTTACATTTACATTTATATTTATATTTACATTTACACTTACATTTATATTTACAATTATAGTTACATTTACATTTGCATTTACATTGACATTTATATTTACATTTATATTTACATTTACATTTATATTTACATTTATATTTATATTTACATTTCCATTTATATTTACATTTACATTGACATTTATATTTACATTTATATTTATATTTTCATTTACATTTACATTTATATTTACATTTATATGTATATTTACATTTATATTTACATTTACATTTACACTTACATTTATATTTACATTTATAGTTACATTTACATTTGCATTTACATTTATATTGACATTTACATTTATATTTATAGTTACATTTACATTTATATTTACATTTATATTCATATTTACATTTACATTTATATTTACATTTAATTTATATTTACATTTATATTTACATTTCCATTTATATTTACATTTACATTTACATTTATATTTACATTTATATTTATATTTACATTTACATTTACATTTATATTTACATTTATATTTATATTTACATTTATATTTACATTTACATACTTACATTTATATTTACATTTATATTTACATTTATATTTATATTTACATTTACATTTATATTTACATTTATATTTATATTTACATTTACATTTATATTTATATTTATATTTATATTTATATTTACATTTACATTTACATTTATATTTATATTTGCATTTACATTTACACTTACATTTATATTTACATTTATGGTTACATTTGCATTTGCATTTACATTTACATTGACATTTATATTAACATTTATATTTATATTTACATTTATATTTACATTTATATTTACATTTACATTTACATTTACATTTACATTTACAGTTACATTTATATTTACATTTATATTTATATTCACATTTACATTTACATTTACATTTATATTTATACTTATATTTACATTTATATTTACAATTATATTTACATTTACATTTACATTTACAGTTACATTTATATTTACATTTATATTGACATTTACGTTTACATTTGCATTACATTTAAATTTAAATGGAAAAAAAGTGTTGCTTTGACATTAAATTAAGATAAAGGGCGTGTATATTACTTTTCAATGTGTCAGTTGGATCAATTGGATATCGATCTACTTTTGATTTATGCATAGATTTGCCACAAGACTGTGTGATAACTCAATTGTTATATTTTTGAATAAAATTAAAAATAATTATAACGGAATATTTCTCGTAGTTGAAAAATTACGACTTTAGAATTTCTAAGAGAATTTTTGGTTACATTACTTTTCTTAATTATTACTTACTTGCAGCTTACTTATTAATTATTTAATCATAAATATTATTGAATAATCATATTTCAAAATCGTACCGAAGAAAGAATATTAAGTGCATATTTTTATTATTATACATTTAATTGCGAGTACTTGTTGTGCGAATTAGTAATCGTTCATTATTTTATTTTATTTTATGTTCGTTGTTTTGGTTTTTTTTTGTTCTTTAATATTACGAGTTTATTTTTTTATGGCTTATTATAAAGTTTATTACAGATAAATAATTTGTTTTTCTTTTACTCCTGTTTAAATTTTGTTAATTATAGGAATTTATTAATTAATACTCAAATAATAAATTTGCGCTTAGTTTTTTCTTTTCCTTTTTGTTGTGTTTTATTTTGTTTTGTTTTGTTTTTGTGTTGAAGTATTTACTTTGTGCAATTTTTGTATAATTACTCATTTAATTTTTTTTTTATTAGTTATAAATTGTTGTTAAATTTCTTTTTCATGAATTGAAAGAATTCATAAAATTAAGTTGAACAATTTAAATTTAAAATGTTAGTTAATACTTTATTTTTTAATAAAATTAATAAATTAAAATTATGAGTAAATGTTGAAGGTTTAATGAAAATTTCTAAATTACCTGGTAAATCAATTAATATCCAAAATATTTGAAAGCGATCGGGAAAAATGAAACGCAAAGTAAGCCTGGCAATAAATGGACCGAAATGGATTTGGAGAAATGTTTGTGAATTTAGAATTTGATTTTGAAGGTGTGGCCATTTGAAATTCCCTAACTTCAAAATTACATTTCAGGAAGGACTGACGAGTGTAGAATGAACCAAAAATTACATTAACTGATTACTTTAAATTATTTATTAAATGAAATGATGATTATTTCATAGTAATAAATTTTCCTTGAAATGCTGAAAATGCAACAATTGAAGCAAATATGTATATTTGGAAAAAAAAATTTTAATTACAAAAAAATCAGCAAAAATAAAAAGTAAAAAAAAATCCTATAAAACGACAAAAGAAACATTAACCATAAAAAAAATTGTAAGCAGTTTGTGATTAATTGGAAAAAATGTGAAAAATTTAATTACGGCAGCAAAATGAAACATTAACTAATTAACAATAAAAATGTGTGTGCTTACACAAAAATATATAAATATATATAAAAAAAAACACTTTGTAACGAGAAGTTACAAAATAATGAACAAAATTAAGTTGGATTTTTTTTTTTTTTTTTTGTTAAAAAACAACAATCAAGAAAATGATGGAAATGATACATGTCATTCAAATCGATAAAAGAAACACTAAAAAAAAGGCGCATAAATAAATAAATAAATTGAAAGCAGCGCACTAAAATGCCCATACGCATTGCATACGCATTAATAAAAAAAAAAAAAGTAAATAAAAAAATTGTTTAATCTGCATATTTCGTATTGTTACAATCACCATTTCGGCATTGAAAAAATGTGGATAATACGAAACAAAAAAAGTAACATTAAAAATTCTACAAAAAATGCTTGATCAGCATTTGATTCTAAAACGATTAAAATCATGTCTGTCAGTCTGTCCGCTTATATTGTAAGCTATATATTGTAAGCATTCTCTTTGCCACAAAAATGAATACATTGCATTAAAATATGCCAGTAACCTTGGAAATTTTCTACAGAAAAAGGTAAAATTGAAAATTTGCGAAGGAAGTTTATTGTGCACGCGCTCGGTAGGATTTCATTTGCAAAGATTTCAATAACTTTTTTTGAATTAAAAAATTTATGAATTTTTGCTTAATTTTAATTATGTAGACTATGACAATGCCCCCAGTAAATTGTTTAGCTTCTCATGGTATGAATGTGAATTCAAAATTTTTAACTCAATCATATTTAATTTTCAACATTTGTGGTACGTAATTTTATAAATTTGTGCAGATGCTTGTAAGACCCAAAATAATTTGAGATAGATCCATTTTTTATTATACCAGTCAGGTTTAGAATCATTTCCTCAATTGATTTAAATCTGCCTGTCCATCTGATGTCTGTCCATATTACTTTCTTTTAAAGCCACAAGTCAAAATGTTTGACATATTTTAGTAACATTTGCTGGTGATGGTGTGTTTTGATTCAGAGATGAACATTATTGAAAATTTATAACTCGGACCATTTTTAGGAGGGCGCCCTATATAATGCCTTTCTATAAAAAAAAATTGTTATATGGAAAAAAATTATAATTCTTAATATATTTTTGTGAAAATTGTTTCTGCTTTATATTTTAGCATAAGAATGTTTCTACATTTGTACGAAATTTGGTTAAAATCAAACTTTTTTTATGGCCACTTCCCATATAACGTCTTTATGGAAAAAAAACATTATATGGACAAAAAGTTCAATTTTATTAGAAATTGCCATTGTCTTTTATTTTTGGCTTGAAATTCTGTTATTTGATTTGACTCACATAAAGCAAACTAATGTAGAGCATTTGGAAGTCGACCTCAACCTCCATTATAAAATTCTTACTCTTTTTATGGTTTTATAACAAATCTTCCTTCGTGTTCTTTCTACTGGATTATTTACATTTTGTAGATTCACACTTGAATTTGAAAAAAGTCAAACTATCTTGTCATAGCTCATTAAAAATTGTCTCTTGTTCTTGTTATTATTATTGTTGTTGTTGGCGTTAGTTATATGGTTAGAGATTGTGAACAATAAATCTATCCATAACTTTTATAGCTTCATTAAAATTTTAAATATTTAACGACGGCATTAAAACGTTCACTATTAAAATTCGATTAACTTGGTTTTCTATAAAAAAAAAAAAAAAAAGAAAAACAAAAAAACAAAAAATTATAAAAAGAAATTCAGAGCAATTAACGATTAAATAGACCAAAACACACCAAAAATAGAAACAAAAATTTTAAAAAGAAATTTTTAAATTTTTATGAAATTTATTGTTGTTCCAAAAAAAAAAAAAAAAAAAAAAAGGGCAAGCAATAAGAAGTGTCAAAGAAATTCATGTCATTTAAACTTACGGCCAACTTAATAAAATAATCTTAAATAATAGATAATAATAAAAAAAAAATCAGAAATAATAATAAATTTAAATAAATAAATGTTTAATAAACAATAGAATTAAATATTTAATAAGGCTTAAAAATGAAGACAAAAAGAAAAAATAAATTCATCTTAAATGATATAAAAATTATTATTAAGGTGGGGCTTCAAGAAAATTTTTAAATATATGCATAACTCACAAATGAATGTTGTACGCATATAGCGACATATAAGCATTTTTTTTTTTGTCCATTAGTCAGTCAACCATTAAGTAATAATCAGTGAGCTAGCCAGTCAATCAAATTGAGTCTTAATGCCCCACGCAAATTCTATTTTTCCTGCTTTTTATTGTTCTTGTTTTCGGTCATTGTTGTTGTTGTTGTTGTTGTTGTTGTTGCTGCTGCTGCTGCTGCTGCTGCTGCTTGTCATTGCTAGAGTTTTATTGTACTTCATTGTATTGTTGTATTGTTATTTTGTAAAGAGGTACATGTCTCTCATTTAAGTGTTTATTATCATGATGTGGGCAAAACTGCTGTCATAATAAAATCGATTTTGTTTCCATTGTTTCCCTGAGTTAGTTCATTCGTTTATTAAATTTAAAATCATTTTTATAGTTGACCAAAATTAAAACTCCAAATTAAGCCAAATTTTTAAAATGCCAAACTTTCGATTTAAGTAATCAAAAAGAATTTTTACGAAAATTCTAAAGACCATAAAATTTTAATTATAAAACAAGTCAGCATTTTTCAAACTTATCCTTTTTTAAACTTTCTCTTTCTGGTAGATTATTAAGGCCGATTTTGGCATGAATTTTATTTGACCATTTCAAAATTTCTATATAAAATGTAAATCATTTTCTTTCATTAAAAGTGAATTATAACTATTTTTGCAATGATAATGCCCCGCCTACAATTTACAATCAATTATGAAAATTTGAACTTAATTAAAAAAGAAAATATTGGAATTTATACGTGCCAAAACTAACTTTACTAAATGATTTGAGTTAGTCATCTAATCATCTGGAGTTCTAAATGACTTCTAAGTCTAAAAAAATTCATAAAGAGATTAAACTTTAACTTTTATCTCTGCCCTCAATTAATGAGACTAATTTGAATCCCTTTCTGTTCCTCTCGCTTTTTTCCTTGATTTGGAAATTTTAAGAGAAGTTTACTTTCAGAGAGTTTAGATCTTACGTAGCCAGTTTTAACGTTCTAGGTTCGTTCGGGCAATAAGTAAATTTTAATTTTTTTTTTTAAATATTTTTACAATTTGCATTATATTTTGTGATATTTGGATTATGCGTTTTTTGTTGTTGTTGTTGTTGCTCTTGTAGTAGTAGTTGCTGCTATTGTATTACAATTGTTATTGTTGTTGATATAATAATTAAACATAACTCCTTATACCACTGGGTACATTGCAACATATTTATGCTGTCGCCAGCCATGACATAAAATTTTTTACATAAAAACTTTTTTTCAAATTTTTCATACCATACATCACTTATGGTACAGAGTATTATAGATTTGTGCAGATTGTTTGTAACACTTAAAAAAAGTTGAGGTAGAATCATCTTTTATTGTGCCAATCAACTTGGAATCATTTACTGATTCGACTTAAGCATGTCTGCCGTTCTGTCTGTTCTTTCGTCTCTGTACAAACTGCAGATCACAATTTTAAAAACATTTTTTTGTAAAATTTGGTCAGCTCAGGAATAAAACCCTTTCAAAAATGCTTCATATCGTATAACTTTTTCGACTAACATAACGCCTCACATAACGCCTCACGTAACGCCTCACATAACGCCTTGGGCTTTTTTAAATTCTTTGAAAAAATATTACTTTTTAATATGCCGTTTAGTTGTATGTTCAAAAAAAAAGGCCTGTATATCAAATTTGATCCAGATCCATCCATTTTTTAGAGACTAGTTTTCATACAACACTTTATTCTCAGGTTCAATTTTGAATAAACTTTTGCGAAATTGCCTCTAATTTGTATTTTGCCATAAAAATATGTGTAATAACTTTGGTCTGGATGGGTCCATTTTTCGAACCTTCTCTCACACAACAAACTTTCTAAATAATATAAAAATTACAATTACTTTAATGTTTTTGGTTTGTAATTCTCTTATTTGACTTTCAACCCTTAAACCAAGTGATATAGAGCATTTAAGAGTGGGCCTCGATCGATTATTAAGTTTTTACTTATTTTCATTTATTTTTGTTCTTTTTGTTTTTTTCTTTTTCTTTTTTTTTTTATTTATGATTATTTTGGCTTACAAATCTGTTTTTTTGTAAAATCAGACAAACTTAGAGAGAACAAGAAAAAGCAGGCAAGAATGAAACAATAATAATGTAAAAATTTACGTATAATAAAATTTATGAATGTACATGATTTGTATTTTATGAGCATATGTATCTATTAAAATAAATATGCATAAATATCTACGGCTTGAGAGTTTGGTTACAATACCAGTTTATTTTTTTTTTATTAATTGACACAGCAACAAGAATCAAGAACAGTTTAAGACTAAAAAATTAAGATTAAGAGAGTAGAATGGAATAGAAAAACTGGCGGCTACAAATGAGAATGAAACGAGTCCATAACTGAAACTCAACTCAGATTTATATAAATATTGTGAAGGCATAGGTAAAGGCAAATACTGATTGAAAGATTCAATTTTGAAGTTATATGGTAGTTTGAAGGGTATATTTTGTCGTTGTTCCTTCCTTTATTTTATGAGGAACGAATAATGGTGATCTATAAGAGTAGTAGCAGCAGCAACAGCAACAAAAACATTGAATTAGGTGTGGGCGCTTATAATTTTATGCCTACACACAATCAGTCATACAATAGCAAATCAGGCAATTAGTTTGCCAAGAAAGCTATCAACCAGCCAACCAGTCAACCAGTCAACCAGTCAACCAGTCGCAAAGCTAGCCAGGCAAATTTTGCCAACCAAACAATCACATTTAGGCACTCAAATCTAAACTGAATTCAATTCAATTCATAATACAATAAGTGACAGATAGAGAAAGATAGAAAGAGATGGAGAGATAAAGGCAGACAATGAATGATTTAGAATTCAAGATAAATATAGAAACATTGATACAGAAGTGGAAATAAGAACATTCTATAAAGTTGAATTTATAAGTCAGTATGTAAAATTCATGCCACGTTAAGTTGCTCCTTTTGCTTTTTCTTCGTGTTTTTTCTTTTATTTCCTTTATACGATTTTTTTAAATTTATTTTTTGTTCTTGTATATTTTATGACCAACATCAAGATATTACAAGTTTAGTAAAAAAAAAACATAATAAAAACTTATACAAGACTTTATTTATTATGCCAAACGATCCAGAATCACTTTCCGATCAATTCCATCTTTCCATGCGTCTGCCTGCCATTTGCCCAGATAAATGTATTTTATCAAAATAGAAAATGCCATTTTGAAAGATATTACTCTGAAATTAATTAAGTGAAATTTTAAGATGGAAAAATTCTACTGGAAAAACCGTTCGATGATCGTATGAAAAAAAATTTACAATTTTAATTATATCTCAATGAAAATCAATCAACCATTATTAAATACGTGAAAAATGTACGCTGGTTCATAATTTGAAATTTATATATATTTTTTTTTAAATTCCCGTGCAACAACAAATTTTATGTGCTTAATTGGTCTAATCAAAGTTTTGTAGAGTATTTAAGAATGAGTTCCAAACGTCTAAAGCGCTTTTATTGGTTCTTATTATTTTTTATATATTTATTTATAAATTTTTTTTGTCTTTTGCTTTATTCTTTCACTTTTATATGGTTTTGCCAGAAAGTCTTGTATGGAAAAGTACATAAACGACATACATTTATGGCCATAACTTAAACGATAATATTTCTTAATAATTCCTCTACTTTATATAAAGTAAATTTATTCTACCTCTTCTTCTTCTTCTTCTTCTTCTTCTTCTTCTTCTTCTTCTTCTTTACCTTTCTGCTATTGTTCTTGCCAACCCTTCTTCATCAAGTTGATTATAAGCAAAAGCTTATATTCAACCTTCTACTACAAATACTCCTACAAACTCTAACAAACAATAAAAAAAAAATCCAGTACTTTCTTTATCTTCACTCTTTTGCTGTATTTTATGCAAGAATAGAACAGAAAAAAAAAACTATTCAATTTAAACATTTTATGTATTAGTTTCTATAGATTTGTGTGTCACAAACTTCTTCTTCTTCTTCTTTTTTTTTTTGTTTGTTTCTTTATTTGAACAATTGTACCTTGAAATATTAAAGTGTGTACAGAATAAAATTATTTTATACAGATACACATAAACCGGTATTGCGACTTTTTGAGAAGTTCAAGTCATTTTATTGTTCTTCAACTGCATGCCTTGAAATTTCATACTTTTCTGTAACTCTCTACTTTTTTTTTTTTTTATTTTGTTTCTTGTACATTTTTTGCTATTTTTATTATTATAATTGATTTTGTATTTTCCATTTGAACATTTTCACATCATTTGTACTTTATGCAGACGCTATTCTATACGTATGTCCATCCTTGCATCAGTCCCATCTGTTTGTTATTTACTAAGTGTAAGTTACTTTATAGCTCTTAAATCTTATTAACTATTTACGCCCCATTTGCCAAAAAATCTTTCTCAATTCCATTACTTTTTTAAGGGTGTGAAGGGTAAATACGTAATTGATTAGCAAAGACCCAAACCGTAACCTATAGCAGAGCTCTGTTAACTGCTTAAATATTGTCTTGGTATGTTTTTGATAAATTTGGCATAACAAATAAATTTTTTTTCAAAATTTTTATAGAGAAATGCAAAAAAAATTCTTATTATTTTAATTTGTTAAAATTTTTAGTATTGAATTGAAAAAGTCAAAGTTTACCAGGCCACTTTGGCCAAAATCAATTTTTTTTATAAGATATGTCAGTTACATGTTATGGTTTGAGTCCTTGCTAGGCAGCTTCGTATTTATCCTCATACCTTTTAGTTTTTTTCTCGTTTTTATGATATTTTTTCTTTTAAACCATATTTTACATTATTATTATTACATGACAATTGTAAATGAACATGTAAATGTAAAAATACACCAAGCAAGGCAAAAAAAGAAAAAAGGAAAAAAACCAACAAACAAATAAATAAAAGTAGAAAAGTAGAAAAATAAAAAGTTAATAAAGTGATAAGATTTAAGATCATTTTTAAATATTTTTTAAATATCTTGAATCTTCAAATTACAACTAAACAAGTAAAAATGTTGTAGACTTAAAGAAGTCGAATCTTAAATTAAGAAATTAATCATCATTAGTCATCATCCTAAATCAATTCTATCAGAATCATATTTTAGGATGTACTTTATGAGTAAAGAACTAACTGATTTTGCTAAAAAAATATTTAATATTTTAAAATTTTTTAGCTCCTCGATAATTGTAGATATTATTTCCTTTTTATCCCCCAGTCCAAGAAAAGAAGCCGTTTAGACTATTTTTTCCAATTTAGATATTTTGCTTCTATAAAAGCAAATTGCGTTAAGCAGTGAAACTGAACAATGAAAAGAATAAATTACCAAAAAATTTTTTATCAATTCCATAAACCAAGACAATGGGCATAAGAAATCCCTTTTGCTTTTCTAAAATGTGTATTACATAGATTCTTAAACAGTAACTAAAGTTTATGTAGATATTTTTCTGTATACTTAAATATAAAGGAATAATAGCGCAAAGCAACAATTTTTAGCGTTTTGTTATATGACATTTTTAATAAACGACCTATGACCTATGAAATCTAATTATAAATGCAGTAAATCGACAATATCTTCTAAAATTTATCGAATTTCTAAAAAGACTTTCGAAAACATTTTTTGCATATTTCCTTCTTCCTCCTTCTCTTTTCGATTCTTTTCAGTGTTCTCTTATGAATTATATGCAAAACAACATTTGAAAATTTATCTTCATATTTCAAGTACAATTCTGCACTATCTCTCTCCCTATAAAATTAAAAAAAAAATATATTTTATAATACATCTCTCAATGATTAAGTGATGGATTTATACAATTTGACCTGCAAATGTTACTTGCATCCATTTGAATGGATTTTTTAATATGGATAATTTCCTTAATTCGTACATTTTCCCTGTTGCTTTACAAATTGTTCCTTATAAATAAATGAATTGAATTATAATCATAAAATAATAATAATAATAATAATAATAATCATTATAAAAATAATAATAATCATAATTGAATTAAAAACCTTCTCTTTAGTTATTTCTATTCCTATCTCTAACTCTGTCTCTCAAATTTAAAATACTCAAGCATGTCCAATTCATTTGGACACGAATTCAAATTAAACGAAATCATTTCATAATCTATTGCCTTGTATTGTTATTATTTTTTATTATTATTGTTATTATTATTAGAAAATGATTATAAGCTGTTAAGATTTCAATGATAGCGATCTTAGATTTTATATAAAGATTAAGGTAAAAAAAAAAAAAAAAAAAAAACAACGGCAAAAAAAAATGTTTTGCTTGAGAGAACAATAGCACAATAATTCGTAATTTCACGATTTTATTGTGTCATATTGAATGCCATAACGGTATTACACTAACATATGTATAACGGTATAAAATAACTAATATTTCTCTACAATTTCTTTCCATTTGTCTTTTTTTTAATTATCTTTTATTTTTATACCCATCAGCTAGAACTTGAGAGTATATTCATTTAGTCATTGTGTTTGTAAAGCCTAGAAGTAAGCTTCGCAGACCTTGTAAAGTATATATATTCTTGATTAGCATCAAATTCTGAAACGATTTAGATATGTGCGTCCATCTGTCTGTCATTTGAGCCCGACATGTCACATATTAAGGTATGTCAGGGTCATTTTTTGCTAAAACTATTGGAAGTTCCTGCACGTAAATTGAAATTGAAGATGGGCCAAATCAGTCAAAGGGCACGCCCACAATGCAACATAAACTGAGAACGCCTAATTTTTTTAAATCAAAATTTGTTAGTTTTTTGTACATTATCTGCAAACGTGCAAAAAATGAAAGACTGAAATTTTACTTATATAAGGAGGCTACTGGTCTACAATGTCTATCCAAAATTTTAATTTTTTTATGTTTACATTTTCAATTTACTTTTAAAAACCTGAATCAAGTTCTGAATCGTAATATCATTGTGCATTCGTGGTGGGTATCTAAGATTTGCCTCCAGCCAAATATAACTTTTTTACAAGGTTCTTTTTTTCGTTTTGTTGAAGTTACAAGCAGCAAAAATGTATGATTTGAGTATTGAAATCATACAAATGAAAAAAATGAATTCATGAAAATGTATGATTTAAAAATTGCTAGAAATTTCTCTCTCTCATGCTGTAAATTTCATGTTTGATTAAACTATTTATTAAATATTTTGTATTCAATTAATTGAAAAATCTATATCACTTCACTTTACCTCACTTCAATGGATTACATGCCACTTCATGTTATAGCACTTCAGTTTATTTCAATTGTAGTGTTTTATCGAATGTTTACCATATTAAGAAACAGCAAAGAAGCCTTTAATTAAATAATTTTCAAATCATTTTCATTCCAAATGAAAATTAAATATCATAAATTATTTAACTTTATTCACTTCACTTCATTCTCCAATATTCTGCTATGTATACCCCTCCCGTGGCATTTTAATATCGCCCAGACCATTCCATTATATTATTATTTTGTATTAGAAATTTATATTTGATGACGGTTACGTGCCAATTAATAAACATGAATGCAAGTGAACAATTATTATTGTTATAATGGCCATAGCAGATAACCAAGTAGCCAACATCGTTCCAATAAAACCGTAATCGTTGTTGTTATTGTTGTTGGTGTTGTTTTTGTTGTTGATGATGATGATGATGCTGCTGCTGCTGTTGTTGTTGTTGTTGTTGTTGTTGTTGATGATGATGATGATGATGATGATGATGATGATGGTGATGACAATGAGGGTGATGGTGAACAGCTTTGAATAATTTTAAGGAAGAATGAAAATGAATTTATTTTTTTTCTGCGGACTTCTCTTTTTATTATCCATCACTCTGTTTCTTTCCCACTCAAGTTGGAACGATTTTCAGTTGCATTTGCTTTTTGTGTTTGCAATGCTTTTTATATTTTGTTTTCTTTATAAAGCGATTATACTTTATTTTCAAGAAAAATAACAGTAAAATTAACAACAACAACAACAACAACAACAACAACAGCAAGAAGAAGAATAAGAAGAATAGGTGGCGAATATAAAAATAATATTCATTAGGGAAAATAAGAAAAATTATGTATAATATTTCATCCATTAAAGCAGGAAAAACGAATTGAAATCAAATCAATTTTATACAAGGAAGAAGAAGAAGATGCAGAAGAAACATTTAAAGTAATTTGTATTTATATGAGTAAACGTTCCCCATATACCATGTGTGAATATGTATATTTAACATATAAGTCAATAAGTTTTCAGCCACTATTAACACATCAATTTCTAGATATAGCAACAGCTGTCAAACGAAATCAAATCAAAATTCAATTCAAATTCATAACAATCTGATTATTAGTTTGTGGATTCTAGCAATTCTGCATTTTAAATTAAATTAATTAGAATTAATTATTAATTAGAATTAATTATTATTTTGTTATTGTTATTGATGAATAACGAGAAACAAACCGTACCTTAATAAAAAAATTATAAAAAGACCCTTCACTTCAAGAATTTCAATGCCTTCATTCAATTGCCGATTTAGTTAAAAATTTTGGTTGCTCCAAATCGACAATTTATCCAAATAGCAAAATATTAAAACAATTTCACCAAATATATTTCAAAATAAAAAACTTTCTAAAGATATCAAAAAGTAACCAAAAAGTAACTCAAATTCAAAATTTAAGTTAAAAATTTGAAACTGTGAAAGATACTTCCGAAAGAATCAGTGTTACATTTATGATCATTAAATTATAAGCAGTAGCAACTTTTTTAGCTGGAGAAATAGAAAAATTTTGCAAAGATAGATAAATGTAGAACCATTATTATACAAGCAAATGCCTTAAAAACATTCAACCTTTGATATTTGTTTAAATTCATGGCAAGTTCAAAAATTCGCTTCCAAAATTACTAAGGCATTCAAAAGCCACAATATGCCAAAAAGCAGCTTAAAGTCTGAACTTGATTTATATAAATTTATAAAAAGAAAAATATGATCATTTAAGGCAACAATTTATGGACCGACAAGGCACACATTTGATTCAATTAATCCATAAAATCGGTTAAAGTTTCTAAAAAAAAAAAAAAAAAAAACAAAAGACAAAAGCGTTAAAGCAAAATACAAATAATACAAGTTTTGTTAAACTAAAATTATTTTTCAACTATTTATTATACCTCTTCCAATACCCTTTCCACCACCACCCCTTACCCCATCCCTCTCTCTCTCTCTCTCTCTCTCTCGCACAATCTCATACCATTTACTCTTTTTTCATAGCCCCTTCGTCACTTCAGTTAAGTGTCTTTGAGAATCCATTAGAGTGTAAACGGCAGCTGGGCGATAATAAAAACTAAAACAAAGAAAAAAAAAGTAATAACAAAAATTACCGAAAAAACGAAAACAAAACAAAACTAAATGATAAACAAAACAACAAAAAAAAAAAAAAAAAAAAGAAAAGAAAAAAAGGAATGAACAAATAATAATTGTACAATTATTGTCTGTGTGCAGCTGTATAATGCTACTTTTTTTTTGTTTTTTGTTTTTGTTTTTTTTTTTTTGAAACAATAATAACAATAAGAAGAAAAAATAATAAGAAAAAAATAACACAAAGCCTGATTAAATCAATAAATAAAACTGAAATTATTTCCATTTCGGTCTCTCTGCTTTTTTATATATAAAAATGTAACGTTTACATTTATATTTATATTATTTTTATTTCTGTTATTGTTATTGTTATTTATTGTTATTGTTATTGTTATTGTTATTGTTATTGTTATTGTTATTGCTTATATATATTTTGTTTGTATTGTTATGTTTTGATGTAGTTTCATTTTGGCAAAATCATTTCAACTTGAACCGGTTTCTCAGCCTGATTTTTTTTTCTTTGGTCCTATTGTTATTACATATACTTATTGCTGCTGCTGCTGCTGCTGCTGCTGCTGTTGTTGTTGTTTGATATTGTTGTTGTTGCTGTATGGTTACTTTTTAATAATGCTGCTGTTGTTACTCCATGGCTTTCAATTTAAAATGAACATTAAATTTTTTTTTTTTTTTTGGTTTTTGCATTTTGTTTACTTCTCACATGAAATTCCATCTTATACATACACATACATACATATAAAAATTTTGTATATATATTTGGCCTAAATAAATTCATATGGTATGCTAGACAAGATATTTGGATGCTTAAAACATCATTCATGAATAAGTATCCAACAGTTTAGTTGTTTAATGACATGAAAATAAATCATTCTAATGAGTTTCTTCCTTCTTTCATTATAACAATTATTATTTTATCTTTTACTCTCAAACATATGCAATTTTCATTTTACACTTTCTTCATGACAATACAAAGCCGAAAATTTATTGGATAATATTGATTTATGCTTTAAGGCGTATTTAGTGATCTCAAGCCATACTTGAGATAACAATCGTCACTGCTTTATTGTATAATAACAATTATAATGAGGCGGATAATGATAATGATAATGATAATGATGATGATAATGATCATGATGATGTCCATCACATCATCATTATAAATAATTTTCATTAAAAGAGAATCATTAAAAAGAAACTAAAAATGTTTATAGAAAAATACCGGATTGATATGAGCGGGAATGACCTAGAAAATAATGTACATACATGTACGTCCAGTCATCAGTTCATTCAATTCACTAGTTAATTTAACCATAATCATACATTTGTACATCCATCCAGCCATCCATCCAGCCATCCATCCAGCTATCTTTCCATTCATCCATAAGAAGAATTTCAAGAGAATATTAAGAGGAAAATTAAATCCATGGCATGTTGCATGTTTTATTGACCCATTTATCAAGGCATCTATGCATGGCATCATGTATAATTTGAAAGCTGGGCCATCATCATCATTAGCAACGTTAATTGAAATCCTTAAGATACATCATCATTTAATCAAATCAAATCAAATCAAATAATAATAAATAATAATAATAATAATAATAATAATAATGATCACGATCATCTAAACACACTGTTAATTTTAATAACTGATCTTAATAAATTTTGCACGATTTATATTTTATACATAATGCATTAATACAACTACATTTACATGGACGTATCATTTGAAAAATTCTTCTCTTAACAGCCATTTATAATAACCAGAAGTTTAAACATGGTAACACTAAATCAAATTAAAAATGTTGCCGTCATAATGACGACAACAATTTCAATCGTTATTATATGAAAATGATTCAAATAATATAATTTTAGGTACAGCATTGAAAAGTAATACATGAATGAATAAATGATTGAATGAATGAATGAATGAATGATGGGTGCGTCTCATTTTTTTTTTTTTTTTAAATAAACTGATTTTTCTATTATTTGCTTTTTGTTGCTTTGATTGATTTCCCTTCGGGTCAAAAGTTAATTTAGTGTTAGTGTGCGATCTATTTGAATGAATATCTACAATAAAGTAATAGAAAAGTAGGGCGCATGGGTGCTCTATTATACTTTTAAAAATAATAATAATTAAATTAATATTTTAATGATCATTTTATATCATTTATCATTATTCATGTTGGAATAAATTTAATAAATTTAATGAATGAATTTTAAAAATTTCTGTGCGTGAGAATTCTTTTTCTATACAAATTAAAAAAATTTAATTACAATAATTCTGACAAAGCGCCTCTAACGCTCTAGGGGTGACCATTTAAGTTTTTTCGAAAGATCAAAAAATTTTGACATGTCTAAGTAAAAAATTTTATTTTGGCAGCTTTAACAACAATTTTAATCAACGTATTACTTAAATCATGTAGCTCTGTATATTTTGATGCCTACCACTAGAGGCACCACAACGGCTCTACAAAGTATACATATTCTTGATCAGCATCAAACTCTGAGTCGATTTTAATTTGTCTGTCTGTCCATGTGTCTTTCTTTCCATGTATCTCCCTGTCCATATGTCCTCTCGTCAATGTGCCCCCCTGTTCATGTGTCCTTCTGTCCATGTGTCTTCCTGTCCATGTGTCCTTCTGTCCATGTGTCCTCCTGTCTAAGTGCCCTCCTGTCTATGCCTCCTCCTGTCCATGTGTTTTTAATATTCTTCTGCTGGCAAACAGAAAAATGTCAAGCCTAAATTTGGCAGGTACGTTGAAAGTTCTTCTAGGTAGGTCGATATTAAAAATTGGGCTAAATTGATTAAACGACACCCCCACTTCGCAATATAAACTGAAAACAAATTTTTTGTTTAAAGCAAAATTTGATGGTTTCTCGTTCATTACTCGCAAACGGCAAAATATTGAGAACATTGCTCTTCGACGGCTTTAGAAAAATGGCCCAAATCTGCCATGCCTATGCAAAATTGTACAATACCAAACTTGTATTTTTTGTGACACTCTCAGTACCATGATGTGATAGAGTTTGGGTGGCGTCATCTTAGAGTTGTTGAAATTGCCATTTTCATGTAAAAATTTGTAGTTAACGAAAAATAGGTAATTTTAAGAATTGAGCTGCGTGACTAATGCGCTTAAATTCATTTTTCCAAATCAACTTCATTCAAGCATATTTATGTGCCCGTAAAATTGATCATGTGAAAGCCTAAAACAAGCTTATGCCTCTAAATATAATTCAGGAAGTTATTTTTTACTAAAAGAAAGCGCGGTGCAATAAGTCGAGCAAAGAGATTGAGCTACATAAAGCTGTCTATCAATGGAATTGCAATATATTACTCTGAATTATACTTTCAATTAGAGAAAGTGAAATATCGAGCTTTAAAAAGGCGTTAGAGGCTTTATGCAAATATAATTTTTTTGAGCTCGTTTTTTCTTTTTTTTTGGAAATTTTTACTTTAATTTATCTTTTACACAAACAGACTTTTTTTGCGAATTGTTTAGGGGGCGTGGCAATAAGTTTTGAAGTGAAATTACAATTTGCTGTAAGTTAAAAAGGCGGAGAATTAGTTTATGTAAATATTATCACTAGAGTTTTTTTTTTTCGAGGGAATGTTCATCTTAAGACCCACTTGATCATACAGACAATTTTCCATTATTAAAGTTAAAAAAAATCCTCTGAATTATAATTGTAATATATTTGAATTAAAGTAAGCGATTTAACGAGAGAGAGAGAGAGAGAAAGAGAGAAACCGTTAGAGGGAGGGGGGTTACTATGCAAATTATATTACAAAATGCTTCAAATATTAAGAAATAAATTGTTGTTAATGTTTTTAATAATCTATAAAAAATGCAATCAGATTTTGAAAATTGCATCCATTTGCTTTACGGCTTTTTCGAAATTCACTTTAATCCAAAATTTATTTAAATCGATGATAAGTTTGATAAAATTGATGATTGCATATAATTTTCAATAATTATTATTGAAATAAATTGATTTGAAAAACAAAAACAAAATTAATTGATATTTATCAATAAGAAAAACAAAAAAACAAAAAACAAAAAAACAAAAATCGAGAAATATTTTAAATCTTTTTCCTGCATAAATGACTTTCTCTTCGTATTTATCATAATTTTTCGCTGTTTCATTTCTTTTTTCTATTTTTTCATTTTTTTTTTATTTTTTCTTCCTCTTTATTATTATTATTATTATTATTATTATTATTATTATTATTATTATTATTATTATATAAATAAAAATTATTATGTAAATAAAAATTATGAAATTCATGTTTACAAGTACATAAACACGCACATATTTAGAGACAGTTTTCTTTTCGTTTTTTTTTTTCTTTAATAATCAACAAATTGATTGCTTTGTCACTCACTTTCTAAGTTTCTATCGAATCAGACAGGCCGTAAAAACTATGCGATGCATAAATTCAATTTGATTTGCTTAAAAAGGAAAAACATAATTAAATAAATAAGTAAATAAATAAATGAATATCTCTATCTCTATCTATCAATAATAAGACATTTATGTATTATGCCTTTTGTGTGTGTGTGTGTGTGTGTGTGTGTGTGTGTATGTGTTGCTACATTTTTTATGCTTTTCCTTTTTATATATCGTAAAAGTTTTTATTACAATTGTTGTTGTGGTTAAGAAAATGATTTAATCAAAAATATCGAAATTCACAAGAAAAAAAAGGAAAAAGTTAATTTTGATTGTTCAAGGAAGGATAAAGAGATAGAGTTAGACCGTCCGTAGGTCTGATATTTATCAAGGCAATCTTCTCAAAAACTGCACTTTTCAAGATCCTTCATGATATTTACTAGGATGCCATTTTTAGGCCTACTGCAAATGATTACTATCGGACCGTCCGTAGGTCTGATATTTATCAAGGCAAACTTCTCAAAAAACTACACTTTTTACAGATACCTTCATGATATTTACTAGGATGCCATATTTAGGCCCTAGGCCACCTCTACTGCAAATGATTACTATCGGACCGTCCGTAGGTCTGATATTTATCAAGGCAAACTTCTCAAAAAACTACACTTTTTACAGATACTTTCATGATATTTACTAGGATGCCATTTTTAGGCCCAAAGCGACCCCTATTGCAAATGATTAATATCAGTTCATTTTCAAGGAACCTGTTTCTATAAAACCTTATGTAGAAAAATGTCAAAATGAGAAATAAAAGTTTTGCATTTCATTTAATAAAAATCGCTCTAAAACTATTACTTCATAAACCAAAATGTTCAAAACTCCATCTGGATTAGTCTTATCTCCCATTTAAACAGTTTTTCAAAAAAAAAACAAAAAGAAAAGTGAAATTATGAAATTTAAACTTGTGTGTAAACTTTTGTGGTAGGGTATGTAAAAGTCAATGCCAATCAAGTATAACATTTCTATTTGTATTTTGATATAATTTCAGCATATATGTAAATTTTTTTCATTTCAACAAACAAACACATGCACACACACACACACAGACATTTGACACCAACAAATGTTTATTTATTTCAGTTTTTTGTTTCTGCCTTTTTTTTCTTTAACCATATTTATTTTTGTTTACGCCAAATAAAAAAAAAGCATAATTTAAAAAAGCAAAATTATATTGTCTGTCTATCACATTGATCTGTGGTTTCATATTTCAGACGTCAAACTCTCTTCTCTCTCTTCTCACCGCCAACGCCTTCATCACCATTATCTTTATATCCATTTACAATGATAGAGAGCAATCGTTCTATCTCTATCGCTATATCTATCTCTATCACCATCTCCATCTCCATCACTCTAAAGTCATCTCCACTCCAATCTTCAGGTTTATTATGATCAATACTTTTATCTGTCTTGTTTGTCTGTCTGTTTTGTTTGTCTGTCTTACACAAAATAAATGTCTGCCTGTCTGGTTGATTTGTGACGATTTTATCGAATTGTTGTTGTTGTATTGCTTTTATATTATTGTTTTTCTCTTTCAAATGTTTTGATACCCTACACCATTTTTAACTCAATTTAACTTTAATTTAAATCTCATAAATGATTAAAAATCAAACACATTTTTTTTTTTATGAAGCAATTTTTTGTCTTTGTTTCTTGCCCTTCAAGATCTATTAATTTTGCGCTTGATTCAAAGGGCAGCTCACATTATTGAAATATTTTATAAGGAAGTTAATGCGTAATTGATGTTTTGGGCCATTAAATTATGGGACCATTGTGGAGTTTGGTCTACGAAGGCCATTTCTAAGGCCACTATTTTGTATTCAAATTCATGGATTTATAGATTTAGACAGAGAGAGAAATAAATATAAAACAAAATGTGATTTTTACTGTCCTTGTTGTTGTTTGTTTGTTTGTTTGTTTGTTGTTGTTGTAGCAATTGTGGTTTCCTGAATTTGAAAGGCTTGGCTGCATGACTTTCATGTTATAATCATAATTTGGCCGACATACACAAACCAAAATCAAATCAAAGTTATAGAAATTGTTAAATAAAATAAAGTAAAGCAAATGAAAACTCGTAAACTTTTTACCAATAAAATGAGTGACTCTAAATGATTGAGTGGAATAATGTTTAACAACAATTGAATCTAAAAACATTTCAAATTTTCTTAACATCTTTATTTTCTAAGCCATTACCACTGTAACGAATGTCCCCTTTATCACTCTTTTACACACCAACCAAAATCCAAAATTATTCACTCACTATTAAACTGTAATATGAAAATATGAAAAAAAAAGGGTATAAAGGGAAAGATAAAAATTCACAGCCAAACTAACAAAAATTTAATCGAATAAAAAAATTAATGAGTAATATTTATTATTATTATTATTATGGTTGTTGTTGTTGTTGTTGTTGTTGTTGTTGTTGTTGTTGTTGTTGTTGTTGTTTCTATTAGTTTAACAAAGAGAAGAAGAAGAAGAAGAAGAAGAGAAAAAAAAGCAAGAACGCAAATGTTTAATAAAATTTGCCACTGTTATCCCATTAAAGTGTTCACTCAAAAAAGCATTCAAATTATTTCATTTTTCAATATTTTCGCTTGTTTTTAAATTGAAAAAAAAAAAAAAACAAAAAAAAAATTTTCTTTTTGCTTTGCTTTCATTGAAAACCACCAAATTTAACCATTTGCTGCCAATAAATATAATTTTTTTAAAAAACTATTCTGGCCAGCAATGCTGCTGCTGCTGCTGCTGCTGCTGCTGCTACTGCTGCCGTTATAGTTGTTACCATTATTATTACAATTATTGCTGTTAAATTCAACACCACAAGTATTAATCAAATAAAAATATAAAACTAATTGAAATTTTAGTATAATATTTTATTATATTTCCTTTTTATTATCTTAACAAAATTTTCCGAAAATTGTTTCTCCTTCCTTTTATATTTCATATTTTTTTTTTTTTCATATACGATTGTTTCGAAATAGTCAACGACATTTAGGGCGCCCTTTCAGCCTCACAAAAATGAATATAATATTAATTCTTTTTGGCCGAGCATTAAAGAGTTTCTTTATATAAGTAATCACAAAAGCCCGTTCAAAGGACAAAAATTCGACAAATGGATCACTATGGGAAAAGCATATATCGACATAAAAGGAATAATAAATTTGAAAGATTATAAGAATGTATTGCCTTTTGTAAAGGTACATTTTTTAAAGGCTTGCTTCGTTTGGAAGGTATGTCCCCAAAAAAATTTACCTACTCGAATCAACGTTTCAACTTTAGTTTTGTTAAAACTTTTACTAGGCATATTTTTTTTTTATTAACTTAAATTTTGCCAATTTATCTTAAGACCTAATGACCCATAATATCAGATCACCTTGCCGTAAAAGTTTAGATTTATCTTGGAAGGCGCTTCTAGAAACATAAAAATTTAAGCAAATTTACTTAAAATTATACATAACCACAAAACATTTGCCTTTCAAGAACATGAAAAAGAAACACATAGTTTTAGGAATCATTTGTCCACAAAGGTGCCACTCCGCCTATTAAGCAAAATTTCCTTGAAAAATCTTATTCTATTAGAATCAAAGAATAAGAAGACCATAAAAAAACTTCGCAACCAAAAAATTGAAAAAAATTATTCTAAATCTTTCATTTTATAATAAAAAAGCGAAATTAATTTAAATTCAGCCCAATAGCTTTATACACCACAAATAATGTTGAATGGAATAAATGTGCAACAATCTTGATCGGAGTTACTATGAACTCTCGCATATCTAAACCAAGCGGCAACGCATGGCAAAGCACAAGGAAGAAAAAAGAAAAAGCAAAGTAATGGTAAAAAAAATATATATATATTGCCGGTTATTGGTGTGCCCAGTAATTGGATACCAAATGAAATGAAACTAAATGACTTGAAATGATTTGAATTGTATTAAAATGAAATTGGACTAAAATACAAAGCAATCAAATGAAACGTGTTCGATAAATGAAATGCAACACTGCTTAATATTATAAACATTAAAACATGTTCATATAATTTATATATATAATTTATATATATAAATTTATATGTATGTGTGAGTTATTTATTTTAAAATGTTATTCTTTGAATTCTATGCGATTTATTTCCATAACCATATCAAAATATATAACATAAACAACTCAGAAAACTTGTAATAAAAAATAATAAAAAAATGTACAAAAATTCATGTAAATGCAACGGTATAAGTAACTGTAATGTAATGTACACTTTATGATTTTTTAATTTCCAGTTTACACTTTTTCTTTTTTTTTTTTCATTTAAACCTTTTTTCTTACCTCTCTTTTGTTTTATTTATTTATTTTTTTTTTTTTTTGCAAATTCTCTTCATTTCATTTTGTTACATCTTTGTTATTGGTTAAATAGGTGTGAACCAGCCTAAAATGTTTGCCACAATTACCAAATATACGAGTCTTCATATATTTGGTATACATGTCCATACGTCCAGGTGTTGTGCTTATACCTTTAAAGCCTTTCACCTAAATCATATAAAAAATGAACGCATTGTTAGGTAATTAATTTTTTTTTTAAATAAGAAACAATTAAGTAAGAAACTAATAAATTGGTTGAAGCCAAACATTAAGTATCCACCATCCAGGCATTTCACCGTACCTGATCTAAACAAAAAAAATTTGGCATCATACTTCAAAGTTTTGCCATTTATTGGTTTTAGATTTTCTATTTTATTTAACTTACGAGTACTTGGTATAAAACATATAAAAATGCTATGAAAGCTAAGGCTATTTGTTAATAGGCGTGGCTGATCCACTATCTTTAGTCCAATGTAAACCATTTTCAATAATAAAAGACATAACTGAATCTACAATATTTCCATTAAATTTGTAATTGGTATTTTAATTTTTACCACAAGAAGAATGTTAAAATGTAAGAAAATTATATTTGACTGGATTCAAAAATTAGATACTCACCATCCATACATAATCATCTTACGATGCAGAGCCTATTTCAGTTTTTCAGTAAAAGACCGAGTTGATTGATTTAATGGACAACTGTTGCAAAATTTAAGACCTTAATATTTCTGCGAAATATCAGCTTTCTATTTTTTGTAGTTTGCAATGTTATTCAGTAGAAATATACGAAATTTTCCTTAGAAAAACTGAGCTGTTCTTAGTTTATGCTTTATTGTGGGCCTGCCCTTTTGGATGATTTTGACCATTTTCAATTTTAACCAAAATTGAGCACCATATCTCTCTTATTGCGACTGGAGGAATGTTAACACAAATACAAACGGACAGACAGACAGACAGACAGACAGACAGACATGTCCAAACCGATATCAAAAATACTATCGATCAAATGTGAATGTGCTTTGTAGGAGCTGCGTCATTTCTTTTTGGTTGTTATAAACAAATAAAGCCTAAATGAAAATACCCCAAAACCTTTGGACGATGGATATAAAAACAGAAATGCTGATGGCTGATGGACGGACGAATATATTTATATCTAGCCAGAATATGATTTTGATGGTTTGTTTTTCTCGGAATTCATGTTATTCATACTTATAAATATTTTTAAAGCATTAGTGCAATTTGGGGTATTACAAATATTATGTCAAGAAATTTGGAGCAAAAAGTATACGTTCATTTTTATTATTAGAAAATATGTATGAAATATGTAGAATTAAAAATGTGTAAATGTGACATTAAATGATTTTATTATATCACCTCTTAATTACCATGATTAGTACACCAAATTAAATATTAAAGATAACGACGAGAACGGCAACATTAATACTAACAAAAACAACAATTATAACAATAACAATAATAACAATAATAATAATAATAATAATAATAATTTTAACATAACATAATATTACATGAATTTTATTTATAATTGAATAAAGAAAAAAATAAAGCAAACAACTAAAAAGCATTCACATTTGTGTATTGTATTACATTATGTTGTTTGCTCATTCGATCTTTGGTGTTGTTTTTTTTTTTTTTTTTTTTTTTTTTTTTTTGCTTAAATTGGTTTGCTGTAAGTTCCTATTTTATCATAATATAAAAGTGTTACATAAAGAGAAGGCAAACACCCAAAAAAAAAAAAAAAGAAAGAAAAAAGAAAAAACAAGAGAAGAAAAATAATGGTAAAGTTTCAATTAAAATTGTAAGATATCGGAGGAACTAAAAAAAAACGAAAAAAGAAAAAGAAAAATGCAAAGTAATAACAATAATAACAATGAGTAAACATAAATTAACAAACAAGCAACATATTTCCGTATTATTGACAATACACTACAATTGAGAGAGTGGTCACCGATTACAATGGTTTATAACGGTAATTTCATAACATTATGCATATATTGCAGAGATTTATGAGAGTGTAGCTTTGTAAATGAGAAAAATATTGGATAATATGAAAAAGTGTGCATGGATTTTTGCTTAAATGATTTGAAATATCTAAAAAAAAATATATAAAATATATTTCGTATCCAATCATAACGAAATTCATTTCATGCAAATTCTCCTTCTAGTGGGGCTACTATCCCTCCAACCAAAGTGTGGATTTATATCAGAGTAATATCAAAATATACGGCATAATAAACCACTTTTGGGTCTATAGTTCACTTAAAATAAGCTCATTATAAATGGCACAAACTTTTCGACATGTTAGGCTTTTGCAACGACTTTAGTCTGAACTTTTAACTATTTCTTAGTCTATTAAAACTTAGAACATATACCGTCCTTTAGTTAAAATACACCCCAAAATACGCTTTTTCAAACATAATTTCACATCACACCAACAAAATATGCTATAATCTCTTAAATGTTGCCTCCATAATGAGCAAGATCTTTTTTATACCAACCAATATTATAACTGTTAATAAGTAAGTGCTTGAATAATTTATATGTACTAAGTTAAAAATGAATTAGTAAAAAGTAAATAGTTTGTTTACTAAGAAAATGAAACTAAACTAAACTAAACTAAACTAAACTTTCAAAACCAATTATGAGTTATTATTATTATTATTATTATTATTTTTATTATATTTGACTTGAATTGTATGAGATGATGTTGTTGTTATTGTTCTACTTTTTTTTATATATTTTATTAATGTTATTGTTGTACAAAAAAAGAGAAAAAAAAGAAACAAACAAAGCAAAGAAAGAAATGGAAGTCAACGGGATTTTTAAATTTGTATTTGATTTAAAGAGGGCAAGTCACCACATGATAAGGTAGCACTCAAATTAAATTTTTTGTCTTTTTCATAAATTTGACATAATTGTGAAATTGTATTTAACGCTTGAATTGTTACGTGGTATGAAGTAGAAAGCAAAAAAAGACAAAAACAAAAAAATTAAAAAATTGAATTCCAAGAGATTTTTTCACTTTACATACTTTCATTCATTTGTTTACTTATTTATTTACCCACTTATTTTTTATATTTGTTGTAACTGATTTGAATATAAAACTTTACCATACTTAAAAAAATATTGATAAAAACTTTCTAAAGCAGAACAAAAAGTAAATAAAACAGTTTTAAAGGTAAAATGATTTCATTGTTTTCAATTTAAGATTTTATGAATATTTTTTTAAATGTGTAAATTAATTATTATAATTCAAAAGAAAAGTGTAAATATATAAAATGATAAAATTCCTCATGAATGACTTGAAGAGTGACATAAATTCTATATCCGATACCTTCTAATTTGATCAGATTACTTAAAGAGTATCTGCAAATCTTTAATTTTCTTTAATAGAAAAAATTCGTACAATAAAAACTACAAAAGTTTCCATTTCCGTAAAAACGATTAGATGAGAGCACGATCAAAGACTTCTACAAATTTTACATTATCAAAGTCAAAGCAACATCTTAGATCATTTGATCACTGAAAAAACAAACCCAAAACTGCTTTGGATTCCATCTTATTATTACATTTACAATCACAAAAAATCGATAAAACCAAAAAATTAACAAGCGCAATTTTCTTTGGAAAAATGTGAAATGTGAATATAAATTATCCATTTTCAAATCAAATTAAACACTTTAAACAAATATTTATAAGAGATTTTTATTAAAGGAACTCTTTCCCAAAATTTAAGGGTACATTCATTTTTTCATTTTGGTTTGTAACAACCAAAAGAGAGCGACGAAGATCGTACAAAGTATATTTATTCTTGTTCAATGTCAATTTCTAAATTGATTTTGATTTTATTGTCTGTCCGCCTGTATGTCCTTGTTTTAGTTATATTCTCCCAGTCGTAAAAAATGAAATATCAAGCTCAAGTTTAACAGTTACATTGAAAGTTTTTGCACTCATGTTGGTATTAAAAAAAGGCAAAGTCCGTTAATGGACATGCCCATAGAAAAACGTGAACTGAGAACAACAATTTTTTTAAGCAAAATTTCCTAGTTCTTTACTTATTATTTGCAAATTGTTAAAGATAGAAAGACTAAATTTTGCATAAGTATTACGGCCATATTTATGCAACGTCTGTCCACAAATCATGCAAATGGGCCACGCTTACGCGCAGTCAAAAAAATCACTGAAAACTGAAAAACTGAAAAACTGAAATAAGCTCTGAACCGTAATATCATGATGTGTGGATGTTGGGTACTTAAAATTTGTCTTGTTTCTCTGGAAATTCGAAGTCATTTCTAAAAAAGCTTTCTCAGCATGATTAAAATTTTTTTTTTTTTTTTTTTTTTTTTTGGGTGATTAATTTCTATTTTAATCTAAAATTTTAAATTAATAGCAACCATTTGGAAAATGCAACTCTTTATACGTTCATTGCTAAAACAGGCAAAAAAAAAACATTCCAAAATTTTGAAATATACGAAAAATGTGCAACATAGAAGAATAAAACTAAATAATTTATAATTTTTATGCATTATCAATATTCATATTTGGGCTTGAGTTTTCCAAAAAAATTTTGCAATATTTAAAACCTTTTTTTTTATTAAGTTATTTGGAAGAAAATTGTTTCAGAAAACGGGGCTCATTTAAATTGAATTTTCCTCATAAATATTTTTGCAACTTCCAATAGATGCCTGCAAATCTTTTGCTAGAGTTTATTCAAAATAATGAATGTATCTTTCATTTGACATTTCCATTTGGAAAAGGCTACAAAGTTGCTACTCAATTTCATGTTTTAATAAATAAAAATACTTTGAATAAAAGTGATCTTAGGTTAATGAAATTTTTCCTCCTTCTTTCCTTAATTTATAACACTCCAACCATCCATCAGCTGCATTGACAATAAATAAATAAGTAAATAAGTTGCCAAAATCATTCAATGTTCATTCACATCGCACATTACGTGTCACATTTTTTTATGATTATATTGCAGATTTCATTGAAATTGAATTTCAAATTTAATGCATCAAATCTACTTTCAAATGATTTCATAAGAAACCAGTACTAAAATGTACCACCACCTCCATTTAAATAAATTAACTAAGAAACAAGAAAAAACAAAAGGAAAATTTTAAAAGATAAAAAAAAAACCAAAAAAAATATATGTCTGTCCAATAATGTATAATACATAATCTATGTGAGTGGGTACGCAATAATTTTACTATACTTTTATTTATTATATTTAAGAAAAATAGGAAAAAAAAAACAAAGCAAAAATTGATACGAAACAGAATTTGTCAAAATCTTGCATCAATTTTTACTGCTGCATTGCTTGTTTAACAAGCTGAATTCCTATAAATAATAAAGAAAAACAAGTATAATATGTCTCCATAAATGTCTGCATTTATATAAATTTTTTTTAAAATTTTTTTATTTTTTTAATTTTTTTCTGTTAACCAAATTCATTTAATTTAATGTTGACCATATAAAGGAACTGGTAAAATATGTTAAAACATCTCAAGGACGCATTCATTAGTTTCAATATAATTTTTTTGTCAGTTGCTGTCAAATATAAATTTAAGATGTTGCTGCTGCTGCTGCTGCTATTGTTATTGTTATTGTTATTGTTATTGTTGCTTTTAATGTTATTGCATTATCATTATGCTTTACCGAAGCACTGTAATTTATTTTGTTACATGTTTTCATGTTTTACGTTTTCTTCTTCTTCTTCTTCTTTTCTTCTTTAACAACATTAAAAATAACAATAAAAATAACAACAACAATAACAACAACAACAGCAATTATAACAACAGCATCTTAATGTATAATAAAAAAAAATGATGATACGAGAGCGTAAAGTAAATAATAAAGAACAAGATATGTAAAGAATAGAAAAACCCAAAAAACTATAAAAAATCGATTTTTGGAAATCACCCAAAATTATTTTGCTTCTTTTTTTTTTTTTTTGATATTTCCTAAGTACTTATAACTTCAATAGAATAAATATATTTAGAAAGTAAAAAGAATATCGAAATTTTTGAAAAATGAAATTTTTCTATTTTTTTATATGAGAAGAAATTCGAAAATGGTGTCATTTGGGCCATATTTAATCCACAGATATATCATTTTCTGAGGCTTGGCCTAGGCATAAGAAATTCAGTATAAATGTAAGAAAATGTTATAAAATGGAACCATTGCAAAAAATACCAGATATAACCTATTTTTGACAGTCTTTAACTTTGTTATGAATTGTGTTTAA
Organism: Melophagus ovinus; assembly: GCA_023089585.1. Lineage (NCBI taxonomy): Eukaryota > Metazoa > Arthropoda > Insecta > Diptera > Hippoboscidae > Melophagus > Melophagus ovinus. The sequence goes on from JAKKIB010000190.1 coordinate 519,887, forward strand.
GCATAGAATTTCATCAAAGTAGAATAAATAACTTTGGAACCAGTTGCCTAAAAGAGCAAGTGTAAATCAATTCAAAAAACAAAACACTCTGAATTAATCAAGAAATGGATCTACTTAAAATCTCTCCATCTGTAGAAACTTCTTTATAAATCACATCATAGAAATATATAATTGATCGATCGATTGGAAAGAAGGTCCCCATAAAGTTGCTGAAAGATTATGCTTGAGGGAAAAATATTTCAATATATTTCATAATTTTAGGAAAACTTTTTAAACAAATCGGTTTTAGTTAGACGAACTTTTTGTGTGATAATACAAATAATTAGACAAGTTTAAGGAAGAAAGATAAATTATGGTAGAGTTATTTTTATTAAAGAAAGGAGGTCGCACAAGTATCAGTCATATAAAAAAATTGAATTTTCAAAATTTTCTATAACAGTTAAAAAAAAAAAAGGAACGATATCTGAAAATGTCATCACTCACTTTAATTTAAATTTTATTTGAATTTTGCTACAACTTTTTATTAAGAGAGATTTTATCTCATTTATCAAATATCGTAGGGCAGTGTTTGTACTTAAGCATATTAAAAAACCATCAATTGGATTCACAATTATTTCACAATTATTTCACAATTATTTCACAATTATTATTGTTCTTTTCAATAACAAGAAAAATAAAATAAAATAAAATGCAAGAAAAAAATGAAGTAGCTGTTGTGCAGCTGTTTAGAGTTCAGTGAGATAAAGTTACAACAACAACAATAATAATAATAACAACAACAAATAATAATAATAATAATAATAATAATAATAATAATAACAACTATAACAACAACAATAATAATTATATTTCATTCAATTATATAAGTACGATCATTTTTAATGTACATGTGAATATTGATGGGGCCTGTTCATTTTGTCAGATCACATTTTAATAATAATTCAATGCAAAATTATAATCAACGAACATTAAAAAATTATTACAATCGTTATTGTCATGTGTTTGCTTTTTTTTTTTATATCATACATTTTGAAATCATGCATTTTTATGTATCTATTATTTTTACGTATATGTAACACATCGAACAATAAGTTGCCGATGTCTTTTATTACTACATTTCAAACCATACAGTTAAGTAATGAAATAAATATAGTTAATAATTTTATTTACTAAAATCTGAACAATAAGGAAAATGTCATGCCACTGGCCAATGTTTTGTGAATATCAGCTAATGACCATTCACTTAATTTAGATAAATGCTTCATGTGATATAAAATATCGAACCAAGAAATTTCTCGCTATAACACGAAAGTACTTGCCTAAATCGGCGGGCGCTTAGTAAGCAACTTACCGTTAATCTAAATATTATCGATATATTTTGATTTCGTCAAAGCCCTTCACCATCTGCCTAAACTAATTGATGGACTCTTTTTAAACTAACCAGATCATTTACTACTAATTTGAAACGATCAGTGTATTTATTTTATTTTTTTAATAAAAATTGTTTTTCTGGAATTTGAAATTTGCAAATTACAAAATTAGTTAAAAGTTCAAGTGAAATTAATTAAAAACTAATTATTAAAATTAAATCACATTTTATATCAAATTAAAGACTTAATGACCCATGTGTTTCATATATAAATGATTTAAATTAAATGAAATTATGTTCAATGATTTGGTTAACATTAAAATGGAAAAAAAAAAGTGCAAATAAAAATGGAGATATAAAATCATTAAAAAAAACTTCTGATAATCATTCAACGTAATGCCAAAATTAATAAGTTAATTATATTTTTGATGTTTAACATCTTAAATAATGTCTATCACAAAATGAAATGAACTAAAGTGACCGTATGAAGTGAATGAAAATAATTATGACCGTATTCTTTGGTAGGTTATTATAAAATTTTTAATTAGATATTTATGGCATTCAATTTAATTACTTCTCCAATGTACGGTGGTTGGTGTTGCATCACATTTTAAAAAGTAAGTGAACTCACGCTATTTAAATTATAATAAATAGATTTTTTTCTAAAAAAAAAAAAAAAAAAGTAAATCAATCATCAGTCAATACAATTAAATTCAGTGGACGAAAGAAGAAGAACTTTAGAAATAAATCTTCAATGTTATAACACACAAATAAACGTTAAGGTAACGAGATTTTTATGGCTTAATACTCCATAAAATCTTACTAAATGTAATTCAGGAAAATTAAAAAATCTGAAAGTTTAATAAACTTTTAAAAACCGTTTCAAAAATTTATGATACACATGTTGTTGTTAAAACAAAATTCTAAAATGTTTAAATGAAAGCAAATATTTGAAAAATTTGAAAAAATCCTTCTGTACAAACTAATTTCAAATATTCTTTTTAGAAAGCTACGCCACCAAATGAGATAGTGCCATACTAATTGGAGGAAGAAATTGAGATGAGTAGACCATTTGAAGACGTTTCAAAATATGATTCCTTAAAGCTGAATTTTTTAATTTTTCAAAAAAGGAAATTTTACAAAGACATTGAATCATAATATCGATTGAACTAAATATTTAGACAAAAAGTGGCCATGTTTTTGTCCAGGCCAAATTGAACACTAAAATTTAAAATGATTTAATAGATTAATTTTATTGAAAGACAATCAATTTTCCTGGACAGAAATCTAATAGTCAATTTATAAATCACATTCATTCACTTGATATACGTTAACTCAAAAAGGAAAATCGAATTGTAAAATGGGAAATTCCTCTATTTCTAATTTAAATTGATGTGAATAGAATTCAAAGAGAAAATTTCTCCATATTTGTATAAGATAAAATCATACGCATCAGTCAAGAAATAAATGAAAATTAAAAATTTAATAGAAAGGACGGGATACGGAGAAGCGAATAGATAGAATATCAAAAATTTATGGGCAAGGTCGTTTAGTAAGAAATTTTCATAAAAATATGAAATCATTTGAATTTAAAGTAACAACAACATTAATAATATAATAATTCATAATTGACTTTTCATAAATCTTGAATCGAAATAAATTAATTAAGATTTTTAAAAATTCAAAAATCATTATAAATTAATATTTTAAATATTCTTAAAGGAGTTATCTCTTTTTTTTATTCATTTCTCATATATTATTTATTCTGCAAACATATATTGCTAGTTATCCGTTCATGCATTATCCATCTATTAACCATTCATTATCCAAACAATTATGCATTATCAATTAATGCAAAACTTATTTACTGATAAGAAACTGTTCGCACAATATCCCCAAGTTATGCTTCAATTATCCGTTTATTATCCGTTTATTATCCGTTTATTATCCGCCTATTGTTTGCCTATTATCCATCTATTATGCATCAATTATCCGTCAATTATGCTTTTATATATATTATCTATGCCTTAAATCTTCCAATATCAATTTATTATTATTAAAAGTTCATTAATTAATCTGCAATTTGTCACATAGACAAAACTGAATGGCTTTGACCCTCCTTGAAAGTAATTAAAAAAATTTTCACTTTAATTTTTCATTCATTAAGTGTAAATCTTAAATCGTTCTTTCTTATCCATTTTTACAGCCAATTTTAAAATAGTGGACGGATATAAAATTCAAATATAAAAATCAAATATTTTTATTTTATAGACATTTTGCAAACATTTTAATGGATAATTTGTATTAAGTGAATTTTTAATTAAATATTATAAAATACATAAAAAATCAAGTGTTAGTCATTAATCAAAATTTTATGCCTACAACGAGTTATTTATTGCTTGTTTATTTTAATGTTATAACTGTTGTTGTTATTATGGTTGTTGTTATAAGTGTTTTTTGAAATTGCTGTTGCTACTTTTAACTTTTTAGTACTTTTGAGATAAAAGAAACTCAAAGAAAATTTTATCATCTCTCTAGCGTATGATTTATATTTTATCCACATTTAAAAACTATAATTAACGATCCAGTAAAATATAAATGTATACATGAAATAAATAAAAATATACAAATCCATGTTAATATTCATTCACACATTCACACAAATGAAATGTGAAATGATTTGTAAAAATGTGTTTAAGAAAAAGAAGAATAAATTTGTAATGAAATAGAAAGATGCAAACAATGACAATGACAACAACAAGGATAAAGATAATTAATTTTGATAATGATGATGATTTTGATGATAATGATGATAATGATAATGATAATGATAATGATAATGATTCATTTAAGGGTTTAAATTTGGTAGATGAAATGTTAGCTGGCGGCTTTTAATGACGTTCCATTTGGTACAGTTGAAATGTTTGAAGCCCAATTGAATCAGCTAAATTGCCGGTTTGGACGATTGACAAGCCCATATTTAAAATGCCCATTTTAACGCAAACACCTTGATTTATGAATACATTTGAATTTTTAATAAATGGCAATTAACTAAAATTACACACACAAACACATACAAACACATACTTATAGGCATGTATTATGCTTGTATGCATATGTGTGTGTGTAAATGTGTGTGTGTGTGTGTGTGTAAGTGTGTGTGTGTGTGTGTTGGAGTATGAAAATCAAAAATAATGAAACGTATTTAAGCCGAAAAATCATTTGATCGTTGATTGCAATAACAACCTACACACACACACACACACACACACACACACACACACACACACACACACACATACACATTTAATGTTACCATATATAGACAGATTTTTGTAAACGGGTGTGCTTATATCAACATGTAGGTGCTGAAAATTGCAAAATTTTGTTATGTGGCAACAAAATCCAGAGAAAATACACAAAAAAAAAACAAAAAAAAAAAATAAAAAAAAAGTAAATAAACAAAATGTAAAAACACAGAAATATTCACAGAAATAAGCAACAAAAATGAACCTAAATATAAATATATGACCACACACATGCACACATACACACATGTACACACACACACACACACACACACACACACACACTCAGATACTTTCATTTATGTACGTGAGATACGCAGGCACATGAATATCTCATGAAATTGTCAAATGTTAACATTTATGTTTATTTTTATGTATGAAGACAAAATGTACACACACACATGCACACACACACATACACATACTTACCAAAAAGAAAAAAAAAGAAAACACTAAAAAAATAAGAAAAAAAAAAGGAACTATCACAGATCCAATTACCATTTAGTCATTCAAGTGGTCTAAATTTTGTTAAATGATTAAATGGCAAACAAACATGACATAAACATAAAATACAAAAAAAAATTTTTTTTTATATAAAAAAAAATAGCAACAACAACAATAACAATAAAAACTGAAAAGCAACTTAACAGAAATGGACGCAACAAATCAACGAACCAACACTCACAATTTTCTCAAATTAGCATACACACATACAAACACATGCAGGCACACATACACACACACACACACACACACACACGGATTGATAAATAAATTTTGATGCAAACAAATCGATACAATACGAATTTATATGTAAAATGATACGCATGATAATGATGATGTTCATGTTCATCATGAGTATGATGATAATGTTCATATTTAACTGTAATAAATATCATCCAAATATCCGAAGATATAATCAAACTGTCAAAGTGTTTGTAACCTTCTCAAAACTTATTTACTTTTTATCGTAATAGATAAAATTCTGAATCGATTTGGTCGTGTATGTCAGTCTGTCCATCTGCATCATGTGCTTATTTGTCCGTCTAAGTTTGATATCCTTATGAGAGTGAAAAATTTTTGTGTAGTTCGGAAATTTAGCAAAAAAAAAAAAATATGCTAAGTTTTCTATTCATATTCATATTGGAAATGGGTCAAATCGATTAGTAGAGACGACCACGTTACAACTTAAATGAAAGATATTATGGTTTTTCAAAGTAAATAATTTATAATTAGAACCCCCCCCCAACTTATGATACAGGGTATTGTAAATGTGTGCAGATATTTGTAACACCCAAAACAAGCTAAAATGGTTCCACCATTTATTAGATCGATCAATTCAGAATCACTTTCTGATTTGATTGAAGCCTGTCCGTCTGTCTGTCTCTCTGTTCATCAGTATGTAAGCTCCAGGTCGCAATTTTAAAGATATTTAAATGAAATTTCACACATGGGTGTACAGTATTTTCGATCAGGGATGGTCTTTACTGTAAATGGTTAAAATAGGACCATTTTTACCAGTATGCTCCCTATAAAATATATCTTAAAAAATAGTTATTACATGAAAAAAAGTTACAATTTTTAATATATTTTTAAGAAATTTAGCGATTCATTGTATTTTGGTATAAGCAACATGTATACTAAATTTAATCGAGATCGATCAATTTTTACGAACACTTTTCATAGAACACTTCTTGCGAAAAGAAGTCATTATATGAACAATACATCAATTGATACTGCCTTATATTTTGACTTAAGAAATGTGTATACCAAATTGGTCCAGATCGATCCATTTTTTGAAACTTCTTTCATATAACGAACTTTTTAATTAAATAAGAAAATACAAATTTTTCCATTTTGTTGGCTTGTAAAATTTTTATTTGATTTTAATCGCATTAACCAAAATGATGTTAGGCACTTAGGAGTGAATCCAGATGGACTCCATAAATTCTTTTGACATATTTTATTGCAGATACCTACGGATTTATTTTTAATGTAACCCTTGGCGACGTGTTACTAAAAGTTCTAAAGGCATGGCCTGCCTTAAAAATGGCACTTTTCTAAATTTAAAAGCATTTTCAAAAATTTCGATTTCCATTTTTATTCAGAATTGCCCGTCCATTTTGCTATATGGGTCCAGTGAATGGGTATCATATCAAATTTCGCCTTTGCCAAATATAAATTTTTTTGTTTATTTTTGGTAATTTTTTTGGTTTTTCTTTTATATTCTTTTCTTTTTTTTTTATAAAAAAAAAATAAAAAAAAATAAAAAATAAAAAATATAAAAAAAGCAATTTTTTGTTATATAAGTAAATGCAACATTTATTTATATATATATAAAATGTTATAATAATTAAGTCGATACCTCCTTGATTTTAACAATATTTGTATGTATGTTATATGAATTTTTATGTTACTATTCAAGCCACACTGATGAAAGGTGCTCGACTACTTATGTTTTCTATGCCAGACTACACATCCGATAACAACATACAAAATGTTTGGCTGCTTACTTCATTCACTATTATTAATAAAATTTGAAAAAAAAAAAAAAAAAGGAGAAAATAAAAAAAAAATATCGCATACACACACACTTTGTGTGTATGCGAGAGGCAAACACAAATTGAATACTAAAATGAAATGAAATAAAATGAAATAAAATGAAATAACTTAAATAGAAATCTATGTTACGTATATGCAAACAAATTCAACATAAGTTGGGTCATAACATAAATCACTTGAATTAACGTACCAATTTTCTCAATAGTTTTTATTTGGGCTTTCATCTCTCTAACAGCAAAATCAGTTTCCATTTGTAGTCTACAACATTTCCTTTTTAAAAAAAAAAGTATATTAAATTTATGTAGATACTTTTAATTAATAAATTTCTCTGGTTACTCCCATTTCAATTCAGGCTTGTTACTTTTTTTGTCTTACCCTTAAACCATTCGTCCAACTTAAATTTATTCATCTATAAAAAAAAGCATCATCTTGAAATTCTTTCTTATGTTTAAGTAACTCTAAGGAAGTAACGGTATTGAAAGTATCCAAAGTCAAAGTTTATTTATGATCAATTACAATTTTAGAGAGAGAATTTTACTAAAAACAACTAGTGTAAAATTTATAGGTATTGGGCCATAAATTAATACAATTTATCACAATGAAATTCTGGAAAAAAAAATACATCGTAAAGATTAACCTTTTTTAATCGATTTGTAAAGCGATTTTCTTTTTTTTTTTGATTTTCTCTGTTTTGTGATTTCGTAAAATAATTTACAAGAATTATAGTTACGTTGCATTTTTCCAAATTATCTGGGTAAAAATTTTGACTCATTTAAATCTTACATTATATTTTGGTCTCTCATTCACATGGCAAAATTTTAACTGAAAGTGAACCAAACTGATCCGAATGGAACCGAAACGATTCGTTTCGAAATGAATCGATTTTTCGCTTTCTTTTTAATCCAACTATCAGTTATCAATATTTTTTGAATTCTTATTAAAGGCCTTTATCTCGCAAAACTCCTTCGTGTAATATAAAATTTTTATTCTCTAAGCAGAATAAAGTCCCTTCTACATAACCTTTGCCAACTTTTATAGATTAATTTAGAGTGGACATCGATTTGAGTTAAGATTCTTAAGCTTTTTATTATTTTTTCCATTTACTTCATTTTTTACCTAATAAATTATGACTGTTATATAAGTTGTCGATGTGTTTAATGGTTTTTATAAAAAAATTCTTATATATTTTTTTAACAATTAATTAACAACCATAATCGTCTGACCATTGCCGCTTTGTATGTATGTGTTATGTTTATTTATTTATGCGTTTAAAATTGCCATAGATTTTCGTTTTATTTTCTTTTTTTTCTTATTTTCTTTTGAAATTAAGTTTACTGAATTATTGAGGCGTTAAAAGTAAACTGTCATTTTAAATTAATTTTTCGGGGCGATTTGTTTAGTTTTCATTAATTATTGATATTATTATTATTGTTGTTGTCGGTGTTGTTGTTGTTGTTGTTGGTTTGCTTTGCTTTGCTAACATATTGTTATTTAATCTGTTAAAAAATCTTTTGATGTTTTATTTATTTTTGCCTTATTTGTTTCAATGTTTAATCATTTTTTCCAATTCACACATTTTTCTTCATCATTTTTTTTTGTTTTAGTTTTTTGTTTTTGTTTCATATTTTAACAAATTTTTCGGGCAATTTGAGACAAAAGATTCCAACAAAACCCAAAAGATATTAAGTAACGTACTATTCACACATAAAATCGTGTCTTGCCAAAAAGATGCCGGTTTGTATTTTTTTTTGGAAACGATGATTGATCTACATCATTTTTATATTTTACATTTTTATGCTCACCATCCAGTTGTTAAAAGTATATTCATTTTTTTTTTGTTATGTTTGTAACTTCTTAAAAGAAAGAAAGAAAAAAGCCCATAAATTATTAAGCATCAAATACAGAAACGATTTGGCCATGTCTGTCCATCTATCCACATGTGATTAACACTCTTCTAATGGCAAGAAAATAGATAACGAGCTCAAATTTGATTGAGATATTAAAAGTTTATATATGTTGGTTGGTATTAAAAATTAGGCAAATCGTTTAAAGAATACGCCCACAATGCCAGGTACACCAAGAACATTTTTATTTTTTAAGCACAAAGAATCTAGATCTGCACTCATAATTTGATAACTGAAAAAGTTCAAAAGCTGAAATTTCATAAAAACAAAATGTATTATACTTGTTAATCTAAAAATTTTATATAAAAATTGGTCAAATTGACCATGCTTATCCAAATCTATATCTCTTTATATTAGCTGGCTATTTCATAAATTAAAAAATATTGCATCTAGATGATGATGAGTACCCAAGATTTCCCCTCAACCAAATATAATTTTCTTACTTGTTTGCTCAATTGTTTGCCCATACTTGGAGACTTTTTAGACCTTCTTTCTGCATAAGACCAAAATAAAATAATCTTCTTTTTTTTTTTTTATGGCTATAAAAGTAAATTTTTGCAAAAGGTGAACTCGAATACGCATAAGAATAAGCAACTTTGCCGTTCACTTTACAATGAGATAAATTGTCTTAATTTGAATTTGAATTAAAATCCATCTATCATTATTATTACTGGTTTATTAAATGTCTGTCTGTTAATAATACCTTGATTATCATATTAATTGAACGTCAAGGGAGGAGAATCAACATATAATTAAACTATGTGTGTGTGTGCGCGTGTGTGTGTGTGTGTGTGTGTGTGTGTGTGATGTGCGATAAGTTGCCATTTAGCATATTTAATATTGAATGGTCACGCAATGTTTTATTTAACTGAATTTTATAACAAAATACTTTTCACATAATAAACAATTTTTTTTTTTTTAAGTTTAAATGAAATATCGAGTCAATTGATATTGAATGTTGATTGTTTGTTTGTTTGTTGTATATCATTTGTTGAATTACTTTAATATGAAAGTTAAAATGAAACGCCTAGAAAATGCTTAAAAAATTGTTGCTGTTGATTGCAAATCTTGTCTTAAAAAATAAATATTTATTATGAGCAATTATGTTATTAAATTATTCATGAATAAATGATAAAAATTTTCCCATTAATATAAAATTCTATGGATAATAAGATAATATCATGGGAAATCAGTTTCAATTTTTTTTTTTTTTTTTCTATTATTTTGCCGCTGCATTTTGTGATCAACGAACATCTGAGAAACTGAAATCGTACAAATTGAAATTTTCGAAATAATTTCAATGCAAATATTTGGCAGCCAAAAAACGCTAAAATGCCAAAATATGGAAAATACAAAAAAAAAAAAAACCAAAAAGCCAAACAAAAAGCAAAGCAAAGCTTAGAAAAAAAGCTTAATGAAAATGAATTATGGCAACAACAAATTTTATAGCAAATTTCAAAAAAATTTATTAAACACTTATCACAAATATTTTAATTAAATAAAAATTGCCAAAAACAAAAGAAGAAGAAGAAGAAGAAGAAGAAGAAAAGTCGATAAGAAAAAGAAAAATTATATGGAGACGTGCTTAGTTAATATCGACCATTAAATATTTTTTTATTATGTTGCTGAATCAGAGCTTTCCACATGAGATAATTTAAAGAAATTATGATAAATTCTAAAGCGAATACTTTGAGAAGAGAATTTCAAAAATTCTGAAATCATCCTTTGCAACTTGTTAACTAGTTAATCAAAATATTTGACCATGCCATTTAAATTATTCAAAATTAAAACATGGCAAAAGTTACCATAAAATTCATAAAATATCAATTTTATAAAATTTCACTCGATTTCGTGTTTAATTTTAAATTTTTAAAAATGAAAAAAATAATCAATTTATTGTTAAACTCTTTTAGATATTTTATAAAACTGGACCTTGCACAAAAAGGTGATACGGCCTGTTTTGGTTTAACTCATCAATTTCTATTTTTAAAAAATTTTAAAAATTTCGTAATCGATTTAAATTGTTCTTTACATTTTACGAATTATAATGCAGTATGGTATACTTAATATAAATTATGGGCGTGGCCTATTAAAAGAATTTTTTTTTTATGATCTCTAAAAAGTTAATGGCGAATGAACAAATTTTCCTTTTTACCTTTATTTTTCTCTAACTATTTTTTAGGCAAATTCTCTACAAACATAAATATTCTTTTGGCCTCGATATATCTAAACATTCTATATTAATTTTAGACATGTATTTGATGGTAAAGATTTCACCTCAAACTTTACACGAAGCCAGCCAGCGTAATTAATTAAACTAGTTTTCTTAAGGTCTTTGTTATTGTTGCTTTATTTTTTTAAGCATTCTCTCGTAAAAGGCAACGTAACATAAATACAAACATAAAGCAAAAACCATTAAGCAATAATAATAATAAATAAATAAATAACAACAACAACAACAACAACAACAAGAAGAAGAAGAAGAAGAAGAAGAAAGAAAAGATTTCTCATATGAAATTGTTGCATGCTCACGTATAAAAATCAAATCGCACACAGAGAAAAAAAATAACCATAATTTTTTTTACATTTTTTTGTTTTTGTTGTTGTTGTTGTTTCTATATTTGCTTATGATTTTTTTAAGAGACTGATTATCATTTACCATTTATATATGTAACATATATATACACACACAAACACGCACGCATACACACAAATTTTCAATTTTTTATATGGTTTTTGTTTTTTTTCTTGTTTTTTATTTAATGCCTGTTTGTTTATTGTTATATATATTTTTAAAAAATTTTTGCCAAATCATTTTAAAATTTAATCGAATTTTATTTTCAATAAGCCAAGATATATGGCGCCATCTAAACCAACCAATAAAATTCATATAAAACGTTTTATCCTTCGTTTCCATCACACAAAACGTTACAATGCCCTGGGTGTACAATAAAAATTTTATTTACATGTATATGCATATGCATATGCATGTGTGTGTGTGTATGCGTGTGTATGCGGGTGACCAAATAAATATTTATTGTATTATAGTTATTTGACAGTTAATAGAATATCAACTGAAATGATTAATAATAAAATGACCGTTAAAATTTTCATTACGTTTCATTTTGTTGTTTTATTTCATTGTTGTTAACGGTGTCACTGTCTCTTTATCTTTAGTTTTATCTTTGGTTTTGATTTTTTTTTTAGTATGCCTCTGCTTCTAGCTAATTTATCTTATATTGATTGACACACACACACACACACACCCACACACACAGAGAGAGAGAGAGAGAATAACTAGTAAAAAGTTTGTCTATTAAATTCTCATTTTTGATGCGTTTTCTCTTTACATTACTTTTTTTATGCTGTTAAGAAAAGTAAAGCAAATGTTTTAAGATCTGTTTTCTTTTATAAACATTTTACACTGAACGGTTCTCTCTTTACTTTACTTGATTTATATTCTTAATGTTTTAAAGAAATTTATATGATTTTTCAACAATAAATCAATGATGTTGTGATGTCATTGCTATCCATTTATAAAAAAACGAAACAAAAACAAACAAACAATGAGAAAATTTATCTTTCGTATTTAAATGAAACAAAAAAAAAACAACAACAACAACAAAAAACAACAACAATAGCAACAATAAGACTAAGAACAGGAACAAAATTAAATTAATTATTATTAAATAATGTTATCTTTTGAAAAAGTTAATTATAATAATGGAAATTTTGACCACATCCGTTGTGACAGCTGCGTTCCATTTGATGACACACACATTCGCTTATTTTAGCATTTGTAAAAAAAAAAATACTTTATGCTGTTAAAAATGTAAAAATGTCAATGCTTAAAAAAATACTTTTAATTGACTCAATGAATTGTTTACTCTGAAAAACGCTTTATATCGAAAACATCGTTTTATAAGAAAAACGTAGAAATGCCTTGAAACATTGATTTTTTTGTCAAGTGTGTTATGAAAAATCATCTAAATCAACTGCTTACTTTATAAACTTATAAACGGTCGAAACCGACCATTAAATACCCTACATCACATTTTTGTAAGGAACTATTGAGAGTTGTTAATTTTTTGCACAAAACAATTTCATGTAAAAAAATTTCATTTAAATTCTAAGAGACATGGTTGTACTTAATCAAAATTATTCCACAGACGTCCTTGGTCTAAATAAAAATTTGCATATCAAATATCATACAAATCGCTTCAAAATTACGCCACGTACTTTGATAATAAAATTTACAAATGGACAAATGGACAGACAGACAGAGAAGCAGGCTTAAATGGAATTATGAGATGATTCTGAGTTAATAGGCCACGCCCATAATTTATATTAAGTATACCATACTGCATTATCAATTAATGAAAAAATAAATTGACATATTTTTTTTTAACCCACAACGGATGACAAGTCAGATAATACCAAATAAAACTTTGATTATTCGTTTGGAACGTTCATCTCTGGTGGCTTCGGTTTTTTAGCACTTTCCATCATATCAATTGACATAATTGGAAAGTAAAAAAAAGTTAATAACAAACGATCATTTACAAAAAAACTTTTTAAAGTTCTTATCTAAAAGTGTTTGACGCTTCAGTTCACCTTCTTTTTCCGTGATGCTTTGCCAAATTATTCTCTATTTAAATAAAGCCATTTCTATAAAATGAAAAGTGTCTGATGTTAAACGTTTTCAATTTGGTCATTTGGATATTTGGTCTCTCTTATTGCAATACGATTAATATATTTTATAAATTGTGAGTTAGAGTTTTTAAAAAAACTCCACAGAAATTTAATAAGCCATCAATTAAATGAGCAAACTTTAAATCTCGAATTTGATCCGTATAATAAAAAAAAATAACGTTTGACAGTGGAGTCTTCTAGGCGTTTTATACAACTCTGCATCAGAGATAAAGTAAAGCAGAATAGAAAACTTTTTTTAGACTGTTTATTCTAACTTTTAATTGTATCTGCCCCTTTTTTTTGATGATTTGTACGTATTTTTTTTTTTTTGTTTCATTTCTGTGTTTTCTATTTCATTTTATAAAATTTTTATTTCATTTGCGTTTTTTCTTTGCATTTTCTACCTTACTTTTTTTTTTCACAGAAATGGCTTGCAGCAATTACAACAACAATACAAATGATAGCAATAATAATAATAATAATAATAATAACAACAACAACAAGAAAAAGAAATACAGCTATAGCGTTAATTGTCAGAGCAACGGCAGCAGTAACCATCAGGCTACATATTTTAGGAAAAACATTAAAAGGAGAAGAAGAAGTAACTACAACAGCAACACAAATAATAACAACAACAATAATAATAATAATAATAATAATATAAAAAATTATAATAATAAAGTACACACCTCTTTAAATGCCAATACTTCCTACTCCAATTTCATTGTGACCAACATAAGCAACATAAATGTAAACGTTAACACCAACACCAGCATACAAACGACATCAGCAATAGCAGCACCAGCAGCAATAGCAGCAAGTACAACTGAAACCATAAGAGGAATAGTAAACATCACCTGCTTTAACAACAACAGTAACGAACACAACAACAATAATAGCAAAAACGGCAGCAGCAACAGCAGCAACAGCAGCATTAATAATAATGACAAAATTAATAACGTTGCGTTTAACAGCCGGCATTGTACAACGAAAAATTCTTTACCAATAATATCAACGTTGCCTTCATCAACCCCATCATCATCACTAGCAGCAGCAACAACAATAACAACATTATCATCATCGTCATTATTATCATCATCATTATTAGTAACAGCAACAGCAGCAGAAACAACACCAACAACAACAGCAACAACATTATCATCATCATCATCATCATCATCATTATTATTATTATTATTATTATCAGCAGCATTAAGAGCAGCATTAGTATTTGTAAAGCCAATTGGCGCAAAATGTTGTTGGGCGACATCACAACGCTACACAAAACGACAATTTTCTACAGCGTTACTTAGTTGGTTAACAGCTTATCGAATATTAACAATCACATTATTAATTGGCATATTAAATACATCACCAATATTATGTCACGATCCAAAATTTGATCCATCAACACGTATGCGTCTTGTATTAGTACCATCCGATGCCCAAGTCGGTTCAGTCATTTATCGTTTGCGTGCCACAGACGAAGAATTCGATTATCCATTAAATTTTGAATTAATAGGCGATGCCGCATCATCTACAGTCAAAATTGAATCGTTACCCTGTACCAAATATAATTCAGTTTGTCAGGCAAATGTTATATTACAGCGTCGCCTTGAGCCAGGCCGTTATTATGATTTTCAAGTTTCTGTTAAAGATACAAAGGGTGGCATGGCAACACAATTATGCTCAATAACAGCAACAAATTTTACAACACCTCACGACCTCATCTTTCCCCATAAACCGGGTATCATTATGATACCAGAGGTAAGTTACACTATAATAAATATTCAATCCAATCCAACACAATCCAACACAATGCAGCACAATACAACCAAACACAACCTAACGCTGCATTAGGTTGCGTTAGGTTGTGTTAGGTTGCGTTAGGTTGTGTTAGGTTGCGTTAGGTTGTATTAGGTTGTATTCAAGCCAACACAATACAACCTAACGCAACCTAATGCAACCTAATGCAACCTAATGCAACCTAATGCAACACACAATGCAATGTAATTCAATGCAATATAATGCAACGTTGTAGAATAATTTATCTATTCATAATCATCTAAAGGTAATGTGTGCATATTGGAATACCTTTAGTTTTTTTTTTCCTTTTAATTTTTTTCCTTTTCATTTGGCTTCACTTATTTTTCATTATTTTGAAAATTTGCTTTTACCTTCTTGTTGTTTCTTTTTTTCCAATTTTAAAAACAACAAATGAGTTCAAATGAAATATGAAATCTTTGTATAATAAATATAAAATCGTGAGGCCGTGCATAGACTTTCATCTAATCGTCTACATATTTATAAAAAAAACGTATACTCCACCTTAAACACTACAACAATTCTATTCAATTTTAATTCGTTGGAATTGGAAAACTCTATGGATGCAGGAGAGTATGGTGCAAGCGGCCGTTTTAAATGGATATTGGAAATGGGATGAGAATAAAGAAAAAATAAATGAGTATTTGAAAAAAATATAGAGAAGAAGGTTACTCTTTGCTATGCAATAAAAAAAAATATATATACAAATGATGAAAACAAAATAAGATGTTTACAGTTGGTTAAGGCGCATTTTTAAATACCCTACACCACTTTGCCTTTTGGCATTAAAAAATCATACAGGAGAATTTCAAGACAACAAAATTATAAAAATTTATAATTTTTATAATAATTGAAAATAATACGTGACTTTCGTTATATGTGAAAATATACAAATAATGGAACTTTTTGGACCACACTTTTTAAATCAAATTCAATTTAATACAAGGCAAAGACAATTTTCTTAAAAAAATATACTCAAAATTGCAACATCAAATATATTTGGCAATGACTTTTATTCGAAAAACGTTTTATATGGGGCGGGGCCACCAAATTTAGTGCACACAGGTACCATGTTAAAAAAAAAATAAACAATGCCAATTTTGATAAAATATATTTCTTATAAAATGGCTCTATTTCGAAAAAAATTCTTTATATGGGAATTGATCGTAAAAATGTTCCGATTTTAATAATTTTTAAGAATATTCATCTCAAAATCAAAACACATAAAAATTTCATTTAAATATCTCTAAAAATTGTTACCTAAAGCTTGATAAAAAATGAACAGACATCTTGAAAACGATTCAGAAAGTGATGCTGAATTGGAGGGTTATAATAAATCATAAGTCTAGCTCAACTATTCCTTTTGGTTACAAATGTAAGCATCAACTTATAATACCTTTCAATACAAGTAGTGTAGGGTATAAAGAGCATAAAATTGTTTTTATAGAAAATAGAAACGTGCAGCAATATAAGTAAGATAAAAAATTGTGTTTCTATGCGGGAGCGTGCATCATGAATTTCATTTCATACCATTTCATTTGAAATATTAAATAAAATAAAAAAAAATCGATCCATATCAATTTTTCTCATTATTTGGAACTTTACCCAAAGAAAAAATCCACCCAAGGTAGCAAAAAAAAAAAAAAAAGCAGAAGAAGAAAGGGAAAGAAAAATATATTTCTGCGAAATATTTTCTTGTATATGAAATAATTTATAAAAACAAATTTCCTTAAAACAAATTAAGAAATATGATTTTCCATAAATTGAGTTTCGTATATAAAAGAGCACTACGAGCATCTTACGACCTTCTAAAATAACTTTGTATAAAGTTACTTCATTATTTCAGATATCGGGAAGTCAAAGTATTCCTAATAACCAAAAGCCAATTTCAGGAACTATAAAATTACATTTTTCATTATCTTAGCCATGCCTATTTGTCTAACCGTAGGTCCAATATAAGCACTATTTTGATCACATCAGAAGAGTTATTTTTTATTGCCTTCTAAGAGCTAATGTAATTTATAAAACTTTGATTCATCCATTCTCTACAGCCAATCATCCATCCATCCATACAACCATTCCATTCAATCCAATCCATCCGTTCCATCCAACTATTCCATCCATCCCATTCATCTATTCCATCCATTTCATCATGAACGCTCTCTCAAGAATTTTTCTTCATCAAAAATTAAATGTGCCATGTCCTTAAAAGAGGTATTGTGGTTATGAAAATAATCTTGTAATTCCATGTAAAAGGGAAAAGGTTTATTAATCAAAATTGTCTGATTGATCAAAATTTAGAAATGCTGCCAAAAATATTAAAAATTATTTTATATTCAAAAATCATTAAAAATGTGGAGAAACAACCATCCATTTCTTTTGTCAAATCATGTTACTTCAAAGTTTATGATCAACATAACGCAACATTAATTTATGTTGTTTGTATATTTAAAGAAAATTTCTCCAAAGAAATGTACTGCTGCTCCGTTTTATGCATTTAACTTCTGATCATTTCACTATTTGGCATGCACAGCAATTTCAAAAACATGGCCATATATATATATAGTATATCCAGGGTATCTAAATGATAAATAAAGAAGAAGAAGAAAGAGTTGGGGGAGTTATAAAGTAAAATGTTTTTTGATAAAACAAAGAAAACCATAAAAGAAAATGAAAATGCCATCACATTTCACTTTTTAACATTCAATTCGCAACGTCCTAACCTTTATATGTGTATCTCTCTATCTCTCTCTTTCTTTCTTTCTTCTTACACTTTTTCTGGTGAACATAACACAACATTTGCTTTGCATTGAATTGAATTGAATGAAATTTGAAAGTTATACAGTTTTGAGGCCATCATTTGTATGAAAAAGGGAAAAGAAAAAAATTAGTAAAAAACTTCAGGAAAAAAAAAGTCGCTACCATAAAAAACTTTAAAGGCCTTTTCTATACAATTTTAAGCGATTTTATTAGCATAAGAAAAAAGTCTCAAGTCTCACAAATCTCTTTCTCAACTTCCTTCTTTTTTATATTTTTCCTTTTCCTCTTTAGTTTTTTTTTTTTTTTTTTTTTTTTTTGTGTGTGACTTATAGCTCATTATCTTTAGTCTATTTATGAAATTGAAATATCTTTGGCATGAAATGAAAGTTTTTCTCATAGAATTACAAAAAGCAAAACAATTAAAAAAAAAAATCCCATGTAACAAAAAACAAGGCATCGTCAAATTCTAGCTCAATCCTTTGCAAATGAAAAATACACTATTTTTTTTTTTTTTTTTTGGGAAAAATAACAAAACACTTTCGCCTTCATCTCTGCCTGCCTTCTCTACTCTTTGCATATTTTTCGCTCATCTTGAAGCAGACAGACAAAACATACAAATGGAAAATGTTTTGTAATAACACGATCATACCAAACAATTCAAAAAAAAAAAAAAACAAAAAATTAAAAGAAGAAGAAGAAAAAGCAGTAAAAAAAAATGCAAAACACTTTAACAACATCATGTTATTATCCTTAATTATGATGGATTTCTGTGTTATTACCCTCAGCCGCAAATGTATTAAAAGCACTCACTCACTCACTCACTCACGCAGGCACGCACGCACGCACGCACGCACGTAGACCTTCATACATGAAAAAAAAGTTATTTTTAAATCTGGTTTTTTTTGTTAAATTTTTTTTTTTTTTTTTTTTTTTTTTTGTCTTTTTGTTTTATGTTTTATGTTTTACAATGCACAATCGAAGCAAGAATTTAAGATTTGTTCAAATAATTGCATACAAAGATGATGACTTAACATTAACATTAAATCATACTGGCATATGGACATATTGTTATATTGGCATATTGGTACTTTCGCATACATGCGCCAAGTACTCAACATCCTTCATTAGCACACAATATCTCACATACTCTAAACACAATTCATCTTCAACTCTACTCCATTTTTTTTATACCATTTTCATCCAGACATTATGTGATATATTCATTTTGTCATTATGTTTGTAACGTTTAGTAGGAAGTTACAGAAATCTTATAAATTGTTTATATATACTTGACCAACCTTAAATTCTGTATGGATTTAGATATGCCTGTCCGTGTGTCCGTCTACCAAACGGTATATCTGTCTTAATTCTAAATATTCTCCTGGCCGTAAAATTTGAGATATTAAGCTCAAATTTATCAGAATCATTGCAAGTTCTTATACATAAGTTGGAATTAAAAATGGATAAAATTGATTGAAGGGCACACCCACAATGCAACATAAACTGAGAACATCTAATTTTTTTAAAGCAAAATTTGTGAGTTCTTTAGCCATCATCTGTAAAATGCAGATAGATAGCTGAAATTTTGTACAAAATGTAGCATCATTAGTTTACAATATCGGTCCAAAAATCAGGCAAATTTGAAAGTGCCCGCTACACTTTCATTTTTTTATGTTAACGTTTTCAATTTACTTCTAAAAAAATTGAATTAGATTGTTAGAATCGTTAATCGTTATATTACGGCATATGGATGATGGGTATCTAAGAATTGTCTGCCAGCCAATTCTCTTTTTCTTCTTCTTCTTTTTTATACACTTTTTCAACACAACTCTCTCTCTCTTCACTAAACTGGCCAGCTCTTTTTTTTTGTGCATTCAAAAAGTAACTCATTGAATTTGTGGATGACTCGACAGCAATTTACGCTTAATTTAAGAGATCGTAAAATATAAAAACCGATACAAAACGAAAAGCAAAAGTAAAAGCCAAAGCCAAAGCATAAGGTAATACAATATAATAAAATGTTTGCCAAGTCATATTATCATCTTTCAAATTAATCGATTTTTCAAATATACAAAAAACGAAATCCATGAGACTAAACAACACAAAAATGGAATGAAGTAGTTTATTCAACACTTTACATATAAATTTGTCTTATGTAGAGAAAAATAAAAATTCTAAAAAAAAAAAAAAACAAACAGAAATTCTTTTTAAAAAAAATTCTCAAATAAAATGAATTTCTACAAATTTACATTTCCCAAATAAATCATCTAAAATTAAGGTAGTTATTTGGCTGGCAATTTAAAACAATTCAAGACGATACAATTTCAGTTTAAACACAATTTTTTCAGAGTGTTTTTTCAAATAAAGAAAAATTTAATAAATTTTAAAAATGTAACAATTTTTAAGCGAAATTAAAATGTAAACGATATTAAAATTTTTAAAGATTTACATTTAAAATTAAGATTTGAAAACTTTATTTGAAGTAGAAAAGCACTTTAGACAAAAATGATAAAAAAAAAATGAGAAAAATTGTTTCAAAAATTGGTGTTCTAAAATGTTCTAAAGTAAAGCATAATTAATTCTTTAATACGGGCATTGCAAAAAAAAAGTTCACATACTTTTTTAAATCCCTTATAAAACGTGAAAAAAAATTATTTTTTGTTATTTATTATTTTACTTTCTTCTATTCTATTAATTGAATGGGCCATACGAATTTACTTGAATCAATCACCAAATTAAAAAGAAAATTTAAGAAACTTCATCTAAGCTACAATGTAGACGAATCGAACCACCCGAAACCGCAACAGATTAACCGAACAACACGATTACATTTTCATTAATGTTAAAGATATAAAAATCAATTGATTTTTATGTGAAGATCTTTCAACTTAATTATACATGTATGTTTGTATGTATGTTTGTATGTATGTGTATGGCTTGCTTGATATAATATCGTATCTAATAATTAACTTGCACTCATGATTACATTGCATACATTTTTGTTGCTTTATTTGTTTTGTATACAAGCAACTTGTAATTATCTCAGTTTACGCGTTGCATCTGCAAATTATCAAGAATAAACTTGCTATTATTAAATGTATTCGTTTTTATTTTTTTTTCTCTCTCGGGCTTTCCTTTTCTTTTTTCTTTTTTTTTTTTTCTTCTTTTTTTTTGTGTTTGAAAATTAAAATTCATGCCACAACAATGAATGTAGAATTCAATTTAATTGAATTGACTGAAATTGAATTGAATATTTAAAATGATTTCTTTTATGTATAAACATTTGAAATTCTTGAAAAATGCCTGAATTATTTTGTTACATCAGCAAGAAGTAACTTTATTAAAATTGTTGTCTATGGAAATTATTTTTCATATTCTCTTTAAGCATGTTTAAGGTAAACATTAATATTAATGGCAAAACTCTTTGAAATTTCTGATAAAAAAAAAAAAAAACTTGACTTTTGAACTTCTGGAATTGCATTCGTTGACAGCAAATATAAAAAATAATTAAAACATCAAAATTTTTAAACTAGATGGGTAATGAAGAATACGATTGATAATTTTTGTATTAAAGAGATTCAAACAATTTAATGTATGAATTTCTGTTAAACAAAGTTATGTTCAAGAGTTATGATTGAATTAGTCTAGAAAATATTAGAATAAAATTTTATTTACTACAAGAAATCAATTATGGCCTTTCTTCAAACAATAATAATCAAGTTATGTTAAGAAGTTTAAATCAACAACAAAAAACCAAAAAAAAATTCTTGGAAAGTATCTTGAGCAAATGCAAAGCCTATCACTTTATCTAATTTGTTCAATAAATAAGAATTTTCCAAAGAGTTTGGAAATTTTTCAAAATCAGTAATATTAACTAAAATAGTATCGATTTGGGTGTAAAATCAATTTCATGAAAATTATTCTTCTTGCATAAAATAACTTTTTCCTAAGAAAAGTAAAAAAAAACTTTGGCATTTGAGTAAAAAAAGTCAAAAGTAGCCCATATAAATTAAAAAAGTCAATAGCTTCAATGATATTTTTACTAAAATATCTAAGAAAAATTTCAAATTATAAACTGAATATGAAAGTAAATGAAAAAAAAATATCCAGGAAGCTAAACAAAAAAAAATTGTGACTAGAAATGTAAAATTCTTATTAATTCAAAACTACAAATTGAAAAGCGAGTGCATCGAAAATCAAATAAATTAAAATTTACCAACTTGATCAGGAAATAAATAAAAAAAATTATATTTGGCTGGAGCCAAAACTTGAATACCCATCATCAAGACACCATGATATTACGATTCACAATTTGATTCAGTTTTTTAGGAGTAAATTGAAAAAATACAAATTTCGCATAAGCGTATTTGATTTAAAAAATTTTTGGACAGACATTTTAGTCAGACAGACATTAAGTCTCCTTACTTAAGCAAAATTTCAGCCTTTCATCTAATGCGGTTAAAAATATTGAGTAAAAAACTACCAACTGTTTAAAAAGAATTAGATGGTTTCACTTCAAGTTGCATTATGGGCGTGTCTTTCAAACGATTTTAGCCAACCTGTGTGCAAGAACTTCCAATCATTTTGCCAAATTTAAACTTAATATCTCAAATTTTAGCACCAGGGGAATATTTTCAACAGACACAAGGACAGACGAATAGACATGCCTAAATTGATTTTGATCAAAATCAAGATCGCTGATCGAGATTGTGTACAGAACCTTCAAAGCTTTTTTCTAGGCGTTACAAACATATCGACGATATGAATATACTCGCAACCTCCACGTGATGGGTATAAAAATATAAATGTCTTTTACATTTTTTTTTTATATATCGCATCGTATAATTTATATTCTACACACGTTTATTGTCCATTTACAATGATTTTCTTTTTCTATTTCTTATGCTACTTCTTCTTAATTGTTGTTGTTTTTTTTTTGTAATTTTTTTTTTTAATTTTTTGTATAATTACAGGATGCTAAACGTGGCACAGAATTGGATTATGTAATTGCTAGAAAAAATCCATTATTTCAGAAACCAGTCTACCTCGAATTATGGGTAAGTTGTGCAATAACAACAACAAACTTTTTAGCAGAATTATTTATTTTTTTTTTTTTGATTTATACATACTGTAAATCATGTACACACATATATAAAATTTTACTTCTTCTTATTAAAGGCAAGATAATTTACTTTTGAAATTTTCTTCGTTTTTTTTTTTTATACATTTTTTATATATTTTTCTATTTTTTGCAGGGATCACCCCTTTTTGCCATAAGACAGAAAATTGTCTCTGCTGAAACGACAGAGGGTACCGTTTTTCTATTGGGGGCATTAGATTTTGAAAAACAAGCCATGTATCATTTAACCGTTTTGGCTAATGTAAGTGACAAAAAAACCCCATGCTCATTAAATCATTCAAATCTGAACATCCATGATTCATAAAATTTTTTAATAAAATTTACAAATTACAAATCATTTTATCATTTTATTGAGTTTAAACAATAAACGATTAATAAATTTCCCAAAATTGATCATTTAAATTACAATTTAAATGATGAAAATCGTTGAGAATCATTGAGATTTGATATTGATTGCTCATTGTAAATAAAAAGACATTTCAAATAATCTAGTTAGTTTGTTGCCTTTTTATGGAATCATGATGAAACGGATAAAGAATTTGACAAGAATCGCAACAATCGAGCGAATTATTATTCGTCCGAAGGCAATAATTAGTGTCCTTATAAAATAAGGTGCATCTTCAATGTTCAAATTAACGATTCGACATTTTGCCAATTTTGCCAAAAAATTTTTGTCCACACAGTTTCTACCAAATACGTTCTGTCCACAAGTGGCAGATAATTTTTCTTATGTCTTAGCAACACTTTTAACTTTTTGAAATTTACAGTTTTAAAAAGGTATCGACAAAAAACTGAATTCGAAACTATTTTCGAACAATTTTTGTTGTATTTTGCTATAAAAAAAATGAAGTGACTTAAATGAGATAAGCAAATCTAATCGAAAAAAACACTATATGATTTTCTCATTTATCTAATTTTTGCATTTATTCCTTTTCTTCTTCTTCATCATCTTCTTCTTCTTTTTCTATATTGCTTTGTTGATGACTTATTACACTTCAATGCTGATTTTCACAAAACACACAAATTTTATAAAATTTTAATATTTTTTGTTTTGCTTTTGTTTTTTGATGTGACCGTATACATGAATGTGTGATGTGTACGTGAATTTATGTTTATGTGAATTTTATAAATTACTTTTTTTTTTGTTTTATTTCATTATGCAATAGGTCGCAAAGGCATAATAATAATAATACTAATAATAATAATGATAAATAAATCATACAAATAGACAGACGGACAGACACATAGACAGACAACAAACTGTTTGTAATAGTAATAACAGTTAACAGTTAACAGTTAACAGTTATCAACGAGCAACAATAATTTATCTGGTTTTGTTGTCTCATTACTTTCACCACCTTTGACTTTAATTGTGTTATGGAATCAACACAAAAATACATTTAAAAAAAATGTCAATTTACAAATCTGTTTATTTTTTGCTGTAAAAAAAAAATTAACAACAACAACTGTTTGTATGCCAAAACAAATAAAAAATATTTTTATGTAAATTTTCATTCAAAGTGCTAATTTTTCTAATTTTTCATGATTTTCTGTCAAAGAAAGACGCACTATGAAGCTGTAAAATCATCAAAAAGGAAGGCAATAACTGAAAGCCATGAATAACTGAAAGTCAGAAAGCCACAAAATATTATTTGAAAGCAACTCAAAAATTATGGACTGTATTTTGAAGACAAAACTATATAAAAAACAAAAAAAAAGCATAGTCAGAGGCAAATGGGCTTGGTAAAATTCAAAAATAAGGGCACCGATTTGTTTGGCATACAGATAAGGAATTTATTTAACGAGGGCTTGATTGATGAACCGATATGCCTTGAATTTTTTTTTAAAAGTCAAAATATAACCATTTAAAAATTATTTGCCTAGACATCAAAATCCAATGTTAGAATTAAATCTGAAGGTACAATGTGGTGTAGGCCAATTTGCAAATCTCATATCAGATCAAATTAATATTCTGAAAAATATAATATTGAAAATAGAACTGTATTAAAAGTTTGACATGAGTTAAGATTGAGAAAGTTAGATTTACGAAGTATATTGAAAATAGGTAACTCTTTCCAAAAAAAAAAAAAAATTTTATAAAATGGCTGCATAAACTTTACCTAATTTTTAGTAGGAGGCGTCTTCAATAAAACGTAGAGCTTAATAAATGGCAGGTATAACCGAAAATCCATTCTCAAATGTTTAGACTCTTAACTTCAAGTAATCGAAATCTAATAAAGAGCACATTCATTTTTTAAAGAGGAGCAAATAAAGACAAGATAGAGAGACCTCTAAATTAACAAACAATTCATTATTTGAATTTGCACTAAGTTTTAAAATCTCTCTACTTTCATATAAATATAACAAAAAATTAAATATAAATCAATTGCTATTTGGGAATGGAAAAAAAATTCCCGTAATTCTTTGCTGCAATTAGTTGCTTCTTAAAAATTTGTATATACATAAAAGCCACAATAAAAGCAAATAAGAAGAAAATCGCTACAATAAAAGTCTTTTATGAATGTAGAGCAATTTTCAATATGGTTAAGATGTCAAGTAACAACAAAAGTAATAGCAACAACAATAGCAACTGCAATAGCAACAATCGAAGCGACAACAATATTCATGATAATTGTAAAAATGCAATAACTGCATTTGCGGAAGCCTCCAGCTAAAAGCATCCAATCAAGGACGCTCATATAAATTATAAAAACTTATAAATACATACATACATACATCGACATTTACACATAAATGTATATAAAAATATATATCTATATTAGATGTTACCAATCTGAGATCATATGCATAGTTGTTTGGTCAAAAAATTTAAAACTCTTAAATGGAGGCTTAAAATATTTTCTACCATATTTATATAATTTGATCATCACATGCCTTTGACTTGATATAGAAATGTTCGGCCATACGTCCTCCAGTTGTTAACATCGGATATGGAACATTGGATATCGGATTCAAAATTGGGCAAACCATTTGAGAATTTTGCATGTAGCAGCTTATATTTAAGTACAAAGCTTTATCGAAGTACTCAAGCTTAAGCTAATGCCTTATGCTTTGTTACTGTTGTTTTTTTCAAATGCTTATACGAAAGAAAGAAAAGTTGGATACAAAAATGAAAAATGTATAATATTTTTGAACTTGATTTTAAAGTTCAGCAATTCACTTTCTTGTCCATATATTTTGTACAATATTTATATATGTACACATCTATATAACTAAGAGTATAATAAATCCATTAAAAAAGTATTCACAATTTGTCGGAACAAGATAACTTTGGTATTCAAGAATCTAACCAGAGTACTCCGTTTATATCAAATGATCTAGAAATAGTAAAGCAGCAATAAAAACATGCCAGACTTAGCCCTGATTTGCTCGATTCTATTTTAGTAACTTAGATATTAGAGATACAGATGATACAATGGGAACGAACCAATGAAATTTTCTACAATTAGATTTGCAACACTTTTCTCAAAAAAAAAAAAAAATTGCCAAGTTATCTCTAATAACATCATTATTAATAAAAATGTTGCTGATATTTTTCAATAAGATCCAACATTTATTTATTTGATTTATAATTTTCCAACGTCATCATCATTTTTTTTTCCATATTTCTTTATATTTTAATTCCGCTATTGCTAGTTTTAATTCTCTTTTTGCTTCTAATGTTTTATGCTCGCAGCCATAAAATACTTAAGCAAAGACAAAAAAATAAAAAAATTGGAATGAAAAATTTAAAAATAATACAATAAGAACCAGAAACAAAAAACAAAACAAAAAAAATGAATTCTTCTCACACATAAAACTATGAATAAATATATTACATATATTTTATAGATTTTTAAGTTGAAGCTTTAGATAATTTGATACCGTTATGTCAGATTAATATCAAATCGCCAAGCAATAATGTAATAACATAATAATTGCAACGAATTGAAACAAAAAAAAAAACAAAAAACAAGAACAAAAAAATTCATCTCTATCTGATTTCTTCTCTTTTGATATACAACCATTTGTCTCACTCTATCTATCTATCTCTCGGTCTCCTAACTCTATGTTTGTTTTTTTTCACTTTTTGGCCGCTTTCAATGTTATTATTATATAAAATATTTCCGATATGCAATCCACACATTCATAAATTTAATCGTATGTTTTTGTAAATTTTTTTTCTATTTTTGTTCGGTTTATTTATTTTTCTTTGTAAAGAAGAAGAGGAAGAGGAAGAGGAAGAATTGCTTTGCTCATCTCAACAAATAAAAGTAAATGTACTAAAGATGGTACCAGAAAGAGATAGAGTTGTATTGTGTAAGAAAGTTAGAGAAAGAGATAGAGATGAAGCAATAAAAAATAAATAAAAGAAAGAAAATTAGCAAGAAAAACAAACAACAGAAAGTTATAATTTGAAGTTTGATCGTGGCCTCCAGATAAAAAACATGACAAACGACAGACAAATAACACAATCAACGACAATAATCGATTACAGTAACAACAACAACAACAACAACAACAACAACAACAACAACAATAATAATAATAATAATAATAATAATAATAACTAAAAAAACAATAACTAACAATCATCAGAAATGTTAAAATGAAATAAAATCAAATCAAATAAAAAACTAAAACATACAAAAAAAAATATGGAAACAACAATAACAATAATAATGATGACGACATATAATAACAATCATATAGCTACTTATTGTTGTGCTGTCAGTTTGTCAAGCTACTTGAATATAAAATTTAACAGAATCTAACCAATCAGCCAAACTTAACAGAATAAACCAACAACAGCAACTAATTGCTGCAATAATAATAATAATAAAAACAATAACAAATAATAATAATAATGCGACAACAACAACGTTGTGATTACAATAACAATAACAATAATAACAAAAACCAAAGTAAAACTTAATAAATTGAAAATTGAAGAAAAAGTGAAGATGACGATGATGTAGCATTTTCTCTCACGATCATATCAAACAATCAGCCAACTTGAAAGCAATAACAATAACCTTTAATAATAATAATAATAATAACAACAATAGCACTAACAATAGCCGTAGTAAGCACACGACAGCAAAGCGTCAACAATTATTGTTGAAATGTTATTTATACAATAACTACAATAATAATAAAAAAAAAAAAACAAGAATAATAGCAACAACAATATATACAATTCAATAGTATATCTCATTGTGTGTGTCTATGTGTGTCTGTATGTGCCTGTGTGTATATGTTTTATATTTGTTTGGTACCAATTAACCAGTTAACCGGTAGCAACTACATTCATTCATTCATTCATTCATTCATTCGTTACTGTTATTATTATTATTATTACAACATCATTTTCTAACTCATTCTATCTCATTCTATACTTTTCTCTCAAACTCTAAGTATTTTCCTTTATTTTATTTTATACATTCATTTAAGCTTTTTTTGTCAAGCATTTAGTTGATTACTATAATAACACGATGACACACTAAAAAAAATGAAATAAAATTCATGATAATGAAAATTAGTGAAGTCAAAGCTTGAGGAGAATAAGGAATAAATAAAGCGAGATAGACAAAGCGATATATAAATACATACAAATGTATGTTGTAAAAGCTGCGTAATAAGTTGATTTTCAACAGAAATCAAAAAGAAAAAAAATATTATCAAAAAACAAAAATAATAAGAATAATATGAATAATAACAAGTAAGAAAATTACATTTAGCTAAAAGCAAATCTATGGTACCCACCATTAATGCACCATTATATTATCTGTATTCAGTTGTTTAGCCTGATTCAGTTGTTTAGGAGTAAATTGAAAATGTAAACATGAAAATGTTAAAGTTTGCTATTCGATTTATATAATTTTTGGACAGACATTGCAGACCAATAACCCCGTTACTTGAGCAAAATTTCAGCTTTCCATGTTATGCAGTTTGCAGTTGATGAACAAAAAAGTACCAACTGCTTAAAAAAAATTAGGTGCTCTCAATTCATGTTGCACTGTGGGCGTGTCCTTTAACCACTTTTATCCAGTACTATTCCTAACCTGCGTACAAGAACATCTAATGTTTTTGCCAAATTTGAGCTCGATATCTCGAATTTTACCACCAGAAGAATGTTTACAAAAGGCACAAAAGCGCAGACGAGTAGACGAACAGACGGATAGTCATGTCTAAATCGATTCAGGATTTGATGCTGATCAAGATTGTGTACACTTCTTTCTATGTGCTACATATATAATAACAAAGTTAATATATCACCAACCACAAAGTGGTGGATTAAAAAGTAATAGTAATGTAGTAATGTAGAAGCAACAGCAACAGTAGCAACAATTAAAAATATTTAACGTCAACAACTACATTTTCAATTGAAGTGTGTAATAAATATAATATTAATACTGTTGTTGTTATTATTTTTGTTATTGAACGATCCATAAGCAAACAAAGAAACAACCTTCTCTTCTGCTCAATAGAAAATACACTCATATATAAATATATATGTATATGTAATGGCATGTGCATACCACTTTAAACTAATACAATTGTAATTACGTTAAGTTACATTACGCTACGTTACGCCACGTTATGTTATTTTACATTGCATTATGTTGCTTTGATTTGCTTTGATTTGATTTGGTTTGTATTGAGCATTTTACATTGACCAAACACAATTGATCGTTCATATTTTTATCAATACATTCATTCATTCACATGATGATCGTATGATCAACTAAATAACTAAGAAAACTAAACTAAATCAACAACCAAGCAACCAACCAAAGAAGCAAGCAACTAAACTGAATGCAATTAAACCTCAGTAACTGAATATATGTAATCGTGTACTCTCCTACAATCTTATTGTACATTGCATTATACTTTGCATTATATATTGTGACTGAGTCTCTTTGTGATGACAATCATGGCTGACTGGTCGGCCATCTATGTAATTTTCCATGTTAACATGTTACAACATCGATGTACGTTGATACCAGGCGCACAGAAATATTCGTTAGTTGCTTCGATCAACTCAAACCGAACAATCCAACAAAGGAAATATATATATACATATATATAAATACAAAATAAAAAAAACATGAATAATAAAAAATGAAATGAAAAGGAAAAAAAAGCTGATATTGAAATTGCAAGAGAGAATGCACTCTTGCATTCTCAGAGATTGTTGGAGTAGTTGTTGTTGCTCTCGTTGGTGCAATCATTGTAATTGTTATTGTATTATTTTGTCTTCGCCTTCATATTCGCCCTCTCTTTTATACCATTCCATTCGAATACATTTCAATTCACATGTGCGAGAATGTGCATGCTTTTGCTTTTGCTGTTGATTCTGTTTCTGTTTATGTTATTTTTTTTGCTACTTCTTTATACACTTCTTCTTCTTTTTATTTATGTTTTTTTCTTTATTTTTACTTTTCTGTTTTGTAGCTTTTGCTTTCACACATCATTCTATTGAATATGAAATGCATTCAGTCGTCTCTCATATGCATTCAAATATGCTTTGCAAAGTACGAATGAATGCCGTTATCCATATAATGATCATAAATTGAATAAAATATGAATATTATATTGGCGAAATGTTAAAATATTCGGAAAGTTAGTGGGTTTACCTTTTTCCGTGCAATAAATTACAACAAATTTGTATATATAAAATGATTGAACGATCGAAGTCAATAAATTTCATGTCTCAATGAGCCCACAAGTTTTTGAATCTTGTGCCAATTGAATCAAGTAGTAGATTTATCATATTTAAGGAGCGTAACGCACCTTTCTTATTTCAAAATCATTTTTTACCATTTCAAAAATACGAAAATCCAGAATGTGAATTTCCATGTTTACAAGAGCAAATGCTAAGCAAAAGTTGTTGTGTTAAACCAATCGAGTTTGCTTTTCACCAATAACCTTCGCTGTATCTAATAAATTGTCAAAATGTAACTATTTATTTTACAACTTGAAAGAGTACTTAGCTTCAAGAGTATACAACTTACTAATTGCTCCGAAAATGAACGAAACAAGACGAAACGAAACTCTCAACCACTTAATGAAATATTAAATGATGATATTTTGGAAGAGGAAGTTTCACAAAATTACAGGTACTTCATTTTATTCTCATGTTGTAGGGTTTTTAGAAATCGTCGTGAACATTTTTCCTTTTTTATTAAATAAATTGGCATTTTCTTATTTATTTATTTATTTATTTAATGTACGTGCTTTTATTTATTATTTTTTTAAGTTATGCATGCAATAATTGGAATAATATTTTTTCTGCTGATTTTTTCTTACTTTCTTATTAATTGTGAATATATTTTGTATTTTATTTCTCAATTAGTTTAGTAAAATTAATAACGAATGACGTTTGCGAGATTTTATTTTGCCTTTTTTTGTTTGTGCCGTTTTTTTTTTTCTGTTAGTTGCTCTTGATTTACTTCTCTTCATATGTAACTAAAGATTGTGTTTAAGTATTGCAATTGCAATTGTAGTTGCAAAACATGATAAGATATTGCCAATACCTGCCTATAGCTAATTGAACAAATATAAACGGGAATTTATCAAACAAAAATATCTTAAAAACATTTGTTAACATAATAAAAAAAGTTATAGAATAAATGCATTCTAAACACAAAGTTCAATAGAGAAACTTCATTTAAAAGATTGTGGATTCATTTTACAAACAAACTGCTTTATTAAGTTTTGATCAGCGCTATATCTATATGTAGATGATGTCAAAGGTATATGCACGTTTGTATAAGTCATAATTTACCTTCAAAATATGCGCAATAAAATTTCATTATGCATTCTGAAAATAAGTTGCCAAATTTTATAGTGATGTTCTAACAATCTCAGCTTCTACGGAAATTATTTTAAATGCATTAGACAATTTGTGTTGAACATGCTAAACTATGTCATTGACCTGAGAAACATAAAAAAGAGTATTCTAAAGTAAGATTTCATCAGACACAAGCAACCTTTTAGATATCCCAAAGTGCTGTGGTAGCAATTTTAGATTGGAATCTTGGTAACCGTTGTTTATTCTTTTTTTTTTCTTTTGTTTTTGTGGATTCTGCTGAAGTCTTGTCAACTCATTTATAAATGGCATAACAGAATATAACTTTACAATAGCAATAGAAAAACAATAGAAAGAACAACAATAACAACAACAACAAGTGTAAGAAACCAAAAAAAAAATGAAAATTGCTTAAGAAGCCAAATAAGTCATTAAGGTCAAAAATATTTATGAAAAATTACACATGAGTTATTTCATTAGTTAAACCAAAAAAAAAAAAAATAAAATGAAATAAAATAAAATAAAAAATAAACAATTTGTTATCTTATTATAAATTATTATCCAAATAGTTAATAATTTTCTAAACAACTAACAATCAATAATATTTTCAGTTTGGTTTTTTTCTGTATTATTATTATTATTATTATTATTATTATTATTAATTAAATATTTTTCAAAATATGATAGATCTAACTGAATATCATGCAAATTGAACTAATTGACCTGAATTTGTCATTTAAACATTACATAACTATAAATTTTATATGCCATATCATAATATTTAGCCGATTGTAGAGATTTTTTTTAAATATTTATGTAAAGTATTTTGTCGAAAATAAATTTCCATAAATTCTACAAGAATCAAAGAATTAAATGGCCATTACTTAGATAAACAAATTAACAACAGAAATTTAATAATTATTAAAATTTCTTACCATTTATTATCAAAACAAGTTAAAAAATTATATTTGGCTCAGGCCAAGTTTTGGAAACCCATCACTCAGACACTATTTGAGAATTTGCGTAACATACAGATAATTTAAAATTTTATGATTTTGGGTAGGCGTGATCGATTTTGCATGATTTTTGTAAAAATATCGTATATTAATGGCCTTAATACAAAATTTCAGCTTTTTATCTGTTTCAGTTTTCCAATTACAACTGAAAAGCTATAAATTTTTATTAAAAAACCAGAAATGTCCTCTTTTTACGTTGCACTGTGGGCGTATCCTTTGGTCAATTTGGCCCATTTTCAATCTCAATCAACAACAACGTCCATAAACTTTTAATGTTTCCGCTTAATTTAAGCTCAATACCTTTTTTTTGAGATCAAGATAATGTTAACCACACGCGAACAGATGGACAGACATATCCAAATCGCTTCCGACTTTGATACTCAATCAAGAATACAAATTTATTTTATAAGATTTCGGACACTTGCTTTAAGCCGTTACAAATGTAATAATAAACTTCTCAACTTCTGGATGCTGGGTATAAAAAGGCAGTTTTCGTTCAATTAATGGTTTAGCGTTCCATAGACGTCTCTTGTGACCGATTCATTTTAATGTAGTTCTAATTAAACCAATTTTCTGTCTAGAACTTATATTATTTTCTTTAAATTCGTACTTATTTTTAATGTAAAAAATTAACGCTTTTGCGCTTAAGCAGTTCAGAATTCAGAAATATCAATTTAGAAGAAATTTTAGCGCATACCAATTGAAAGTAATGACAAATAGAAATTTGTTGCTTGAAACCCTAGACTTGCCTACTGCTGTATGCCTGACTCAAGACGTACGTTTTTCTACTTTTTACTTTGTTTTACATGAAAATTTGTTTACATGAAAATTTATGCGTAATGATGAAAATAAAAAAATAACGGTGATGACAATACAAATAGAGATGAAAACAGACTGAAATGACCTTAATTTCTATTTCTCAATTATACGTAACTAAAACTCAAGGACACAATCGATTTTTTTTTTCGCTTAAGTTAGTTAATGAATTTTTGTAAATGTGCAAAATTTCATTTAATCACACTTTTTTCTTTTATTTGAATAATTGAATGCTTGATATTACAACATTTAATCAATAAATTTAATAATCACAATTAAAAACAAAAAATTACATATTAATTATTATTGCACGGTAATTATTAATTAATTATTAAATTTTCTCATCTTATCAAATGCCAGATAATCAAATTACTTAAAATGAATGAGAATAATTGCATAATTAAAAGTTTCTCTTTTTTTTTCTTAACTATACATTTATTTTCTCTGCTTCTTTTTCATCTATTTGATCTGATTAACTTTCTATTTATCGAGATATTTTAAAAATATATTCAACAACAATTTATTATTTTAATATATGCGTATAATGTAGTTTAAAATTGGAAAAAATTTAGAACTTGTAGTTTGCTAGTCGTTAAGTTAAACAAAACAAAAACGATCGAAAGCTAAAGAGATAGAAAAAAAAAGAAAGAAAGAAGGAAAGAAAGAGATAGATGATGTGAATTAATAACGTGTTTAAAGAAAATATATAACAGTAACAGTAAAATATGCGATAGCATCCATAAAATATCTCTATATATATACATACAAGCATACACACAAACATTCATATATAAATAATAATAAATTTATACGACAATACAATTAACATTCAAGTCGTAAAAATGAGAAGAGAAGCAACAAGAGAGCGCGCTAAAAAATCATAAACGAATTACAATTAATTGTTGATAACGGTTCTGTCGTATGCCTTGCACAACAACAAAAACAATAATAATAGTAATAATAATAATAATAATAATAATAAATTTACAATAGCAAAGCGAAAATTACAATAATCTTTATAGAAGAATGAAATAAAATTTCTACAGTGCAACAACAATGACAACAATAACAGCAGCAATAACAATAATAATAACAATAACAATTTCATCATATGAAAGTAATGTAGCGAAAGCTAAAGAACTATGAAAGCGAAGCTTTAAAAGTTCAATAAACTGCAGCACAACAAATCAACTTTAGTCAAATCAACTTTATGAAAAGCGAAATAAAGAAAACAACAACATCAAATCACAATAAAAACATGTTTCTTCTTGTTTATCATCATTCTAATTGTTGTTGTTATACAAATATATATATTTGAACAATATATTAAGAGTAAAATGTATTTGTCAATATTTATTACAAATATAAAACGTCTCTAGCGGCAGATGAGCTAATATTTATTGATAGCAGACAAAAAAAGAAACTAATTTTACAATAAGATGAAAAATAAAATTAGAAAAAGAAGAAGAAGAATAATAGCAATAGCAATAGCAATAGCAATAGCAATATAAATTTCCTTCCAAAAAATAAAACTAAAGACAAATAAAAAAACAACATTTGAGAAATATTCCATTTATCTTCAATGCTTTCTCTCATTCTTCATTCTTCACTCTTCCTTTCGCATTCACCTCAATGCTATTAATTTTTTTTTCATTTTCATTTCTTTTCTTATATATAAAATATATGAAAGCAACGTTGTATATGTTGTCTCTTATAAGCATCAGTGTAATGTAACGTCAATTGAGGTAACATAAAAATTTATTACTTATTGTTAATATTGTTGTTGTTATTGTAAAATGCGAATGCGAATGCGAATACAACATTTACACCATTCATTTATTTATTAATCACTCCGATAGAATGGAATTATATAGATTTTAACAAAATATTTGATACACAAAATTTGCGAGTATAGTTTGGAGTTTTACTTTGTAACAAAATTGGGCAAAGCCATCCAAATAGGTCCATATATCCAAATATCTATTTAGCCAGATGCCTTTTGATTATCAGAATCTTCAAAATTTACCATAATAATGAGACGTTCTCATAAATTCAAGTTATTTCTAAGGGTGGTTCAAATCAGTATTAACAACAAGCCCATAATACAATTTGAACTGTGTTCATTTCTTCCATGAAAAATTTATTCTAATTTTATGCGTAAAGTATAAAATTTTTTACAAATTTGTCACTTAGTAGATTTTCGAATATTATTGTAACGAAATCCCCAATCAAAATTATATAAATATACGATTTATTCTTTCGTCACGAGGACAAGTTTCTAAGTTCAGTTTAGTTTTTATTTTACTCATTTCTCGATAATTCTACACAAAGCCAATGCTAATGGAGGCACAATGAGGACAATTATTTCTGATTTAAAATATTAATGGTGAGTATTCAAAATTTGGTGTCATCATCTTAATCGTACACACTTTAATATTTTTTTTATATATGTATGTATAAATACATATATGTATATATATATATATATATATATATATATATATATATATATATATATATATATATATATGAAAAGTTAATAATTCTTTAGCGCATTTTAATGATAATGAAAAGTAAAGTTATCGTTACACCCCGAAGAGCAGCGCACACGATACACGATGATACATAACGTGATATTACGATATGCATACATATAAATGTATGTGACTTTGTGCGTGTGCATATATAAATATAAATATAAATATTAGCAAATAAATTTTATTTTGTTTTGTTGTTTTCCATGTGCCTAAACAAAGAGAAAAAGCAAAACGAAAAAAACCAAAAATAAAAAAAATTATGTATAATTTGACTCTGGTTAAACGGCATTGAAAAAACAAAGTTGATGGGCATCCGTTTAACGGTGCTCCAATATTAATAACTTCTTAGATGATAATCACAATAGACACGCAACCGGTTACAATTCATATTCTTGCTCATTACAAATAAAAACACAAATAAAAAAAATTATTTAAAAAAAATATACATAAAACAAAGAAAAAATATGATTGCAACGCAAAAGACTTGTTTGACTTGCTTTGTTGGTTTAATTTGCTTTGGTTTGATTTGGTTTGGTTTGATTTGATGTGGTTATCAGACCAAGCAATTAGTTGCTTTAGTTGGTGAATTGTTGGAATATTTTCTTAGAATATAGTTAAATGGTTGGATATGATTGGATAATGCTAAATAAAGTTTTACCAACCTTACTTTCTTTCTTTCGTATTTTTTTTTAATTTTTATTTATTACATATTAAATTATTAATGAAAGAAAAAAAAACGGTGGCTTATTAATGTCCTTCTTATTACTTAAGCAATCCTACCTAACTATTCAATCTATCTGCCTACATGGCATGTTTATTTCACAGTTTCACAGTTTTACTGTGACCGTTACAATAACATAACATAGCTTAATATAACCGGTTAAGCATGATACATTAATTTTATTGCATAATAAGGAAATTGCGTAAAATGCAAGCAATGATTAAAAAAGTTTAACCATAAATATATATTTACACTTACATTTTTACCTACATTTACACTTCTACAAAGTCCAACATGTTTTTTTCGTTACATTCTTTTTCTCTGTGTTTTATTATTTCATTTGGTATCGTTAGTTATAGCAGAAATTAAATAGAAGTGAGAGAAAACTTGCATTAAATTCATGTTTTCTTCTCTTCGGCCTTTTTTTTCCATTCCTTTTGGACACCATTGTTCTATATATATCTCTCTCTTTTTCATTTACTTTCTAATAAACATTTCCATTCCATTCATACATTTTGTCTGGTTCAGTTTTTGTGTTGGCATTAGAAATTCTATTTAAATTGTAAGATTTTATAAATTTACGTTAATTTTGATTTATTGCTTGCTATTCAGAGCTCAATTTACTTATTTATATAAAGATTAATAATAATACAAGAAAATAATTATCCATATAAATGTTTAGAAAATAATAAACTAAAAAAAAGTTTGTAGTCGATAAAAAATTAACTCTTAAGAACCAATAAAAATAATTGAAAGTTGAGAAAGTAGGAAATTGTTACACTTGAATGATTTGCAGAGTTCATTTTGTGGGAGGAGAATCAAAAAATGCTCTAAACTGGACCATACTTGTGAAACATGTATTTAGTATATCAAAATATTATTATTAAATTATATGAAGAGTAATTGTGATAATTGATGCAATACCAAGGATCTGTCTCAGATTCGTCAAATTTTTACATGATATTTCTAAAATTGCCATCCCTGGCTTAGGAAAAAAT
The DNA here is from genome assembly GCA_023089585.1 of Melophagus ovinus. Lineage (NCBI taxonomy): Eukaryota > Metazoa > Arthropoda > Insecta > Diptera > Hippoboscidae > Melophagus > Melophagus ovinus. Next base: position 558,349 of record JAKKIB010000190.1, read on the forward strand.
TTACGTAAATAGATATCAGACTTTTGAAAGTCCGAACAAATAGGCTTAAATAGAATTAGAAAGCATTTTGAAATTGATTCTAGTTTTCTTCAAGTCATTTTGATTGCTACAAAAAAATTGAAATGCCTTGTACGCCAAATGGGTCTGGGATATAAAATCTGAAATAATTATTAAGGGTCAACAATTTACTTAAAATTTGAGTTCTCTCTCTCTCTCTCTCTCTCTCTCTCTCTCTACTCACTAATTCTTTTAAATTTTTTAGGTTCTCCATCATAGTTTCAAAGTTTTTATATTTTAGTTTTATTAAATCTCTTTGATAATTTTTTGCTTTTCTTTCTTTTTTCTTTTTATATTAATACGATTTGTTTAGGATGCTTATGCTGAACCAGGCCAAGATAGCCGTAATATTGCTGGTTTAGAAATTGTTGTTATTGTACAAGATGTACAAGATCAGCCGCCAGTATTTACAACAGCACCACCAGTTACCAAATTACCAACTGGCATACTTCCTGGTGACAAGGTAATTAACAGTTTTTTTTTTCTCAGTTTCAACAATTTTTGCAGCTTTGTCTAAAACGACAAAACAAGAAGAAGAAAAACAACACATAAATTGATTTGCACTGCATTTTAATTATGGCCATTTAAATATCACATTAATAAATATTTATAAAAAAATCGATTATTGATATTTTATGTGAGCTTATTTGTGGTTTTGGATAAAGTAGATCATTACGCGGCATTAACGTCATTAACTTTACGATACATTAGATTCCACTATTAATAATATAATGATGGAGAAACATGATGCGACGTCTAACTTAGCTTAGATTTTTCTTTACCCTTCCTTATTGATTAGAATAAAAACGACGAATTAATTAAAAATAATATGGCTGAAATGTAATAGAAATACAAGCAAAAAAAAATTGTATCTTGGCTGGGGCCATATCTTGGGTACCCACTCTCCACCCAGACATCGTGATGTTTTTTTCAAAGCCTGTTTAAATTTTTTCAGTATAACTTCGCTCAAGCGTATCCGTTTCGTATGTTTTTTGGACAGACATTGTAGTCTAATAGTCTTCAGCTTTCCATCTTATGCAATTTGCAAAAAAGTAAAGCAAAAAAGTACCAACTGCTTAAAAAGGTAAGGTGTTCTCCGTTTATGTTTCATTGTGGGCGTGGCCTTTGATCGATTTTGTCCAGTATCAGTCTTAATCTGCCAGCAAGAAGTGACCACGATTCTGCAAAACTTAAGCACGATATCTTAAATTTTACAAGCATGAAAATTTTTAAAATAGACAGACACACTGACTGTGTTCGTACAAACGTACAGACATGTCTAAATCGATTCAGAATTTAATGTTGATGAAGAATATATATACTTCATTGGTTCCCCAGGGCTTCCTTCTACGCGTTACAAACATAATGACAAAATGAATATACCCCTAATCTCTGGGTGGTGAGTATAATAAAAATTTGACAATCACTTAAGATAAATTATCCTACACATTTGGCAAAACAAAATTTAAGATTTTGCTTTAACTCTCTCATTACAACGATCAATTTAGAAGCATTTACTGATTCGATATAAAACTACCTGCCTATTTATTTGTCCATCCATCCATCCGTCTAATATTTGTTTATGTAAATTTGTTACCAAGCTACAATTTCTCAAATATTTATTATGTCCAAAAAAAAAAACGTCTTTTTGCTTATATCAAATTTCGTCAAATGAAATTTCTATCTCCATTTAATGTTAATCAGTAAATGAAAGAGAAAGAAGAAGAATTTATTTTAAATCTCTGTAAGAAGTAAAATAGCAATTTCTTTAAAATTTTTTTTTTCCATTTCATTTTGGTATTAGCATTTAAATGAAGTTTTCTAAAAGAAGAAGAAAAGGTAAAATTGAATTTTATAAAAAAAAAACCAGTTAAAATTTTAGGGAAAGTATAATTCAATTGAACTTTTTATTAAATTGTTTTTAGGTCAAATTGTATGCCAAAATCTAAATGGCTAATACAAAGCACTACAAACGAACTTTCATTAAAAGATTTATATTCTTAATTTTCATTTTATTTTTCTTCTTTCTTTTATATATTTATATATTTTATTATTATTAGATCAGTATATTTTTCAAAACATTTTACAATTTTGGCTAATTAAGCCACTCAATGGCCTAGAAATAGTTTTATGATATTTTTAAAGAGGGTACTCGATTCTTTTCTCATAATCATTTAAATGAGCAACCTTTCTCTCCATTTAAATTATTTAATTGATTAAATTTTTAATATTACTGCTTATTTAAGCAACACGTAACTTTTATTGGCTTTTATTTTTTTTCTTTAGTTGTAATCGTAAACGCTTAAATTTAGGTTACCAGATTCGGAAGTTTCCCAAAACTCAGAGGCCTAATTTATTTATTACGGAAAGCTTGACCAGTTATCTACTTGTTAGGGAAAAGGAAACTCTACACGACATGCATATACATGTACGAATGAACGAGCAGCTCGCGCAATGTGGGCACTACAGCCGTACATAGTGTTCCCGTCCCCATGTAACTTTAATAAAACTGAAATTGCCTTGGTATCAAAGCAAATCTCCAGTCCGAATGTGTCAAAATCATGAGTCGTCCCTAATATAAGCCACAAATTTTCGCATAAGCCATTTCCAGTTGAACTAGTTTTGTTTGCTCCCAATGTAGATCGAATATTACTGAATAATGTCCACTTTCTAGGCGAAGTCTAAGAAAAGTCTAATTCAACACAAATTCGCTACTAAAATATTGTGGAAAACCATTCCACAATATTTTAAATGCATTCTATACCATTATAAAAATTTTCCTCAAATAGTAAACGGACATTTTTCAACTATGCATAAAAATATTACGAAAGTTTCAGTGGCCTCTTACAATTATATTCGAAATAAGTACTGTGCTTGGGTTTAGCAAACGCTCATCATTAATTGTCCAACTTTACAAAACTTGTTTCAATTTAATACAAAAACTTTCACTTTAATTTTCATAGTCACGCCCCCTTAAACTTTATATAATTTGACAGCTGATTCAGCAAAACTGAATAAATGTATGCTACATTTTTTATTTAGTATCTGCACTTGGAAATATGGAAATTTTCAAAAAGAATTTTTAGCATATAAAACATTTTTATTAGCAGGAAAATAAACAAGCTAATCAAAGTTGGTTAATAAAAGGCCGATGACAAATACATGCTATCTTGAAAAAATACAACTAGGAAAGGCCATTTAAACTAAATGAGGATGAATGATGTCAATTTATTAGATTATTAAAAGTTGAAATTCAGCCAATTTCAATTCACTTTAGAATCATTTGGCAATTTGCACAAGCAATAAAATGATTTTTCAAATGGCCCAACAATATATAAATAGATCGCTTCTTCCTCTTTCTTATTTGCTTTTTTTTTCATTATTTTTTTTTTTTTTTGGTTTTTTGTCTATTTGAAGAAAATTACTTAAAAACAAAGAAATCGTCATTGTGGTACAACTGAATCCATTACATTAATATACTGATTTTCTTTCATCATCGTAATGATTATAAAATTATTCTTATTACTATTACTATTATTATTATTACTATTATTATTATTATTATTATTATTATTATTATTATTATTATTATTATTACGTTTATATTAATGCATTAGACATCATTCTAAACCATAATCTGACATTTGATATAAAATTACTATTCTACTCTTCCTTACATAGAGAATTATGTCGAAATCTTTTAATGTAACCGCAAAATTTCTTTTCATATAATAACTTTCTAAACATTATTGCGTAATAATGTAAAAAGAAGTAAACAATACAAAAATAATAAATGTCTATTTGTATTTACCACAATAACGTACAGAAAAAATTATATTTTTTCTGTACATTTAAAAAAATTTTTTTTTTAAATTATATAAAATTTTCATATTAGTTGGTACATTTTTATATTACTATTCGTACAAGGTAAAGCTAACACTTTTGTCAATTTCAATTTATCAATTACTTCAAATTATTAAACAAACAAATTTGTAAAATCACTGAGCGCACCCAAAAAAAGAAAGTACTGTACACTGTCATCAAAATGTTTAAATAGAACTTGAACCATTTGAATGGAGGTACATTTAGCTTCATTCAAAATCTTGCGTCAGTCTTGCAATAGGTTTTGTAATTAAATCACTATCACGTTGCTTTCCATTGCGCTTTATGATAAATGAACTATACAAAAAAACATATTTTTTGCCAAAAATATTCAGAAAATTAAGTAAATAGAAATAATTAAGCACGCCCCTAAAATGTTTATATAATGGGTACACAAAATTTCCATTAAACTTCTCAATGGATATTGTCAAAACTTGAATGGTTGTAAAATTAATTCGAAAATTAGTGCCGAACCATCGTCGCTCACAAATAAAATAATAATAATTTCCACTTTAGTTTGCTATTTCTCTCAATTTAAGAAACTTGACAACAATGCATGACAATTTGCGATTGTCGCTCATTTATTGCATTTCATCACTAAAATAAAAAACAACAACAAAATAATAGTAATTCACACTTTAGGTTGCTATTTCTCTCAATTTAAGAAATTTGACAACAATGCATGGTAATATGCAATTGTCGCTCATTTATTGCTTTTCATCACTAAAATAAAGAACAACAAAAAAATAATAATAATTCACACTTTAGGTTGCTATTTCTCTCAATTTAAGAAATTTGACAACAATGCATTGTAATATACGATTGTTTAGTTTAGATAAACTCATTTGTTATTATGTTAATGCCGAGCCACTGTCGTTCATTTATTGCATTTGAAGAATAAAATAAGAAACAACAACAAAATAACAAAAATTTCCACTTTAGGTTGCTGTTTCTCTCAATTTAGGAAATTTGACAACAATGCATTGTTATTATTATAATCATGAGATAACAATTGCATTCAAGCTTTGTATTATAAAACTTAATTATCCAAAATTAATAAAATCGTGCAAAATTACTAAAAAATGAAAAAATTAAAATTAAGAACTAAAAGAACTAAAAGTAAATGGAACAAATAATAATAACAATAGAAAGATGAAACGGCAAAAAAGATTCTTTCATTTATATTTTATACTTTGACTTTTTATCTTTCTATTTACATCATTCATTGTGATTTGATCAATATTTTATTGTTTTCCTCTATATAATTTACGTATTATCAAACTTTATTTATATCAATAAATAATAAATCAAGATGTGACAGTGTGATATGAACTATTGAAAAACTTTTCGAAAAACATGAAGAAAATGTCATGAAGGAATTTTCGGAAATTCTCAATGTTCGAAAAATGTGCTTCTTTCAATCCACTCATAAAGACTTAAGTGTAAATGGAATTGACACTAGCAGTCATTAGAGAAAAGAATCCCCTCAATTTTAGCAAAATATTTTAAGAATTAGAGACTTTATTGTAAAAATATTTCTAAAGCACAAATTTACCCATCTGCCTTTATGGAACAACTACGCATGCGAAATTTGATCCCCTTTGAGAGTACTTAATGCCCATAATCTTCCTTCACCAATAGATGCCAATATGAACCTAAATGGGAACGTTGGTTAACGATCAAGGCTTATTTAGAATACCCCACCAAGTTTTGGGACACGTGGCACTTAATCAAATGGAATTCTATAGAATGATAAAGAAACTTATAATGTTTGATCAAACAATGCGACTTATAAAAGTGTTTACAGCCAAACCTTATTAAACGTTTACAACGATTTTGTAGCTCATGTGCCTGCAACTCATACAAGTCTACTGTCAATTGAGACATTGCTACTCGAATTTTCACAAATACACCCTACATTGAGATATAATAAAAAAGGCAAGCGAAAAGATGTTTCGAATCTAAATCTCTATAGAGTAAATAAATAAAAATAAATAAATAAAGAATATAATAGAATAAAAAAAGACAGAAAAAAAGCGAATTATAAAAAAATGAAGCAAAACCATGATCAAATATAATTGCGTTGATGTTTTTGTAGTTGTCAGTTTCTTTACTTTTTTTTTTGTTTGACCTTCCAATATTGTTGTTGTGGTTGTAATGCAATTATGATATTGTTCATACAAATAAAGTTTTACAACGACAGCAACGTGATGAAAGGAAAACGGATTAATACGAAAGTATGATGAAGTGAAGTGAAGAATGAAAAGAAAAAAAAAACGGGAAAAAAAAACGGAAAAAATATCTTTGGTGGTTTTACATTCTACGATCAAACTATAAAAAAAAGCTAAAAAAGAAAACAAATAATAGTTATTCAGTTTGGACTTTATATGATCGTGTGTACCAAAAATGAAGTTTTTACATTCCATTTAGCACTTAACACAACATCTTGTTAATAATAACCTTAACAAAAAAAAAAATAAAATAAAATAATAATAATAATAATAATAATAAACGAAAACGACAAAGAAAGAAAGAAAGCGATAAAAAACTAATCAAACCAATAACAACAATACCAACAACAACGAACGAACGAACGAACGAATGAATGAATACTGAACAAATGGAGCAGCAACAATTCAAAGTTGAGCAAAGCACAGCTAAACATAAAATAATTAAAATAAAATAACTAAATATTTTGCAGCGTAGACATTTTATAGTTAATTTATGTCATGCTTTAGTGCCTGGCAGTTAATTTACGAGCACATAATAACAATAATAATAATAAAAATAACGGAAAAAGCAAAAAGTATACGAAAAATCAAAAGTTGATCTTTTTTTTTTATATGCCCATCACTCAAATATTGAAAATATACTCATTTTGCCAATATGCTTGTAACATCCAAAAAAAAAAATGTCAAAGGCGCTGAAACGATTTAGATATGTTTGTCTATCTGTCCGTCCATGGCTATTGTAAAATGCATATATCGAGTTTAAATATGGCAAAACCAAGCATTGGAAGTTTCTGTAGGCAGATTAGCATTGATAATGGGTAAAATTGGTCCAAGGACACGCCCATAGTGCAAGGTTAACTGAGAGCACGTCAATTTTTTATTAGTGTAAATTGTGTTTGCTCAAAATTTGCAAATGGCAAGAGATGGAAAGCTGAAATTTTATACAAATACCAAAATAGGAAAATGTTGCAAATAGGTCACGCCCAAGTTAAGTTATACAATATCAAATTTTCACATTTTTTCTGTGTAAACGTTACGTACGTTTTCTCAAAATGGTCGGTATCCAAGATTTGACCTAAGCTAAATATAATTTTCATACTTTCTTTTTTATCTCTCTGCCATTCTCATTTTTATATTGTACGGTATATAATGGACAATATTGTCCGAAAAACAAGGATAAGCAGCATTTCTACATCTGTATCTATCCTTATCTGTATCTACAACTACATGTATATATAAATATCGTATTAGCGATAGAATTAAAATTAACACTTATGGTCACTTATTTGAAATACGCTATTGCATTAGATAAAAGTAGGTAAAGAGTACTTTTTTATATGATAACAAAAAATTTCACTTTAAAAAGTTTTTATTAATTTCATTAGTTTTGTGCAAGTATAAAATATGTTATGTAAATTATAAAAAATGTATAAATTTAATAAACAGATATATAAAAATTTATCAATTTTACAGATTTTACAAGTGCATGCAGAAGATGGCGATAAAGGTAGTCCGCGTGAAGTTCGTTACGGTTTGGTGTCTGAGGGCAATCCTTTTACATCATTTTTTGATATTAATGATACCAGCGGTAAGTATAACAATTCCAACTCACAACCTAAATATCTATTTTTTTTTAATTTTTTGACATTCCTGAATTATACAAAAAAAGGCAATTTATGAAATAGTTCAATGAAATCCAATGCACTGCCAATATTTCGATTCAAGTACAAGAAATATGAAATATGACGAATGAGCTGGAATAAAATAATTTCATAACTTCTCGTATAACGATTTATATGGAGAAAAGTATTCTATAGAAAAAAAAAATGAAATGAAATTGCTTATTGAAATAGACATCTACTTAAAATCTCAAGCTTTTAGATTCTACAGTTATAAAAAATCGGTATTCAGTGGATAAATGAATCAATATACATAAATAATATTTATATAGATATGAGCAATTTTTATGGGAGAGATTCTTTTCCTGATTAAACATTCTTATGTCAGTGCATGGAAAACTTAAAATTTTTATTTTATATAAATCATAAAGCACCATTGTAAATCTAGAGACAATGTTAAAGATCCATGATCAAGATTTAATCTCTTTAACATCTAACGATTGTAACTAAAAACGATCATATTCATTTTCATTTAAAAAAAAGTTGAAGTAACATTTTCAAAATTGAATGTCATTGCTTACAATGCTCATACTTCTATTTCAGCTTAAACAATTTAGACGAGATACAAACTTCTTAAAGGTGAGCAGGTAAAGATTTAACCTTTTTTTGAGCAGTTAAAAAATGTAGTCAGTTTCTTCTAGAACGTAACGGCTTCCACAGATCTTCATTTTTGAAAAGTTTATCAGTTCAAGCCAAGCCCTTAAGAAGTAACAGGCAATCCAATCCAAAGTCAACATATTTTGTCATGGTAAAATCTTCTAGTCAGGTTTTGAGTTTAGTTCCCCTTAGAGACATGCATCTTAACTGCCCTTTTGAAATTTTATCTTATTAAGCAGAGAGCGCGCCTAAATTTCCACGGCCAGAAATAGAAAATGAAATTTTTAGATTTAGGCTTTTACAATCCAGGATCTTCATTAACAATTTAAAAAGAAAAAGAAAAAACTATTTCATGGGGTTTTTCTAATTTATAAATCATAATTTATATTTCTGCATATAAATCATCAAAGCAGACGGAAGTCCATTACGCAACCATTGAAACAAACAATAAAATACATTAAATTATCGTGTGTTCATGTTCGGAATTTTAAATATACAAATGGTCTTCACACATGCACACACACACACACACAAACATAAACACACCTTTCCTCAAAGTTGCCAGCATTGCAAAAAAAAAGAAGAAGAAGCGAATAAAGAAATGCAAATCGATTTCGTAATAATGAGAAATAATATTCAATGGCATTAAGCCGCCAAATGAATTAAAGATAATTAATCTTCTTTTTTTTTTTTTGGGCATAAATACAACAACAATTACAACAACACTTAAATGTATACCATAAGTAAAAACGTTAAGAACGCAATCCACTGCATTTTAATTGAATATTTAAAGCGCAAATAAAAAATGGAAAATAAAAAATACCCCCCAAAAAAAAAAAAACAAAACAAAAACAAAAAGGGAAAAAATTGATAGACAAGTAAATTGTGGTAATTATTTGAATTTTGTTGTTTGCTTGTTGTTTTTTGTTTAATTATTTTCATCTTCATTTCGATACTTTTCCATCAACAGGAAACTAATCAACAGAATAAGTAAAGCAAAAACATATAAAAATGAAGAAAGAAAAAAATCTTCAAATTAAGTGAATTAAACAAAAAAAAAAAGAAAAAAGAATGAGGACATGCAAAATAGATTCTGAAATACCCTACACCGTTTTACTTAAAGTGATTAAAATGCCAAAGAAAAGTAAATGATTTAAGAAATTTGAAATTTTCCAAATGATTTGAAAAATTCGCTATATGAAAAGGAAGGCACTCCCAAAATTGGACTAATCTCAAAAATAACTACTTTCCAAAAATTTGCATTACAAAACGTCTATTTTCTTTTGTGTAAATCAAATTTTGATTAAAATTGAGCGTGCCATGAGTGGGGCTTTGAATCATGAATCATAATCAAATCTTAGTCAAAGCCAACTAGGTCCTTCCGTGCTTGAGCCATTTCATACTTTTGCACATATTTTGATGTAATTCAAATATTGCGTCCAGTCCTTTGATAATAAATTTATGTAGACAGACAAACTTAAGTCTATTCAGAAATTGAATAGAAACTTAAGACTATTTAAGGTCCATTGTTATAGTAAAAAGTGGATTCATTTTGATCTCTTCTCGGTTTCTTCCCGATCTCTTCTCGCTCTCTTAATTCGTACTCTCTTCTCGCTCTCTTCTTACTCATTTCTCGCTCAATTCGTACTCTCTTCTCGCTCTCTTCTCTATTATATACAAATTATGATCCACGCAAAACAGGTCATGTCAAGCAGAAAATCATTTCGCTAATAAAATGTTTACAGTTAGATCTATTTATTGCTTTATTTGGCAGGCATACTTGAACAATTAGTTTAAATCTAAGTGAAATTAGATTAAATTATCTCGTTTTACATTCAAAGTGAACTTATAAAAGTATTGCGCTTTAAATGACTTAACTGTATTTGCATATTTGACAGCTTCTGTTTTTTATTTCTTCTATGTTAAATAATGCTCATGCAATAAAAAGCGATTTCATTAAAGCAAACAACCAAACAAAACTAAACAAAACTAAACAAAAAGAAAATAAAAAGAAGAAAAGAGAAAATAAACGGACGAATTAAGTAGTTAATAAGAACAACAACAACAGTATTAAAAACAATAATAATATGATAATTATACCAACAATATCAAGATCAACCAAAACAAGAAAGCAAAAAAAAAAAACAAAGCAAAATGAAAATAAAGCGGCAGAAGTTAGGAAAAAAAAACTTAAACGAAAAAATTAAAAAATAGAGAAGTAATAAACAAAGCATAAAACATTTTAGACAAAGTAAATTATTCGCTCTAGGAAGCATTAAATAGTACAGGAGGCAACAAATAAATAAATAAAACTAAGCAAGAAGAAGAAGAAAACCAGCAAAGTCAAAAAAAAAAAAAAAAAAAAGAAAAAACAAATGTGTAGCAAATAACAACACCAAATATAATAATAATAACAACAAGAAGAAGAAGAAAAATATGTATATAAATTCAAAATAAAAACAAAACAAAACGAACCAAAACAAAAAAATGCACACACATACATACAAAAATATGTGTATGAATAAAATGTCTATGCATTCGATATTGTGCCGGTTCCCACGATCGTTCGTGTAGCTATGAAACAATGGCAGCAATAATAGCAACAAAAACCAAACAGCAAACGAAAAGTAAATGAAAGAGAGAAGGCATTAATAAAATTGAAATAAAACAGCAGCAATGACAAGAATAATAACAACAACAACAACAAGAAGAAGAAGAAGAATGACAACAGATATTCATTTCAAATAAAAAACATCACATCTGTGCTGATAAAAACAAAAAGAAACAAAAAAAAAGAAGAAAAAAGTGAAGAAGAAAATTCACAAAAAAATTGCCTTCATCATATAAAAGTGGAGCATGTAATTACATAATCAATACTGTACATATATTTGTTTCCCTCTACACATCACGTGGGCATGTGTGCGTTTTTTTACTGTTGTTCTTTTTTTACTTCATTTTTTATTTTATTTTTTTTTTCGTTTTGTTTGGTGTCTTTTTTTATGTTCCCTTTTTAGTTCATTTAAAAAAAAACGCGCGCACACACACACACACACACACATACACACAATGAAATTTATATCCGTCAAATGGTGTTGATTAACCTTGATTGGAATTTTCTTCTTTTTTTTCCTTCTTTTTTGTTTTTGTAGTTTTTTGTAGATTTTTGTAATTTTGTTTCTTCATCAATTTTTATGTTTTTCGTTGTGTTTGCAAACATTTTCATGTTTTCTTACGAAAAAGAAAAAAACTTGACATTTTTGTTTAAATGTTATGCTATTGTTGTTTTTGTTTTTTTTTTCATTTAAATTTTCTCTTACCTTTATTACAAATTTATTTTTATCTTAAATAGAGGAAACGACAGAAGTTTGCGAGAAACTAAAAGGAAGTTATTATAAATTTTATATATGCCAAATATAAAACAAAAAACGAAATTTATGTACGTTAAATTCTTCACAAACCATCAATCAATTTCATTTCGTCCTTTATTGAACACTTTCTTATCCTAACCAAAGATGATGGCCTTACAATTTTGCATTTTAATTTTTCACAAGGGAAATAAGTAAAATAATTTTGGAACTTATCGATAATTTCTTATTATGGGAGTTTTTTAATATAACGGTTTCCAAAGTTTAGAGGTCTGATTGTTCGCCATTTCAATAGAAAAAACCGAAAGCTTTCTCTTAATGCGAAATGGCAGTAAGTTACTACAATTACAGTTCTTATTTAACTAAAACAAAAAAAAAAAAAAGATTTCCAAAGATTGCTCATCCAGGATAATCGTAGTTACCAATTTAGAAATTGGTGTTATAGACAAACAAAAAAAAAACAAGGTCAAAGAGTTTGTTACATTTATAATTATTAAAAAGTCAACTATAAAAGTCTTTAGGAAAAATCTTATCTATTAATTTTATAGACCAACCCAATAATAATTGAAAATGTTATTAATTCTATCAAACAGCAAAAATTCATTTACATAATTTTGCAATAAATTAAAAATAAAATTAATTAGAAATTCACCTCAAAAAAATCAAAAAAAAAAAACCAAAAAAAAAATCAACACTCATATCAATTTATACATTTGTCGATTTGTTTATCTTGAATATCTCTTCAAAAGTTCAAAAAAAAATTTTTATTGTCTTCGGAAGTTACTTAGAAATAACTCATTTCTTTTTGTTTGTTTCGTTATTTGTACGTGATTAAAATTATTAATTCAATTGCCAAAGAAAAAATGTATGAAGGGAAGAAAATTAATAAAGCAAAAAAATAAGTGAAAAGAAATGGTAGAAAAGAGATAGCTAATTTTCTGATTTAATTAAAAAGAAACCTGACATATCTTTCTTGTCCATTCAAAGAATTCTATCGTCTTTTATCTAAAGGTCTTGATATGCATGTCAATATTTTTATAAACGTGTATGACGTTTTCTTTTTATTTTCTTTTCCTTCGTTTGTTGATAAAATATGAGCCATTGCAAATTTGTCATATACCTAAATATTTGGTAGACTTCTCCATTCATCATTACTTTAAATCATCATTAGTTTTTTGTCCTTTTTTTTTCTTTTTTGATATGTTTGGGTTATAAAATGATTATTTAGGTAAAAAAAAATGAAAAGATTTAGTTTGAAAGGACTTTCTAAAATCGATCTAATAAATCGAAATTGTACTACCAATTTTATTCCTTTCAAATTATTTCAGAATCATCATTAAAATTGAATTCATTTAATAACTGTCCATTTGAAAAGAAATTAATATAAAGTGAAGATACACTTGAAGTTCAAAATTTGAATAACTCAATGGCCCAATAATCCTCCTTCGGCCTTTTGCAAGCGTTTCATAATATTGATCAAATTCAAATTCAAATTAATAGATTTAAATTCAAGCAATCAATTCAAATGTTTTAGGAATTTCGGAATTTTCCACTTCCATGATATGATTTTGTTTATTGGATAGATAAAGAACAAGAATCAGTATGTAACCGTAAGAAAGTTTTTTTGTTTCCATTTATTTTACATAGATTTCTATTTCTTTTTCTTGATCATGATTATCATGCGTTATTGTCATTAGTATTATTTTTGTTACTGCTGCTGCTCCTGCTGCTGCTGCTGCTGCTGCTGCTGCTACTGTTGTTGTTATTGTTATTGTTGCAAATATTACCTTCACAAATATTAACATGAAAATTGTAAATGCATTAAAGTTCCTTAAGCATTTACGCATTTATTACTGCCTGTTATTTATTCATATTACTATTCTTCTTCTTACTATTATTATTAGTATCATTCTTTAAAGTAACATCAATGGTTAAGAATAATATTTATAAGTATGATTATCATGACAGTGACGCTGTTAATTATGATTGCCATGCGTGCCCTTAACTAACTAACTAACTACAATTTATTTTTGTACTTATCTATCTCTCTATCTATCTCACTCTCTCACTCTCTCTCTCTCTCTCTCTCTCTCTCTCTCTGTATCTTTCTTTCTTTTTGTCTTTCTTTCTCTTTGCTTCTCTTATTCTCTATTTAACTCCATCTAACTTTGTCAGTCCATGATCATACTTCCAATCATTTATCTGTCATTTGAAATATCGCATGCGTGGACCGTGACAATTACATTTATGGAATTTATTGACTATGCCTATTTCTATTTGTATTTCTATTTCTACATATTTATTATTAATAATTATCATTAACATAAATTATGATTACATTCTTCATATATATCATTATCATTATCATTATCATTATTTATCATTATTATTATAATGATAATTAAGTAAATAAATACAATGTCATCAACACTTACATAATGAATAATATTTTAATATGAAGGTGGTAACATGTGCTGTGGACGTACGTATGCGTAAGTCTGCATGTGTGTGTATGTGAGTCCGTCTGCATATATTGTTATATGTACATAATAGAATTCCTTTCCTTTTTACATACATACATATTTTCAAGAAATATAAGAAGGCTTAAGGTTACATTCAGACAACCCATAGACAAAGAGATCATATGTGATATTATACAAAAAAGAAAAAAAAAACAATGGAAAGTTATGAAATAGAAAGGAATAGGAAAGAAAAGAGGGAAAAGAAATGTAGAAAAATTGCAAAAAAAAAAAAAAAAAGCTGGATTTAAAACAAGAGAAAAAAGAAACAAACAAACAAACGAGCGAGTGAGAGAGCAACCAGTTACAAGAGAATAGCAAAATAACTAACTATGAGACAGGTATATACATAAAAAACTTGCACGCATATGTACTTTCGAGCACCCTACACCATTTGTGTCAACTAATGAAATCAGTTTGGTCGGAGGTTAATTTGCTTATTCGCCTTTACTTTAAAACTACCAGATCAAAGAAAAATTTTTGTAACTGGGAATGGTCAATTTATTACTTCGCATGAACTCCAGACGATCAAGTTAAACATTTAATTTCTTAATGGAACAAATTGTGAAATCCAAATCATAAGCGATTTTCGTTGTTCATTTAGACGTTTATCGAACGAACTTTCTTTCACCCCCATATATGCCACTATTCACCATTTGCTTTGAGAGTTTTAAAAATGCTATGAGATCTAAGCAAGATGGAAATTTTATACATAAGATGTAATGCGAACATTATTTTATTGGCTGATGGTGACACTTTCATGAAGATTATCATAAAGATGATTATCACCAAAAGCCCTAGGAAGTTTGTCCTTTCCATATTAATACCAAAGGCTTAAAGTAGTAACAGCAAATGCATAGTAAGTGAATCCATCTAATTCTCCATCTGATCTCTAAACATGAATTTATGTTATTCAATCAAAATTCCATGAAATTTATTAAGATAGTTTTATTTTTAACTGAAAAACGAACAATGTAAAAGACGTAAAAGATCGTACAACTGGCAAAGCTATGCCACTCCTTGCCAATCCATATATAACCATGGATTGTTTGAATAAAACTCAACACAGAGTTGTATTTTGATATATGAAACATTTATGCTGAACTTTGGTGGTGTTTATTACAAACTTTAAAAGAGTTGAAATTTTAGACTTTCTGCCCAATAAAAAAAACTTTTCAAATTGCACCTGATTATTGAATAATATATGATAGTGTAGTGCAGGGTATTTAAATGTCGTTACTGAACAATTATAAAGTTTTTAGTTGTATCTTATGCCATTTATTGAAATATTCTTAAATGTTATTCAACTCCGCCTCTATTAAAGTTAAAAAAAAAAGAAAGAAAAAGAAAGCAAGAAGTAATAGCAAAACACGCATTTTCTTTTTTCTTTTTTTTTTTTTTTTTTTTTTTTTTTTTTGTTTGATCAGAATCAAACATAACAGAACAGAATAGAAATAAAAGAATATAAAGAATAGTTTATAAAATATTATTATATTTGTATAATGATGGCCGCATGAACCGCAACAAGTGTACATTTAACATTTTGTAATGTAGTTGAGTGCAGTTGAGTGTGGTTGTTGTATTTTTAATTCTTATCTTCACATTTCTCTTTTTCCTATTTTTTTTTTTTTTAAATTTGCATTAATGCTAATATTTTAAATTCCTTGCTACTTCACTTCACGCTAAAATTTTCCTACTTTTGTTTATTCTTTCACTCTTTCTTGCATATTCTTTTCCATTTACTTTTAAAATTTCTTTCTATTTATTTGAATTGTTATGTGTTATGTGTTATGTTGTTATTATTCATTCATATATTCAAATATACCACGTAATGTCATTCAACAATTCCAATGTTGTTTCATACATTTCACAAAACAAAATTTCAAATTTTTCTATGGAAGCAAAGCCAAAATCAATGATAAATGTAAAAGTAAATGTAAATGTAAATGTAAATGTAAATGTAAATGTAAATAATGGAAACAGCATGAAATGCTGAATGCTTAAACCTGAAATCTATTTTGTGGTGTGAATGTGCCTGAGAATAAGCTTGTTGCTTAAATGTTAAACTCCATAGATAAATGGCCACCGCAATATACCGTACATCATGCATTCATATTGTTCAATAATCCAATATTGTTAAATATTTTATTGCAAATTTTTATTATTGCTGCTGTTACACTGTTGCTGTAATGAATTTACCTATTAAAGGCAACACTCGCCTATTACGATTGCTGTTACTACTTCCTTGTTGTTATTATTATTATTATTTTAACTGTTTCTTATATTGAGGTTTTTAAGTAACTTATCCTGATTAGCATTCTTTAGTTAAGTTTCCTCTACTTTTACATTATTACACATTTTTCTATCTTTTATCAGTTTATGTGAATTTTGTCTTGTTTAGAACAACTTTATTATAATTTGTGTAATTTAGTATGCAGATTAACCTTTAATTTGTGTTATCAATAATTTCAAAACCTGCTGAGAACTATTTTAGCCAATGCAATCGATTGTTTTATTTATTACATTGCATCATGATGCTGTTCTCTTAATATTTAATATAAAAATTTAGCAATTTAAACTGAAATTTCTAACAAACTATTGAAGTTTGTCCAGTTAGGGTTATCAAAAAATAACTATGGGAATGAATCGAATAATGAAAGTTCATTTATCACAGAACCCATTGACCCATGGCAACAATATTTTCAGCCTCTTATAATTACTTTAAAGGAATAATTTTCAAATGGCCACAACAAGCTTTTTATTAAATTGGCTTTAAAGTAAAATGAAAAATATCTCTTGCATTTGATATGTGACATTAAATGAACTTACATTCATTCTTTGCAAATTTTAAGAAATTATTGAATACAAAAAAGAGCAAGTATCTATCGAAAAATTGACCTTTTTGTTATGATTTAAAAGTTTTTCTGTAAACAAGCTAACGAACTGCTTTGAGTTTTGTTCCACTTACCAAATGAAATTTCCATTCATTATTAATGAGTAAGCCATTTTCATAATCTCTAAATAAATAAATTTGATTAAATTTGATTTCTACATCCGGATTTGAATAAGCTTGAAAGCTTCGCAAAGATCAAATTATGCCAACATGCCATAAAAAGAAGCTTTAGCTGAAATCTATTACTTTTATAAATGATGTGAAAAATTTTGACAAAAATATAGTTGAAATTTAAATTTTCTATTCTATAAATGTCTACTTATTAAATAATTTGAAACTCATTTATAACTTGCAACGTGAACTTCCAGTAATGTCCATTCAAAGCAGATACTTTACCAAATGTGAGAGGAGAACATTTTCTATAAAATGGAGGCGTTACTTGAGGAAAGCTTTTGGGCCAATGCCAAAACTGTTGCGCTCAAAATAGGAACATATTTTAATTTTACTAGAAATTCTACTTCTTACAATAAGCGCTTTAAAATCGTTATGATTAAGGGTACTCTTTTTGTGTCCATAATTTGTATCTGAATAATTTTTTTTTAAATACTACACCATTTTTTTTTTTTGACATATCATTTACCGTTAAAATTTTCTATTAAATTCTTTGAAATGTTCACATTTATTTAAAAAACAAAAAAAAAACTTTATCAAGAGAAAAGTTATGTTTTTTTTTTTTTGGGTAATTCATTAATTTTTCATTACAATATAATATTCCATTGACCTTCTACAAAAAAGATTACGTAAAAATTTTTTTTCAATATTTATACATGATTACTTATAATAAAATTTAATGAAATGTAATCTAAAATCATAAAGAAAATATCTACGGCTCTTCTCATTTCTTAGCTCATTTCCTGAATTCAATTTCCAAACATACAAAAGTATAAAAGAACAAAAATAATACAAAGCAAAAAAAAAAAATAAATAAATAAATAAAAATGAAAAAAAAATTGTATACTTCTTCCACTTCCCTTTCCATTTTTTCTTACACTTCTTCTTACACTTCTATCACTTCTACCACTTCAACCAACTTTTCTTCTCCTGCTTAAGCAGAATAGCAAAAATTTATTATCGTAATGTGAATTGTGAATTATTTATTATAAAATGAACATTTGATTTGCGAAATCTTAAATCATTAAGACAAATACTCTCTGTGTAGCCGCATGAACTTTGTATGCAATTGTAATGAAGTTATTAAATTATCAGAAGTATGGCTATGAGAAGATGAGAAGATGAGAAGATGAGAAGATGAAAAAATAAGAAGTGAAATGAATTGAAATGAATTGAAATGAAGTGAAGTGAAAATGTTGTCTATGGCATGCATTGAATTATACAAGTTTTTATATTCATGTATCCTTTCTTGTATCTTTGTAATTTTGTTGTTTGTATTGTTGTACATAAAACATTTTGTTATGAACGTATAGAATGGATTTTGGTAGTTTAAGAAATCATTGAAATGAATTCATGAGTCTACAAAGATCATGGATTCATGGATTCATGGTTTCATGGTTTCATGGATTCATGCGAAATTAATGCATAAGCACGCATTCAATAATAATATTTTTATATACATAATTTCTATATAAAACAAGGAAATTCATCTTTAACTATAAACCCATAAGAAATATTATCTTACAAAATATTTTTTTTTCATGCATTTACATAAAGTAGACCTTTGTTTTTTTTTTATTCATTTTTTGCTTATAAACTTAAGCCTTTTTACAAATATAGTCATAAGATATATGGACAAATGGACAGATGGACAGATGGACAGATGGACAGATGGTGAGATGGTGAGAGAAACAGAGAGACAAGTATGTGAACGTTAGATAAACAGATAGTTTGAATCAGAGACATTGAGATAATGGTGGCGTAACTAGATAAATAAAAAATGTTGCCTTATGGTTGCATATCAAATGTGAGTGTAGAATTTATATGAAATTGTGTTGTTATGGTAATCGTAGCATTGCATGCCTGTTTTGACTAACTACCCTGCTCATTCGGTGTTGCCTTGCGTTGCGCAGTATTTTTATATTCTAACCACTTAAAAAAGCCAAAAGACGTTATAAAAAAAGTAAGAAAACGTGCCAATGCACTCAAATAAGAAAAGAAAACAAAAAAACGAAAGACAGCAAAAAAAGATTGTTACAGCCAAATTCAGAATAGCCATTTCCCAAGTACTCTATTTGGTTAATTTATGGTTCAAGCAGATAATTTAATGTTGCATAATTTCGAATAAGCTTGGAAGATTTTTTGTAACATATATGTAATATTAACATTCTAACGGTTTCAGTTTTGAAATTTTGAAAGAAAAACTATAAATTTTCTTAATTTGATGTTGCATTGTAGGCGTGTCTATTGACCAATTTGAGCTTATTTTGAATACCAATTACAATACATGAACTTCCAAATTTAAGTTCAATAATTTGAGTTTTTTGTGATCAATAGCACAATCAGACAGACAGGCAGACAGACAGACAGACAGACAGACAGATATGCCTAAATCAATTGAAAATTTGATGCTAATCAAGAATGTGTACACACATTTTGTAAAATCTCCAATCTAATGATATGAAATGGGTATATCCCCAATCTCTGGATGTATCTGATGGATATAAAAATTGAACAAAATCTAGGAAAAGTCAAATTATTAAAAAAATAGAGAATATAAAATGCAGTTAACTTAGAAGAAAATCATGTAAAATGCATACAAAATTTTTTTGCTTGCTGCTGTTGTTATTGTTATTGTTATTGTTGCTATCATTGCTTGGTACAAAGTACTATAAAATTAATGGGCAGAATGCTTGAGTGTAAGCATGTGCATGCACACACACAGTCATAATTACGCAAATCTTCAAGTTATCTGACCTTTTCAACTGATTCGTTAGCATTTTGAATGTTCATGTCCTGAGTATTGTTGTTGTTACTGTTACTGTTACTGTTATCATTAAAACTACTTCTCAAGCAACTTTTCAAGAATACTTTTGAGCTGATGATGATTTGCTTTCGTCAGTGTGTTGGCAGTTGTCGTTTTCATTGTCATTGGCCTAAGCGTTGGCATTGCTTTTGACTTTAACTTTAACTTTAACTTTGGCGTTTATTCATTGTCGCTGACATTGTCGCGATCGCTGTCACTATCTCTATCGCTGTAGCAATCACTGTTTATGTGCCTGTGGCTGCGGCCATGACTGTCGTTACTTTTAACGCTATCGATATCGTTTTTATTGCGGTTAGGCAGTGTAGACTCATTAAAATGCACAATCCAAGTGCAATTAAATTATAAAGAAACAATGGCAAATAATATGCAACAATTTTGTGATTTCTGCTTGCTCAAGCTGAACCACTTGTGCTTCAAAGTATAATAAGTTTTTGCAAGTAATCGAAGCATCTAAAAGGGCTTGATATTGAACCATCTTTTATTATACTAAATCATAATGGTTCCACCGTTTCACCCTCCAGCCAATTTCAATTTCAATGAAATTGGATGGAGAGTTTGGCGACACATTTTAAAATATTTGAATAAAATTTGATACATTGACAATTTTTGGGCCCCAAAGATGAAATCTAAAATTAGATTAGATTAGCATCAGATTAGTTTTGTAACCCACTCCCCAAGCCTTTTTCTGAAAAAAACAAAGCACCAAATTTGATTTAGTTCGGTGTATTTGGTTTAATCCCTTCCCTTAATAATAAGTTTTTCAAATCACTGAATCAATTACAATTTTTTATACTCCCGACATTTTAATTGCATTAATTAAAGTCGTGTGAGATTTTTAAAGAAACGACCTCAATTGAATGCAAAATTTTTACGTAAATTTCTTGTTAATTTTTTCCTTGTTTTTCTTTGCTTTTTCGTCCATCAGCTTCTTGGTCCAATGTTTCCATTCACAATAGCTAACTAGCCATAAAACAACCTGTGCTGATAATGGTCTGACTAACTGACTGGCTGTCAAATGGCATGAAATAGAAAGAAATGGATGACTTTTGAATGTTGTTTCTCTTTGCCTTTAGAAGATTTTCACCAAATATTACATGATTAAATATAATGATTATTAGGGCATTTTGGAAGGAAGGACACAGACAGACAAGCAGAGAGACAGATTATTCGTTCAGGCAAACAATTAACTGAAGCAAGCAAGCATCTTTTAGTTAACTGAAATACGGCATCACTTTTAATGGAAGCTAAGGAATATAAAATCATTGACAATCATCAAAAATAAGGAAAACATTTTTTTTCTGCGCATTTTAGAAACTTACTTATCATATAAAAAAATTAAATTCCTTCAACATAACGAATTACTCTTACACTCACTGACTGACTAATTGACTGACTAAATGTTCGACCGACTGAATGACGGACCGCATTTGGTCATATGAGGTTTATTTCTTTCTTTTTTCTGTTTGTCTTCTTGCCATTTTTTTGATCATCTAAATATTTCACTATGGAAAGATATTATTTATTGTTGTTGTTATTAATGCTTTTCTTGTTGTTTTTGTGGTTGATACAATATTGAATGTTATTTTGATGCAATTTGAAATTTCAGGCCATCATTAAAAATGGCAACATCACGAAATACTAAAAATGAAAAACCCAAAAAAAAGTAGTAAAATGAAAATGAAAAAAAGAAAACTCCAAAAAAAAATGAAAAACCAATCATTTTTCTCTGCACTTCCATACAATTTTTTTTTCTGTAATTTTGATCGTTTTTTTTTTTTTGGAAGGCAAATAAAATAAAGCACAAAAGAAACTAATAATTCGAACGATGCAGTGCAGTGCGGTACAAAATCTCATTATCATCATCATCATCATCGCCATCATCAATAACATTTCATCGACGATGTTGATTGCAATTGCAAAAGCAACAACCATCATCAATAATTTTCATTTTCATCATCATCATTGTTGTCGTCATCGTCATCGTCATCGCTATCGTCATCGCCGCCGTCAACGTATATAATTATCATCATTATTATTATGATTATTATTGTTATTGTTATTGTTGTCTTGTTGTTGTCTTTATTATAATTTTTTTTAATATTTTTCTTATTTTTACAGGGGAAATCTTTCTAATGCGACCACTGGAGGATATCGCTGCAATCACGCATGTGGGCGATCCCGTCTTACTAACAGTAATTGCGGAAGAGGTTAAGGTTGGTCGTGACGAACCACCAGCTATGGCATCCACCGTACAATTGGCATTCTTCTTACCTGAACGCTCCAACTCACCACCATACTTTGAAAATGATCAGTAAGCATAATCTCACTACTCTCATCTCATATACACAAAAACAAGCAAAAAACAAAGAAAAAAACAAAAACCAAAAAAAAAAAACAACAACAACAGAAACAACAAAAAATAAAAGCAAAAATTTTTAATCTTAAAATCTAACTCAAACTTTAACTTTAATTTCAACTTCAATTGTAATTACAATTGCAATCATTGTCCCGCATGACGGCTTGAGTATAAAAAAAACAACAAAAAAAAAAGAGAAATGAAAACGTAAAACACAGAGAAAAACAAAAGAACATACAAATTAAAAGAGTAAAGAAAAAATTTTTTTTAATTATCTGTCTGTCTGTCTGTCCAGTTGTTTCTCTGACAGGCTGTCTACTAATCCAGCCAATTCAAACCAAACCAAACCAAACCAAAGTAGCCTGTTTGTCCCTGCTTATATAATTTCGCATAGCAAATACGTGCCATTTACATGTGTTGAATACAACTACAAAAATAACATAAATTTCATAGCAGTATTAACATATGCGGGTCCATGTGGACACGTCCTTACTCAACACGTGCAGCTCAACTCAAGGTATAATGAGTTTAAACGAATATTTGTGGCATTCTCATTGCATTCGATGCCACAAAGTTTTCCTTTAGAATGTCCGCCCGCACATACAGTAGCCTGAAATCTATTAATGTATTTTTCGATCGTAATATTCCATAGACAACTACGAAACTTGATGGACTTACTTTATTCAAAGACGAAGCTTAAAGGCAGTGTACGGAATCGTGCCATTCAACCACTACACAGGTTCCTTATTCGGAACGTTTTCGGCACATAAATCGATTATACTCGGTTAGGAGACGTGCCTTAATGGAAGGGTTCTACTATTGAAAATATATTTAACAAATTATTAATTAATTAATTATTAATTCAGAGACCAAATTTAGTCTTGCCCTCTTCTGAGTACTTTGCCATAAAACGAATTTTTCGAACTTTTATAAAAATTTCCATATTTCTATTATCTTGAATTTTTTTAATGTGTTCGAATTAATCAATTAATTAATTATTAATTTGAAGATTAAATTTAGCCTTAGCCTCTTCTGAGTTCGTTTTTCGATCTTTTACAAAAATTTCCACATTTCTATTATCTTGAGTTTTTTAATATGATCGAATCAATTAATTAATTAATTAATTGAATAATTAATTAATTATTAATTTGAAGATTAAATTTAGTCTTGGCCTCTTCTGAGTTCTTTGCCATAAAACAAAGTTTTCGTACTTTTACAAAAATTTCCATATTTCTATTGTCTTGAATTTTTTTAATATGATCCAATCAAGAAAGTATATAACAAAAGGAAGAAAATCAAGTAGTAGAAAATCAAATCTCAAGATAGTAAATTTTTATGGAAATTTGGGGACAAGTAACCTAATTTCTTGGATATATTTCCATAGAAAGGCATTATCAAAGTTTTGCATTTTATTTGTTGTCACATACACCCATTAACTTTCTTTTCCAACTAGAAACGTTTTTTAAAAAAGATTTCTGTTGAATTCTTAATAATGTGAATCAATAAGCAACAATTTTTTTTATTTAATTTTCCTTCAAAAACTGTTGTTATCACTAATGTGTTTGGACAACATTTCGCCTTTATTTTTCATATGATTTAATGTATGCACACCCCTCTGCTTCTTCTTTGTAATTTGCATTAATTCTCATTTTTTTTTTCTTTATGTAATCACAGCTATGCATCTCGTATCGATGAAAATGCTCCACAAGGGACAGCCTTAACATTTATAGATCCATATGTACCGCGAGTGTATGATGATGATACGGGTAAAAATGGTGTTTTCTCCTTGACGTTACTCAATAATAACGGTACTTTTGAAATATCACCGAACGTGGCGGAACGTAGTGCTTCCTTTTTAATACGTGTACGCGACAATATTTTGCTCGATTATGAAGAACGGCATTCAGTAGAATTTCAAATTTTGGCCCAAGAATTGGGGCCAGCAACAAATTTATCAGCCACCGTTAACGTAACAGTCTACATAAATGATGTAAATGATAATCCTCCCGTATTCACTCAGCCAGTTTACACTGTTGAATTACCGGAGAATATGACAGCCAGTACGAAAGTCGTTGAAGTTCATGCTAATGATGTTGATACCGGTTTAGGTGGCAAAGTACGTTACACAGCTATTTTAGGTTACTTAAATACATCCCTCAATTTAAATGCTGAGACCGGTCTAATAACCGTATCCACCGATAATCATGGATTTGATCGTGAAGTAATGCCAGAATATCATTTATATGTAGAAGCTCGAGATATGGATGGTAGTGGCAATAGAGCTCAAGTACCTCTGGTTATTAAATTGATCGATGTAAACGATGAGACGCCAACATTTGAAAAAGATTTATATGAATTCATATTGTCACCCGATCTTAAGGGATTTACTACAAATGCCGTAATTCATGCGATAGATAAAGATGCTACGGCACCCAATAATGAAGTGCGCTATGAAATAATTAATGGTAATTACGATAATAATTTCCTCTTAAATAAGATCACCGGAGAATTAACGGTACGAGACAAAGTGAATTTTAATCGTGCAAAAAAACAAGTAACTGCAAACAATAGCAATGCAAGACATCGCCGTCAAAGTTCTACCATGCAAGAACCAAATATGTTTATTTTGACGGTAAGAGCTTACGATTTAGGTGTACCAGTACGTTTTAGTACAAGCACAATACGCATTTATCCACCAGAAAGTCGTACACGAATTGTTACATTTGTTGTACCCGGTACAAATCCAGATAAAACGAAAACCGAAGAAACTTTATCTACAATTACTGGTGGTAAAGTTATAATCCATGAAATACGCCCCTTAAAACCAGATGAACCAGGTGCCCAAAATATACCATCACCCAGTAATAACGATATTAAAGAACGCAGTGTAGTAACGGCCACTGTACTCTATGATAGCTCTTCCGTTGTAGATATTTCACAGATACAACAACGCCTATCACAACATAACAGTTCATTTGCCATAATGCCAGGCCGTAATGGCGCAGATCAATCACAAACAGATGTAAGTAAAATTTCGTGAATATAAACACATATATATCTGCAATCTGATTTGAAGGAATTAACTCCTTTACAGACGATGTACAAGGCCGAAAATAAATTATTATTCTGGTTACTTATACTTTTAGCGACTCTAGTCGCTCTAACAATATTAATATTGCTACTGTGTTGCATATGTTCATGGTG
Organism: Melophagus ovinus; assembly: GCA_023089585.1. Classification (NCBI taxonomy): domain Eukaryota; kingdom Metazoa; phylum Arthropoda; class Insecta; order Diptera; family Hippoboscidae; genus Melophagus; species Melophagus ovinus. The sequence continues at coordinate 584,130 of JAKKIB010000190.1, forward strand.
TCCCTTATATGGCGCTACAAGGTAAATAAATTGATTTATTTTAATTAATTGTCTTATTTTTTCTTTAATTTTTGTTTTTGTTTTACTTAATATTAATAACCGTAATATATTTATTATTGGCAAATATGATCAAAACATTATAAATTGTTTTTTTATGGTACTTGATATTTTACATAAATTAGAATTATTTACATAAAACTTGTCCATAAAAAATATAGCTTTGAATGAAAGGCATTATATTTCCATACAATCTTTTAATTTCTATACAAAAAAAGAAACCTCTTCATACTGTAAATTTCTTAATAATTAATCCACATGTCATGGTGGATTAAAATGGATCAATAAATATGATAAATTTGGCTTTACATTGTAAAAAAATTTGGAATTTTTTTATGTAAAAAATGTCATACCGAGGCAATTGGTCACAGCCAATCATTAGGTATTCTATATAGTAGTAATCCATATAGTAAAATAGATTTTGTAAAAAAGTCCAGAATAATTTATGACCAATGCTTAGTATAAAAATTTTCGAGAGTGATACTTAATTACCGTTATATTTCGTTGAATTGATGCTCATAAAAGCCATTACATAGAGAGACCTTTAAAAATGTGTGAAGACTCTTTACTTAAACCTATTAATTTTATTATGCATCGCTTGAGAAAGTAAACACTTTCCTCATATAATTTTGTTCATTGTTTGCAGTCCATCTCTTAAAGTTAAAAAAAAAAAGTTACGTACTTTCCTAGTTAAAACTTTAGAATGCAATTTTTTAATGAAATCGAAAATGTAAAAGTAATTTGACCTAATAACAAACGGCACTAAAAGTGGGGAAAGTTTGGTGATATAACTTTTAAGGTCGCTTTCCATATAATGTCCAATTTTGAGCAAGCTTGAAATGTACTAAAGATGTAAAATATTGGACACTTTTTACCAAAGTTGATTTTTAATATTATTTTGATATACTAAATCTGTTCATATGGAGTCAATCGGTTTAGTTTGGAATTTTTTTTTTTTTTTGAATTTCTTATTCATTTTTATTGGCTTCTTTTTATTTGTTTTGTAATTAGGAGGAATGGTGTGGGATATTTAATAAACGGCTCTAAACGGTTTTAACTTTTTTTTATTTATTTATCTAAATAATTTTCAAAGTTTTTAAAATATTCAAAATTAATAAATTTTGTTTAAATAATGGCGTAGTACAGAAACTTGTAAATATTTCATATAAAATAGAACTTCATTTAAATGAATCAAATCTAATGATTGTAACAAAAATATATTTTGTAATAAAAAGTTATTACAAAACTTGGCTTAAATGCAAGAATACATGAACAGATATCAAACGGGATTGTTAAAATGACATTCAGTTAAGTTCCAAAGGATACCAAAGTGAATAATTCTATTAATCTATTTGAAGTATTTCCAATAGTTGCTACTAATCACATTAAACCTCTGCACCATGATTAATATGGCCTTAGAAAAGCCAAGTATTATTTAGGATACATCTGAAAGGTTAGCCCAACAAATGAACGTACGCATACTTAGAACAAAAGCAAAAAAAAAAACATTTCTGTAATTTTACTTGCTACCATAACTTTCCCATTTTGTACAATTCTTTGTAACGAAATTAAATATTTTTCTATTTCTATTGAGAAGTGAATCTAATCCTTAAATTCGTTATGTACATTGCAGTTTGTCTTATTCTCTTTGTACTCATTATTCTCTCAATTATTTCGTACATTTAAAAATATCGAATTTCATTTTCTCAAAAATGCTTTAGTCTTATCTCAAATTCTCCTCCTTTGTCATATCTGATTATTATTATTATTATTATTATTATTATTAATTAACAATTAAAATTGACAATAACGAGTAGAGTTTAAACGAACAAAAAGCAAAAAAAAAAAAAAGAAAACCGAAAAATTTAAGTAAATTTTTAAATAAAGCACCTAATCTAATTCATTCGCTCAATCAATCATTCATTCATTCATTCATTCATACATACATTCTATCTTAAAATTCTTTCTTTTTCTCTTGTAGCAAAAGAATAGTTAATATCAGTAGAACTGAAGACGATGTTCATCTAGTTCATAGGGAAATGGCAAATGGAAAACAAACAAAATCTGTTCAGGTAGTTCTTCTCTAATTCTGTTCTTCTTGGTTTTTTTTGTTTGTTTGTTTGTTTTGTTGTTGCTTTACTGTAATTGTTTGGTTTTTCTATATATGAATTTTTCCATAAAGTAGCTCACATGTCACTTATAAATTTTCGGCTTATGTAGCGGGCTTTTCTCTATATAAACTATAAAATAATTGAATGCACTTTCATTTCACATTTTTTACATCTCATGCGTTCTCTCATTTGCTCTTACTATATTTATCGATCGATAAATGTAAGTACAAGCGCATCATCTCAACTATTTCTATGTAGCTTTCAAATATGACGAACTGTCAAAACTGTTAAATGACGCACAATTTATTTACCTTTAATGTATCTGCAAATATTCGACTCTTTTTTTTTTACTTTTTATAATTACATTTTTCTCTTTTTTTTTGTTGATTTGTTTGTTATTTTACAAACTTGAATTCTTGCTCTTAAATTTTTCATTTCATTTCTCACTCATTAATCATTAATCACATTGAGCCTTAAAATAACATCACTATGCAAAATACTAGATTAACCATTCTTCAGTTTTTATCATTTTATTTTTAAAAAAAATTTTCATATATCACATAAAATACATATCGATATATTGATGTAATTATACGCACTTTTTATATAAATACATAAGTGATTGATATTAGTCACTTAGTTAGAGAAATGGTTTAGGTCATTTTTGTTTTTATTTTTATTTTTATTTTTTTTTTTTAAGATATCATTTATAAAATATGTAGAAAAATGGTGTATGATAATTGTAACGTAAATGAAATCTTTCAAATTGACTTGAATTTGGATTTTTTTTTACATGAATATTTTTGTTTCTGTTATATTAAAGGTCGCAGACTGGGTGGGTAGACGCGAGGCCTGGTCCGCGGACAAACCGACCGATTCACGCACGAAACCTACCCGGTGGGAGTTCCACAATAGCCGTGAACAGTTTGACGAAAACATAGAGCCGATACAGGCTGCTAATGTCGGCGCCAGTAATATACAATCAGATGCCGAGAATGAACGACGACATCGTGTACGTTCTGCCGACGAACAAAAAAAAAGAATAAAATTAAAGTATGTTCTTGAATTCGATAAACGATATAATCGCTCTTGAATTAACTTAATTTTACAAAAAAAAATTTTTTTTTTATAGAAATAACCGAACTGCCAAAGACGATACTCATCTAACATTTCATAATTCTAGAACCAATCTAATAAATGATCGCGATATTTGTATTGAAGATGTGATTGATGAGCAACATTTAGTTGGGGAGAATAATTTTAGACGTGAAATACAAAAGCACGATAAACGGCAATTGGGACAACATCTTCATCAATATCAACCACAACAATCCGAACAACAGTTGCACAAAAATATTAAGGATTATAATGAAAACGAAGAAAATGTACAACAGCAGCGTCAACAAATCGATGATGATTCCATGAGGCGGCACGAAATAGATCGTGGCAGTGATATTGATTATAATACAGGACGAAGTAGCTTACGCCAGAAACGTGAATTCTTTATAAAGGATGGCAATATTGAAATTCTACAATTAATGACTCGCGATAAAGCTCCCGAGGATTCGGGAGCAAACGATGATGATAACATTTATGTTAATGTACCTATAAAATCTGCAAATCTATCACATCCTCAACTTTTAATGGTAGATAACAGTGGTAAAGAAATATTAATGCGCCGTTTTATTGAAGAGCAGCCAGATGGGAAGCAAATTATACGAGAACACTATCAAATTGTACCAGGTGCCACCTTTATTCAAAGCATGCCTAATGAAGTACAACAAAGTTCTACATTAAAAGGTGATACATTCCCATTAGGAAAGTCTGGTCCTAATAGTATTGTTTATTCACAAACAGAACCAGAAGTTAAAATTATACATACACAACCAGCTCATGGGTCTGTTGGAATTTTACGCACAGATACAAATCAACAAATGCAGCCTGCCATATCAAATCAGTCACTAACACAAGAATTGGAAAATTCCCTGAAGCAGCAAAACGAGTTATTGCGACAGATTTTGTTAGAAAAGGAAAAACTAGAAAGTCGTTATGGGCAACATGAGGTGGCGCTCGAAACACAAAGCTTACCAGGGCAATCAATGGCAATTGCTACTCAAACAGATTGTGAAGCAGCCACACAAACGGAACGCGGTGCTTTGACGCGTAATGGTACGGGTTCTCAAAGCTTTTCAGGTAAACGACGTGCACGTAGTGAAAATGATGACTCTGCTTCCGATAATGGTGATTACGAATATATACGTCTTAGTTCACCAAACAGTCCGGATGGTATTGTTTATTATATAAAACGTAAGAAGCCAAAAAAGCGGAGCAAATTTCGTGGAGATACGCAACCTAGGAAACGTATTGTAATGGTTGAAGAAGTGAAACACAAGATACGAACACCGATTAAAGAAGAGGATGACGATGAAGATTATCATAAAGTACGCAAATCACGTGTTGTTCCAATTAAGCCTCCACGTAATCATGGTGATACCAAAACCAGTATTTTAAGACGTATGAAAAATGCAGAAAACCGTAGAAAAGTTACTGAAATATCTGACTCTGTAGAAGAGCACACAAGTCCCCACAGAAAGGTACGTGTAGAACGGGTTGAGTATGGTCCACAATCGGAGGATGAGGGTGCAGCTAATGCTACTAAAATATATCGCGGCATAGAAAATGATGATTATGAATATTCTAATGACTCAGATGCTGAAGAGATTGTAATAAAAAGCAATATCCGTGAGGGTCCGTCACGTTTGAAACGTTCAACTAAACCTCAACATCGCTTTGAAATTCATGTAGGTGATGGTAGTAGAATGCGTTCCAAAGCAGAGGCGCGACCCGAAGCAAAACCACGCTTTTCACGTAGTGATAGTGCCCAAGGTGGTGGCAACGGTAGCAAACGACAATCCGCCAGTTCTGATCCAGCCAAAAGTCGTATTTCTATAACCAAATATCACACCGACGATAGTATTGACACACATATAACTACAACAGAAATTCGTGATAGTAGAACTTGCCATAGTGAAACCGATTTATTGGACCGTGATGATAGTTTTTCAGGGCGATCTAAAGCAATTGGAATATCAGGTAACTCTAAATATATGGACTGGTATTATGATAAAAAAAAACCAAGCAGTTCCATTGAAGTACCTCATAAATTATCACAACAAGGTGTTAAAAAAAGAGCCGCTTTAGTTATTGGTGAAAAGAAGCTAAATAAAACACGATTACACATCAAACATATCGATAATGTACAAGAGGAAAGTAAATTTAAACCAGAACCAGCTCCACGTAAATCACCACCAAAAGCTAATCGCCTTCTACGAGAGGACATTACGAAAGACAAACAATTAAAATCACGTATTGAAATCGATACAAATCATCCTTTAGTTCAACACTCCGAACATCGATTCGAACGAGAAAATATACCCGATATTCCAGCACCTCTAACAAAGCTGCCACATTACATGTACCCAGAGACACCGCCATTTGCCACCTCAAAAGATTATAGTTCAAATCAGAGCGTTAAACAGAAACCCTCGCCCATTAAAGAGAATGAAGTAAAAATATCAAATTCCAAAATTAATCTATATATAGAAAATCCCAATACCACACAACCTATGTCAGAAATGTCAGCAACAGTAACAACAACAGCAACTACAACAACAACAAATACAACAGCCATACCACCATCAGCAGCGTCCGTAACTACAATACAAAAGCAATTAAATGTTTCGACACTAGAGGACGATCATGATTCTGGCATTGCCATGAGTTCGCTATTGAATAGTATGGGACGTCGAAATCCAATTGCTGAAAAGAAGAGTGTGTTCTCCATAGCTTATGATGATGTTAGTCGTGTAAAAAAAATGACATCCAGTTGCGAATCGCCACCATATTCCTAGGGTCCAAACATAACAAAATAACACACACAAACAACTGCTATGCATCCAAATTAAATGTGAATACATTTTACTAAAATTTATATAATCATATACTCTAATGTGATAAATTCTATAGTCTTACAAGATGTTTCAAAAAAATATTTTATATAATTTTGTAAATAAATTATTTCTCAACTAAATTGTAATTGTGCTCACGTCTTTGTCAAATATTTAGATATGTTAAAATAAAAAATTGTAAATAAATATAGAGACATAAGTTTTTGTATAACACTCTTAACATAATTCATTATATTTTCTTTTTTTTCATCATATATTTCTACATCTAATAATGAGCCAATGAACCAATTGAAAAGTTTTTATATAAGGAAATTTAATGCTTTTGAAGACCAATGTCTTGAAAAATATTTATTTATTATAAATGTATGAATGTAGCATTGATGACTTCGGCCGATTCTTTTTTTAGCTTTAAAAATTCAAATTATTTATCACGGTTCTATATGGAATATAAAATTTTTGGCATGTACTTATAAAAAATAACTTGGTCAGTTAGAGGACATTTACTAAATTGATTTCGCCAAATTGTTCATGGTAATCTAATTTAGAAGGCCCTATCACATATTTAGGTCCAAGAAAAAGAAAAATCTCACAAATTTAAAAAGAAACTTATTTAAATAAGATAAAAAGCAAAGTGGAAATTATTATATAAAACCAATGTGAGTGTTGGCGATAATTTACAAATAATTAAGAGGCAAGTCAAAATATTTCAATCAGACATGGAGGCTCCCTCTGAATTTCACTTATTTTATTTTATTTAATCATCATCTGATTAACATAATTAAACATAATAAAATTAGCAATTGAAAGAGTGAGGAAAGTAGCCAAAGAAAATGGGAAATTTGCGACTGAGAGGAAGAGGCTTCCAACATTATATCGATCTAGTTCAAATTTGCTACATTTATTTAGAATAACAAAATTCCAAATTTAAATGAATTTACCATTGAAGAACATGAAGTATTGTAAAATATTTTCATATAAATTCTTTCTGAGTTTTGAAAAAAGCTTTCTATGAGTGAGAGTTCTATGATACAGTCCAATGCCAATCATTTTCAGTAGAGTTTATTGTCATTTAAGCCAAAAAGATTACTTTGTATTAAATTTGCTTGCTATTATTTGATGTGAAAATTATATATATAAAAAAAAAACTCAAATCTAAGTTCAAAAAAAAATCATAGAATATTTTCAAAGTCATTGTCGATATAAAATATTGAAGCTATTTAATATTGAAATTACATTTGGCATTATTATTATTATTAAATTTTTTATTTTGATTGTTATTATGTATGAGATTGATCTTAAATCATTTTTCACATGCATTATGCAAAAAACAATTCCTATTATGTTACATAAAATTTATCTTAATCTTCATCTTAATCTTTAAGTTAATCTTTAATCTTACTCCTATACAAATTTAATGGTATAGTAATACTTGGAATGTACAAGCATCATACAACGTCAAACATCAAACATCATACAAGTCAAACAATCAAATGTGAAGAGAAGATAAATAATAAAGAAAAAGTGATTATAATGCTTTTACTATGATTATTATGATTATAAAATGATTATTTTTATTTGTAGATTTAAGTTATTATTATTAAATGTAAATTTGTTATAAGAAAAAGAAGCAAAGAATTATGATTAATCTAAAAAGTCTATTTACATTTTATCTATTAATTATATTTCCATAATGAATAAACTAAAAAAACAAAAAAAAAAGAAAATAAGAAAAAAATACAAAAAAACTAACTTTTCGTTTTATATTAAGAATAATATTTTCATACAAATGGAACTTTATATATCCATGTATAAATGTATATGTGTATTGTAGTATCATTATTTTATAGTTACATTAAAAATTATAATCACCAATAAATATTATAAGAACAACAACAGCAACAACAACAATAAAAACTGCCATACTCTTATTAATACTATAAAAAAAATCAATGAAAATACAAGAAAATTGAAAAGAAAGAAAAAGAAGCAAAACATGCAATCAAAGTTAAAACGATAACGGTGTTGATCAACATTGTTGGTTGATGTTTATGCTTTTTGTGAATGCAGAAATGTAATTCCCACACTTGACACACCTTTTTATTACTAATGGTAAATTCAAAAAGAAATAAATAGCTAATAGAACAATAACTACAATCATCTTGTCTAACAAGTTTTCTATCAATTTTTTTTACTTATAATTTTCCTAAGCGTTTTGATTATTATTATTTTTATTATTATTATTCTTATTATTCTTATAATTATTGTAAAGCATAACATCCTTATATTTATATTATATACGTTATTCTACAATACACATACATATACACACGCATATATAAATTATGAAATACAATACAGAATTCAATGTATATAAGATTCCAATTATAATAATAATTGTAATTACAATTAAAATGATTATCTTGTATAGCAATTTAAGAAAAATGAAAAAAATACCCGAAACTTGTTACCATTCTATTAAATAATATCTTCATATATATAATTAAGATTAATTATAAGTTAATTTTAATTATAAGTTAAAAATTTTATGTTTGTGGAGGACAATTGAAAAAATAAAATACTGTAAAACTGTACAAAAATAAAAATAATTCTATGTCATCTCATATGGACAAAACATTTACATACATTTGAAACAATTCCATTGTCATACAAGTTTCATTCAAACATTTTGATATAGATTCAAGTTTGACAATCACGTTTGAATACTTAGATTTAGATGTTTCAATTAAAGACTCTAAAATATATTTTTTCACTTTTTAGAATTTTTCATTTAAGCCTAATCAATCACTCAAAATTATCATTGAACAAATAATAAAAATAATTAGCGATAGAATTCGATTTTTAAGTACTTTACATTATTTCGCCTAATGCAAATAAAAAGTCACAATTATGAAAAGAAAATGTAAAATAGTATAAAAAAGTGAAAATACTATTTTCGAATAACTTGAAATAAATTTTATATAAAATAATACCCAAGAAAATAGTAACTGAGAAATGATTAATATCCCCCCGCGAATTCAACATACCACATTTTTGTCGAAAAAAAAACGTAAAATTATAAGTTGTCTATGTAAAATAAAGCTTTCTAAAGAAAATAATCGTAAAAATGGTACAAACCTAAACAATTTTAAAAGAGTTTAACTTTTAATTAAAATACGCCTACTTGAAATATGTTAAAATCCTGTGACATGTAGTTTGATGGGAAATTAGCATATGGCCAAATTAATTGCATTATAAAGTAATTCTAAGTAAATGGTCTTACCCTTAATATTTCTTAAAAGAGTTCGCCTTCGATTCATAATACGCCTATGTAAAAAAACTTCAAAATCTTCGATCTGCAACATGATAGAAAATATACATGACACGAGAGTAAACTTAAATCGAATCAAAAATTATGTCTAAGTCAAACGGCCGTAATACCACCAAATATTTAAAGCACACGTGTAATTTGCAATGCTCTACGAAGAAATTAATTATTTTATGGTTTCTCATCCAATTCATTCTGTTTTAAAGCTTCTAAATGGTTGTAATGTAATATATAGACAACTTTGTATAATAATATTTGCAGCTAGCTAAAATGCTCAAAAATTACTGATAACAGTTTTTTAAATTTTTATTCATTTAATTAATTTACATATGTAAATTTTGAAAAAAGTTGAAATTGAAAATTTTATATAAACCAATTCCTTAATTGGGTCTATTATTATTATTATTATTTAAGTATTAAAACATCACCATTTATCAAACCTTCAAACCAATACTTGTTTTGACTTTGTTGATGTTTACATCCCTGTACTTTGCAATCATAAATATCGTAAAACTTTGCACATATGTTTATCGTAATTTAGTATTAAGTGAAGCCGAGTCGAATCAAGTTGATTGTTAGTAGTTTTTTAATGATTTTTAGTGACTGTTGTTATTGAAAAGATAATAATTTTGCTGTACGCATTGTCCTTTTTGCATAAATTTTGTTACTTAAAGAAAGGAAAAATTGTAAAAAAAGAAAGAAGTTTTTCTTTAATAGTCAAGTAAAATATTTTGTGAATAGAAATGTGCAAGTGTTTAGCAGGAAATGTTGCTTGCTGGTAAGTGTTTGCAATAAAAAATACAATATAAAATAATAAAATGAAAGTGTGATTAAGAAAACTTGATAAAACTGTAAATTTCTTAGATAAAAATTTTCTTTAGACTTTCATTGAATTTATACAAAAAGAGAAAAACGAAAAGAAAAATTTCTCAAAATTGATTAGTTTTATTTACACTTACTCATTCATTTACAAGTAAACAAACCATTTAAGAAAACACATTATATTGTACAACGTACAATGTAAAACACACACGCATATGCATATGTGTTTATTATTGTTGTGCACTGTTGAAGGTATCTCGGAATGTTAATTGACCGGAAAACTATAATTATAAGTAAATAAATGTATTTTCTTGGTAAAATGTTTTGTTTATAGAAAAATAATTGAATTTTCATGTTTTTTGTTTGTTTTTTTTTTTTTCAAATAATCAGGTTTCCACGAATCTAAATTGTCATAGATACAGAAAATTCGTACAAATCTATGGAAATTTTTAAAGCTTTTCAATTTACTTTTTGTGAAGCTAAGCAAGTAACATAAGGGGGAAACTGAAACAGAAAGGGAGAGATAGAGAGAGAAATTAAAATATAATTTTCACTTAGCCCTTTTATAAATAAACTTGAGAATTGCCACGCAATAGAATAAACTTTATTATGCTTTCAAACGATAAATGTTTTCTAACACAAAAAGTTTAGTTCCTTAACTTACTTTCATTTTGTAGCTGGAAGTTGCATTTGTTTTATTTTTGATTTATTTAACTTGTCAAGGCTGACGTACGTGTTACAATTAGTACAAACAACTTTAACAGTATCATGATGATTATTATGATTCATTATTAGAGGTGATAAGATTATTTAAAAAAAATGCAAAAAATTATATTTGGCTAAGGCCAAAATTTGGATACCCACCACCACTATAAATATACTCAAGAATTATTCGCATTAACAATGATTATTCAAGAGGTCAACTAAAGCCCGTCTAAGTTCTCAATCCGCGTGAAGAGGCTTGCCGTGATGCTATGTAGGCTAACTCCAAGGACATAATATTACAATTCAGATGTAAAAGTCTTATATTGTACAAATCCACATGGGAGTTGCCAATTTGCTTGATCTTGGAATAGGTGACCAATAGCCTTTCTACATGCATAAAATTTGTAGTTTGCAAATAATTTTGCTTAACAAACAGATGTATTCTCAGTTTACGTCGCACTGTAGGCGTGTTCTTTGTTCGATTTTGCCCCTCCGATGCCTTTGCCAAATTTGAATTCGATATCTCTTTTTTTTTGCGACAAGAAAAATGTTAACAACACATGAGCAGACATGTAGACTGACAGATAGACATGTCTAAATCGATTCAGAATGTGATGCTGATAAAGAAGATATGCTTCATATAAAAGGTAACAAACAAACTGACAAAATGACAAAACAGCCTCTGGATGATGCATATAAAAAGAAGAAATACAGACAGAACGTGTCCTGGAAATGGAAATGTTTTTTCAACAAAGACAAAAAACAAAAAAAATTATCAAAATTCTTATTATATAACAACAATGATTAGTTTATTCATTCACTTAAGTTTTGGCCTTAATATATGGCCTGCGATGTAGTCATGTTTTGAAATTGCTCAAACATTCTCAAAAAGTATGTCATAAATTTTAAGATGGACACTACAATGCGAAGTAAATATAACAAGAGTGTTTTGCATGCGTACCTGCCGCGAAGACTTAACTACATGGGGTACGTAATTGTACAAATGAGCGCTGGCGTTGGTAATCATGTCACGCGTCACAACTAGCTTCCAATTTAAAGCCCGTATTGCACCTTAAATACAAAGTTTAATCTTTGGTATCCAGATTCGGAGCCTTCCTATGACTCCTTGGCCTAGTTTGGTTAGCTCAATAAGCCTACCCAGCTATCCATTATATTCGGAAAATGGGACCCTGCACGACAAGCTATACATATGTTTGAACGAGCACCACAACCCCCACGAAGCCAACCTCAATATCACCACAATGGACATATTAAAACTGGTGATCCCGTGGTACCAAATTAAATCTTGGGTCCAATCTCGTGACTCATGATGCCCCTTGATGGCCGATAACACCAACAACCATCTCATGAGATACTCTCTCTTGAGCACGTGCTTCTTGAGACTGATTGCCCCCACATAACATAGCACTCCATCTTTTGGAAATTTTATATTGATAATAATTATTTGAAGTGCCGATTTTTTTTGGAATGGTAAAAAGTCGGCTGTGCCCACACGTATGTAAACCACTCTAAATTATAAAAGAAAGTTTTCAGCTATTTAAAGTGAATATTCAATTTTTTTAAATTGCTCTCAAATGATAATAAATGGAGCGCTTGGTTTTAGAAGACTCTTTTAAATATATCAAAAATTTTCATTAACTATTCAAGTCTTTTTCAATATATTTTACTTATACAAACTAATTATTAAATGTGATATGATTTCAATTTGAATATATTTTTTATTTCTTTATCAATGATTTTCATTTACAGTTGCTTCAATTGTGCTCTCAATATCTTAGTATCGATAATAAGTACATTTCTAATACTATTCATAATTGCTGGTATTGTCATATATTTCGTTTACTATTACGATGGTGATCATAGTAAGGATGTTCAGGATGGTTTTGATAAAGTTAAAGATCATTTGTCGCATGCATATGATGAGGCCTCAAAAAAGATAAAGAATTAAATGTACAATCATCCTTGTTATCAATTGTTATAAATGTAAAAGAAATGTTTATTTAATGATCCTACCTACCGAACTTTATACTATTTATTTATAACTTTACATATATATAAATCTAGTTTATATTTATTGTATTTATTATTAAGGTTTTCTATTGAACAGCAAACATAATAATAATAATAATAATAATAATAATAATAATGATAATTAAATTAAAAACATTTACTTGAGTGATGTAGCTCTAAATTGAATTGAATTGCTAAAAAAATTTTTTATGGCCATTTTTTTTTTGCATTAACAAAAAAAAAACAAAAAAATTAAACAAAATAGCAAAAATGTAAAATGTAATAAATGTAAGCAAAAGTTCTTTAAAACATCTTTAAAAAAACATTTAAAAAAATTTATATTTGAAAATTTGGCAGCATAATTTTTTGTTATATTTTTCCATTTTTAATTTTTGTTTCAATAAATGGCTACTACTGTCTGCTACTGCCTTCCATCTATAATTACAATTTATCTGATATATACATCTATATATTTTTATAAAATATTTATTTACAAATTGTCAAAATGAATGAATGTGACTTTCTTGCAACTTTTATATTTATTATATATCTGAAAAGCTTTAAATGTGAATTCCTATTTTATAATGCATAATATTTAATTAATAAATTTATTATAACAAATAATTTAGAAAATTTATAGTTTTATTACAATAAATTATTGTTAAGAAAAGACGCTAAACTTTATTCCAATTACTCTCCATAGCCGTTACCTGCCAAATGACGTTATAATTGCAATATCAATTTGAAAGAGTACTCTTATGATTTATCGTTCCAAAAATTACTCTATTTTGGGTATAACTTTTAATTTAATTTAAATTTTGAGAAATATCATTTGGATAAATTACCTCAGCGCTTAGGCATTTATTAGATGAAGACCTTTTCGACTTTCGATTTTCTAAAAGAAAAATTAAATAGGCCATTAGCCGTAAAAATGACTGCTATCGGGCAAAAGCACCCGATTACAAAATCTGATTAATACTTTTCTAAAATTGTGCTTTAATAATTTTACATGGGCAAACATTAAAAAAGCGATGCATAATAATGGACAGAAATTCAGAAAATCATTCTAAATCGCCTGATGGTTATAACAAAAAATGGATTTCTATCTCAAGTTTTTCTAAATTGTACAAACATATAAAACAAAACATGCAACATCCGTATCCCTTATCTGAAGAATATAAATATCTGGAGTAGTGTATAAAAATAAATTTGGCAATATAATTCTAAGTTATTTAGACTTTTAGACTTAAACTTTTAAAAGCTAAAAACGTATTTCTAGCGCTGTAACAAAATCTCAGCCAATCAAAACTTTGTAATGAATTGTTATGGATTTAAAAAAAATGTTATAAATTGATGACGCTTAAAATTAATTTAAGAAAAAAATTTTTTTGATAATTACACAATAATAAAAATTTAGATGTAACAGGCTGCTGATTCTCATCCATTTTTAGTATTACCGGGTTTTTTTTTTTTTTTGTTAATTCTTTATTGGCCACTTAAGCTTTAGAAAAAATCACAAAGAGCTTATATCCATTTAATTTATGCATAAGTGTTTACTACAAAGAAAACAAAAAAAAAAAAAAACATGGGAAGAAAGAATAAAATTAAGTTTTCCAACGAAGAACAAACTTATTCATTGAGTGAGCAGAAAAAAGTTTTAAGCCCTAATAATCATAAGTTCTCTCTCTTCTCTACTCTTCAATGTATAAAAATGATGATCAACTCTAAAGTTTTAACAAACACACAAACACACAAACACAAATGTAATTTTATGTAACGTAAAATGGTATTGAACTTTTTCCTTCATTCAAGTTTCAATTTTTGTTAATTCTTTCAGTTTTTAGGTTATTTTTCATTTTGTTTAGTAAAAGCACAATTTTAATGAAACAATCGATTCATTTTTTTTTGTTTTATTTATATTATTTATTTTATTTGTTCTGAGAGAACAATATAAAAAAGCTGAATAACAACTTTATCTAAAGTTTATTTTATATTTAAATAAATTCATTAAAATTTTTTCAAATTAATGTTTTATTAAATTTCAATTCATTTATTTCATATTGCAAAGTTCAATAACTTATTTTTTTTTTATATCAAAATGAAATTCGTTGAAATTAAATGCACATTTAATTTGAACCATTTCAATAAGCGAATAAAAAAATTTAAAGCCTTAGCTAAAGCCAAAGTCAAAGCCATTCGTATTAACTTTTAGAATCGAATTTCTCGAATGCTTTTCATATTTTATATAAATTAAATTTATAGTTCACATATATGAGAATTATTATTACACTTACATACAATTATACATAAAAATTTTAGCTTAAATTTAAATTTGTTAATACGCTTTTATTACTTTAGCTATTTTGACTTTAGCTGTTTCTTGCTTTATCGCTTTCCATGTCTCATGTCTAAAGTGGCAAAAAGAAAAAAATGTAGAAGAAGTATCGCTTTTTTTAAAAGCATCAACAATAAGAAACTTTAAAAACAAACAACTTAGAATGCATGGCCTTTTTCAATATTTTCTAAAAATTAGCTTAAATAATTTTTATAATTAAGTTCAACTTTTCCAGTGTTTTTTTTTTGCACTTTTTTTATTATTGTCTTTTTTTTTTGTTTCTTTTTTTCATATATTTTATATTCTTGGATTTTGACAAGAGCTTAATATAAACAGGCGCACATCCTTAGTAAGCAAATATTGAATAAGCACTTTTTTTTTGTTCCGGTATTTTTTTTTCCTTTTATGATTCAGTTGCTTTTACGCTTTTGTTTGATTTTTGTTTTTTCAAGCATTTTGGCCTTGTATTACACATATTGAAAACAAGTAATGGCTTCTTTTTTTTGTTGTTGCATTTTGGTACAAATGACTAATAATGATAAGATTTTGATGTCTACAAAGAGCACTCTACTCACTCGTGAATAAAAAGAAGGGCATCAAAACTCCCACAATAAATACATTTTTCTACATAAAAAGGAATTTAATTTTTATTAAGGAATATGAAGATGCGAAAAAAAAATATCTAAGTAACATTTGCTAGTTGTGATTAAAATAGTTTAGTAATGGATTTTATGCTCAAATATCTAAAAAAAATTTTTATTAATTTTCGCCTGCTCTTAAGACCGCTCTACGAAAAGAATGTATTTGATTTCTCTATAAGATTTACTTTATATTCCATATTGAGGAATATAGTTGAAGCGATATTCAGAAAATTTACTCTGTGGAAAGTTCATTATGAACAAAATTTAGAAACAAGAGGCAAAAAAAGTTCCGCATAATATGAAAATTTTGTTAAATAAAAAATTTATTTTATTTAAAGCAGCAATTTTTATGTTGAATTTTTATGATATTTAAAGTGAATTTTTAAGAACTCTCAGATAAAGTAATCATCTGATCAATGCTTTCGTTAAATATATTCCTTTTATACCCTACATCAGTTATGGTACAAGGTTTAGGCATATGTTTGCAATACCCAGAATGTCTTGGGATAGACCCATTTTTATTATAACAATTGACTCGGAATTACTTTCTGATTTGGGTTAAGCCCGTTTGTCCGTCTTTCGCTATGAAGCTATCAGTCTCAATTTTTGAAATTATTTCATGAAATTTGATACGAACCTTATATGGAAAATCCCGAGAACCAGACTTCTCTCTAAGACCTTTTTTCTTTAAAAGTTATTTGGAAAAAAAATTAAAATTTTGAATATATTTTAACGTACATTGCCACATAATTTTATTTTAATATAAAAAAAATGTATACAAAATTAGATTCCGATCGACCCATCGATCGAGCTTTCCATATAACACCTATTTTACAAAAACCTCAATACGAAGACAAAAGTTACAATTTTGAATAAATTTTAATGAAAACTAGCACATTTCACATTAAAAATGTGTATATTAAATGTGATCCAGATGGATCCACTTTTTTAACCACCTCTCGTATAACCCCTTTGAAATATTTTTCAAATAATTTCATTGACTTGAAATTCTCTTATTTGACATTTTAATCTCATTAAGCAAAGTGATGTAAGGTATTTAAGAAATGACATTGACCATTTATAGAGTTCTTCTTCTTTTTAATCATATTTTAATTCAAACAAACATTTTAATATAACATTGAATAATAAAAAAAAATTATAGTTAATTATTGACATTTATTTAAAGCTGCAAAGCTCATTATTCAAGACAATTATTTCTATACAAAACAAATTGTTGAAAATGTTAAATTTTGTTAAAAATGTTAAAAAAAAAAATGAATCGACATTATTTCAATTTTACAAACTAAATCAAGACATGAAAGGATGAATGGGAATTTCATAATAATGGACTTATTTTACAAATAGGCCTTTTTCAAATTCAATATAAAGTAACTTTTTACACTTTTGCTTTTTTAATTTGCTTCGTTATTAAGCCTTAATTCTTATATTAAAGTATTTAGAACTAGGCACTATGACCTTATAAAATTACACTTCTCGTTAAGCAAAGTTATATGACGATTCAAAAATATTTAGATTATTGCCAATTATTTAGAAATCTAATCATCGAATAGTTATGGATCAAATGTTTCACTTTAGTAAATTACTTTCATATAAAACGCAAGACAAAATGCTTTACAGAAAGTCTATTTGTATGGAACGTCATTAGGAAAAATGATTTTATTACCAAAATTTTCACATATGTACAAGTAAATCTAAACATCATACAGCTAGTGTAGGGTATCATCAAGTTAGAATATATTGTATAATAAAATACATGCTTATATATTTACAAAAAAAATATAGACAACAAAAAAAAAAGGAAAAAAATGGGCATAAAGCTCGTGCCTTAAACACCCGTCTGATTGGTTTATTTCACCATTACCCCTTCACACGTCTCATATATTTTCAATGATACTCTGTCTCTCTTACTCCATTAAATCTAATCACATTTTCTAAACACATGTCGCAACGTGTGCACTAAACATTTCCAATGAGATTAGAAAATGTTGAACATGTGAATTTTTCAACAGGCATTCAGCATTTTCAGTTAGCATTAAATATATTTCTAATACAAAACAAATGCCTCCACAGCTCTATTCGATACTACAACAATGTCATGGCAAATGGCAAATGGCAAATGACAAATGGTAAGAGCGTACGGCAAACACAGAAACGGTAAGACTAAATGGCAATAACCACAATAACAACAACAACAATAAAAAAATCAAATACACACACACAACGCAAACCAACCGAATAAACACAAATGCAAAAATGTACATTTATATTTTATGGTTAAGATTCACCTAGAACAAAAAAAAGCGCGTGTATAAAGAAAAAAAGTTGTTAGCTTTTAGAAATTAAATTCGACATAGAATAAATGATGAAATAAACGAGAATATCTTTAATGAATGACAAAAATTTATTCTAACATAGACTTTTTTTTAAATATTTTAGTTGTTGTTGTTTTTTTTGTTTTGTTTTGTTGCTTTACAAGGAATTTGTATTTATCCTTCGGATTTCCAGAAAATTTATCAAACCTCTGTTAAATTTCTGTTTGCCAATTCCATTTTCAAATATCAAACCCTTACATAAATATAAAATGTTAAACAACTAAATATGAAATTTAAAGCAGCGAAATTTTTTGATTATAACGAAAAAATTTACCTTCAATTAGCAACAATCATTTACCTTTAAGTTGTTTGATATTTTTCCAATTCAAATTCAAAATTCAAATAAATTTGCAAAATGTGAAATTTAGGCGCTTGATATTTCAGCAAAATCAACTTTATGTATCAAATAGCAGCAATTTATTGAGTCATACAAGAAAAAAGTTTGTATCAAATTAATCTTAAGAAAACTAGATGATTCCATTTAGTTTAGTATTAAAAATTTTTAATTGAGATCTGAGATTATTATGATCATTATAAAATGTAGAAAAAGAATCAATTCTACTCTTTAAAGTAAAAAATTTGAAATAGCTATAAAATAAGGAGAATTTCTTCTCAATTTCAATTCTAATTTCAATTTCAATTCTGGTATATAAGAAAAACATAATCAAATCCAATAATCAAAGGCCTTAACTCAGCTACTTCTTCTTCTTCTTCTTCTTCTTCTACTTCTTAGACCATGCAATTAATGTAAATGTTTGAAACATCCAAAGCATAAGCTAGATTCGAACATTTCATTCTCCACCTCTTTATGGACGATCTTTTTATAAAAAAATAGCATTTATTAAAAAGAAAAAAAATCGATCGATCTATCTATCTACCAATCCATTTTGTAACGTCTTTTCTAAATAATGGATATCCAATATTTTCTTTTGCAAAATTGAAAAACAAAAATTTTAAATGAAGATTTTTTGTCAGTCAATTTCAATGGCCACTTGGTGCACTTATTTTACTTATTTTAATATTATGCCGTCATTGCTAATTGCTAAAAGGTCTTGAGATAATTTCATTATCTATTACAAGTCTTTGTAATAATGAGCATTCCATAATAATAAATAGCAATAAAAATGAAAGCATCCACATTTTATTCAGATCTTTTAATCCAATCTTTAATTGTTTATATGAATACGGTTAAACAATTGATTCTATGTAATAAATATATGTATAGACACAAGTACATTTCTATACACAAATATATTAGACACACCCACAAACATATATAATTTAACAAATTATTGTGCTAAACATTTCATTTATGGTTGACTTTTTCATTCATCCATAAAAACCATTCATATTGTAATAATACAACAATAATCTAACGTTTTATATGTAAAAACTTGTATAATTTGTATATAAATAATACACACACACACAAACACACAATGATTACACATTTACACATTTACACATTTACTTGTATATTTTTTACATTCATTCATTTGGCGTTGTTTGTTTGTGGCCTTTGTATATTTTTGTAATAAATATAAAATAAAAAGTAAATGTACACAAAAAAAAAAGAAAAAGCGAAAAACGAAGAAAAAAAAAGAGAGACGGAAAACAAAATAAAGCAACAATGGAATGACAGCAACAATAACAATAATAATAACAAAACAAAAACCAAATAAATATAATTCATCCCTCCGAAGCCAGCACAAACCAACACGCATATACAAAATCACAAATGATTAGTCTATTGCAGTGTCATGAGAACCTGTTAAAAATTTTACTAGTTAATATGTATATATCCAATATATAACATATTTATTTATATATATACATATTTATTTATATTATTATTATTATTATTACTATTATTATTATTATATATGTAAAATTATATATATATAAATTAATAAATAAATATATATAAATATAAATATTACTTATTTATATAAATTTATATATTAACATATAACATTCACGTGCTTAGACCAGATTTTACATTTCCAAAGATACACTCATACACATGCAACACACATAAAGGCAATGGCAAAATTTTCAAACCGTATAACTTACATTAATAACAACAACAACAATAGCAAAGACGACGACAATGCCGATGACGATGACAACAAAGATAATAGTGACATTAAGAAGAAGAAGAATCGTGAAAACAGTTATAGCAAAATATTGCTAAGAAATATAAGAAAATTTTGTATGAAAGCATGTAAAATGTCACAATCGATTGGAGTCGACTTTTAAATGACCTACATTATTTCGTTTCAGCCAAAACAGAAAAAAAACCAAAAATTTATGTATAAATGAGTACTTAAAAATTATTTAATAGAAGTAATAATTTTTAGGTCGATTTATGGAAATATAATTAAATAGCAATTCTGAACTCTGATTTTCGTTGCAAACTATTTCAAATTATAAGTTTTTTTCACACATCTTCAATGTTTTATTTAAAATGTGATGTTATATGAGAAGTTATATGGTAAGCACTTACAACAAATTAGAGAATCCTAATTAGTTCATCTTCGATAGTTCATCTTCGACAATACATGTCTATGCATCAAATTTGAATAAAATATTTCAAAATTTACGATTTGTATCTTAACACAATTTACACGGTCAGACATATAGACAGGTAGATGGATGGATTGATTCAAAAAATTTATTGGAATGAAAATTAATCGCTTATAAAACGAGTCTGTGATAAGTTCTTCAAAGTGTTACAAGCATCTACACAAACTTATAACACTTTGCACAGCACAAGTGATGTCGGTAAGAAAGTGATACAAAACAATTTGATAAGAAAAAAACATTCCATAACAAGGAAGATATCTCAACAAATTTAAATTTAAATATCTGAACAAATCAATAATTTATTTTGAATATCATTATTATTATTATTTCTACGAATTATTTAACTCCAATTTTTTTTTTTCGCAAAACTACAAAAAAACAAACTAAATGGAAGAATTTCTAATATTTGAAAGAATACTTTAAAAGTTCGATTGATAAAGTTTCAGAACTTTGGCAGAAATTATTGTGAAAATTATAATAAAAACATCCAGATGCAAAAGCAAAATTCTCAAAATATTCATTATTTGATTTATAACGTAGAAATATAAATAAACTCACATTAACTTTCTAACAAAGAAATTCTAACATCATAAATTTGTCATAAAACCTTACAAATCTTAGCGAGAATTATTTTCCTAAAAAAACAGAACAATTAAACTTTGTTTCTTTAAGATAAAATTATAACTACTTTCATACTATTCACTGTTTACAAAAATACTTATTTTACCCTTAAAATATTTAAAAAAAATATTAAAAAAAGTAGCTTGAAGGAAACTTCAAAACATTACGCTATCATATTCTTGATCAATCATAATTTCTAATTTAATTTAAAACATGTATCTATTTCATGTGAATTAAGATATACGTCTTTTTGAATGCAATTTACTAAAGTTGCTAGAAATGTGCAATTAAATCAAATCATGCTACATATCAACATGTTCAGCGTAATTTGCTTTCCTAATTTATAACATAACAGATTTTACCAAATGTACTTTCATCTGTATAGATTTCTTTTTCTTAGTCTTTTTGGTCTTTATCTTCAGCTGTTAAATTCTAATGCCTGTTAAATTGAATCACATCGCACTCATCAACTTTACATAAGTGCGATGTTTTTTTTTCAAACATTTTAAACTTTCAGATACCAGTTGAATGTAACGAAACAAAACAAACGATACACATGTATAACTGTGCATAAGGCCTACTAACTGTACAACATGAATTTACAGTTCTTTTTTCATTTACTTCATTTTGTTTTACTTTGAAGTGCTGCTGTTTTCTTTTTTCATCTCGCTTTTTTTATTGTGCTTTTTTTAAGTTGATTATACTTTACTTATACATATTCATATTGATAATGTTTGTGCGGATACATTTACATCTAAATATATAAAAGTGTGTGGGGAATAATGATATCGTAGAGTGTTGTACGTTTGACAGATATAGTTACGCGTTCCTCTCTCTCTCTCTCTCTCTTTCTCCCGCTCTCTCGCTCTATCTTAGTATGTATGAATGGATGGACCCAAGCAACAATCAACAATCAACAACCAACAACCAACTGATACTTCTGTTGACCTGATGAAAATTTCACACACAAAATTTTCATGTTATTTGTGTTTGTCACATTTCAAAATACATCCGTGTATATTCATTACATTTACGTTAAATTTCGTCTACATATACTTCAAACAAAGGTACATCACAGTAATAAATGTTTATGTATGTGCATACGAATACGAATGTAATCATGCTTTTATAGAGAGTAGAAACAGTTCTTTTTGTTGTTGTTCTTATTGTTGTTGGTCTTATTAATACTATTGTTGCTGCTCTCTTCTTTTTTCATCTATGTATATATGAAAACAACATACAACATTAATATGTTCAATAAAACAAACGCAAATTATTAATTAATACACACATACATTTATATGAAAATATTTCTACACACATTCGTACATTGTCTGTAAATAAATGTGTGTAGAAATGTATGCCCCAAATATACAACAAGTAAATGACGGACTACATGAATATTTGGCATATTTCATAGTAGTGATGACGGTAAGCATTTTCATTGCCATGGTGTTGCTTTTGAACAAGGAAAAACAAGAAATTAAAAAAAAACGCAAACAAGTTAGGGTCGGTTGGAGTCAAACTTTTAAATAGCCTACATCACTTCCCCCTAATGCAAAGACGATTCGAAATATTTGTAATACTGTAATCAAGTTAAGCGCTCCGGTTCGATGCATAATCTGATATTTATTTCCAAGTATTCGATCTCTAAATGCTAATTTAAAAGCCTTTTATGTTCAAAACTAACTGCTGAAAGCAAATTATAAAGAAATAAAAGCAACTGATGAAGAAACTAAAATTCAGTAGATTAATTTCGCAATGCTTGTCACATTTATTTCAAATTTTCTCTTTATTTATAATATAAGAATTATGTAAAATTTTGAGCAAAAGTCACTAATGGAAAAAAGGTAACGGTGTAACATGTCACAATTTTAAAAGATTAACTAAGAAACATTCACTGTTAGAAATAATGATTAAACCGTTAAAGCAAACGCTTACACTTCCATGTACAATCTTACACAAAGAAAGAACGAAAGGGACGAGTAGAGTGATACACTTTAAAGATACATTGCATATAAACATTGTATACATACACAAGTTGAGTGTGCAACACCATACACTCAACTTTCTTCTGTTGCCATTTTTTGTTTACAGTCTTCTTTTCTATAAATTGATACACATATTTAATACTCATACACACAAACATAATATGCACACGCGTAATCATGTATGCATATTAAACAGATTCTTGTTCTTTTTTGTTTTTTTTCTTTATTTTGTGATTCATTTTCATTGGATAATATTTCGAGTGTAAAAAAGTAGGAAATAAATAATACACAGACACAATTTGTGTGTAAATTGCAGAGATTGGACACAACACAATATCAATAACACTACATACACATACACACACGCATACATCCAACCAAGATATTTTTATAGAAATGTGTTTGTAGATTAACTTTTTTTATTGTATAATTTTTTCATCTAAATTTATTTATATATAAACAATAGACAGTATTAATTGATGTATACATTCATATGAATCATACACACTATACCGCATACCATATACAGTGTACGATGTATTATATATTTTGCACAGTGTGAAACGTACATTGTGTACAGTGTACGTATACGTTAATTGTGCAATACAAATTTAACATGAAATTTAGTAGTGAATAATCGAACAGGCCAACAGAAATAGATGTTAGATAATTTTTATGAATGCGTCATCATACTTATCTACTTTGAATATGTATATATGTATTGGTACACACATATGCATCCTAATACATACATACATACAAACAAATATGTATGTATATATAAAATGTCGAATTGAAGTGTAATGTTGTATGTGCCATTATATGTATGAACGTATATGAATGAACCTTTCTAAAATATTTTCATGCATTTTTACACATCACAAATGCTAAAATTAATACTACGCACATTATTACTATACTACTAACATTAATATACATTGCAGACACTTAAGTGTACATATAAACACACATAAATTTCTCCTTATCTCATATTTCACATATCAGGCAGTCAAGTCATTATTATTTTTGCATTATTCAATTATACTTGTATCGCATAACATGTGAATCTAATTAGACGTTCTGATTCGAATTAGAAGAAATATTCTTCAAAGAGTAATAATATTTGAAAGAATCTTAATAATAGGAAAATGTTAATGAATTCTCTTAATACCAACAGCTCGGGCATAAACATTAACTTTTTTTTTATTGCATTCGTATCTTATTTATATATTGGGTAGTTAACTAAATGTTTCCGCATATTCTAATAAGAAGCAAAATATTAAAGTCAACATAAGTCTTGGGTGATTGCCAATAACCATTATCCATAGTCACCTAATCGGAGAAGTTGTTTTTTTTTATTGAAGAATCATCAAAACGAACGGTATTTCTGCAATTACGTTTTTTTTCTTTAAGAAAAAAAACCTTTATTGCCAAAAGTAGTGAATAACTCTTAGTTCGCTTGCCACGAACGTGATTTCTTGCAAATCTTTTGGTAATAAAAAATTTCTAATGCTTGTTGCCATGAAAACCAAACTAATAAATGCACTCTCTTTACTTAATCTAATTTTTCAAATTGTTCCATTTCGAGTTGTTTTGCCCACATACCAAATACAAATACATTGAATCATCATTTATTTTTGTTATTTCTATGATCTTAATAAATCAGTAGAATACAATGCCCATGTTAATCGCGTTATAAAATAGTGTGAGTGTATGCAAGTAAATAGATATTTATAAAATACAACAACACAACAAAAATTCTCTATGAAAAATTTTACATAAGAATCACGTGTAACAGATTTGTGCAAATCGTTTTAAATCGCGGGCCATGAAACAAATATAAAATGTAATTTTATAATTAGAATTTCTAATAAAAGGTAATATGCCTTCAATTGAATTACTAGAATTTGTTTATACTTTAGGCAATTTAACAATCTTTACGTCCAATGCCAAGCGTTTATAAAATGATATTAATTTTCGGTATAAGATTATTATTATTATTTTATTACTATTATTCTCTACCTAAAGAGTTTCTTGTCTTTTAAAATGATTATAAAATTTTTCATAATTCATAAAGTTGTTAAAACATAAGTAATTAGAAAAAAAATAAAATTAATTAAAAATTACTTAAGATAAAAATACAGATGGCTTATAATGAATTATTCTACGCCAACCTTTTTCAACCACTTTAAATTCCTATTTAAATATTTCAAATAAAAAAAAATTTATTAATAGGGTGATTAAAAGTTGTTATATTATATTCATATAATGCTCTCAATATGAAATGTTTCTTTTTTTTTCTCGTTTATATTTAATTCTATTTTTCCATTATTTTATTAATAGTATTACTATTTCTCTTAATAATTTTGCTTAGAAAATTTTCAGTTACTATCTAAACATTACTGTTGACCTATTCGAATGGCTTGCTGTCGGTGCTTGAAAAACTTGAAACACTAGCGGTACCCTTTTACGCTACCAACTACAAAGTAGTCAGCGATTAGCCGACGTCTTCTATAAAACGCCTAAATATAACAACAATCATTTTCTTTCTATACTGCTAAAGCGCTAAAGCGGTTCCTCTAATCAAATAAAAAAAAAAAGAAACAAAGAAATAAATAAAAATTATAGGCAGCGGCATTAATAGTCGCTGAAAATGTTAAAAGTGGCACATTTTAAGAGAGCAATCGACTCTTATAATGCATTATAACAACAACTAAAAATAACAAAACAAAATACTGAGCTATTGGAAGGAAACAGCAATAAATTTTCTTTTCATTCTCTTTGTGTTGATATTTTTTTTTAAATATTGATAGCAAAACAAAATATACAAATGTTTTACACGTCACATATGCAGCCGGTATCATGCACTTTTATTTTATATATAGATATTGCAAGTTCTGTTTATAAATGAATGGTTGGGGACAGACTTTATTTATCTCTGTCAAACAACACCAGATAAAATTGCGCAATATTCATGAACGTTTCTATGAGGAGATCATCATCATCATCAGCTGCTAAACAGTTTAATGCTTATTTAACTGTATTTAACTGTGTGTTTACATTAAGGCATTGAAATTTCTTTAATAAGTAACAGACAATGCATGCAGTATACATACACATAAACATAACATATATAAAGCAAGCAAAAACAAGCAAAAACAGAAAATAACAGTAATAATAATGAATGAATGAGTGAACGAATAAATGTATTTTTGTTTAAGAAGAGTCGAATTTTCGTATCACTCTACGATAGCGCCATAAAAAAAATTTATACAATATAAACAAACGATTCATTTTATGTAGTAAATTACAAATAAAATTTGTTTAAAATGCCTATCTCCGTTTTCTACATATATTCTGGATATTTTGAAAAAAAGTGATATATAAAGTGTAGTATCCAATTATTTGAAAATTCCTCTCTACAGTAAAATATTTTTTAAAATCTTTTTATGGTACAAATTGACCGTATGTTTAATAGTTCCAGCATGGAACGAAACAATTGAACATGAATGTGAAAGATTTTCGAATAATCAGATCTATGCTAAGAATATTATTGGCATTAAATTTGCATTATTTTCAAGAATTTAGGCAAATTATCCGAAAAAAAAGAAAGATTTTTAGAAAATTCCTCTATCCATTTGGGAAAATCAATTCTTATTTATTGGAAGTCATCTCTAGATTTCTGTACAATCAATTGAAGTGGTATTGATCACGCTTATTTTCGCTTAATTGTCACATGAAAGGCATATAAATGCCATATGGAAAGGAAAATAATTTTTTAGGATAAATCATTATTGTACGAGATCTGCAAACCATACTTATTTCCCATTTCTCTATAAATTTTTAAATATATAAATTATAATTTGAAAATAGCATCATATATTTTATGAAATATTTAATATAACAATAATGTGAAGCATTATTTAACGTCGTGATGAATGTAAAACCAAAAAATTAAACAAGAGTTAAATAAATAAAAAATGAGCATTATAAATAGTTAAGCCTTCATTATTATGATTACCCAACACAAAGATTTGTGCTTAACTATACTCAATTTTACTGCTTAAGATTTATGAACTCTTGTTAATTTCATTTTCTACAAACATTTTTATATTCCAATGAAATGCAATGAATGAATGAATGCGTGTGTGAATGCAACAGTGCCAACTATCTGTGGGCATTCTAATTTCCTATACTTATGTATGCGTATTTATATAAAATGTATCCCATAAGTTAATAAGTTTTCAGTTTGGCACGTACATGGATACGATTTTTAATGGCAAAATTTCGTAAGTGACTTCAGAAATGTTCTTTTAAGGAAAGAGAAAAAAATTAAAAACTACTTTCAGTGGAATAATATCCATAATATTAAAGTGAAGCCCTCCTTATACTTTTATAAGAAATTTTAGTTGTATATTTCAAATGCTTCGATTTTTTAGGAATGTGCTATTCAGATATTTGTGGGAGAACATGGCCCTATTTGGCAAATGTTTAATCTATGCAAATTGTGTGGTCGCCAGAACTTCTACGCAAGTGATTTCAATAGCACTAGACCAACCAAATTAAGGGCTACTTTTGAAACTTGGTCATTTTATCTTAACAATGATCGCAGTTTAGTTACATTTAATTTGATGCAGTTACAGATTATGGAAGTTGTAGCTCCCGACAATTTGAAAAGCTCTTTGCAATGAAACTAAAATCTTGTAAATCGAAAAAATTATCCTGCGCTTAATGGGACAAATTTTGCATGAAATTATGTGGCACAATTGACTGTGAAAATTAAAATCGCAAACTTATTAACCGATATGTCATTTCTGTGATTGACATTGAAGTATCTATTAAAATGAATTCCAAGGTAAAAAATGTAAATAATTTAATCATTCAACAAGTTTATTCATTTTCTCATTCGTTTTTCTTTTGTTTTTTCTTTTGTTTCTTTATGTTTTGTTGTTTTGTATAACTCTCTTGTATTCTCTTATAAAGAGCAACAATGTCATGGTCATGAGATAACTGATTGGTTGAGTGACATACTTATATACAAATTGAGAGAAATAATGTTGGAGCCAAAAATTATTATTTTGGGAGCTCTCTTTCCCTCTCTTTCTTTTTGTATTTTTCATCTTGTCATTTCATATTCCAATGGAGTGCGCACTCCTTAGCTCTATCTGTCTGTCTGTCTGTTTATGTGATTATTGCAAAAAACATCTTTTTTTTTTGTTTTCTTTATATATTTCTTAAGCAATGTGGGGAAGTTACCAAAGTCTTTAGATTAGGCTTACAGCAAATGAAATAAGTAGCGTAAATGTAAAATAATAAAACAACAAAAAAAACACAATAACGTTATGTTCAATACACTTAGACTGGAATATAATCATCATCATAATGAAAATAAAATTATAATTTTTATTTTATATAAATAAATGTTTTGCTCTCTTATTCAAAAATGACGTAAATAGTATAGACATAGCCATAGACATAGACATAAGCATAGACAAAACCATAGACAGGAACAAATTTTTATTGTTGGTCTTATTTAAAACATACATTTTTTACAAGTGCAGATAAATCACAAACACAAATCCATTCAATTTTGAGGGAGATCTCATTTATAAAAAAAAATTAATGGAAAATGATGATTTTATGATTATCATTATAAATGATTTATGAAATATGAAAAATATAAAGAAAAAAAAAATGGAAATGAGCAAAACTTTTTTTGACTTTAAAACTTATTTTCATCTCATTTCTTTTTCTTTAGTAATTGCAAAAAATCGTTAATATTAGATTATTATTATAATCATTGATAGAAGTGAATCTTTTATCTTTTAACTTTGCTGGTTTTTATGGATGTAATATATTTAAATGTAAATAAAAACAATTTCCAATTCATTGAAACCATTTATATGACATGTATGAAAATAGCGTTAGCTGTCAGCTTACAATTGAAGTACATTTTTCATCAACTTAATTGCTTTTCTGCGTGGCAATTCCCAAAGGAGTTGAGGCTAAGTAAAAATAATGAAATAAGCTTCGGATAAGCACAAAAATGTTGGAACATAAAATTTAAAGAATTTTTAATTAATTTGGGGTTTTATTAGATCTAAGAGAGAGATTATTATCGTTATACAAGATTTAATTAAAACGATGACGATCTAGTACGGAATTGATTACGTTTCGTGAAAAAGAAAAATACGATGAAAAACGATGAAATCATTTGATAAAAATTTAAATAATGCCAAAGATAGAGATTTTATTATTATGATAAATTATCGGATCTGGTTCAAATGTGTAACACTCTACTTCTATAGAGAGATTAATAATAAATATTATTCAAAAATCTGTGCGTTATTGAAAATAATTAATGGACGGAGACACATAATTTAAGAAAACCCAAATAAAAATCTTAATGAATTTCATAAGAACTTCTTCACTACAAACAGAATACGTAATTATTTGATGAAAAGCATAAGCAAAAGCAACGAGTCAGTGAAAATGTGGTAACAATCGATAAATCGATATAATTTTAGTTTTGAGGAGAAATGTTAGAGAAAGTATATCTGAAAGAATAACGATTCAAGGAATACTTTTTAAAATGTGTGGCAATAACAAAAAATAGAATAAAATATAATCAAAATTTACGCCATTAAATTAATCGAAATTTCAATTAATTTAACCAAATTAATTAAATTGATTTGTTTGTAAACTCTTTTTATATATTTAAAATTTTTATTTTTTATTTTCAGTATTTATTCAATCATCTATCGATTACGATATAAGTTTTGTTATAGAGCAGATAGATATATGAAGTAGAGAAGAGAAGAGTGAGTCATCCAGTCAATGTAATCGATATCTGAAAATCATTTTGAAGACATCGACTCGTTCAACTTTTACCAGGCCACCATAATTCATAAAGTACAGATTTCCAATAAACGCCACCTACAATTTTATTACATTTTTACTTTATTCATATACATGCATGTTCATGCATGGTATATATGCCTGTCATGTATATATACATGTGCACGTGTGTGTACACATCTATATCTATATCTAAATAGATATGCACATATGAATAACCAAAATGCTACCTTAGAATGGTTGAATGACTAAATCAACTACATCACAAATTGAATGGAATGCATTGAAATAAAGTGAGTAAGTAAGTGAGATGTTGAAGGTCAAGTTATTCATAAAATCAATAATTTAGTTTTTGTTTTATAAATAACATTTATAACAAACAATAAAGCAAGTTGATTTACTTAAACGTAATAACCAAAGAAGTTGTTACTCATGTGCCTAGATGAGACTTTCACACATGCCTAGAGATAATACGTTTTTATAAATTTTTTAACGAAATTATCTTTATAGGAATTTTTGAAACGAAATGGGTAATGGTTATTGACATTCGTAACCCATAAATGACAATGAAATGGAATAGGAAATATGCTTGCTGCATTGATTAAAATTTTTGACTTCCTACTCCAATGAAATTAATCGAAATGATGGAAGGTATTTAAAGGTCTACCAAGATAAATTATAATATTTTTACTTGTCTCACTTTCGTTACGTTCCGTTTTATTTATGTGAGAAATCGTATTAATAGGTGGAAACAACGTGCTAAACAAGAAATAAGAAACTATACTAAAGTAATAGAAATAAGTAAAAACGCCCCTATAAAATAAAATACATTCATATACATGGCAAACGAAACGTCTAAACAGGGATGCAGGGTGACAAGCAGCCCGGTCCATTTCACTAATCAATTCTACATGAAATGTTTTGTTTCCTTCTTCTTTTGTTTTGTTTAAATTTTTTCTATTGTTCTTGTCCATTGCATAGGCCAGACAATACGATACATATATATGTATATACACATACACTTATACATACATACATACATATGAGTTTAGTATGTATCGCATGTATCGCATGTATCGCTCGCTTCAAATAAACACAAGCATACGTAAATGCTTGCTTGCAAATATTTCGAGACAGGGAGGCAAACAATCATTAACAGTTTTCTATTGAGTTTTTTTCATCTTCTTCTTCTTCTTTTTTTTTTTGTTAAATCAATGCATATGCTCAAGTATCTGGATAACAGAAAGCAGGTGCATCTAACATTTTCAAATTAACAATTTTCTTATACTCCAATCAAAATCAAAACTTTATTGTTGTATTGGTTAGTTAGCTCACTCAAAATTACAAATTCTCTATGAATATAATGATTAATATATAAAGTTTCGTTATAATGCGATGGTCAAAGTAATGAGTGAGAGTGCTAAGCAATATTTAAAGCAGCACAAAGCGGGCACGTTTCTATTATAAATTTATATTTGTATTGAGAAATTAATCAAAAATGGAAGATCTCTTAAAAAGTGAGTCTCTTCCATATAAGAGTTGAAATGACTCATTAAATTTCATATTAGTTGGATTAACAAGAATGCCTGACTTATTGTTTTGAATGGGCAAATCTTGTATAGTTATTTTTCAAAAATTACACCTCACTTTGTGGACGGCAGAGCTAATTTTTTATGCAATTTTAAATAGCCAATCGAAATTCACATTTATTATGTATATAGAATCCATAAGGCTTCGTGCTACCGATTTTAATGAATATTTTAACAGAATTACTACAATCGTTAATTAAAAATATTAACTTGACATCTATTTAAATGATTTGACGAACTTTCAAAAATAAGCTGATGGCAAAAAGTTTGTTTATATTTTACTTTAATTTGATACAACATAACGCTAAATAAAAAAGTGAGTAGACTACCGCTGATTCTGTAAAGCTTTCTTTCATTTTTTTGATAAATTACATGCAATGACTAAATGATTAATATGAAAAGATTTTAAAGGAAGAGCCGCTATAGCGTAAAACAACCATTTACCATTCATAAGCTTCATGAATAATAAGAAATTTATACACGCCATTTTTATGAAATTAATTAATTGATTTCGTCCGTTTAACGATTACTAGTTACAACTTCAACAGATGGAAATGAACAAAAGTCAAATGACATATATGATGTTAAGCGTTATCACAATCACATTGAAGTCAGTGCATATGATTTATTGAATGGCCATTAAGCAACTGTCACTGAACACTTATCTGTCCGCATTTGACTGATTTATTTGGTTAACATCACAGTTGCCTTCACTATTTTATTTGTTTTGCTGCTTATGCGGTTTTTTAATCTTATTTTTTTCTCTTGCTGTGTTTTGCTTTTTCACCTTTTGCTTTTTCCTTTCTGCTCTTGCTTTTGCTTTCGTGCACAATATTTTTTTTCTTTTGTGTCAGCAATAATAACACTGTTTTTTTTTGCTGTTTGTGATAATATTATTGTTGTCATTATTTACTCATTTTTTTTACTTATTTTTTTTTTACTCTCTTTTTCTTACATTATGTTTGATAGCTGCTCACTCTGCCAGCCGATTGACGTAAAACCTCATATATGAAAAAAAGGTACAAAGAGTATACAGCAAAAAGGAATAAAAAAGTTAAATAAGAAAAAACAAATTTTACCGTATCGTACGGTATTGTATATATATATATATATATATATATATATATATATATATATATATATATATATATATATGTATATGTATATACATATATATGTGATGTGTGAAGTGTATGACAAAATAGCATTAAAAATCACTGACTATACCAGAGATTCATGCTGTTCTCCTAGTAATTTATATATTTTATTGTTAATAAATAAAATAAACTATTTTTTTAAAAAACAAAATAACAAAAGATTATAAAATATAAATGAGTGAGACAATCAAAACAAAACAAAGCACAATATAAATAAAAATTTTTAAACAAAATGATGAAAACAATAGCACAACAAGGCAAACATTCACACAATTCCATACATACGCTATATAATAATAGATTCTTTTATCTCTTTCACTCTCTATACATTTAGCGTTCTCTCTCCCCTTATATTATATGCACATAATATATATTTATTATTGTAAATGTTTTCATCATGAATAATTTTCAATAATTATTTTATGTATTATATTATTTTCAAGTAAATGATAACATGAAGTGTGTACTCATGTTTGTATGTATATACAAAAAAGCATATAATATTTATAAAGTCATGCATGAATTATTTTATGTACTGTAACAATAGAATTGCAATTGAGGTTTTTTTAAAGAAAATCTAATAAATTTACCGTTTTATTTCTTCTCACACTTCATCTGTTCTCTCTTGTAATGCCATTTCAATGGAATTAAAATAATTTTTTAACATTCTTTAATGTTGTTGTTTAACATATGTGACCGTTATAATGAATTATAACGGAATTTATGGATTATAAGAGATTTTATCTCTTTTATAACAAATTTTTGTTTAATTTTATCTTATATTAAAAATATATAGAAAAAAAACATAAAATAAATTAAATTGTTGAAGCAAGAATGCAAAATTCATTAAATAAAATTAAAATCAAAAACTATTCATATTCGATTATTTGAGCGATTGAGTGCTTGCTTATTCTTTATACGAACAACGAGATAGGTGGATAAATAGATAAATAGATGAGCATTGTTGCCACACAACAGCGTTTAATCATCTGTCGAGTAGTCACTTGATGGGTTAACAGAAATATATAAGAAGCAAATATTTTGTTTTCTTTTACATAAATAACAACACTTATAATAATAATAACAACAACAATAATGACAATAACATCTTAGTAGGCAGTAAATAAGAAATTTTATATATTAGATTATGATGAATGAAGCTTACACTGTACATTACGATGTCTTATCATTTGAGGTAATTTATTTAATACTTTTTGTAGGCACCTTAAAAATTGCATAATTTATAAATTAGAAATTTTACCAACATAATTATATTAGCCCATTTTTCTTGCTTTATTCTGCTTTATTACGTGAAACATTAAAAACCAAAATAAGCACTAAAAAGAGCAAATGAGTATTTTAACCAGTTAAATCAGTATAGGGCCTTCATATTTTCCTTAAAATGTACGCCATAAAACTTCCCGAAGATAAAGTGCATAATGTCGAAAAGAACATAAAAATATAGCTAATCTTCTGTAAGAAAAAAATGTACCGCTTGCTCTTATATATAAAAATTAATCATTAATTTTCTTTTTTTACATTTATTTGAAATCATAAATTGTACAAGTTTCTTTTGTGGTATTTTGTACAATAAAAAATATACAAAATATAAAAATACAATAAAACGGGAACGGCATTAAGTAATTTTAGATAAGGCATTGGCACGTCTATCAGTATTTTTAAATAATGCTCTAATTAGGTGACGTATTTCGTCTGCTTTATAATTAGCTGTTAATATGCCAACACCACCGCACCAATGTTCAGTAATTTCATGTAATGATGCATTTAATAACATTTTTAATTGCTGCAATTTCATCCAACATGGTACCTGCATAACTTCATGAATCTCCTAAAATATTATAAACGTCAATATTCAATTAAATAAAAACAAATAAGAAAATTATATTTGGCTGAGACCAAACCTTGCATACCCACCAGCTGTTGTGGTTAATGTTTTAAATGAATGGCCTTACTACTTGTACAAAATTTCAGCATTGTATCTTTTACAGTTTGCAAATAATTAACAAAAAAAAGATTCGAATTTTACTTAAAAGAAAACTGATATGTTTTCAGTTTACGTAGGCGTGCCCTTTGACAGATTTTTTCCGTTTTAAATATCAACCTGCCTTTCAATTTTGAGTTCGATATCCCTTTTTTTTGCGACAGGGAGAATGTCAACAACACACGGACAGATAGATAGACATCTCTAAATTGATTAAAAATTTAATGCTTATAATGCCAACCTCTGTATGGTGGACATAGAAAATATAAATGATTGGTAATATGCAATTTTCTGTATTAGTTTGTTTTGATAATACCTTAAAAAATTGTGGAACCTTATCCAAAATGACATCAATTAATTCACTCAATTCACTAGCGACTGTCGTAGATATATCTTCCAAATTTAATATGCGTTTAATAATGTCGTGACAGAAGTCATTTGCCAAATTACAAAGTGTACGATTATATACTGAATCTGGTAAAACATCAAGCCAAACATTTTTCAAAAGACCTATTTGTCGTAAGCATTGTTGTATAAGTTTTAGTGGTCCCATACCCAATGTATGCGGATCAGATAAATCAAACTGTTTTAATATTTTTGTTAGAATAATTTGTTGATCTAGAATTTGTGCTTTCAATGGCTGTTGAGCAGCCATATGTAGAACTTTTACTACGATTCTGTGGCTTGGTATACCGCCCGTTTCACCATTCTTAAAAACCCAATGAGCCAAAAACATGCAATTATTATAAAATATTGCCGATTGTTGTGGTATAACGTCCAATAATTTTTTATGTAATTTCGGCACTTCAATAACATACATATTCAAAATAGTTGGTATACTTGATTTAAGTTTTTCAGATTCATTTGCATCGGTATCGATATCAATATTTTCATTTGTATCTACATCTTTATGTTCATCTGCATTTTCACTGGATTTTGATCTATCATAATTTGCTTGTTTCAAAATATATTCCATCAATTTTATTATATCGAAAACACTTTTAGATATTTTACATTGAGGGAAGAGTAATGGATTTTTATTTATTACATCGCTTGTATTTCCTTCAGCCACAATGATCGTGTCTTGCAAATTTCTTTGCATAATTTCACGAGCACTCTCCAAAACCTTATCATTGAAACGATTACGAAATAATTGCTTAACTTTAGTGGTAAATTCAGTTAAACCGGAATCACAATCTAGATTAATGAGATCCATATCAGCCAATGATTGTTCAAAGTTTATAATATCCTCAACTAATGTTGATTGTTGATATTCATCCATAGTATCGGGTATTGAGTCCATTAAACATTCATTTATAAGTGTATCAATTAAACGATCTTTTATTCGATTACCGATTATAGTGAAAACGTATTGATTCGCAAATACGTTGACATTGATATTCGCCAAGCAATCAAATAATTGACGTATGTTGGCAAAGACATCTTTATAGGATGGTTTTAAACTTTTATTTGTTAACTCTTTTAAAGAGTACGATATATTTAATTGAACAAAGTCAGGATGTTTATCAGATGTCTCCAATGAAACGGGCTTCATTATAATTGGCAATAAACAT
Organism: Melophagus ovinus; assembly: GCA_023089585.1. Taxonomy (NCBI): domain Eukaryota; kingdom Metazoa; phylum Arthropoda; class Insecta; order Diptera; family Hippoboscidae; genus Melophagus; species Melophagus ovinus. The sequence goes on from JAKKIB010000190.1 coordinate 620,896, forward strand.
TTATCCCAAAGGAAGTCGCACATTTTTATGGGATTATAGCGGACCTGAAACAATGCCTTAACTGTATCCTGCAGTTGTTTAACATCTTTAGATACTTTCAATGCAACATTATTAGCTATTGGGAATGTCTTCTCCGTTAATTGAACAAGATTTTCGAAACGTTGTTGCAAATTATGCTCTAAAATATTCGCTTGTATATGATATTTGACTTTTATGGGATTATAACATTCACATTTTTGAAAAATAGGTTCTACTTCCGTATCGCCATCACCGCATACTAAACTTTTCAATCTGCTAATTAAATCTAAAACTACTAAATAATCTTCAGTAGTGTTGGTCTTCTCAATACTTTGAAATAAATTGCTGATTGTCAAAATGCGTTGCGATACTTTCAGACCCAGTGATGCTTCCCGCAATTGATCAACACATTGTACCAATTCTAAATTTGCCTTACTTAATGCCATGCGAGCATCGCTACACACATTACTAAGTAAATGTTCACTTTCACGTAGCAATTGTTCCCCTTCATCAATGTACGTATCAAATGTGGAATGATTAGGCATAAAATCAATATAATTATCATCAATATGTTTACGTATATTCCTTTGGAAGCTTGAAATTTGTTCCAATATTTTTACAACTTTTGCACGAATAGCTTCAGGTGTATCAACATCGCCATCACTTAACTCCAATATAACATTTTCATCCATAGCCATAATCACGTGATTTCTTTCTTATTTTTTATTTTCCTGTTTTTTCTTATATGCAAAATTATAATTTTCACAAAATTATTAAAGTTTTGTTTATATTATTTCTTGTTCTTATTGCTTTATTCAAACAGAATTTATTATTCTGACCAGCAACATGGCATTAGAGTTGCCAAATTGTCATATTGTTATTTAATAATAGAAATAGTTAAAAACAAATAGAACGTTATCCTAGATTGAGACCGAGATTTTAAAACGCTTCTACGCATCAAATCGCACTTTTACAAATATAAAAAGTTGAATAAAAGATTCAAGAAATATATCGATGTGGTCTAATTTTCGTTTGTCAAGTAACTATTTTGTAACGATATTCACCCTCAAATAGTAAAAATTATAAAACTTTTTCGTAGAATACTTTTTCAATAAATGATGCTTTAATGTAAAAGTCATCCAATTCTAAAAATTCCTCTCGTCCACTCTGAAATGGATTTGTTACATTTCATAAGCATCAATAGAATTCTACATTAAATTGAATCTCTTTAACCTGTTTGAACTATAAAAACATAAGAAGCCTCAAAAACTATTCTGACAAATCTTCAATCTGATTGAATTAGTTTAGGGAATGATTTTCCTTTTTAATACCGTAGAGAAATTTTGATTTCCATAATATCTTTAATAATTAGTTTAGAAATTGTATGGAAATTAAAATTCGTTTTAAATCAAACGCTTTGCCTTATCAGTTTTCTCCCATACATTGCTTTATAAAGTTGCTTTTCCTATCATTTTCAATTAAAGGACATTTCATTATCTATGCATGATTAAAACATTGAAAAAAATGAAACTATTTATTAAAACAGTAAATCCAACAGGTGCTACACACAGTGCCTCAGTTATCTTATTGCATGGTTCTGGAGATAATGGAAGAAATTTCAATGAATGGATAAATGATATGTTGGGACATAAGATGGAATATCCCCATATAAAATTATTGTATCCTACAGCACCTGCCCAACCATATACACCTTTGGATGGTAGCATGTCAAATGTTTGGTTTGATCGTCAAGCGATTTCTATTAAAGCGCCCGAAGTCCGCAGTAGCCTGGAACAAATATATATGCCTATTAAAGAAATTCTTAATGAGGAATTATCGGCTGGAATTTCTGCAGATCGTATTATAATTGGTGGCTTTTCAATGGGTGGCGCTTTAGCTCTGCATACCGGTTATCATTTAAATAATAAACTTGGGGGGATATTCGCTTGCTCCTCCTTTCTAAATCATGGTTCTATCGTCTATGATAGCCTAGAAAAGACTAAAGCTACAATAAATCATAAATTGCCTGAATTACTAATGTTTCATGGTGACAGTGATACTTTGGTACCGCTTGAATGGGGTAAAGAAACTTTCGACAAGCTCTCAACATTTGGTATAAATGGAAATTTTGTAACATTAAAAGGTACTGAGCATGAGATAACAGAAAGTTCCATTTCAAATATACAAAATTGGATTGAAAAGAAATTGCCACTCTTAGACAGTGATCATTGAGAAAATGCTACAAAATAATGTGACCAGTGGTTCGCCATTTTTATTACTTTAATAAATGCTCTTTATTTGAAATGTATATTCGTGTTTATTTTCATTGACCTCTTTTTGAAATATTTGAGAAATATACGAATATCTTGCATATCAGTTGTTTACTTTAAAAACTATTGCAATGGCGAAAAATAATCATAATTTGGTAAATACATGCTACATGTTGCAGTACCACAAAGACATATTTTTCTATTACTACTTGCAGAATTAAATTTTGCTGTTGTTAAAGATGCTGCATTCAATACACCCTCATTATAATGAAATGTAAGCTCCTCACCAGCTCTTATAAATTTTTTGGCAAATATTGGTAATTCACCGATTTTTGGTATGGGATTGTCTAAACGAACACTAATTGTTTGACAATTTGGTTCACAACTATGATTTATGTAACGTCCTATGTTACCTTTACGACTAGGATCTACTATTGTGATAATACTTTGATTACTTGCTTGATGACTATTTAATTCATTCAATCTTAATACATAATTCATATTGCCTTCCAGTTCATTGATTTGTTGGCGCCTTTTTGCTTCATATACTGTCAATAATTCGCCAGCATATTCACAGATAAATGCACCTTGTGGTATATTATATGTTGTAATCAAACCTTTGGATTTGAACCTTTGCGATTGTATAATTCTCAAAAATTTTCTTGGTCCATACTGCACTAAACGATTACAGCATTTCTGTGGGTGACAGGAGCACAATACGTTGCATTCAAACATTAAATCTTTAATTCTTTGTGGATTTAATATAAGCTCCTTCGTGCTAATATCTTTAACATAATTGCCACCATGTTTGCAATTGGAGCAATCGCCTTGTTCATTATTACAGTCACATTGATTTAATAAAATTGAATTGAAACTGGACTTAAGCTCATCATACTCTAAATCATCAGTTGAATTGCCATCGTAAAGTACATTTTCTAGGATATATTCAATGTGCTTATCAACATGATCGTAATCATCTCTTAATTCCATTAAACTACGCAGAAAAATTGTTTATTAAAAAAAAATATAGCACAAGCAATGGCAAATAGAGCAAGCAAAGTAAGAGGAAGTTGTCATCATTTAAAGACATTCCATTTCAGTATATGACTTTGTATTTCGCATTATAAAAAAGGAAGATAATTAGATTTATATCATTTATATATTTTTTTTACTTATTTTTATTATATATTTCATTCACTATTTTTCTTATAGAAATTTTTATCCATATTGTATTACTTAAATCACATTACAGACATATGGTAGTTTTGTATGTTAACGGTATGTAGAAGGTGTCGAACAGAGTTGTTTTGATTTCTTGTAATGTGGCAGCACTTTAAAGAAATTACTTTTCTTCACATTTTTGTTGTTATTTCGTATTTAGTTAATTAGTTTGTTAATTGAATTAAGTTATTGTTTAAGCTATAATTATATATGTTATTATATTTTATATAAATATTGACTGTCATTAATATTAACGAAAATTATAAATTTTACCAAAAGTAAAGTAAGTACAATAACAAAAAAACGAAAGAAAGTAACAACAATAAAAAAATTAAATAAGAGCTGGCATAGTAATTTACACTAACTCTGCTAAAAGTACATGAAACTCGAACATTTCTTGTTTTTGTTGTTGTTACGTTTATTCTTATTGTTATCAATTATTTTAAATTGATTAGGGTCAAATTAATTTTTTTTAATTTTTTGTGAGAGTACAAAATCAAATTTGCTACGGCAGAAATGCAAAAAGAAATATCAATAAAATTACGAAACTTTTTAAAGTTTTAATAATAATATATTAATGGAAATTCTAATGATGCAGAAGTGAATAATGATGTATTAAGAATAACAGAACAACTGTAAAATAGTTAAATCGGCTGTTATGTTGTGTTTACAGTATGTAAATTGAAATTTATTTACATACATCGATGATTATATTGCATATCGCGTTTCCTCGTTTCCTCACACACTCTCTCTCTCTCTTTCTTGCTGTTTCATTAAAATAAAATAAATAAAAATTTCACTTTTAAATTGTTGAGTTTTATTAAATGTGGAAAAGTATTAAGTCACACATAATAAGTACTACAACAACAATGTAATGTAAGATTATATTGTACGTTGCACATGGGAAAAATAATTGCGTTTGAGTGTATAACGGCTTGTTTTGTTTTTCTTTTTTTTTTGATTTTTTGCTTAAATAAGAATTGTATTACAAATTTCAATATTGCGTTTATTGTGGAAAGTCAGGCAAGAGAGCAATCAAAATGAAAGAAAAAATAAAAATAAAAATAAAATAAAAACGTACAAATAATACCGCTCAAGTTGTAATATAATATTATCTTCAATAACATCTCATAATAATTACATAAAAAAAAGAAGAAAAGAAAATTGATAATAAAGCACAGTAATAATAATAATAACAATAACAATAACACAATAATAATAATAAGAATGAATGACTTGCAGGAGTCAGTCTTATTGTTTTAAATGGAATTTATAAGTCATTATAAAGATAAACGGCGTTGTGTTTTATTTTAATTTGTATGGTTCGTTTTGCGTTGTTCAGTTGTTTTTGTTTTTTTCTTATATTAGATTTTTGTTTAGTCTATACAAAAGTATGTAAAATATTTCATAAATGTATAACCCTTGTAACAATATAAAAATATTGGTCAATATATTTCGGGACATTTTTTTTTTCGAAACAAAACCAAAAAATATTAAAAGAGAAACCTAAAATTATGAAATCATTTTTGATCGATGGATTGATTTATAAAAATCATTGATTCATATCTCTTCTGCATTTTCAAACCATTTGAAATGTTTTTGAATGAAATGAAATTTTTTTAAATAATATAGAAGCGGTTATGAATAGTGCGGCATCGAAAATAAATTGCCAGCCCTGTCAAAGTGTCTGCATAACGGAAGCTGATGAACTAAATGGCAAAGATGATGACATGACATTTTGCGTATCGAATTATGCCAAAGAAACCCTCAAAATGATGTTCATGATGCGCTCACACAATATGCTGACAGACGTTATACTAGAAGTGAAACAAGAATTATTTCCTGCTCATAAAGTTATTCTATCAGCTGCATCGCCATACTTTAAAGCAATGTTTACCGGTGGACTTAAGGAAACGGAAATGTCGCGCGTACAATTGCAGGGGGTTTGTAAATATATAAGAAATTTGATTTGGCAAGGAAAAGTAAAGATCACATATCCAGTTGTAATCATTTCTGTGCTTTTTTTTAAATTGATAATTCTGCCGTCAGGTATGTCCAACTGCTATGGGCCGAATAATATATTTCATGTATACTGGTCATATACGCGTTACCGAGGTTACAGTTTGCCAATTATTACCTGCCGCTACCATGTTTCAAGTGCCTAATGTAATAGAAGCTTGTTGTGCATTTTTGGAACGACAACTCGATCCCACAAATGCAATTGGAATTGCTAATTTTGCCGAACAGCATGGTTGTACTGAATTACAAAATAAAGCTAACCAATTTATTGAACGCCATTTTACTCAGGTATGCCAAGAGGAAGAATTTTTACAATTGTCTGCCTATCAATTAATTGCTTTGATAAGACGCGATGAGTTGAATGTACAAGGCGAACGTGAAGTGTACGATGCTGTACTTAAATGGGTGAAATATGATGAAGAGAATCGTTATCCAAAAATGGAGCATATTTTGTGTTCGGTACGTTGTCAATTATTGACTCCAACATTCCTACGTGAACAAATGAAAAATTGTGATGTCTTACGTAAAGTGCCTGCCTGTCGAGAATATTTAGCAAAAATATTTAAAGATTTAACATTGCACAAGAGACCGATTGTAAACGAACGTAACCCGAATACCACTCGTATGATATTCGTTGCCGGTGGATTTTTTCATCAATCGTTAGATATATTAGAAGCATACAATGTAGATGATAAAACGTGGACAACTTTGCCTAATTTACGTATACCAAGATCGGGTTTGGGTGCTGCATTCCTTAAGGGTGTATTCTATGCAGTAGGTGGCCGTAATAATTCTCTAAATGCTACATACGATTCTGATTGGGTGGATCGTTATAATGCCTTAACTGAACAGTGGCGCCCGTGTGCACCAATGTCAGTGCCACGTCATCGTGTTGGTGTAGCTGTAATGGATGAATTACTATATGCAGTGGGTGGATCAGCCGGCTCAGAGTATCACAACTCTGTCGAATATTATGATCCGGAAATTGATCGTTGGTTTGCAGTGCAATCCATGCACGCCAAACGCTTGGGCGTAGGCGTTGTTGTAGTGAATCGTTTATTGTATGCTATTGGTGGTTTTGATGGCAGTGAACGTTTAGCTTCAGTAGAATGCTATCACCCAGAAAATAATGAATGGAATTTTTTGCCGCCATTATCATTGGGCCGAAGTGGTGCTGGTGTAGCTGCTATTCATCAATATATTTATGTGGTTGGTGGTTTTGATGGTACACGACAGCTTTCATCAGTAGAAAGATATGATACTGAAAATCAGACATGGGACCAGGTTGCATCAATTAAGATTGCACGCAGTGCTTTATCATTGACAACCTTGGACGGTAAATTATATGCAATAGGAGGCTTCGATGGTACTAATTTTCTATGCATTGTTGAAGTGTATGATCCGAAAACTAATCTATGGACAGAGGGTAACCCACTAAATTCTGGCAGATCTGGTCATGCCTCAGCTGTTATATATCAGCCATCATGTGTACATGATTTTATGGATTGCTTAGACAAAACGCTTCCATCTCAAAGTGATAATATGGGCAATCCATCTACAGATGGTAAACCAAATGGTTCGACACAACAGCAAGGTAGTAATAATAATAAATGTAGCAGTAATGGAGTAGGAACATATGGCAGCAGTAATAATTATTATAGAAAATTTTACACTTCTTGCAACAGTGACACTTGTACAAGTTGTCAAGGGAATATGATAAGTAAAGAACCTAAAAAAATGCTGTCACCATTATTTAGACGTAAGAAAAAATGCTTCTGGAAGAAAATATTACAAAAACCTCATACAGCATACAGAGAACTGCCAAAAAATACTAAATCTGAAGAAATTATTTTTAATTCAAAAACCAAATCGAATTCATTAAATATGGAAGAAAAAGAGGTCAAGAGATGTAAATGCTTTATAAAGATTGCAAAAATGCACACTATGAAATTTGTGGCAAGTAGATTGTTTAATAATTCAAAACGATTGAACAAGTCATGACAAGATAAACTAAAGCTTAAATTATGAATGCCATGATACTGAATTGACCCCTTTAAAGCTCTAAGCCATATTCTTAATTATTAAAGGTATAACATTCTTCTCGAATAATTTCCGAGCGAATTTTACACATAAAATTGTAATTATCAAATATTTCGGCAGCCAGATAAATTCAACTGCATTAAATTGATTCAGCACTTTTCCCAAATATATTAAGTGTTACAATCGAATGGAAGCTGAAAAATGATGATGGAGTACGGAAAAGCTAAATGATCGATTTAGAGATGTTGAGATGTACTGAGAGAATGGCAGAGTTGTAGTTGTATTGGCTTAGAAAATTTGGGTTTAACAATTCTGATAGAAAGCATATACTGGATAACCAGTTAAAGCTAAAGAAAGCACAATAAAGGTATTAACTGAGATAAACAAACGAATAACAATTCACCTAACTTACCGCCATCCACAGTTTATGATGCTATATTTATAGAACGTTAGGAGCATTTGATTTTCGTACAAGTAATGAAATATGCCAACGAATATCCTCCACAAAAGCAAAATAATAACAAGCACGAAATTGTAAAACACTACAAATATTTTTCAATGTAAATATCGTAAAATTGTGTAAAGTTTTAACTTTATTCATTTACATTTTTTTGTACATACATAAAGTAATAAGTTTTATATATGTAGATTTAAAGAAATCGCACCAAATGAAATTAAATAAAAACGAATTATTAAGGCATTATAATTTTCTTTGTTTACGTGGACGCGGTGGGTTCCATGATACTGGGGTAGTATCTGTAATCGACACGATATTTAAACCGCTCATTTGGAGACCCTTTATAGAAGACATTCTTCCTGGTCCTAAGCCTCGTATTTTGACCCGTATCGTTTTCCAACCCAATTCAAGAGCTTTACCGGCCAAAGTAATTGCTGTGGATTGTGCTGCTATATTGGTACCTTTACGAGTATTCTTAAAGCCTTCTATGCCACACGATCGTATTAAACGTGGTACACCTTAAAAGAACAGCTTAACATTTACATAAATGCATTCTATTGCACAAAATGGCAAAAGACAGAAATAACTTAATAAACATCTTTTAATAAAATAAGTACCTTTATAGTCTGTAAATGATATGATTGTATTATTTGGTGATACTCGAATATTACAAATTGGCAATTCATTAAACGGTACACCATTAAATAATTGCGTTGGTGTATTCACATTGGGAAAATATTTCTCTTTGCCAGCCAATAATGTGTCAATATCTACAGATTTTTCACCAGGGGTACCTTCATCTTTAGCTGGCAATGATGCTAACATTTCTTTACGATCTTCTACTTTCCACCATGTTGAACTTGTATGAAATTTACAAATATTTTGTACAAACATATTAGATTTTATTTGTTGCACACATCTGATTAATCTATTTGTAAACATTTTCTTTACAAACTGAAATAGGCAAATTAAACATTTAATAAATAGCAGCGATCATCAATTAAAAAGTATCAATAAATATTTCTTTTTTGTTTACACTTTAAATGTATTTCTGTTTTTTTTTGTTCTTGTACTCACACTATTTATTATTCTTATCAATAAATAATTTGTGAATTCACTGGAACTCACTCTAAACCACTTAATTTTGTATAAAAGTTAAATACACAAAGATAAGTAACTAAAACAGAAATGTTTACATTTCTGTACATTCCTGCCTTTTTCTGTAGCTCATTAACATTAACATTACATTTCTAACAGCTCTGTATTAATTGCAAAAATTGCCCTGTATAATTTGTAATATTCTTAGTTATTTTTGCATACGTTTAGAACAGTTGATTGTACAGTGAGTACAGGCATTACATTTTAATACATTTAATATTTAATAAAGTCCAAGGCCACTATTAGAAATTTTTTCTTTTTTAATAATAATCATAATGGGTAATAAATCATCATTACTATTGCGTCCAGAAGAAATTGCACAGATACAGGAAGAAACAGGTTGTAAGTATGAAGTGAAAACAAATCAAAAAGAAAGAAAATCAATGAATATAAATGAAAATCACAACTAAATAATTAACATAAAATTTAGATTATGGGCTGTATAAATACAGTACATTAAAATAATGTTATCTACTTAAGTAAATTTCTAAAATATTTAATTGTGGTAGTGATAACACTAATAAAGATATTTATACATATGTGCATAAATTGGATGTGTGTGTGTTTACATTTATAATGAAATGTATATTAATGTAAAAATTAATAGATAAATCATCAAAACTATTAATGTTATTAGTGTTATACAAAAATCTATAAACAGTTGTAATGGACTTGTAGATTTTCTGTAAACTGTACAAATGTGTAAAAATGTGTAAATAAATGTTTAAGTAAGAAGTAAATGTTAAAGTAAGTTGAGTTACGCAAGTTATAAATGATTAATTGATAAAGTTATCGTTTACTAAGAGATATTTTATTGTTATTATGGTTGGTTGATGTCATCTTTTTTATTATATCGATTGCATTATTATTTAATGGCAACTTTTGCCCATATTAATTTGCAAATTAATAATAATTTTTTTTTACATTTTTGTTATTCTTTATTTATTTATTTTTGTTTTGCTTTAACTGGGCTTTATTTTGTAGTTACACCCAATCAAATAGAGCGTTTATATTCACGTTTTACCTCTTTGGATCGTGGCGATTGTGGCACATTATCCCGTGATGATTTTCTACGTATACCAGAATTAGCAATTAATCCTCTATGCGAACGTATTGTTCATGCATTCTTTGAAGAAAGTACCGATGAACGGGTCAATTTTAGACAATTTATGAAAGTTTTGGCACATTTTCGTCCAATTAATAATAAAAAAGAGAATAAATTGAATAGTCGTGAAGATAAGTTGAAATTTGCATTTAAAATGTACGATTTAGATGACGATGGCGTGATTAGTCGTGATGAACTTTTAAGTATATTACATATGATGGTTGGTGCAAATATTAGTCAAGATCAATTAATTAGTATAGCTGAACGTACCATATTAGAGGCTGATCTATGTTGTCAAGGTAAAATATCATTTGAGGATTTCTGTAAGGCGCTAGAAAGAACTGATGTTGAACAGAAAATGTCAATACGTTTTTTAAATTGATTTTTATTAAATCCATATAAGTATTATATTGGATAGTGTTATATTATTCTATTGTTTAATTTATTATTATAATTTATATAATATCAAATTATGTTGCACACTAACACATTTCATATACATGTACAACTAGATAACTTGTAAGTTTAAAAAATTGCATTGTTACTAAGTTTTAATATGTAGCAAAATAGTTAATTAGATTATACACATTTGTTACATTTTTTATATTACAACTAAGTTTTTTTTTTCTTTTTTTTTGATTTGGTATATTAGTCGTGTGCTTGTTTATTGAAAGCACGCTAAATTAAATTCCATAAATTAGAAGAATGCGTGATATTGGACGCGCAGAACTATATAAATTAATTTTAATAATTATTGCCGTATTTTACCTGTGTTTTGCTCGTTCGTTTTACTCGTTTTTTCATTGGTGTCGAGAAAAATTGATGCATACAATAATACAAATAAGATTTTTTGTATATAATTGTATAGAAAATTAGTTTGTAAGCTCAAAAATATTAAGAAAATTATGTAAATAGAAAATTATTATATTATAATAAATCAATAAATAAAAATTGTGTATTTAATGCAAATACAAATTACTAATTTTTTGTTTATGTTTGCCTTCTTATCATAATTTTTTTTTTATTATTAAAAATGAGAAAAATCAATTAATGTAAGTTAAGACTAAGCCAAAATAAAAAGCAATTTTAATATAAATTTAAAGGAAGTATTAAATGAGATAAATTTTTTTTAAAAATCTTTTCTCATTATCATTCTTGTAACTCTCAATTGGAGTAAATTTAATTATGGTAAATAACAAAAAATACCAATTATTTACAAATAATACTAAAAGAGTGTAAAAAAGCTTTAATATTTTAAGCTTCAATTTTTGTATGCATAAAATTTTAGTAAAAGTTTCTTTTTTGATTACAAATCGATCAAAGGTTGCAATTTTCAATTAGAAAGTTTTCAGTTAAAAAGCAAAGAAAAACAGTAAAGTGGAAGTGAAATATTCAGGAAGCGCTGATCATTTTATTTAAAATTCTTAAAGATCTTGCAAAATTATCAAGAATGATAATAAAATATTGCATTTGTTTATGGTTCTTCATACCATTTGGCTCAATAAATTTTGGTATGTTAATATTACACACACACACATACGTATATATATATATATATATATATATATATATATATATATATATATATATATATAGGGAATTTAATTTGTAACGTTATGAAATTTTCAGTTAATACTTGTGATTTACTAAAAACGAAATATGGCTTTGTCTGCCGTTGTACAGCCGATTATTGTGATTATCTGAGTAATCCGAAAATTGAAAATAACAACACGATCGCTATTATATCATCCAATATGGTACATAATGGAAAGAAATCAAATAAAAATGGAGAGAGAGAGAGAGAGAGAGAGAGATAATTTCATTAATATAATTTAATTCGTTACATATTTACCTCTTACCGCTGGAATTCAAAACATATTTAAACTAACGATGATAATAAGTAACTTAGAATTAGTATCTGTTTGTCTGTCCCTATGATTGGCTGCTGCTCAAGTCGTCTAGTCAAAATTTTTGAATGACATTTTAACAAAATTTTTTCATATTCTTTAAATTAAAAAATGTTACGTGACAAGACTTTATAGTTTGTTCATTTTTCATTTTTCATTTTCAATTGGCATAAAAAACATTTCATATTCTTGCCTTTTTAATTATTGCAGAGAACGTGGTATAGCACTAATTATAAAGTTATTAATTTAACTTAAATTTATCATTATAAATTTATTAATTTCTTTTTGTTTCATTTGTATTTTATTTGAGAAAGAAAGGTTTACGATTTAATGTAAGTAATGGCTACTTCATCAATGACGAAACTAATCAGAATTTTTTAAAAAGTCTATCAATTTTGTTGAATGATTCAGGATCTTCGATGCAATTATTTTATACAAATGCCACTAAATGTATGTAAAATATGCTGGTCATTTCCTAAATATAAATTCATTAAGATTTTCTATGTTTGTTTTACAGTTTTTCAAAAAGATTTCAATAAATCTTCATTTAACGGTATTAGAATTAATAGATTTGTAGAGTATCAAAAAGTTGTTGGTTTTGGTGGTGCTTTAACTGGCAGTGTATCACATATATTACAAAATTTAGATATAAAACTACAAAATCACATTTACAGGTTAGTTACAAATGATAAATTTGTTATAATTTTTTTTAAATGTAATGCAGCCTGGACGGAAGGGTGAGTTAAAACGCTTCATATAATTTTCACAATTTTTTTTTTAAATAATATCATCTTTTACAAAAAAAAAAAAAAAAAAAAAGAAAAGAAAACAATTTCCCATATAAATTAATTACAATTTAAAATTTTCTTATCAAAAATTAAGTAAACTAAAAAAATTGCTTAAATTAATTATTGAATAAATTATCGAAGTAAAGTAGCGAGAAACTTTTTAACTCTCATTTTTGCATTCATTTATTTAACTAGAAAATTTTGTAAATGTCTAATTAATTAAAATTAATTTATTCTCATGATAATACTAAATATAAAAAATTTCTTAATAAAAAAGGAGCAAAAGTTGAAATTTTCAAAATGTGGTTACGACTTGAAAATCGTTTGCAAATTAATTTTAGTTTTATAGATGCTTCGCTTATTAAGACTTTTTACAATTCATTGCATTCATTTATAATTTATATTATCACTAAAATAAAAAGTCCAAAATAATCTATACAAAGTCAACGTCTAATTATACCTTTCTTTTTGTCGATTTTGCTTATACTTTTTTTGTAAAAGAGATTATAAGAATTACGCTATAAAGAAATTAATATTATGATTAAATGATGTCACACTTTTAAAAATAATTTAACAATTTTTACATTTATTTTTAAATATGAATTCTGTAAAAGCAAGACACCTTGAAAATATAGGCCATTTAATACATAATTTTCATCATTTAAGTGATTATTTGTTGAAAATTAGTTTTTTAAAACTTTGGCCTGATTGCAACTTTCTTTACACTAATTCTTTAATCTAATACTCATAGAAAAAACTAAGTACCTTAAGAAGACTTAGTAATGTTTTGAAATAATACGAATCGCTGCGACCAAGCTTGTAATAAATAAAAAAATGAAAAAAGCCCTTTCTCAATAGTAATCTCAAAATGCCTTGAACTTGACATGAACTTGACATGAACTTGACATGGAAAATATTTTTACATTTACTACATTTAGATCATACTTTCATCCGGAAGGCATTCATTACAACATTTTACGTTTAACGATTGGCGGTTGCGATTTCGATTTAACACCCTGGAGTTATAACGAATTTCCCATAAATGATAAAGCATTGACAAATTTCACCAAATTGGATCGAAGAGATTTAATAAAAATCGAGCAAATACAAAGGATAAAATATGTGGCAAATTCAGATGATATAAAAATTATGGCAGCTGCATGGAGTCCACCACCATGGATGAAATCTAATAATGATTGGACGGGCTATAGTTATTTAAAAAAAGAATATTATCAAACATGGGCCGATTATCATTTAAGGTACATAATATATCACATAATTCTTGTCATATTCAATAAGCATGATTTCTGTTTCACTTTTCATTTCATTCAAATGTATATTTCGATATCTAAAAAAAAAGAAAAAGAACACAAAAAATAACAGTATGCAAAAAATAAAATGTAAAACAGCTAATTTGTAATGATTAGATTTAAATCTTGCGCGGTCTTTTGCAACCGCATTTTTGCATGATTTTTTTTTTTTTTGGCTTTTTCTAATTTCTTTGTTTTGATTTGTTTCTTTGGTGGCATTTTTTTGTTTTTTTGTTACATGATTTTTACGTAGATTTCTTGAATTAATGAATGCTAAAAATATGACGATTTGGGCAATATCCACTGGCAATGAGCCATTAAACGGAATCATTGGTTGGTTTTTTGTACGATTTATGAGTTTGGGCTGGACACCGAATGATCAAGTATTTTTTACTCTACCAACATCAATATACAAAAATATTATATTTGAAAATTATTTATATCTTATAGGCAATTTATTTAGATGAATATCTAGGACCGACCATAAGAAAGAATTCACTATTTAAAAATGTGCTAATTTTTAGCAATGATGATCAACGTTACACATATCCGGTTTGGTTTCAAAAGGTAATTATAATAACAAGAAAAAAAAAGAAAAACTAAAACCAAAAAAGCGAAGAAAAAGATTTTATTTTGCGATATTATCTCCCGAAAGACCCATTTTTGTTTCGCTTTATTTAATGTTCCAGATGAATGCCACACGATCTACTTCTTTAAATTATTTAGATGGTTTAGGTGTCCATTGGTATTGGGATAATGTATTTTCTCCCGAACTAATAGATATAACTCAAGAAATGCTACCCGATACATTATTATTATTAAATACCGAAGCTTGTGTGGGTGATAAACCATGGGAAACGCATGGACCCCTATTGGGTTCATGGCAACGTGCTGAACAATATGCAAAATCTTTATTACAAGATTTTCAACATAATTTTAATGGTTGGATCGATTGGAATTTAATCTTAAATGAATATGGTGGACCAAATTACGCGAAAAATTATGTTGACTCACCTATTATAGTGAATACTTTAAGTAAATATTAATTCTTCTGCCTGGGCAACACAATTTATTCCCCAATAGTTAATACATTGTTAAGCAATTTTTTCAATTTTAGATAACAAAGAATTTTATAAGCAACCAATGTTTTATGTAATGGGCCATTTCTCCAAATTCATTTCAACCGACTTTGTACGTATTCAATGTAAAGTATCAATGTCTAATGGGAATATTTATGCGGTCGCTTTTAAATCGCCACACGATACTGTAACAATAATTATATTTAATAGGTAAATGAGATAACATTTCACAAAATAATTGAAATGCTTGATAAATTATGGCCATGGCTTAATTAATATTATTATGTAAATGGCATTCCCTAATAATAGTCAATTAATTGATGAAATTTTTGCAAATATAAATACTGGCCGTAGTCATTATCATAGTCCTAGTCATCACTTGGGGTACAGATATTTGTAACACCCAAAAGGAGTTGAAATAGATTTGAATAACTCAGAATCACTTTCTGTTTTGACTTAAGCTTGTCTGTTCATTCGTTCCTCTGTCTATCTATGTGCAAACTACAGATCACAATTTTTGAGATATTTCAGTAAAATTTGGTACGTGAATCTATTTTGGTCCAGACATGTAACGATGGTTAATATCAGACTATTTTACAACAACTCCGTTACGGAAAAAAGTTTGAAGTAGAGTTTAACGTATAATGGTCTTTAATTTGATCTAGATTGGTATATTTTTACTACCACTTCCCATATAACGGTGTTTGCGAAAGAAGTCGTTATATGGACAAAAAATTCAATTTTGAAGTTAATTTAGCGAAACATAAGAAATGTATGTATCAACTTTGATCCAGATAGACCGAGTTTTTAAATCTCTCTTCATGTAACGAATTTTTTTAATAATTTAATTATATTTTGTATAATATTTTGGCATAGAATTCTCTTATTTAACTTTAATCGCATTAAGCGATGAGATGAGAGCCAAGTCTGCCATAAAAGAAACTTTTGCCAAACCAAAGGCTTTTTCTTTAATACTTAATACTATAAAAAATTGTTAGAAAAATTTAACTTTTAATTAGAAGCGATCATTAAGTCTTGATTCTATTTTTCAAAAATTATATAAGTAATTTTGTTATTTAACTAAATGATCTATTTTACCATTTATATATGTGAATAACTCAAAATTCCAAATAATTATTGAAAGACTTTTATAAAAAATAATATTTTTTTGTTTCTAGTGCTTCCATGTCTCAGCAAATAATTTTAGAAGACAGTGTACGTGGCATATTTCAGTTCGATATACCGGCTCGATCGATTCATACTTTATTATATAATTAGAACACAAATGAAGGGCCAATGATTGAAATGAATTGAAATGGTGGAAGATGAAATGAAAAATCTTTATTCAAGTAGAACTATGGAAGCGATAATATCAACTTTTTCTTAGTTATTTACAAAAAAAAAAAAAAATAGTACTGTACATTTATAATAAGTACATACTTTAATATTTATAAAATGATCATGCAATATTTATTGAGCTATTTTCTTATTTATTTTATTATTTAAACCGCATCATCTTGTCGTTATACTTGAATGCTGAATGCTTGTCACTTTAGCTTAAAGCCTTCTGCTCGTTATGGTTAAATAATAAAGAAGCATCTTCATCATCATTATCATCATCTTTTTATTATTGCTTACATTTGTGATTGCCTTCTGATTTGAAACATGTGTAACAGAATGTTCAATAAATATGGGAAACGTCACGTCACAGTTTTCTTTATTGATATTCTTATATTCATAAGTATTATTGTATTCTGCAAACTTATTTAAGCAACCTGACACTTTATATTCATATTTACCATACCAAAGTTTGGAGATATATTAACTAAGTCAAAGTCTTTGTAACATCTTAAAGCAAACATCAAAAACTCATAATGTATATTTAGCCTAATTTACCATCTGAAATTAAGCTAGTTGCGTCCGTACGCTTCAACATTTATTAATTTTGAATATTTTTCTATTGAAAAATATTGGATAGTTTTTATACACAGGAAGGGACACGCCCATTATTCAATTTTTAATTGAATAAAAATATTGCACTTAATCGTACTTGTTTTCATCGTTAGTCATAAATTAGAAGAAAATAAGTGTATCAAAATTTCCTTTTGCCCGGGAATTTAAATCTATATAAAATTAATGGACTTTGGCCATTCGTAAGCGAAATTTTTATGATTTCTTCTATTTTTCTTTCTAAATTGCTTTTTTATTTTGCTTGTGAATTATTGTAAATTGGTCATGCCAATCAAATGTATAATCATGGCTGATTTATAAGTATTTAAAATTTGGCCCTTACCAAATACAATTTCCTTAATAATTTTTTTCTTGTTTTTTGTGTTATTAGCATTTTATGATTATTTTCATTAATATTTATATTATTGTAAAATTGCGCTGATGCCGCTGTAAATGTTAAATTTCAGAACATTCAACTGAAATAATCAGTTAGGAAATTGTATATATATATATGTGTGTGTATGCATATTTAATGTATGTAATATGTAGAAAACATTGACTGAAGACGAATAAATTGTTTACATTGAATGCATTGAATTTTTGAAAGGAACTTGTGCTATGTTGAATGCTCGACTACAACTACAACATTAAATGTGATGTTCAAATGTTGTTACGCAAAATTAAAATATTTATATAAATTTCTCGACCCAAAGAAATATACAGATAAACAGAGAGAAAGAGAATGTGACTTATATTACATTAATGTATTACAGAACCATGAACACATAGAGAAGTTTTTTTTTTAATTTTCTTCTTGTACGGATGACAATATTTTTCCAATAAAATTTTGAATACTTGAATGTATGTTTGTAAGTATAAGTGTTATATTTATCCATTATTTATATAATTGAATAAATGTAAATTTTCATTTTAGTGATGTTTTTTTCTTTTTTGCTTTTTTGAAAAAAATTCGTTGAAAATTTATGTTTTTTATGGATTCGTGTTGCCTCAAATTTAATGCCATATTATAAGGCTCGGATTACTTTCTCTGACAGTAGAACATTTAATGAAATTTTGTTTTTTTTGTTTTTCAAATTTGAAGTTGAAATATACATCTAAAAGATCTACATTTAGAAAATTTGAAAATTCCAAATACATATTAATATGATGATGAGACATATTTGGAAATTTATATTTGATTAAAGATGAAATTTTGATTCAGTTTATCTTTACAATCACATAAACTTGGCTTTTTAATTTTATGAATTAAAAATTGTGAAAAATTATAAAAAAATTGAGCTTAATTAGAAGTTTTATGTACTTTTTTTGTTTGTTTTGTTTTGTTGCAAAGTTTTTTTATTTTAATTTTTCCTTTTAAATTACAATTTTCTACATTTACTCTTTGAACATATTTATTATATTAGGTCATGTATTTAGTAATTGGTCTCGACCAATTGCATCATTTTGATTGACTTTTATTCTAAATGTTTTGTTATAGTTTTTCATGTATTATCTAAAACGATTCATTCCACAGATATTCAAATATAAAAAACTTCAAAGAAGCCGAAGTAGAAGAAGACATGATCTAATAATGCATATCACATGATTAGGTTGGTAACTAAATGTTTGCGGTACTTTATCAGTAGATGGCATGGGCGCATTCTTATTTTTTCTTTTTGGGATACTATTTTCACATTTTTTCTACTTTTTGTTTGATAAAAAATATTTTATGGATCCGTTGTATAATTTCAATTTTAATTCATTTGTGATATTTAGGGCCTATAGGCCCATGGACCTATTTTATACATATTTTATTATATTTTGTTTAGGATGTTAAGCAACATGGATCTGCAATTATATGCCTAATATGAGAATTAAGCATTAAATTGAAAGCACTACTGAAATTGATTCTTCAAATTTCATTCTGATCTAACCTAATAATTTTATCTGGACATTAAAGTCATTATCAATCCCAACACATGAAATTCAAGAAGCTGAAAGCATTATACAAATATGTCTAATTTTTCATGTTCTTTTTTTTGAAAACTCCAATTATTTAGTTGCCAATCTAATATATTGTTATGGTGGTGTAGCTTCGCTAATGAGATCATATTAATTTTAAATACGGTCTGCCATGTTATGTTAAAGAAAGAAAAAAAAGGGGGATTAGGTGTCGTTGTTTACGTTATACAGTTTATGCGATGTCAAATTTATTTCTTAAATGAAAATTTTCTTACTTCTCCTCTTCTGCATATTTTTTTTATAGTACAAAACTTTAATATACACCAAAAGTATGTCAGATTAATAATAACAACAAGAACAACTACATACGTTATAATAGGTTAGCAGCGACTATTAAATACTCTACATTACATTTATATAAATTAATAGCAAGAATTGCTGCTTTTTGTGCAAAAAAGAAAACCAATTGCAAAATGAATTGTTATATGGAGCTTGGTCGTAGTGTCAAGCGTTTTTGGGTTAAATCACGCCTACATACCAGATTTCATTCAAATCGCTGTAAAATTGATAACAAACTTACATGGACAAACAACAGACAGACGGAGAGACAGTCTTAAATCGAATCGGGAAGTGATACTGAGTCGAGCGGCACAACAAAAGGCGGGCCTCTTTCTAGTCTTTTTGGGCATTACATGCATCCGTCCGAACTTCTAGTATCCTGTATCACAACTTTTGTACGGTTGTAATGACATTCATAAGGCCACATAAAATATACCTAAAAACGTAAACCTAGGCAATTTTGATAATATTATGTTTGGTCATATCATGTAATTAATAAAATTATTACGGGTTAATAGAAACTTTTATAGATATTTAAGTTTCCTTTGCAAAAATTTTATTTTTATGTTTGCTATAATTTTGAAAGCCTTTTTCAAAAACGCGTAGTTTTGTCAAACTTTAGTTCAAATATTCTTCAGCATGATTTAAAATTATTTTGCCTTTCTAGTTTGCTAAATGTTCAGATGATGTCTTTCCATAATACCTTTCAATTTCGACTACGTTGAAATTTGTAGTTTATACTTTTTATGACCAATCCATAATATGCCATGACATTAAGGACTTTAGGAAACCAAATAATTATATAAAGTACAGCTATAGATTTTTAGTAGCACATGTATTACACCAATAAATTACCGACTATTATCAAAAAATACGATTATCAGGAAACCGAGTTAATACCATTGAAATGATCAAAGCATATTTAATTTTAATAATTTGCCTTAATGAATAAAACAATTTTCATAATTTAGATAAAGAGCTTTTAAGCCTAAAAGCCTCTTTAATGCTCTTTACGCCACAAAGCACTTGAGATATAAAGTTTTGAACGATTTTACTACTTTTCTGTATCCTGTATAGAGCGTTTGCACTTAATTGAGATTGATTTTTATACTTTTATCTTTTTGCGGTTGACCTTTAAGCAAAAAATAACTTTCACTTGGCAAAAGATTTCTAAAGAATTAACTTAGAGTTATTTAGAATGATTTGAATTTGATTAACTTGTGAATTCCTCTCATTCTTCAACTTTTTAAAATTAATATTATTATTGTATTTTGTTTTTGGCGTAAAGTAACTAACAAGCGGTCACAATAAGCAAATTCATTTTACGGTTGTTTTTTTGTACTAAACGATTTCAGAATCACTTTCTGAAACGATTTAAGCATATCAGTTCGTTTGTCTATCTATCCATCTATCTGTTATCTGTCCATGCAAATTTGTTATCTGTAATTTGTACAGAACTCAATTTTGCCATAATTTTAATGAAATTTCGTATGTATGAATTTATGAATTTCGTATTCCAAAAACGGCCTAGAAAAATTTTGTTTAAGAACTGACTATTAGTATAGCCATGCTCCAATGTAGCGATCTACTTACAAAGGATTTTTAAGTAAAAAAAAAACTTACAATTTTGGGCAATTCCTTATAAAAACATGGTGTAGGTTATTTAGTAGTCGTCCCCGACCAACTATAACATATATGCTGATTTTATTTTTTATTTATTAAAAAATAATAAATGAAACTTTGCGGCAAACATGTAACGCAGTTACAGATGTGCCTTAAGTAAATTTTCTTGTCGTTTGTATTATTTTTCCTTTACTTGCCCTTTTTTTGTGTGGGTGTTTGCTTTGCTTAAACATCCTTCCAGCCTTTATAAATATATAGTTATGTACTTATATGTTATTAGAAGTGTAATGCTGTACACTTCATTTAGGTTGTGCAATTAATATAATAAAAACATAAATATATCCTTAAACTACTTGTGCTCTCTTATTAAAAACTTCATAAAAATTTTTAAAACAATTTTCTTTGTAGTTTTTAAACAAAAGTGCTCAAATTTCTAAAGAATTTCAATGGTGATATTTGAAATTTTAATATTCTTATAATAGAAAATTCTTCTTCAGTTAAACATCATTTTATTTCATGTACTACTAAATTTTACTTATATGCTTAAGAGATTCCATAAAAATTTTAATGAACTATTGTACAATTTTTGGCCCTTTATTACTATTTTGCATATGACATAATGAACTTTACATATCATAAAAAATTTCAATCCATTAATGTCGTGTTATATTTTAATAAAATGAAACCGTTTAGAAAATTGTCAAAAGCAAAGTCCAACCACCATCCACCATCCACCATCCATATGCCATTATTTTACCATGACAGAAAGATAAAATCAAATTAATTTAGAATTTGATGCTGATGTTACAAACACAATGACAAATTGAATATAACCCCAAATTGTGGTTGATAGAAGAAAATAATATTTATATTTGTTTTTGTATTTGTATTTGTAATATATATCTTATGTTAAGTGTCGGCATGAGGGTGAACCTTAATAAGGTGATTGACACCTTCCGGATGTTAACACTTAAACACTTAGTTTGTCAACCATTTAAAAGAGCACGTCTTTTGTAAGTGTAATATCTGTTTAAGTATTAACATGAATGTTGAAAATTATATTGAATTTCAAATTGAATATGTTTTGATGGGATTTTGACATTATTATTAAGTAGCTTCATAAAAATCTTTATATTTATACTTAAATTTAAAAAAAAAAAATAACTTTTATCTATCTTTGTGTGTACTGAGCAAAGCAATTGAGTAAATATTTTAATTAAAATGTTAATGTTTATTAAACATGCACAATTATATTATTTAAATAAATATGTATATCGGTATTTATGTCAATATGTTTATATAATAATTTCTAAATCAAATCTTTTTAAATTTCCTCAACTCAATTGGCTATTAAGAGATTTCGTAAAATTAAAATGTTAAATGTTAATCTTAAAAAAAGAAATACTTAAAACTTAAAAAGTTATTAAATACATTGCCTAAATAAATGCCTAAAGCTCCCTTAGATATTTACCTTCTGCAAAAACTATCCAAAATTTGATTGAAGTAAGTTTTTAAACAAAGCATTTCTCATACTTCTTTTAGAACTTCCTTTTTAAAAAGCTGCTTATACTCTTCAGTGTTTATTATCCAGTATATAGTCCTTTTGAGCGAATATATATAAGGCCGGAAAATGTTTCAGGTAGATCTGCCTTTTATTATGCCGGATGGCTTACAATAACTGTATCTGTAGTCTGTCCATGTAAATTTTTTTTTAAATACACATCATGGAGATGTTCCATTGAAAGTAGGCATTTAAATGTTTTATGGTTCATAAACTTCCAAAAATACTTATGGTCACAAAAATCATATAATTTTTACAACTATTTTTCATATATTTTTATAACTACTCCTTCTACCTGAAAAAATTTTTATTAGAAAAAATTGGCAATTTAGGATATTTGTTGATGATGATCAGTGCACTTATTAAGTATGTCAAATTTGGTGTAATTTAATATAAATTGATCCGTTTTTTGAACACCCTTCTAAATAGAGAAATTTTTATAAAATTTAATTATTGCAATTTCTTACCCCCTTGATTTATATGACATTTCGGTAACATTTTAATCATATTAAATTGCGCAACTTATTTAAAAGTCTTCTTCGAAGAACCTTTTAGGAAATTGAATTACTCTCTGCATTAGCAAAAAAATGTGTGTAAATGTATGCAATGAGCGGAATGGATTCAATGATCTACATAAAGTACAACTTGAACTTTCTTTCAATTATGAAGTATTATTGGCTTAATCCAACTCAAATTTTTGTACCCATTCCCAGAAGGAAGTTTCAGATATATATTCTTGAGCAGCATTAAAATTCTGCTTCCAGTTCGACATGCCTCCCTATCTCTTCATCGGTTCATGTATGATTAACTTTCTCCCAGTCGCAAAAACGTAATATCGAGTTCAAAACTGTCAGGCAGATTGATATTGAAACTGGACAACATCGGTCAAAATTCAGTATTTTTTAAATAAAATTTATTAGTTTTTTGTTCATTATCTGCAAACTGCAAAAGATAAAAAGCTGTAATTTTGTACATGCTGGGAGACTATTGGCCTACAATATCATTTAAATCGGGTAGGTCTATGCTAAATTATGCAATACCAAGTTTTCACTTTCTTATGTTTACGTCCTTTTTTTAATACTTAAACTGAAAACTCAAAGAGGTTTTGGGTGATGGATATTCAAAATTTGGCCCCAGCCAAATAAAATTTTCTTTTTTTTGTTTTTCTTTTGAATAAGCGTAAAATACGAAAATTTTTTAATTGAGTGCTCAAATTTCAAATTAGTTCAAAAATAAAAATTTCAGAAACTTAATCAAGCCATTATTGTCCCAAATATGCCCAATTTTTACCCTTGTAAATCGAATGTAATTACGTTTGGAACATCAGTAGATGCTAGATTATAAATATTGAGAATTGCATTAATAAATAAATACACAAATTTCCTTCTAAAAATTATAATCTCTGCATATTTATTTTGCTTATATATATTTTTTAAGTATTATTCTTCTTTTTTCAATATCTGCTATCTATAAAATGTAAATTTTTCAAATGTTGTTCAAGGATAAATCTATCTTAATTATATTCTAATAAATTAATTTCATATGAATGTTTATTTAAAATTTTAACTATAAATTACAAAAATAAATTATCTAATGTATTTTCTTTTCTATCGATCTATCGAAAATTCTATGAAATTATATGGAAATTAAATTGTATACTTTGTATCCTTTAGATTTAATTTAATTTCATTTCTTAATTATAAGTATTAACTACATAATTTTTTATAATTACTATTTACATAATTGAAATTAGGCATAAATTTATTTAGCTATTTATATTTGATTATTTGCACATGAAAACAAGTAGTCTGAAAAATATTTTTAAGCATATTACACTTTAAAGATTCTTTTCTCAAGATCCTATAAAATTTATTGTATAAAAAGAAGAGATAATAAAAGTGAAAAAGAAAAATCATTTAAGAATCGGTTAAGTATACTTAAAGTTCACACAACTTAAAGATAAGAACACTATTTGCTTACAATAAACAAATAACAATGAAGGAACTTAAATTGTGATCAATGAAAGGCCTCAAAACTGTGCTACCAGCATTTACAATATACCAAATGTGGATCAGGTTGAAATAGCATCAAATGGAATTTTTCCACACCAACTTAATCGTGTTTTACAATCCTCCTGTCCATTTTGTCAATTTTGTCTACTCATTTTTTAATTTAAATTCAGCTTAGATTCTCCTTAGAAGAAGCTCCTTAGAAGCTCTTTGGAAGGAGGTATTTTATATATAGATGCATTTTAGAGACCATTATTGAGAATAATTATTGAAATCGATTAATTTATTTTGCTAAGCCCTTTATTTTGATATATAGATAAAATTAGTAATCTGTAAGCCTTTAGAATGCCGTAAATCTATATATAAACTTTCAAGCAAATCGATCTACCCATTTTTTTTTCAAATCTCCAACATTAAATGGCTTTACAAATGGCCTTTTAACTTTTCAAATATTGTTGGAAATTCATGCTTTTGACAGTTATTGCCTTTGCTCAAAGTTATCTAAACTATTTAGAAGTCAACTGTAATCGACTGTACCATTTACGTCTATTCAACAGAAATATCATATTATTATTTAGATATGGACTCTTATGAACTCTTATGCAATAGGAGTTATCACAAAAAAAAAAAAAACCAACAACAACAACAATGATGCTCAAATGTAGAATATCAATTGTTGCTTCAATAGCAACATTACAATCATTACGATAATTCTTATGCCATTTATATATGTAATACATTAAGATGGAAATATTTATTTATCTATATCTACATTTGTTTGTATGAATGTATAAAGAATGATATATATTAATGTAATAATATCTGCCACCCATTATGTTTCCATTCCATTATATTTAAGTACATTACATTAAGTAAGTAAGCGCTTGCGTATGCATGATCTTTATATATTTTTGTTGCTGTTCATGTTGTTGAACATTTTTGCTTAAATGTTGCATTCAATGATATATGAGAAGTGGATGTTGCTGATATTTTAATACGGGTGGCATTTGCAACATTTTTCAATGCCAAATTCTTATAGTTGCTATTAATTGTGTTGCTGCTAATCATGTAATTACATTTATTACTTGAAGACTTTTGTACATGATTGCTGCTCGTTCTGATGCTGATTCTGTTATTATTTCCATTAATGTTGCCATTGCCATTGCTGCAATCGTTGCTGCAACTACTCAAATTGGAGTTTTTATTTATATTTTGTACAATTAAATTGAGGCAATCTAAACTGGAACCATTTGGTGATAATGATGCTGATGCATCATACAAATCTGTTCTTATCCAAATAAATAGATAGTTAAAAAATTTATGTTATAATTTAGTTTTTTTAGTTTTTGATTTTTTGACAGCCTTAAAATTATCTAAATCTAAAAATCATTTTTAAAAAATCGAATTAATTCATTTAAAATAATTTCTAGAGTTTTGCAAAGGAGTTTGCTTAATAAAAAAGGTGTTAGCTTAATAAAACTTTTAAAGTTCATAAATTTTATAAAATCTTAAAAAAAATTTTTTTTTGATTATTCTGATAAAAATTAAAACTTGAAAATTCATAGAAATTTGTTAATTGTTAAATGAACAAGCGTATTATTTTTAAATTAGATTAGTTTAGCTTTTTGTAACTTTTTGTAGCTTTTTATGTTTTACTTATTGTATAAAAAAATAATTTAGATAAGAAAAAAGTTTATTTTTCATTTTACATTAATTGTCCATACCTGAATAAGAATTCTGTAAAAGAAAAAAAAGAGAGAAGAAAAAGTAATAAAACAAAAAATTTAGTTACCGTGAAATTCTGGTTTATTTTAAGTAAAATGATAAAAATTTATATTAAAAAAAAAAATTGAATTTCTGAAGGCAAATCAATTTCGATTTTCTGTGATATTATTTAAAGATTTCTGCATGTTGTATGAAATATATTTATAAAAAGGATGTTTTTATTACTTCGAAAATTAGCATTTTTTATTTAGTGGGAAAAAAGGCAACAATGTAAAAATGGAATTAAAATTTTACTCTGAAGATTTATTTTAATTACAAAAGTGTATTACAAAAATTACTAAGTGAGAATAAATTTGTAACAAGTTCAGCGATTTTTTTTTAATGAAATAGTGAAATTAATATAAAAGATATGTTTTTGAAAAATCTTAAATTTAAAGAAATTCTCTCAAGAAATTACGTCACCAAAAAACTTCATTTGAAATTTCATAACAATAACAATAACAATAACAATAAATAATTATAAAAAAAGTACATTTTTAAAAAAACGAAAAACAAATTGTTATAATTATTCTTAATTTTCATTTAAATCTTCTCAAAGGATTAGAATAAATTTTTTACTTCTGCTTCTCCGTCTGTTTCTATAACTTTTTCTGTATGTTTCGATGTATCAAAAAAGAAAAGATTTACAAAATATTTATTAGTACAATTTATATAATATTTTTTCGAATAAATTACTTCATGAATTTTCTTTGTCATTCTTGCTGTGACTTCCGCCACTCTTTGCATTTTTCGATAAGAGACATTTATTTTTTTCTTTTGTTTGAATTTGTCATCTTGCATGCGCAGACGACACGACGTCAAATTGTTAAGAAACAACAATTAAGGCAGATTTCATTTCAACCAATTTTGAATACATAACAGAAAATTGCAGGGGTCAATAAATTTCAGTTCTTCTGTAAAGATTAAAAACGAGTTATGTTTAAATGTAAATTTAAAAAAAATCAATCCTATGAATTTGTCAACTGATTATTGAATTTTTGTGATTGACTGTAATTTTAATTTATTTTTCATATTTCAATTAATTTTTGTGCAACGTGGCAACAATTTTGAAAGCAGATTTACAAATGCTCATAAATCTAAAGCCGTATAACGTCTGAAGATCATGAAATTTTGATATAATCTTTCTAAAATTTTTTACTAGTTAAAGATCTCATGAAATGTGTTGCATATGCTGCTACTAAACCATAGACCTGTTGAACCATTAACCTAATTCGATGTAAAAATATAAACTAAATTAAAAAAATCTTAAAAAAAATAATTATATATAATTTAAATATTTCAGGTTTCTTGGAAGGCTTCTTGAACTAATTAGAAGCTTCTTGTTTTTTTTTTTTTTTATTATAAATTTATTGTTTATCTTTTATCGTTAAAAAGAATGAATGAAAAATTTGGAAGAGAGAAAAATGCCAACATTTAATCAGACTTTTAAATCTTTTTGAGAATTTCTAAATTATTAGAATATTTTCATATAATTTTTGGAATGTTGAAGCTTTATAATTAAAAATACATAGCGCATTATCATAAAATCAAATCAAATCACATCACAACATATCATGTCACAGAGCGTCACATACCGTCACATCCCGTCACATCCCATCACATTGCAACGCATCATATCAACCTCTGCTTAGATCGTTATTGGATCTATGCCAATATTTAATCAAAAAATTTGTTTAAAAAAAAAAAAACAAACAAACAAAGACCACAAGGGTGTAACATTAGACAACAACAACAACAACAACACAACACCAACAATAAAAAGAAGATTTTAATTTTTATAGATACGCGTACCACGAATATGCACAATCACGTTAAAGTGTGCGCTAATTTTCGAAACGTACAATTTGTTTATGTGCCTTTTTTTCCTTTTTTTAGGTTAAAGCAAAAAAAAAAAAAAATTGGATGTCTTGCTGCAATTGCAATACATTGCTGCTACATAATACTTATGTTAATGGTTGAAGCGTACACATCGCCCGAATATTATTGAGGGAGTTAATGTAATTTGCACAGTAAAAGGAATCATAACTTTCAATTTTTATGGTAAATTAACAAATTTGTACCTTACATAAAATTTCTAATATATTGATATGAACTTTTCATATGAAGCATATAACAACAACAATAAAGACAACAATATTAATAATAATAACAATAACAACAATAATAACAGCATTGAGAAAAAATAAGCGGGCTAACAAATAATTATTATTACATGGAAAAGATAAGTGCTAATAATAATCTAAATACATACACACACACATAAATACATACACACCTATACATGTTCATATATTTCATTCATGTACCATTCAATTTTGTGTGCTTTCTCATTTTTTCATTTTTTCAATTAATTTGGTTTTTTTTTTTTTTGCTTTTTTGCTTTTTTGCTTTTCTACTTTTTGTAGATTCATTAGAGCACGATCTGTGTGTAAATTTATATTGTACATTTCTACAGATTCATGTATACATGTAAATACAGATTGGGCCATCACATCGCTTGAAGTAATTGCAACAATAACTTACTGAATAAAAATGCATTGTCCAATAAGTTTTTTTTTCAAATCTGATTGTAATCTACACTATGGGCAATAAAATTTATTGAAAAGTTATTGAAAATTATGCACCGATGCTTTAGAGAGTCTCAAGACATGCCGCTCTCTATTCGGCCATTCAAAAATCAGTTCATTCCTTTAAAATCAGTTGGAAAAATTCGAAATTGGTTCGCGTTTCGTAGATTTCAAAATTTTGGAAATATTTTCATTAAATTTAAATGTTTGTATTAGAGTTCCACAGGAAGCGCTAATAAATCTTGCTGCCTTATTTTGTAGGTGTTTGAGTAATACCCAAATATTGAATATTTCTCTAAGCGATAATCGTAACCGTATCAAATTCGCCAATTTATGTGATTGCTCTTCCATAGAACGCATTAAACGCATTAAAAATTTCATAGTGTTTCTAAATGTTCCCTTAACTAGTTTGGATTTGCAAGTATTTTAAGGATAATACGAAGACCCCAATTACTAAATACAATGCTTTTTACAATTGCATTAGTCCTTTGTATTATTTCTGTTGCCTAAACTTATTGAATAACCCGCCTTGTGCATACTTCTTTTTTTAGTTCTACAAAAATTGGACATTGCAGTGAGTGTTGCCGTAAAGGCTCAAGTGCATGGTACACAACCGTAGACACGTCATACAGGGTGCATGGTACCGTCATGACTAGCTTCCAATTTAAAGCCTGTATTGCACCTTATATACAAAGCTTAATCTTTGGTATAAAGATTCGGAGCCTTCTTATTACTCCTAGGCTTAGATTAGATTAGCCCGATAAGCCTACCCAACTACTCATTTTATTCGGAAAATGGGACCCTGCACGACAAGCATATATATGTTTAAACGAGCGATGCCCGCGATTTAGGCACCACAGCCCCCACGAAGCCAACCTCAATATCACCACAATGGGCATATTAAAAGTGGTGATCCCGTGGTACCAAATTAAATCTTTGGATCTGATCTCGTGACTTATGATGCCCCCTGATGGCCGACATCACCAACGACCATCTCATTAGTCACTCCCAGTTGAGCAGGTGCTTTTTGGGACTGCTTGCCCAGACAAAAAGTGGACAGAAAAAAACCCACTGAAATGAAAATTGTTTTTTCATTTAATAATGATTATTTTTAATATATTCTGAAGTTGGCACCTTTATAGACGCATACATGCACACACAAACACACAGTAGACACACTTCTTATTTATTTATTTTATAATTTAGTTGAACATATAAAATCTTTATGTATAAATTTCTGTCAAATGGAATAGAAGAGACTTTCTTAAAAGGTACAATTGAAATGCAAACAAAAAAGGAGAAAAATAATGAAATTTTTAATGAAGTGATACATAAACATACGGAGTTATAACATCAGCGCCCATTATGACTTTCTTCGTCCAGCAATTTATATATTTCCCTTAAGCTTTTCCTCCTTATTTAATTATAATTATCATTGAACAGCGATTGTATTCATAAAATCATGTATCATAAAATCACAATTAGTCTTTAATCTAAACATTTTAAATTATAATAATTTTTACCAACTATTTATTGACTGATTGAAATAATGCTTTACTGAAGGGAAAGTAATTACGTAAACTCCAAGAATGAAAGTTGAAACAAGAAAAGAAAATTGATCTATTTGTGTAAATGTATAAAGTCGCCTGGCCATATGTCTGTTATATAAAAATCTACAAGCAAATTAAATGAGTACTTATTTTTTTAAAGCTGCAACAACTTGTACCTTAAAAAATTTTGATCAGTAGTGATCAGTTATTCGAAATAATTTCAGCAGATTTCTTTACTTTCCAGTCCTTTCTTTTTATTAACTTTTATTCAACTTATCAATAAAGAAATTTCTGTCTGTTTTAGACAAAGTCTTTAATGCCAAGCTTAACCTGTTGCTGGGGACACGTGTGAGTGTTAATTTTTTTATTAAATTGTCAGGGTGTTGAACGCCTTCATTTAATTAAGCATTTTCTTTTTTATCATCAATAATTTCATTAACTTGAAAATGAAATAGAATCTAATGGAAGAAAATATGTAGCAATTATCTTATAATGTCCGTCTTTTTTCTTTACTAGACATGCATGTTGCCTGCATCACCACCGCCACATATAACGAAAAGAAGGAGGTTTCGCAAGATTTGTAACAAAAAATTAAAATTTAAATGTTATCCAAAATGTTTGTAGCGATTGTTAATGTTTAATGTTTATGATGTCATGTTATTGCTCTCACAATTTGTCATATTAAACAACTGAACAACAACATTTTATTAAGTAGCAAAAAATTATTGTTATTATTGTTGTTGCTATCATTGCTATGGCACTGTTGTTATTCATGTTACTTTATATGTTACTATAAATGCTGATACATCACTGTCAAAATAATTATCACCATCAGCCCTATTAACATTTTCATTGTGGTAGACTTTGTGAAATTTGCCATGCAACACGAAGGCAAAACAAAAGAAATGTTTTTCACAAACAATGTTTGAGGGTAAGTACTTTAACTTTGATATAAATAACTTAACAATCTGAAATTTTTACATGCTCCAGAAATTTTTAGGGTGTTGACATTTTCTGAATGAATTTTTTTTTTCTTTTTGAAAATTTACAAATCTAAATATTTCAGTTAAGTAAACTACACTGTTCAATAAATTGCTTTTTAAGAAATAACAAACTATAATTTCAAAAAGGATATTAAGAATTTAAACTTTTTGCTAATCCTCTTTCGAATCGATAAATATTATTCCATGTAATTAACTTAAGGCCATTATTTACAAAATGAATTAATAAATTTTACTATAAAATTTTACTATGAAATTTTACTATGAAATGCAGTCCTATTAAAGCTGAACTAAAATATACCTCCTATGATTCCATTCATTCATATTAGCATTATCAATACAGTTATTTGACCAAAGACTTTTATTGTCTTATAGAAATTTTCTAAATTTTTTACTTTTGTTGTACATTTTAACATTTTTTACATTGATGTCATTTATTTACAAAATACTTTTCATTGCAGAATTTCGAACGATACGTATCGCAACCAAACAGATGTTCTATACATAAATATTATTCATATTGCTAGATATATTGTTGTTGTACATACCAAATATTCTTGCTGTTGGCATATTCTTCCTGTAATAACTTCTGTTAGATTATCAACATTATGAATTGGGGTCGATTCCTAGAAGCAATATAAATTTCAAATAATAATATTAGATAATATTTATATTAAATAAATGATAACGTCTTTTTTATACGATAATTAGATACATTGAATCCATTAATAAACCTCGTATCTAGTCAGTTAACCTTTTTTGAATTCAGTCTATCTCAAAATTATCAATTAAAAAAAATACGAATGCCATAAAGTGATCAACAAATTTTTGAGATTGATTTGGCTTTAAGCTTTAAGTGAAAGGACTGCCCTTCATTAAATTAATAATCAATTTGATGCAAGCATTGCCAAACAATGCTTTAAATTTTCAATATGGCATCCACTTTGAAAGCAACTTACTCTTGCCAAGAAAACATTTAATGATTTGTATTAATCAAAAGTTATGTACATTTAGAAGAAGACTCTTATTAGTTAGTTTATATTAGATCAAAAACTTATCGAGCCAGGTTTATGTGTGCAGTATTATTATACGGCGCATATAAACCTGGCTGCGTAAAGCAAAAAAATACTTACTTGGCTCGTAAAGCAAAAAAAAAAAAAAAATACTTACTTGTAATAAATCTTCTAAACTTTCAATATATTCGATGGCATTACGTAAAATCTCAACTTTGGGTAGACGTTGATTAGGATTTGTTGATGTACGTCGCTTCAACAATTCAAATGCCTCATTTACCTGCAAGCACATTCATGCTTGTACAATATAAAAATGCTTTATAGAATTTTCTTTTCTTTTCTTTTTTTTTCTTTTTTTTTTTTTGTTTAATTTTATATTTTAGTATGTATGTATGGGTGTATGTATGTGTGTGTGTGTGTGTGTGTGTGTTTGACAACTGTTATACTGATGTTTTTATATACGGAAATGTATGCTATTTTTATCTATTTATTTTATATATTTTTATACGTATTTTTAGTAAAGATTTGTTACTTATTTATTTATTTATTCATTTTTCTTTTTAAATTTCATTATAAACTACAAGAATTAATGACATCTTAAATAAAATTGAACATTTCATTTATATAAAAATCTAAAACTATCTGTTGCCTGAAAGCGCCTTGCATTGTTTTATTGTTGTATTATTGTTACAGTATAAAGAGATGAGAGGGTGGAATCATTATTATGCACGTTTATAAAAATCTCATAATTTAAATGAAAACATGCGTTAAATTAAATAAAATAAAATACAATAAAATTTCATATAATTTTTATGTAAATCTCATCAGAATCCTCTTAATTGTTTCAAAACAGTTTTTCCGCCACGTCAAAAGTTCAGACAATATCAACAATTACAACAAGAACAATCAAAAGCAATTTATATTCAGTTGACACATTACTTATGAATATCCACCAATTTAATAGTGCATTTTATATAATGGGCGTGTCAAAATTCTTCCATTTTATTAGAAGCAACGGTCAAAATATAGAGGATTGTATTTCGTTTTAAGGGGCGAATGAAGCGATCTAGAATCCATTATATATCGTTATTTGTTTTCATTTTTGATATACTTTGAAACAAATTTATATAGAAATTTCTTAGTGTGTAAATCAGTAAAAATTTATATCATAAATTTCTGTTTGCCTAATCAATTTTCTCTATTTCTTAGCCCTTAAATTAGGATGATGCCTAAAATGAACTTGTAATATTTTAGATATTAAAGATTTTTATTTTGCGATTAATCGGCAAAGCACATGAATTTTTGTTTAAGCAGTAACATTTTTCGCTCGAAATCTTTAAGCGACTTGAACTGCTTTCGATTTAAAGTTGCTTAAAAGCAATTTTTGGTTTAAGTTTTGGTTTAATTTGAGATGGATATCTCAATGTTTGCCATCAACAGAATCTACCTGGACTAAAATAACCAGATTCATTTATTCAGAATTTGAGACTGACTCAAATTATATAGAATTTATATCTTGTCTGAGGTTTCTAAGGTTTCTGACATTTCCTTTTGAATGTTACAAATATTTTGTAAAAGAAGGTGTAACACCCGATTGAATAAGGTGGATATATTAATAGAATAATAATACGCATGTAAAACCAAAAAAATCGAAAAAATAATAGAAAAATAAGAAAAGAAGAAGCCCAAAGAAACTTTTTACATTAAAAATACTTAAATGTTTTATAATTATGATATAAAAACAAATCATTATTATTTTATTTCACATTTCATGTGTTTTTTGGTCGGTGAGAAAGGGATTTTTTCCCTTCACTCATATTTTACGTTTTAATGACAATCATTAAAATGTATCGTAAACATGTCAACATTTTATGGCGTATTTTCAACGGGTCAAAATTTTATGTTCTCCATTTTCTATAATTAAGAAAATCAAAACGAAACAAAATCCTATATTTCTTCTGCTTAGGCTTTGGCTTCTTGTTTTATAATGTAACTTTCATTCTAAAATTATAAAAATAATTTTCATCATTCCCTTTAAGTGTAATGTGTCACTTAAGTAGCACTTTTATATTTTAATTTAAAATCATTAAAAATTGCATAAACTTTTCGTGGATTGTTGTTGATACCTAATAAAAATTCAATAAATATCTCATTTATAGAAACGTTTGCACTTTCACTATAACTAAAAATGCGGGCGGCACTCTTTGGTGTGTGATAGACTTCCAGTTCTTGCATATCAAATTGTTAACAAAAAACATTAAAATTTTACAAGTTGATGCGATACAAATTTGATAATTACCGAGCACTTATTTTTGATTACTGCTTTTTAGAAAAAGAAAATCAAAAGCAGGTTTTTCAACAAATATATTTTTTGTACCCACCACACAGAGCTTGAATGAGCATAAAAAAATTATATGTTAATCCGGTGCTTGTGAAAAAGGAGCACCGGCATAAGCGATGTATATCTTGATGTTTCACAGATTTTTTTATTTTAAAGGTTTCTTATACTAATCACCCTACTTTTTTAAAACTAACTTAGAAATAGTTTTATAGATTAGAAGGGAGAAAAGTTTCACTAACAATTTTTTTTTATTACTTTACGTTTGAAATTTCGCACCGATGGCTTAGAGGGTCTCAAAATAAGTCCACATGTCTCTTTACTGATTGATTTGGTATCATTTTTTTTTAAATCGCTTAAATCGTGTCTTTTTGTCCATTCTTTTAAAATCTGTTCGGAAAATTCGAAATTAAATCGTGAAATTATAAACAAAATTAGTTTTATCAAATAGAAGGTAGAAGAGAAGGTCCTGAAAGCTTCGCTAACAATTTTATTTTGATTACTTTAAAGTTAAGGATAATGTCATGTTTGAAAGAAAATTATTCATTGATAGTACGAACTTATACTACCAGTAACTTAATAGTTATCTGCATTTTATAATAATAAATTGTATAATTAATTAATGGTGGCAAAATTTCTAGTTTTTCTTTTGAATAACCAGACTTTTAGGAATATGGAAATTTCTTTTCTAACCCTTAATACGCAAAG
Organism: Melophagus ovinus; assembly: GCA_023089585.1. Taxonomy (NCBI): domain Eukaryota; kingdom Metazoa; phylum Arthropoda; class Insecta; order Diptera; family Hippoboscidae; genus Melophagus; species Melophagus ovinus. The sequence continues at coordinate 656,674 of JAKKIB010000190.1, forward strand.
CTGATACTTCACTGAACATTTTCGTAAAAAATAAATTCCGAGAGAATTTTTAAGACTCGTTTGGCGTACTTTTTAACAAAATTCGGCAGTGCATAATTCTCTAACAAAAAGTACCATTCTATTCAAAATTTCAAGTCACAGTCACAGTGAAATAGTTTTGGAATTCCGTTAGATGCATATATCAGTGACTGATATTTTATCAAGTTACATGTGAGCATATAAAGAATTTTTAAAGTAGTTCTTTTAAAGGCGAAGGAACATTTTATTATAAATCTTTTATCGATTCTCATTAAATTGATATCGATAAAATTTGTTGAATGGTGAGAGCCATAAAAAAAGGTATGAAATTATTCAAAAATCAAACGTAAGAGGAAAATATTTATAATAAATTTTGTCATTACCTTGCGTAAACGGCGCCTTTCTCGCATTGTTGCCGCTTTTCTTCGATCAACTGTTACGTTTTTCTTTTTACACGTTTTACACGCCCATTTTAAACATGGTCGTGATGATTGGGCACTAATACAAACCAATGGTGCCAATACATGTTCTTCAGAACTTAAACTATTCTCATCGTAGTCGGTGAAACATGATTGTGATGCCGATATTAATTGTAATTTATCATTTATGGGCATTGTTGCCATCGTTATTGTTGCCTTATTAAATTCATTGAATTGTTCATAATTGTATGATGCTGGTAATGATGGTGATGCTGATGACGATGATAACTTATTAGAAACTGTCACTATTTGATGTTCCATATTAGTATTGGAATTTGTAGAGAAACGATTGAAAAGTTGCTGCAATTGTTGCTGATGATGGTGATGGTGATGGTGATGGTGCTCTTCATTATCATAATAATTAGAATTCATTGGACATTGTTGATTATTTATTGTTATACTTTGTTGTTGTTGCTGTTGCTTCTGTTGTTGTTCCTGTTGCTGTTGTTGTTGTAATTGATTATACGATTGTTGATATAATGGCTTTGATTGTTGTTGTTGTTGTTGTTGTTGTTGTCGTCGTCGTTTTTGTTGTGCTATCTGATAATGTTGAATATTTTGCGATTGTAACATAATTTCGAATAGTCAAATTTTCTAACTTTTATTAGTTATTTAATATTAATTTCAATTTTCCGTTACTAACATTTGATTGATATTAAATTTGCTCTTTTTTCTTTTATCTCTCTAATTTTTATTTTTAATTTCTAATGATATTCACATACTTTTATTCATTCTTTAATATAAATTTGTTGAATTGCACGGTTTTTTTTTTTTGAAGATTTGTAAAATTTTCTATTACTTTCTATTAATAATAATAATTTTACGAAATTATTCGAATATTATAATTTATGGGGATTATTTAAAAAATATTTATATAGAATTTTTTTTTTTGCTATGATTTGTTAAAGACGATAGCGATGACAAGACACGACTGATGACACGCGAAATGATATTTTTGTCAACATAATTAAATAATATAAAAATTTTCATAACTCATATATTTTATATTTTGAAAAATCATCTCGAAATGAGCAATGATATGAAAGTTGTGCATGCATTTTATCATTTGATAATAATCGTATAATTTTTTGTGTTTATATATTTTTTTATATTTGTTATGGGTATAACACTCTCCCTTTCGAGTGTAATCTATTTTTAAAATGTTATTTGATTCGTTCATTCATTCATTCGTATTGCTCGTTCATTCTAACATTTCATAGTTCTCGAAATGTTCATGTTTGACTTATTGTTTATTTGTTTTATTTTATTATATTATGTTTATATTGTTAAGGCACGCCTACTTTGTAGTTATATGGTATTAAATTTTTTTCTTTCTTTCTTATAAAAGCAGACATTTTGCATTTAAATCAAGCGATACAAATGACATAAATGTAAACTAAATGAACTCAAATTTTTAATAATTCTATTTGCCAAAGTAATTTTTTTCTTAATTGACTTTGAAGTCTATTTTTCAAAAAAAAAAAAAAAAAAAAAACCAAATCGAAATCGATATTTCATGGAAAAAAAAATTGTATTGAATAAAATAGAGTGGTATAAAGTTCATATACAATTAATGGTTTATAATTTCCATCTGGCAAAGTTATGTCATGAGGTGATAATTTTATAAATTATCATTCATTCATGATCATTTGCGAATGATCAAATTAAATAAATTAAAATATTATTCGTTATTAATTCGTTTCTTATTATTTGGGCCAGAACATTAACATTACTGAAGCTAAATTTGGCAAAATAGTGTTGATTTTAGTGTTTCATAAATATAATTCCTCCAATTGACTACAACTTATATAAATCGAGTACATAACTGTAATACCACAACTTTGGATTAATTAATTTATTTTAAATTTTTGTTAAAAAATTTCAAAAATTAATCATTCTGAAAAGTTAACATTTAACAAAAACGTTTTGCCAAAACTAAACGTTTTGTGTAAAAACTAAAAGAAAGTATTCCAAGTCTAAGATTACGTATACATTCGATCGAGATTATATTCCAAATTGATCGTGTCACATTTACTCAGCAATAAAATGTTTAGTCAGCTAGCGAAATTCAAATTTTTATTATTTCTTATGAGAACTTTACTTCTTATGAAAAAAGAAGAAAATAATCAAATGGTGTGATCTAGATTTTATGTATCGTGTATGTCAAATTTCGTTATAAAATTTAATTTAATTTAATATGCTAAAATTTTCTTTGGAAACGATTGCTAAATATTTGAAATGGTAAATTTTTTTTATAAAAAAATTTTTTTAATGTTGCAACAAAACACACCTGTACACCAAATTCAAATTTGAATTAAATAAACTCTAAAATTGTCAACTGTAAGTAAAAATTTGTGAATGAAAATTGAATAAGATTGCTTCAACCGATTCAAAATATAATTTTGAATAAAACATACATCAATGTATTATCAAAAATCTTTTACACATTAGACAATAATCGAATAGAATGATTAAAACATTTTGTAAAATCGTAGCATAATTATGGGATGAATATAATATAAAAGTAACAATTTTTACAACCCTGCGGTATTTCATTGGTCTATTTCGCTATTAAAATGCAATTATGAAAAGAAACTTTCTAATAAATTAGCTGCCTAAATATTTCCATATCCATGGTGTTTCTTCATGTTGTTTGTGGAAAAAGATTTTTACCCAAATATTTAATTATTTATTTTTAATTAATGAATTTCATAAGAAAACTAATTAGCATTATTTATTGATGTCATCATTATGATGGTAAGAAAATTTTTCCAATGGCAATTTTCATATGATATTACATCAGACACTTTTTGAAACGCAAGAGAGAAAATCACAATGTAGAAAAATAATTTAAAACTGAGAAAATTACACAATCTTCTCTGCGCTTTTTCTCTCTACTTAACAGACATAGTTTTTTTTCTAACAGAAATGTTAGTCTTACTATTAGTCAGTTCTGTAATGCATAACAATTTTTAAAAGATGATGATATTAGTTAGTAATACCGTTCAGGGTATTACATGATTCTTTACACGATTCCTCTTCTTGTATCTTCTAGATATAAAAATTTGTATCTTCTGGATATCAAAAGTCCATAAGCTCTCAAGTATTTAAAAGTATTCAAAATTTTTAAATCAGATATTATTAAGTCGGTTAAAAAATTCAGTATTTACAAAATTCATGGATATCTATTAATTAACATACTCTTCTTTAATTTTCAAAAGAATTAAAAATGTTTGGCCACATCTCTGCTTATTATTGACAATATTGCTCTGTTATTGTTGCTGTTACTGGTCGTGAAAAAAGAACAAAATGGTAAATGCTGTTTTTCCAAGCCAGAGAGACTTGTTTTCATTTTCATACCCTACATCACTTGTAGTAGAAAAAGTTTATTCATTTATATGTGACAGTCAAAGAGATTGAAAAGACCAACCTTCTTTTGCAATAATGTCAAATAGAAAGTTAAATCGGCCTGTATGATGTTCGTTCACACTACAAACCAAAATTTTTATGTTATTTTCATAAATTATTATATGTAGGCAAGGGTTAGATTCAGAAATGGATGAGCTGGAAATCGAAGTAGTTTAACAAGGAGATTTTCTGTCAAAAAGTTTTACCATTTTGACAATTATGAACACTTATAATGAATATCGGAATAATGAGAATCGGAAGCTATAATCTATCTTCAAAATTGCTACTACTCCATTTTTGAAAGGGATTTTGTTAAATGTCTCATCATTTTAAGTTTCAATTCAAATGCTTCAATTTCAAACTATTGTAAGATATAAATAAATCGACTATAATGCATTTCTGAATATTTACTTCATACCCCATGTACCACACATGAGCAATATATTAAACATATGTAATAAAACCGTAGTGTATATGTTCAGTTATTGTTGAACTATCGAGAGGAGGGTGCGTGTTGAACGCTTGGTGTTTTTTTAAACCGGCGTATTGTTGTTCGTTGTTTTATATTGAATTTCGGGCACTTTAAAGAAAAACGTAATAGTAATGTAAAAAGTTTAATCAAATAAAGTATGCCATTATCAACAAAGAAGTATAATTTATTACACCATATTTAGAAGAAACTGTAATACCAATAACAATCATTGTAATTATTATTATTCAGCTTTTCTTTCTTTTGCATTGCTTTTTCCATGGCAACGTGTAATCACCAAATTCAGAAAATAATGAACAATAATGCGTAAGCATAAGACATATAAAGAGAGAGAGTTAAAGCAATTTGTGCATAACGCTCTCTTTTTAGCTGAATATCTCTTAAATTTTCTTTAGATATTTTGCATGAATTGTATTTCTAAAATATAAAAAAAGAAAATTAGCTTGGACAACTTTTTTTATTTTTGGAAGGAACCCCAAATTCTACTTATTGGAACCTAAATATCATTAAATGTAAATCCATTGATTTATAAAGTCCTGATTTGATTAATTAATAAAGTAACTGTTTTGATAACAACGACGAACACGTTTAGCCAAGGCATATTATTTAGATTATCCGTTCGTTTTGTTTTCCTTTTTTTTTGATTTTAATGAGTAAAATATTCTTTCTCTTCTTTAGATTTTACGTGCAAAGCTAAAATGATATTAAATGGGATTAAATGAGTTACAATGATTTATGAAGAAACAATTTCATTATCTATTCTCATTTCATTATCTGTTCTCTGCCTTTCTCTCTCTTACATAGTTTATATATATGCACATACGGAATATTCAAGGTCCTATTGGATTTACTTTTGTTGCACACGTTAAGATCAATTTTAGTCTTTTATTAAACAATAACAATAGCAATGACAAACCATAGCGTTACAGGAAAAAACAAAATGCAAAAACCTAAAATAGAGAAAGACAGAGAGAGAGAGAGAGAGAAAGAAAAACAACAACAAAAACAAAGAAATAGAGAAAGAAAGAAAGAATAGAGAAAGCGATACAGCTACTAAATTTCAAAATCTACTCAAATTTATTTATTAAATTTTTATTTTGTGACAATTTTCTTTGCAAAGCTAACGGAATTAACGATTATTATGTGTCATTTTATTGGGAGAACTAATCAAAGGGAAAGTTATAAATGTCAGTAAAGCACGTATAATGCATATTTTACTTAGCTCAAAGAATTCAATTGTTTTGTTTTTGCCTCTTTTTTCTTGTTTTCTGTCTTCTGCTGCTATGTTAAAATTTACTTATTTTTAAATGTGCGATATTAGAATATAAATTGTACGTCTCTTATGGCAAATTATTTATTATTATTTGTGTCTCAATTTGTACAATGTGAACAATTTCCTGTAATTATTTAATATAACGCGCCAAAAAAAAACAAACAAAAAAGAAAGAATAAATGAAATGAACAAAAGTAATCTTAATGTATGTGAAAAGTGATGGTGTGACAATTTTATCACTTTTTTGTTTTTATTCAAAAAAAAAAAAAAATCAACTAAATTATAATGTAATTATAATTTTATAATGTGAAATCTTAAAATCTTTTAATTTGAAAAGAAATTTGAAAATTTGAAAAGAAAATTTTGCGAATATGGGAATTAAGCGGCATATGTAAGAGCCTCTTTTTTATATTTAGCGATAGTAGCGATTCGAATAGGCGAAGCCTATTGAAAATGTTAAAAATGGGGCTATTTTTATGGCCATACCCATTCGTTATATGAGAGAAAATTATGATTTGAGAAAGTTTAATGTAAATTGGTGCTAAATTGTATTTTCGCATAAAAAATCATGTTTACCAAAATTGATCTAGTTTGCTCCATTTTCATATAATCAATTACATAGGTAAATTTAGACCGCGATCCATAACTAGAGAAAATTGTAGAGATAAAAATCTTTGAAGGGAAATATTTAACAACTGTTTGTACATTAATTTTAACATGAAAATCATTTAAGCGCACTTTATAATATTGTAAGCGATTTTATTATCGTTATCGATGAACGCGAAAATTTGAAATTTTTTTTTTTATTCATGCTTTATAAAAAAAAAAGTAACCATTAGAATGAGAAAAAATAATAGATCTTATGAGGAGGCATGAGACTACAAATACTTCATATTCTTAATATAACTAAAATTTCTGAAACATTCTAAAACATTTAAGAAAATGTTGAGCGGCATTTTTATTATCAACATTTTATAATTTTTAAAATGGAATAACTTAAGTTACACTATTTTACAGAGTTTCCAATATTATTATCTATCTATAAAAAGGTTAAATTTTTAAATATTTTTAGTACAAAAGCAATTAATCGACACTGAAGAAGCAAAGGAGAAAATAAATAACAAAATAAGTCATTTTTTAAATTTTATATTTGATATTAACGGCATATTGAAATATATTGAAATATATTAATTTATTTTATATAAAAAATAGATATTTGGAAAAATAACTAGATGCATAGATTACCATAAAATGCAATAGTATTGGTGGCCAGAAATTTACTTTATTAAAAATAACGCGAACGTGGCACAGATAGTAATGTGAGAGAAATTCTATTTAAAGTATCATCGGGAAATATTTTAACTGTAAAGGGGAAAAGAAAATTATCAACCCAATATTTCCATAGTAATTTATCGATGTCTTATATACATTTACAACAACAACATCAACCACAACAACAACAACAACAACAACACCAACAAATATTATTAATTCATGAGAGAGAGAGTGTAATATTGATTCGTACTTTAAGTAGATCTCTCAAGCTATTTGTAGTGGATTTCATAAGATATAACAGCAAATTGTTTGCCAATTCAAAATCTTTTTTGGAGTTACTGCTAAACGTTAGCTAACGTTAGCTAACGTTAACTTTTTTTGTACTTCAGTGGCAATCAATAGTTTTGATTATTATTACTCTTAATCATGTCATCTCAAAATTTGTATCGGGCATCTTCTTCTCGACTTAACGATCTTGCTGCCGATTTTAAAAATCTTCTTAACAATACTGAGAGTAATGATGATGAAGCTAGTAATAGCGCAAATGGTGGTCATGAAAATTATACCTCAATGCAACCGCAGTGTTGGATATTCGGCTATGGCTCGTTATGTTGGAATCCTGGCTTTGAATATGAGAAATGTGTTACCGGTTATATAAGAGATTATGTTCGGAGATTTTGGCAAGGCAATACTACACATCGTGGCACACCCGAAAAGGTATTTTTTGTATACTATACATATAGCGTCTTTTATTCCAAAGTCTAATAAAAAATTTTTTTTTATTATTTCCTTTAAGCCTGGACGAGTAGCTACTCTTGTGGAATTGAAAGGGGTAATGTTGCGATATGTTACATTGCATATTTCGTAGAACTAAAAAAAGAGCCATAACGCCAATGATGATGATTGGTGCGACATGTGTCCAAATCTCCCATTCTAAGCCCCATTTTGCTTGCATGAAATGAAGCTGATTCAGCCTCATTCCACACACTTGTCTATAACTTAAGAGAATCTGGCATGTTTCCGTGGACACTAAAAGCACATAACACATTCGTCTTGCGACTCTTCATGTTATAAAGTGCAAAGCGAATTTCCACGAAATATAGGCGAATGCGCGTACTCCACACGTTTCTTTGAGCCCCAAGGACACAAGAAACGTTTCCAAGTACTTATGCTACACTTTTTACGCCTCGACACTCTCTATCCTAGGCCCAGGGACTTTTCCCAGGGATAAACTTTGAAATTCAAATAGAGTTACTTAAAGAACTCGCATGTAACCCCGAGAGACAAGTATGGAAGACTCGAACACATAACCACACATCATCACACCTACCATCGGTTCAAATTTAGACGATATTTTAACAAATTTTATTTTAGAAAAAAATCTGAGAATTATTCCTTTAACGTACCAACGAATGCAAATAGATACTTTTTTTTATTTTCACGTTTATGTTTATGTTATGTTCTTTAATTTTCTGTTTTCTGTTATTGTAACCTCTTCATTTAGGGAATGACTTGGGGATGCGCTTATAAAATAACCGGGCAAACAGCTCTTGATTATCTTAAACAGAGAGAATGTACATTAGGTGGTTACACAACAGTAGAAACGAAATTTTTTCCTCGGGTAGCTTCCTATGATACCTCATTCAGTGGTGAGGCTTTTGAGGTGCTCGTTTATATTGCTAATCCTCACAGCATTCACTGGTTGGGTGAGGACACATTAGATAATATTGCTGCGCAAATAATTGAATGTCGTGGACCAAGCGGCCACAATGCTGAATATGTTTTACGTTTAGCAAAATTTATGCATGAAGAAATTCCTGATGCCATTGATGAGCATTTATTTGAATTGGAGTCATTAGTATTAAAATATATGTCTGAACGTAATATAGAATTATCGGAGGTATTAGGTGCGGAACCATTAAGTATACGCCGAGACTCACACGAAGATATTAGAAAAGCAGCTCTATTCGAATTTACGTCTAGAATCAAGAAGCGCAAACTACGCTGTTTAAACATCTAACTACAGCATCAAGCGTTATTAATCTTGTAAGACTGGCCAACCGTGTTTAATCTAATTTTTTTTAACTATACTAATCAAGGTGTTACATAATTTTTTAATTAAAGAAAAAATACTAAATGCTGTGAATTTGAGCTTTTAACGCCTTTTACATGCAATAGAAAACTTATTATTATATTGTCAAGAATACCACTATTTTATTAAATAAACTGCAGCATTAATAAAAAAGAAAAAACTTGGAATATTGCAATTTTCCTTCTTTAAAGTATAAATAAAAAAGTCAACGGCCTATCATGATATTCGAACTTGTAAACACATGTAAAAGTACATTAAGCCCAAAAGTATACTAACAATTTTACAATTAATCGAATAAACTGAAATTATCAGAAATTTATTGTGACGAGATAAATTGAGGATTACAAAAAAAAAAAAAAAAGGGAAAACCAGGTCTTGCAATACAGAATTTATTACTAGTTCGTTAATATTTCAGCAGCACGTGTCTCCATCAATTTCTCCATTGATGTGATACTAGCCATCCAAGTATCCAAAGTTATTGTCATGCTAACAATTTGCTGACGATCTAATACACGTGGCAATACCCATGACATATTTACCACACCGGCCACTTGATCAATTTCGCCTCGCACTAAATCTTGAGCTAATGCCTTCATTAGCAATAGTTCAACTTCTTTTAAAGGCAATTGTGTTTCCTGAGCTATATCTTCAAATGATATAGTGCGATGAATAGCTGAACGGTTGAATGTCATCTCTATTAAACACAACAGAGAGATTTTTTGACGTAATTTTACTTCGTGGGTAGCTAAGTCTGGTACTTTTGACCAAATATGTCGCATTTCATTGAATTTTGCAATATCTCCAGCATTGAAAGCTTTAAGCAAAGAAATTAACCATTCGTTTTCCGTACCTTTTAGAGAAACTAATATAGGATGTGCCAGCAACTCTCCAATATTATAAACGCCATCACCCAATAAAGCTGCCAAACCTAAGAAAAATGCTTGTCTAGGCCATTGATCTTTAGGAAATTCATCAAGAGAACAACCTAAAAACTGTAAACCACAACGATAATAATCACTGTGTTTACCCACAGTACGATAATATTGCGAAGCTAATAAGTAATATTTTCCATGAACTGGTGTTACATTGCCCGCTTCTTCTAGAACATCATGTAATTCTTCCGTAATCTTTTTAGTTGCATCCAAATTTACTAAATCATTAAGATAAATATTACCTTGCATTATTTTGGTATACCAAACAGCTTCATCACATATTTTCACTTTTTCTCGCAATTTATCCAAAAACTCAATGGCATCATTTTTATTCGACATTCGACTTACAATTACCTCCATAATTTGTACTAAACCATACGGATTAATTTTCATTTCGAAACTTTGTATGAAATTATGATATAACTCAAGTAAAATCTTCTCCTTTTGTAAGGTTGGACGTTTAACAAATTGTATTAATTTTATGGTTAATTCATTCCATAATTTTTCATTGTATAAATCTTCTAATAAAGCCCATTCGGCAGCTAATTCCTTATCTGTGGTTTTTTTTTGACTGGCTAAATAATTTGAAACATTTACGTTGGAATTTGCCATTATTGAAATGAATTTCTTTTTCAAATAGAATTGTTTTTTATTTTGACTTTTTTTGTCTTTCGCGATAATCTCTTAATGCAATGAGTCTGAGAAATTTTTCTGGCAAATCATAAATGACTAATGAAATGTCAAATATATTTGAGTTTTCTAGCAAGCAGGTGTAAAACTCGCTGAGTTTAATTCGTTAAATTACAGCGATATAATTTGTTAATATTTTGTTATATATTTTTAGTTCAAATTAATTGATTATTGAATTCAAAATATTTCCGTTCAATCTAAAATTTTAAATATGAATTTAAACATTTTTTCTAAATTTTCACTTAACTTTAAAATAAAGAAAATATTTGTATATTGAAGAAACGTATAAAGTAGATGTACAAACATTCAATAGCAAGAGGTTTAATTTTTAATTGTCGTACAATTTAAGACGTAAAATCAATTTAAATAATAACTTAATAAGATAATGGCCTTTAAAAGCACTTGCATAATTACAATTAATTTAAACTTTGATCTAATAATTTATTACATTGCATTGCTAATATGTAAATCGTGTTAATGAAGTCATAAATTTATATGTTGCCTTAAATTTACCTGAAATAACATTAAATTTATTGCATGTCTGGATGAGTCGAATGAAAAAATCTGATTTTTTACACAAAATTACAAAAGAACTTTATATTAATACAAATTTATTAAAACACTAAAGTGAGCATAGAATTTCATTTAGATTTTTTATATAATTATTTATATAAATAAATAAATTCACATCAAAATTAAATATTATTGAAATAATGCTGTATTTGCATTATATTCTAATGAAATAGATATTTATTTGTTGTTGTTTTTATTTCCTTTTTTTATTTTTGTTTTGTTGCTAAAGTGCGTTGTTAACTTAACGAATAATGATGACATTTTCGGCAGCAAGTTATATTAACGGCAGTTCAGAAAGAACAGCTGAGAGTGTTAGTTGGTTTAATTGGTCGGAAGAAAAAAGTAAAAGTTTATAAAAGAGGAGAAAGGTTTCTTTATGTAAATGATGAAATATTTACGTAAAATTGTAAAATTAAAAATTAAGCTTCTATAAAATTATGATTAACTATGAAAAGTCATTTTAAAATACATGTGATTTCAAGTGGAAATGATTTTCAGTAAAAATGAGTGAAACGATAATTCATTTATAACGAATTTAAGTAAATAGAAAACTTTCTGTACGAACTTTTCACTATAAACAAATATTATTTAATATAATGAATGTAATTAACAAACTCTTAAAACATTGGCCAAAATAACAAATGGCCAAAAAAAGCTATCAGACATTATTTAATAAATGTACTTACAGTTAATTTTGTGTGTTAATTAAATTATATAATAATTTAATAAATAAAATTTACACATAAGTCTATACATACATATATATAAATTGATATGAATGCAATAGCACTAAGAGCGACAATAAATTATTGATAAAAGAAATAAAGACGGTGTGACTGAAATCTATCTCCAATATCGTGAAATATTTTAACCAAAAAAAAAACAAAGTAAAAAAAAGAAACATTGAGAGAAAAGAAAAATTATAAAAAAAGACACAACAAATTACTTCATATTCGCACACTTCATGAAATAATAACAACAGTAACAGCAACAAAGTATGACCACAACAACAACAAAAAACGGTTATGTTAAACTACTCTAAAGGCACAAGATAAATAAGAGAAATAAAGAAATCTATAAAAACAAAGTAATAAATAAATAAGAAAGCAAATAAAATTGCAAAAAGAAAACTTTTACGTTAAAACAGTGCACTTTAAAGTGAACTAAATTCGTCTTGAATATAACTCAAACTCAATAATAATAAAAATAATAATAATAATAATAATAATAAAAACAATATGAACTACTTGTAGTTCAAGCAAATTTTTGATGTATTAAAGGAGAAGTAGAAGAAAAATCAAGAGCAACGGGTATGTGTTTGTTTGTGTGCATATGTTTATGTCTAATATCAAGAAAAATGGTATAATCGATCAGGATCGACCTTTGCATATCCTACATTCAACTTCCATAATTCTATTATTTAAAAGTGTAGAAAATAAAATGGAAGATATTTGCAAAAATGGATTCTGGAATTTGATTTGCAATTAATTCCGTACATTTATTGTATAAGTCCAATTACTTTCATTCTCATTTGAAATTCTCATTTTATAAATTGTAAATTTTTCTTTTTAAAAATTGTCCGATTTCAATTATTCTTAAATTCTTATTCTTAAGTTCTTTCGCAAATTTCGTTCGTAGCTGTATAACGAATTTACACATAACTGTACAGATAAGCTGGATATTCTTAAATCATATCAATTAAATATTCTGATTGGATCGATATAACAAATTATGATTTAATAACAATTATTGCAAACATCCTCAAAAGATCTGCACAAGAACTGTAAGCGTTGTTCGTTGTTTGCGTATTATAAATTATTGATAAAATTAAAAATTAATTATGAGAAGGAAAATGCTGAAATTTGTTCTCTTTTCTTTTTCCCATCTGTTTTGCATTAATTGCAAAAGACAGCAAACATTTTCGTCTTATTACAACAATAACAAACCATTGGAAATTTTATCTATGATATAGTTCTATTATATTTAAGAGGACCACGCATCCCATCGTAATGATAATGCTTGGACCGAATATTGGGCGGTACGTAGGCTATAAACAAGTTTGCAAGTCAATGCGATCAAAATAATAAACTATTCAAAAAAAGAAAAAAAACAAGCAAAATGAAACGACAAAATAAAAATACAACAACAAGACTAATAATAATAATATTGCATAGCTTAGCATAGCATAACGTAATATAACTTGACAGTACAAGACACGGCAGCATATGCATATGTATATACACATACACACATATACACATATACACATATACATGCATACAAGCATAGATATTTTATAGCTAACATGAGCTCTAATGCACATTTTACATGGCAAAGATTTATTTGCGCAAGAAAAATATGGCAAAAAAAATTCAGCAACGAAATGAAAAGCGTAAAATAGTCAAAATGTAAACGACCATTGCAGCGTAACTTCCTTCCTTGTATGCGTGCGGGTTTGTATGTATGTACAAGTATGTGTATACGTTTGACTTTCGATATAAATCACGTTTATCCACTTAAATTGTTTAATGTTATTCCGTCTATTTGCCTTTCTGCCTATTTAACTATCTATCTATTTGTCTGGCTAGCTGTCTGTCTGTCTGTCTGTGTGTCTGTCTGTCTGTCCATCTGCTGTTTGTCTTGCTCGAAAATTTCTATTATATTAATTTACATACATGTAAAATATTAAGACCACCCCATGTAAAACATCTGAATTTTCTAAATAAACATGTTTAAATTGTCATATGTTCAATTTACATATAAGGACATGAAACACACACACACATACACACACACACACACACACACACACACACACACGCACACAATATTCCCACACCTTAAACACTACTAATAGAACTGGAATGACATTAAATGCCATAGAATGGTATCCAAGCAGTATTGAGCCGTTGCGCTACAACGATTTCAAGTTAATGACTTTAACAATAACAACAATAATAATAACAATAATATTAACAACAAGAGAGGCAAAAAAAAATATGTTTTTTCATAACGTGCTTTATATCAAAGATGGATCTTAAATGTCACCTTCTATAGAGTTTTATAATGAGATTTTAAATACTTTTAATTATGTCGATTAGGTCAAAATCATTTTTTGTTGCAATTTAAATTTTATGGGCTGGCTTATCTTGACTTGACAAAAGTAAAAAAAAAAATTGTCTCTAAGGGACAATTCTGAATGCTCATTTCCTATGGAACTTTCTACTTACAAAATCTAATCAATTTAAGAGAAACTTACACAATTTAATAAACATTTTCATAAAAATCTAGACATGATAGGAATTTATATCTCGATATCAATGCACTAAATTTGATCCGCTTAGATGTATTTTCTTGAAATACCTTATCCAAATTTTTTCCACTGTGTTCTTTTCATTTCTTTTACATTTTAATCGCATTAAGGAAAATTATGTAGTGCAACCCGAGTGTCAACCACGAATGACTATAAAATTTTTAGTTGTATTATCGATTTGTAAAAATTATGATTACAACAAATTACATTAAATTAAATTTAATTAAAATTCAATGCAATTAAATATAATTGAATCTTATTAAATTAAAGTGAATTATTGCAAATTAAATCAAATCTATTTCACATAAATATGAATATTAATTAATAAAAAAAAAAAAAACAAGAAAAAAGTCTATCGCGTTCTGCGAGAGACGACTGTACCTTTTAAATAGGTTTTCATTATTTCATTGCTTCTGTTTGTGTTATGCTTTTGTTATTATTGTTTTCATTCTATATATTGTGCGATTTCTAAATAATCGTATTACTTTAATATTTTCATGATTTTTTTTTTAATTTCATTTGATGGCATTTTTTTCTTAATTCCGTATTATTTCAGAGAATATTTGTGCAATTTAAACAAAAAAAAAGGTATTTTGCTTGTTCAGTTTTGTTTGACAATAAAAAAGCAGTTACTCTCTCCCTCTCTGAATCACTGTTCTTTTACTCTCTTTTTTATGCTTATTTACTAAGTAAATATAATTGTGGTTACGTCTGTCTATAAATGTATATAACTTTATGCGTATGCCTATATATGGATTTAAATCTTCTTACCAATATCTTGCCTTTTTATGTCGGTTTTTGCTTTTGTCTTTTTTATTTTTTATTTGTAAATCTGTGGCACATGTTAGACCTTCTTCTTTTGATGTGTGTTGTTTTTAACATATTAAACGTGTTAATATCGATTGTTTATTTTCTTTTTGTTGCTTTGTATTCTTTTTTTTTAAACTTTATTTTTTTTCTATTCTATTCTTTTCTATTCTGTACCAGCAGTTTTATGATGGCATTGACTTATGAGCTTAATCATAATAATAATACGTTTACGTGCATCGTCTACTCAAAACAGACCAATGACAACAATAACAACAATAGCACTAAAAGAAATATTAATGACAATTTCATGTTCTCATATATTTTATTTATTATTATTATTATTATTATTATTATTATTATTATGTCATTAATGAAAATTTTAACATTTGGCAAAAATTATAAAACTACAAGAAAGAAAAAAAATTTATTATATAAAAAGTAAGAAATAAAATAAATAATCAATTCTAAAAACTCTATTAAGTGATGATTCATGTGATCATTTATACGACTTTTTTTCTCAGATCGCCGTAATACGAAACAAAGTCTATCTCAAACTTTTCTCAGAGTTATAGAAGTCCATGCAAGCGTGCTAAAAAGCTTAACTAAACAAGCTCAAATTATTATTATAAGCACAAGCATTAAAAGATTTCCGGAAACAATTGAATACACAAATAATCTAAAAGCAGAAAAGGAAGTAAAAAGAAAACAGACATAAGCGAATGATACGATTACAGTTATAATTAAATTCTATATAAATATAATTTGGAATATATAAATTTATATATATACACACATTTATATTTATTCATACATCAAATATGCCGATCTATTATTTAGACATGTGTTTTATACCTCTCCAGACAATCGTGTAGTGGTTTATTGTTTATCTTGTATAATTTTGTAGCTTTTTCTTTTTTTATAATTTTGTTGTTATTTAATTAAAGCAAATTGATGCTTGAATATATCTCTTAATAAATGAAATGTGGTCAAATGTCTAGACGGGCTTCTCGTTCTACATTAGGGCACTGTTGTAACCTTAATTTTCTTCTGGTATTTTTTTTTTCCATTTTTTTCTTTCTTTCATTTTTTTAAACTTTACTTCAACGTCTTCTTTGCTTTTTCTTCTTCTTCCTTTGGTTCTTGTTACTTTCAATTTATATATCGATTTCTTGACTGTTTTTCTGTTCTGATTTGTTCTTTCTTCTGCTTATTTATTTATTTTATTTTTATTTTGTTCGATTTCTTTGCTTCTTCTTCTTGTTTTTTTATATAAATGCGGTCAAGTGTATGGAAAGAATTCTGGCATCATTACAAGTATAAACATTTCTATATGTATACAGCGACAGACAGACAGACAGACAGACAGACAGACAGACAGACAGATATTTTCATAACACGTGTGACTGTGTATAATTTATCCAGATCTGGATATATAAGTTTTCATAATGATTCGAATGAAACCGAACAAATTGAAGAAGAAGTAGTAAAAGATGGAAAATTGAACCAACTAAAGAGATCAATTTATTTCATATAGTTAGTTATATTACTTATATTGGCCACCTTTGTGTTGCCACTTTGTCATGGACTCATGTTTATTGAATTCTAATCGGATAATCAGAGATTATAAGAAAATGTATTGCTGCATAATCGAATGAAATGAAAAAGGAGCAATTTATGACTCGCCTTTGTCATTCGTTGCATGTGAAAAAGTAAAAGATATTGCATAACTCTTTCTGTGGTCATATGGAATTTGTCACCAACTTTTTTGACATTTGATAATGACGCCTCATATTTGTTCGACAGAATAATCTTAATCGGCATATCGCATAAACTGTGACTTAAAGTGATCTTCTGAATTTCCATTAAGTACTCAGCAGCTTAAAATTATAAAGTTGGATCCATTCGTAGTACATAACAATATAATTTTTATATATGATTTTAAGAAGAGTTTTGCAAGAAATTCAAAAAAAAAATGTCTTAAGTGGATAATTTTGAAGATTCATCTCCAAGAAAATGGCCAATTAGAAAAGATAGAAAAATGCATTTAGGTAATGAAATGATGCATATAACTCTAACGGATCCAATAATAGGCCCTTGATTTACATTTATACTTTTTAGGAGTTTGAATTCTAATACACATGAAGTGAAGTGAAGGGAAGTGATTCTCGGGCTATCAGACTAAACTAGCAAAATTTCATTAAAGTAGTTACACTTTTCCATCAGCTGGTGAAAGGATTTCAGAAATTATTATGAATAAAATTAAAGAAACTCAATTTAAGTTTTCAACAATTCAAACAGCAACCTCAACTCAAAAATCTTAAATAAATAAAATCTAAAATTTATTGTTAATTCAAGTGCAAAAGTGAGATCATTTATTTTATATATCTGTATCTATATCTACATCTACATCTACATCTATCATCTATTAAAATAATGAATGGGGGATGCGTTTATATTGTACTCGTCGTAAATAAAAATTGATTAAAATTTCCCATCTTGAAGTCTTAAAATTATAAAGTAAGTAAAAAAACAAAAACAAACAAAACAATTTGAAAATCTTTTAAAGTTTTTTTTTTGTATTATTCATAAATAAATACAAAAAGATATTGATAGACAGACAGATAGACAGACAGATGGACAGATAGACAAATAAGCAGATATATAAGCATTTCATTGTTACACTAACTTAAAAACACATTCCTATGATTTCTTTTATTTTCACTTCAATTCGTTTCACTCCTCAATTTTCTTTTTTTTTTGCTCTTTTTTTGTCTTTTCAACTGTTTTGCGGTTTTTGCCATTTTATTGTAACTTGTAACTTGGTCAGGTAATAACTTTATTTCTTTTGCATTATCATTGTTATTATTTTTATTATTATTGTCTTTTATTGTTATTATTATATGCAAACATATAAAAGGGTATATTTATCAAAAAAGTTATAAAAATAAACGAAAACGAGCTAAAGAAATAAAAGCAAAACAAAAGAAGGGGAAAACTTTCTCCACCTGTTGGCAGCCAACACAGAGAGTTATATCAAACTATAAGTGGCCACATAAAGTTGTAGGTTAATAAAAAATGAAAAAATTAAACATTTTATTGATATTGATATCGATATCGATATCGATATCGATATCGATATTGTGTATGCGAATTTATCGTAACCCTAACGCCTTCAAAGAAAAATGGACATAAAAATGGAAAGAAAGGAAAAAGTTGTACATTTTCCTTGGAGTGAGTGGAAAAAAAGTGGCCAAATTCATATTAATGTGAGAATTGTGAATTGATTTTTGGAATCTCTAATCGATTGATTACATTTTACAAACACTTGCAACTTTTCAATAGAATCTTTATTTTATAACATCATTGAAATTCTTTGAAATGAAATGAATTTTCATATGAAAAACAAACTTTTTAAAATATCTTGGCAAAATATGAACTCTATTTCTAAATAAATGAATCGTTTTGTCATATTTCTAAGGTTAATTCTCTAGTAAAAATATGTCACTTATGTTGCGATAATCGATCGTATCAAATCGATGATTCTAACTGGGGAATTTTGAACATATATTAAAAATTTTCTCAAAAAACTTTGGTCGCATTAATATGCGAGATACGAATGTGGAATGAAATTTCACATTCGTATAGAAAATACTTTATTTTTTTAAATCAATAATCATTATTTTCAATTTGTGTGTTATGTCAATTTTTTGTAATCATTTAAAGTGTTTACTAAATTTGCCAAACTTTCAATACACCAAATTTAACAATTTCATTTATTTTTATGTAAAACTTTTTCAAATGTTCATAAATCGTACTACAACTGCCCAAATATCTACTCTACTTACTTACATAAGTTAAGATCTTTCATGAATTAATCATAGATCTACTTTTTAGCCATAAAAGAGTCATCTAACACTTGGTACATGCCTTTGCAATTGAAAAGCTACACTATTTATTTATGTGATAAAACAGTTTTAGTCTTAGATTTGTACAAGTTGCAAATGACATCTTAAAAATGATGCTTCCTGTAAATTCATTCCATTTTAGATCAAAATATTTGATGAGATGTATAAGTGAAGACTTGCTTTTGAATTCGCTAAAAAAGCAAAAATTTCTTCAATAATTTGTACTCCTTTTTATATCCTGCATAATCAGGTTTTTCATTGGACTCCATTCTTAATTGTATGACCATTTTTTTCAAACATGCAAACAGCATGTTTCGCACTCAGATTCAGATATCAGCCTCTAGTTTCTTGGGTGTTCTTTGAAAGCATTTTGAGCATTTTGCCTGAGTTACCTTTTTAAACA
The DNA here is from genome assembly GCA_023089585.1 of Melophagus ovinus. Taxonomy (NCBI): domain Eukaryota; kingdom Metazoa; phylum Arthropoda; class Insecta; order Diptera; family Hippoboscidae; genus Melophagus; species Melophagus ovinus. The sequence continues at coordinate 676,335 of JAKKIB010000190.1, forward strand.
ATTCCAAGTGCCTACATTTCCATTGGCAGTACAATTGAAGTAAAAATCATTATTCGATATTTTAATTTGTAAATGTAAAAAAAATGAAATTACTTATCATTGTCCAATTTTGACAAGAACGATGTATAAATTCCCTAGAAGGAATATTGTAATGTATTTTATAGTTGGCCTTGACCAACTGTAACAGTTTTTCCTTTGAGTTTGAGTTTGCAGTTACGTTTCTTTTCAATATTTCATAATTTCATCATTGCAATGATTATATCATAAAATCAAAAGTGTTACAATGCCGGTTCACACTAACCACAAAAAAAAAGTACATACCAAAAGTTATATTAATATATTTTTCATTTATTGAAAAAATTCATTTGTGCAATAAATGCATAAAACATTAATTTATTTTACTTTCTTGTACAATTAAATTTAATCAATTTATCATTAAATGTTCCGCCTTTTTCATGCTGCATTCATTCATTATTATGCAATATGACATATTTCTATTTTTAATTCTATTATTATTTTTATTTTTATTATTATTATTATTATTATTCACTCACAATGGCATTTTGTTTTTCTTAGATTTTAATCATCGTTATTATTTTGTATCACATATTAATGATTTTAATATAACAATATAATAATTAAATATATATATTTGTCTGTCCATATATCTCTTTATATACATTGATTATTGTTTTTTGTGGAGACAAAAATTCGTCGATTGAAGTCTGATAATAGCAATCATTGATTGTCGAATTGAATGAATGTGATTAGATTAGATTTTATTAAGTTATAAGTCATTCTTGTCAAGTATTAAACAATTTTTCTTTATTCATTTATTAATTAGATCATTAAGTCAGTGGTACAGAAATGGAGTTTAAAGTCTGTCCATTGCATACAAGGAAATATTATTATCATTGATCATGCTATGATCATTGCTCTGTAAAAGTTACGCGACAACAATAACGTAACCTAATTAATAACGTAACATGGTATGGCCATGGAAAAAGGTATTTGTTGGAACTATGTTAGAAGTTGTAAGGAAGATGTTGCTCTGAAAATCTCTGAAAAAAAAAAATAAAATAAATCTACTGATGGTGTCAATAAACTAATTCTTTTGCTTTATTTTGTTTTGTTTTTTGTCTATAACAATAATGATAATTGAATTATGATAATAAGGGATCTAAGAGGATGAGCTTTTAAGGTGTAAGATTTTGTAAGTCAATAACATTTCCTGTATTACGTAAATAAAAAAATACACAATAACTGTATAATTTCGAATATATTTATTTTTTTGAATGGAAGAGAAAATGAAATAATAAGTGGGTGAAAAGGTATTGAATGAATGAATGAATGAATGAATGAATGAATGAGTGAATGAATGAATGGATGGATGGATGAATGAACGAATGCTAAGATATTCATGACAGAATAAATTTCTGTAATATATGGAAAGTGAACATGAGTGTATCGGATGGAATCTATAAATAATCTATAAATAATGAATTGAAATTACAAATTTAGTTGTTCCATTTTTCGAGTGCACACTAATTTAATGAATGAAAAGCAAAAGTTAATTTTTTTAATATATTTATTTACATATATATGTAGTCCATTAGGGTCGACACTTAAACATCCTACATAACTATGCATATACCAAATGAGAAATCAAGCAAATAAATTACAAGCAATTATAATTTTCAAGTGATTTGAAAAATTTGTAATGTGGAGAAGGCCGTTCAAAAAAGCAAGAATTTCATAAACCAATTGTACGCTGTCGATTTTCATGAATTTTTTTTTTGCATGTGTATATAGACCCCTTCTAATCATTTTGAATAGAGTTAGAGTCATTTTCAATGGCTAAAAAAAAACGTTCAAATACCATATTGCAACAATAAATGTTGTCGTATTATCTTATCAAAATTTCTAACAAGAACGAAAGTGATCATTAAAAATGCTTGCAATTTTAAATCAAGAATTAACTCTTTTGAAAATCGGCCGAATCATTTAAAAAGCTTTACTTTGAAATATTCTTCCAAGCGAATTTTCTTAATAACTTGTTTCACATCCATCATGTTTTCATGTCATTTCTTATAGATGGATATAATTCGGGAAGTTTACCCAATAAAATTATGATTATAACAATTCTCCAAATATTGCCTAAAAAAGAAAACCGCAATGTCTTAGATGTATTGTTGTAAGTCTAAAATTGATCATATCGGTCATACTATAAATATTCTCACTCCTTTGTTATTATAACCATTACCGAGAAATTGAAGGTATATTTATTTTGCCAATATATTTGTAGTGTCCAGAAAGAAGCCTTTGGAGACAAAATACTTTACTAGAAATTTATGTAGTTACAATGTCTGGACTAAAAACTGGAATTTCAATCGAATGGAGTCATCGTATAGACGTATTATAAAGTCTAGATTTAAGATTTAACTTTTTGATTTCCTTTTTTTTTTTTTGTTTTAAATTCAGTATTTATTGAAAACAAGCAGGGCGATCAGGGCCATTTCTTTAATATCTTATACCATTATGTCTAATGGGATTACGAGATCAAATAAATAAATGACGTCAAAAAAGCTAAAAAAATTGTCATTTTAAAATTATTTGAAAGGTTGGTGTTGTGGAAGTAGATTCAAAAAGTGGCCCAAACTGACGTTATTTTCATTGTTAAAATTCCTTACTATGCCAATTTTTATTAAAATCCATGTAAAATGGTAACTATTTTTCCTCAAACAACAACATGATTTTCGATAGAGGTATTATTTAGGGAGTGATCGTAAAGATGATTTGATTTTGAATATTTGTGAGCCAAAAAAAAACTTTTATACCAAAATTTCATTAAAATATATCTTAAATTTTAGACAGATGGACAGACATGCTTACATCAATACAGAAAGTGATTCTGAGTCAATTGATAAAACAAAGTATGGATCTATTTTAAGTCCTTCCGGATGTTACAAACATTGGCATAAAGTTATAATACCCTGTACCGCAAATGATGTAGATTATAATGAGTTGACATGACATATTTAGTCGTTGGATTACAACTGCTAATGACGCTTTTCTACATATTCAATCATCTTATCATATCCAATCGTTCTGATTGGAGCGGAATAAATTAAAATTAAAATTTGGTTGAATGTAAAAGAGACTTAAACAGACGTTCAAAGTAAACTTTTCCCTTTTTTTTTTACAAATTATCATTTTATTAGAAATTATCCATCATACGTGTTTACATACATTCTTGTATGAGCATGTTAGGTGTTGTGTACGTTTAAATATTTTGAATGAACGTCTTGAATGTTAACGATTTAATTAAAAAAAAAAGGAGACTTTTTTACGTCTGTGCGAAAAAAAAGGAAAATTTCGTGCAATGCAAATTTGCATGCAAACAAACGAACATCAATAATATTGCAATATATTAGCATGGAAGTGGTGGAATGTAAAAATGAATATATAACAAGTACGAAAATTATATATCACCGGGTGCCAAATTTTGGATACCCACCAATCAAACACCGTGATATTATGACTTAGAATTTTTTTCAATTTTTAAACGTTAATATAAAAAAGTGAAAATTTGGCATTGCCCAATTTCGCTGTTATTCATAATTCTTGAACTGATATTGCAAATCAATGGTCTCTCTATTTGTTCAATATTTCAGTTTTCCTATCTTTTGTAGTTTTCAGATGATGAGCAAAAAAATACAAAATTTTTCTAAGAAAAATTGAGCTGGTCTTAGTTTATCTTGTCCTGTGGACATGGCCTTTGACCGATTTCGCCTATTTTCAATATCAAACTGTCTGCAAGAACTTTTGTTGCTTCTATTAAATTTAGGCCAGATATCTCTTTCTTGCGAAAGAGAAACATGAACTCATGCATAGACAGACAGTTATACCTAATTCGATTCAAAATTTAATGCTAATCGAGAATGTATATGCTTTGCAGGGTCTTCCTTCAGAATGTTACAAAACATAATGACAAATTAAGTATACCACCAACCTCTGTATGGTAAATATAATAAATGTGTAGTAAATTGTATGGACATGACGCTAATTATTATTATGAATAGTGGCTTAAAGCCAACTATTAATTCATACATTTAATAATTAAGTATACATTTTCATTTGGACATCTATCTATCTCTCTTTCTCTCTTTCTCTCTTTCTTTCACTCTACCTATCTACCTATCTTTATGTATTTGCCTAACTATTTGTATGTTTCTATTTTTTTGTTCTTTTAAAAATTAAGCATTCATAGAAAGAAGAGTGTTGTAATGTTAGTTAGAAGAAAAATATCTAAATGAGGCGACACGTGGCAAGACGCATTATATTGCATCGCATTTGGACAGTCTTTACTTAACCTATCACACACAACCTTTCGTTTTATATTTTATGAATATTATTATGAGGCAAATTGCAAAGTATAAAATGAAAATTATTGAGAAAATATAGCTCGTTCGTTATAATAATATTACTAATGTAAAAAAAGAGAAAAAAAAAAGAAAAGTTAAATAGCATAAAATATTATGCAATAATAATTAAGAGAAAACAAAGAAAAGAAAACAAAAACAAAGAAAATATGAATGAGTAGAATGATAGATAGAGACAGACGAATGCATTGTAAAGCTGTTGATTGTCATTCAAGCGTGTTCTTATGTTGAAACTTGATTAGAGTTTCATTTTTTTCTCTCACTTGTTTTTTACTTTTATTTCTTCTTTTTTTTTTTCTCTTTGCTGTTCTCTCCTCACTTTTAAATTTCCGTTTTTTTGAGCTTCTGTGAATAAATATATTTTTAGATATTTATTGTTATTACTTACAAATACAACATTAATAATATTATTATGGCTTTTTATTACTTTATGTGTTTGTTTGTTAAAAAAATGTTTTTTTTTTATTATTTTATTATGTAAATATTTTATTATGTAAGCACTTTTGACGTTTAAAATTTTAACTATAAAATTATATAAATCTACATGTATATATGAATTCTTTGTAGTTTGGTCAAGGTGCCCATTATAACAAAGTGCCATCCATATAACATTATGGCAATATTATGATATAATAAATTTGAGTGGATGTATGCAACAATAATGAATGAACTTTTTATAAAATAATCATCGATTTAAAATTATTTTAATGAAAATGGATGAAAACTTTCGTTATGAACACATTTCACAAATAGCATTTCCTTAGATATATTTTAATGAAATTGTTTATACAAGTGTGCTTTGATCTGAAAGCCACATCAAATGAAATGAATTGATCATTTTTTACAAGGTTTTTTAAGACTTAACTTGTGCAGTATGTTTTATTAAAAATGACAATATTAGCACAAGTGAAAGTAAATAAATTAAAATACTTTAATTGTGATGCAACACCATAAATTACCTTGAAAATATATATTAAGGCGAAGGATGTTAAGTAATTCAAATATGCTTTGTTTGGTTCTGTTGGCGAACTTACTTAATAAATATGTAAGTGAATTGTTGTCGTAAATGGCTTTTTATATAAATGAGAATAAATGTAATTTTATGTGAGACAGGAAATAATAAGAAAATTGTACTCTAAAAGGGTAATTATTTTTCATAACATTAATTAACATCGGCTTCATATGAAAAGTTAACTGCTTAGAAAAGTTAAGTGCTTCGATTGGTGTTTAAACTTATTTTGCAATTCTTACAAATCTCTAATGGACAAATAGGCGAACAGATAGTTAGGCAGGCTTAAATGGACTCAGGAAGTGATTATGAGTATATCGGTAAAATAAAGGATGGGTCTATCTCAATTTTTTTTGAATGTTACAAGAATCTGCACAAACTTCTACCCTGTACCCTGTACCACAATTGCCACAATAAATTATGGTCTTACATTTATATGAGCAATATCGTAAGCTAAGTCTAACATAATTATTTCAAGATTTTAGGATTACTACAATAAGAAATTTCATATATTTAGTGTCCTACAAAATGCCATCTAAAGCAATAAATTCAAGATATATATTAGCTTCCAATACATTTTCAAAATGCTTTATTGAGAAAAATAGTTTAAATTACTCTAAATTTGCAACGTATTGATTTTATGCTGTAATTTTTTTCTGCTGTCTGTCTGTCGAAAAATTTCTCGGTAGCAATTTTGAATTAACACCAATTTTACAATTTTACAATGGCACAAATTATTCTATGGTCTCTATTTGGAATAAACTACATCTTTTGGGCGTAAAATTTCTGCGCATCAAAAAAAACAAAACGAAAAATAAGTAAATGCTTCGTTTAATTGATTCTTTAAATAAATTAAATTTTTATTATACCAATCGTATCAGAATCACTTTCTGAATCGATTTAAACATGTCTCTACGTCTGTCCGCATATTATCAATCTACAAGTCGCAATGTTTCAGATATTTTAATAAAATTTTGTGGGTAGGTGTGCTTTGGCCCACATACAAACCCTATTGAAAATGGTTAAAATCGAACTATTTTTATGACCACTCCCCATCTAACGAGTTTTTCGATAAAAGAACTTTAATATGTGAAAAACGGTTGCAGTTGCAAAAATATATTTTAACATAAAAAATTGAATACCAAAAGTGATGCAGATTGGTCCATTTATTGAGCCATTCTCCAAAGTAACGAAATTTCTGAATAATTTTGCAAATAATTAAAAAATTACAATCTTTTATTTCCATCGAACAAAATTCTTTTATTTGACTGCTTAATCACATTAGGCATAGTTTTGTAGAGTATTTAAAAGTCGGCCTCGACCGACTTGTCTTACTTGCCTGTAGCTAAAATTCATGTCAATTTTTATATTTTATGATAAATCTTTTTTTTTTTGTATTAAAATTAGTAAACGAAATTGAAAAATTAGTCTAGTCTTTGGCATTGTGTGGAATTCATTTTCAATATATATACGTGTATATATATATATATATATATATATATATATATGTAAAGAATAACTACTTCATTAATTTTTTATTTGCTTCCTTCTTATCTTTATTACCTTACTTCCTACTTTACTAATTTTTTTTTGCATTTTATGTTTCAATTGTTGAAAACAAAATTAGGGGAGAAGCAAAAATTAAGGTACACAATACTTTCTAGTGCATTGAAAAAGCAAAAGTAAAACGTAACTGCATTTAATTGTTAGTGCTATTTGCTATTTGCTATTTGCTATTGTGATTAATACTGATATATCACTAAAAAATTTTTTTTATGAAGGCGTTGTGCAAAGTTATTACCATCATGGTTTCATGGTTTCGTGGTGGTTTAATATTTTTACAAAAAACTCATATCAATTTACGAATTTTTCGTCTATGATTTTCAAAATACCAAATAACCAGATAAACATTATTTGTATTTATGTATTTGTAAATATTTAAGAGATCATAAAAGTAATGTATGTACGGAAAATAACAAGTGGCAAGACAGCATTAAATACTATTAATGGATATATTTATGTATGTGCTCTTAACCAAGATGGTTGATTGAAACACCACCATTTCTCCCGCTTTTAAAAGCAAAAAAAAAAATTAGTGAAAAAAAAAGGAAGCAACTGATAATCGTTAAATTTGAAAAGTCTGTCATCTAGAAGGAGTGTAAAAAATTCAGCCGTTTTACTCCAAAATATTCCTTTTATATGAAAGTCAGGTGTTCATTTCGATAAAAAAAAGAAGCTTCGTCCCCATATAGAAGGATTTTTCAAAATAAGCATTTTTGTAGGAATCGTCATGATTTTTATGACTTATTTGTTTTTCTAAGTCAGGAAGCCTAAAGTAGAGACATTTAAGTTCTTCCGAGATTTTTGTGACTTCGTTAAATTATTTTTAGGGCTACGTACATCTCTAGATAGATGAATTTACATCGACTTTGAAAATAATTCTGAGTCGTTAGCAAGCAGTCAGTTAAAATTAAAAATTAAAGTTTTGAGTGTTACAAAACTTATTGTACTTTTACCTTGCTATACAAATGATGTAGAGTATAAAAACAAATTAAATGAGAATTTTGGTGAAACCGCCTATTTTCCAAATGTTAACCTTATATTGGCTACATGTTGTGTCTGTCAATAACACTCACTTGCTTGTTTATCTTAATAAATGGATTTTTATTTCTTGTTAAATTATTAAATGAATTTTTTTTTCTATTAAGCTTTTAATCTTAATAAGAAATTGCAGTGTAAACTTTAAATTTAGAATTGTTATGGTATGCATTACAACGAAATGTTACCACATTCATCTTGGAGAAATGCGAACAATGTCACTCCTTCAAGATGAAAATACTCGAACTTATGGGACCCAAAAATATTGATGAAGTAGTTTAGTGTAAGTGTTAAAAAGAATCTGTCAATTTTAGGTTTATCTAACAAAAGTTTATGGGCTTTCTATATAAACACTTTTGAGCATTATTTGCACTTCAAAGAAAAAGGGTTTCACTTTAGGATGTTTATATGATATCCATTCAGATTTTGGGCATATATTTATTTTATCAAAACGTTTGCAATATTCAGAAAAAGACGTTAGGAACCTTAAAAAATGTGAAGAATATATATATTTTTGGTTAGCAATAAAAGTTGAATCGATTGCATATTTTAAACTTACCTTTCTCCGTAAATATTTAGAAGACTGGTTATAAAAATAATAAATGTTCCTCTTCGCGAGAAAAAAACGAATCAAGTTAATGAAACGGCACGCCCAAAGTATCATCTAAGAATTTATGTAATTTTTGTAATTTTTATCTTTTTTTGAAATCTTTCACTTACTATTTCTAAATTAGAATCGACAAAAAAATGAAATGTGTAGTTGGAACCATATTATACAAATCTAAATTTGAAAAAAAATCAATCGCTTTCATTAGATTCAATTCAGGGCCTCAACAATGAGCATTCAAATTTCGATTACAGCTAAATGTTACTTCTTTACTTCTTTCTCATCTTTTCCAAGCATTTTTTAAGCTTTATGTAAAAAAAAAAAATAACATGAGATATGATAATAAAAATCACTTTCAATAATTTATGTAACTTTCAAATCGATATTACATTATTATTTGCACACAGACACACACACAGACACACACACACACACACACACACGCATGCATGCGCTTCAATGTATATGTATAGATGCAACACATTGTATAATATTATGATGTCTGTAGTAATTTGTTTGTCATACGCATTCAATATTATGATAATGACAATACACCAACATTTGTGATAAATTACTTTTCAAAGATGATTATTTTTTATTTTTTTTTTTCTTTCCGTTATTTGAATCCCTCCCTCCTCTTTGTTTGCTTATGTGTCTTATTGCATTAACAATGATAGCAAAATTATGGAGATGCTGTTACATGCAACATTTTTATGTTATTAGTTTACTTATAGCTCTTTAATATTTATTGTATTGGGATAGAAAGTGAATGGGTATGTAATTCGGATCCAAATAGGCTCGAGTTAGAGCAAACACCTCATGATTTGAGGGAATGTGGCAACTTTTGAGGTTAGTTCTGTAAGTTTATTATCTGAAAGTAAATGGGTTTAATCACAATGCGTGCCTTTGTACTCGATATTTTATCTAAAACTGACTAGGCTGTGACCCACACTTCCACTTTAAAATAAGTCTATCTATTCGATTATCTATTCCACTGGAATCTAATAACATTGCAATTTGTAAGGCCTTTTAATAAAATTTAGACACAGAAGTTTTTGGATTCATGCCTTGCAGATATTCAAATAACAACTTCAATTGAAAAAATTCTAAATACTTTTTAGGTTTAATCGATATATCCTCGCACAAGATCTATGCAGAAAATTTGACATTAAAACAAAAAATGTACAATAACAATATAAATAACAATAACAATTAAAATAACAATAACAATAACAGTTACAATAACAATAACAATATTAATAACAACAACAACAATTACAAGACCAACAACAATTACAACAATAACAATTACAAAAACAACAATAACAATTACAACAACAACAACAATTACAACAATAACAACAGCAACAACAGTAACAATTACAACAACAATTACGACAACAGCATCAATCACAACAGCAACAGCAACAACAACACAACAACAACAACAATTACAATAACAACAACAACAACAACAACAACAACAACAAGAACAACAACAACAACAATTACAACAACAACAAAAAGGACACTTTTTGCATCATTTGACTTTCATTTCATTTTATTTCACATTTACATGTAATAGAATGGTGGGACTGATACGCTATTTTGATTGCGTCTTTAAAAATCGCCGCATACAATTATTGGAATATATAAATTAATAAGTGCTAATAAGAAATAAATCCATTTTCTTGCAAAACTATTTTCGACACTTTCTTATTAAAGTGAATTGTGCGATTATAGATGTAGGGGTCTAGTGTAGGGTATTTATTTTTGAATATTTACATGCTTCTATATTATATTGGTATATTATGCCCATGCTACTCCATAGTACAATTGAAACATGCTGCCACAACATTACCGAACCCGTTTCGGTATTTTTCTCTTGGCAAAATATTGTTATTTCAAAAATATATTTACGTATATTATGCATGCTTTTCTAAAGAAGAAATCAAAGACAGACATCTATCTATTAGAAATCATTCGAATTTAATATACTTGATTTTGACTACAAACGCAAACGATTTGTCAAATATTACTTTCAACCTACATAGTTTATATTTGGTAAACATAAAATATTATCTTAAAAGAGGACATTTACCCCAATAAAGTTTCGATTAATCATTTGAATGATGTGTCATTTATAATCGTCATTAGTCTTACCAAAATTGGTTATTATTTATTTAATTAATAGAAACCATTTGATGCATACTTCATTCACTCTTAAGGAATAATAATACTTAACTGCATTCCTGTAGAGCAACTTTCATCATAAATTCATTTTTTCATTGTATTGCTAATGAGCCAAATATAATTTTTATGAAAAGCAATTTCACTTCAAGACAAAAAGTATTGTACGTAGTTCATGAAATTGATGCATTTTAAAATTATACCACAATTTTGTAAAAAAAAAAAAACTCATTACATGGAAGACCCCTATAAGTTTAATACTCTGTCAAAATTTTTAAACAGCATTTTTATGGCAAGAAGATCTAATTCCTGAAAATTTTACCTCATAAAAGTTACCTCAAAATATTAATTTGTTAATATATAAATGGAAAAAGAAAAGGAGATTCCATCTAAAGAGTTTTAAGAATTTTAGAAGATTTGTGTGCATTAAATTCCGTAATTTAATTTAGTAATAAAAGGGTGGCATAGAAAATTTAAAGGTAAAAATTATGTAACATCCTTCACTATATCGATCATTATCTACAAATCAATTTCTGAATCAATGTTTTTTTTTTTGTTATCAAATCTTAGACCACAAGTAGTTTTTGAGGTACGTTTATAAACTTTGACGAAAGGCGTGTGTTAATTGGGCTATACTTGCTACAAGTACAGACCAATTGATGATCTTTTTTGGAAAAAAAAGTTGTACGAAAAACATTTTTTTTTTTAAATTAGAGGAGTAAAATTTGAGTTGACCTTTTCTGCATAATAGGTTTCTTGATTGAACTTTCATTTTCACTTGCAATTTTGTAATTGTCGAAAATATGTAATTGGAGAGTCGCCTCCGAATCAAATATCTTTAGCATTTTTTATTTGTTAAAAACAAAATAAAATTTATTTGTTTGTTTGTTGATCGTTTATGAATTAAACACCGATTTGAATATCAAATAATGTTTATGTATTAGTGATTATTGAATGTAATGCTTAATGTAATTGCATAAAATGAATTTTTGGTAAAAATTCGACAAACATTAATAAAGTTAAGCCGACTATTAAGGTGAAATTATTTAACATAGAGTAACAATAAAATGCTAAACATAGAGAAGGAAACGAAAAAATGAGCAAGCATAAAATAAGAACTTTATAGTCGGTCAGAGCTGACTCTCTATAGCACTTTACCACTTTGCTTAATGTGATTAAAGTCAAATAATATTGGAAATTTCTCTATTCGTTATATGAGAGGAAGTTCAAAAAATGGTTCGATCTGGACCAAATGTGGTATATATATTTTTCATGTCAAAATTGAAGGCAATACCAACCTTTTGCTAAAATGTCTTCCAAATTGAATTATTTGTCCCTAAAATAATTTTTTCCAAAAAAAAAAAGTTATAACAGAAGTGGTTCAAAAAATAGACCTATTTCTATGGTAAAATGCCACATGCCAATTTACGTTAAAATGTATTTAAAATTTTCATTTTTTTTTCATATAATGACCCTTTTAGAGAATGGCATTTTATGGGGTGTGGTGGTAAAAATGGCCCAATTTAAATCGTATTCAATATAGCTCACCTCTGGACTTATGTAACAAATTTCACTAAAGTAGCTCAAAATTTGCAACCTGTAGCTTCATATAAATGTCCGTAGACAGACATCAGATGAACAGGCAGACGGACATGCTTAACACGAATCAGGAAATGATTCTGAGTCGATTGTTATAATAAAAAAATAAGTCTATCTCAACTCCTTTTACGTGTTACAAACATACGCACCAACTTAAAACACTCTATTCGAAAAAGGGGTTTAAAATATTAAAAAGAAAAATGTTATAACAAAAGATTTTATCTTATTGTTTACATTCTTATTGATTTGCTATGCAAAAATGTAAAAAAAGCTGTTTTTTAAAAATACTTCTGAAAAATTAAGTAAATATGATGGATTTTGGAGAAAATGATATAGTTCGATGAACGATTTTATATATTCATATACATCAATAATAAAATAAAAACTTATTGACCTTTGCTAAATGAAAATAAGTGAATTGGTATTAAAATAAACCAGTTTCAAAAAAGTAAAGGCAAGCAAATGTAAACAAAAAAGTAGAAAATTAACTTGTAAATAAATATGAGCAAGATTATGTAAATATTTACTGATAATACCGCAATGTTAAAAACTTTTCAATAATTTGGAGTCAAAATATTTACGAAACATAAAAAAAAAATGAGAGAGAAATATCAAATGGCAACATTATCGATCGTTTATGGTTAACTCTTCAAAACCCTATAAACTAGTAACACAAAGCCTTAAATTACTAAACTGATCCATATTCATATCAAATCCTTATGATTGCTGTATAGTTAAGAAATGTATGATCCAAATTTCATAACGTTATAGCAATTAAATTTTTAGTTTTTTTACTGCTTTAGAGATTTCGGTTTTATATTTTTCAAAAAGAATTTTAAAAGCAAATAGAGATTCTGCATCAAGCAAACATAACGATTTTTAATTCCAAAATTTTAATTAAAATTGTCCAAAAATTAACAATTAAACTGAAAACCATTAAGAAAATGCTTCATTAAATCGTTGTGAAAGATCGATCGTAAAGGGGAATTGTGGGAGATAATGGATTATATGACTATTATTATTTTTTTACTACTACTACTACTACTACTACTACTTAACTAACAACCAATTCTAATCTGCTAGAATTTATAATTCACATTATTTTACATTATTATAACAAGCTTACAATTGAGAATCAAGTAGTAGTTTGAAGTAACCATGTGTTTCTATTAAAAAATATAATGACATAAAGAGTTAGTTTGAATTCAACTTGTACATTGCAAACATCAAATCAGAGATTATTTAATTGTTTTAAAACTTTTACACAAAGTAAAAAAGAGGAAAAACATCTAAAAAAAAAGGACAATAAATATACAAAATTAGAAAAGTTTCCTTAAATTTTGTCATCTTAGAGATATAAAAAAAATAGTTAATTTCTTACGGGGAAATTTTAAATTTGCGAAAATTATTTTCAAACTGAAATTTGCAATGGCATAATTTAGAAAGATCTTGTGAATTATTTAAACGAGATAAAAGTGTATTCTTGCATGAAATACTGGATGAAAACTTGGATCCATTACGACATAAGTGAAACTAAAAAATCCTTAACTAATCCATTGAAAAAGAATTTATTGATCAATGCATTAATTAAATACCTTAAAAAATGTTCCAAAAAATATTATTTATTGAAAAAAATTTCGCGTTTTTAATGTTTAATAACAAATTTTGTAAACAAGCATTTTTTTTTGCTAAACGAAATTTTTATCAGAAATTATTATATAAGAAAATTATTTCAAAATACTTAAATCCATTTCGTGGAAATGCCCTTCCTGTCTTGCGGTATATGGTATTATAGCTTTGTGCAAACGTTTGTAACACCCAAAAGAAATTGAGATAGACTTAACTTTTTTTAAACTAATGGACTTTAAAATCATTTGTTGATTGGATGTAAGCATATCTATCTATCTGTCCGTCTGTATTTTAATGAAAGTAAATTCGTATACTGGTATATTCGTATTTTGGCGCAGAAATGACTTTCATTACAAAAGAAATATATGTATCAAATTTTATGCAGATTGTTCCACTTTTAAGACCATTTTCTACATAATCTGTATATGGAAATAATTTCATTTTAATTTTGAATATATTTTACAAAAGTTGGCTCTAATTTGTATTATGACATAGAAAAGCATATGTACCAAATTTGGTTAAGATCGATCCATTTTTTGAATCTCTTTAAAAATTACAATCGTAATTCTGTTATTTGACTTTAAATACATTAAGCAAAGTGGCGTAGGGTATTTAAGAGTCTGTTTCGACCGATTATAAAATTCTTGCTTATTTCTTCTGTATTTCTTCTGTAAATACAATCTTATTTTAGGAGGGATGGTAAAAATGTATCAAGTAAAATCTACTTTGTAATGAGAATTAATTTTAACCCAAATAGATTAAATTTTAAATTTTAAATTCAATTTTAGATTTTCAAATTTTGCAGTATACAGAAAATGATACTGTTTGAATTATTACAAAAATCCAATTGAATATTTTACATGTTTATACAAAACCATCATTTATATTGAGGTACAAGAGGGTATATTGAAGCCCATAAAAAAAAACCACTTTAAAAGCAGTCGCATTAAACGTTCAGCCAAATGATAATGAACTATACGCTGATCAATGTTGATTTCATTAATAAATTTGTAGTTTTGCTATTTTTTTGTTTTTTTTGATCTTTTGTTTAGTCACAATCATGATATAATTACATGAAGACCTTTTGTGATAAACATGATAATTTCTCTCTTCCCTCTTTACCTTCTTACTGCATTCATCATTTGTAATTATAATAATCTTGGCTTCGTTGGTTCGTTATGTAATGGACATACTCCTCTGGCAATTTTTATTTTTTATTGTAATCTTTTACAGAGAGTAAAAGTAACAGTTTCTGCCTATTTGACCTTCTGTTTACATTTTACAGATGTCGTCATTAATTAGGTTAAGGACGTTTGGTAACAAACAAACAAACAAAAAAATTAACAACAACAAGTAGAAAAATTAAAAATAATAATAAACATCTATTATGTAAGTAGGTAGATGTGTGTAATCTGCCAAATAAATAAATGTTACTTTTATATTCACATCTGCATAAACAAATGTGATTGTTTTAACTTTTTTTTTGTTTTGCTTCCTTTTTTGAGATTTAGCGAGATTTTTTTCCCTTTGTGATTAAAATCAAACATGTGATTATTTTATTGCATGAATAAACATGCATGAATTGCCATGCAAGATTCTTATGTTAAAATCATTTCCATGTACAAATTTGCCATTTTCTTTTTCATAATTTTAAACAATCAATTTTATCAGTTATATTTTATTTGATGTATTTAATGGATTTAGATTTCACACATTCAAAAGTATAGTTTCATTTCGAATCATTAAAATCCAGAAAAAATATTTCAGGGTCTTATTCTGCAACAGTTTTTTTTTTTTTTTTTTACATGGTAACGTGTTAGCCATGTCGTTTATTCTCTTGTTTGTATGTTGTTAAAAGTTTTAATTAAGGCAGTGATTTCAATTGAATAAATGAGAGTGGAAATTTTGAAAACTACTCCTAAAGAATTGCCATTGAAACTAGAAAGTAAAATAAACTATAGAGAAATTTAATATTATTTCCATTTTACATTACAATTTCTCTAAAATCTTACTGATGTATTTTTCTTTTCTTGTATAATAAACATAATTCTATATTAGGCTGGGCATAGTCTTTTGCCATATTAAGAAAACGAAATTTAAACGATTCATTTTTTATCTGAAGTCTTTAGCGAGGGATCTTTTGTTTCTATTTAATTATCATTGTTAATTTTTTTAAAAAGCATTCAATTATGATAATTTAATATGCGTTGCAGAAATTAAGCATAAATTGTCCATAAATTTCGTAGTATAAAATGAAAAACGAAAAACAATTTGCCAACTTTAAACGGCTTTTATTTCTAAATATTTATTTGAAAGCCAAATTGTTCACATAAAATTGAAAAACATTATCAACGAAAGGAAACTGAAATGAAATTGGAAATAAATTAAATAAATTTTTCATATAAAATTAACAACATAAAATTTCCATGATTCATATTATTAGATAAATTTTGAATTCGTAAAAAAGTAACACTGACATTAACATTACCAAATAATAATTAGCTTACATTCGCACATTCATATTATTTATATTGCTGGGAATTGAAATGAAATTTGGAAAGTTTGCCGTGTAAGTAAACAAAGATTTGCATTTGCGTAAAATGTACAAATGTAAACAAAATTGAAAAATGTGTGAATTTTCAATAATTTCCCCATAATTTGTTTTCTGAAAAATTTGAATTTAATTTAAAATTTTTCTATATACATAAATATGATTCATCGAATCATACAAATTGTTATTTTAATTATTATTACACATCAGCAATGTTTACATTTACATCATTTAAATTTTCATGTAAATAATCATCATGGAAAAATATCACAAAATTCATTTGAAATATCAACTAAATCGAAAAAATTATTAAAAAAAAAAAAAGCCGAAAAAGATTATTTCAATTAAATTTTGGCAAATGCTTTTCAATGCATTTGCTTTACATAAAATATTGAATGTTTGTCAATTTGAAAAAATTATTGGTCATATAAAAAAATGTGTTATTATTGAGTGGCAATTACTTGAGGTAATATGAAACCTAAATAACGTATCAATATTTTTAATAAATTAATGTAATTAAGCGCTGTTGTACAAATTGAAAAATATTTGACACTGCATTTACAAGTATGACGTAATTAAATTAAATTGCATATTCATAAATGAACAGGTCAATAAAGTTAAAAATGTTTGATTTTCTGTACAGTTTAGTTTGAAGCATCTAAATAGAATTTTCCACATTTTAGATGAGAATGGATTAATCTTTTTTTCCTAATTTACGTACAAAATTTTACACACATATCTGATAAATTTGAAATGGTCATTGAAGCCCAAATGGCCATGGCTACGCCATATAATTCCTTACAAGCAAGTATTACTTATATACAGCCCAAAAACGGATTCCCTATAAGAAAAGTTAGAATTCGCTTTCTAGATAATGTAAATATTATCTTATGGCGTAACAGAGTCATCGATTACAGAATGAACTTACTTTTGGAAAGTCCAATTTTTTTAAAGAAAGAATAATTAAAGCAAGAAAACATGCTTAAAAAGAAATTGGTCCCTTTTTTATATTTTATTTTTACCTTACGTCAATTACAGAAAAGAGTTTGTAATGTCCACATTATACCCATGGAATGATTTCAAATTTACTTTTTGTATCTATTCGATCGGCCCTTTTAATAATTACTATTTTCAAATTAGAAGATGTTTTAGATATTTTGAAAGATTTGTTTACCCATTTACGCATATAAAATCGAAAATAGGCACAGAGGGAACTATTAAAAGCACTTTAACTTGGAAGAAGTTATTCATATTGATGCGACCTACTTTTCTAATAATTACCGTTTTCAAATTGCAACATGTCTTGACAGAATTCGATATATGAAAGTCCATAATCAAAAAAGGGCCAGAGGGATTCCACTTAAAGCACTTTAGTTTGGGAAAAGTCATTTAGATTGATTCGATCTACCTTTCTAATAATTATTGTTTTCAAATTACAAGATGTTTTAGATATTTTAAACAAATTTGATACCTATTGACGCTTATGAAAGTCCCTAGTCGAAACTGAGCAAGAACTAAGCACTTAAAACACTTTAGTTTGAGAAAAGTCATTTAAAGAAGAAATATTTGTGCAAAGTAAAAATTGGCCTTAAGAAAATGAATACATTGAACAAAATTTCATGCAAATCGATTTAATTTTTTTTCTCCAGATTTGTGAGTTATGAACGCCCCTTTAAATTTGCACATGCATACAAATTTCAAGCATAAATTAATGAATTATTTTTATTGCTATAAATTAAGGAACTTCTTTTATTATCAGTCGGCCAATTAATTTCACAAAAATAGAAAAAACCTAAAGCATTCTGGAGCTATCCAATATTCCTGAAAGTACACAACACATAACATAATCAAAGTGAAAAAGTTGTAAAAGAGTTATTTTTAAATTAAGTATCATCTAAAGAGGGCAATTACTTACTTAATAGACCGGAGACATATACACTTCTAAAATGTTTGGAATGCCTAAATATAAATAAAGTCGAATAAGTTTTTCTTCAACGAAATGAAAATATGCTATTTTCATATCTTTATTTTATTGTGTAATATTCTTGAAATTGTCTAAGTATTTTTTACATAACATTTTATAATACAATTTGAAATGAAAACGTCAAATTAAACGTCTAAAAAAATATGGGCATTGTTGTACCTCAAAATTTGTTGTAGTTTCTTATTTAATTCATTTCTATAAAGACTTTGTATCATTTTGAATGTATCCTGCTTTATTGAATAATAATCTAAGCCTAAGCCATCGATCGATTTGATTGCCATGGATAATTGTTTACACATTTTGCCTAGAATGGACCTGGGGACTATAAAAGCATAATAAAACCATGAATTAAGAAGTATAAAAAGGACACATTTTTATCCTAAAATAGAATTTATCATAGGCCAAGTGGCCCTATCTCCAATTTATGACCCAATTTCTTAAACAAGGCAAATGCTCTTTGAAATTGAATGTGTACATATTAAGTTTTATAAGTAGAAAATTGTTGTGAAGCGAACTGATGTTTCTAAACATTTATTTTTTACCGCTAATTATTAGATTTTCTGGCGCGTCCCTTTGGCTGGTATTATGAGTGTAATTCTCAAATGGAAATTGTTACGTAGAAAACGTAACATATAAAGTAAAATGAAATAAATTACTCGTTACACAAAGAGCTTTCCAATGAAATGAAATGAATGGTTCTAAAGATCCATTTCTTTTTATTGTTTTTTGTATTGACATGGACATTTTTTAGTTGAAAAAAGAATTAAAAAAAAATAAAATAAAATAAAATAAAATAAGAAAAATGAAGTGAAGTAAAGTGAACAATCTACAATTTGTGTGTACATGCATTGACTGTATAATTAAAAATTCTAAAGAAATGATCGAAAATGCTTTATGATTGTGTCAAGAGCGACAGAATATAATAATAAGCATATATCCATTATTTGTAATATTATAATATTTTATTTTATATTGTACAGTGTGATTTTATTGTTGTTGCAATAAAAATTATTCATATGAATTTTAATTATTGTAAAAGAAGATAAATTGTGTAGACCTTTTTTGTCGCTTTCCCGCGTTTTTTTTCTGCTTTTTTATTATGCAAAATATATAAGTTAGTGTTTCTAGGAATTATTTATATATAAATATATAAATATATAAATATTTATATAGTATTTAAGCGTATGTATTGTTATATTATGTTGGCCTTGTTACGTTTATGCATCATTGAAAGCATCACGAAATGTTATAATAACTTTTTTATAACTTCTTTACATCTGTTTATTTATCTACTAAAGAAACTATATAAATTTATATATTTTTATTTATTTATTTATTTTTTTTACTTATTATAGAAATATCTATAAAACTCTTAGTTACGATAATTCTATTGTAAGCGGCCCTTTTGTTACCTCCTTTTTTTTACTTACTACCAGAACACTTCTGTTTACATTTATATTTAGATCTGTACCATAAACGTGTTTCTTATCTTTTAAAAACTCAACTAACCGAATGGATATTTATTTCTATGGCACAACGAGTGTATTTGTATTACAAATGACAGATAATGATAAAGATATTAATAACTTCCTTTCATAATGTTATCAGTTTATAAATCCATTCAATCAGGTCGTATATCGCACATTGATAACAACATCTAAAATTATCTCAATCTAATTATTAATAATTATTATATTTTAATAGACGAATAAAATGTCTTTACTCACTTTATATTAAATGATTTCTTTTTATAACTCAAATATTTATTTATTTTAATGGCCAGCCAGAGAAGTGGAATGTAATTGTTCTATCGAACATTGAAGTTAATCTATTTTTTATACGCGCAAGTCTTCCCCATTCGTAATATTTGTATTAAATTCTATCAAAAGTGCTTGGTTGTAGTTGGACTTAGTAGATCAATAACAATGCTTATAGATTATATTTACGTATTGATCTTAAATGATGATTATGTAAATGGTAATCTGGAGTACCTTTAAAAAACAAAGTAAAAAATTTTTATGAGATTTAAAATTTATAACGCCGTTCTAGATCTAGGCCTTACTTTTTTACATTCTACTTTTAGTAAGCAATAGAAATATTGAACCACCGGCTTTCATAGTTGCAACCGTTACAGAATTACCTTATAAGTCAATTTAGGCTAATTAGACTTAAATACATCTATTTGCTTAGTATCCGTATATAGTATATTTTTATCAAAGCACATGTGCAATATGCGACGTATTTTTGGCCCTAGAATAAAATCTGCATTCCATTCCCATGTAAAAAAACTTTCATGGTTTTTATTGTCGCCTACCTACCCAATCTATAAATCATATTTAAAACATCCCGATGTATTTTTTTGATAACCTCTAAATGTAGTAAGCTTTTTAGATTTCTCAGAAATGAGTACTTGTTTTTTCTGTTTTCTTTATCGCTTGATAATTTATTTCTTAACAATTTCATCATATAAGATGAAGTAGGGCCCCGGGCCAAATGTAATATCCAATTGTTCATTGAATTGAGAATATACAAAAATTGAATTTCAACTGATGAAATATCTCATAGAAATAATATATTTTCAATGTTAATGTTATACAAACTCTACTCAATATATCTTTCAACTACTAACTTTAAATAAATAAATAAATATATAAATAATAATTGTTTTAATTTTTATATATTGCAGTACGCAATAAACATATAAGATCTTTAATTTATGGCGTTTTATATACAAAAAAAACATACGCATAAACAAACACGAAATATATAAGATGATGAAGATCAACCATCGTAAATACAAGAGGGCACAAAATTTATTGCCATTGCTTCTATACTTTATATAAATGCTTACATAGATATTAAATTGTTGGAGCCATTGTCGAGATTGTCTAACCAAACAATGAACATTTTACTTTGCCATTGTTCCATTACATGACTTAAGTGCATGAAACATTTATTTCTACCTTAAAGGCTTTATATATAAATTAAATAATATTAAACAATTTGTTTTTTATATGTCATCGGTGGCATTCGCTTTCTTCTCCATGAAGACTGGGACTGTGTTTAACTTCTATAAGCCCCATCATTTTGTTGCATCATCCATTTTCTTTAGGAAATGGATACAAAGAGGAATACATTTAACGTGATCCATTCTTAACATATATCAAATACAACTGATTTGATTGCATCAGTTAAGTTTTTTATTAGACTTATGAAATGAGGATGATGCTGCTACTAACTTTAACTTTCAAATCCATTTTTCTAAATGAGAAGGATTGCATTACGTGCTCCATACAGTAAAGTCATTTGCTTGTAAATTTACCAGCCTCAGTTCCCAGTTGTTGACAATACAGAGGAAATAGTTTCTTAATCTATTTTTATACCCCACACCACAAAAGGAATTGAAATAGAGCCATCATCACCATCATTATATCAATCAACTCAGATTCACTTTCTGATTCCATTGAAATCTGGCTATCTGTCTGTCTGATGACTGCTACGTACATTTGTTGTCAAGCTATAGCTCACAATTTTTTAAGGTATTTTAGTAAAATTTGAATTCTATTGAATGTAGTTCAAATCGGGCTATTTTTACGACCACGCCCCATAAAACGCCTTTCTTAAAAAGGTTGTTCTATAAAAAAAGTAATTTTAAATTTATTTTAATGTAAAATGGCGCTCAATTGTATTTTAACATAAAAACCATGTGTACCAAATTTGATTTTGATGAGTCGATTTTATGGACCACTTTCCATATCCCATTTTTCCAAAAAAAGTCATTATATGGGCAAAAAGTTCAATTTTAAAGTTATTGTAGCGAAAATTGGCACAGACTTGTTTTAGATAAGTCCATTTTTTAAACCTCCTCTGATAAAACAAACAAATTTTACAATTTTTACAGTTTTGTAGGCTTGCAATTCTCTTATTTGACTTTGATCATTTTAAGCAAAGTGATGTAGGGTAATACATCACTTTGCTCTCGATTATGCAGTTCTTACTTTACTTTTGGTTATTTACTTTTATGTAAATTGGAAAAAAAAGAGGCTTCTAAAATTCTAATATAAAGTTTCGAACTCAGTTCAGGCCCCACTAAATTTTTAGCCACTCACTCACAAATATTCACCGTATTAAAATGTGACACGCTTTAAAATTTTAATTAAAGGCAGAGAATAGAAATAATTTAAATCCTTAATAGATAATTTTTTTAAAAGAGAAAACTTTTTCTCCTTAAACAATTTGTTCAATAAATAGCCAAACTAACCATTTACCTTTATCCTACGCCAACCTTTTTATCGTAAATTACTTTACACAACATTTATGGTAAATGGATTTTTTTTTGTTAAAATATAATCTAAGCAAACCTAGACATTTATTTCCCTTGATGTGAAAAATTCGATAAATGAAAAAGAAATTGATTTCTTTTGACTTTCAAATGAGCAAAATGAGCAAAATGATGCAAATAAATCATACCACGTAAATTTAGGTAAATGAAAATTTGTTAAGTGAATTTCTTAAGTTTAAAGAATTTCTCCAGATAAGAAGGAGAAAGAAACCAATTTACAAAGAGATTATTATTAATTCATTAGTAATAAAAATAGAAGTATTCAAGTACAAAACACTTCAATTAAAAGTGAACTAAATGAAATGTTTGTTTGAAATATATAAAAGTGATATTTCTATCTTCTAGGTTTCCCATTCTTTTTGCGTATCGAATATAAGAAGTTTGGATTTATTCGAAACGTTATATTCAGTTCCTATGAAATATGATAACTAAAGTTGAATTTTCAAGGTAACAAACGAACATTGAACATGAGTCAAATTGATTAGGATTTTGGCGTACTATGTAACATGTAACGAAATTTGCAACGTGAACGTAGAAGGGAATGCATTGGCAAAGTATCCACTGAACACTGAAAACTTTTAAAATATCATCTACAAAAAAAAAAGAAACCGGTCATTTAATCAACTTTAATAAAATTGTTATGGATATAAAAAGTGTGCCTCGAACTGGATATAACTTTTTTTAACTGGTCCTTTTTTCCGTGCATTAGCTAACATAATCTCTTTATATTTCTATTATTTTGCCAATATAAATAATTTTTTGTCTCTTTCTATGTCTTTCACTGTTAGTCTCTTATATTTAAATAGTATTGTGCTATTGTAATGGTTGACACTAAAACCAACCATTAAAAGCAATTTTATGCTCGTTCTACTGAACTCAATTCCTGTAAGCATTCACACTAAATCATATTATTTATGTCTATTGAAGCTTTAATAAAAAAAAACACAAAAAAAACACAAAAAAAAACAAAAAATAACAAAAAAAGGAAGAAAATTCAATAACAGCTATACATAAATATATAACATAAAAATGCTATGAAAATGTAAAAGGAAATAAAATACGAAAAAGCTTAATATGCTGCTTTCGATAGTTTTGTCTGCCTTTTACACTTAACCTTGCAAATCGCTTGAAGTTTTCTACCATTTATTTTACATTTTTTCTTTTTTTTCCGTTTTTTTCCTTTTTTTTGCCTAAGCACTATATTTCTGCTTAGTCTTCCATTATCTAGGTTAATATATTATTTTAATTTATTTTGTAGAGCACAGCGTAAGTTAAGATTTTTCAGTTTTAAAGATTAAACTGATTATGCCAGAAAATTAAGTATGCTAAGAGATAGATTTTCCATCATTAATCTGCTTATCCTTAGATCGTACATTTCAATGCATTTCAGTAGTGAATTTTAATACTCTTCTCATAAGATTCTTTTTTTACAAACAACGATATTTTAATTCTTGAAGATTTTCTCTCTTTCGTTCGAAAGACGCTATCGAATTAATATTTTATTTAGTTGGATCTCAGTTACTGTTTTGTAAAGTATAATATTTATACATAATTCAAAGAGCTTGAAAAAATTCCAGCTACTTTTAACATTTTACAAATAATTGTTGTTTCTTAAAAGCATCAAAATTAAGTTGCAGAATATCCCGGCATGGTATTTTTAAAAGAGTATTGAATTAAGGATTTCAGGAAGGCATACATTTGACAAAATATATTCAAAATCGATAACTTTTTCACACACGATTGAAGCTGCCCCTTTGAAGCCCATTCAATATTATCACTTCTTAGTTTCAACAAAACTATATGGCATACTTTTAGGCTTATTAAATGTTCTTATAATTTTGATATTTGTGCTCATATTTGAACTTTCTTTTTATTATTAAAAACTTATTTAAATAATACAAATAAAAAATTTTTGTTAAAATCTATTTGTAAAAGTTGTTAACATCAAATTGTTTTGTTCATTAACATCTATACTTTCAAAAAATCTAAAGCTTTTTTTTTTCTTTATTAAAATTAATGAGAGAAATATTTTATCGTATGCAATTAACATAAAAATTTAGCGATAATGTTCAAGCAATATATTTTCATTAATATTAATATTATATCGCCAAGTGATAACAAGTATCCTGAAATGCCCAAACATTTTTCTCATCAATATTAGTATTCTAAAACTATTCGAATTTTGTTTATCAAAATCAATTTCGTTCTATCCAAGTTGTGATTTTTGATGCCAAAGTTTCAGCTTTTCTATGCAACGCAACGCATGCATGTATGTAATAAACGGGAAACTTGAGATAAACATATCTCCAATTCTTTGATTGTCCTGATTCTTCTTTGATCTACTTCAATCGCTTATAAAATTTCATTTTATAGTACTGTTTAAATTTTGTTTTTTTTTTATTTTTTGTTCTCTTTCGTCTTACTTCAATTTGTATTTTAAAAAGTATGAAAATTCAATAAATTCAATTGAGCCGAATGGAAACTTCTTTGATCAAATGTGAATGAATAATAAACAATAATTACAACCGGTTCTTCTAATAAATATTTTTTTAATTGTATATCTCTTTTTTTCTTTGTCTGTCATTTGTCTGTCATTGTCTGTCTTCCATTTTTCTTTTTTTTTGAATATTCTTTTTGTTAATTCAATTTTTTATTTCTTTTATATATCATTTCAGATAAACAACAAGATATTGCAAACTTTACTGAAATCTTAAATAAAACGAAAAATTTTCCAAATAAAAATAGATTAAAAAAAAAAAACAAATGAATCCGAGTGGGGAATAGAAAGTCTATACATTTATCTCGTTAACTATTTAGTGACTTTTTTTCTTTTAATTATCACATAAATAGCAGTTGTGATAATTAAGGAAATGAATCAAACAATGATCTTGAAGTGTAATTATTGAAACTTGAAACTTGAAACTTGAAATTTGAAACGTGAAACGTGGAAGCAACATTTTTATATAAATTAAGCAACAATTAAAAAAAAAGCGAAACATATGCAAAACATAGCAGACAACTTAAGCAGACAAGAAGAAAGGCAAATCAAATTGTAGCAATTCAAATAACATGCATTATTTTAAATGTTCAAGAATTTATTTGCATATAAAAGTTTTGGTTGTACATATTAAAACTAACCGTTATCAGTTAGTGTGTTAAAGAGAAATCAGCAACTTTAATAAAAAGCCATAAAATCAAATATTAAATACTGATATTTATGTAGCAGATATTTATGCAGAAATTATTTGACAAACATTGTTATTGTTATTGTCCATTTTCATTTCATATCAAAGAATTGAAACATTGATTACCAATTCTTGTTGCTGCTTATCTACACATATATAAATAAATAATAAAAAAAAAAAAAAAGAAAAACCATAAATTATTAGTGTTATTATAATAAGCATATCAATAATTGAACAATTAAACTAATTTTATTTTATTTTTTTTTTTGCTTGTTACTCCGCAACTATTGCTGTTGGTTTTTGTTCCTTTTCATATGTAAAAAGTGTTCCGGTCAACTAGCATTTGTGAGAAGTATAATTTGTGATAGTCCTCGAAGAATAAAAAATAATAAGAGTGTAATCAAATATATTTAAAAGTTATCACAATCATCATCACCATCGACATTATCATCAACATAAATTTATACGAAAAATATCATTTTTATAGAAATTTAACGATTTGGTGCATATTGTCATCATCAAAATTTTTCATCATATCAATTACAATTTACGTTCAATATACATTTGGAATTATCAAGAATTCATATACAATATGATTGGACGCTTATTCCGAGCACATGGCGAATATTGTGCCTCTTATCCGTGGGAGGTTATTGTAGCCTTAATTACTGTCACCGCTTGTATGTTAACGGCAGGCGGTGGAAGTAACGGTGGAAGTAGCAGTAGTATAACTGGTACTGTTACGGGAGGTGCTTCTGGATCTAGCGCTGGCGTTGGATCTGGTGCTGGTGATACTTCAACAATTGCCTCAACACCATCTAATCATTATCGGCCATGTCAAGGCTGGACTCAATCATGTGAAGGCTTAGACGCTGAATACAATGCAGCTGATGTTATTGTTATGACCATTATACGTTGTACAGCTATACTTTATGGTTACTATCAATTTTGTAGTTTACATAAATTGGGCTCAAAATATATTTTGGGTAAGTTGCTATACTTTAAATATTTAAACGAAATCAGTATGATAGATACTTATCATACTGATTTCGCTTTTTTAATTTTACAAACTTTAATTTTTAACATGATTATCTTATAATTTACTAGACTTAATTTAGCGTTTTTCTAATTTTTTTATAATCTTCCATAAATCAATTTTCAATTTTCTTTAAGATCATTTTAAAGTGTTGAACAATATGCGCCAGTGCAGGGTCTACCTGGTACATCACTTCCTAACTTTTGAAATTGTGGTTAACATGTTGTAGAATTTCTCAAGCCATTCTTTGGTTTCTTTAGTAAAGTTTTGTTAATGTAAGAGATTTCATCCATTTTCTTCAGGGACTATCACAAATTTCACTTCTCGCAAATGCTAATTGACCGGAACACTTTGTACATATGAAATTTCTAAATAAAAATTATAAAAATTCACGTAGCAGAAATTATATTTAATTCCAACTGTCAACAGTAAATTTTGCTTTTAGTTTAGTTTTAGTCCATTTTATCCATTCCTTGTTAATGTGGCGCCTGCTTTGAATGAATTGTACATAACCTGTAAATCAGTAAGTTTCCACTTTGATAAATTAGAGTTAGTGTAAAGTTTCAATTATAATTCAACAAATTTTCAACATTTTGACAATCAAAATTAGCAATTTCCAAATTTGTAAATTTGCATCAAAAGAATAAAATTTTGGTGGGGAAAAAGTACCGTTGAAATAAAACAAAATAGTGACCGGCTAACACTTATGGAAATTTTAATTTAGAAACTTCAATTATTACTTAGTAGTATTCTGAATTTAAAAGCATTAATTTAGCGAGAGGCTTTATTGAACGTTTCGATTTTGTGAAATATCTTAATTACATCAAAAATAATTACAAATACAATTTTACACGAAAATTTGAACACGTAAAAGTTAAGTTATTTCTGAAATTCGACGCCAGTTTTCTTATATTGAGTCATACTTCCACAGTTTGGAAGGCTGTTGAAAACCACTTCAGAATAACAAGTTGTTCCTTTAATACATCAATTAGTACATGAAGAAACCTGAAGGATCCTTCACTTACTGAGTAGCTACTGAAGAAAATCGTCCAGAATGTTAAAATTAACGTAATCGTTTTTTGAAATGCATTTTGTACATTTTGTTCCCCCATTATCTGAAACAAAAAATATTGTGGGTAACCAGATTCATAACATGCCAAAAATCATGGAATACATGTACGATTAGACTGCAGATTTCTTCACCGATGTATTTTATGGATTAGTAATATTTATCTTAAACTTTGACTTAGATAAATTAAAAACTTTTTTCTTGAAATATTCTCTCATTGTTCGTCTTGAATGTTTTGTAAAATGACTGCAGGCAAAATTTCATGTTATGTTGGACATAAATTAGAAAACTTTTACTTACGTAACTTATATATAAATATCTACATATATATATATATATATATATATATATATATATATATATATATATATATATATATGTATGTATGTAGAATTTACAACAATTTTATAATGAATTCTTCTGACCTCTGCTTATGCTTAGAATGCATTTAAAAATAATTGTATTCACTTCGTGCTTGCCTTGTGGCCATTGCAGAATTTTTATTTGTTATTATTTTGTGGGTCCAATGCCCAAAATCATATCGTTTTATTCTACATTCAATTAATTTTTGTACTTTAGAATGCAATACACTTTATAAAATGAAATTTAAGTAACGTTTCAAAATTTATTTATTAAGTTAATTGAAAACTAGCAAGTCGGCGTGTGGTATTTGTGAAAAGTGCAAATGATTGATAAATGTTAAAAGAGATTTTAACTTTTATAAAATCATTGCATTTCGTTTTCATAAGAATTACTTGGAAAGCAGAAAGTTTTTTTCTAATTATATTTATTCGTCAAAATTTGTCGTTTTATATTTACTTTCCATTCTGAATCATCAAAAGAGTACAAGTAAAGAGAAGTATCCCATTATCTCATGATATTTCCTTTCTTCAATTTTGCTCTCTTCCACAATTATCCTAAACGAGCATGAACAAATAAATTTGGCTAAAGCCAAATAATTTGAATATCTACTTTACATTATGCGACAATGCCTGACTTTATCTCCAATTGAGACATATTTTCTTTGGTCCGTCTGATGCCATACAGAAACTATGTAATAAACGTGGCCAAAGTTTGATTTAATTAGTAGTTTGAAATTAATTTTAGTAGAAGAAGAATATTTTCTCAGCTTAGTGTACACAGCGAAGGTAACCAATTTTTTTGCATACATAAGCTTAAAATAGTTCTATTAAATTTGAAGTTGCTTTCTTAGTTTGGGAAATACAATTTTTATGCCTTGAGAGTCTATAAAAAAAGGAAAATTTTAAGGTTACATTAAAAGTTGATAAAAAAATAGAAAAAACGTAAAAAGTGGAAAGAAACCAACTTCGGATATCAAAATAATAGAAATACCTGATTTATACTCAAGAAGTCTCATTTTCAACCATCTGCTTTAAAAGATATAATGAAGTGTATAAAATCATGTAACAAAGTGAAAGTTCATAAATTGTTAAATAATGCGCGGATAATTAAAAAATGGTGTTTTTTTTTTGGACGTAAAGAAATTTTACGTGCAACGAGGGCATATCAAGAAAAAATAAATTTCTTTAACCCAAGTAAGACATTTCTGAGAAACTACAAATTTCCTTCTCCCTCAGTGGTCTTGGTCTTGGTCAGATAGCTCTGGTCTTGCTTATAAGATGACTTTTTTTCCCATAGGCTTTTGCGACAGGATATTTTAATAATTTTTTTTGAAAGGGGTCAATGTATCTTGATATTAAAAAATTTCACAGTTTTAATAGCTATAATATTTATGCATTATGTTGTAGCCTTCTCAATTATGTTGAATTACTTTTTCATATAACATTAACATTTAAATTAATAGGCGTCCATAATGTGTTATACTTATAATCAGGTGATCATAAGACGCTCTCACCGTTTTGTTTATTATTATATTATCAATCACGTATTATATAATGTAAAATGTACCTAGACGTAGACTGCGTAGCCGTAATGTAGCTACAATTGTAGCTTACATCTCTTATGGTACAAGGTATTGTAAGTTTGTATAGATGTTTGTAACATCCGCAATTTTTATTATACCAATTGATTTAGAAGCGTTTCCTAATTCGTTTTAAGTCTGTCTGTTCATCTGTTTGATATATACAATTTTTTCTTGGTCCAAAGACGAAAACTATTGAAAATTGCTGAAATCGGATCTTTTTTACGACCACACCCCATGTAACGCCTTTTTTAAAAAGTCTTTATATGGAAAAAAAATTACATTGTGAAATAAATTGGTTGGTTATAAATTATACTTTAACATAAACAACATGTTTACCAAATTTCATGCAGATTGGTCCATTTTTACGACCACCTCCCATAGCCCATTTTCCGAAAAAAGTTATTACATGAGCAAAAGATTCAATTTAGAAGTTATTATAGCGAAAATTGCCACCGCTTTCGGTTTTGACATAAAAAATATGCGTACCAAATATGTTCTCCTTCTCATATAGCGAACATTTTAAATAATTGAGAAATTACAATTTTTTTCCATTTTGTTGGCTTGTAATTATATTATTTGATTTTAATCACATTAAGCAAAGCGATTAGTAAGGTATTTAACAGTCAGCCTTAAACCGACTATAAAATTCTTTGCTTATTTTTCATACATGAAAAATATTGCCTGTTGTTGAAGTTATTAGCCTTTTAATGAGTAGTTATCTCTTTTAACTTTTTACAAGAAAAAAAAAATTAAATAAAACAATTAAATAATATTAATATTCATTACGATAATATCTCGAATAGCATATTATTAAAATTTGTCATTTTAATAGCACTTTTTTTTATGAGAAACAACTCATATTTAATTTTCTTGAAAAGTTTAAAAGTTTTACAATTCCGACATTCTACATTAAAATGTTGATTAATTTTGAAACTTACGAACCGTAAGTTTCAGTATAAAATTATGCGCTTTTTACTATGCAAAAAAACATGCAGACTATCAAAATATTTTGTAAGTTGTTTGAGGTGGATTCTTAACTGCCTGCCCTAAACGAACTAAGTTAGTACGTCTATCATTATATGATGATTATAAAGTCAAGACAATGAATCAACTTTATACAAAATTAAAAGTTCAATTTTCGATAAACTTAAAATATTTATTAATGTAAATCAGCATTCAAAAGAAAGATTCAATTTAATTTCAAGTTGCCATAAATATTTTTATTATAACAAAATGTTACATTGCGTGGTGGAATTTCATCGAAAGAATAATACTCAAAATTATGTAAATGTAATAAGATTATTCAAAATAATTCTTAATGTAGGAAATAAATGTCTTTTAAGTAAAAATATACTTTTTGGTAACAAAATTTTGCCCAAAATATTTATAAATTATTAAAATTTTATTTAATAGCAAACGCTAACAGAAAATGACTCTACGTTTATCAATTTCATGCCCATCTGGCTTGAAATTTTTTTTTTTAATTTAACAGAAAATATATGCATAGACGATTTCAAAATACTTCATGTTATATATAAATAAACAAATGTACATTTACTTTAAAAATAATAATAGTAAACAAGACCAAACAAGACCAAAACCATAACGATCGAAATTATATAATAATTATACCCTACATCACTTACGGTACCGAGTGTTATATGTTTGTGTGGATGTATGTAATATCCAGAGAAATTTGTTATAGACCCAACTTTTATAACACTAATTGACTCAGAATCATTTTGTCCTTCAATTTAAGTCTGTCGCTCCATTCATCTGTTTATTGTTAGTCCATGAAATTTTACAGGGCGTAATTTTAGAGCTATTTACATAAAATTTAATAAAGTAAGGGTGTCTTAGATTCAAAACGCCCAAGAATAATTATTACAACCATGCTCCATAAACCAACTTATTTTGCAAAGAGTTGTTTTGTGAAAAAAACTTACACTTTCGAATACTTTTTTTTGTAGAAATTGATACTAAAGTCGTATTAATGCATAAACTTGGAGTTTAAGCCAGGTAAATCCATTTTTCGAACTTCTTTACTCTCTGGTAAAAAAAAAAAAATCATATTTTCCACGTTTGGGAATTTTAAAAGCCTTCTCAGAACTGCTAATTAAATTAGGTAAAATGATGTACGGAATTTAACGGACGGCCCCAACGACTGTAAAAATTTACTTGTTTCTTCATATTTCTTGTTTATTTTTACTTTTATTTTTATTTCACTTAAGAAAATGTGTGTTGTGTATACATGTTTTAGCAATTAAATAATGAAAACGTATCAAAATTCAATTCCTACTTACACTACGGAACTAGTTTTGTGTTTTATGTTAGATAAAATTTTATTGTACTCAGTACACAGAGATTGCGGATATATTCATTTTGCCATTATGTTTGTAACACTCAAAAGGAAGCGTTCGAGAACCTGCTATTCTTGATTAGCATTATGTTCTGAATAGATTTAAGACATGTCTGTCTGTCTTAATGTCTAACCGTCTGTCCGTGTGTTGTTAATATTCTCCTGTATGTAAAAAAGGAATACCGAGCTCAAATTTGGCACAAACATTTTAAAGTCTTGCAGGCAGGTTGGTATTAAAAATAGGCAAATTTGTTCAAAAAACACGCCCACAGTGCAGCATAAACTGACAATATTTCAGTTTTTTTAGAGCAAAATTTCCTGTGAAGCGGTCACATCCACCTAAAGTTATACAATATAAATTATACAAATTCTTCTTTTTGTTTTGGGGTTCCGCTTACTCTCGATTGTTAAAAAACAGAAACAGGCCCTGAATCATAATATCATTTGCATATCCAAAATTTGGCCCCAGTCAAATATAATTTTCTTACTGGAACTGAAACTTATATAGATTTATATTACAATAAGCTATTTAGAATGCACTTTCTAAATAAAGTTTTGGCGCTATCTATTTCACCATTTCACCATACATTTTTTTTTATGACAAAAAATTTCAAAACTTGCCGAAACTTTCAAAGTATTTTAATGATATTTTGTACACATATGGATGCTTTTTTTTCCAAGAATGTAATTTATTAAAATAGATAGAACTGAATCATTTGTAAGAACTGAAAAAAAGAGCCAAATAATGAATAATAATGAAAAAATGAAAAACTATGAAAAAGTTTTAGTGAAATGCGATTTTTATTAATAATAAATTTATGAAATAAATTGAAATCATGCGAAATCATCGTTTGAATTCTCTAACGAACTTCTATAACGAATATTTTGTAAATCTCTTGATTATTACAATTTTCAAATTCTTTTAATCCTCTAATCAAATGAGAGAAGCGGGTAGTGCTATGTTGAATATTTCTTAATCCGATCATGCTCAATTGTATTATTTTTATATATTTTTATTGTATTTTGTTTATTTATTTAGGTTTCATTTTTTCTAAATAAGCCATCAAGTGGTATAAGAGACCACCACATCAAGACGACATCTGTGCTTGATGTCTACTAAACTAAACTTTAAATGTTATTACATGACTTTGCTCCATCTATTCCTTCTTCCCTCTTCCTTCTATTTTTTGACTCATTATGAACAATTTGATTTTGTAACTTTATTGGTCTATAAACATAAAAAAAAAATCTATAATTCTGCTGGCACTACACTTCAAGTCATTTAATGAAAATTATGACAGACTAAGCATTATCATTTAAGCCAACGTAAGCGATAATATGCTAGCAACTTATAAAAAAAATGTTATAATCAATTCATCGAAGATTTTTATATAAAACACCACAACGTTTTCCATACAAAAAAAATGTCGAAAATTTTTTTCTATTAATTCGATTTTTTTTTCATGCGCTCATTTAAGTTTATCACAAAAATTATTGATATGTAATTTATATGTCTCACAATAAAAATGCTCACAATTGTTGGCATAACAATGTAATGTTAGAAATATATTCCAAAAAAATCCATAGGCAAGGAATTGTAGCCAAGAAAAAATTGCACAATTCATTTATGTGTAGGTCAAATTTCCATTTATAAAATATTCGAAATTAGGCTTTTTGCCATGATTTTTCTTTTCTCTCTTTTTACGCTTTTTTCTTTTTCTTTGGCTACTTCCATGAGAAATTAGTCAAATTCCACAAATAATTAGAGTCAAAATTTCCCAAAAAGTGAAGGGCCTCAAGATATGATGCATATCTATCATCTTTAGATATTTCACATGGTATATGGAATGTTAAAGTATTCCATATCGAAAAATGTTGTGTTGGATAATCTAAAAAAAAATATTATATTTTTGGAAATTTGAAAAAATAAAGAGTTATGAAAAATATCATTCTTAGTATCCCTAAAGTTATAAAACCACGAAGCAAATTTCGTATAAATATCTGCTTTAGTGAGTAAAGATTCATTAAAGCGACTGTTGTTTATTTTTGCAATATCTAAACTTTTGAATGGCCTTGAGATTTAGATTAGAAGGCAAGTCCACAGAAAGTTCCATTCCATCGAAGCAAAAAATGCCTTCTTCAAATTTTTTTGGTATTTTCAATTAAAAAAGCGTTGCTTAAAATATGATTTCTTTCTGTTTGGTTGCTTTCAGGTATAGCCGGCCTATGTACCGTGTTTTCTAGTTTTATATTTACAACGACAATAATCAAGTTCCTTGGCAGTGATGTCTCAGATTTAAAGTAAGTTTCTCTCTCTCTCTCTCTCTCTCTCTCTCTCTCTCTCTGTGTGTGTGTGTGTGTGTGTGTGTGTGTGTGTGTGTGTGTGTCTTTAAAAAATCATATTTTACACATTCGAATAATTTATTTTTTTCAGAGATGCATTATTTTTTCTATTATTATTAATTGATTTGTCCAATTCGCGGACATTGGCTCAATTAGCTTTAGCCGGTACAAATCAAGCTGAAGTAACACATAATATAGCACGAGGCTTAGAGTTATTGGGTCCAGCTATTTCTTTAGATACAATTGTAGAAACTTTAGTTATTGGTGTTGGCACATTATCGGGCGTTCAACGTTTAGAAGTCCTTTGCACATTTGCCGTTATGTCCGTTATCGTTAATTACATTGTATTTATGACTTTCTATCCGGCATGTTTATCACTAATATTGGATTTATCGCGTAATGGCGTTGATATGTCAATGGTGCGAGCTAGAGCTAAAGAGTCATTATTATTGAAAGCCCTAACGGAGGAGGAACAAAAAGCCAATCCAGTTGTGCAGCGTGTTAAAATTATTATGACTACTGGACTAACGATTGTTCACATATACAGTCGCATTATATTCTCACATAGTGAATACGATAATGTCGAACAGACGCTGAATCCAAAATTGGAAATGAATGCAAACACAAATCGTACGGAATCTATTGAATTTGGCGATTTTATTATTAAGTAAGCTTTTCATAATTTTGTATTGTTAATTGTTTCGGTTGGTAGCGCTTCCGTTGTTTGTTTTTTTTTTTTTTTCTTCTTCTTCTTCTTTTTTAAGATTTTCTTACGATTTTTGTATACCATTTCAGATGGTTAACAATAAGTGCTGATCAAATTGTCGTACTTATATTATTGATTGCCTTGGTGATTAAGTTTATATTCTTCCAGAATCGTGAAGATCTGCATGATCAAATACGCCAAAGTGCAACTGTGGCAATTACATTAAAATCTTCACATACTCAAACTATTGAATTGCCAAGTGGTGGTGGCCGATTAATGGAAAACATCTGCTGCTCTTACAACAAAATTATTTGTGGTCATATTGAGCAATCACAGTATCATCAGAATATAACAAAACAACAACAAAATACACTCGTTCAAGAGCCACAAAACGATAATACAATAAATCGGCCAACAATACAACAACACAAAACAACAAGTAAATCATTTTTAATGTTACAAAATAAAGAGGAGCAACAAGAAACTTGCATGTGTAATGTATGCACTCAAATGGAAAGGGAATGCGTTTGGAAAAATGAGATAAATAATAAAAGGAATTCCCATTCAAATCGTTCACTGGAGGAATGTTTAAAAATTTTAAATTCACCAGATGATAATGATAATGATAATAATGAATGTAGAGCAAATAATTTAAGTGATGTTGAAATTATGAATATAGTTAATAATGGTAGTCAACATTGCCCCCTACATAAAATTGAGACGATCATTGGTAATCCCGAACGTGGCGTTAAAATACGTCGTAAAATTATTACGGAACGTGCCAACTTATCACAAAAATGTTTAGAGCTGTTGCCTTATAAATATTTTGATTATCGGCAAGTTATGAATGCTTGCTGTGAAAATGTTTTAGGTTATGTACCAATACCAGTTGGTTATGCTGGACCTTTATTATTAGATGGCCATAAATATTTTGTACCTATGGCTACAACAGAAGGAGCTTTGGTGGCCTCAACAAATCGTGGTTGTAAAGCTTTATCAGCACGTGGTGTTATTTCTTATGTGGAAGATGTTGGCATGACAAGGGCGCCTTGTGTACGTTTTCCGAATGTGGAACGGGCTGCCAAAGCTAAACAATGGATTGACAATAAGGATAATTTTCAACGTATTAAAAGTGATTTTGATTCCACATCACGATTTGGCCGTCTCAAAGAATGTCAAACAGTCATGTTTGGTCGCCAATTGTATATACGTTTTGTAGCATTAACTGGCGATGCTATGGGCATGAATATGGTTTCAAAAGGTGTAGAAATGGCTTTAAAGGGTATTAAATGTGAATTCCCCGATATGCATATTGTTTCATTGAGTGGTAATTTCTGTTGTGATAAAAAACCATCTGCCATTAATTGGATTAAGGGACGCGGCAAACGTGTTGTAACTGAATGCATTATACCAGCACAAACATTACGCACGATTTTAAGAACTGATGCTAAAACTCTGGTGGAATGTAATATATTGAAAAATATGTGGGGCAGTGCTATAGCCGGTAGTATTGGTGGTAATAATGCACATGCGGCCAATATGGTAACAGCAGTATTTTTAGCTACAGGTCAAGATCCTGCACAAAATGTTACTTCAAGCAATTGCTTTACAGGCATGGAATTATGGGGTGAAAATAATGAAGATTTATATATGACATGTACAATGCCCTGCCTAGAAGTTGGTACAATAGGCGGCGGTACAGGATTACCAGGGCAAAGTGCTTGCCTTGATATGTTGGGTGTAAAAGGTGCCAACAAAGAGAATCCGGGCAGTAATGCCAAGAAATTGGCTCAAATCATATGCGCTACCGTAATGGCTGGTGAATTAAGTTTGATGACGGCTTTGGTTAATAGTGATCTAGTCAAAAGTCACATGACTCACAATAGGTAAATTATATTCATACCCATTACAAATATATCTTTATAACTTTCATGTAATATGTTCCTATGTTTTTTTTGTTTGTTTTTTGGATTTTTTTTTAGATCTTCAATAGCGGCAGTAAATACAAAAATAACTCCATTAAATGTTGTCGTCTCCAGTTGCAGTAAAATAAGTTAAAAACTAACTTACATGAACGGGCTTATGATGATTTTAAAAATTTGATTTGGATGATGTAGCGGAAGATGTAAAATTTAATTTGTTTTAATTTGTAATTTTCATACCTCTTGAAAAGCTTGTCTCGATCAACTATATATATTTATATATATATATATATATATTTTTTTTATAATATTTATATCGGAACCTGTTCAAACATCTTAATGGATTTCAAGTAAAACTATCAATACAATTCGAATGCCGCTTCAAATATTTTCATATATTTGTTAAAACATCTTAATGAAAGCGAAATTTAAAATGAAGAGAAAAAAAAGCAAATCACAAAATAAAAGCAACTTTTTTTTTTTGTGAATAATTGTGTGTAATGCAAACATTGTTGACCAAAATTGAAATTAGAAATTTATTTTTTAGTAATATCTTTTAACACATTGTTGTTTGTTTGCCTCGTACAATCATCACATTTCGATAGAAATTAAAATCAGGCATAAAATTGAAACTCGGAAGAAATAAAAATTCATAGAAATAAGTGTAAAATAGAATTTGAGCAGAACCAAAGATGTTAAATCCAAGTGCAATCATGTAAATTTTTTGAAAATCTAAAACAAAAGAAAATTTCATTTACTCAAATTGAAAAACGTAAAAGAGTGAAACAAAAACGAAACAAAGTTATAAAGTAAGTAAGTAAATTTATATAAAAATTTATATAAAATTCTAAAACTGAAATTTAGGTTTGGTTTTTTTGCCTGTTTGTTTTTTTTTTTTTTGCTTTGATATGATAGCTCGACAAAATCGAATAGTTCGATGTATCAAAATCTTATTCTTATTTTACTTCATATTTTATAGTTAATATAGAGAAATATTTAATTTATTAATATCTAATATTGATAGAAAATTTTTAAGGTAGCTACTTATTATTATCAAAGTATATGAAAGTCAAAATCTCAAACATTTTCTTTTAATTTTCTATTTTATATTTAAACAAAACTCTTTTCAATTATTTATAAATAAAATAGTAAATAAAACCAATCAACCAATTTTCACGTGCGTTATCCTTGTTTAAAGTACTTTCCATTAATAGTTGAAAAGAAAATACCACAAAATAACATCAATTACAACTTTGGTTGTTTTGAAGATTCAAGCAAAAAAAAAAAAAATAATAAGGAAAGCTTTAACTAGAATTTTTTATGTACATAAATAAAATGAACAACAAAAAATAACAAAAATATTTATCTATGTAAATTAATTAGTAATTAATTAGTTTGTATGAAATATTATTAAATGAAAGGAAAACAACTCAAATCAAAATTCAATTTCTTTTCTTTTTCATCCACTCCTTCTCTCTATCTCTTTTAGCGTCAGTCTTAACTTTTAGAGCGTTAAAAGTATATCATAATTTTTATGTACGTTAAATTTAAGCTTTAACATTTAAATTATTATAAGACAAAATTTTCTTCAAGAGGCTTAAAAATGATTCTACATATTAAATTATTATCTCTCTTTCTTTTTCTATCATTTCTCCCTCTGACCCTTTGTCTTATATTTCAAATTAAAAATGTTAATAAAAAAAAATTAGCAGAAAAGCAAAATAAATTAAAAATGTAAGAAATCATAATTTGTAAATAGCAAAATGAAATGTCTACCGTTGTGACATATTTCATTGTTAAAATTTTTTTTAATTTTTAAAAAATTTTATTATTAATTTATTATAAAAAAATTTATATATCTCTGTTTTCATATTTTTCTAAATGGTTTAGGATAATTTTTACTTTATTTTTAAGTTTATCAAAATGATACAAAAACCTTTATTAAAAAAAACAATTATTTAAAAATTTTTGTAAATTTTTCTTCTAGAATATTTCATAAAATTTATATTAAAATTTTCACAAATGATTTTTAATCGGATGCAAGAATATCTCTACCTTTTTTCTTTCTATTTATTTTGCATATTTTTTTTTAAGTAAATGCTTTCTTTTTTCAAATAAATTAATTTGTATAAAATTTAATCTAGAAATACATTGCATAATGCAAAAAATTTGAATAATCTTTAAAATATTTATTCATACATGTAGTTTTGTGTTCACAACATTGAGCGTTAGACTTAGACACGGCCTTCTTGATTACCATCAAATTTCATATCCATATGGCCAGTCGTCTAATGTCTCTTGTGGTGTTCACATTACGTTTATTATAAAAATTGATAAAAATGGAAAAAACAACAAATACAACAAATATTACAAGTTGAATTGAAAATCAGCCAAAGAATTTTATAAAATCTAAATCTATTGACTTTCTTTTTTAAATAATCGTTACTTGTTTCTCATGCATATTGTAAATACAAAATTCTCTGACCAAAATCCTTCAAACTGGGAAAAAAAATATCAGCGATGCTAATCAAGTATCAAATACGGTGCAATGCTTCAACAAAGTATAACTTTTTTTTTTTAATTTAATTTAAGTATCCCTTCTTACCTCTATATTCACATATAATTATC
Source organism: Melophagus ovinus (assembly GCA_023089585.1). NCBI lineage: Eukaryota > Metazoa > Arthropoda > Insecta > Diptera > Hippoboscidae > Melophagus > Melophagus ovinus. Next base: position 716,479 of record JAKKIB010000190.1, read on the forward strand.
GCTCAAAATAATCAGATAAAAATTGATATAAGTGTAAATTATTTATACTCTCCTAAATAATATTAAAAGAAGAATATCTAATAATAATTTTACATGTTAACAATTAAGAGAAAAGATATGTAAAAAACAAAACAAAAAAAGGAAAAAAGCAAGAAATTCATAGAAACTCTTTCACATTACATTACAATGCGCATTGTCGTGCAAAAATTCGAAGTTAATCAATAGAGCTTTAGTTAGAAGGCAAAGCGAAGCAAAACGAAGCAAAACGAAGCAAAACGAAGCAAAACACAAATAAAGAAAACGTCAATTTAAAATGATAACTAAATAAAATGAATATTTTAGTATTAATGGTTTTTTAATTTTCTTGATTATTAAGGCAAAAAGGATAAAAACAAAATGAAGAAGGTAAATCTCTAAATCTTTCAGGTGAATTGTAATATCGTATTTTATATTGAATCTAAATTGAAGTTCACGTATTACAGAAATTTTTGACAAGAAAACTCCATTTTCATTATTAATTTGATTGTGCTTTTTTTTAACTCTCTAATAAAGTACTCTCTATATCTTGACATTTTCTAATTCTTGAACATACATAATTCCTTGCATTACATAAAGAATACATAAATAAGCACAGACAAATAGAGTTGTAATTTTTTAACCTTATTTTCATTTTAACTTCTAAGTTTCCCAAACTGTCGTTCTCTTCTTTTTTCTTTTTTGCTTTCTTTGTTAATTTTCAAATGTAAATAAGCAAATATTTCTGAAAATTTTGTACTTTATATAAATTCCGCAAAATTTTTTCTTTACATTGCGGCACTAAAATGAAACTCTCTCAAATAAAGTTGTACAAAAGACGTGAATTAAAATAATTGCTATGAGTTAAATATCAAATTAAGTTATTTAGAAAAGTGATGAATCGAAAGGAGAATGAACGTATTTACTAGTCGCTTATACATCTTCACCATTTATATGTCAAAATGATATGATCATGCCCCAAGAGCATGATGGTTGATGGTTTAATGTTAACTGCTTTGAGCACCATAATCAATTAAAATTCAATCAGATAATAATACATTGTACCATTAAATACACTCTTTTGGTTTTTTAAGAAAAAGTACGTGGGTTTTTTTTGGCTTTTGTTTTTGTGTTTTATTTTTTTGTTTAGTTCTTTAATTTGAATGTTCTTTTTAGTTGTTTTCATAACTGTTACTGATGTGATATATAATGTGATCCGCAATGAATATTAATTATTAATTATTATTAGAATTATCATTAATTGATGCTTCATCCGCATCCTCATCATTGTCTTGTGCTGCAGACTTTTTCGGGCTAGGTTCATTGGAATCATCCTGCTCTGGTTCGGCAGCTGTGGCTGCCTCTTCAACTTCACATTTAGTTATACCATTTTTGCTGTCGTCATTAGTTGTATCAGTATCATCACTAATATTACCAGTTTCTTCAGGAGGTAAAAGTTTCCATTTATCGATACGTTCTTTTAGAGCACTAAATAATTGACTGATCTCCGTTGGTCGTGCCATCACCAAAAATATCTTAATTATACCGGTATTATCCATTGCAGTCAGGCGTAATGATTTTGGACTGGGGCGAGCAGCATCCATATCACCCCATACCTTTTTATGACACGAAAGCAAAAGAAAGCGTGTAAATAAGGATAAAGATATGGATGAAGAAAAATAGAGTCCGAAATAGGTCCATATCTTTACTTACTTTTGTATTTAACAATACACGTAAATTACCCGAAGTCCGAAATACCAAACGAGAGCATTCTTGTTCATTTTTAGAATCATTCAAGCGTAAACTGCCACGACCACGCTCTTCCCAATTGCTTTTTACAAAAGCAAAAAGTTTGCAATTTATCTTGAAGCAAATACACACAAAAAAGTAGATGAAATAAAATAAAAAAGTGTAAGACATAATTTATATAATGTCATCGCAATAATTACGATTCTCTATTGCAATATTGAACACTTACATCTATTATATTAACTTCATTCTCTTCGCCAGTAAATGTTTCGACTTCTTCAAAAGTACGTTTCCTAGCACGGCTTTCTTCATATTCACGTGCCACATCTGTAAGACTTTTCGTTTCGATACTATCTTTCTTAAAGGAGGTATCATTATTTTCTCCAGCTGGTTTAACGGCAGCGTTTTGTATAACACTACTGAACAATAATTGACCACTGTCGGAACCAATATGATCATTTGATTCTGTCTTACCAGATGATTCCGGTTTTACGTTTTCCTAAAATATATGAAAATTCATTATTAAGCTCGAAGATTGCAATCAAATTGTAGAGTTCAGCTTTTGATTTGTTTTTTTTTTTAATAATATATTATTACACCGACAACACGTTCATGAACATTTTGTCCAAAGATGAAACCGGATTTTTCTACCAGAGGTATGGAACTTTTTGTAGCCGCAAATAAATTGGCACGTTCAAAACCATTCTTTCTCAACATTGACATTGGATCAGTTAAATTATCATTGGCATTTGAGTTATCCTCATCTTTATTTTTATTAGCAGTTGCAGGGAGTTTTGCCACTTCAGTTGTTTCATCTTCATCATTATCATCTTGATCTTTTAAGAATGGATTCACTTTTATATCACCCTTCACTTTCTCCGCTTCAACACTATCATTTTCGCATGTTGATTGTGTTGTGGCTATTGCTGCTGCCGTTGCTGCTGTTGTGGAAAAGTTTGTACTATTATTCGATACAGCTTTACTAAGCCTTGATGGCCCCAACAATGATGGCCGCAAAACACCGGTTCTCAATAATGGATTGTTGAGTCCAATGTTAGAGGCACCAGTGCCTCCACCACTCGCTAAACGAGATGGTTGCAATAATACATCACTACCCATAGATTCGCATGAGTTATCTATAAAGAAGAATTTCTTTAGAATTATATATTTGCTGCCGAATTTTCCATTAATTTCTGTTTTTCGGCACGTATCAATTTAAATCTTTACTTGTTATCACTTAATAACAATTTTTTTTTTAATTTTCAGATATTCATGTAATGTTACATGTTGTACATGTATTTTTATATATTTGAAATTCTTTTTATACCAACCATTATGCTCCGACATTCTATTTGAGATAAATTGCTTAAATTATTAATTAATCGCCAATGTAAGTTAGAAAAGCTAAACACATAGAATATAATTTTAGAAACAATTACTCTTTTTTTTTGCTTTTTTCTTAAAAACGCTAACCACAAGAAGTTATCCCCGTGTTTTACGTGTTAGCGCTTATTAGAGATGTGAGTTCTTCGTTTAAATTGTATCGTTTTTTTAGTATGAACATGAATCATAAAGACTTTTAACCGCCATGGTAATTATGAATTGCTATTTTTCTCAAGGTGTTAAAGATAATTTCTTAATGAACTATCTATTATCATCATTCAATGGAATGAACTATCTATTATCAAATCAATCAATAAACAATCAATTTACACTAACGAAATGCCATTTACTCATTTATCATCTAGTCTCCAAATATTATACAACTAATTCTTTTGAAGCTGGAATAATCGAACTTTTAGTATCACCTTGGCCATCTATCCCCAATAATTACTACATTCATGAGCCACTCATTTAAATTTGAAATTAGTGGAATCGGGGGATTTTCCATTATGAAAAATTAAAACAAAACCTACTCGAACGGAGAATATCAAGTTGTAAATTATAATTAATTAATTTCACTCGAAATTATTATTTGATTCTTTTCAATACAACTATTACTCTTTGAATGTCTTTATCTCTCTCTTTCTCTCAATAATACAATAGCAGACCGTTACGTATTTAAATTAGGAAAAACAATTTAAAAGAATTTAACGTCTGTTAAAATGAAAGATTGATAAAATGAAATTTCTATTCCAAAAATTACCTATTTAATTTAGTTTTTAGTTTTCCTCTCAACTTTACTCAATTATTTCACTAAACAACTAAAGAAACAAAGCATATTTAATAAATTTTTGTGTAATATAAATGAAAATATATAACAATTCCGCTTAGTATTATTTACACAGATTGTTATACCATAATTTATATTTATCTTAATTAATATCACATAAATCAACGATGAATTGTAGTTTTAAGGCATTTGCAATTTGTACAGATGAAATTTCATTTTCATAGTAATCTAACTCTTATAAACGTAAAGAGTACTTCAAATGTTATGGTGCTTCGGATATTACAAAATTATTATTGTTATATCATTTTAATTATAATAATAGTACAAGTGAAGCCTTCACCTATACTCAAAGGAGACATTTTAGAACAGGATGATAATCGAAAATATGCATTTATGGTATCATTACAAGAACGTCTGGCAAAGGGTTTTCAACATTTTTGTGGTGGCACCTTACTATCTGACAAATGGATTTTAACAGCCGCTCATTGCGTCTGGGAAAAAGATTTACAAAATGTTTACGCAGTTATTGGTTTTATAAATTTGCGAAATATTCTACCAGCGGATTATACTAAAATCGATGGAGTACAATTTTTTAATTATCAATGGTACGATGTACATGATTCATTCATAAAATATACCGTCCAATATATATGTATCCATAAGATACAGGATTAAATTTTTAAATTACCTATTTATGATCTATCAGAATTAGAAGAAAACAAATAAGAACTTTATAGTCAGTCCGGAACGACCCTTAAATTTTCTACACCACTTTGCTTAATGTGATTAAAATCTAATCAGGGAATTACAAGCCAATAATATTGCAAAATTGTAATTTCTCAACTATTTAAAAAGTTCGTTATATGAGAGGACATGCAAAAATAGATCGATCCGGTCCATACTTGCCATTTTAAAGCACAAGATAATGCCAATTTTCGCTAAAATATATTCAAAATTAAAGCTGTGGTTCATATAATAACTTTTATTTGAAAAAGGCGGTTCATGGGAAATGATCGTAAAAATAGATTTATCTAGATCAAATTTGGTACATATGTTTTCTCTGTTAAAATACAACTCAACGTAAATTGGCGTTAAAATATATTTAAAATTGTAATTTTTTTCTATATATTGACTTTTTTTAAGAAAGTCTTTATAAGGGGAGTGGTCGTAAAAGTGGTCCGATTTTAAACATTTTCAATAGAGTTTGACTCTGAGCCAAAACACACCTTTATACCAAATTTTACTAAAATATCTCAAAAAGTGCGATCTCTAACTTGATAACCATTTAACATATAACGGACAGACGGACAGACAGACTAACACCCAAGCAGGGAGTGATTCTGAATCGATTAGTATAATAAAAGGTGGATCTATCTTAACTCCTTTTGAGTGTTACAAACATCTGCACAAATGTATAATACCTTGTACTGTGTACGTATGACCCAAAAAAACATCATTTACATATTAATTTATTGTATAAAGAGATTTATACAAAATTCTTAGTTAAAAAAACTTAATGTTGAATATATTTCGTAGGGCAACTTTACGCAATGACATTGCTTTATTGCATATAAAAGCAATTTCTCATCATCGTCTCAAATATGCAAACTCTATAAAAATTCCAACTCATCTATGTAAAACTTGTACAATGAGTTAGTATTTCATTAGTTGATTATTATAAATTACAATATAAACCAATATTTTCTTCTATAACTTTCTTAAAATTCATAAAATTTCATATTGCAAATTGCAAGCTGCTTGTAAAATACTTGGTTACGGTGCAAGAAATCACACTGGTCAAATACAGCATCAACTACAAGAAGGTAAAGTTTTTCTAATAAATAATTATTATTGCACAATATTATTAGGTAGAATATGGGCACCCGAATCCGGTGATAATAAAATATGTGCATTATCTAATTACTATGACACATGTCAGGTATGTAATTTCAATATTTAATTTAATTCATATATGTCAAATATGTTTCATGATAATTTCCGATATTTGCTTCTACTTTTAATTTTACTTTGACTTTTACGTTTATTTCTAGGGTGATTCGGGTGGCCCATTAATATGTGAATGCAATGATATGAATTATATTTATGGTATAATATCTCATGGATTAAATTGTGATCTAAATTGTTTACCCAGTGTTTATACATTAACAGCACCCTATTGGAAATGGATTTTTGGCATTATTCATTTTAATGCCTTCGATTATTATATAAATTCTTAATTAATTAATTCTTTATATCATAGTGATTTATTTAATAACCTATAAATTATAATTATAATTGTATTTATAATTGTAAAAAAATCGTGGCCTTAAGAATAAAAATTTTTATTTGGTTAAATCTGCATCTGAAGTTGTTGGCTCTTCTATACGATCCATCAATTTGCTACTGCCAGTTTCCGGCAAAGTTAATGTTAATAATCCAGCTACCAAAACGCACATGCCACATATAGTTGTAGGTAAATACCAACTTATGGGACCCTATAAATCAGGCCATCAATATAAAAACTAAATATAATAAAGGTTTTTTAAAATCCTTTTGTACATTATTTGCAAGGTCCAGGAAACGTATTCTTAATATATGAGAGGGCCTTGAGGTAAATCAACATCTTAATATACCATACAACTTAGCATCACATTCTGAATTGATTTAAGCCTGCCTATTTATTTATCTGTATTTTAGGCTTATTGTTATTAGGACTCCTTGAATATAAAAGATAATGTCAGTACCACTTTTAGAATAATGATCCATAATATTTTGAAGAACAATGTCAGATATTTTATTTAATATTTAAATGAAAAGTCGGTTAAAAATGAATTTTCTAAGGGTTATTGATCCATTATTTGAGTAATTTTTTTTATTTTGAATTTTAAAGTCACTTTTCAAAATTTGTCATATATTATCAGATTTCTTTTTTTTCTTTTGAGTTTCTAATTTAAGTTTCAGATGTTATCGTCACATTAGATGAAATGGTGTAGTAACTTACCAATATATCGACAGCATAAGGTGCAGAGATTGAACCAACATGGGCCCATGTTGAGCATGTACCTAAAGCTGAATTACGTATTTCTGTAGGAAATAATTCTGCAATGAATAATGTTAAAACGGAATATGTAGCACTTATGCCGAAACGGCCCAACATGGCAAAAACTACAATCCATGTAACACTATCTTTGTTTTTTTTTTTTTGTTTTTAGAAGGGACACGTCATTAAGAAAAGTTACAATTAATAAAAAATTGGTTGAATAACGAACTACAAAAATTGTACTTACTTGTTGGCAAAGCCATAACTAACAATAGGGCAATACCAGTTAAAAGAAATAAGGACATGGTTGTCACTTTACGTCCCGTGAAACGTAACATTATTACTGGTATCAGATAAGAGGGCAAATCTACTAAACCAGTAATGACAACATAAAGGAAACGGCTTACAGTTAAATTGGAAGCATTTAAGGCCGTAACGTAATAGCACAATGAAGTTACACAGAACATAAAATACGATGTCAAAATTAATTTGCGTAAATTTGAAGTGCCAAATAATTCAATAATCTGTTTTAGGGGACCACTTCTCAATTTGTGCCAACACGTTATCTTCTCAATTGTATCCTAAAAAAAAAAAATTATAATATTAATATAAATTAAATGGATGAAAATTATTTGGAATTATATTATATAAAACACAGGTATATGGAAATGTTTGAGAAGATTTTTCTCCATCAAAACTTCATCTTTCTTTTTCATCTTTTTCACTGTTTACTTACTGTTTTCTTATTTGTTATTAAATTATTTTCAAGAAACTTTTTACTTAATTCATAATGACTTTTCCGTTTAAATAATATTTGATGAGCCTGCTCGTAATGTCCATGTGTTATTAGCCAACGCGGCGATTCAGGTAATAAACTATAAAAGTAAACGCAAATTAAGACAAAATCACAAAAAATAAATGACAGTAAAAATGGAAAAAAAAACTGTTTAAATCTCATTTATCAACTATTAGATACATACTAACAATTAATGAATACCAAAAGTGTCGGTACAGTTAAAGTTAATTGTAAATAACGCCATGGCTCTACTACATAAGCAGCTAAAGCCATTATTATCATGCCAATTGGATAGGAAGCCGAAAATGCTATGGACATCCAAGAGCGATGTTTCAAGCAAACATTTTCCACAAGCATAGTAAAGCCAGGATAGAAAAGACCGGATGCTGCTAAACCAATAAAGAAACGGCCAACTAAAAATACAGCATACCATGGTGTTACAGTACATATGACATTACCAATAAATAGTGACATAGCTCCAACCGTAAAAGCTGTTTTACGTCCAAATCTATCTGCTAATATACCAAAAGTAAATGAACCAAAAAATTTCCCCAATGATAAAAATACTTGAGCCGATGTACGTTGTATCGAATGTTCACAGACTAAATCCCAATCAGCTACAAATGTACTTTCACCTGACACATAACGATATGTACCTTTACTTTTACATGAAATCTCTGCCGGACGATTTATTTCAGCCATTAATGTGGTATAATTTAAGGCCTCATCATATGTCATTGAGGCTAAATTATTATAATCCCAATCCCATATCGTACAACCCTTCGTTAATAGTTCTCTTTGTGTTATACTAATCAATTCATCTGCACTCCAATTTGAATGTCTCAAATCATCTACATCACAATGCATATCGGGGATATGGGCAAGCATTGTATATGAGTTGACATGAAAACCATTTAATATATTTGGCGTTATAACTAATAAAAATATTGACCTGTTTGAAGATATTTAAGATATTTGAAAGAAATTATACTGAAGTACACTGATTGCACTTTGTAAACATAATTTATAGATATAATTTAAGGATTCTTACACAAATTGCTGCTTGCCTTTCATACATACATATATTATTAAAAAGTACTAAATCGATCAATCTACATTTGTCTATCCATTTGCAGATGTGTGCAGTGTTACATAAATGGAGGCAGTAGATTTTAAACTTAAAAGAAAGGCCCTTAGACCTACACCTAAAGTAGGACAGTGCTGAAAATTGATCTAATTACTTTAGTTGACAAATTATGAATTCAGGTTATGACTAACCCGAAGGTTTAATATATTATATCCAAATGATTTTCATATTTTCAATTATTGAAATTATAGCAAATGTTAATTAAATAGCTTAATTTATTATGAGGGAGCTCTTCCTTGAGATCTCACAAGGAACTATGAATTTACATTTAAATGTACAATTTGATTGCATGCAATTGAGTAGCTTCATTAGAATGGTAGCAATTAATGTCAGCTTTGGTGAACTTCAAATTTGGAATCCGCTCCAGTCAAATAGTATTCGATTTTTTACTTTTTTCGTTTTATGCCAAAACAGTTAGTGAAAATTTTACAGACATTGTTAAAGAAAAAAAAGATTTCAAGAAGTGTACGATTTAGTCCGTTTTTAGACGAATATTATGAAAAATACGAATGGTCGTGTGAAATCTCAGAAAGTCATAAATTTTTTGCTCCCAAGCCATACTGAAATTTCAATTTAATCATTTAATCAATTTAGTCTTTTTTTTCTAACTAAACAATCTTCAAAAATTTTCTAATAGAACTTTCAATAAATCTGCTATACACATGATACATATAAATATATCTACCAATCGAAGACTGTTAACCATATTTGTTTCGATCAACTTAAAATTAAATGCCAATCAAGAAGAAAAACTACAGATGACGTTATAATGTCTCTAATGCTAAGGCAAATTAATGACAAATTGATGTTTTGACAAATTAAACATACCACCCAAGTAAAGATATGAATGATAATGTATACGAAACATTTAAATTGCTTGTTAATATTAATATTATTTTTACAACAACAAAAAATCATTTTTATTATGCGCACTTATAAACTTAATCATAATTTTTCCTTCCATCATTTTTAATTTATCTTCCTTTTTAAACATTTGATATTGCTTCTTGTTATTGCTATTGCACTTACACTTCATACCACATAAACTGGTAATTTATTAATTTTTTCTAGCACGTCTATCGTTTACACGATTTGTAGCTTTATACACGTGTGCGTAGTCATAAAAAACATTAAATACTAAAAAAAAAAAAACAAAAACAAAAAAATAACCAAAATAAACATTCAAAAAAAAAAAAGAAAAGGGGAAAAAAAAGAGGAGAGACAAAAGAAAAATTCAAGTTCAAAGTCAACTACTTATGCAAAGTTGTCAAGTCTCAGACAATATTCGGTTATTTATTCGGTTATTTATTAAGATTAATTTATTATAATGTTTGCAGTGAGAGACTCAAAATAACTCTACAATGTGATTTATACGCATTTCATTTAATTAAACGATCTTTACAGATGCGCAAAAGTGATCACCTCAACTTAATATATCGACAACATTTAACTTATTGATTGATGTTTCATTCTTGCAATGCACTTTTTTTAATTAACCAATAATTATTAGAGGAATTATAATAAAGTAAAAAAATTTTCATAGAGCCGTTTTAGATAAGAATAGTTAATCAATTTTTTTTTAGACTACATAATGGAAATATGCATATATAAAATTTTAAGTACACACACCTTGAAAGCAAAATGGGGTTTTTATGAAAACATTTGTAACAGTTAAACAAATGTTTTAAATACACAACAAAATATTTAAATGTTTTAGTAATATTGAATTTTACATCATCGTAATTTTTGCAAATTAATTTAGCGTCTCTTTGTTTTATTCAAACTTTTTAAACATTTTCCTGATTGCATGAATGGAGATATGACATTCAAATTTGATAGAAATGAATATGGAAATTCATGCAGATGAATTAGTATTGAAAATAAGCCAAATTCAAATTAGTTAATGAAAAGTTTAATGGTAAAATATCACATATTTCTGATTTCCGATTTCAGATTTGACACATCGACTTATATTAATAATCAGCTAAATTAATTAAGTGACATGGCCATGTTCAAGCCCACAACTTAATGTGATAACAACTGTTTTTTTTTTGTACGTACAGAATATTATAAGTTTGTGCAGATGTTTGTAACACCCTAAAGGAGTTGAGGTAGACCCGATAATTTCCTGATTCGATTTAAACATATTTGTCCAACTGTGTGCAAGCTACAATTCGCAATTTTAAAGATATTCTTATGAAATTTTCTATACATGGATATATTTTGCCCTAGAGATGAACTCTATTGAAAATCGTTCAAATCACCGCCACCACCCATACGTCGCCCTTCTTAAAAAAGAAGTGATTATATTGGCAAAATTTTTTAATTTTTAATACACTTAAAATGGTGCTTATTTGGTCCCGATTGATGCTTTTTTACGATCAATTCCCATATGACATCTTTTTCAAGAAAAGTCATTTTATAGGCAAAAGGTTCAACTTGGCATATATATTAACAAAAATTAGTACTCCCTTTTATTTTGACATAAAAATCTGTATACCAAATTTGGTCCAAATCTCCTCTCATATAACGAATTCTTTAAATAATTAAAATTATAATATTTTTGACTTTTAATGCGTTATTTGTGACTTTCATTATTTTGCGCTGAGTGGGGTAGAGTACTTAACCGATCGACTACAAAGTTGCCACTTGCTTTATATATTTGTAATGTGATTTGTAACAAGTGACAAAGCTGAAATCTTTTTCAATCAGTTTACTTATTATCTCATAATGTAAATCCTCAAAATGGCAAAAACTGCTCCAGCACAATTGAGCTTTTGAAATAATTTGATTAGAAACCGGGCACTTTAAAAGGCTCGGTCCTTTTCTATGTTCATATATCTCGAATTGTTTTCACATTTTGTCACTTTCTTTTCCCTTCCTCATTATTGCTTTTTTCTTAAGTCTTGCGTTAACAGTGAATTGATAAGGTAAATGTGAATATCACGAATTTTATAATAATTAAAGCTTATCTCGATTCACAAGGATGGAAGGTGTAAAACAGAACAAACAAAAATAGAACAAGAAAAGTAGAAAAAATAAAGCAGAAAATTTCAATTTGAAATGAATTTACGTTTACATTAAATCTTTATAAATATAAATATATTCATTTATTTGTTTTTAATTTTTCATTTTGCTTATTACAGTTACCACACAAATATGCCACCACTGCCAACACGTTCCAATTCCTTAGTTAGAATTTCCTTATAGGCTAAATCATTAATTTTCTCCTTAACAGGTTGAAAATGATCCTGTGTCATGTTCTGCCTTTTTATTTCTTATTACTTTTTATATATTCCTGTATTTTTTTTAATTCTTCTTGCTATTCTTCTTTTATTTAATACCTTAAATCACTTAATTCGGTTTTTTTATTCTTTTTTTTTTTGTTTTTTTTCGTTTTTCTTTTTTTATTTGTTTTTAAAATATATGCTTTTTATTTTTAGTTTGCCTGCCAGATAGATAATGGTAGTATTTTTATTAGTTGTTTATTTTTCTTTTTAATATTTTTGTACACGACAAAGTCTAAACTTTAATGAAAACACTAAATACTGAAACGATTATTTAAATTCTGATTTGATTTTAGTTTATGTCAAATTCAAATTGGAAATTGCTATTGAAATGTTTACGGCAATAGAGAAATATCAAGAAGAGAACAGAACGTTCTTTCTCTTGTTGTTGTTTCACTTTACAAACTAAAAGTTCATATCATAAAAACTGAACAAATGCAAAACTCGTCCGTTTCACATGTTTAATTTTTTTTTCTTTCTATTCAATGAAACTAATACATCTATTGTAGAAAATAATGTATTTGAGTTTGGACAATCTGAGAGCCGTTGTGAGTTGCTTGCTTGCTTCGTTGTTTATTTGTTTGTTTGTTTGTTCGTTTATTATGAAAATTACTTTCACTTTTTATCAATCAAATGATTCTCTAAGAACCTGTTAGTTGTTGCATCTTATCTCATTGGATTTTCTTTGGTTTTGGCTTTTCATTTGCCTTCTTTTTCATTTTCATGTGTCCAGTTCCTCTGATTTTACAAAGCTTTCAGAAAATATTATTCAGTTTTCTTGTAGATTCATATTTTAATTATTAAAATTTATTATTAATATAATTAATTATTATAAGTATTATTATTATTAAATCTTATAAATCTTAAATATTTTCTAAATCTATAGAATCAAAATTATTTTACTAACGTTTTTTGTTAATACCTTCTCTATCTCATTGTTATGAATTAACAAAAACAATTACTATAAAAAAAAAATTCAAAATAAAGGAAAATAATTAAGCAAAAAGAAGAAAATTTTGCATTTAACGTGCCTTAAATCAATTTATCGGGAAATGAAAACCCAACGAAATGGAAAAGAGTTGAATTAAGCTAAACTGAACTCAATTGAAATGATTGTAGCGAATGGTTTATTTTACTTAAAGTAACGTATGAATGCCTCCATCTATTCTCAACATTATACAATACAGATATGCCAACATTTGAGATCCCAAACGAAACAAAATAAAACAAAGCAAATCAGAACAAAACAGAACCGAATTAAACCGAGCCGAATCAAGCTGAATCGAACTGAACAAAATCAACCGGACATACATTGTGTACGCATTATCATAAAATGATGATTCTGTACAAAATTATATGTGTATGTGTGTATGTAGCAAAAATATCTATTCATAATAAGAAATTGTGATCATTTATTGCTCATGTAAAAGATTTTTCTTTCTTTTCGCTTGCGAACGCCAACTATTTATGTATAGCGATTTAAGATTGTATTATGAATTGAGAATTTATCACATAATTATTTTCATTTTAAAAATGTCATTCACTTTATACATTTATCATTACATTTGCGATTTAATGATAAAGTTCATTCACTTTAACTAAATAACATTTATTAAATTATTCACTCATTTCACTTTATTCAATTAACTTGATTTTACTTTTACAATAAGAAATTTCAAAAGTTTTGCAAAACGTCTCAAATAAATACATTTTGAAAATCGAATATAAAATTTTGAATACTTATTCGATAGGGAAAAATGACTTTTTTTTAATTTTAGCTATAGATTCTAAGTAGATTAGATTAGGTTACATTTAAAAATCTTCAATTATCTAAGTTTAAGAAAACTAAAAATATTTGAAGAGAAGTAGGATTTTTAATTATTGATATTTTGCAAGCGCAATCTTTGATCGATTTAATTCATTTGCAATATTAACCTGGGTACACTGGTACAATTTGTACACGTATGTTGGTAGCCACATTCAAAGAGTACCGTCATTGTACTTTCCAATGTATATGCGAAACTTAACCTTTTGTAACCAAATGTAGAGCCTTTCCAAAACCCCTTGGCCTAGATTTTTTTAGCACAGAGAAAATGCTACTTATTTCATTGGAGAAATTGAACCCATCACCACTCATGGTGGCACCACCACTCCACCAACTCAAATAGCGGAGCAATATTCATTATTAAAACTGAAACGCCGCCAAAAGTTGTACCTTCCAAAAAACTCTTTATGAGCCTCTGCCAATTGAGCTAGTTCTTCTTGGGACTGATCGCTACCATTTCCATTGTTTCTGCCATTTAAAGTTAATATCTTCCTTTTTTTCATTACTAAAAGTTTATTTACATTAGGCAAAAAGGCAGACTAACTAACAACTTACATCGATTTAGAATTAGACTGTTGAAAGCATTTTCACAAAATGAATACATCATTTATCTCAGAGACATAATTAAGAATATACCATTTTACTTTCAATTTTATAATAAAAAAGCTGTTATGATTTAAGTCATGCTAAATAAATCGAATTTATGAAAAGTGTAATATATTCCACTGTCTTCATCATTGTCTTCTTAGATTGTAACATCCAAACTAAACTAAATTTTTTATTTCATCAACGAAACTTATTATAATTTACAATTAACATCACAATAAAATTAACAGAATAAATAGCATATATATGTAATAAATGATCCATATATACATATACATATACACATATATACATACATATATATATATATATATATATATATATATATATAGAAAAAAAAGGCATATACATATCTTGGCATGTAAATGCTAAAGTAAATACCGTTGGTAGGAAAAATTAGTGACACATATGTAAGCATATATATATTGACCAGATCTAATGGATCACTAGCTCACTAATGTACTTTAATTTTTCTGTATGTTAGACTTAAGAATAATAATACACTGGAAATAAAAATTGAATAAGTGGTTACATTGTATAAATTCCATGAGCTAAGCCACAGTGACAGCAAGCTCACTTCTCGGCCACGTAAATCATCTTTACATTGAATTTCAGCCACATCTTGCCAAGTAACAATTTGTGGCCGTGTAATTAATAAAGCATTTAGAGCCG
Organism: Melophagus ovinus; assembly: GCA_023089585.1. NCBI lineage: Eukaryota > Metazoa > Arthropoda > Insecta > Diptera > Hippoboscidae > Melophagus > Melophagus ovinus. Next base: position 731,789 of record JAKKIB010000190.1, read on the forward strand.
CTCTAGTACCACTTTGAACGGCACCATCAAGGCAACCTCTGTAACAGGTGGCAGCCGCCGCCGATGAAGACCATACAACTCGATTCCATGGTTTAGACATTGGTGCATGGACTGTATTTGATAATGGATGACTGAAATATTGAAAATCAATTGGAAGTAACATCTCATCACCAAATGTATTTGCCAATGCCTCCAATATTACAGTACGTATATTTATTTCAATACCAACTTCATGCACTAAATAACCGGCTATTGCTTTATTATGATATTCGTATGCTACTATAAATGGATCGTCGCATAGGAAATTCCCCGAAAATTCATTTTTACGCCATTTATCATCCTTGTATTCGGCTAAAAACCCCGTTATTAGTTTTTCGATTTTACATTGATATAATGAAGTACTACCCAAATCACTTGGTAAGGGTGGCGAAAATTTAATATCTTGTAAATTATGCCATGGCATAGCCAAAATGACGGCACTAGCATGATAACGTTGATCATTCGTACCACGCATTTCCACATGACTACGCAAATTATTAACTTCTAATATTTGATGACCATATAAAACTTCAATGTGATGTATACTCTTTGTAATCGTATTTAATAACTCTTTACCAGAAAATTCGAATAGCGAATCGGGAATATCTATAAATCTATAAATGTCGTATATTATAATATATTCACATAATAATTTATGGCACGGTATCATAAAAAATCTGACTTACAAATTAATGTAGCTTTTTAAGCCACCCCAAGTATAACAAACGGACATGAATTCATGATATTTAACATTTGCGGCATCTACACCAGTTATAAGTAATACCAAATTTGTCATGTATTTACGCGATTTAGAAAAAAATAACCGCTTATAAATATGTGATTGCATTGAACTAGTTTTACACCTAAAATTATGTTCAATTGTCAGTACAGTACAATACAATACAAATAAATCAATTGCATCGTCTGACATCTTACTTTTTAATACCGGGTTTATACAAATGTACCCACATATCCAATTCATTTATGTATCGCTTCAATTCATATTTCACGAAAGACCCCAATAAACCGTCACCGATATATGAAATATTTTTGAAATTTTCTGGTGCTGTCTCACGTTTACGTATTGGAACCTCCAATTGCGCAAGTAACTGTTGCAAATGTTGTTGATCTTCTGTGAACCATTTACCACCAATATCGCGTACATGATTACCTTTTAATTGACCGCCTATGGCATCCCCTGCTTCTAAAATACGAATTTTTAATGTAGGATCACGATTTTGTACTTTTAAAGCAGTCGTTAGACCAGATAATCCGGCACCAACTATAATAATATCGACAAGTTGTGATTGATGCTTTATCCGCAAACATTTCGGTTTTTTATATACTTTTCGCAAATAATTAAATAAAATAGTATCCATAATTGACATAAAACTGATATATAAATAAAACTAAAAAATTTTATTTACATATCAGTTTTTTTTTCAACTATTAGTTTAATTTTCAATTTCATTGTTTACATGAAAATAAAAATTCAATAATTGTCTTTCATGTACCACTTAAGTTTTATGATGACACCACAAAATATTTTGGGACAACAAAAATTCACTGTAGTTATATATTTAGCCATTAAAAATTCTTTCGATCAAACTTAACCCAACGGCATTCCAAACAAAGTGATTTATATTGTCTTTGGTATTTCCACAATTAATTTTCTTTTCAGCTTTTTTCAAAACAGAAAATTTTAAACTAAATTAGATCATAAACCTTTCGAATTCGGTGAAGTTAAGTGTAGAGTACTGCAAGGCTCCACTAACATTTTTATGACTAGTCGCGTATTCACAATAACTCTGCCAGTTTACTATATGATTCTGATGATTCTATTCTATATTCTATATACTCACCATGGATCGCCAGAAATTACGTTACACTTAATTTCCTTATACCTAATGGAGTTGACTAAATTTCATGAAACATGTGGAATTCACGTAATAACAACTTTTCACGTAATTATGAACAGTTATTGTTAATGCTTCTGGAAAATGTATGTAATTCCTGAATATTTCTATTTGATAGTAACGTGATCACTTTTACAAATGGTATAAGATATTTAGAAATGAATTTGAATAAATTACTAAAATTCAAAGACCATTGCCAATGGCTTCCGTATTAAGAAAAGGTTCAATGGTAAATCGCTACCTATTTCTTCTAAATTGCTACAGCCCAAAATTGTTTATGCCTTAGTGTCACCTTCTTTTATGAAACAGTTAATAATGTAAAAACGTGAAATTCTTTACTTACACTTTACGTACAAGAAAAAAATTATAAATGCTTGAACGTTCATTCTTTACATTTTTTTTGTGCTCTTAAGCGATTTTTAGGTTATATGTGCCCTTTCATAAAAACGAACTATTTCTAGATATGCTTAATTATCAAATGGAATTAAGTAGATCAAACTGTGCATAACTTTTTTTCTTAAAAACAAGGAATAACTTAACATTCAGATGGGGCCAATTTGTGAATTCCGTACACCACTTTGCCAAAATTAATCAAAAAAATCATAAAAATTATTACAAATAAACAAAGTTGAAATAAATGTAAATTATTTAAAAAGTTCGCAACATGGAAGGTGGTAAAACAATGGACCAATCTGGAAATAATTTGGTACAAATATCTTCTATATTAAAATACAATAACTCTTTTCATATAACAAATTTTTTTCGAAAAAAGCGTAACAATGATCCGCTTTTCAGCATTTACAATGCAAGTCATCTCTGAGATAAAGCGCATCCATGTACCAAATTTCACCAAAATGTCTCAAAAATTCATAGCTTGATAACATTGGGACAGACAGAAAGATTTAAATCGATTAAAAAATTAACTCTGAGTCTATCGATCGAAAAAAATGCAGATCTACCTCAACTTCTTCTTCTAAGTGTAACAAACATCTACAGAAGTGGTGTAGGTTAATAAAAAGAACCTGTATTTAATATACAAATATATTCAATCAAGCCTAAAATTATTCTATAAAATTTTTCCAATATACAATTTATATTGTTTAAAATATTTAACATAGATACATGTCAGTTATTTTTAAGAGTATATGGTACCTTTGAGTTACGAATGTTGTGCCTGAAAAATTATTATACATATACCAATTTCCATTGACAATTGTTCATTGTAAATGTTTAAACAATATGAAGTGTAAGTGTAATTTTGAATTCAATTATGAAAAGCAAAACCTTCTAACAGATGCTTATTAATCATAAATAAATTATGTCTTGAATCGACCTAGACAGAACAATTAATAAGAGTAGAATTATCATTTTATTAAGGTCGAAAGTACATCATATTATTAAAAATCTTATAGTTTTTATCTCTAATGATTTCTAAACTAAAATCCATGTAAATCGTTAAAAGTTTACTTTTTTTCAAATGGTTAATATCACTTTTAGACACATAATAATAATGCTTGAAGAAACTTATAAGCAGCAATATCTTACCCATACTCGTCACATTGTTTCAGTAAATTTATAATTTACTTTTATATATCTCTTTTCTTTTCCTTTCTTAATTTCGGTTTTTATTTTGAAATACGAATTAAACTATTTGAATGTACTGTGAGATGGGCTTTAATAAATACATTAAATTATAAATGATTGTGCTGTATTTTAAGAAAAAAGAAAAAGGTTAACATTATTTACATATTAGAAAATGTGCGTATATTTAAAGGTATAAATTTCAGCACTACCATATTAGATATGTATCAGTTATTTTCCTTATTTAACATATTTGTTGATTCCTCAACGTTACGTTGATTCCTCAAATTTTCGCAATCATTTTGAGATGATATACCGAAGGTCTCACCATCCTCGATTGTTTCGGGTAAAGTTTTATTTAAAGTTTCTGGCAGCATTAAAGACAATAGACCACCAATAAAAGCTAAAGATCCGCATATAAGTAATGGTAATGGTCGCCATAATTGTCCAAGTAAATTTAAATACGGTGCTAAAATGCCACCAAAACGAGCTACCATGGAAGAAGCACCCAAACCCATATTTCTTACAACAGTGGGAAACTGTTCAGCAGAAAATATATATATAACACCATAAGACGATGTTATAGCAAGTTTACCAAACATGGCCAAAAATATTAACAACCAATTCATATCCTTCGGAATGAGAATTGTGAACAAAAGACTAACACCGGCTGTAATCATACAACCGCACAATATGGTGCGACGTCCCCATTTATTAAGTGTAAATAATAAAAAGCTGTATGCTGGTATTTCTACGGCTCCACATATAAGAAAATTTAATAAAACATTTCCACCTAAATTATTCGTATTCCATGATAAACCGTAATACGTGCCACTATTGACGAACCAATTAAAAAATAATAATAGTGATTTCTTTCGTAAATTTGGTGAGCGCATTAAATCGAATATTGTAACCGACTTTGTTGTAATTATTTCTGTGTTGATTTCACGAAGTTGATGAGATCCTTCCTCCATAATATTATCGTATACAATTTGTGGCACATCAACATTATTCACTTCAGCCACCTTCTCTATAATGGCGATAGCCTCAATTTTACGACCCTTGGATAATAACCAACGTGCCGATTCTGGTATAATCCAATAATAACACATAAATAACATACCAGGTAATGTTAAGGCAATTTGTAGCCAACGCCAATCACGTATAAAGTATGCAAATACAGCTGTCATCATAAAGCCCATCGAGAAAAACAATTGGCATACTACACCAGCAAAAAGGCGATATGAAGCGCCGACCATTTCCATAGCTAAAACATAGGCTACCAAAAATACACCCGAAGTGGTAGCACCCACAATCATTCGTGATACAGTATATGTGATATATTCTGGAGCTAAACCGGCTAATATACCAAAAATTTCTTGAAGAACTAACGAAGCGAAAAAGATCGGTTTACGGCCATAACGATCAGAAAGTTGTCCAAATATAATGCTACCCAATAATACACCAACCATAAACAGCGAATCGCTAATGGCGCTCAATAGACTACGATTACAAACCATATTCCATTCACTTACAGCACTACTCTGATATTTCGATTTATCATATACAAAATGTTCACAATATTTCACAATGGATGGTACATTATTAAATATCTCATCATTCATTAAATAAATATCTGTATAATTGTTATCATAGTAAAAGCATGTTTGCCATTTTTGATTTTTTGCATCATATGGATATGAATAATTCCATAAATATTGTGGCAAACTATCGTACGTTATAGTTCCCGTTGCGGTATAGTTACGATAACTAATATCTTCTTCAAATGGTAATATACAACGAAATTCGGGAAGTGCTAATAAGAAAACACCAGCTAATTTATGAAAGGCACATGAAATGGCCGGCAAACATAATAGGAAATAAATTTGCTTTTGATAGCGCCCAAATTCGCCCAGATATTTAATAACTTCATCATAACCCACAGCCATAATGTTACACAAGTTATTATGTTATGTTACATGTTATTACAATCAGATAATAAAGTTGATTTATATGAGGCCGTTCTTACCGTTTGTTTTTCTTATTGCTTCTAGTATTCGTTTTTTTCGTTTTTTTCGTTCTTTTCGTTTTTTTTCTATCGCTTTGTTTACGCACCATATGTTTATTGTATCAACATTAGCTTAATATTAACTTTTTTTTATGTAATTTTATTTTGGTTTTAATTACTTATTGTTATTGTCATTATTATTATTACATTTTAGTTTAAATAAAATTTCTGTCAACAGTGTAATTGTTCATTTCTTTCCCCTCAGCGATTCCAAAAGCGGTCATTACAACAATTCTCATATATAAATAAATATAATCAATTCATTTTCTATATACACAGGTATACATGTATATATATACATTTGTTACTGTACTTGTTGCAAATGTACTCTCAACAAACAAAAATTTTCTTGCACACGCGCGTATAAGCAAATGAAATGTTTACAAAAAAAGGCCATAAGAATATAAACTATGTCATACCAAAGTGCGTCTCTGAGCTTACACTTTATTATATCACATTTAAATATTCTTCAATGTAAATGCATTCATTAACACTAATTTTGAAATATTGTTTTATAAAAAGTAAAACTCTTTAAAAAAAAGCATTTTCCAGCTTATCGAATTTAAAATTACAGCTTAAATTTGACATCGAAAATGTTCCCATTCTAATTTGCAAGCAATAAAGTGGATTCGCGTAGCGTCCATCTGCTTGTCTACTATGACACTGAGGCCATCCATATATGATGTGTATGATTTGTAGTATTGCAGAAAAGAAAATATTTACATATATAAAACACGCAATATTAGGCGTAAGAAGGTGCTGATGATTTATAGATTATTTGTAGGCAAATAGAAGCGTTACACTGTCAAATTATAATTTCATTTTCATTAAGATAAACAGTTAGTATTCGCACATTTGCTGTTTAAAAATTATTAATTTATTATCTTTTTTTATATTATCTCGTAAAATTTAGTTAGTAACAATGATAATAACATTAAGAAAGAAAAAAAATTGCAAAACACTATCTATGCCGGTTTCTCACGATCAACTGATTTATAAAAAAATTTTGCTAAGTTTTTACTTAATTTTTTTTCTCATTTTCTTATGGACACACTTTTCTTCTTTTTTTTTCATTATTTTCCATATTTCTCTTCACGCAATCTCCATTCTTCTCGCTATATATTTCTCTCTCAGAGAACACACAAGCACCTTACATACATTTAACTTATACCCATAAAGACGTATGCCATAAAAACAATTCAGAGAGTACAATTCATTTAGAAAACTATTGATAAATTTCTTTAAAGACCGCCACATTTGTTGATAGTTAAAATTCTAAATGAAAATGAAAAGTGAAAGTAAAAAGGATTACAGTCCCTTAAAATAGATGATAGGCCGATTAGTCCTCTCAGATAGTTACAAGAGTAAAAAACATCAATTTTTATATAGAATTTTTTATATCTGAGCAATGCAACCTTGGGAGAAGTCTCAAGGTTAGTCTTAGACGTAAAAGTACACACAACGAATGTAATTACTTTAATGTATACCAATTCAATAGATAAATATTTGCCTGAATGGAGAAACAATTGTAACGCGACCTACGAAAATCTATTGTAGTGCCTTTAGATTTTAACTTTTGGAGCCTTAATAAAAATTATTCTTCTTGTGAACTTCAATTATCAGGTATTACTCTAAAATTTGGTGTTGTACATTATTGCGCATTCGTTCGTTTTTGGAAAGAACCCATCCGTCATTCCAATGAAGGCTGCTTCTCCATTATAGCACTTTGGGAGAAGTGTAGATTGCCATTCTCCGGAATGAACCATCCAATGAGTTTTTAGTTTTAGTTAACTAAAATTAAGAAAGGGGAAAAATATTGAACATGCATTACGCTGTTTAGAAATATCAAATTCGCATTTTATATATGCATATTTATTGGATTGAATTTTATTGTTATTTCATATAAAGTATAACAAACGTTTATAATTATTACATTTCTGTTTGAATACTAAAAGTTTACTTATTTTAATACTCATACCAAAAATCATAAATAGTAATCATTTTTTTCTTTGCATTTGTGAATGTCAGCATTTTCATAAAACGTAAAGAAAATCTTACGTGTATTGGAACATCTAAACACCTTATTAATTACCATCGCTTTGTGTTTTTTTTTTTTTGTAGAAGATACATTGAATATTGGCGTTAAACACATTCATTATTACACATTTATGATGGAACATGAAAAAATGTTAATAAAGAAGGAATAAAAATAATAATAATAAAACTAAACAAATACTTTTGTTTTTGGTGTTTGGATGAAAGAGAAGCACAAAGTATAAAAAATTAAATTTATAAATTAAAATTAAATTAAATAAATAACAGTTTAAGCGAATAAAATATTAATTTTGTGTACAACCAAAAACATGGGGAATGCGATAATTATGTCCACATTCATAATTTATAAAATCAAATGACATTTCTTTAATAAATGCTTTTTGTTTCCCCCTTACATTACATTTTATTAATTTATTCATTTTAATACTTGCATTTGCTTGTACTTTTGTGTACACACACAAAATTGTGTACGCTTCAATATTGTCATAAAATATAATACAATACAAAAAAAAATTTTAGCTTAATTGTAATGACAATTACAATTGTACATTTTATAATAGCAATTTCAATCCACTTGAAAAAAGACTTTCTTCCTTATCATTTTATACGAGTAAAAGTTGAAATATCATTTTAATTTTTTTTCTCTTTTTTATATTTTTTTTCTTTTTGTTTTTCTTTTAGATAAACAAATGCATACTAATTATTAGATTTTACTGTTCCAGCAACTTGACCATTTACTGAAAGTGGCAGTGTTTCATATTTATCTAAATGTTTCAATTCCGTACCATTTTCAACGTATTGTTTTGTTGAATTTTTAGCATGTTTACCAAATTGTTCACCATCAGCTATCGTTTCCAGAGTAGGTTTATTATGTGTCTCCGGTAGTAATAATGATAATAAGCCGCCTAAAAATGCCATAGCACCAAAGACGAGCATTGGTAATGGCAACCAAATATCAGCTAACATATTTAAAAATGGTGCTAAAATGCCACCAATGCGAGCTACCATGGAGGAAGCACCTAAGCCCACATTACGCACTACTGTGGGAAATTGTTCAGCTGAGAATATATAAATTGTACCATAGGAAGCGGTTATAGCTAATTTACCAATCATGGCTAACATTATAACTAGCCAATTCATACGTTTTGGTATTAGTGTGGTCATTAGAAGAGCTGAACCAGCTGTTAACATGCAACTGCATAATATATTACGCCTTCCCCAGCGATTCAATGTAAGTAATAAAAATGTATAAGCTGGTATTTCAACGGCACCAGATATAACGAAATTTAATAGAATATTATTACCCAATTTACTGGTATTCCATGATAGGCCATAATATGTGCCACTATTTACAAACCAATCAAAGAATATTAAAAGCGATTTACGTCTTAAATTCGGATAGCGTAATAAATCAAATACGGATGATGTTTGGCAAGGCTGATGAATTGTTGTCGTTTTTGATGATCCCTCATTATGATCATTATCATCTAATAATTGATTAAGTAATACATCCGAAACTTTAATTTTATTGAAACGTGCAGCTTTCTGTATAGTAGCAATTGCTTCTTGTCTACGATTTTTCGATAATAGCCAACGTACAGATTCTGGTATAACCCAATAATACGACATAAAAAATATACTAGGCAATGTTAATGATATTTGCAACCAACGCCAATCATGTACAAAGTAAGCGAATACAGCAGTTAGCATAAATCCAACAGAGAAGAACATCATAACGAAAATGCCAGCGTATAAACGTTTACTGGGGCCTACCATTTCCATAGCAATAACATAGGCTACAAGAAAAACGCCAGATGTGGTAGCACCAACACCGAAACGTGCAGCTGTATATGTAAAATATTCGGGGGCAATGCCAGCAGTTATACCAAATATCATTTGTATAACTAAAGATGTGAAAAAGATCGGTTTACGTCCATATTTATCTGACAAATGACCAAATACTATACTGCCAACTAAAACACCCATCATAAAGCAAGCATCACTGGCCGCTGCTAAGAAACTGCGACTACATACCAAATTCCATTCGGTAACGGCACTATTTAAATATTGACTTTTATCGTACACATAGGTAGTACAAGCCCGTGTCCCATTACCTCTAAATGGTATATTTTGATTTAGATATTCTTCTGTAAAATTTACATTGTAATAATTGCATGTTTGATATGCATCCGTTAAAGAATCTTTGGGATATGATATATGCCATATATTATCTGGTAATTCATAAGCTGTTGTCTTCGCAGTGCTATTCAACTCAAACGGCAATATACAACGAAAGTGAGGTTTAGCTAGTAGAAAAACACCAGCCAATTTGTGGAAGGCGCATATTATAGATGTTAAACATATCAATACATAAACTATTTTCTGATATTTGCCGAATTCACCGACATGTGTAAGTACATCATCATAACCCATAATTTATATTGGTAATAACCGGTAATAGTAATGTTGATCAAAAACTAATTAATTTTGCGTGTTTTTTTTTAATATTTAGAAATTCTTTCTCTGCGATTTATATTTTGCGCTTAATATAGAAGAAATCTCGCAAAAAAAAGGAAAACCAAAAACAAAAGAAAATCCTTTTAATTGAATTAACTTGTGCTTGTCAACATTAATTATTTATTATTATAAATAATATATTTCCATATGCAATTAAAAACCATTAAACCATAAAATGAATTTTTTTGTAAAAATTATTAATAATGTACTCTCATCGAATTCATGAAAATTATTCTTCTCACATAACTGTTATGTGTATATTAGAGTTATTGCACAGCTAACTCAACGCAGTTACCTTATAATTTCATGTATATAAAATATAAATAGCATTTTATTAAGGTAATTATCATTTTCAATGTTTGTTTTTGTTTTTCAATCGTAATTACAACACCACAATTAATTAATATACACGCATTTTATTTTTTCTTTATCAATTAATAAATAGACAATGTTTTTTTCTTAATTTTTAGAATTGCTGAGATAGAATTTGTTATTCTACACTATTGTCTGCATTATATTTTTATTCTCTAATATATAGATAATTCACGAAAGTACAACTCGAAAATAGTCAACGACCGCTCATCGCGTTAATTTACATAAGACTGTTCGTGATTTCAATTTGTCTCGCAATTATATATTAGAGAAAATGACACACAGCAGAAACTTTTACAAAGTGCACACACTTACATACTTCAAAAATATATTTCATCATATATATATATATATATATATATATATATATAAACATAGGCCTCACATGCTGCTTATATATATATATACATATTTATACTACGCCACTGTGTATGCATTTATGTGTTATTAATGAAATTTTAGCGAATCCAATTGAACACAAGTAAATAAACCGGCATGAAAATCAAAGCCGGCCACAATGAAATACACTTTTTGATGTTTTATAAATAATGAAGAGAGCGCCAATTTATAATCCTCTCCACACTTAATATAAATCATTCGATGACCGTTAACCGTAAATGATAAATAAAATAATGATAAAATATACATCAAATATATTTTGTTAACTTATATTTGTTTACTTTTATTATAACGATAATCAAACACCAAAGAAAAAACAATATAAAACAATAAGAGAAAAAACGGAACCAATAACGGAACAATAAAATGTTATATAAGGCGCGTTTATTGACTTTTTCTAGCTTATCATGTTACACGTTAAGTTCTAATCACTAATTTGATAAATACAACTGCCTACTCGCAAAATTCTTAACAAACTATGGAAGAATAAACAATTTTGTATATGGCTGCACCAAATTCAATGAAAATTTCTTTCGAAATTTCATACATGCCATAGAAGAATTTTTAGGTAAGTTTATCCAGTTGACTTTACGCTACCATCCAATAAAATCAGAATCATGGCTTTATAATTTGCGATTTTCAGAATTTCAACTCTACTTTAATATTTTAAAAAGCCAAATTTGAATGTAGACTTTCCGCTGGCATCAAGATGCGTCATATTGTGGCGAGGATTTTTTAAATTTAAATTTGCGGCTTATAAATGTTTCTAAATTCTCATTAGATAAAGTGGAATTAGAAGCTATATTTTTGGGTCTTTTTTTTTTGTTAATCTGCTATGGTAATTATTTTAACAGCAGATGAGGAATTTACAGTACCAATCTTAATATATGATAATACGACTCTCAGACTTTATGAGCCAATTCGTGAAATTGACAATTGTCACTTTCCAATTTTCAAAAATTATTTATACTGAAAACACTTTAATGTATAACAGTATTTCAAGTACATTTTGTAGTGTCCCTCTTTATTATCAATAAATCTTTATTCATTTTATAAAAACTACTCATAGTTTTTGTTTATCCAGTAAATAATCACTTAATGCGAATTTATTTCTGTACTTTTCTTCAGTTTGATTTAAAAGAAAAGTCTATAGACTTTTCCGTGAAATGATATATTAATAATATTATTAGTATTGGTATTAATTATATTAATTTTTCATTTTAATATTTTTGTTATGGCAACACTGTACAATTGTTTCATTTCTCAATTGTTCTTTTCTTTTATTCTCATTTGAAATTAATTAAAAAGTAGATCAAAATAAAAGCAAATGGTAATGTAGTGAGTTCCATTTGTTACATTATTTACATTGTCATTACAATTATTTATAAGTTTTGCAACATCGCATACATTATTATGCTAATATATAATAAATATTTAATAAATGCATTTTCCAGATTCAATACAAGCATCTGTCATTTTGGGACAAATGTTGAGAAAATATCAAAACCGAAAACCGCCATATTAATGTTAAATATGGGTGGACCACAAAGTACTGATCAAGTGGGTGATTATTTATTACGTATAATGACTGACAGGGACATGATACAATTGCCAATGCAAAGTAGATTAGGTCCATGGATTGCACAGAGGAGAACGGCCGAAGTTCAAAAGAAATATCAGGAAATCGGTGGTGGTTCACCAATATTAAAATGGACTGAATTGCAGGGAAAATTAATGTGCAAGGAGTTGGATAATATGTCACCTGGAACAGCGCCACACAAACATTACGTAGGCTTTCGTTATGTTCATCCATTTACGGAAGATACTTTACAACAAATAGAAAAGTATGTAATGAAATGAATTGAGTGAATACATAACGTATTTTAACTTTTTTGTGGGTGTTTTTTTTTCATTGTTAAATAATTTTTATCTAATGGAAGAGATGCGCCAAGTCGTTTAGTTTTATTCTCACAATATCCACAATACAGTTGTGCCACATCCGGTTCAAGTTTCAATTCCATCTACAGTCATTATCTAAAGAATTCAGTGCCGAATAATATACAATGGAGTATTATTGATCGTTGGGGTACCCATCCATTACTAATAAAGACATTTGCAGAGCGTATACGAAATGAACTGAATAAATTCTCACCGCATAAAAGACAAAATGTCGTAATTCTGTTTACTGCACATTCTTTGCCATTGAAAGCAGTAAATCGTGGTGATCCATATCCATCGGAAATTGGTGCTAGCGTTAATATGGTTATGCAAGAATTAGGTTACAGTAATCCATATTGCTTAGCATGGCAATCAAAAGTTGGACCTTTGCCGTGGCTTGCCCCAGCTACAGATGATGCTATTAAAGGTTATGTTAAACAAGGCCTAAAGAATTTTATTTTAGTGCCTATAGCTTTTGTTAATGAACACATTGAAACTTTACATGAATTAGATATTGAATATTGTGATGAATTAGCTAAAAAGATTGGAGTAGAAGAAATACATAGGGCAGCAGCCCCCAATGATCATCCGCTATTTATAAAAGCCTTAAGCACCATAGTGGCAAATCATTTGCAAGAGGAGCAAACTGTAAATCCAAAATTTCTTCTTCGTTGTCCCATGTGTGTTAATCCACGTTGTAGGGATAGTAAAAATTGGTACAAAAACATGTGTACGTCTTAATTTATAAACGTAATATTCTCTTCTTTCTACAAATGTATATAAATTGATTAAAAATGATAAAACTACAAAATGCAAAACAAAAAACAAAATCGAAGGTAATAAAAAAAAGGGGGTAAAAGGAAAAAATGCAACGTATTGTGCCTTTGGTACGTTATTCAAAAAGTTGAAGTTCATGATTGAGCAACATCAATTTTATAATAATTGTAAAGCTTTTGTATTTGATTTTTATTCATACGCTATTAACTCATATTTAAAGTATAAGTACGCCTAACAATTAAGAAAATTATAGTTGGCTGGAGCTAAGTTTTGCATACCCACCACTTAGACACACTATTTGATAATTTATGTTACATAGAGGTAATTTGAGTTATATAATTTCGTAGCCAATTTCTTTGATTTCTAGCTAGACATTGTAGAATAGCGGCCTTAATATTTATAGAAAATTATACATTTTTGCTTAAAAACAAACCGAGGTATTCACCGATCGACTCACTTGAACCGATTTGGTGCATTTTCAACTCCAACCAACGTACATAAACTTCAAATGTTTTTGCTTAATTCGAGATCGATATCTCTCTTGCTTTACGATTAACATAATTTTTACTGCATAGGGACAGATGGAGAGACATACCTTAATCACTTCAGAATTTGTTACTGATCAAGGATTTGCTGGATCTTTAATGCTTCTTTTTGAACATTACAAGCATAATGACAAAATGATTATATCCCTAAAACTCTAAGTGGTGGATATTAAATATTTTGAAAAATTTATTAATATTAAATTGATTATTAATATTGAAATTTATAAATGCTCTTTTTGAACTGTTGGTTGGGAAATAATCGAAAGGACTTTTTGCAGTTATAGTTGAATGTGTGTTAAATGTTTTGGGTGTGCCCTTAGTTTTGCATTTAAAATTAATTTTTTTCTTTATAATTTTAATAGAAAATGTCCTCCATAAATTAAAAAGCTTTAAAAAAATTTGTTTTTTTTAAAAATAATTATCTCTAACTATAAACATCTATAAATATATATTTGTGTATGTGTATGCTAAAAAGTACACTGGTATCTGGTTAACAAGAAGCTTATTTCTACGCTTATCACTTGGAGATACTAGAGCTGTAATTACTTAGTCAAATGTTTGTAACACTCTAAAGGAACACTTCAAAAGTCTAAAAAAGTAACAAATTTTTAATTATCTTGAAATTTCCAATTTTTTTTCTATTATTGACACTTTTGTATAATTTTTGGCATTCCCTCTTATTCCAAGTTTTTTGATAGCTAATAGTTAATTTAACATGTCTTTGATTCTTTGATTTTCCATTTATTAGATTATGTGAAATAGTAGGACAGAGTATCTAAAAGTCTAATAAAAATTTATTAACATTCCTTTTTGTTTAACGTAAAAGTGTTGCTGCAAATTTACCACTCATGAACTGCGGTAGATAGAACGATTAACTTTTTATCTTCTAGATTGTGGTACCTGCTTATTCGTTACGGTCATCTAGTGACTAGTAATGACTGGATACTAGGTGTAGCAAATAAATATCCTATAACTTCTTTCAATGTTACGTATCAAAATCAGAAGTATTATCTAAGCGCCCTTAGGCCGGCGTGTTTTATCCAACCGTCTGTATATCAAACTACAAGTCATCATTTTTAGGATGACTTTTCTTGCTGAAGTTTAATATGCAAGTGTATTTGGTATTCAAGCCAGTTTAGGCCACATAAAGGACATTTCAAGTTTTCGAAAAATAAAAAGCTTTAGATTTCTCGAGTTTGGATTCATATTTTCAACTTATTGTTATATTATTTTAACGTTAGAAATAATGCAGAATATTTAAAAGTCGGTACCAGCCAATTGCTTCTTTTTGCTTAAAAGCTTCAACAAAAAATAATCAGTGAGAAACTCTATGTAAATATTTTATAAAATTGAAAGCATTTTCGCGTTTTTTTTTATGATTATGCATTTGGCTATGTTATCAATAAAAACAAGTAAGAAAATCATATTTGGCTATACCTAAGTTTTAGATACCCGCCACTCAAGCGACGGACGAGCTGATTTTGTAAACTAATGACCTTCCCACTTGTACAAAATTTCTATTTGCAAAAAATGACCAAATTTTGTTTTAAAGAGCAAAAAAGAAACAATGCTACTCCCTGTTTTGATTACATTGTAGGCGTGTCCTTCAATATCAATCTGTATGCAAGAACTTTCAATGTTCCTGCAAAAGTTTTGGGCTCAATATCTCTTTTTACGGCAAACAGAATATTAACAACAATATGGGCAGACAGGCACACATATTTAAATTGATTCCAAATTTAATGCCGATATATTCTTAGGCAAGGTCTGCGACATTATTAGAAATTATTAGAATATGAATATACCACCAATCTGTGTGTGTTATAAATGTTAACAATGAATTTTAAAATATAGTAACGTGCGCTTTTCAATCTAGATTATTCTGAAATTAAACTTCGTCAAGACATCATAGTCGAAACGCTGCTCTGTCTGCTTATCATAGTGGATGATAAATCAATAATTTTTGTGCAATGATCTCATGCGCCGGACAATTTTTTTCACTTAAATAGAAATTTGTGTGATAGATTCAAATATTGTATAACGGTAAAAAAATTATAGTAACAGCTGAATTCATTTTAAGTCTGCAGAAATGCATATTTTGTATTATGTGGACGCGTACAGTATAAAAATGCGCAAAATATTTTTATATTAATTGTATAAAATTTTTTTATTGAGTATAAATTGTGAATGGAGATACTATCTTTTTTTTTTAATACTAACATTATTAAAAGTTTAAGATAATGATAAGAAAATGAAGGAAATTTAATGCAAAACAGTAACAACAAATATAAATGAAGTTAAAAATTTGCTAAGTAATCATTAAAGACATCTCTCAGCTAAAATATCTTGCAGCTACAGTTGCCGTTTAAACAGTTTATACAATTGATCAGTTGAAAAGAAAAGGAAATATTTTAAACTTTGAACTCACAATTTCGTCTAATTAAAAAAAGGTAATAAATTAATCAATATTCATTAATAGGAAACGATAAATGTAGTGTAAATTAGAAGGAAATTCCTCAAAAATATAACATTCAAACATGCTCGAGTTGGATTTGCGTTAAGTTGCAACCCAAACTATTACACGATCTTATTTAAAAATAAACAATTAAAAACGTTACAGTCGATTAGAGACAACTTTTAAATATCCCCTATACCACTTTATTTCGCAAGATTGAAATTTTAAAAAAATGATGTGCATGTCAGAAAAGTAACAAGTTGTAAGTCTTAAAGGTTTGAAAAAAAGTACATGGGCGAGGATCCAAATCAAATTTGAGATACTTATTTAGTACCTCATTTAACAAGCTTCAGCCAATTTAAGATTATAAATTTCTTTCACATATTGACATTTTTCAGAATAACACTTTACACATACGATCCTATCTTGAACAGTTTGATTATGGTACGCTTTACGGCAAAAACGTACCTACACGATAAATTTCAGCAAAATATTGCAGTAATTAAAATCTATAGCTTGATAATTAATTTACATGAACGAATTGAAGCTCACACGGAATTAAATTGGGGCAAAGAGAAAACTTGTAATGAAAGGTATAACTAAAGTTGAGTTTATCTCAAGCTCTCAAGTTTGTATTATAAAAATTTGCAAAAACTTATAATACGCTACATCACAGACGGTGTAGAGTATAAGAACAACAAAAAAATTCTTTTGAATGTAATTTTATTACTATTGCATTTCGTGAATTTCTTGCTGAGCCGAGGAGTATTGTATTTTAAGACTTTCATTTTTTGTTTGTGTTCGCATCATATTTAAATAAGATACAATTGTACAATTTCAAGCGATTCAATTTTATTACAAGTTATTTTAATAGTTACATATAAAATTTAAAATGTATAAAATTATTATAAATTGTTATTAAATTATATTTAAAAGATATTTTCATTACCGTCTGCCTTATTAATTGCTTTACATTTCAGGTCTGCAACAAATCCCACTGATATAACTGTTTTATTAAACAGCAATTCGAACAGAATGCAGGGTTCCTTGTATCATAGAGTATGGAAATTTTTTTCAGAGCGCAGTTTAATTGTTGATCTCTTGGTAACACTATTTGGCATTGGCACATGGATTGGTATAAATGGTACATTTATGCAAATGCCTCTACTGGTAGAAACAGCACCAGAAAGTTGGGCTTTACCCTCATATTTAACTGTAATAATTCAAATAGGTAATTTAGGGCCATTAGCCTACACCATAATACAACATTATTACAAAATTAATGACAGCTATCTTATACATGGCCTGTTATGCCTTGCAACATTATCAGCCATATTTACGGCTTTTTTCTATGATAAGACGATGGTATTATTTGGTAAAAATCACAGTATTGCATTATTCATTCTCACATTTCTAACTGCTCTCAATGCATGTACAAGTTCGGTATTATTTATGCCATATATGGGACGCTTCAAGGAAACATATATGATAACATTTCTGATTGCTGAAGGTTTAAGTGGTCTAATACCAAGTACAATTGCTTTAATACAAGGTGTCGGCGGTATACCCCAATGCCGTTTAATCAATGCCTCAACGGGAGTGGAAATTTATGAAAAATATACGCCACCACCACTTTTCAACACAAAACTATTTTTCATATTTATATTCATCTTGATGGTATTGAGCTTTATCGGATTTATGTTATTGGATTGCCTTCAATTATGCAAAAAACAATATGCTGCCGTTACTGTAACTCATGGAAATCAATATGTCTATGAGACAGATATCAACAATGGAATATCAAACGAAACGAATGAAACAAATAAAACCAAATTGATTATGAAATTATCATCTA
This sequence comes from Melophagus ovinus, assembly GCA_023089585.1. Lineage (NCBI taxonomy): Eukaryota > Metazoa > Arthropoda > Insecta > Diptera > Hippoboscidae > Melophagus > Melophagus ovinus. The sequence continues at coordinate 750,306 of JAKKIB010000190.1, forward strand.
ATCAATATGTGTTAGTATTATGCCTTATGGGTATAATAAATCTATTTTCAAATGGTATTGTCAATAGTATACAATCATATTTCTGTTTACCATATGGCAATGAAGCTTATCATTTATCAGCCACTTTAAGTGTTATAGCAAATCCAGTTGCATGCTTTTTTGCATTATTCTTGCCACATAAATCTTTACGTAGCATATATATCTTAACAATATTAGCATCACTATTAACAATGTATGCGATAATTTTTGCAACATTATCACCATTACCACCAATGCATGATACTACCATTGGTGCAGTCATTGTGGTTTTTGTATGGACAGCTTTGGTAGCTATGGTGAGCTATGTTAAACTAAGTATTACATCTGTAATGCGTTCACAAGGTGGCAAATCATTGGTATTAACTGGAAGTTTATCTCAATTTGGTTCATTTATTGGTTCTGTCATCATATTTATCTTAATTAATTTTACAAATATATTTAAAGCTGCCGAGGAAAAAACTTGCTAAAAAGATTTCCATAATTGATATACAACTTATCAAATCAAATAACATTTTATATTATTTAATATTTTATTATATAAAACGGTTGAACTGAACACCATTTTGAATGTATAAAATTAATTTAAGGCTACAGTAAAAATGATTTTTACATTTTTCTAAAAGATCATTATACATTTTCTTAAAGAATATAATTTATATTGAAATTATTTTTATCACACACTTTAAAATTATAAGTTTATTTAAAATTGAAAAATTCCTTTAAAATGACTCTTTGAGACTATGAAAACTTTACTTAATCTGCTCTCAACGTGAAGGCAATAAATCATAAATAAAGGACATAGAAAGTATTAATGTTATAATAATTTTAAAATCTATTATGTAAGTGAAAATTCGAAAGATGGTAATGCACTTTTTGGATCCTTATGGTATAAATTGACAAAATATTGTTCTACATTAATTTATTCATTTCATTAAAGCAACAATTTCTAAAGTAAATTCTTACATTACATTAAAAGGTGCTTTAAAGATTCAACACCATTTGTCTTTAAAACAAAATACATCAAATTATCAAATTCGATGTAAAGCATTTATTATGGTTCTATTTTATTGCATGCAGTGACAAAAATCTTGTTGAGTGAACATTTGCAAAATCCATGCTTTGGACGAATGGGGAAATAATTTAAATTTTACATAACTGATTTATAGTTTAAAACCCCAGTCCATTTGGTAAAGTAATTCTTATAGTACGATTACAACAAAATTGAACTGTCTTGCCATATAAAAATATTTTAATTATAAACAAGTATTAATTTTATAATCGGTCGAAGCCGACTTTTAAGTACCCTACACCATTGCTTAATGTAATTAAAGTATAATAAAAGAATTGGAAGCCAATAAAATTGTAATTTTTAATTTATTTAAAAAATTCATTATATGGGAAGACATTCAAAAAAATGGGTCAATCTGGACTAAGTAAGTACAGATGATCATAAAAATAAACTCCACGGAATTAAATTCAGTACGTATGTTTTCTATGTGGGAATACAACTCAGTAGCAATTTTTTCCATATAATGAAGGGCGTTTCGTCTCTTGGCCAAAATAAACCCACTATATTTCAAAAATTGCGGTCAATAGCTTGATAACAAATTCATCACACAGATAGACAGACAGGTTTGCATTGAATCAGGAAGTGATTTTGAGATCGATTGCCACAATAAAAGATGGGTCTATCTTACAAACATCTGCACAAACTTATAGTACCCTGCACCCTACACCTTTGTTGTAGAATATAAAAATAAAAGGCGGACTTATGCAATTCAAATTACATTTATTATTTGTGGTAGTTGTTAAACGATTTTCTAAAGGATATACATTTCAACACACTACTTCAAATAATATTTGTTAGATCCAGAAATAATGAAAATCATATAATCGTATTTTCAATACCAGAAAAATGGTACAAAATTTGTAGCTAATGCAACATCAATTTCAGATGGAACTATTCAAGTTGAAGAAATATATTAAGAAATTTTTAGTGTAGTAAATTAAAATTCAGTGAAGTGAAGATGAAATTTTTTCAATATTTTTGTATTGCATTGAATTTTATTACAAATAATGTCTATACTTAAAATTTTCTGCTAAAAGTTATTAAAATCTTTATGTTCATTTTGTTGCCAATTGCTAATGAAAAACCCATTCATTCATTTATAAAATCACAATTATTTCTAAGTAATCTGAGTAATTCGCATGATTCTTCTGTAACTTTTTAATGTGTGGTTGTATAAATTACATAGAATGATTCTACTACATTGGAAAAATCAAGATAACTTATTATTATTTCTATTTAAAACATGAGAATTAGTTTTGATTTTTTTTAGAGGTTAGAATAATTAGCATAATTGGCATTATTATTATTGCTATTTGCCGTGTAGATCAGATCATTAAAAATGTAACTTATTTGCAATTAATTGAAGTGGTAAATTTTTTTTGCTTTGTATCATGTAAATTATATTCGCTGTCATCATTGTCACCCTCATAACCATTTTCTATGGAATCATTTTGTATGCTTGCATGCTCTTTAATTAAATTATGTGCTGAATGATATTTGTTAAGACTAATCAAACTACTGCAACAAGAAACATAACTTAAATTATTTTCTTCACAATTGTCATTTGTTATATTTTTACTTGATTCATTAGCCGCATTTTCCTTGTCTTTTTTGAACGACTCATAATTGCGCTTTTTATTATTAATCTTATTATTGGCTTCACTTTTCGCCTCCTTATTCCCTGACTGTGTTTGATTGAATAGATTGATTTTATTGCGTACACCATTACCCAAATATATTGGACGCATTTGTGTTATGTTCATATTCATATTGGCATTGTTATTAGTGCGGGTGGTAGTAGCAGTAGTAGTATCAATATTATTGGAATTGTTGGTACCACCGTAATATTCCAATTTTCCAAAGAATTTATCAATCTTCTCAAATGATTCTTTAGCTTTACGAAATAGCACTAGACTTTCTTTAAGCATATGACTTTCATTTAAATGTTCAAAATTTTGTAAAATATGTTGTATATTAACTCGATTCTCTACGGGATTGGGCAAACGGGCAGAGCTTGATTGTTTAACTGTTTCAAATTCGTTTATTAACTTTTTAATTTTAGTCATTTTATCTTGTAACCGATTACTTGTACTGGATGTTGATGTATTTGTTGAACGATTCGATGACAGAAAGGATGAGGATACTTCATCAAGTTCTTTAATCATTTCCACCGAATTATCAATCACTTCATTATGCTTTTGTCGCAATTGTTGTAAACGATCTTTTAAATCATGCAAATATATCTCAACTCTTTGAGTGCGCAATATCTCTTCAGTTACTTTTACCCCAAATATATGCCGGAAAAGTTGAAAATATTTATATAATTAAATTGAATTTTTTTTAATTGTATTTTTCTAAACTTACAATATGGCATTTTAGGACAATCCATTACAAATTATAGATCTTTATTCTAAATCTAAATTCTGCAACCCTCGGTTTTTTCTGTTTTTTGTTTTTTTTTTTTTTTTTTGTTTATAATTTATGTATATACACATATATGATTTGGCTTTCTTAAAAAAGAAAAAAAAATTCTAAACTTCCTTAAAATTACAGCCAAAACTTATTTCATTGTTTACATTTATTTATTTTATAACAGACATAGAAAAGTCAAATTTAAACTTTCGTGCAAATTGTAACGATACAACAAAGATACACCAAATGACATTTGGTAGGTGTATTAATATTACCATACTGTTATCAAAATTTTGCTTTAAATATAAAAAAAATGTTTTTCTTAATTATTATTTTTTTTATTAGATCAATGAGACCTTTAATTCTATTTGAATTTTTATATTTTTATATTATTTTTATATTATTTATATTATATTATATTATATTTTTATATTATTACAGTGTACAACTCTATTTCCAGCACTATAATAACACTATTAAATTGTTATTTTGATTTACGACTATTGTTCTTATTATACCAAAGATCGCCATAGTCATATATAACTGAAGCAAACTTAATAAAATTGAGGAGTCACCAGCAAGCAATATCAAAACATGAAACTGAAAACTATAGATATTCGAAAAATATATAGATGGGAGATGTCTACAAGTGTTAATGAAATTGCCTCGAATTTTGCTCCTGAAATTATTAAATCCGACATCCATTAAAATATATTTGAAATAATAAACTCTTTTCTTCAATACAAACAATTTTTCATCTTGAAAAAGATCGCCTAAATGTAAAGTATATGCAGCAAGTAATTCTTTCTCGATCCGTATAATAATAATGTGAGCGTCCATCTGGAACTATTGTCGTTTCGTATAAACTTGGAACACCTTCTAACACAAGTCAATTGTGATTCGTAATAAATGAATAGTGTTCCATTAAAAAATTCTATTGTAAAGTTACAATCGATATTATAAGTTATCAATTATTAACTATTAAAAGCACTTCTAATTGTCGAACTAATTAAATAATTTTTTCTCGCCAAAATTTATAGACGAGTTGTGATGAAATGAAAATATGACACCAAAGTATCTCAGGTAATACCGGTTAGTAAAAAATTGTAGTTGGTTTAATACAATCGCAAAGTATTTTATTCGATTAAGTGAAGGCATTCTATGCCATTTTTAGAAAACAAAAAAAATAATTAAGAAGATTTAAAAACAATTTGTTAAAGATTTTAAATGAAATATTAACAAATCAACAATATCAATAATTTTATAAAATTATTCAAACCATTAAAAGAGTTCAAATAATTTTGCCATAAAATATTTCAATAAAAACACGCTAAATGGCATCACTGCTTTTGCACTCTTGCACGGTATACGATTCTTCTTTGTTGTTGCTATTGGTATTATCGTTACTCATTTTTGTTTGTAAGACTACCAACACTTACATACACATACTTTGATATGTTCGTGAAAATGAAAAACGCTGCTCAATTTAATACAGCAGAAGTGTGTAAAATTTGTTTTGTGTGTTTTTTTTATGAAAATTATTTCACAAAATCCTTTTGTTTTTTTTGTGGCAATTTATAAAGTTTAAAATAATCAACGAAATAAGAGAATCAATCGTAACTGAAGCAAATAAAAAATAAGAGATGTGTGTGATAATTTAAGTAATAATGACAAAAAAAAATCAATATTAAAAAGATGATTTTGCAAATATATTTGTGGCTAGCAACAAAAAAAAAGTGAAGTAAAATAAAAAGCGAAGGAAGAGAAAGAAATATAAAAATATATCACTCTCACAACTCTTTTCGAAATTGATCAACAAACCAAATCAAATCAAATGAAATTATTTAAAAAGTAAACCAAGAATTTTCGTTTGATTTGTAGGATTCTATTTATTATTAAAATAGCAACAAATAGCAATAGACTCTCAAAAGTTAAGATACATAGATTAAATAGATATGTTATGCGTATCTATATATATATATATATATATATATATATATATATATATATATATATATATATATATATATATATATATATATATATATATATATATATATATGTACATATCATTTATTAGGTGATATCTATTAAACATATGTAAACAAATATATAAACAAGGTACATTCAATTTCATTTATCATCTGACTGAACATGTCTCAAGTATGATTTATTTATTCATACTCTCAATATATCTATAGTTTCATATGTCTATTTAATCTCACGTGGCAATGTATTACAAAAAAGAAAAACAGTAGCGCTTTGGAATAAGTAAATTTTGACAGTATAAGTTAATGTTATAAATTGTCAATATGATGGAACGGACGTACATATATAAACAAAAAGAAATAATGAGAAACAAAAAAACGAAAGAGAATGCTAAGCCAATAGCAAAAACAACTTTATTAATATGTCAGCAAAACAAATGATTCTACTTAAACATATGGTCGTACAGTGTTGTCGAGAAAACTTGAAACGTTACACCAAAAAAAAAACAGAAAAGAAATTGCTGTGAAATAAAGGAAAATAGGAATACAGTTTTAAACTAGTGTAGTAAAAAAATTAAATATTTATGTATATTCGATTCTATTGGAAAGAACATTGAAATTGGTTGAATAAACTAAATTACAACGAATATGGCATTCTATATACACATATATATATAAATCACTAAATAATAGAATGGAGAATATAAATTCTCAACTGATGTTTTCAATTTATTAGGAATTGAGAATTATGAATTCTATATACGATTTCCGTTATGACATATATATATTAATATATATGTATATATACCTATTTGTCCATTTACCGATATATATATATATATATATATATATATATATATATATATATATATATATATATATATATATATATATATTGGTACTTCTCTTGCAAGAAAGCATAAAAAGGGCAAAAAATGAAAGACGCGTATTTATTTAAATTCCTCTGATTATATATAAAGAGTGTTTATGTGTACATTATCCTTATATATATATATATATATATATATGGTTAGATATAAATAAGATTTCGTTTTTCGTATAGTAAAAGTACTAATCGTAATAAGAATAATAATAAAAATAACGATAGGAACAATGATAAAAAATAATAATGTGAACGCAGTGACAAGAGAATGAAATACTTTGGAAATTAATATTTGTCAAATTTTGCTGAGAGTATAATTAATAATACAAAATATAAATTGAAATTTGTGCTTATATTTTCTAGATAAATAGTTTACACAAAATCAAATCACGATTAAATTAAATTAAATTTAATTACTGATAAAATTGAATTGAATATTGTACACAAGTGGAATAATTATAAATAACCAAGTGCCATCGATTTTAAAGGGAGCCAATCGACATCCATATATAAGAATATATATATATATATATATATTTGTAAATATATATATATATATACTTGATACATATAAAATGACATTCTTAAGGCATAATTTCTCATCAATTAATTTGTATGATCAACTACGTCAAAGGGAGAGTAATTTGAAATTACAAAGTCAACCTCATATATTTAAATCGTATTTATTTCGTGAACGTTTACGTGTAGCAAAGAATCTTTATAAAACTGATTTGGTTGGCCATTTCGGTTGCGTTAATGCTGTTGAATTTGCTCATGGTGGAAAGTTTCTAGCATCAGGTAAAATATATGCTCACATATACCTGCACACACATATATAAATATATATATATATATAAATCATTTCTTGCTAAATTTTTTTTGTTTTTTTTTTGCAAAATACTCTCCCGTTTTTACATGTTTTAATGTATTTATAGGTGGTGATGATAAACGTGTACTAGTATGGGATATTGAAAAGTCCTTAGCCAACATTGGAAAGCCTCGTGTATTAGATAGTGAACATGCTAGTAATATATTTTGTTTAGGTTTCGATAGTCAAAATCGTAAAATTATATCGGGCGGTAATGATGATTTAGTCATTTCACATGATTTTGAAACGTATGTAAAATATTATTTTTTGTTTTCTCTTTTGAACTTATTTGGAATATAAAAATTTATGTATATCATATTTATGAAATTTCTATGTGCATAGGGGTAAACTTGATAATGTATTTAAGCAAGATAATCCAGTATATGGTTTATCGATTGATCCGCATAATGATAGTATATTTGCTACAGCATCAGAAAGTGGTAAAATATTGCTATTCGATCAACGTAAAGATCCGATTAGTTCGGTAACAATTGCAGATAAACCTTCCTCATTTCATGCTGTGGAATTTCATCCGCATAGCGGTAATTTACTAGTTACTGCTAATTCACGCTTTGGAGCTGCCTTATATGATATTCGTAAACCTATTCAGTAAGTTTACTTTTATATTTGCAACATTTCAAATTTCAAATTAAACATATTGGTAAATATTGGTACCTGTTTTGATTTTTTTGCTTTCTTTTTGCTTATGGTTTTTTGTTCCCGTAGATCTACCATAGATTATATGCAAGCAAGGGAGCCGCGTTCATGTATGAGTGTGCGTTTTAATCGTTCAGGAAGTTTAATATTGGCATTGAGACGGCGCTTATCACCGATTCTATATAAAACAGACTCATCGGAACCAGTTTGCACATTTCATAATAAGAATTATTATAATTCATGCACTATGAAAAGTTGTACATTTGCTGGCGAGGATGATGAACTGATTATATCCGGTTCGGATGATTTCAATTTATATATTTGGCGTATATCTGATGTGGACTGTAAGTATATTAAATTTATTTATATCATTCGCATTTTAATTAAACGAATATATTGGATGAATTTTTAGTGGATTGTATTGATCAAGAGGTTGAACAATCTCAAATGGTATTATATGGACACCGTTCTATTGTGAATCAAGTACGTTACAATTATCAAAAATGTTTGTTGGCTTCATCTGGTGTAGAGAAAATTGTTAAGATTTGGAGTCCATTTTCTCAAAATAATTGGAGCGGTAGTTTATTGAATGAGGCCACTTGTTCCGATAATCCACGTGAAGTATTCTATCCATTTTTTGGTAGCGTTATGTCTGTAGCTTCAATGTCTCATGATTATAGTACACGCAATACCAATGAGGATCCTCGTATGTTAGCATTTTTCGATACACTATTGCGTCAGGAAATCGAAGGTTCTGAACCGAATAGCTCCACAGATTCATCTATGGAAAGTGATGAGACAAGCAGTAATTTCAATTTAAGCTTAGATAGTAGCAGTACCTCGGATAGTGATACCAGTTATACATCCACCAGTGACAGTGATGATGACGATGACAACAGTGATGATAATGATGATGACGATAATAATGATAATATGCAATCACTGGCAGTAAGGGTTAGCCACAGTCGCAACAATAAACGTATAATGAAACCTAAACTAATCACAAAAAGACGCATGACTGTATTGCTGAAACGTCGCCATCTTCCATTTCAACATCTGAAAAGAATTTTTAGAATACGTTCAGTACAACAAAAGCAAAAACAAAAACCAAAGCAGAAAGTTAGACAAAAGCAACGGCAACAGCAATCGTATCAACAATCGCATCATCAAAATCATAAAAAACGTATACGATATTTAAGTGGAACGTCCAAAAGAAAGCGCACAGTACGTTCTTTAAATAGTAGTGGACATCAGCGATCGCACTCCTCAAGTAATATGTGTGCCGATTTTTGGCGCATAGATAGTGATAGACCAACTACATCTGCTGCAGCTGCTGCAGCATCTTCGTTATCGTCTCGTAAGAAAAGGAACCACAAACAGAAGAAGAAATTAACACTTTCATCCAGTTTTGGTAGGCACCATACTTTGTTCACATTTATTTAAATATTTAAAAAAAAACAATACGTTAACCCTACCTATGGCATGCATTTTCTTATCATCTAGATTTGTCAAATCTTTCCGTTTCATCTGGAGATAATACAAGCTCTACAACAACAGCACCGGGAACTACAAATAATAGTACTATCAGCAATAATAATAACAATAACAATAATGCGAATAGTAATAATAATAATAATAACAATAACAATAATGCGAATAGTAATAATAATAATAATAACAATAATAATAATGTTGCCGAACCAAGTACCAGTACAGGCATAACAACCAGTTTAAGAGGTAAAAGATTTATACAATTTGCATATAAGACAAGTGCGCATTCATATCTGTTGTGTATAATAAATTGGATTATAGTTTGGTGAATATTTTACGCAACATATTTCAGTTATTAGAACGATCACAGCCATTATCATGCCAATAAGTAAAACATAAAAGGCTAATTCTAAATCTTTGAGAGTTAACACTTTAAAATTTACTTTCATTTCATAAATATGATGTTTCGCCATTTGTACAGTTGTATCGCGTGTCATATCGTTAATGAATTTCTCAATGAATCCACCGGCTAGAAAATGCAATAACCAATAATTTACAGAATCCTTCCATGGAGCATATTTATGCCATACATAAGAAATTAAGTAGCCTTTGGGTACTTCTGGTATTACCCATATATCTCTAGCAGCTTGTGGATTGCGTAATTTTTTCAACATCAATGTAGTTGAACGTGTTAGGCTTGCTTTAGCATTCCTTTCGGCAATCTCTTGAAAAATATCAACAAGGAAATCCTTTAAATAGTGTAACTTTTGTCCAAGGCTGGCATATAATGGTGATATTTCAGTAAAGAATAAATCATTACCAATTGAAGCATATTTGTATACAATGGGCATACCACTCTCATTTAATTCTTTTAATGTGTTAATATTTTTATAATACAATGGCTTTATGTAAGCTGTAGCTAGACTTGATTCGATGACAGCACCAAAAATTACGCTAACCAAACAAATGGATAATATGAAAATACGTTCAGCAGCAAAAGGAGGATAACGAGAAATATTTACTCGTACCCATAACACCCATGTATCATTAAAAATACGTCCATATTGTAGTAATAGGGCTAAAATACCATAACGTTCTATTTTCCAATTGAATGTCGAAATGGATACATTTACATTCATGCAAATAACTCTAATAAGGATCCATACTAAGCTACATAAAATTGGTGTAAAAATGAAGCTTAACCATAAATCATGATGTACAGCTGCTATAGGTAATATAGATTGTGGTATACGTTTTGCTTTCTGCGTATAAATATAAATTTGATCGCCGTACATTGCAACAGAAAAATCCATTTCTGGTACTTCATATTCCTTAAAAAAGAAGCCAGTTAAACAAAGGTCAAAATCTTTGTTAATTAAGGCGCCGATTGCACCGTTATAAGAACCATTTTCAGTCTTTTCGCTATAAAAATATGCAAAAAAAAAAAAAAAATTAAGAACAAAACCAAATTTTAGAAGAGCTTAAAACAAGATTTCTTTGTTTTCTTTCTTCCTTTGCTGAAATATGCGTGTTTGTTCATTGAAAATTACCCAAAATAATCAGGATTTGGTTTTTGCAGTATCATTGTAAAATTTAAATATTCTTGCAATAGATCAGCAACTCTACCATCTACACCATACACATATGCAATGTCATTTGTTTTGGGATCCATTTGTAATCTGGAATAAGATGATTTAAACATTTGTACTCTCAATGGATAGCCATGCATATTATTTAATAATTGATCGTTTGCTCCGTCATATTTAATAATATTGCCATAAGTACCATTTGCATTTAAATAAAATGGATTGTATAGGAAAATACCCAATTTACATAATAAATATATTTTTGATATTTGATATTGTTGCCACAAATGTAGAAAACTCACATATAAACCATTATAATCCAATTTATTATTAATATTAATATTATTGTGATTTTTATTATAGCGATCATTATCATACGATAAAATAAGAAAATATGTTGCTGTCGGTTCAGAAATTTGTCATATGATCTTTTTGAAGACAGTTATATTGGCTGATATTGCATAAGCAACATTTTTTCGAAAATTATTATGCAATTTTTTAGTATTCTCGGTCTGTAACGATGGTATTCTTTTAATTATTATTGGGACATGATTTTGTTGTAGAAACCATTGTATGTAAATGTTTGTAGAAGTGTATGTTGATGGCAGCAATAATTGTAGGCTTTGTATTCCTTTTAAAGTTTCTTCTAAAGATACTTCCCAATTTGAGGTTAAATTTGATAATAATTTAGAATTTAATTTGGAATTATCCTGACCACCATTCCATTTATTGTAATTAGCATTAGTAGTTAAATTTACTTTAAAATTAAGAGTAATTACAAATATAATTTGCAGTACCGTTAAAAAATACATTCTGCCTGCCTCTGCGGTTAATTTTTCTTTATTTATTATTTTCTTTTATGTGAAGTTTTAATAACTACAACTTTTCAAATACAAACTTAACGTAACTTTCATTTAAATGTTTTTGTATGTGTAATTGGGCATGTACGTGTATGCAGTATTGTGTTTGTATTGTATTGCGTTTACTATTTAAATTCATAATTATATGAATTATATTTCTAATGTAAAAGCATTAAATAAAATGTCTTTTGTTTAATGCGTTCACTTATCTTGATCAGTAAAATCTTTAAATGAATTTATAGCATGAAAGTGTTGTTGTTGTTGAACCAAAATTTAACTAATTACAGAACAATTTCAATTCAATGTGAAATTTTTCAAATTATAAAATATGAAAAACTAAATTTCGATTGTCGTTTAAAGGTCTAGGGCGTTTCAACTCCATACTCCTTGTTTAAAATTCATCGTGTCTATTTTTTCAAGCAATATTATCACATTTCACGGATTAGTTTTACGTTATCCGTGTTTGATATAATACGTCTCTAAATTTAGAATACTACTCGGTAATATTTTATGGCCCTAATGTAATCTCCAAAATGCTTAAAACCGACCAACTCCAGTGCATTTGCAATATTCTACTTAGTCATTATTAAAACCATGGCATATTAGAATGTTGTAAAATTTGGGCCAAAATATTCAAAGCCTCATGGATCTAGTAATAGTAATTCCATATTTATATAATACGAAAAACTCAAAAAAAGTTGTTGGCATCGAAAATAACTTCATATAACTAAAACCAGAATGTTGAAATAACTTGATGACTACATTTTTTTTAAATATTCGACATAGATTGGAGCATCATATCTGGAGTATATATTTTATACATGTCGTATTTTATATAAGTCGTATAAAGTGAACAAAAATCGAAACATATGAGAAAAAAATGCTATTTTAGAAAGATCCATGTATTTCAGTCATTTTGTAATAGGAAGTATAAAATATGAGTTTGAGGTATCCTTTTAGTTTTAACTACTCTTAATGGGCAAATATACATTAATGGATATCAATATAAATATTAATTTGATTTATATAGAGGAAATTTCATATTGAATTCAAATTGTGAATTGTGTTTTTTATCTTATAGATAATATTTTATGTTTGAGACGCCAACAACAACTCATCATTGATTCTGATGAAGATGATGATGAAGATAATCAGAATACTTATAATAATAAAAATCCATTAACGAATGACACGCAACGGCGAGATGAGCCGCGTAAATTGAATGGGTTACAAAATGATATTGACGTGACTGTTGTAGCAGCGGGCCCTACTCCATCTAATACATCGTACACTTCATCCCATAGACCATTACGGACATACCAGGGTCCAAAAAATTCAGCCGCATTGAATATTGACACAAATCATCAACTACATCAAAATCATCATCAAGTATTAGCTATCAATCGAACAATAGCTGTACCAGTAGGTATAGAAGTAACGGCAGCTGTAAGATCCTCAACAACAACAACGACACTACCTCAAAGACATTCAATAAATAATGAAAATTTACGCTTAAATTCACCCACTAGTGGTACAGGTAACGATTATGATCAACAAAATAATGCACCAACAGCAGAAACAGCAACAACAACCACCATCACCAGCACTACCACCACCGCCAATACCACCACAAGAATATCAAATAAACGTCACAAATTAGCAGAACGGAAAAAACAAAAATCTAATTGGAATATATCTGAGCTGTATTCATCGCACAATAATAATAATCATGATGATCATGATAATGTTCATAGCGATAGTAATGCAAATGATGATGCGGATGATGCTGATGATGATGATGAAGATGAGTTTAATGATAGAAATGAGAGTGCAATGGAAGATGAGTTAATTTTAAAAGTGAATGACACATCATCAGAATGGAGAAATTATCAGCGGCAGCGGCAACAGTATCACAGTCGTCATCACTTTAAATTAGAAGAAGATGATGAAGATGCAAGTATTCCTTACTTATCCCCAACAATATTACCATCACCAGCCAAACGTCGTAAAATATCTATAGCTGATTATATTAAGAAACGTCAACGTTCGAATGAATGTGTAATTGATGTGAACAATGGCGAAGATAACAGTTTAACAGAAGAGAATAATAATGAACAAAATAATAATGATATTAATATAAATGAGCCAAACAGAAATGAAAATATAAATATGAATGGGCAACAAACGCCGCCACGGCAAATAAGCTCGAATTTCTATCATCATCATAGTCACCATCGCCGTCATCATGATCGCCAACATCATGATGATGGTGATGCTAATGGTAATAGTAATGGTAATCAAGGTGGTCGTGATTTATACGATGATCATGATGTTTCCTTATCATTGGCGCCAGCACATATTTATTTTACACCAGATAGTGGTATTAGTTTAACAAATTCCAATACACCATCGAGTGCCGGGCATGTTATGATGTATAATAATTACAATCATTATAATGATGCAGCTGCATCAACATCCCGGGCAGCTAACCGTTTAATGCCAAGCCTTGAAACAGACGAATCAAACAATGGTGACAATGCTCTCGATTCATTAGTCAATAACAATAATAATAATAATAATAATAATAATAATATTAATAGTAATAATAATATTAATAAAAATCATAATAATAATAATAATAGTAATTTTAATATTATGAACAATAATAATAATAATAATAATAAATCAAAGCAAAGTAATATGACTGTATTTAAGAAGAAAGTCGCTCGAATACGTCGCAACTATGTAAGGAAATTTAATGCCGATGATTCTGAAAGTGATTGATAATATTTTCTTACATACAATAATGCCAACCACAACAATATTTGCAGCAAGAACAACAATGCAATAAAAATGTTAGCAACTCTAAATAATTCAATTATAAAATGATAATAATAATAATAACAACTAATACAAAGAATATTTAATATAAATGCAAATAAATATTAAAAAGAAGCAAATGAATTACCAAAACTGTGTATTGTATTGTAATTTTGAAGAAGAATAGACAGATTTTTGGGATCAAACAAAACGTGTGTCGGGTCAAACACTTTCATTACAATGCAATGTCTTGTTTTATGGTAAAAAAGAAAATTTCATAAATGACAATTTAATTTAATTTAATTGTCACTTGATCAAGGTCCATACAAACCTCTATTTTCCCTTATTTGTAATGCAATGAGTTCGTGGGTGTTTATATACTTTACCTAAAGGGCTTTTAGAATCAATCTAAGTCTTTCTGCTTAATCATCTATTTCATGCTTATTAGTCCCGACTAACTACAAACTGTGGACTATAACTTTCGAATTATTTTGGTGATATTTATAGTCGCGTTTTAACTCAGGGGTCGCTTTTGAAACTGCAAGATCATCTAATTTAAGGAGGGAAAAAGACAGTAATTAATAATATTTTTGATAATTATCCTTTTTATTTACTCTATTTTTTTAATTTAAGCACAATGACACGCAAGTTTTATTTTTTGTCGATTTTTGTTCTATAAAGTTTACTTTTTGTTCTTAATTTTTTTTTATTAATTAATGGTTAAATATATTTTGCCTTAAAATCTACGCAAACATTTTATAAATCTATTATGAAGCATTTTTTTTTACTAAAGCAAACTGTAGAAAAAGAATGCTTATCATCCTCCTTAAAAGTAAATTTAACTATTAATTTGAGTACGCAACTTTTAACAAAAATACGAAAAACCAAGGGAATTTCAGAAACAAAATGATGCGCCAAATAAATAGAACACTTAAAATTTTCTCACGCGTAGCTTTTTAAAATTAATTTACATTATTTTACACAATTACAACTTATTTTTCATGTTTACTAGTGCCTATTCGCTTTGTCGATATTTGAAAATGTGTTTTGCCTTAAATAGTTTATGCGACACTTCAATCATCTTCATTCATATCGCTAGCCTTGAACGGTAAATGCAATTCCTTACATATATCAATAACAAGTTTTTCTAAGGCTGCACCATTTCTATGAATAGATAGAAATTGAAAGACATATTTTTAACAAAAAGAATACATTTGCAAAGTTTATAAAGACACATTTGAAAAATGAACTTACTGATAGATCTCATTTCCCTTTACATTATATTCGTCACAATTACTAAATATTAATTCAATATCTCTCATTACTTCTTCGTTAATTTGATATGAGCCCATATTTAATTTCGATTTGACTTTGGCAAAATCCATCGGATTTTTTATAATATCATAATAATCTGGAACTTCAGCTTGTGAAACAGGTCTCAGAAATGGCCATGCATGCTCATTTTTCATAACCTTCTCAAGTAATTCATACAAAGCTGAATTATTTAATGGTAAGTTATCACCAGTTCTGCGATATGAACGACGACTTGTACCACTTCCCATATCATTATCATTATTATTGCGATTATGATTATTACTGCCACTATTATTGTTATTATTATTATTATTGGAATGTCGCTTTGAACGTTTAGTACCGACAACAGTGGTAAAAACATAATTTTCATTTTCATTACTGTCACTGTCTGAAGAAATGCTTTGAGATTTCCTTTTTCGTGAATATTCTTTAGGTCTGCTTTTACACTTATTACATATGAAATTGTAACGAGGCGGGCGCTTTAAATTAATACATTCTAAATGATAGGAGTTCTTACATTGAGTACATGCCAATTCACTTCCTTCATGTGAACACACACAACAAGTACTTTCATCATCATTTGAATTGGACATATTTCCACTATCATCATTGTCATCATTATCATCATTTTCTTTACTATTATTATCAATATTATTTTCGACGTACATTACATCACAAGCTTTGGTAACATAGTCATTGACATTATCATCTGGTTCATCTTCATCAGAATTTTCATCAGTATTATCATCCTCCTCATCTTCGTTTTCGCCTTCTTCTTCAATGATTTGTTCAATTACGTTTGGTTGTAAGACTTTACGATGACGACTAATGCGTTCATGTAATTGAGATTTCACTGAAGATGTATCACTGCTGGCCGATTCATCGATGATGAAAGCACGCTTTTTCGTAGTTATGATTTTGTTATCTCCTTTGCCGTTCCCATTTTTTAATCCTAAGCGAGCTACACAACGCTTACAGTACCAGTTGCCTTCGGGAACAGTTTTCATGATTGGTTTCATGCAATACATATGCGTACCGCCATTACATTCATCACATAGCAACATTTTCTCTGGATCTTGATATCTCCGACATATCATGCAATTTGACTTGTTGGTGGAACGGGCCCATATTATACAATCGTGTAAAATGTTTAAGTGTAGAAATACCTGGGCAAATCAAAAAGAAGCATTAAATTAAATGAAATTTAAGAAAGAAAGAATTAAAGGTGTTGGATTTGTTACAAGAGCGCGTTATATATCACAAGGTAGAAAATAAAAATTATCTAATCTTGTCCATGTTTATTTACGTTCATCACATTTACATCAAAATTTCATTATATCAAAAATTGCGGCCTGTATTTTGATAATAAAGTTTACTTGGACTAATCTCAGGCGGACAAAAGGGAATTCTTAGAGTATAAAAATTGTCGACTGATGAATGTGATGCATGCGCTTTTAATAATCAAAAAATTGTAGCCTTACTTGAGAATAACTAGAGCTCTCCATTAAAGACACCTCCCATTGGCGTAAGCGATTTTTCGCTCGTTGCTTCATTCGTTCATGAAACTCTTTAGTTTTTGCGTTGCCTGGTGGACCAAATGGCTCTTTGAGGAAGCGCAATTCAATAGCTTGTTCTACTTGAAGCAGAGCTGAAGCCAATTGCTTAACATTGCTTTTAAGACTAGGCGATTCATGTAATGATATTCCATCATTAGCACCATCTGTGGAGTCAATTTCCACAGTCTCACCAAGAAAATTGCCTGGATCGTTATATGGTTTCATCGAGTATTGACTCAAATCATCGGCAACTGTTTCTTCATCACCATCATTATCCGATTCATTCGTTGCAGCATCATTTATATCACCATTTTCAGATTGTGTCCCTTGCGCTCCATTTTCACCTTCCGTACCAGTTGTTGCTGCTACTGCCGCTGTTGCTCCGTTACCCGCTGATGTTATTGCCGCATTGGTTTGTTTGAATGGGCCCCACTGTAATTTCACTTGCGGATCATAATTACCACTAAGTAAATCTTTCCGCCACTTTTCCATATCCTTAACTTTTAATCGACCTAGGTCACCAGTGTAAATGTCACTCTCAAATTGCAATATACGCTCAATAAGAGAGTTATACATCACGTTATTCAAATCAGAATTCCCAATGGAGAAACCGCAATTTGCATTATTATATTTACGATGCGTATCTGACATCATTAGCTTATGAAATTTATCCATATCTTGAGGTTGCACGTTCAACATTTCTATTGGACACTTTCTTAAATGTCTCTCTATACTATTTTTTAATAGTGTTAACTGTTTACGCAGTTCACTTTCTCTTAGACCCAAGGGATTTAATGAATCCAATAAACCATCTAAATCAGTCTTTTTATATAGATAAGACCAACGTACCTGATCAGACTTCACCAGACCATCACCATGTACCAAACAATTACTACTATCACCAGTGCACATAAATAAATCTTGTTGTGAAGGCGGTGGTAGTACTGTTTCTGCTGCATTTGCATCATTCATGTCCACTTTATTCCCATTGCTGTTATAATGGCTAGTAATACCATTTACTTGACCATTTAGTTGATTCTCTTTATTCCCCCCTTGCGGTTGATTGCTATTTATTTTGCCATTTTCATCCTTATTCAGTTTGGCCAATACTATTTTATCTTTCTCATTGTACATTCGCGTTAGATAAGCACGTAATTCTTTACGAGTCTTGGGCAAATTACTGTTATGGGCAGTTAGATCATTATGAATTATATTATTTTTGGGTGCATTTTCTAAACAGCAATCTTTACAATCGGAATCATGCTCTATAAAGAGGCCAGGAATAGAATTTAAGACATAATATCTACGATAGGCACGATCCATACCCAAATATGTTAATAATTCGAATAATTTATCAGTCAATTTATAACTTTGCTGTTCATACTGATTCTGCTCTTTCTTAGATTGTGTTATCAAATTACCTAATTCTTTATTAAGTGTTGCCTCCAATTCCTTACGTTTCTCAGTATCCTTTCTGATGTTATCATTCATACATTGCTGATTAAACTGATTCATAATAATTCGTTTCTTTGTTTGAACTTTTGCCAATCGTTGATTTTCCACTGTCTGTGCATTTTTCAAAGTCACAAGTAAATTGTGAACTTGTTCACACCGTTCTTCTACAAAATTAATTGATGCCGAATATGTCAAAATTTGATCCATTAGGCAACGTATTATACGCATAATATCACGAAATGGTAATTGATAAATGGTATATAATTTTAAAGCCCTTAAGATGTATGGATATCTAAGACGGAGTTCTAAACCGGGATCTTCGGATGACGTATACCCATTGCGATACATAATGCGCCACCTTTCAGCTTTTGAATTTGCCACTGCAGCACCGGAGGACAGAAAATGCAAACGTACCACTTCACTTACCGTAGTAGCGTCAAGTGGCAGCTGATTGAGTTTAAAAGAGAAATGACGTTTGACATAGTAATGCGTTTTACTAGCCAGACTCATTGTTCGATTAGGCTCATCCTTTTGTACGCCCCTCACATAATATACAATACACTCCTCCTCCTCGTCTCGTTGCATATCAAAAATAGTGCCCAATAGAATTAAAATTATATCAGATAATGGTCCAGCCACTTCGCGTGTGCTTAACGCCCGACTTAATTCGTACAATGTAACCCGCTCCTTAAATACATTAATATTGGATAATATACTGGAGAAGTTATGAAAGAATTCTTTTAACATGAAGGCATCTCCAATAAGTTTGGCTGGTAGAAACATTTTTACAGGCGTATACGTTGGCAATAAACGTTGATCCGTACGTTCCAGATCATCAGTTTTTGTTAATAAAGCTGTACATTCTTCTTCGATCTTCTCCAATAATTTAGCTCTCTTTTCTGCCTTTAATTTCTCTTGATCTATTGGTGGCTCTTGTTTTTGGACCATTAATTGTTTAGGTACTTTGGCCGGTGTAAATTCAGGCATTTTACCAATAAATATACTTTCAAAAGTGATTTTTCGATCTATAACATACTTTTTATATGCCTCCGGGTTAGGCCTTAATATACCATCTACACGTATTGTATTATTCTTAATAAACATTTGTACTTTTTCAAGTGTAATTTCATAACGTTGTCGCCGAATCTTTTCAAATGGTTGAATAATTTCTGGCAGTTTATTATCTGTACTCTTCAATTTATATAGAATTTGTTCAGGCTCTTTATATACACCATTTAAATTTAATTGATTATTTGATGAAATAATATCTATAACTGTGTACTGATTTTTTTCGGGCGATGTTGATTTCATTGTTGTTATTTGAACATCTTCATTTTTAAAATAACGTTTACGTAGAAATTGGCAGGTTAGAGCGGTCAATGTATTTAATGATGATTGTTTTGCTTCCTCGATCACCAACATGGTAGGCGGTTTTAATATCTCTTTGAATTCATCCGATTTTTTACGTGCTCTTCGTTCACTTTTTAAAGCTTCCGCATATGTAAGATTATCTTTACCAGTTAATTCACACCGCCACACAGTTGAATTAATCGCTGTTATATGACGGAAATATTCTCTATAACGACCAACAATTGAAAAATTTAGTATGTGTACATGTAAATAACCATTTTTAGCCAATCTGACACTCACTCATAATCTCTAAATATTTCTTTGGTAATCTCACAAAAGAAAACTTCTTCATCATCTCGAAAAAATTCCCTATTATTCGATGGTCCATTATAAAAGCCGTCGCGTGTACAAATAGGCATTTTTTGACTTTTTTTACAATTTCAGTTAATTTAAACGAAAAACAGTATAACACGTCGAGTTAAAAAAGAATACGAAGGACTAAAAATATGAAATATGTTTTTTTTTTTTGGAATAATGCCCAATAATAAAACATACAAAACTTATTTACAAAAAAGCAGACAATTGAATATTCTTCGTAATATTCCTTATAAAAGAAGTAGGTGTCTAAATGTGTTTATGTTGCAATTTGAAATAAATTTTCTTTTAACAATAATTCTATTCATTACAAGTAAATATTTGCACAGAAAATAAGTATAAAAAAAACTTTCACGCGCGAAATATCAGATACTTGGCGTGCCGCTTAGAAGTGGTAAATTGTTGATAAATTACCATGTGTTATTTATTGGTATATTTATTGATCCAAAATTTAGTTCAAACAGCTACGAAATGAATCTAGTTCATCTCTCATATATTTTAAAAAATTCAACCGCAAATTCATAAATTCCCCCCCATTTTAATATGAATAAAGAATAATAAGGGAAAATTTTGATATTTTGGACTTAACAGACGCCCTTAATAATATTCTTATAGAATTAAATATAAAAAATTCCATAAATTTTCCGTGTAATGTAAAGGTTCATTAATTTATAAAACACCATGAAGTTTCCTACTGCAATTTATTTATTATTTGGTATTATGTGTATCTACTATGTTACATCAAATTTTGATAAGTTTAAATATTTGTTAGAGGGAATTAAATCTAAAAGATATATGTGTATATTTAGTGCTTGCCTAAATTCTGGGCTAACGAGCAACTTAGGCCGGTGCCATCTGGTTCAACGTTTAACTCAGTTACGGTACCATCTTCAACTATCATGGAGAAGCGCATGGAACGGGTACCACCAAGTGGTGGTAAATCAATAGTTAGACCCATAGATCCAACAAAACATGCATTGGGATCGGCCAACATGCGTACTTTACCAGCAGTATTCTGGTCTTTAGCCCATGCGGCCATCACAAATGGGTCATTAACTGATACGCAAATAATTTCATGAACATTTTGATTACATTTTATGTCATCAGCAGCTGCAACGTAACCGGGTACATGTGTCTTCGAGCAGCCGGGCGTAAAAGCTCCAGGTACACCAAATATTACAACTTTCCTATCAGCAGTTAACTCAATGGTATTTATTTTATTAGCTGGAGAGTCTTCGAACAAATCCGCCGATGGTATTTTTTCTCCAAGCTGTATTTGAGCCATGTTTTGTGTGGTTATTGAAAAAGCACGTCGTCTTAATACTTTTAATGAATTCCGGATGAATATACTTGAAATAATCTGCATTATAAATGCGAAATTATAAATTTTAGCTACAAAAATCAAAAAAAAAAAAGAAAAATTAAAATAGACTTAAATTACCGAAAATCCAGCTGTGATCCGTAAAAAAAGAGAAACAGAAATGTTATACTTATAGTAAAAATTTTGATTTGATTATGCACAAAAAGATTGCTACGTTAAAATTTTTGTTAGAGAGCAAAGTAAAATATTGACAATACGCCTACTTTTCCTTTTTTTTTTTTTAAAGTTTACAAAGTATGAAAATGTATTTAAATTAGAAAAGCAATGAATTATCGCGGCATTTCACTCTCCTTAGCATTGATCTTCAGCTTACAGTTATTCAAGACAATTCAAAATAAATTCTTTGTTGGTAAATGTTTACTACAATTCGCTGGGCATATGCCTTAAACAGGATACTCTCTTATATATATATCAAGGATCTCAAGGTGACTTAATATGACCTAAATGGTCAGGTTTAACAAATCAAATATTGAAGGCATAGTAAGAACAGAGAATAAGCATCACATTTTTGGAGCATAATTTGTACTATATTGTAGAAAAAATCTAGATGATTTAGTCATTATTAATCAATTAAATATTAGTGAAACTTTCCATGTCATTTGGTATACGCAACATTTTTGAGAAGTTTATTTATGTTTCAAGTAGAATTGAAGCGGAAAATTATTCAACCTAAAAGAATAAAGCAAAACGAAACAACATCTTCCTTTTTCTTAATAATACTCTTTTAAATTTGTTTTGTATATTTTTGGTAACTTGGCAATCATAAGACAAATCGCGCATTATGTGATATTTGCTTATAGTGTGCTTTATTTATTGATAGCTGGTTGTTAAGTAGTTTATAATAAAATATTTTGTAGATTTTAATTTGTAAAAAAAAAAAAAATTATAAAAATTATAAATTATAAAAAATAATAAGAGAAATGTTAAAACAAATAACTAAACAAATAATAAATCAAACTGCAAGATGTATTTCCACAACTAGCCAGGTAAATATATATGAATGTATTGTATTACATTCTATTGACGTGTTTACTCTTTACATAATATTAACGCATTTAGTAATATATTGACAATATGTTTAATTGGTTATTGTATACAGAACAATTATAAAGTTGCTGTTTGCGGTGCTTCAGGTGGCATTGGTCAGCCTTTATCATTATTATTGAAGCAATGTAATCTTGTTACCCATTTAGCGTTATATGATATTGCTCACACTCCTGGTGTAGCTGCCGATTTATCACATATTGATACAAATAGTACAGTTGCTGGTTATCTTGGTCCTGATCAACTCGATAAGGCCTTGAAAGGTGAGTTATTCGATTTACTCAAAAAATTTACATGTGATGTGATATCCATGTTTATATAAACTATCTATAACTATCAACTCGGTATCACTTTCTCAACGGATTTGAGTCTGTCTGTCCATTTGTGTATCTAATTTCTGTTTATTTAAATTCTGGTATCAAATTTTATTCGAAATGTTAGGTGTAATTTTTAAAAAATTTGACATAGATGGATGTTACTGCGCAACAGAGACTACCAGAATTGTGTGCGCTGAAGATTAGGCAATTTATATAAGCACCCTCTACGTAGGGCCTTGTTTTAATAATTGATCTCTTACTTAGAGCTCTTTTTATATAACAAACTTTTCAAATCATTCATTCAGAATTGCATCTTTTAGTCGTTTTTAATCAATTTCTCGATTTTTTGCTATCGTATTACTAGTTACATAAAAATTACTAATTACGTAAAAATTATTATGATTATAATAAATAGCGGAAGCTAAAATTAAACATTTTTTCATTTAGTGTGCGTTATCAGTAAATTATCAGTAGTATTAAAGCAAAAGAATAAAAGAAAGTAAAGCCCTCATCATTGATAGAAATTTATAAATGTTGTGTAGCATTTCATTTGAGGTGATTAAAAGTCAAATTGTAAATAACTAAACTTGAATACTCGAAAAGTTCTAAATGTTGGCCGGGATAAACTTTCTTGGACATAAAACTAACTTCCAATATATTAAGAACATAAATCTCAGTAGAACGGTACAGTAAATAGTAGAAAGGCTTCTCTCTCCCATTCTGAGTAGAATACATTTGTGGAAAGTCCTTACGCTCATTTTTAGCGTAATTACAGTTTACTAAATTTAATTGGTAATATATAAAATATGAGTACTTTGCCTAGGGAAGGGACAGGGTTGATATGAAATTTATAATTTCTTTCGCTAAATATAGATGCTGATGTAGTTATAATACCAGCTGGTGTACCCCGTAAACCTGGCATGACTCGCGATGATCTTTTCAATACGAATGCTTCTGTTGTAAAGAATATTGTTGGTAGTATAAGTAAACATTGTCCAGAAGCTTTAATTGGTGTAATTACTAATCCAGTTAATAGTTGTGTTCCAATAGCTGCCGAAGTGTTAAAAAAGGTAACTGTTTTCTATTATATGCTTGATATGTTTTAAGCGAGATTTCCTTAAAGTTTCGTGAAGTGAAGTTTTTTTATATATGCTCCCATTCTGATAGGCTGGAGTATATGACTGTAGACGTTTATTTGGCGTTTCAACATTGGACATTGTTCGTGCTCGTACATTTCTTGGTGAAGCCTTATGTATAGATCCGCAAAATGTTAACGTTCCTGTTATTGGTGGGCATTCTGGCATCACCATTCTGCCAATAATATCACAATGTCAGCCAGCTTTTAAAGGTGATCAAGCGACTATTGAAAAAATAACGGCACGAATTCAAGATGCTGGTACTGAGGTAGTTAAAGCAAAAGCTGGTGCTGGTTCAGCGACTTTATCAATGGCTCATGCGGGAGCACGTTTCACCATTTCATTGCTAAAAGGTTTAAATGGTGAAAAATGTATTGTTGAATTCTCCTATGTAGAATCCAATGTAACGGATGCTTCATTCTTTGCTACACCACTCGTTTTGGGTAAACATGGTATAGAAGACAATTTAGGTTTACCAAAATTAAATGATTATGAAAAGAAATTATTGGCAACTGCATTGCCCGAATTGAAACAGAACATTCAAAAAGGTATTGACTTTGCTAACGCATAAATCTATATATTTTTTTCATTGTCATCTTCCCCATATTTGTTTGTTTTAATAGTTCGTGAAATAAATAGCAATTTTTTTGCTCCAATTCCACATTTTTTTTGTACTTGATTTTACTAACTAAAATAATCGTATATTTTAAAATGTCCTCTATTTATACATTTCACATGTGAATATATGAATGTGCTTAACGCAATTGTAAATTTGTATATTCAATATAAAAGCGGTTGGTTTTTTTTACGTCATTCAAACAAAAATATATAAATTAAGCATATCAATAATAATCAATAATCAATTTTTAGACACGATTTTTGTTATACTTTACAAAATATAAAATTTTATAATGTGAAGGCAAATAAAATTAGCATCAGTTTAAATTCCGTTACGAATTTCTTGGAAATCTGAATTCTGAAAATGCATAAATTTTGTCTTTAGATGACTCATTTTCCTCGCAAAAAAAAATACCCATATTTTTGTATATTTTTGGTTGTGTACAAAGCAAATCAATTAGCGATCAGCATTTTCTATAAAAATACGCCAAAATTTATCTTGAATCAGAGTACTTTCTGGGCATCAAATGTTATCAAAATATTTGCGTAATTTAAACGCTTAAACACTTGGACAAATATCAGAAAGAATTTAATTCATTTAATAATTCTAATCGAATGTTAGCCCTCAAGCATTTGCATGCATTACTGTGAAGTCAATTCAATCATATGTGTAAAATGGAAAATAAAATATATTTTGTGTATATTGTTTCATCAGCATTAAGTTCTGAATAGATCTGAGCATGTCTGCCTGTCGTGTAATCTTTGAATATTTAAATGGCTTTAGTATGAAATCTCTTGAAACTATTTATTATCAATTTTAATTATTATTTGTTTGATAGACCTTTTGATTTTCGGTTGCTTGCACATAAAAAATAAAATCATTTTTTGGATTTCTCCTCTGCCGTTGCTTTCCATTATATTTTTTTTTGTACCCATCATCCAGAGTTTGGGGGTTTATTAGCTTTGTCATTATGCCTAAAAGGAAATGTCGGAGACCTTATAAATTATATATATTCTTGATTAGCGTCAACTTCTGAATCGATTTAGACATGCCTGTCTGCCTGTCCGCCAGTATGTGAGTCTGTCCATCCGTCTATGGCTTTCTGTTGTAAGCATTGCGCTGATCGCAAAATTTGACATACAAAGCTCAAATTTGGCAGAATGATTGGAATTTCTTGCATGCAAGTTGGGATTGAAAAAATCGGTCAAAGGGCACGCCTACAGTGCAACTTAAACTGAGAACACCTGATTTTTTTTTGTAAGCAAAATTTTGTAGTTTTTTGCTTATCAAATAGAAAGCTAATATTTCGCGCCAGCAGGAAGGTCTACTGTCTGATCTACAATGTCTGTCCAAAAATCGTTCTTTTATTTATACTTATGCTTTCAGTTTACTCCTAAAGAACTAAAAGAGGGTTCTGAATCGTAATATCATGCTGTTTGGGTGGTGGGCAATTAAGATTTACGATTTGGCTTCAGCCAAATATAATTTTCTTACTTGTTTTATTTTCACTTTTATTTTTAAGTTATGTGAATTCTCTTATATGTGCATGTGTGTGTAACATTTGTGTATGTACACATGCTTGTTACACAAATACAAATGCATTCAATTAAGTTTCATTAAAATCAATTTAAAATGTGCCCCGCATGAAAATTTGATGAATAGTTTATAGTACAGAGAGAAGAAGCAGAGCAAGCATAGAAGACATTTTTATATTAGAACATGAATGACGAGTACGATCGTTTGTAGTAAAACTTTTGGAATGTTTTACTGGCAAACGTTAAACGTTAACGTCTAACAAACAGAATAGAATTTTGCTTTTTAAACATCTCACAACTTGAAACACAATTGCGGTTTAGAGTATTATGAGTTAATGCAGTTGTTTGTAACGCTCAAAAGGAGTTGAGAATTTAAGAATAAATTCTTTATTGCGTCGTTTGATTTGGAATAATTTTATAATTCAAATTAGGACGCTCTCCTTTGCTCAGTACTTTTTTTTTATCAAGCTTTAAGTCAACATTTTTGTAATACTTTATTCTTGTGTGGACTGTTATGACTCTATTTCTGGCAGAAATTAAAATAAAGTGGCATTTTGGTATTCAAAATGTAGATGAATTAAATTAGTTGGGATCGGTTCATTTTTCGTAAGCTTCCCTTTAAATTTTCACAAAAATTTATATTTTTCAAAAGTTTAATCTTTTGACTGATTTCTTTAACTTTTTAATCATGTTCCGTAAAAAAAAAGTGTAGGCCATTCTCGAATTGAATTTGACTAGCTATAAATTTTCCCTGATTTTACTGGTGAGTTTGTGTGTGTTTATTGAGAAAAAAAATTACTTTTGACAACAACTGAGAAACTGAGAAGTTTCATTTGGCGAATTTCTTTTTCTTTATCAAAATATTTATTTGTGTAATTATTATTGATAAACATTTTATATTCATTGGCAAATGTTATCTTATTATCTCATATTTGTGCAGGTCATATTGAATTTATACAAAAAAATTGGTAACAAACAAAGTATAATGATTTTTTAATTGAATTTAATAGAATTTGTGAAAATTAAAAGGTAAGATTTTTCATTCAACTAAATAACTAAATGATTCGAAATTATTTTAATTTGGTTTAAGAAAAATTGGAAAGTAAAAAAAAAGTTACATGTTAAACAAAAAATATTTATTGAACCAAATTACATTTATGTACGAGGATGGGCTTTACAATGGTCTACTAACAAATTTACAAAAACGTAACATGTAAAATTATTTTGAGAAATCAGGGACAAGAATTCAACCTCCTGTTATACGTAACAATTTATATGGCAATTTGGGAAAATCACACTTATTGAAGTCGATCTGTTACGGAAAATGGATTTAATTGTCTTATCAAGTATAAAACCTCTTCATTCTTTAATAGTTCCATAAATTAATATCAAAATATAATCTCAATGTTCCTCCATAATTTTTAATTCAGGTTGGCATCGTTTAAGCCTTAAACTATGCAAATATGTTAATTAATCGAGTGCTAATACGTTTCTAACTCTCCGGAAGTTTTATACAATTCAAAATTACTAAATTTTTGCAGACATTTTAGAGTCCATGTAAGTGATTGGCTTAAACCTCTTGCAGCAAACAATCTACTAGCATTTTATAAGTTTATGTACATAATTGATTAAATTGACTACTCGGATTATAAATAGCATTTTATTTCCTGATTTATTTATATTTTTAATTATTTTTTATTTTCATTTATATGCCATATTAATGTTTTCCAGAACCAACTCCAGAGAGTCCTTTAAACTTAGCATTTCATTGATATGAAAAATATAAAATACAATTTAATATTATAAGAAAAGTGAAATTTCTATTGCCATCCTCGTAGTTGATCATATAATTTTCAATAAATAGCATCAAGTGAATCAGTCATGGACGATTCGATGTGTTATTGTCTGTTTTATTATTTTGATTGGTTTTCACATTTTATTTTCTTTTTTTTTGCATTGGACTAATATTATATAATAATATAATTAGTGTGTGTGTGTGTTAATATAAATATATGTATGTCACATTTATTATCCTTTCTCTATTAATAAGTCACAATTAAGTGATATGTATGTTTGTATATCTCAAGGTCATCGGATAGTAAACTAAAACATTAATTAACAATAAATAAATATCCCATACTGCCATACGCACTAACACACATACACATACATACATACACACACACACACACACACACACATATATATATATATATATATATATATATATATATATATATATATATATATATATATATATATATATATATATATATATATATATACATATATATGTATATATATATAACCAAAATATAATGATGATCAATAACATTTAAGTATAAGTTTGTGTATGCGACTTCTGCGACTTAATTAAAATAATCAATTTAAAGAAAAAAAACCGAATGAAAAAGCTTATTTCGCCGGCCGGTTTTTCTCAATTACTTTTTATTACATTAAGCTCTGATTTATTGATAACATAACATAACGTAACTTAACGTAACATAAAAACATAGAACAGTTTTTATTGATACATTTCTAATCAAATTATTTATTTGAGTGAACATTCAAGATCTCCATTAATCGAATGTGACTTGTTATTTTTTAATTTAAATGTATCATAAATTGTGTGTACATCATTTTTATATGGAACAGATTTGTATAATATCAATTATATATGAAATATGTGAAATTATGCCAGTTGAAAAAAATTTTAAAAAAAAAACTAAAACCCTCAAACTCATTGATTGATTACAAATATTAATTATCAATGTTCTTTCTCGCTTTCTCTTTGAGTGTCTTCTCGCTTTCTCTTTGAGTGTCTGTAAATTCCCAAATAAAAGAATTAGAAGCCAATAAAATTGAAGATATTGTAATTTTCAATTATGTAAGAGAAGTTTGAAAAAATGGATCAAATTGGACCAAATTTGGTCTAGACACATAATTTTTGTATACCAACTTTTACTAAAATATATGCAAAATTGAATCTTTTAGGCATGTAATGACTTTTTTCGAAAAAGGCATAATATGGGAAATGGTTGTAAAAATGGACCAATCTGGATCAGATTTGATATACATGCTTTTTTTTATTATATAATGCTTCATATTACGTTTTTATATGAAGCATTATATTATGGGGCGTGGTCGAAATAAATATCCAATTTTAACCTTTTTCAATAAAGTTTGCTTGTGGAGCAAAATACTCCCATATACCAAATTTCATTTAAATATCTTAAAAATTGTGAACTGTAGCTTGTTAATAGATTTACATAGTAGAAAATCGAACGGACAGAGAGATAGGCTTACATCGAATTAGGAAGTGATACTGAAACGATTGTTCCAATATAAAATGGATTTATCTTAACTCTTTTTGGATGTTACAAACATCTACGAAAACTTATAATACCCTGTACCACAAGTAGCTTTAAGCATAATAATTTTCCAAACACTTTAAAATGAAACGAATAATGAAAACTTTTAAAATTAGATAAATTATTTATAAAAAAAAAAAATAATGATGGAGATGAAAAACTTATTATTGTTGAAAAGAAAATATCAGACGAATTTTATTTGACATTTTAAATGACATTTTGCTTTTTTTTCCGATTTCTTTTGTTTAACGTTCTCGATAAATCGTTTAAACATTTCATTGTACATGATAAAAGCATCCATATTCTGTTTTTTGTATGGGATTATTCATATTTTTTATACTTCTTATCAAGGCAACTATTATTTTGCATTTTATAGAAAAGAGAAAGAGTGAGAGAGAAAAAAACATGAAAGGAAACATAATATTAAGGGTTCACTGATAGGCTTATATAACGTCTATAAACGTTATGATGATCATTGAATACGCAAAATTTGAAAGTACAAAATTTTAAAGCAACAATTTTATATGAATATTAGAAAATTTGCCATGTCCAATATTGAACACTACGATATTGTAGTTGCAATTATGATTCATGTAGAAAAGCGTAAAACAATTTTCATCTTTCTGAGATAGTAAGAAGAAGCAAAATCTACAGAAAAATTCGACTTTGGATACTTCATATAAAAGAAAGCTACAAAAGTTAAAAAAAAAGACGTAAATAAAAGAAACTTTACATTCTAAGAATGCAGATGCCGATTCGAAGTAACTAAAACGTGTAACATTTTGAAATCAATATCGGTATATTACAATGGAACCTTTTCCTAATGTAAAAATTAGGTCAAGTTAGAATTGCATCAAAATTATAACTTGCCTTGGACAAATTTTATAAAGACATTTTGAAAAAATATTATTAAACCTAAATTTCCTTTCAATTGTTTTTCTAAAAAATTAAGAAGAAACAATTTAAGAAAAAAATTTTTTTTAATTTAGAAGCTAAGTAAAAAATTTAAAAAAAAATTAAGAAAATCTATCGTCATCGATTATTTTCTTTTGTATAATTCGAATGACAATCAGTTTTAAGAAAGCCCAAAGGAAATTCTAACCAGTGGATCGACTTGACACAAGTTATGGTCGCATAAGTTTTCAAATTTTCAAGAAAGTTTCTTTGATAAATAATTAATTTATAAATATCCATGTAGGAGAAATTGCTCTAATTTTGTTTTCATGAGAACCTAAAAAGTAGCAGATAGATTGTCGCAAAGCAGACGGACAGATAGACAGATGGGCCTAAAATTGTTGAAGAAACGAAAATATATATTTATATGAAGCTCCTTTTTAGGGCTGTTACATACACTCAGAAAAACTTATTATATCTTGACATGATGTAGCAATGCCCTGCTATAATGATCGGCCACTTCATGTCATTACGTTACGTCAACACATACATTCAGATGTATCCTGTACGTATGAATAATGTTACTGTTGTGTCGTATTGTTTTTGCTTTTGTTGAAATTGTTGACTTTACATTGCTTTACATATTGTTGTGTTGTTATTGTAAGACATGATTTCGTTTATGTTTTGCTTTGTTATTCTTTTCTTTTTATTTTGCTTTAACTATTTTTCGTATTGTTTTGTTTTGTTGGGTAACGGACACACGGTCCCAGGGGCAAATGGCGAATTTATGGCTTCGTTATAGCCGTTTTCCTTCTTCTGTCATAGCATTTCAAAAACTTTTTCATTTTTCGTTTCTCATTGTTGTTACTGCTTAGTTTACTGTATTTCAAAATGCTTCGTTTAGTTTCGTTTTCTTTTATTTTCTCTATTTGCGTTTTTGCTTTTTTCTTTGTTCTTTATGCGGGATTTTTCTAAATTGATCTTAATGAAGCTTAATTGATTGCAAGTGTAGTTGTGCATAAACGACGTGTATATATAAACGCAAATATATAAATGTATGCTATTCTCACTCATTCACTCTCTTTCTCACTCTTATTCTTTCTCTCGTTGTATCTTTGCCTTTTGTGTGTGAGTAAAAGAACAAGAACGAAAAAAAAAACGCAGAAAAAGCGTTTGCGAAGCAAAATAAAATTTTTTTCTTTAAAAAGACTTGTTGCAGCCTGCTGCTGCTGGACGCGATACTTGAAAACATGCGCCATCTTGGATTCATAAAAATATTTGTTTTTCTACCATAAACGTCATGTCAACTGTATGTGCGTATGTATATGTCTACAGATCGTTGATACTTTTGTGCTTATGAAAAAACACTTCGTTTTTTTTACCGTTATTATTATTATTATTTACTATGGTCGCTGTCATCGAGTTCATGTTGAATGATCATTATACATACATGCACACACA
Source organism: Melophagus ovinus (assembly GCA_023089585.1). Lineage (NCBI taxonomy): Eukaryota > Metazoa > Arthropoda > Insecta > Diptera > Hippoboscidae > Melophagus > Melophagus ovinus. Next base: position 782,787 of record JAKKIB010000190.1, read on the forward strand.
CATACACACATGCATCTGTATAATATACATTCGCCTAAATGTTAAGTTATTTTGTATATAAAACATTGAGATGACTTGGATTAAAATGACTTGAACAAAAACTTAAATGCTTTACAAGAGAATATGAATATAAAAATTGCACAAAAAAAATATATAAAGCTAAAATTCTATCAGAAATGTGTACACACCTTGGCACTTGCCCTACTTTGTGAATATAAAATAAAATGTGAAAATGTACTAAAGTTAAATGTTACATTGAAAATGCATTAAACCATTTTGTTTCAACATTTTCTTTTTGTCAAGTGGAGTTCTACAATTGCGAAAATTCCTAAAAAATTCAATGCAACTTTTATGAAATTTTTAATGAACTTTTCATTAATCTATATGAATGAAACTTTTTTGCAATTTTTATATGTGTCGTGAATTGATCCATCATAGTTGCAATAAATTATAATTTCAATGTTTTCAACTTTAGAAGAATCACACTCAGAATCAAGAAGAATTTGAAAATTACTCATTTGTTTATTATTTTAGTATGAATTCAGAATTGTGCTCTAAATCGATTTAAGCTTCTCAACCATTTAAAAAACGAGTAATGTTCTGTAGAATGGATATTTAATGGTTGTTAAAGATTACTTTTAGCATATTCATTTATTTCTGTTTTCCAATTTTTATGCTCTACACCATTTGCGGTACAGGGTATTATAAGTTTGTGTAGATGTTTGTAATACCCAAATGAAATTAACTTTTTTTGATTACTCTCTGATTCGATATAAGCCTACCTATCTATCTCTCCATTTGAAGTCTTTGTTTTGGCCTAGAGATTAACTCTATTGAAAGTGGTTAAAATTGGCACATTTTTTTGGACTGTGCTCCATATAATGCCTTTCTTAAAAAAAAGCTTATTATATGGAAAAAAAATTACAATTTTATATTTGAATGTAAATTTGTTCTGAGTTATATATGCTATGTTTGGTCTAGATAGGTCTGATTTTACTACCACTTCCCATATAACGCTTTTTTCGAAAAAAATTATATCGACAAAAGCTTTATTTTTGAATATACTTTAGTGAAAATTGCCAAAAAAAATATGTGTAGCAAATCTGATTCCGATAGGTTTATTTTTTGAATCTTTTCTCAAAGAACGGATTCTTTAAATAATTAAAAAATTACAATTTATCCAAAATTACTGGCTTTTAATTCGTTTATTTGACTTTAATCACTTTGAAGAAAGTTATGTAGGGTATTTAAGAATAGGCCATGATGGATTATAAAGCCCTTACTTGTTAAACTTTAAAACATTTAATGCATTTTATGTTTGCGCTTACTTTCCATAACAGATCAATTCTTCAACATTTACAGAACGAAATAAATTGCGCAGAACTTTACGGCAGATTTTTTCATTTCTAACAGAACCCCAATGAATGGATAGATAAATTTATGAACTCTTAATATGAGTCTTATCATTTTATTTTGATATTTGACAAAAGTAGCTTAAAGTGTAATTTTTCTTGAACTTATTTTTATTAGTGTGAAAGGCCCCAGCGAGTTTCAAGCTCTAGGCTTTAAGCTAAGCCACAGCGCCTTGAACTTAAAGTAGCAAATTATTAGAATAACCGTACGATCAGACACCATCATCTTAAACTTAAGAAGGGCACACAGTATAATGGAATCATTCCAAATTAGTTGATCTTAACTAGCGTGTCATTGCACGGCATGATGCATAATCAGTTTAATAAAATAATGTAAAAGGTTTTGTTTAATTTATACTTATTGTAGAAGGTCCTTTAAAGATTAACACATTGTAAAATCTTAATCGAAAGTCAAGATCTTTGACTTTACATGCAAACATTCTTGAAATCATTCAAAATTCAATTGGGGTGTTTTTTTTTTTGTACAATAGATTTGAGTAAGAGGAAATTCACTATTGAGAAACCTCTCAACAATTAATTCAGCAAAATGATCATGTGATACATTTTTAGAATCTTTGATTTTTCGTAGGCTACTTTACGTCCGTAATTTGGCATTGTATGGAACTTAAAAGATAATTGATACCCTTTTTTTAGTTAAGATATTGGTAAGATGTTTGTTGATATCTCTAAATTATAACGCCATCAAATTTCTTTTTAAATATCATAAGAGATATGTCTAAATATTTTACATTTTTCTTTAGCGAAGATCTTTAAGGAGATTTGTACGTTTGCATTGCATTGCAACCACCAAACCAAGAGATGAACGATTTAGTTTAAACTTTTTATGATATTTTTCTTTTCATTTCATTTCATTCCGTTTTTTATTTGTAATTCATATATATATATTTTTTTTATTTTTATTAAAAGCCGTCAAGATCAGAGCAGGAGTTTAAAGTATGCGTGCTAAAGTCACATAATAAAAATATTATGTTATATTATGCTTATGGTTTGGCCCGCATTACAAACATTTTTGTGTCTTTCAAGCGAATTATTTATTTATTATTACATGCAGTTTCTTTTTTTCTTTTTTTGTTTCTTTTTTTTTTTTTTGTTTTGCTTTTCGGTTTTCAATTTTGCGAACATTAAGGAAAATTTATTCGGCTTATTTTCATTTTTAGCAAATAATTGAATCCTACTTTCACATAAAACATATATCGATTGTCATTTATATAAATATATTGATGGGAAACTTTATTCATATTCATATTTGCTTTGCGGTTTCAAGAGATGTGATTCAATATAAAATTTGCCAAAAAAAAAAGGAGAAAGGAAAATTTATAGAGAAAAGAAGAAAATATGCGGGATGTTGTGACATAAAATGTTTTCTTGGATAATTTTCCCAAACAATAAGTATGGGAAAATTGTTTTTAAATGAAAAATTTGAAAATCTTCTTAAAATTTTAAATTTCGTTATTTCAATTATCAATGATCAATGCAACAATGTTTCAAATTGACAATGACAATGAGTCTGTAATCAGACCAAGAAATATATCTATTTTAAAAATATACAACATTTAATGCTTAACTTAATGTTTTAATTATCACAATATTTGACATTTTTGAGAAATACAGGATCAGAATTTGTAAACGTTATTAAGTTATAGATCACATCATTTATAGATGCACTTTTATGAGGCTTAAATCAATTGAACGTGTTTTTATTCAACTAAAATTTATGACACTTTTTCCAAAAAGCAAAATGCTTTGTAAAATATTTTAAATCCGAATTTGATGTTCCATTTTTGTAGACACTTTTCGACATAAGAGCTTTAAGGTATGGAGCGACTTAAAATTTACTTTTCGATTTAATAAAATAATAAGCGTGATATATCAAGTGAGTCAGTCTAACACGCTGTCGTGGACTTTTCAGACTTTTGCTAATTCTTTTCAAGCCAAGATGGCAATGGCAAAAGACATTAACGATAATATTCGTTAAAGGTGTATCAAGCTTATCAATGTTCTTCATTTTAGTTCTCTAAGAATTCCTAAAATTAAGTGCGATTCCACAATTCCATTCTTTTGCATGGCTTTTCATGTGACATTTTTATAAATTCCGATAGGCGTGAAAATTTATTCTTTAAGTACATTTTCCACAAAGAGAAGTTTATGGTATGATTTTTAAGTGATAATCCCATAAATATAATCCTATATTGATTTATGACATCAAATGTTAAAGAAATCAATATTACTTTTTCTACTTCTACTAGTTTTCTGTTTTCATTCACCTATGAAAATTTATGACTGTCCCCTATTAGACCAATTGTTGACACATAAATATCGACCCATATTTCTCATGGCTTATTTGAAAGAAAGAAAGAAAAGTTTCATGGAAGCATCATTTAGAGATGTTTATGAATTGCAATCGTATTCAAATGAGAAATGTACTACCAGCATAGAGCCAGACGCATGCAAAAAATTTGATAGAAGCAAAAAGGTCATAAATGATCAGATATCTAATAGTTATTAGGACACAGTATGACACGCGAACTAAAATATTTCAATGATCTTCACTTTATTCCATAATAATCATCCCTTACATTTCTTTTTTTTTTTTTTTTTAAATGCCAATGATTGCCATTATACATTTTAGTGGTTGTTGCGGTGCATTTATGATAATACGCACAACATTTATATAAAACAATATCTAAATATTAAAAAGTGAAGAAATATATCTATAGATATGTAGCATGGTAAACACGTGACCCATATATGATTCCAATATATAAACAATTGTTGATGTAACTAATTGAAATTTGATTATAACAAAAAGAGAAAATAAAAAAGAAACAAAAAAAAATGTGAAAGCAAATATTTATAATGTTTTTTGTGATTTCTTGTTTTTTTTTTTACAAAATAAATCGCTTTCTTTTCAAATAGTTGATAATAATGTTTTTATGAATTTTTATTGATCAAAATTTTACTGGACAAAATGACTGGACAAATTCCTTCAAAAATTCAAAGTTCATATTTTTATTAAAAATTCTTCCTTTAAACATTTTTCAAAGTTGTAATTTTAATATTTCTCGCCTTTTGCTTTACATCTTTGAATTGGTCTTACAATTTAAAAGATAATAATTGTTTGGAGAATAAAGAATGTGAAGAATAAATTATAATTTTGGTACGATTGACATGAATTAGACCACAGTTAAAGCTTTACTCTTTAAAAACTTGCAGAACAGAACAGAAGTTCGTAGTCGACTTTTAAATGCTGTTTGCAATTTCGATTTATATAAAAAAAAAATGAATCAAATAAATAAAAGTTGAAATCTTTTATCATTGAAAAACTGTACAAGTTCCTTCATATGGTGGAATATTGAAAATATAGACCGATTTGCGGCAAAAGACTACTTTAAAATTTTTAAAGATTCAAAATAGATCAAAAAAATGGTCACTTTCTTATTTGCCTTTATAACAAAATTCATACATTTCATCAAAGCATTGCTAAAGTACAGATGAATGGATGAAGGTTTTGAATTAGACCCCCACTACATTATAACGATCGACTAAGAATCACTTTTTTGATATAACTTAAACCTGGCTGCCCTTACGTCTTTCTATTTGTTGCCTGTTCATGTAAATTTGTTATCAAAATATGGAACCCAGGGGTGGAGCTATTTAAATAAGATCAAATTATTATTATGCCCCTTAAAATGATTTCCTATGTAAAGAAGTTGTAAGATGGGAAAACTTACAAGTGCAGATATATTTGTCTAAAGATTATTGCAAAAGTGTTATTCGAGCACATTAAATTTATGTTTATAATGTGGAGAACTCCTTTATTTCTTTGTGTAAAGTTGGTATGTGGAAAAAATTTACAACTATGGAGAGTTAAAAGTCACACTTGAGAGTTAAAAGTCACACTTGACCACACTTCAACTGCATCAAAATTCAGAACACATCGATTCAATCCTATGACCATGATTTATATAACTTCTCATTTTGCAAAAAATCTTTATACAGAAAAAATTTATATTTGTAAAGATTTTTTGGTAAAACAAAAAAAACCTTAATCAATTTAGCTAAAGTGCTGTAGCATATGTAATAGGCGGGACTAAACGATTCTAGTTTATTTATTTGTTTGTATAAAAAATTTTGGAAATTGTCTTAGAAACTCAACTAATTTTATTAATAAATTTTTCGTCTTCTTATTCTTTAATGGTTTTTTGAATTTTGAATAAAAATATTTCTATGAAAATATAAGTATCTATTCCTTTCTTGACCTTCTAATTACACTTAGACTAAATGGCTATTTAGAAATGCTTAATAGTTGACAACAATATATCAAAATTCAATTTAGAGGCTAAATATCTGTAGAAAGACTGCAAAGTAAAAAACTTAATGGGAAAAGAATATCATGGGGAAAAGGTGATAAATTTTCTAAATGAAGATCAAGATAAAGAGAGCAATGTGGAGAGTTTTTGAAAAAAAAACATTTATTGGCATGCGTTTGATAAGGCGTGAGAAAAAGAAACATGTTGGCGAACTATAATTGCTTGTCCTGGTGCTAAAGAGAAATATCCTTAACACGTAATAAATATTCTCAGGATGAACAACTGAGTAATAATAATGCTGGTATCAACAATGTCATCGGTATCAAGCTAAAAAAATTTGTTGAACATTTTATTCGGTTGCTTTGGAAAGTCAAAGTGGCAAAGAAATGTTCTAACTGATTCATGTATGCTACTTAGTAATATGCTATATATTATACACACACAAGCATACACACACACACACACACATGTATAAATATGCATGATAGAAATTCACAGGAAACAAAAACATGTAAGTAGAAATATGCCGTAAGTTCAATCACATGTGGCATGCGATATAAATGCAATCGCTTTGATAGATATAATTCTTGTGCCCCGTTGTATATTCATATTTCTTGTAGAGGCATACAACAACATAACTGTATAAATACTATTACAATGTGTGCTTGCATGTAATGTGAGATAATGTTTGTTTATGTAGCATATAAAGCAGCCATTGCTGTAATGTGATTGGCTGTTTCGAGACCGAAAATAATTGACAGCTAAGTTGAGTATAAAAAGGCAATCATTACAGTTTGTAGTTTCAATTAAGGGCTTCGTGTTCATTGTAACATAATGTCGGTCGTATTTATCCGTTACTATCAATTTCAATTTTCTTGAGATGTTTTATTTTTCCAACTTGTTTCTTTTTCAATATTTTCGAACCCGCAAAGCAACAAGTTTAATAAAATGTATAAAAATTAATTTAGAAATTTTGTGAAAAAGTATTTTATGGTTAACGTTGTGACATGATAAATCAAAGCGATTGATTAAGGAATTTAATTTTGAAATATGTGAAATTATGTGAATTTACAAGAAATGAATTGAATTATGAATTAATGTAAAAAAAGAAATGGAAAAAGAAAAATCAAAGTTATTTGTGCTGAAACGCATTAAAGTTTGGTGCAATCAATAAAATTTTGTTAGAGAAGTGGAAAATAAGCAAAAACAAAATAATTAATTGTAAGAAAATATTTTATTAAGACTTATAGATGAAATGCGGATAAATGGACTGCAACTTGTAATACACAATTTATATAATTGATTTAAAAATTTAAATTTGATTTAATTTATGAATGATCACCGATCGATTGATTTTTATTATTATGACATAATTTAATGACAATGATAAGTGTGAGAATATTTTAATTTATGATTTCCATTTTATATCTTATCACAATGAAAAAATTAAAGATTGAGTGAAAGATTAAGAAGAAATAAAAATTAAAGAGAAGCGAATAAAAAATTGTGAAGAAACAATTAAATTATAAAATGGAGCATTCAGCATTTGAAGAACAAATATTTAGTGATTTTAGTGGTCCATTAAGTCCTTTAGGTGGCAAACCATTAACGTCTACATCAACAACCTCACCATTAACTAGCGGACCCCACAATCCCATTCACGCCACCCATTCGGTTATGCTCAGTTTAGCATCTAGTGGATCCGGTCCTGGTATGATGTCTCATACAAATAGCAGTGGTAGTAACAGTAGTAATGGTGAATTGTCAACGCAACGTCTACCTGATTGTAATACGTTATTGGCAGCTAGCTCACCAAAACTCGATCATTATAAAACTACTAGTAACAATGATTACGTTCAGAAAATGGATTTCGTTGGTAAAATGGGCTGTTATTCACCAACACAAAAATATGAATATATGCCAACTACGACTAATAATCGGGATCAAATGCATCGACAACAATATTCACCACAACCACCATCAACACCAAATAGTAATGGCCATACCAATAATAACAATAGCAATAATACTAATAATAATCATAATAATAGCAATAGCAGCAGCAATAGTTTAATAACAGCTCAATCCCATAAGCAACATTTACTTCACCATCATCATCATCAGCATCATCAAACAAATGGGGAGAATATGCTTAATGAGTATGCTAATGGCTCTTTACATGGGCATACCAATGGTAAATTGGATATTGACTATGATGCACATATAACACACGCACATGGCCATGGACATGGTCCAACAATTTCGACACATGGCCTGTACGGTAGTAGTCCGCCACCATTGCCACCACCACTGCCGCCGCCAACACAAAATCATCAACATCATCAGCAACATCACAATCATAATCATAATAATCAACAGCATCAGCAACAACAGCAACAACAGCAACAGCATCATAGCCACCATCGCCATCAGCATGGCAATCATGATTTATTAAATAATGGCATTAACGGTGATCATAATTTGTCATTAAATGCACATGGATTAATTGCTACAACTAATACGAATAATGAAAATGGTTTATTAAGCATTAGCAACAATGGCTGCAGTGTTAGTGGCATTGGCGGTGGCCAACAAGCAACCAATAACAATCAAAATAATGCAAACAATTTAAATATATCAACATCGGCAACAGCAAATAGCATGAAACTCAATAAAAATAAACATGATACGGATATGTGCTCCAATCCAAATCCAAATGTTAATGGTACAAGTAATAATGATCCTATCAATAATGTGATCCGTGTTAACAATAATAATAATAATAACAATAATAATAATAATAGTAACAATAATATAACAATGACCGTGAAAAAAAATGATAAAAAGAAAAATGATCCAAATGGCATTAAGAAAAAGAAGACCAGGTAAATACCAAAAAAAAGAAAAAAACTCAAAGGTTTCATAAATTAAAGCAACAGACAAAGTTTTTCATCTTAAAAAGATTTAGGCTCATTTCTATATTTATGATAAATTATGTCACACTCGGCGACATATTTTCCCATACTTCCGCGAGCAATGCTTTAAAGACGCTCTTAGACAAATATTTTGCAATCGAAAATATTTCTTGTAGTAATTCTATATCAAAGACTTACATTTATTAAGTTTTACTGAATGTGTAAAGTTATGTTAAAAAAGTATCCTTCTTTAAGAGCCAACAATTAAAGTTGCCGAACTCTGCGAATTCGCTAGTGATGGGCAGTATCTACTCGCTTCAGAATGTCAAATTTTTTCATAGCATATTGAATCCACTATTCAAGCTCATATTATTCCATATATTGGAATGTTCCCTTAAAATTTAGTTTGGCTCTGCTCCCGTGTATACGCACGGCGATTGTGTGATATATGCGAGACATATCGCTTAAAAAAGTGTAGCCTTCCTCCTAATCATGTTACATTTCACCAAAGGCCCAATTCACACACAAATAAAAAGAAACCTCAAAAAAATAAGTAAAAGCAATTTTGATAGAATCGATAGATGTTTCAATATATTACAATGTAAAGCAATTTCAAATAATTTTGAAATTTTGCCTAACTGCTGTTGAAATTTGTTTTCCCTAAGGATTATTAAAAAAATTTTTTTTATTAAATAATGCCATGACCTTTTTAGTTGTTTTAAAGTTAAGTGATTAAATATAAAAATATCAAAAAATTAGCTCAAATTCTTACGAAAAATTATATTATTTATATATTTAGAACAACTTTTACAGCCTATCAATTGGAAGAGTTAGAGAGAGCATTTGAGAGGGCACCGTATCCTGATGTATTTGCTCGTGAAGAGTTAGCTATTAAATTAAATTTAAGTGAATCGCGAGTACAAGTGTGGTTTCAAAATCGGCGAGCTAAATGGCGTAAACATGAGCCGCCGCGTAAAACGGGTTATATAAAGACAAGTACTCCACCGACAGCAACTTTAAATAATGCATTGGCGCCACCATTCGCAACTTTCCCACAAACTGCAACAGTTACACCTCCAGGTAGTATGGATAGTTGGACGAGCTATCAACCACCATACGAATTGAGTCCACAATTTAGTCTATTGTCACCAGCAGCTAGTCCATATGGCACATATTCCAGTCAATATGGCACTTACGTCCATGAATCACAACTATTTCCGATGAGACATTTCGAATATGGTAGCCCACCAAGAATAGAAATGAATGGTGCAAGCACAGTTGGCAATGGTAGTGGGAGTGGTGGTGGAAGTGTACCTGGTATGGAAGATGCCCATAAAATGCATACATCTGAAGGTGCTTATCTAACAGGACCTGGTGGATTGAGCGAAGAGGTAACTACAACACATCTACCAGATGGTAGCACCATTCAATTGATTCATCAACAAAATGGCACAATCCCCGGTAAATATATAACGTCTGTAACAGATGAGGCGAAATATTTAAGTGTTGCCGGCATACCACAACCCTTCAATGCCTTAGATAATCATGCAACGGCTATTTGTCATATAAGCCATGACACACATCAGCATATTTCACAGCATGATGATAGTATAACTGTACTCAAGCAGCATCACTATGTCGATGTGGGTACATCAAATGGCGTAACTGATGATCTCACCGATACAAATTTACAAAGTGCCATTAAAAGTGAAGATAGTAATAATGGTCAAACGCAATCGCAATCGCAATCGCAGTCACAAACCCATCAAACGCAAACCCAAACGCAATCACATCATTTAAGTGGCGGCGGTATTGCAACGCACAGTTATGTCTTACCGCCTTTTTTGCATTGAAAGAAATGCTAACACATCATAGCATATCGTCCCGCTTACAATAGCAAAAACAACGAAAACAAACAAAGAAAATCAAAAATATCCTAAAACGCTCCCACATCAGTTTGGGACCATTTAAAATAAATTCATTTAAGCTTGGAATATGTTTAGTTTTATGAATGATGCGAAGCATTTCTTTTAAACTTTGTTCTCTCCCCCCCCCCCCCCTTCCCCACCCCACCCTTCCTATCAGTTTAACTGGATTATGTAAATCATGTATATAGAAGAAAAAATTTAATTTTCATTTAGATTGAAAATTTATTTGTATGATAATTTATTGAGCGAGCAAGAGTTTTTAAGTTCGATTACAACAAAATCCAAAAGTCTTGCCAATTATTCATTAATCACGTATATATTGCGTAAATATTAACAAATACAAATATCTTATATTTAAGGAAAATTATTATTAAATTGCTCAGTTATTAGAGCATTTTCAATCTGTAATTAATAATTTTGATTTGGTCAATCAATCAAAATATGGTAGAGATCCACTAAGAGAGCGCATTATTACAGTTATCGGCTACGAAGCAGGTGAGTATGATTTAGCATTTACATAAATGTATGATTCTAAATTCAAAATAGTTTTAAAGGCTCCAAGTCTTCTCCATAATTATCAATTAAATTGGTTAAGGTGTCTCTGTTTGTTTCTTATCTAAATCGATTGCTTCATAAATCGATCTGAATCATAAATTTTGTGAAATGTTTTTTTAGCTTTTATCTGGGAAATAGAGCTTTGCAGATTTTGAATTTTATTAGATTGATGAGGCTACTCTGATTCCCATATTTGATATAAATATTTCATTTATGAAATAATAATCGCAAAACTTCGTTAAAGCCCATTTTTTACTTGATGTAAAATATTTATATTCATTTGATAAATGTAAAGTGACAATAAATTTTATGCTAATAATAACCAGTAAGAAAATTATATTTGGCCGAGGTCAAATTTTGGATACTCATCACCCATAACGCATGTTTATTATGCTTCAGAACTTGATTCAGTTTTTTTGAAGTAAATTGAAAGCGCAAACCTAAAAAAATAAATGTTTGATAATATTGCGTAGTCGTACCTGATTTGCATGACTTTTGGACGGACGCTGTCGGAAAAATAACTTCTCTACTTGTGCAAAATTTTCAGCTTTATATTTTTTACAGTTTCCAAATAATGAATAACAAATTACTAAATTTTGTTTAAAAATTATGAGATGTTCTCAGTTTATGTTGTACTGTGGGCGTGTCCTTTGACCAATTTTACGCATTCTCAATACCAATCTGCATGTAAAAACTTTCAACGATTCTGGCAAATTTGAGCTTGATATCTCAAATTTTACGACCAGGAGAATATTTACAATAGATAGATACACAGATGGACAGACGGACAGACATGTTTAAATCGATTCAAAATGATATGATATGATCAAGAATATATATATTTTATAAACGTTACAAACATAATAACAAATGCGGAATAATGACACCCCACCTCTGGATGATGAGTATAAAAATGAGATAATTTTCAAACGGTTTACAATTTTACTTTATTATTTGATTTCTTGAGTCGACTAAACATAGCATTTACTTAATAGTATTCCCAAAATATATCCCCGCAAAAAGATAAGATAATATATACTTTTTAAGTTCTATAAAGGAATCAATTACAGATTTATGCTAAGGAAATTTTTAAACTCAATCCCTCGCTTTCGATTTTTTTTCTTTTTTTTTTTAAGAGTTTACTTAATCTTCACCCAAATTAACTTATAAATTATGATAATTATATATAAATTTTATTATTTTATTATTCTTATGTAGTACTTTAATTATAATAAGGAGGAAAACCAAAAAAAAAAAAATATGACTGAGATTATACATTTAATTTGTATATAATTTATTTCATATTTGAAAAGCATTCCAAGTGTGCCTTATAATTATTTTGTTTAATTATTATTACTTATATATTATTATTACTTATATATGTTTAATTATTATTACTTATATATGTTCACTTAAGTATAAACTTAAGTTAAAAAGGAAGTAACTGCAACAAATTTGTAAATAATAATAATAGAAATAAGAATAAATCAATTGTTATATTGTGACAATAATTTATAATATTTTTTTGTAACAATAATTAAATACTTTTTACATTTCCTTCTCAATCACAAAATATAATTTTGTATAATCTATGAAATAATTTAAGAAGAAAATCACGTCATTTACAGAAGTCGGAAAGTATAATTTTTTTTTTTTTTTTGGAATGCTAATACATGTTGAATACTTAGGAATAACTTTGAAAATATTTCAATCAATATTTTTTATAAATAATATTGATTCTTCTTTTTTTTAATATTGGAAATAAATTCTTAAGAAATGTAGATATGTATAAAAAAGTAATAATAATATAAAATAAAATGTTTAATCAATACATTGATTTAATAAATAATATGAGAATATAAAATAACAATTTTATTTAAGAAATGTATCTGATTCTAATAGAAATAATTAAAAGAAGCATACTTTACATATCTTTTCAGTTGTTTCGCTTTATTTATATATGTGTTGTTGCCATTTCGGAGATATTATGGCCATTCTTTAAAATGTCAGTCCAAACTGTGCCCTCAAAAAATGCATGCATTTTAATTTGTTCATATTCATAACGTTCTTCCGCATTTCGCCGTAATAAATTCTCTAATAAATGGCGCGCTACATCGCTAATATCAACATTTTCTGGATACTGAACAATATTATACAAATCAATTCGACCAGGATGAGTAAATTTGAATGGCTAAAAAGATAAATAAAATAAAGAATAAACTTGACGCTATTTCCCATAAAGAATTTTTATAATGTGATGGCGTTTGCTTTAAGATAAATAATGTTACAATTACTTAATAGAAAACGTATCCGTTGCTTTTTTTTATTTTTTTGTATATTTTTGAAAAGGTAATAGATTTTTGTAAAGGATTTTTCAATTGCCTCATAGTCTGCCAATTTTTTACCATTACTAAGATCGGACATATAATAAATAGTCAGATGATGTAAAGTTCAAGCTTTACTCTTTAATCCACTTTCATCAATTTGTTGCGAGTTTTAATTCTTTAAGGAGTGTTCCTTTAATTAACACATTCAATTCGATCAAATTGAAAGAAATAAAGCAACACAACTTTATTTGCAGTAAGTGCTAATTTTTAGATAGGACCATAAACACAGGCGCATGGTGTATACATATCAAACCTTTTTTATCTCGCCAATAGTAACAGTCTTTAAAAATGATTTGATTTGTTTCAATATTGTACTGATTAATTCAGTTAATAAAAAATTTCTTTGCAAACTTTCCTTCTCTAATGTTTAATATTAGCACTTCATCATTTGTAATTGACAGTATGTCAATTAAAGCGGGGAGTAATCTCAAGATCAGGGTTTTCAAAACGCCATCGGATAAATCTTTCGATGTTCGAAGTTTACTTATCGTAAAGCGTGCAAATTTTCCGCCAAAGCTTTTCTGGCGACTTTATCTTTTCTATATACACACAAACACGTATTTCTGTACATATTTCACTTATTTTCAAATCAATGTAAATTTACGAATCAGACATTGTAATGAAAAACTGCGAACACTAACATGATTATGAGACACCGATATTATCTTCAATGTATCAAATTTCGTAAATTATGTAAGTGCACGCACATAAGTTTTTATAGATTATAATGATTTGTATATAAATGATTTTTTTAACTTACCAAACCAACGAGCAATTCATATAAAATTACACCATAACTCCACCAATCCGATTTGAAAGTTAATGGGCGTTCAGGAGCAATAAAATGATTTTCAAGAGCTTTTATTGTTAAAGCCTTTTCTATGTAAGTGGCATCTGAAGAGAACATTTCATTTTGATGGAAATACGTTAAAAGTAATTGACCATTATCACCCAATAATAAATTATCAACATTTAAATCTCTGAAAATACAAAAAAAAAAAAAAAAGCAAAATAGAGAAACAACGTATTTTAGAAACCGTCTTGATTGATATGTAAAATATAAAATATAAAATAAAGAATTTCAATTATGATTTACCCTAAAATAACACCTTTATCGTGTAAACTGTGTATGGCGATTAACAATTCTCGTGCCCATTGTTTGATGCAAACTTCCGGCAATTTTGTTCGCATATTTGATATTGTTAATTCTTCATTATTACGTTCATTGTTACCACTAATATCATTAATGTTATTATTTTGATTTTGATTGTGATTTGATTGTTCCAATTGTGTTATAGTATTTTCAACCGATTGTAGCAATTTTTTGGAATTTTCAACAATATTTTTAACATCATTTTCAGCATTCGATTTAGTAATTTTTTGATTTTGATAATCATCATTTGCACTGGTAATTGAGTGCAATAATTTATCTATGTTGGTTAGATTTTCTGAGAGATTCTCCGGTAGATTCTCAATTTTATATGATCGCACATAATCAAGCAGAAGGCCACCGGTAGCCAGCTGAAGTAGTAAAAAAATTTTATCATCGTTTTGAAAGAATGATATTAATTCAATCATATATGGTATATTTTGAGGTAAATAGATTGTTTGTGTTGGTGAATTACTTGAAGGTTTCTCTATTCCCTTAATAATATAATAATGAAGGTCTTTGGCATCGGTTAAGCAGCTAACCAACAAAACTTTATCATTGATAACATTTGCAATTTTATAATTGGCTAAATGATTCCAAGGCTTCTCCAAATGTAATTCATGTGGTTCACATTTTTTTATCGTATTATTCATACCAACATCTATGCATATTTGAAGATTATTGGAGTCAGTTGTGGTTATTGTGGTTTTAGCGCAAGAATGAATTTCAAAGTCTTTTAAAAATTTTCCATTTATATCGTCAACTCGTGATAAATATTTTGAAATTTTTCTATTAGCAATGAATTTTCGCTCTTTATCCATATCGACATTAGACCCATTTTGTAAAATCTTAATTCCATTTATATAATGCAAGTAAGCTTCGCGATAATGTAGATTGGCTTCAGCTTGCACCGCATGACTAAATTCCAATGCAGCCTCATATATATAATCATTATCAACACTTTGTATGACCAATTCTGCATGTTCTGTACTATTTGCTAGTTTCTCATTTTCCTGTACGTTGTTCTGTTTCACATCTTCATCACATTGATTTCCTTTTAAATCAAAATTTAGATACTTCTTGGACAAGCTTTCCAAATTTTGATGTACATTTATAAATCGCTTACATTGTACTTTTGGATTGGCCAAGTGCTTGGCATCACTGAAAAATTGCTCAAATGCATGGCATGTGTATAAGGGTGGATGTTGAGCAGCAAAATCCAATAATAATAGTATACATTTTTTACGTTTTTCTATAACACACTGATCGAACCGTTTGAAATAATTACAATGCTCCAAATCGGGTAAATGTCCCGGAATTTGTAATGCTTTCACTTTCTGTTTAAGTTCACGATGTAGCCGTTTTACATCGTGAAATCGCCTCCAAACTACCAAACAAGTTAATGCTTGTGGTATAGATCTAGGAAATACCTGCAACAAGAAAAGCATGTATACAAAAGAAGGAGATTTGCAATTGTACATCATTCCATGTATTCCATAACTTACAATAGATGTTATTTTATAAATCGTGTAACCGTTGCTATGCGTCTGAGTATCAGTAACGGTAAAATTATGAATCCATCTTCCTAAATTAAAGGACATTGTTTAATTTTGACTTTATATTTTCTATATGCTAATTCATATCTATGTAATTTGTTCGTACGTTAATTTTCGTATTTCTTATGATTTCCATCTTCAAGTTTACATTTTACTAACAATTGAAGAGGTTTTATTTATTTAAACCGGTCAGCTGTTCAAAAAGTAAATAAATTTGAGATAAATGAGATACATAATTTCATGTTTAACACAAAATATTTCCATAGTACTTGTTTCAATTTTCAACTAATTTTAATTTTTAATTTTACTTTTACTTTACAAAATTTTCAATATTTTTAGTTGAATTTCTTAATAAATTAAAAATATTGCTGAAAGTTATTCTCTAAAATATGAGCGTCATCTATTCTTATTAATTTAAAACTAATGCATTTGCATTGCTATATAAAAAAATGTTGGCAATATTGTCTTTTATAAGTAAAAGGGTACTTCTTTAGGATGAGAACTTTACTAAAAGAAAAATAAATGTCAAAACTACAATACTACACTACTACAAAACTACATAGCAAGTAAACGAAAGTTGACAAATGAAATTTTTATATGAAATTTTCCATGTATAAGAAAGGAATGGTAATAGTAAATTGTTATATAGGTGCGGCCATATTGATTGTAGCAAGCGACAAAGAACGAAAAACTAGTGTGACAGCGATTTCATGCAAATGAAAAAAAGCAACGGCGTAATCAACCATTCGTAAAAGTGTGCATATTTGTTGGAAAAAAATATTGGAAAAATCAATTTAATAAAAAGAGGAATAAATATAGAAATATAAAGAAATTAAATAATTCGGTTCTTACAAGAAAAGAACAAATAGAAAAACTGCTCAAGTAATAGCATCAAAAGCAAAAAAATTCCCTATAAGTAAAAATTACAAAGTTTTGTTGTAGTAAAAGAGATTTTGAAAAAAAAAGTAACTCCTCTCTGTTAAATAGACTAAAAAGAAAAAAAATTTTTTTTGCACAATGTCGGAACGTGAAAATAATGTTTACAAGGCTAAATTGGCCGAACAGGCAGAACGCTATGATGGTAAGTAAGATGGGATATGCTTGGAAAATAAAGCCAGAAAAAAAACCAGGAATAAAAATATGAATAAGAATGAGGTTTTTTTTTTGTAATTGTGAAACGTATTAATATTTTTTACATATTGGAATCAATTTAATGGTAGAAGCATGTCTGTTGCTTTGGTGTCTGCCTTACTGGCGTCGTTTGGTGATGTGTAAGCATTATCGGTCACAAACGCTCTTTTTGAGGGCTTTTTTATTTTTTAGTTTTATTTTTTTTTTTTGCATTTTTTATTTTTATTATATTTGTTCTTTTCTTTGTTTTTTCTTTTAATTAAATTATACATTTTTTCCCGGCAAAAATTTTCTATGCGAAAATGTGATACCAGGCAGTTTTCTCGCGGAATAAGTAATTTATGCATGAAGTTTATGGAATTGTCAATTGTCTTTTCTTGTTTCATTTTGAATTTATAGATACACAAAAATTGGGATGATTGCTTCTTCAAAGCATATAAATAAATGTCGGGGTGATTATTTAAACTGTCACATATGGGTGTAGGTAGGGTGGTGCCGCATCTTAATTGTTCAATGTTCCTTAGTCTATTCGATATCTTGCAAATAATTATTTAAAAAAAGCAAGAGAGAGAAAGAGAGGCCGCTTGGCTATAGTTTCTTGCTTTCTAATAATTTCAAAGATAATTAAACCAAAAAATGTTTCAACTAATTTAAATTGTAATTGAACGTACAGAATTGAAATGAATATTGGCAATAGAAATTGAAATTCACATTAGATATCTTAATATGATAAAGAGGAAAAATCGCAATACCAGTTTGTAGACATGTGTGATGCTTTGAAGAACAGCTTTGTCTATTCTATGAAGTCCTTTGTTTTTTTCTTGTCTTTTTTTTTTTTTTTTTTGTTTTTCCTAACAAAGTCTTTTAGAAGAGTGTTAATAAGAGAGTGATTTCACCATATAAACATATTTATGTACACAGACGTTTTTATGTTACTCCTCTCTACCACCCGCCTCTTCATTAACATTTATAAGTGAATTGCGTTGAGACCGTTTTTTATATCGGATATTCTCTCTCTGAAATACCTCTTTTTTTTTTGTGTTTCTTACAACGTGAAAAAAAACAGTTTAGCATGCGGCTTAGTCTGATTTGGCGTTTGGGTTTTTTTCTGTTGGTATTGCATGGTTGTTATTATTGTTGTTGTACACAATCAATGTGAAAAATCGATGAATGAATCGATCATTGGGTTACATTTCTCTTCTGTAGCATATTTTTTTATTACAGAGCTCTGTACAAATTTTGTTAGTTGACTTTTTTAAATGTTACATGAGTGTTGCAATGTTGAAGAAAAAGTGCAATATTTATATTGTATTTTTCTACTTTTATTCATATCCTTGCATAAAAATGTAATGTAATGTAATGTTGGTAACCCTATTGCGTATTACTCATTACTTCTGTTGTATTGCGGTTAATTTTCTAAAAAGTTTTGTATGTGTGTGCATGTGTTAGTGTTACGTTTCATTTCGTGAATGTGTATGTGTGTTGTAGCACTCATATGCGCGTGTTCATGGCAACGTGCGTACAGAAAATTTTGCGTAATTTTTATTTATTTTTGTTTTTTTGTTTGTTTTTTTTTTAAATAATTTTTTCTACGAAAATATAGATTTTGTTGTTGTTGTTGTTGTTGTTTTTATTAGCATTGTTACATTTTAAGAATAACAGATATTTTCAGTTAAAAAAACCTAATGGGAATGTCTTAATTGGACAACGGAGCTCAATTATTAAAGTACCTTTCCTTCTACTGGCATCATGACTAAATGATTTCAACATTTTGTGTAAAAAAATACGCCATTTCGAAAAATCGATTTTGTTGAAGGGTGAAAGACAGTTTCCGAAACATGTTTTAATATTTAACAAAATCTTCTAATTTATATTCAATATTTCAATAGAAACTTTCTAAAACTGAAAAAAAAAATGTGTTTTTGCCATGATCATGATTGTAATGTGTCACTTGCGGTACTCAGGGTATTATGACTTTGTGCAGATGTTTGTAACACCCAAAAAGCGTTATTATATCAATTGACTTAGAATCATTCTCTGATTCCTTACACACGTGATTTCTGTCGACATATTTTAATGAAATTTGGAACATTTGTGTTGTGGCCCAGAGACGAACCCTATTGGAAGTAATTTAAAATGGGCCATTTTTAGAACGCATTTATATTCATGAGAAATGTGCATGTAAGCAAACTGTCTGTCTGTGACCTCTCAAGGCTACCAAAATTTAAAATGAATCAAGTAACAAACAGTTGAATTAAAAAACTATTTAATTAATAATTTTTCCTTGTAATTATGATTGGATTAAGATGAGTTTTTCTTTGGGATAATGCTTATTACTAAATTCCTTGATATAATTGATTTTTATATAATGTATTTTAAAAAAGTTTTTTTACGAGAAAAGAATGTTTAGTAGAAATTTTTAAACTTGTTTCGGTTCAAATTCAAGAAGAGAGTTCTATTTTAAATTTGATGAAAAGAATAATGTTTTATGAAATTGTTTACTTCCCAAAATTTCATAATTAATTATTTGTCCGGGGCATTTTAACAGATTGTTGTTTTTACTTTTTTTTATGTTGATAAAACCTAAAAGAAAACATCAGAGGGAGGCACTATAAACGATATATTTTTTATGATCATCATCAAGTTCTAAATCGATTTAGACATGTCTATCTGTATGTCTGTCAGTCCGTATGTTCTAATTGCAGATTAGAAGCTATCGAGCTCAAATAGGGAAAGAACATTGTGGGTTCTTGGAGGCAGTCTGTCAAAGGATACGCCCAAAATGCAATGTAAACTGAAAACACCAGTTTTTTTTTTTCAGTTTGGTAGTTTTTTGCGCATTACTTGTAAACTGCCAAAGATAGAAAATTGAAATTTTGTACACGTGTCAGGCAAATCGACCACGCCTACCCGAAATTATACAATACTTTCATTTAAATATATTACATTTTCTGTTTACTGTTTACGTTTTCTATCTACGAATGAATAAGTGAAACAGGCTCTGAATGGTCATATCTTGGGGTAAGGGCCGTGATAAACAATATTAAGCCCCATTCCTATAAAAGTTTCTTACTTGTTTATTTATTATATTAAGCGTTAATAAAGAATCGAATTTTCATGTAGATAGAGTTGGGTTCATTTAAAATGCATTATATTTTGAACCGATTGATGCTTGGCTCTGCTACCACCCAACTGAAGTCCGCCAAAATATCTTATGAACTAAGCATACATCAAGTTATTATGAAAATAGATGTGTAAGGCCCTTTCACAGTTTGAAAATAAATTTTGCAAAAAAATTTTGGCACAAATTTATCGGCCGGTATTTATGACTTACTCTTTGATTTATTCTCACTTTTTTCTTACTATAACTGCTCATAATTGCTCATTTAATAAACTCTTCCTGTTCCATCAAATCTGTATATATATAAATTTTGTTGTTGTTATTTGGAAGAGTGCAAACTGAATTAGCAATCTTAACTTTTATAGGTTGGTTGAGCTGCCACCCTACTTTAAACTGATCAAATAGGAATAGTAACTAATTCCTAGAATGGAGAAATAATGATTCTCCGATTTATTAATGTTAATTTATGTAAAATATGTTTGCATTGCTCTCTTGTTTGTGTATGTATTCTATAAAATGATGCAAATCGAGTATTGGAGTATGCGCATGTTCCTTGAAATTGCAAATCATCCAAACAAACAATTCGAGTAAATCTATTTCTTTCCAGAATTTTCGTAATTGCATTAGCAACAAAAGGAAAAGAAAGAGAGAGGGAGGGTGGAGAAGTTGAATATGATACTTCGAATGTTAATAATAAAAAACATGTTTTTATTTTATTTTAAAATTGAATTGGATAAGAATTCAAGTGAATTGCAGGACAAACAATAGTCAAGAAGCACATCAAGAAATATTTTGTTGTTAAAATAAGTTCAAACGTTTTGGCCGTTATAGCCGTTATAGCCGTTATGGCCGATACTTAAATATCCTACACCATTTTATTTGAAGCAAATTACGAACGTAAAGTAAAATTTCAGAAAGGAAATGATGTGCTTTTCACATGATTTGAGTAATTTAAGTAAGAAAAAGCTGGATTTGGATAAAATTTGGTTTGGCACATTTGTTTCATTTGGTATTAAAAGAAAATTTTTTTTTTAATTATCGATTCTCCTTTTTCAAAGAGGTTATTTATATGGAAAATGACCGCGAGGGCTGGCTGTTGTATGATCTTATCATAATTAAGTTTCACTTGTCTATAGACCAAATTTCATTAAGTAGTTTTAAAAATTGTGGCCCACACATTATTAATAAATTTACTTGTATAGATGGTAGACACCCGGACGAAATCGATATTATGGTAGAAAATATGTGTAACTGAGGTTCCTTCTATGTCTTACCTACAATCGTATAGGGAACCACAAATGATGCCTTCGATAATACAATTTTTATCTCTTGTTTTTTTTTTTTTGTTTCGATTTTTTTTAATATCAAATTATTTTGATATGTTTAAATTATAGAAATGGTTGAGGCCATGAAGAAAGTTGCCTCAATGGATGTTGAATTAACTGTTGAGGAGCGTAATTTGTTATCGGTTGCTTATAAAAATGTTATCGGAGCTCGGCGAGCATCTTGGCGTATTATTACATCGATTGAACAAAAGGAGGAGAATAAGGGGGCCGAAGAGAAACTTGAAATGATAAAAACTTATCGTGGCCAAGTGGAGAAAGAATTACGAGATATTTGTTCCGATATATTGAATGTATTGGAGAAACATTTAATTCCATGTGCCACCACAGGTGAAAGTAAAGTCTTCTATTATAAAATGAAAGGTGATTATCATCGCTATTTGGCTGAATTTGCGACTGGTTCGGATCGTAAAGATGCTGCTGAAAATTCATTGATTGCCTATAAAGCAGCCAGCGATATTGCTATGAATGATTTACCACCAACGCATCCTATACGTTTGGGTTTGGCGCTTAATTTCTCGGTACAATAACATAACATTAATTCAATTTAATTATCATTAGATTTTTTTAATAGCAATTAGCTAATTTTTTTTTTATAATTTTTCTTTTTCGTTTTTTGTTTTATGTACTCTTTAGGTGTTTTATTATGAAATACTTAACTCACCGGATCGCGCTTGCCGATTGGCGAAAGCAGCTTTCGATGATGCCATTGCTGAATTGGATACCTTAAGCGAAGAGAGCTACAAAGACTCTACACTTATCATGCAACTATTACGAGATAATCTCACATTATGGACGTCTGATATGCAGGCTGACGGTATCTTATTCAAAAATTTTTGTTTTCTCTACTTTTCAATTTTCCAAATTTAATTACTTTTTAATTAAATAAAAATTTTCTTTCCTTTTCTTTGCTTCTTTTATTTTCTTCCATTCGGTAATGGTTTGAATCTTGTATTCCATGGGCTACAAACAATAAACGCAACAGGCGATGGTGAACAGAAAGAACAAATTCAAGATGTTGAGGATCAGGATGTATCGTAATTTAAGTAAACCCCCTACACAATAAATAACTCTCACCTTAAAATAATAAAAGAAAAAAAAACAAAAGAAACAACAACAAACAACAACAATAAACAACAATAAACAACAACAACAACACTACTACTACTAGTACATGCATTTCTTACTTCTAACAAAAAAAAAAAAAAGCAAAAAAAAGAAAAGGAGAAAAACAAAAACACAAAAACAAAGAAACACAGAAAAAAACCATTAAGAAAAAACAAATTGAGCTCCTTTTACATATATATACATATATATATATATACATATATCACATATACATACATATGCATATACATATATATATATATATATATATGTATGTGTGTATATAATGTGCTATTTTATTTTGCGACATAATAATATTCCTTAATAATTTCATATAAGTTTTTGGCATCAGAAATACATACATACATAAAATCAATAACAATAAATGATAACAACAATAAATCAACGTCAGCGTGAACGTGAGCATCAAGTCAAGGCAATGATTCTTTCATTCAACCATCATCATTATACCAACAGCATACCTACCTACCGCCATCATTAAAATTAAAACTACGACTTGCATTCTGTTTTTCCTCTTTGTTTTTTTTTTTTTAATTTCCAATACGAAATAGTAATAATCATATTTAATAATAAATTTATAAATAACATTACAGCGCAACAATTTTTTTGTCACCATGTGTTGACAAGTGTATTTTCGTATTTTCCTAACTCATTTTTTCAGTTTAGTAAATAGTCTGAGCACATACCAATTAATCATTCATATTAGTTTAATTGGTTTCTTTTCTTTATTTTCTTTTCTTTTTGTTATGCTTACATTTGATCTCTTGATAAAGTTTTCTCGTTTTATACAAGCTTCCATTTATTTTCATTGTTACTTATTTCATTCATTCAATCAAGCAGAGATTTGTAAAAAAAAAAAAGAAAAAGAAAAAACAAAAGTTTCATCGAACCTTCATAAAGTTTATGCGCTTTTGATAAACTTAAATGTTTAAAGAGATTTAGCCATGATATTATTTGTTCTTTTGTCCGTCTGTAAGGCACATTTTGTTAGTTGATGGAAAACATGAAAACAAAGTCATTTAAAATCGGCAGGGAATTTTATACGGTAGTGATGCGAACATATCCGTGATATTTGTACCGTCCATCCGTTTTTTTTTCAAATAGAAATTTCATTGACTACTTTTACAAACTATAATTTGCGGTGTTGATTTTGTACTTCAAATCGACCAGATTTACAGACACTTTACAAGGTATAGAATATTTTTTTTTTATATTTATTATCTATCTTTTATAATAAATAAGATCCCTTGCATAAAATGCAACATTGAAAATTTTATTAGCTCAATTGGAAATGTAAAAAAACATTATTATCCGTAGCAAAAGTATGATGTAGCGTAGAGGTTTAGGTGGATAAAATATATTAAAAATGTGGTGTCAGATCAATAATTAAATTTTCTATCTCATTTTAAATCGCTTTTCTAACAAAGTAAGAAAAAAAATCTAAAGTCCTCGCGCAATATGTTTCGCGTCATTATACTAAAATGGTTACTCTTCATTTTCTTCAAGTTGTTTCAATTTTCTTTTTGTTTTACTTGTTGTTTTTTTCTTCTTTTTTTGTATTAAAATATCATTAATAATAATTATATGCATAATATATTAAAAAAAAAAGATCAGCAGCAAGAAACGCAAAATTATACCAAAATAATAATAATAATAATAATAAAAAAGACAACAACAAAAAATAAACAACCGCAAAAATAAGATAAATTTTCTCTTCAAGCAAAGCAAAAGCAAAATAATTTAATTGATTACTTTGAAAAGCATACAACGTCTAATACGAACTCGACATTATTAAAAAACCATCTTGACGACTTCAACATACAGACACATACACAGATATACACATACACATATACATAATTCATTTATCGAATGCCTAAAGGAATTATTTGGGAATGCAATGCAAATTGTGAGACATTTAACAGTTAAATATAACAACAAGGCATACATGGCAAACGCACATATCCTTACTTACACACGCGCCCATATGCATACACACACACGCGCACATATACATACACACACACATGCATGCATGCGCACACACACGAACGCACTCACTCGCACATACATACATACATACACACACATGCATTCATAAACATACATACATACACATACATTCATACACATGCATACACAGACGCACACCACGTCACACATGCAAAAGAAACTTTCCATTTAATATATAGAAATATTATAAAACAAGAAAAAACAAAAAATAGAAAAAAAAGACGGAAAAAGAAAGGTAGAGAGGAAAGGAACATTTTGTTGTATTGCTAACACAAAGTGTGTAACTGAAGCAAGAAGAACAGCGGGTTAAAATAAATTTCAAATAAAGGGATGAAATTTGAGAAACGAAAAATTTTTTTTTTGTTTATTTTATAGAAAAACATCACCCCGTGTGATATGGCATACTTATATAGGCAAGCAAATGCACAAACGTACATACACACTGATAGAAACGTATAACGCTTTATAAATGAAAGAAGAAGATAATAAACAAAAAGATGCGAGTGCATTAATTAAAATAATGTTAAAGGAAATGGATACAATGAGATATCGCCTTTTTTGCCCCCCCCAAACCAGCACCTAATCTTCTTCTTCGATATGTACCATCAATATTTAGTTTAATCGAAAAATTTATTATTTTTATATGATATTTCCAAATGCACGATGCTTTAATTCCATACATTCATTTAGCAGCAGAACCATTTCAGTACCTTTTCTGCACCCTTCTCATTATCATTGTTCATTACGAGTACTTTTCAATACAGTATTTTCCATTTGTTGCATACTCATATTGCTAGAATGGTTTATGAGCAATGTTAACAAGAAACTTATCAAATACGCAGTGTAAAACGCACAAAGAATTTTGATGTAATTAGAGAATGACGTATTTATTAAATATGAACTCTGTTCATGTATATTTTAAATTTACAAAGGAATTCTTTTAATAGCTACCTTACTCAAGTGCTTAAGTTTGTGTAGAAGTTTGTAACACCCAAAAAAAGTTAAAATAGATCTAGCTTTTTCTATATCAATCGGTTCAGAATTACTTCCCGATTCAATTTATATGGGATTAGTATATTTTTTGAACGTCCTCTCTCATATGATAAATTTTTAAAGTAATTTAAACATTACAACTTTCTCAACATCGTTTGCTGGAAATTCTCTTATTTGATTTTAATCACATCAAGTAAAGTGGTGTAGGCCGAAATCAAGCGTAAAGTTCTTACTTTTCATTATTATAATTGGCCAGTGCCATTATTTAAATTACTGAATATTATTACGTATAATTCACTTTAGATATCATTATTATTATTATTATTATTATTATTATTATTATTATTATTATTATTATTATTATTATTATTGTTATTGCTAATGCTTCCAATGGAATAATAAATTTAAAATTCTTTCCTTATTGATGGGCAACTTGATGGGCATTTATTAAAATATTATGAAAAATGCTTAAAATAAGGACTTCTCTCGTGCGCATTACATGACTATAATAATTACATTTTGTTCATTTTGTTTTGCTTTGTAAATGCTTTAGGAAAGCATCTAAAATTTCAGCTCGCCGTTTATCCTCACCTTCTTTTGCCATATCATAGATATTTCTAATATCGTTCAAGACCCGAGGCTGTAATTAAAAATAATTCAAAAGAAGTAAAAATGTTAGAGCTCTAGAAAAAAAATCTCTTATAAAGAAAGTGAATAAAGTTAAAATTATATAAAAGGGGATAAAAAAAAAAAATGAACCGAAGTACAGTTATTAAAATACAACTCTAACTAGATTTGCGTTAAAATATCCAATATTATCGCTTTACATCCTACAGCGTAATAGATCCGCCACTTATTTTAGTCATCGACTCAGAATCATTTCTTGTTTTTATTTCATAATTAATTTCCTTGAAAAAAATGGTAGTTGTAATAATTGTTAGAAATGTATGAAAAATTTTCACGAAATATCTGAAATATGGCGACTTTCAGTTAGGCAGACATTTCAGAAAATTATTCACAGTCGAGCGATATAATAAAATTTTGAGCTATGTCTACTCAAATATACCGTGCGTCGAATGTGCATTAAATTTACATAAAATATGGAGAAAAAATTTTTCTTCTAGCTTACCATATATTTGACGTCTAAGTAGGATTCATGTCTTAAAGCTAAAATCCATAAATTTATGGCCAATTTATAAGTTTGTGGTTTATTTAAATTCGCATAACGAACAATACGCATTAATAATTGTAAAGCGAATGTGGCTTGAGTTTTAAATTGTTGTGCTGCACCCAATATTTTCAATTGATTTAGAATATGGTCCACAATGAAATTGCACAAGTTATTTATTTCGTTTAAAAATTTGGGATCATGTCCGTAAAGTTGATCATTTGATGTTACTAAAAGTATTTGCAAAAAAAAAAAAAAAAATTGATAAAATTTATACCATTGAACATTTGAAAAGAACAGAAATCCATGAATGTCAATCGTACCAAATGGTATGCTGAATGGAAATTCTTCTAAACTTTGTATGTACAACATATCCAAGGCATTCAAGAAGATTGCAATTGTTGCTGAAGCTTGATTTGTGAATGGATATTTTAATACAACATCAAGTAAAAGACGCAATAAATATAAGACACCTTGATCGGGACTATCAGGCACCAATATTAAAATGCCTAATATGTTAGTTGTAAAGGATATCACATAGGAATCCAAACTTTGTATTTTACCATGTTCAATTTCTATTGTTCTTGGTAGATTAGTTATTAAATTCAATGCTGTTTCGAAACAAGCATCACCTGAAACAGAAAAATAGAGGAATTATTAAAAAATTCTATGAATAAGCTTATAATAAGTAGGAAAATTATACTTGGCTGGGGCCAACCTTGGATACCCAGCAAGAGGGGTCTTTATAGTAGGTGTTGCACTGTGAGCATGTCCAGTGGCCAACTTGATCTATTTTCAATAACAACCAACGTACTTGCACTTTTAATATTTGTGAAAAATTTAAGCTCGTTGTTCTTTTTTTGCTAGGGGAATGTTTCCCATACATGGACACACTGATACACATTGATAAATATGTCTAAATCAAATTGAAAGTTAATGCTGATCAAGAATATGCTTTTTATGCTCTCTGACTCTTGCTTTTAAACGTGATAAACATAATGACAAAACCTCTGGAAAGTGGGTATAAAATAAGAAAATTTTTCATAGATTACCTTGCCCTAGACATTGATTAACTAAAGCCGTTTGACCGCTTAGCAAATATAAATCCATTTGCCGTCTAATATTTTTTATACTCGGTATTGTTATGTAACAGTAGGCGACACAAGCCTTAACAAAGCCATGAGTTTGACGATTATGTTTACCATTCACTAAATTATACATATTCATAGATAATTTAATGGTTGCATACACCAATGTACTATAAATTTCACATTGCAAATTACTGAAAATACCCCGGGCTTCTACATAAAAACTCAATTGGCGTTCTAAGTCTCGGCCAAAATGTATTTTACGTATAAAATGACAAATCAATTGTGATATTTGCCGGTGCTCATCTTCAACGGTAAGGGCATTTACAGAATTATTAAGTATTTTCCCAATAAACATAAGAGCATTAATCACTACAGCATCTGTTGTATATTCCAGACTGTTACTTTTATATGTACTTAATATTAATTTGCATGCCTCTACACGGGCTGAATTTTTTTGAAACAAATCTAAAAATGGCAGGAAATTCTCCTGCATGAAAGAATTTAAGAAAAAAAATTGGTTTTCGAGGTTTTCTTTTTTTTTTCTTAAAGCAAACAAATTTATTACCTGAATTAGTAGGAGTTCAATATTTTTTTGATATTGTAAGATTTTATCTAAAATATTATGCAATTGATTTGCATATGTGTCACATATTTTAGATGTATTCTGTAATAATGTTGATGTTGAAGTGGTTGATGTTGGGGAAGATATTACCGATGATAAACGTTTATTGATTTCACCCAAAAAACGATTTACTTCGACAATCAAGAAATTGCGAGTGATAAATGTTGTCCATGTTTCTACGCATGCAAGATATTCTGTAGGATCAGTAAATGTATTAATTGTGGCAAATGTTTCTTTTAAAAATTTTGTACGTTCGTCACATAATAGGGCACAATTGCTTATGGCAAGACCGAAAGCACGAAATAATTGCGCCTTAGAGATGCCTTCATCTTGACATTGAGATAGTAAACTAAGTATTTCCGTAGAATGGGCTGTTATAAATTCGGGTGTGAAAGTTTGCAATATCGCCATCAAAATTGGACTGCTATTTTTTAGAGTTTTTACTTCCTTTAAAATATCGTCAGCATAAAGAGTATTTTTATAAGTCATCGATTCTAAAATGAAATTTAATGGTGGCTCATATAATGATAAATATTTTGCCATATCAATCCTTTGGCGATTCAATTCGAAACGTGAAGCACCATTAAATATCTAAAAAAAGAAATGCATGAGTAAGGAAGCACATGCATTTGTGTATGAATATTTTAAATAAAAGATTATTTTTTATTACCATATGATAAACTCTTAGAAAATCTTTAAAGTTTTGATGTATGTAATCCTTATGATCGGTGACAATAGAACCTACGCGTACCAAATAACAGCGGATATATACGGCTACTAATGGATCACCTACTCCACGAATCATTTCTGTTAAACGTAAAAGGATTGTTTCGTATGAAGTGATATTTAAAAATTCATAACATTTTATAATGGCCAACTCAATGTACAGACGTGGCAACAGTTCTCTAATTGAAGCCACTTTAAAAAACCAATTTTGACAAGTATCCCTGGCACTTGCATTACTTATTTTACCGGTAGATTCTGATCCATTTTGAGCTTTCAATTTTAAACGTTCATAAACTAATTTACCAAAAATATCCAAGATATCGGTAATCAAAACATATTGACTGGGATAAAATGGTAGTACGGATGTATCTGATAGCATTTTTGCACATTGTATAGCAATTTTTAATGATTTTACTCTTTGTTCATTGTGCCAAGATTGTATTAATTCTTGATTTAATTGTTCTATACGCTGTATGTACTCTTGTTGACTTAAATTCATCATATGACTCATCGAACTATCCTCGAAATCGTCTAATTGTTCCAGACGAAATTTCACTTTATCCGCAACAACTGTTTGGGCTTTTATGATATCAACTCCTGAAGCGCCAACATTGCCCGTATTTAGGAAACTAGTCGATATGGAAAGTTTTTCTGATGTAGTAAATTTATTTAAAATACTTAAACGTTTTGTATTCCATTGGACACCCTCCTCTACAGCAAGATTTTTATCACGTTTTTTCGACTTTGCTTTATAGAATGTCTCCTTTTTTTAAAATTAGATTATGAAATAATCATTCATTCACTTTGTATCCAGAAATTCCCAAACTCATTGAATATAATATTATACGTACATATTTTGCGGGCATTTGGGATAGAGGATCCATTAATTCTTGTTCATGACGAGCGAATTGTGACAATGGATCTATACCATCCATGGTTGAAAATAAAGAATCATTTAGTAACGAAATACTAGATGATCGACTGCTTATTCCACTGCCAGTATCACTTCCCACACTGGATGGGCGTGTACCTTTATTATCTGTTATTGTTACCGTAGCTATTTTAAGTGGATGCTCATATACGGGTAAACATTGTAAATAGTTCTTTGTAACTGTATATTGCTGTGGTACACATTCCCAATCACTGGCCATTTTTGCTCACTATATTCCAAAATTTATTGACAATGTTTTAAATATTACACAGAATCCATGAAAATTCATCTTTTTACGAATAAACAAGCAAATATCTTGTAAATAATTGTCAGTGAAGTTTACAAATTGTGTAAATGAATTGTAACAAATAAAACGAAAATGTTACTGTCATACGTTAAATATGGATACGATTTGGGCCCTTGCAGTAGCCGGTTGTTATTTTTCTCTTAGAAAACTTTGCAAATTCTGGGAATCTGATGCAAAAAATAATGTTGAAATCAGTATTTGAATTTGAATAAAAAAAAGGGGAAGTATTTCATGTATATTGTGCTCTTTACTTCGCTACTCAAAGAACTAGGAAGGTCGTTTTAGTCTGTAAAAAATAAGAAAATGGATAGAGTTTGACGTGGAAGTGTTGTATTGGGAAGACTGTACTTACCCTAACTTGATTGGAAGATTTACAAAATTTTCTACTTTTAATACTTCGAAAATTATGTACCAACCACCAACTTTATTAAGATTCATGTTCTTAGTGTACTTAGTGAGAATTTTTTTTAATTTTACATGACGCCTCATCTGGCTGAAGCGTTAAACAGAGAAGAGAGGAAGATAAAGAGCAATTAAATGGTATTTTCCACAGAGATAAAGTAATACCTACTATAACAAATTTAGTCAAAACGTTAAAGGCTGAACTTCAAAAAAAAAGACAAAGTATTGTGGAGTACAAATTTTTTGAAAACATTTGAAATGTTTTTTATATGGCAAAAGGAATAAAAAGTTGATCGTTTCTAAACCTTCAATTTATAATAGGATTTTGAACTAAAATTTGATGGAAACATTGGAAATTCATGTACGTTGGTTGATATTGAAAATGGGCCAATTCGGTCAAAGGACCAGCCCAAAACGCAACGTAACCTGAAAATGTTTAAATTCTTTAAAGTGTGAACTCATAATTTTTAGCTCTTAATTTAAAATTTGAAAGTTAGAAAACTGAAACTTTTTAGAAACATTAAGATTGTTATTCTACAAATTCTGTACATAAATCATGCAAATCAATCATGCCTATTTGAAACTGTCCAATTTGATATTAACTAACTGCGCCATAAATTAAAAAGTATGTTGAGATGGTGGCCCCATTTGACAAGTTTAATTTTCTTACTTGTTACATATATGTTTGATATAATAAGTGGTATTTGGAAGTTATTCATGGCCATTTTACCATAATACATCCACTTTAGGACAAATACTTACTTATCTCTCCTGCTTCTTTATTACATTTGTTATTTGAGAAGCTGATAAAAATTAATTTATTCTAAAACATCTTATTTCTTGAATATTTCAGCGTTTACGAAACGATTTATTGATATCATACAAAAAAAAAAATATAGAAGTAAATAATTAATTCATTAAACAATTAATTAATTAAACAATTAATTAATTAAGAATGTTTTATTTTAAGCAATTTTATTGTTCGTCTTTAAATAGAAAAGTACACGTTACAAATGCTTTTCCATCAATATCAAAATATTTTACAATATTAACAATTCAATAAGTTCATTTTAATTGTTTTTAAATTACATTCAATCAGATTTTTTAAGGCAGCAAAAGTTAATCAAAAGTTTCGACTTGTAGAACTTACTAAAAGATGCTACACGATGCTGTTTTAAATTACAAACATAACAACAAAATTATTAACAAAAAAATAAAAAAAAAAATAAAATAAAATAAATAGCAGCCCAACAGTTATACCAAGTCCATTTTTCTTCAAAAGAAAAAAAAAATATGCTGCATTATCATCCGAAAGTACAATACATCAAGTATAATACGATAAAATTATAAAGAAAACTCTGTTTAAAAAGAGAAAAAATTGTAAAAATTTATTGAAATTATTAAAAAAGATTTTATGAATGAATTATTATTATTGAATGATTCACCTTTTAAAGCTACAAAAATTCGTTTAATAAAATGATGAGTTTACCTCTCACACAACTTGCACCGTGGCAAATGCACTAAATGTTACACGTTTAGGAAATTCTGGTGCAGGTGATCCTCTAGTTTTAATAACAGGTTTTAAAGGAGCACGCGGTTTAAATGCCAATAAACCTGTCGAGGCGGCAAATTCACGTAAACGTTGCGAAAATCCAGACGATGATGGTGATGATGATGATGTTGATGTTGATGTTGATGATGCATGACTACCATTAGTCTCAGTTGTATGAGACGCTGTTGATAATAGAATCGGTGTACCACCATCCAAGACATCGCTATTATTATGAATGTTTTGTAATGTCGCTGCATGTAAACGATAAATTTGACCCGTTGTTGTGGGATGTAAAGGACTAGCATTATTATGATTATGAAGACTGGATGCTGTCAAATTCGATGTCGTTTGTGATGGATTTATGTAACTGCAATAAAAAAGAGAAAAAAAATAGCAAAGAAAATTGAAAAAGAAATGCTTTTACTTTATTTAAATTAAATTACTAAATTATTGTATTTATGTGATTAATTATTAAAAATTGTCTATGTATGAAATGCCGTTTTAGTTGGTTTCTAAAAAGTTAACTGCTTCAATTGCAAAAGTCACATTAAGTGTAATTTTGTTTAATAAAAATTTATTGATTGTTAAAATTAATTTAATTAAATTAGTTAAGTTTGAAAGTTTTTTCTTGAAGTTAATCTTAACGATTTAAATGAGTTACTGGCGACAGACAAGTTGTATTGTTATTATTATTTTTTTAGTAAAATTAAAGTAATGGGTTTGCTTTGTGAGAAACTCTTTCGAATTCTAAACTTTTTCAATTTCATTTGAAAGTTAAAGTGAAAGAAAATGTTCCTTTAAAATATTTTAAAATTGTGCTTTATAAATATAAACCTGACACATTTTATGAAATATAATAAATATAAATGTTGGAGTCTAAATAATGTTTTGATGTGTAAAAGTGCTAAAAATTTTATTTCCTTTGCGCTATTTCTAAATTAATTGTAATTATTTTTAGCCTTAAGATGAAATAATTTGCCATCTCCTAAGGCCAAATATGTTCCATTTTGATTTCCATTGGTTTTTTCTGTTTCTTTCATATTTCTTCATATTTAATTTTTTATATTTTGTTTTGTTTTATTTTGTTATTTTGAATTTAATTTTAAGATTGTTGTGAAAATTTATAAATGATGTTATACAAAATAAATGTAAAGTAACTAACTAAATTATATATATTTGTATGTATGTACGTATAAGGTTGGGAACCAAGTAACATGTTAATTTGAAACTTTTAAAAAAGATAAATTGCTGCGGTAATTTTCTTTTTATTGAGCACTTGTACTAAATTTTTTTCCTCGTTTTTAATTTTCTTATTGTTATTGTTATTTGTTATTTGTTATTGTTATTTGTTATTTCTTATTGTTATTGTTATTGTTATTGTTATTGTTATTGTTATTGTTATTGTTATTGTTATTGTTATTGTTATTGTTATTGTTATTGTTATTGTTATTGTTATTGTTATTGTTATTGTTATTGTTATTGTTATTGTTATTGTTATTGTTATTGTTATTGTTATTGTTATTGTTATTGTTATTGTTATTGTTATTGTTATTGTTATTGTTATTGTTATTTGTTATTTGTTATTGTTATTGTTATTGTTATTGTTATTGTTATTGTTATTGTTATTGTTATTGTTATTGTTATTGTTATTGTTATTGTTATTGTTATTGTTATTGTTATTGTTATTGTTATTGTTATTGTTATTGTTATTGTTATTGTTATTGTTATTGTTATTGTTATTGTTATTGTTATTGTTATTGTTATTGTTATTGTTATTGTTATTGTTATTGTTATTGTTATTGTTATTGTTATTGTTATTGTTATTGTTATTGTTATTGTTATTTGTTATTGTTATTGTTATTGTTATTGTTATTGTTATTGTTATTGTTATTGTTATTGTTATTGTTATTGTTATTGTTATTGTTATTATTTGTTATTGTTATTGTTATTTGTTATTGTTATTTGTTATTGTTATTTGTTATTTGTTATTGTTATTTGTTATTGTTATTGTTATTGTTATTTGTTATTTGTTATTGTTATTGTTAATTGTTGTTGTTATTGTTATTGTTATTGTTATTGTTATTGTTATAGTTATTTGTTATAGTTACTTGTTATTGTTATTTGTTATTGTTATTGTTATTGTTGTTGTTGTTGTTGCTGTCTGTTCTTTTTTTTAATAGTCTCTTTCTGTTTTTTTCTTCTTTTGTTGCTTTGTTACTTGCTTTTTGTTGTGAAACTTTCTTGCAGTGAAACTATTTTGAGTGAGCACAAAATAAAAAGAAAGGCACACATTAAATGTGAAATGTAAATGTAAAAAGAAGGTTGAATTTATTACATTTCATTTTATCTTAAATGTTAAAAGGAACTTTAAAGTATGAACTATAAATAAAGAAGAAAGTAAAAGAAAAAATTGAATTAATTTTAGTAAAAGCCATAAATTTTTTAACAATTTTGAAAAATCGCCTAATGAAATTTCTCAGTCAAATCCAGTTGATTCAAATTTTCTAAAAAAAATGTTTAGCTATGATTTTATTTATTTGTTAGCTTCTTAAGTTTTCATTTTATTTATAAAATTGCACATTAATGATGGTTCTAAAATTTTTACTTCCAACCTTCATGCAAAATTTTTATTTATAAATTTCTTTTTTAAAAATAGCAACAACAGTAGCAATTACAAATGCAATTTAGTTAAATTTTATAATAAAATAAATTAAGCAGGCCTAAAATCAAGAGACTGTTGATTTTTTGACCCATTTAAATATAATTTATTTTTTCATGGTAAAAATTTAAAATCAAGATAAAATTATTTTTTTTTAAATTTCTTTGCCTTAAGGAAATAATGAAAATGAAAATAAAACAGATATAATTAAGATAAATTTTCTCTTCATTCAAATTTAATAAATGTAAATTTCAAGGCAACATTATGAAGATTATGGAAGATTAGTTTTAAGAAAAAAATGTCTAAAGAAATTGTCTACATTCGCTTGGAAAACTTTTTAATTTTCATTTAGTTGGGTTTAATGTAACAATCATTTCATTTCAGATTTCATTTGATATAATTTATTTGGAAATATTTTTTCATAAGTATCTAAAAAAAATTTTACCAAAAATTTCTCATGCAAGAAATTTAAATAATTGTATTTGTTTAATTTAAATTTTAATAAAAAATGTAAACAATTGTCAAATTCTTTGTAAATAATAGATTTTCTCAATTGTTACGCTGTAATTTGTTCCAATTATCATTTTCCCAATTATTTATGTATATGTCTATATATAAATATGTATATGTAAATATAATTTTTACGAAATTTTATGCAAAAACATTTCATCATTTAATTTGTAATTATGTAATGTTGAATGTAAACGAAAAAGAAAGACAAATTAATGGCTACTAAAAAATTTTGCACAATATAATCAATTTATTAAATTTAATTTAGTATGAGTGTACATTAATATGGTTTCTTCTCTATTCATTTGTGTATTATAAATCAATAAAGAATTGTCCATAAATTACGGGTAATAAAATGTTTACACATCATGTAAATTATGACATATAAAATGTAAATAAAAAAAATTATGTAAATAAAAAAATTACAAAATTTCAGCACTTTAAAATTTGATACCTGAAAAAAAAGTACTGCAAGAAAATTAAATGAGAATTCTTTTTTTAAAAATTGCAATTACAAATAACATCATTTTTTAAATATTCAACAATATTTGACATGACCATATTCATTGTTTGCCTAAAAAGTATGCAACAATTGGCTTTAAGAGAGAATTATTTTCAATTTCAATAGAGTTGTTCCTTATTCTTAAATTTTTGCACGAAATTCAAGATATCTAAAAGAGTATGACTAATTCTCAGACTCACAAAAAGTCGTATAAAAAGGCAAATAATTTGATAGGCAACTATTTTAAGGTTAATTAGAAAAAAGGGATAATTTTTTAAAGTTTCGCTTTAAATAAATGTTTAGGGCATTTAATTTAATAAACTTCTTAAGTGAAATGTTTCGAACCAGCACAAAAAGAGTACTGGCGCTATTAAGAAGGACCTAAGTTAAGATCATTTTTGAAAGTTGTCCAAATAAAGTGGTAAAATTTGTATTTTATTTGATTAATTCTATTAATTAAAACTAATTTTCGATTTAAATGAAAAAGTGATTTTCTTATATCCAAGTCACATATTAGACAACGGTCTAATATATGTGACTTAGATCCATTTATTTTGTCAAAATTCCACATAAACTTTACTTCTGTTTTCAAGTAAACCTGAAAGTGTCTTTTATTTGAAATTTTCTCTTTTCTAAAAAAATGTTTTATTGGCATTAATTAATGGTCAATTATTTAAGCGATTGTACTATTTTTGCAACAATTTCTTAATTTTACATTTCATTTGAACATTTCTTTGATTTTTCTTGTTGTTATTGTTGTACTTAAGTTGTTAAATGTTGACATATTTTATGTTATGTGTGAAATTTCCATAAACTCAAAACCTAAATTTCATTCGGGCCAATAACAGTAATATTTAATGTAACTTTTACACACACACACACACACACACACACACACAGAGAGAGAGATACAAGCAAACGCGCATGGTAAATGTTTCGACATTTTTAAATACTTTTACAATGATTTACAGTGCATGCATGTATTTGGCAGTAAAATGTAAAAATTACAAAGCGTTCAATGTATCTTCTTCATTATTTCTGTACAACTTATTATGAATGTTTGTTATTGCCATTTTCATTTTCATTTTTGTTGTATTTTGTAAATACCATTAAAGAAAGAAACAACAACGAAAAATGCCTAATGATGTAATTTTAAGTAAATATTTAAATGGGAATGAATACAAGTGCAATGTATTTGATTTAATACTTAAAACAAATGCATAAAAAATCTTAAGAAAAAATACTTAAAAAAAAAAATGTTTGGCTGACGCCAATTCTTGGATACTCACTATCTAAACGCCATGATGTTACGTTACATAGTTTTTTTTTTCAATATTTCAATAGCAGATAGAAAAGGTAAACATAAGAGAATGAAAATTTAATATTGTAAGTGTTACGGAGGCGTGTCCGTTTTGTCTGATGATTTATTGGCGTGTGTAAAAATTCAGCTTCCTATACGTTACAGTTAATGAACTGATAATACGCACCTAATTTTGCTTAAACAAACCGAAGTTACCTTAATTTATGTTGGATTGTGGGCATGTCCTTTGATCGATATTGCCCATTTTCAAACTGCTACCTGTTTGTAAGAACTTCCAATGTTCCTAACAAATTTGAGCTTGTTATCATTTAAAATCGCTTAAACATGTTCAGATAGACAGACAGACAGACAGACAGACAGACAGACAGACAGACCTGCACACAGACATGTCTAAATACATTCAGAATTTTATGTTAAACAATAATATGTATACTTTTTAATGTTTCCTTTTAGGCGTTACAAATATAATGGCAAAATGAATATACCTCCAAATTCGTGGACTGATGTGGGTATAATAAACCTTAAAAAAAAAGGAACTAAAACTGCCATCTAACAATGTTACCAAATACGTAAAGCGTTCATAAGAATTATTTATGTATTGTTACGTAAATAATTAACGGTTTACTTAAGTGTTTGTCATAATTAAATATTGAATAAGATTTATTTATACTTATTATTCATTTTATTTATAATTTTTCTTGTGTGTAATTATTTGATTGTTTGACCTAAATAATTGAATCATGAAATACAATGAGTTTCATTGTTGACTTAACACATAGGTCAATAAATTTATCATCATATTATCTAACATAAAATATATAAGAAAATCTTATATAAAATGAATTTTGAAATTATAACATGTTGAAATTCCAATGATTCTCTTCATGGATCATGAATCATCAAGAGTTAATGAGCTATTTTCATTAATTATCGGTAATTATCGGTAATTATCGGTAATTATCGGTTCACTTAGCCAAAATGCTGTTTAGAGTTGTTTAAGTTTTAGAAAATTAATGTTTGAGATCGATATGAAACAAGGCTTGAAACGAGGATTTTTAATTGTAAAATCTGAATTAAAAATGTTTTACAGCTTTGAATGAAGTTTCAGTCCAGCAAACGAAAACGGAAATATAACTTGTCCAAGGGTAAGTATTTATATTTTGGAATTTAGCTATCAAATATTGTTATTTAAGTGAAATTAATAATAAAAAATATTCATGAAATTATTCAGATCGTTTAAAAAGTAGAAATGCGCAAAAGAAAGTTTTATTTGGTAGATTGGCAGACTTATTGACCTAAGTAATAGATATGTACAAAAAAATCACTTTGAAAATTGTTATTTATTACAATTTGACCTTCGAAAAATATATTTGTTGATCTTAACAATTTTCTTTAAAAATGGCCAATTTATTGTTCTTACACTTATTACCTTACATTACTTTTCTTTTCCTCTCTTTTCATTTGTTCTGATTTACTTGTTTTCTTCTGGTTCATTTCGTGCAGGTTTGGCATAGCATGAAAGAAATATAACATTTTTTAAGACGGCAACAGCAGCAACAACAAATAAAATAAATAAAAATTTGTTAATGAAATTATTGTTTTATGTTATAAATCAAATAATCGAACGTTCATTTATTTTCATACATTTTTAACTTTCTTGCCTTTTTTTTGGTTTCTTGAAAGAATCTATCAGTTAAAAATAAGAACAAAAATGGAAGAGAAAAAAACCGGCTGTCTACTTTTGAGGCACTAACAGATCTGCCAGCTTTATATATTTCTTCCCCTATGGATTAAAGATCTATGAAAATTCTGCAGGAAAGCAAATAAGATGAAAATATTTTTATACAAATTTTAAGTCATATCGTATGAAAATTTTGTAAGAATTGTTTTGGATTCCATAAAATATGCATACTTTTTCTTCTACCAAAAATATAATAAATCGATTAAATTTTGTTAATTTAATGGAAAATGAAATAATTAGGATTTTTTCTCTGTAAGAATGATGAATTTAATTGCTTGATTTCGCTAAAATACCGAAAGCAATAACGCTCTTTTTAAGCCAAGTTCTTATATCGAATAATTTTAAAATCCTGGAAGTACACAAAAAATAAACTATTCCCGAAATTTTCCTTTAAGAAATTTTGCAATTTAGATATTTTATAAGTAAAATACATTTTATCCTGAGGCTCATTTTATATTTTCCCACAATCCCCAAAATAATAAATACAAAATTTTGAATAATTTTGACATTTTGTCAAATGGAATGAATAGAAAAAAAGAGCGATATTTTTGATGAATTTTAAATGGATAATAGAAATGTTAAATGATTTTAACTTTCTAATAATAAAATGAAAAATATACAAACAATGTAAATAAATATCAAAAGTTTTCACATGATGCGATTTTGATGAAAGCAGTTTATGAAATACAAAGAAAATCTCATCTCATCTTATTTTGTTATTTGTGTTTGGTAATTATTGAAAATGAATTGTAGGAATTTGTGGCGGGCAAAGCATGATGGATGATTAATTGAAAACTGTGGATAGTTTAGAAGATAAATTGTCATATTTTGATGTAATAATTTGTTCATATTTGAGTAATAAATCATAAATCGAATAATTTCTTAAATTATATTTGAATCAATATTCAATTTATCTTCATCAGGCAAATTCAATTGAATATCGAATGTAATGCAAGGAGATGGTGGTTGCTAAGAGCAAGAGAGAGAGAGAGAGAGAGAGAGAGAGAGAGTCAGAGCTGGAGAAAAGTTGAAAAAAGTTGAAAGTAAAATAAAAAGAACCTGCAGTTATTGTTTTTGGGCAAAATATAAAAATCTTGTAATAAATATTTTTTGGAACGTTTTTCACCTCTATTTTCTATTTTCTGTATTACCTTTCTTTTTTCTCTTTATGATATTCGTTCACACAATGTTAAATTGTTATGTTTGTTCATATTAAAATCACAAACAAAAAAGTAAAAGAAAATGGAAAAGAAATGGAAAAAGACAAAGAAAAGAATAAGAGTAAGAAGAACGAGATACATTTAAAAATTAGTTCAATTTGTTGGTTTGCAGGTATAAATTTCCTCAGTTGATCAAAGAGACAGGCAATACACATACACACATACACACATACACACGCATCCATATATAAATGAATAAAATTTATATAGAAGTTTTGAAGATAGAATTTTTTTCTTGCAGAATTAATGATAACAAGTTTGTTGATGGGCTGCCGCACCAAATCACAAACATCATTACTGAAGAGATTCACATACACACACACACACACACACACACACACACATATATATATATATATATATATATATATATAAGTAAAATTTATATGTGTGTATGTATGTGTATACAAAAGATAAAATTCCAGCATCCTGTTGGAGAAATAAGCAAGTGAAGTAATACCAGCAACAACAATAACAATAAGTATCGTATAGGCCAACTTTATACAAATACAAATATACATATTAGATCAGAGAAAAAAGTACTAACGGAACAATAGGAAAATCTAACAGAATGAGTCATTGAATGGAATTTGAAGTCACGTCAAGATAACATTTTTGATGATTTGAAAACAAACTAATGGAAATTGGTGGCTAGAACTTTTTACTATGCCTGATTTTTATTCAAGTTGATCTTTGTAAAACTCTCCTAATAATAAAAAGCTAATCAAAAAGTTCTCCTAAATAACTAAATGGAATTATAAAGTTACATGGAAAAATTACCAAAAAAAAATGTGCTTTCATAATAATGAACCAAAAGGAAAAAAATTTTGCTAAAACTCTCACAAAAATGCAAACACTTTTCACATGACTCTCTTATAAATAAAAGTAAATATAAATATATATATGTTTATATATATATAATGCAATGTTAATATATAGTCTAAGTCAAAACGGTTTATAGGTAATTCAACTTTTGCTTAACGTGGCAATTGTTCATGTTTTTTGTTACAATATCTGTTGCAGTTGCAATTGTTATTATCATTCTTGATTTAAACATTGCTCTGATTCTGGTTCTAATTTTCTATCTTAGTTTTGTCTTAGTTTGCTTTGCTATATTTGATTTTACATCATTCTCCATTCTATTGAGAATTCTATTTAACATGTAACCAGCGGGTGTACTCGGGCCAGTTTTTCCACCCTTTGGTTTTCAATTGCGTACTTTCGAAATTTAGAGAAGTTTAGGAACAAGTAAAGATTTTCTTTAGTTTATTCATTTAATCTTGCATTATTTGCTGGACAATTTATGATCTAAGAATATTTAGTTTAGAGCCCTATTTAGATCCGAAGCATAAAACATTCTCTTATGATATTTTTATCATCACTAACCTTTACAATTTGAAGTGAATTTGAGAAATTATGAATTTATGAAGAAAATTTTAAGCTCAGTCATATAAGTGAACCGATCTGTACAATTCCCAA
The DNA here is from genome assembly GCA_023089585.1 of Melophagus ovinus. Lineage (NCBI taxonomy): Eukaryota > Metazoa > Arthropoda > Insecta > Diptera > Hippoboscidae > Melophagus > Melophagus ovinus. The sequence continues at coordinate 824,981 of JAKKIB010000190.1, forward strand.
AAAAACTGGATTTTGTTCATTAAATTTATATAGAACGTGTGATGCTACATATAAATAAGGTTTTTATCTTGAAGCATTCAAAATTTTGACACTTTTCAATTATATTGAACGTAATTGACGTCAAAAACATTTTAATATTAAAATTGATCGCTATTCTTGGATAAAATTGTTTGGGGCAGTTGCTTTAAAGCATTATTTTTTTTTTTAAATTGGCATTTAGCGTTACAATTTAATGATAAATGTTTGTGATGAAAGATAGATATGCAACAATCACAATAACAACAACAATTATGACAATAGAAATAATTTAAACAATAAGAAATCGAGGAAAGTAACATACAACACATAACACGAGTAATACGGTAAAGGTTAACAAAGTTCGATGAAATTTCATTCATTCCTTTGTTTCTTTCGTTTGTTTGTTGTCTTTCGTCTTTCATCTTTCATCTTTCATCTATCATCTATCATCTCTTACTTTTAGTTACTTTTGTTTCATTTGTAGGTTTCGCCTTTTTTTCTTGCTTTCTTTACATCTAAATTTTGAAATTTTTTCTTTGTTTCTGTTTATTATTAAAAATATTATTGTTGCTATTGCTACTGCTATTGCTGCTGTTGCTATTATTGCTGTTATCGATGTTATTATTATTATTTTTTTTTTGCCATCTTTTTCTTTAGTTTTGACTAAAGAGATGCCAATAAATTTGTAAAAATATTACAATTTGTGGAAATGTGCTCGCAAACTAAATTTAATGGTCATTGAGTTATAGAATTAGCAAACTGCTACAATAATAATGATAATAATAATAATAATAGTAACAAAAAAAAAAAATAAAGCGACAACAATAACAATACTAAAAAAAGTAATGTAACAGTAATAGGAGCAGTAACAGCGTCAAGTTTGGCTCAAGCTACAATTGCAGCTCTCTTCTAATCAATAGACAGATGGATAATAAAAGGAAGAGAGAGTGAGGGACAATAAATAGAGTAAGAAAAAGAAAAAGAAAAAGAAAAAGAGAAGATATTAGTACAATAAATATAACGAAATAATGTAGAGAAAATGTTGTCATACCTATAAAGTAAAAAATAAAAAGCAGAGATGAGAAATCTGGAGTCCGCTTGTAAGAAAAAATCGCATGCGAAAGTTGTTTTAGTATTTAGGATTAAACAAAAATTGTTAAGATTTATGACTATTAATGGGAAATGTAGGCTCTTTTTATAGAATCCAATTCTAACGGCATATTAGAAATTTTATCTAAGATTAAATTTCAGATAAAAATTCCAATATTTTTAAATAATACTTGTTGAAAGAGTTTAAAACAGATTTTGAACATGAAAACTTCATTGATTTTCCCATTTATTTTTTATTCAATCAATCACGGCCAGTTTAAAATTTCACGCTATTGAGAATCCTTAAAAAAGGGCCTTTTACTAAGAAATGTTTGGAATTTATAAATTGCGAATTCTAATAAAATGTTGGACATAGCTGTTGTGCATTCTTTTCAAAATAAGTTTCTTCACATAAATATTTGTGTGTATGTTATGTTATGTTATGTTATGTTATGTTATGTGTTAGTTCAAATTAAATACTTGGAAAATCTTTGAAACGTTGTTTTTGTTTTTCTTCTGGTATTCTATTTTTTTTTTTCTAAAATAGAGATCGCAATCATTCGAAGGTTAAGCTGTTGTGCATTCCAATCTGTAGTTTAGTTGCAAAATACTCGTATGAAAATTTTTACCGCAGACTATTATAATATGGGTAGGAATAATAATAATAATAATAATAATAATAATAATAATAATAATAATAATAATATAACAGCAATAAGACTAAGAATTGATAACAGTAAAAGTTACAAAAACAATAACAATAACAATAGCAGTAATATCAGCAGAATTTTGCCAAACATTTTAAAATGTAACAGAGAAATAATTACAAAGAATAACACTAAATATAAAAAATATTTCAGGGAAATTAAATAAAACAAAAATTAATCAAAAAATCAAAAAGCATAAATAAACTAAAAAGCAAAATATTAAATAAAAAGCCAAACTCTTAAAAGACGGAGATGATGATGAAGAAGATGAAGGAATATTAAATCTAATCTGGTATAAATACTGAATTGCATGCCCTCCCGGTATTTTTATAACATATGTAAAGTTACAAATGTTTCATACAGGCAAATATATATATATAATATATATATATAATTTATAGAGAAAAAATTTATAGAGAAATATAAATTTAGATAAAAAATTATAAATAAGAAAAATAACATAAATATTGTCATTGTCATCTATATTTTCAGGCAGCACTCTCACTGCTACGTTACTTTTACTGCTATTGTTGCAGCTATTGTTGTTACCGTTATTTTTACAGTTATCCATTCTATTCATACTGTTAATATGTAATATGAATGCTTAAAAATGCTGAAAGTTTAATTTATATCAAATTGTAAAAATCATACGAAACATATTAATCGATACTTTTTTATCTGGTTAACTATTTGTCATAAGTGTATACAATGCAGACACGCCTATCAAATGGACTTGATAATTTATTTTTAATATATCTGTAATAAAATTTGTGATATATTTAAAAAAAATTTTTTTTGTATGCAGATCTTCATTGTCTATTTTACTATGGTTTATCTGATTTATCACATTTCATTTTATATCACGACACGTTTATTGCAAACACGCCCACTACATAAAATATAAAATATTCTATGAAATATATAATCAGATTATAGTGATGTCTTTTTTTTGTTTATAGATTTATATGAATTTATATAGATTTATAGAATTCATGGAATTTTTCAGCGGAGTAAATTCCATTTTGTAATAAGATTTTATATTTGGGGTTTTAAGTCTTAGAATGCTCGTCTCGTAGCAAGCTAAAAATTTTCATGTACAGATTTGATTCTCTAAAGTAATTGTTTGGAAAATGGCCACGATCATCAAAAATTAATATGAACTCTATGAAATAAAAACACTTAAAAAAAATATACCGCTTTCAAAATGGGTCACCACATTGCAGGAGCGTTCTAAATATATATAAAGTAAAGGCCAGGTTGTCATTGTGGAAATATATCCGTAATGTAAAGATAAAATGATATTGGAAGATATTCTGGCCTTTCCAAAAAAATGAAAACCAGTTTTAAAGTGCGGCATTGGATAAATTGGCTTAATTGAAAAATTGGCTAATTAATTGACAATCAGTTATAGAATGAAAGAATTGATAATAATTTTTTGAATCAAAGAATGAATACATGACTTTTCACCTACATTTTTGACGCGATCTAGGTTAGTCTGTCTGTCCATACATCTGAATTCTGGCGACAATTTGTTTGTTATAAGGACACATTTTGATTTAACGAATAATTGAATCAAGGAATCAGTTTCGGATGACAACAATCCACAAAGGGCCCAACTGTGTAAAATCTCATTAAAGGAAAGAATTTTGTGATTTTCATGGTAATCAAATTGCATCAGATAAGTCATTTTTTTGTGTCCATTTCAAACATAAGAAGTAGCATCAAACATCTTCGTGTAAATTGATTTGTATATCAATGTTAAATAAAAGTCAATATAAGGTTGATAACTATCGACCATGATCAACTGTAACAATTTTTTACATGATTTTTATTTTGTGCTTCTTGTTTTTTTTTTTTTTTGATTTTAATATCTTTGGTTGATTGTACGAATATTTATACGATAATTATGTTGATTTTACTAAATTGGGTGTGTTCAATTAAATACACACATGCACACATGCACTCTTAGATACATGCATGCGAACTTAAGTGAAAATATAACGGGACTACATCAAATATAAAATACAATCGAAAGCAAATCGATACACTAACAAAATTATTAAAATGAAACCGCAACAAATATAAAGGACAGCAAAATGAATCGATTGTTGCATATGTCGAGTGGAGAGCAAATATCAAAAACCAAAAAAAAAAAAAATGCAAAACTCAAAGCGAACAACCAAAAACCAAAACAAGTAAAAAATTTATATTTGACTATGGCCAAATCTTGAAGATCCATCAGATTTTGTAGACCAATGGCTTTAATACTTGTAAAGAAAAATTTCAGTTTTAGTGTCTTTTAGAGTTAGCGATTAACAAAATGGGGCTTTACAGCATAAATGTTTATTTTACACTCAGGGCGGGTTGTTTAGCCGATTTTGCCCAATCATTTTTCCCGTTTTCTCCAATAATCTTGCCTACAAGACCTTCCAAAGCTACCTGCCAAATTTGATCTTTTTATGGCCGTAGAAGTATTAACAATGCATGGATAAATGGACAGACATCGATTCAAAAATAAATACTGATCAAAAATATGTACACACTTTTGTAGGGTCTTCCCTTTGCGTGTTACAAACTTGATCCATCAAACAAATATACCTTCAACATCTGAACGGTATATATAAATATTTCATACAAAAAGTTACTAAGTTACAAATTTTGCCAGTATATTGATATTGATAATGCGCTTTTATCGTCCACACAAGTACATAGAAATTTTTCAAGTTATAATCTTATAAAGTGCTTGGATGCAAGTTCAATGTGATTGCATGAATGTTTGTGCAACTTTAGGAATTGTTTCATAAAATATTTCGTCTGACTTATTTAATTAAAAATATACGTAACAGGTAACTTTTCCCATTCCTACATTTATAACTGTACAAAAAAATTTATATTCGAAAAATGTCTGACAATGGCCCAATTAGCGATTTAATGGAAGAGTCGGAAATAACAACATTTGAATTTTGATTAGATTGGATTTGATTAGATAATGCAGCGTAATTTAATCGTGTTATGGAATCTGTTATGGGACTATTTACTTTTTGTAAAAGTAAAAGTTAAATTAAATGATCAAGATAAGAAAATTATACATGGTTGGGGCTAAATTTTGAACACCCATCAACCAGATATCGTATTAGGTCTGTGAACAATTGAAAATAAATAAATTTTTAATTTTGTTAAGGCTTGGCCGATTAATTTTTAAACATATAAGGTAGGATCATGGATAGAATAATAATTTTTGCTTAAACCGAAAGTTTAGATCGTATGATGAATGAGATTATGGAGCCTATTTTCATTCTTAGTCATTCTTAGTCAGAGTGTAAAAATTATCAAATTATTTCTACAAAATTTAGGGTTATCAAATTATTTCTACAAAATTTAGGGTTGATATTTTAATTTTTATTAAAAAATGATGATTACTAGAAAACGCTAATGGCACGCGGTGTTACAGATGGGCATTTAGACATGTAGAAACACCTGACTACACAGATATAGAATTTGCTTTAACTAATAAGAAAATGCTTTGAGATTTTTCTTAAAATTATGGTAGATAGTAACTTTTCAAGTCAATTATTTGATTAAAATTCTCTACTGAACTAAATTTCTTTTTAGCAACAAGGGGAAGTGCATGACTTTTCAAAAATTTCAAGTAGAAGTTTTATTGCACTTTAAAGTTTTTTAAACGCCAAAAAATTACTTTTAGATGGCACTTATATGAAAAACTTTCAATTTTTTTTTATGAGAGAAAATGTGAATAGAATTCGACAATATATTATTTTTAAGTCCGTTTATATGAAGCAAATCTAACAGCTCCCTTAAAAAAAAGGACATTTAATTGAATAAATTGCTTTTTTTTTTTGGAAATAAATGGAACAAATCCGAGCTTCATTTAAAAAAAAAAAATTGAAATATGAAAAGTTCTCATATGTAAAATGTAAAATGTAAAATTATGACCCATGGGTCATTAGTTTACCTTTCCTGTTATACAATATATTATTATAATTGTCAGTTATATTTTATGTATTGATTATTTGATTAAAAGCATAAATTAGGAATAGAAATGAAACGATCTTTATATTTGCGCTTTTTTCATTTTCCTTATAAGTGAAATATAAATTTATGAATAATAATATTTATATGTATGTGTGTACGTGTGTATGTATGTATGTATATTATAATGGTTAAAGCTTAATCGTATCTAAAGAAGTCATAAATTATTGTGGTTGTAACTTAACTTAACTTAACAAATCGACTAAAATTATGATATAACCTAGAATTGTAAAATACCGTTTATTATTATTATTATTATTGTATTTTGTTTCTATTATTATTATATTATTTATTCTTTATTCATATAATATTTGTATACATTTTATCTTTAATTCTCCGCTTCTTATTTTATATTTTGTATTTTGTATTTGTTGCTTTTGTCTTAGTTTTTATTTTTGTATTTGATTATTTTTATTTGGACGGAAATCACAGACATTATACAAAAATTACTTATACGCCCATTTGTATTCACAAAAAAATACGGAAAAAAAAACGAAAAAAAAACTAAAAACAAAAAAAACGAAAAAAAAGAAATGGCAAAGCAAAGTGAAAAAAAAATTAAAGAAAATAGCCAGAGAAATATAATAACAACAATTACCAAAGATGAAATGGACATAATTTTATTATTATTATTATTGTTATTAATGTCGTTATTGTTGTAGTTGCTGCTTATTGTTTTAGTTACTGCTTATTGTTATTGTTGTTGCTTATTTTATCATATGCCCAGAAATTGAGAGGTAATTTAAGAGCATCAGTTGTATTTAAATACACAATCATAAACATTCATATTTATCTAACTGACACACACACACACACACACACACACACACATGCGCACACTCGCATATATATATAAAATGCATGTATGTATAATGAATAAATTGTGAGCATGCAAATGCTTAGATTATTCAACATTAATCTCCATGAGACTGCGCGCATACTTATTTCGATAGTTGTTGTTTTTTTATATATACAAACACATACATGTATAGCCATATGTAAAAACTGTAATTGTGTATATGAGCATATAAATTTTTCAATTGCTTGTAGTTAGTTAATGGTATAAACATTTGAATGCTTCAAACTAAGTAACTAGAGAAAAATATGTAGAAGCATTCTTGAACAATCTCTCACAATTTTACACTCTTATGTAAATATTAAGATGTGTTTGTGTGTACTTATGCATTATATATGTTGAAAAAGTTTGTGGCAATTTGTACGAATATTTAAATGAAATTATGCTCTCCCTTTTTAAAATATTTTTATAGAAATGTTCACAAATGCTTCGTTTATAAAACTTCTTAATGGATCAATTTTCTTAAGGATTTCTATGATAATTATTACTCTTTTCTTGTATTACTCTTTCTCTGGCTTAATAATGAGTTGAATGGATCTTAAAGTTATTTTTTTTTTTGGAATTGTTTAAGAGTAGAATAAGCTCTTTTTTTGGTTTTAATTACTGCATTAGCTTTGAATTCTGGAAATGTGTAGGCTGCTTATGGTTTTAAGAGCTTTTTTTTAATAGAAATACTTCGGTAAATTGTATTTGATTTTATAGAAATGTGGCATTTGATTCAGTTGAAATTTTGCGCATGATTTTTCTTTCAAAACTTAGAGGACAATAATCGTTTAATTATTCACTCATTCAAATTGCTGTAGAAGTATATATTTATTTGCTTTACAATTGAAAAATTTCAATGTTTAAATTGGACTTACTTTAAAATCCAATCAATAATTTTTAATATATAAACCCAAAAGTGTTGTGGCTTTTTTTTGTTGTGAATTCATGGGATGAATGCATATCAATATCTTGTGAGTGAGTTTCAAAGTGTTATTGACATTTTTTCTTTCATTTTCATTTGTTAGATGAAATTTGTGACCGGAAATTTATTGAACAATCTATGAAAAATTTATTTACCCTTCCATCCATTAAATAATCAGCAACAAATATTTATATTTCCATATGCATACATCATCTTATATTTTGTATAAAGCTATATGCAAATAAAAAAAAAAGAAAGAGAGAGAAAAGAAGAAGAAGAAGCAAGTAAAAATAAGGCGTAGTTTATGTTTTAAATGCCGCAATTAACCGAAACGAAATATATAAAAGCGCAAAATGGGAAAATAGCAAAACAGAAAAATGGCAAAAAAGACGTAGAATGATACAACAACAACAACAACAACAAAAGCAGCAGCAGCAGCAATAACATTGATAAAAAATAATAAAAAAAATTTTCATAAAATATAAAGACTATATAAAATGCGGCATGTTTATACGTATGTGTGCGTATACATACATACATACATATATATGTATGTATAAATCTATAGTTTTATTTAATTTAAACTTTTTTATTTCTATTTCTATTTCTATTTACACATACAACTGCATATGTAACGGTTAATTTTCTATATATTGGTTTTTGTGGTGCAAAAAGTGAGCTCCGTGTTAGTTTTTTTTTGTTTTTTTTGTTTCTTTTTTTATTTTCCTATTTTGCTTTTTGCTTTTTGGTTTCGTTGCTGCTTTTGTTTTACTATTTTGTAACAAAAGCAAAGCACTTGACGTTTCTTTACTTTTTGTACAGCCAAATACATAAATAATAAAATTAATATAACGACTAAGGCGGCGTTTGAATAATGCAGTTGTCTATTTATCTCGTAGATGTAGCTGCTTACAGAGACCTTCTTACATTGTTGTTGTTTCTTTTTGTTTTCTGTTTTCTGTTTTCTGTTTTTTGTTTTGTAAATTTTATTTCTTATCTTGAACTTGACTTTTCTTCTATTTGTATTTGTATTTGTATTTGTATTGTTGCCTATTACGATTTTTTCATTTTATTTCGATTTTTATACTCCATTTCATGGAATGTTTGTAACGTCTAGAATGATTTGAGTTCGATTTAGCTTAGCATTTGACATTTGAGCTTATTGAAGCTTATTTGGCCTTCTTTCTGGAACTTTTGAAATATCTTATTCAAATTTTCTAAGCAGCTTTAATTTTAATCTAAACACTGAACTCTATTAAAAATTTTTAGCAAGAAATCATTTTTAGAGTTCTCTTTCTTTTATGGGGAAACTCTTTGTATGAAGGAAATGTATATTTTTGAATAAAATTTTCAATGAAAATGAACAACAAGATCAAAGCGGTCCTTATTGGTCCTTATTGTTCGCACATTTTTTCATATAATGAAAATTTTTGATTACACTTCTCTTTTGTTCTGTCTTCAATTTTTTGTTTGATTTTATTTATATTAATTTTAATAAAATGATGCAGGCTATTTCGAGAGTCACTTAGCCAGCTTAGTTTACCGCTAACGTTTGCTGCTGTTATTGTTGTTATCATTGTTTTCCTTTTCTTTATTATTATCATGGATTTATTACGTTATGAGTGTTTGTTGTTGTTGTCGTTTGTTTTTTTTCATTATTATTACTATTATTGTTTTTATTATTGGGATTAATGCTGCTGGTTTAATTTTATATTATCCATCTCTTTCTCTCTTTAAATTTTACCCTCTACGTCTTTTTTTCATTTTTTTTTTTTATTTATTGATAATGGCAAACATTAGAAAGAGTCCAAAAAAATTTCGATTCGTAGCAGTCAGTTAGTTTGATCATGGTTTATATTTCATGCGACTTCTTTTTTGTTGTTGTTGTTGTTGTTGTTGTTGTTGTTGTTGATGATGATGATGATGATGATGATGTTGATTATGTTGTTGTTATTCTTTGTCTTCTTACTCTTCGTCTTCTTCTTGCTTCGATATTGCAGATGAATTAGTCATCAAAAGTAGTTGGTTAATGCTGTTGATGCTGTTGCTACTGTTGTAGCAGGAGTAAAGAGTGTGGCGCGTGTTTAGATAAACAAACGTGTGTGGGCTGTTTGTACTTTTAGAAAATATTTACATAATGTTAATATAGCGTTGCATATAATGTGAAAGACAAAGACAGACAGAGAGAGAGAGAGAGAGAGAGAGAGAGAGAGAGTTATATATATATAGGGATAAAAAGAGAAAGAGAAACAGAAAGCGTGAGTGAGAAAGAGAGAGAGTGAGAGAGGGGTAGGTAGAAAGAGAAAGAGAGATAGAGAAAGAGGTAGCTAGAAAGAGGCAGAGATAGATATAGAGAGAAGTAAGTGGAAAAGAGATTTCTTATAGAGAAGAGAGTACTAAATAGAAGTGAGAAAGACAATTTGATAGAGTAAAAGAGATAACAAATAAATATAGCCAAAAAAACGTTAATGTATTGAATTTTTATTTTTTCATTATTTCATTTTATTGTCCACTACAAAACGATTCAAAGTCAGCTTGTCAGTTAGTGATTGTCTATTACAATCATAAACAAAAAAAAAAGCAAAACAAAAACTAAATCAATAAAAGACAAACAAATAACTTAAATAAAAGCCCCAAAAACAGAGGAAGAAAGAAGAAAAAAAAGAAAAATGCTCGATAATTTAAAGTTTAACAATAATTTGGTACAAGTACAAATACCCTAAAGATTATAAATATTTATATATTTTTTTTTCTTTCAAAGTAGATTTTTACATTCTAAAGTTGTAAACGTTTACTTCATCTCTTGTCATCTCAACCCAACTCGCTACGCTACGCTTCAATACACCGCATCAAAACTCAATTCAACTTTTTTCAATATACAATTTTTTTCATTCCTTCCATCCCCCCCCCCCCCCCCCCCCCCCCCCCAAAACCATTCCAACAACTCCATGCTATCTTTAGCACTTTCTGCCTGTATGTGTGTGTGTATTTGTGTGTATGTATGCATATTGCTAAATTATTATTGAGGTTATTATTTTTATTATTATTATTAGTAGCGATTATGAATGAATGAATGAAAAGTTCATAATGCCATAATAATGCGCCATTGAAGAATGTTGGTGAATGTCTCACTGCATGCCGTTTATATTCGCTATATATTTATTCCATTCTCTTCTATATCCTTCCCATCAGTTCTCTTCATTCCTTTGCTTTTACCCAAGTTTTTTTTTTTGGTTTTTGCTTTGTTTTTTCTTTTCGGTTATTCATTTTTTTCAGTCTTTTTGGGTGAATCACATGAATATTAAAAAAAGTATAAACCTTAAAAAAAAAATGTTTATTATGTTGGCCTTGTTGTTGTTGCCATTCTGTATATATAAATAATATATTAGATTGGCAATTAAGTGATTACCCATGTTGTTGTTACTTTTAACGTAAGCAAATCTTTCGATTATCATTTAATTTAATTTGATTTGAGAAATCGAAAGAAATCATTAAGGTAGCGCTTAATTGAGAAAAATCTCCAAATTCGTTATAAGACACACAAGTTATTTCAAAAATATGTTATTGTAATATTTCTGAAAGCATAAAAAGTTAAGGTATGTGTTCAATATCGAAATGATTTTGCCAAATTAAGTAAATCCAATTAATTTAGTTTCTCATCAAGCAATCTATGAATTCAAAATGATCATGGAACTTAAAATTATATTTATATCCATATTTTAGTAATTTAATTGCCAACCCAATATAGATAGACATGTTGCTATTGTTAATGTTTGCTGATGTTAAGGTTGTTGTTTTTGCTGTGTCTTAATGTTTATGATGATGTTTCCCTGATTACATTAATTTATTGGTGAGAACTATGTTAGGAATAGCAAGAAAGAAAGATCATTATTCATAAGCAATTGATTAATTTATTAGATGCAACACTCTAACATACCAATACCATGACAACAATACAATTTCTATGGCATGCAACATTTTTTACACTCACTCGCTATTTTACCCATTCACTTACTCTTTCACTACTTTACAAATTTATTTACATTCAAATGAATGTTGTTGGGCGCTTAGAAATATCGGAAAAATTATGTATATCCTTTTTATTGTTGTTGGTGTTGGTTGTTGTTGTTATTTTGACAAATCACATATAAATTTCTTTGAGACATGCAGTTCCATTTCTTTCATTTCATTTCATCTCATTTCATTTTTGTTTTTTTTTTTTTTTATTATGATCATGATGATAATAATAATGGATATAGTGATGATGGCCATGTCCATATGATTAATATGTAGAATATATTAAAAGTTCAATTTTTATGTGTCTTTCTTTTCTTTTTTTTTTTTTTTTTATTACAATCATTATGCAATAAAATGAATGCATGAAATGCATGACTTCAGCTTTCTAATTGAAAGCATTTAAATAATGATCGACTAATGAACTTTTTTATTACAAAATTTACAAAAAAAAAAAAAAAAAAAGAGCAAAGGCAAAAGCAAAACATATAGAAAGAAAGAAAGAAAGAAAAAAGGGAGGTGGATTCGTTTTGGTCTTTAAAATGAAGTACGCCATTCATGATATGAATTCACAAATGAAAGATAAAAAATTGAGAATGTTTGATTTGCTTTAGGGTAACTATTTTATTTTTCTATACTAAAACAATTCTACTTTATATTTTAAATGTTATGAATTCAGCGTAAAAATTTTCAAGAAAAATGTAAAAAGCTCAGGCTTTTACTGAATGAATTTATGAGTTAAAATTAAAATAAAAAATTTTTATATAAAGAGATGTTGTCTTTTTGGGCCTCTCTTTCTTATGTACAATTCAAATACGCAGCAGTGTATTTCGCCTAATTTTTACATAACTTATTTACATGGTCCATTAATTTTACATTACATTTGTTTACATGCTTTAATTGATGTTACATTGAAAATGTATACCTTCAAGAATTCCGAAGATAACTCTGCATAGCAAAGAGTGAAAGAACATTTCGAGTGATCATTTCAGAAAATTTACTTGTAGCGCTATCAGGGAGAGAGAGAGAAAGAGTGCCGTATTTTCTAAATGGTATCGAAAGCATTAAGTGTCAGGTAAAAACTCATACATTTTTTTGGCTCACTTTGATTTCAGTACCATAGACAATGCATCTTTAATTATTCAATATGAATTATCCTAAAAATAAGGTCCATAGGGGCAACGCTACAAAAGAGCAAACAATTAATTAATTGCAAGTACAATCAAGTACAATGTGAATAAAATTTAGAAAGAATTTTTTAATTTACAACATAAATCATAAAAAATTAATTAAAAACTAATAAATATTTTTTATATAAGAACACAATTTGAGAGAACTTTTATGATTTTACTGGAAAAGTTTAGAATTCAAAGTTTCATTGGGTAGAAATTTTGCATGTAAAAAAGGAAATTTATTAGAAAATGTTTAAAGTTATTTTGCATACTTGCAAACTATGACGTGACAATTTTTTTACGTTGTTTTAATTGATTAATAAAATAAAAGAAGAGAGAACAAAAAATATGATAAGTATGAAGAGAAAAAAAAAGCAGAAGAAGTAGAAGTAGAAATTGTTGCAAATTTTCTCAAGCATGATCATGAACTTCTTTCTATTTCTCTCTCTCTCTCTTTGTCTTTTTATCACTTTAACTAACTAAAGTTCATTTTTACTGTTGATTGCTGTTTGTTGTTGTTGTGTAATTTGCGTGTAATTTTACTACTAATACTATGCATTTACACATATAGCCGAAGTGTTATTCTCTGGAATAACACTTGATTATATGAATTGTGTAAAATTTTCATGTTTTTCGTTCCTTTGTCTTCTCAAACTTTTGACTTTCAGTATATAGATAAATGCATACATGCATATACGTATGCACACATATATATACATATATACATATATACATATATATATATGTCATATATGAAATAATCGTTATCGTTCTAATAGTTAGAAAAGTGTTCATTCAACGTAAACTGTCATCTCTAATGTGTTGAACAATCTTGTAAATTTATCTTCAAAAATTTATATTATTTAGTATTTAGATATGGCAGGCAAGCATAAACATGTACCATTACTATTATCAATATGCTAAAATCAATCTTTTTCTCTCTGTCTGGCACAGTTATCTTTATACTTTACATTTCTTACGGTACAAAGTATTATAAGTTTAAGGAAACATTCAAAAGGAATTAACAATAAAAACATTTTTATTATACTGATCGATTTAGACTCATTCCTTAATTACATTTAAGCTTGTCTGTCCCACTGTCCATCTGTCCATCTGATGTTTGTCCTTTGTCCATGTAAGTATGTTATCAAGCTAAAGGCCGCAATTTTGGAGATATTTTAGTGAAATTTGGTACATGGGTGTACTTCAGCCCGGACACGAGCCCTGTTAAAAATTGCTAAAATCGAAACATTTATATCGCCATGCTCCATGTAACGTTTTCACATGAAAAAAAATTACAATATTAAAATAATGTTTAATCTAAATTGTGTACCAAATTTACTCCAGATCGGACCATTTTTACGACCACTTCTTTTCGAAAAAACTCTTCATATGAACAAAAGTTTTAATTTTGGTTAAATTTTAGCAAAAATTGGCCCTACCAAGTATTTTGATATAGTAAATACGCTTACCAAATTTGGTCCAAATCGGTCCATTTTTACATTTACTTTCTACATAATACCTTTTCCGAAAAAAAATCATTTTATGGAAAAAAAAATGTAATTTTCAATACATTTTAGCAAAAATTGGCCCTGCCTTGCATTTGGTCCAAGTCGATCTATTTTTTGAACCTTCTCTCATAACTCATAACTTTTTAAATAATTCAGAAATTACAAGTTTTCCATTTTTGTTGGCTCTTTATTCTTTCATTTGATTTTAATTGTTTTGAGGGCCGAGTAAAGGGTTGTAGGGTATTTAAGGTTCTTACTTGCTTTTAAATAGATTTTGTTGGCTTTTTGCTTATCGTTTTATTTAAGACAACACGAAAGGAACGAGAGATGGGAAATAAGACAATGGCAAAAACGAGAAGAAGAATGGCAAAAGAGGAAAAAAAATTTAAAACAAATTGAAAGATGAACAGTAAGTAACAGAATATAAAAAAGAAAAATTTTTGTCTTTGTGTGGGGCCACAAGGAAATCACGATAACGAAAAATTCAAACGATACAAATAAATAGAAATGTGGTGCGTGTGCGCATGCGCGGTGTTCGCCTTAAGAATTTTCAAATAGAAATCTCCTTTTGGCAATGTTGTACAAAAGCAGAAAACAAAACAATCAAACAAAAGAAACAGGCAAAACAGTTAAGAATATTTAGCAACAAAAAAAAAAAAAAAAAAAAAAAAAAAAAAAAGTTCACATGTAAACTAAGGAAGAACAAAAAAAAACAAAATGAAGAAATATGAGCCAAGAATTATTCAAGAAACATTCACCAACCAACTTATTGACTAAAATTTATGTTAAACCGTTTTACAACAATTTAGCAGCAGCATTAGAATCAGCATCAGTTTTAGCAGTTTTAGCAGTTCTACCATCAACATCATGTCATATGATGATTATGTTTATACATACATACATACATACATACATACATAAATATCTATATATTTGGTCATGTATGTATATGCCGTTATTCAGTGAGCCAGCCCAGGTTAGGCCAGTTGAACAGTTATGTTTTGTGTTTAAGTAAAACTAAATTTTTAGGTGGTAACATGCGAACATGTTCCACGCCTCCATATGCCATATGCCATATGCCAGTTAACTTATCATCATTAACATTATAATAATCATCATCATTATTATTACAATAATAATTATCATTATTATCATCATAATGATATTCCTAATTCATATTATTATTATTATTATTATTATTATTATTATTATTATTATTATTATTATGTTGATGATTATGATGATCATGAATGACACTGATTATAATTTTGATAATATTGATGTTGATGGCAACATTGTTGTTGTTATTGTTATTATTATTATTATTGTTGTTGTTGTTGTTGCTGCTGCTGCTGCCGATATTATTATAAGATGATGTTGAATCATTATAATTATTGTATTATCGCGAATGTTAATGTCATGTATCAAGCGGAATATCTTTTGATAAAATTTTTTTTTTATAATTTTGTTTTAATTTCTTGCTTTCTATTATTCTGCCTTTTTGTAGACTTCTTTAAGATTCGATTTGATTTGATTGTGCTTAAAACAATACAAAGCAAACGCCGCAAAAAAAAATTGATGAATAAATAAAATTAATGTGATGAACTTGTTGTTATTGTTGTTGCTGTTGCTTTTATACATTTATAAATAAATTTATCTTTAAAAAAAAAGTGTAACAAATTCTTAGAAGAGAAAAAAAAATTATCTTATTAGTAGTAACAAATATTCTTGTATGGTAAACAGCAGCAACAACAACAACAACACTACTACTACTATTACTACTACTTAGAAACAACAAATAAAATGCCATGTACGGAAATCACGTATAATGGACATACACACACACACACACACACACACATAGTCTATGACTGAAGAAAAGAAGAAGAATCTGAACTGAAGAAAAAGCAACAATAAAAAGAATTTTAATAATAATAATAGCAACAATAACAATAAGCTACAAATTCTAAATTAGCGGAGGTTGCGGAAATCTAATCAAGACAATGTTCACATAACTCACATTACAATTTACAATTGTTGTTATTATTGCTATTATTATTATTATTATTATTATTATTATTATTATTATTATTATTATTATTATTGTTGTTGTTGTTGTTGTATTACAGCTAATTAGGAAAAATAAATAAGTTAGTAAAATTTATTAGATTTTGCAATAATTTCCTTCTAAGGGCTTCTTCTATTTATTAGACTTAATTTTTCAATCAAGGATTGGCACATGTAGTGCATCTCTGCGTCTTAATAAAATTACTAATTGGCATATTTTTTTAAAGTATTAACCGTAAAAAAATTCCTTTCAATAGTCCAGTCCACTCAAGTCCTTTCCAGTCCACTGTAGTCCATTCCAGTCCACTGCAGCCCATTCCAGTCCATTCCAGGCCGTTTCAGACTTTTTCAGTGCACTGCAGTCCATTCCAGTTATTTCAGTCCGCTCCAATCCACTCCAGTCCACTCCAGTCTACTCTAGTCCACTCAAGTCAACACCAGTCCATAGCAGTCCACTCCAGTCCACTCCGTGTACTTATTGTTTAAATCTCCGCCCAGTATGAGCTTTAAAACTTTATACTACCCAAAAAATTCAACTTAAGTAACCAATTGATACAAAGAAAAAGTTAAAATTATGTAGGTCCCTGACAAATAATAAGCTGTCAAATTTGACAAACATTGTAAAGTTCTTTTTTGAGTTTCTTTTTTGAGGATCCATTATTTACATACATAAGTGCGCATGTGTTTGTGTGTGTGTGTGTGTGTGTGTGTGTGTGTGTGTCTGTGTGTTCTTGTAAAATACATAACCTTATTATTATTATTGTTCTTACTTCCTCTTGTTCTTATACATTTCACTTTATTTCATTTCCATTCGATTCAATTCCATTTAGTTTAGCATTTTATTAAAGTGCTTAAAGAAATTGTAATTACAATCAGTGAACTGTGTTTAGCATGCAACTTCAAAACCACCACTAAAATCAAACCTCAAAAGAAATTAAAGGTAAAAGACAAAAAAAAAAAAAACAAAATTCAAACTGATTCTCAGTTAGTTAACTGTTTGTTTGTTGTATTATTTACTTTGCATTTTTGTACAAATACAGCTTTTGCTTTTCTATTTTTTTTTGTATTCAGAAGTATTTTTAAGCGAACTTTTCGAAATAGTAAGAAAGTAGTGTCAAGTTGATATTTAAATGGATATGAATAAAAAAGTTGGGTGAAGCCGTTTATTAAGTACCTTTCATTTAAAGCACTTCAAAAAAATTAAGAAAATGAAAAAGAAAAGGAAATCAAAAAAAAAAAAAAACAATCTCTTAGAAAGGTTTTACAAAAAATGGAACCTCTTCAGCCAAATTTAACAAATACATTTTCCATATTAAACGACTTTTAAACAATTTGTAATATTTCATTTAATGCGATTCAAAATATTGTAATTCTGAAAAAATTTAAATGAAAAATCTTTTAAATGTTAAGGAATTCATAGAAAAATGGATTCACCTGCATCAAATTTCGCTAGTTTCGTGATTTTTCTATATTAAAAAAGTATTTTGTATCGATTTATTTTAAAATCTTTTCATATAATTTTTATTTGTTTAAATAACCTTGAAAGAACTTTTTATTCCCAACATGTTTCTGTAGATCTCATACTGAAATCAAACTGAGCAATTTTCATTCAAATATTTTGCCAAAATTGTGGCAATTTCCCCAATAATTGACTAAATGAATTGATTGTTGCAAATAAAATTAACTCGATCAACTTAACTTGAATCGTCGTCCTCTACATGAAAGATGTAGCGTATAACAAGAAGTGAAAGATCGCTAACAAATATCAAAATAAATAAATAAACAAAGAAACCAACAAAAATCAAATGTAATGTAATTGAGTGGGATAATTTTTATTAAACAAAGTAAAACAACAAGCAGAATAATACAAAATACAAAGTAAATATAAGAACAAGTAAGAAAATTATATTTAGCTATGGCCAAATCTTGGATACCCATCCTTCCATAAACCATAATATTACGATTTAGAGCAATGGCACAGTTTTTTCTTAAACGATAGAAAACGATAGAAAACGTAAATATAAAAAAAAGTCAAAATTTGCTATTGTGTAATTTGGCGTGGGCGTGGTCGTTTGTTATGACTTTTTGATAAACATGACTTTCAAAAATTTCCCATTTTAGCAAAAAAATCAATAAAATTTTGCCTAAAAAATTGAATTGTTTTTAGTTAACATTGTAGCCCTGTTCTTTGATCGTTTTCATCTATTTTCAATATGAAGCTACAAAACTTTCTGATGTTTCTGAAAATTTTGATATTCATATCTCAGTTTTTACGGCCCGTAGAGTATTAATCATATACGAACAGATGGACAGATCTAAAGACAGAAAGATACGTTTAAAACGATTCAGAATTTGATGCTGATCAAGGGTCTACCTCTTCTTGCCTTCTTTTAGATGTTGCAAATGTAATGATAAAATGAATATATCTCTCAACTTTTAGGTGGTAAGTATAAAAAGTAGGCGGAAGCATCTCTTATTATAATTTGATCAGAATTACGAACATGAACATGAACATTAAAAACATGAAAACAAAAAAAGAAAGCAAAATAAGCATTATTTTTCTCCATAATAACTTTTAACGTTGTACATTTTTCTTTAAAGAAATTTGAAATTTGAAATTTGAAATTTGAAATTTGAAATTTACAGGTAAAGAAGTTTTATGAATAAGTTAGACTTTTTGAGCGCTGATTATTAAAAATTGTTTTGATTTTTGATATTTTTAGATTTTGTTAGAAAAGGTATCGAAATCGAAAAGTATCGAAATTATGGCACATTAGTTGCTATTTCAAATGGCTTTTTTTGACTTTCAATTTTTAAGCAAATCGCTTTTTTCTATCAAAATGACTGACTTCATATTTAGATATTTTTGTTTGATTGCACTTTTGTAACGGTCGGACCGAATTTATTAAAATTGCTATTACATGCCGAAAATTCCCGAATCTTTATTTTTTACTTTTTATTTTTTGCTTAGCTGTTTTTAAGGTGCCTTTTACAAACATTTGTATAAACTTTTTATGGGTTTGTGAACATTTCTCTCGCTATTGCAATGTTGTTGTTCTTAATCGTTTTAATGAAATTTTCTTTTCTATTCCATAATACTTATTTTAGTAATTTTGTTTTTTTTTTATGTTGTTATTATTGTTGAGTTTATTGTTGTTGTATTATTTTTTATTACATTTAGTTCCACAGTGTTGCTTTTTGTAGCGTCAACTGATAATTTCTAAAATGAAATTTATTTACTTGAGCAGGTCAAATATTTGATTATCTAAATGTTGTTTCTTTACTTTCTGCCTCTCTCTTCTCTCTCTCTCTCTCTCTCTCTCTTCTATCTTTCTCTTTGCTTGCAATTTTTTTCGCTTTTCTCCTTCTTAAAAGAAATTTTTTTTTTTTTTAACAATTTTATTGCTAATTTATGTACAAAATATGTGTTTATGCATATAAACAAGAGATGCTAAAGAAAGGTAAAGGAAAGTAAGGAAAAATGTAAGGAAAAGGAAAAGAAAACATTTCAAGAAAGTGTGAAAGCCGGAATGTCAAATAGTTTGTGTGTCATTTAATCATTCAACTATTTAGTTAGTTAATCAGTTAGTTAATCTGTCATCTGTCAGTTTGTCAGTTATTTAGTTAGTTATTTAGTTAGTGATGCGGTCATTTAGTCAAGTTATCCAGTCAAGCAGTCAATGTATGGGAATTATAAAGAAATTATGGCATGAGAAAATTTTATTTTTAATGTAATGATGTTCAAAAAACAACAAACAAACAACAACAACAACAACAATAATAAATAAAAAAAATAATAAAAAGGAGAAATAAATGAAAAAAATCGTATACTTTTAGAAAACGGTTTTGTCTTGAATTCGGTTTACACGCCCACCTATGCGTTGTAAATATTTCCCAAATGCATAATCAGAATATTGCAGTCCACATATAAATAACTTTATAGTTGATTTGCCAAACAAGGATTTACTTGGAATCTTGGCCACTTAGTATTCCTGTTTTTTTCTGTTCTTGTTCTTGCTGTTCTTTTTTTTTTTTTTTGGAATGCGTAACATTCAAATTGCGTGGACTGTGTTAAATTTGAATGCAATAAAATAATAATAATAATTAGATTAAATTAATAAAATATTGAATAAATTAAATATGATGAAATTTTTAAGAAATTTTTAAGAAATAGGTCAACGCTCGATTACACTATTCAAAGCAACTCAACTGGTTGTCTGGAAAATGGTACATACCGAAAAAGTCTAGGAAACCAATCGCTACGATGCTTTGTAAGTAAATCAGGCCAAGATGTCAGGAAATGGGATTTGGAAAAGTTGGTTTGATGTCAGATTGGCTTATGAACTATGAAAATGTACTGTAAAAGACGCGGAACATTAAGCGTATTTGAAAATTGTTATAGAAAAGTGTACATCGATCTTAACTTTTTTTGGGAAGATTTTTTTTTCCATATTTGATTTTTTCAAAAATTGGATGCCTGGAAAATGGTTCATATCGAAATACTCTTCGAAACTAATCGTAATGGTGTGCTATAAGTAAATCAGGCAAAGATTTCAGAAAGCGGCCTTTTGAAAAGTCAGTTTGTCGTCAGATTGGGATTTATAAACTATGAAAATGTACTGTAAAAGTAACGGAACATATGTTATTTTTAAAAAATCGTTATAGAAATTGTACATCAATCCTTAAATTTTACTGGCAAGATTTTTTTTTTTTTAGAATTTAATTTTTTCAAACTTCATTTAAATCTCTGTAAAATCTTAACGAAGACTTTTTATGGCAGTTAAAAATTAAAATCAGATTACAAGGGGACGATTTTGGAATGATTATAAATTAATGATGGCAACTTTTGTGCAAAGTGGGAACGTAGTTTTTGTCTTTGCTTTTTGATTTGTTTTTTAATCATCAAATTTCATTAAAAGTAATTTCAAGAAACATTTACTTAATAAATGTAAATTTATTTTCAAACCATTTTTTTAGACGACTTTTTTTAAGCCGATTTTTCCCTCTCAATTAATTGATTGGGTGGTTTTTTGTATGTTTTATGTTTTATTTATTTACCAAACAGAAAAATAAGCAATAAAAATAAATTAAAAAAAAAAAGTTGCAATAAAAAATTGTTTTATATAAAAATTGAAAAATATAATAATGGTTAAAGGTTAAATATAAATAAAACGTAAAATGTGCGTTATGTGGTCAACGGAAATGGCCTAAATATTAAATTAGCACTTTCAAATATTCTATGAAAACTGAAACAAATGAGTTACTAAATCATCGATAATGCCATAAATATTTCAAGAAAACTTTTTTTCAAAAAAACTATGCAACAAAAAAATATTGCAGTAAATTTCATTATTTCTAAACCAAAATATTTCTTTCATTTCAATGAATCAAGTTATTAAAAAATTACAAAAAAAAAACAAAAAATGAAAGGAAGTTCATGTCAGGCAAATCTTTCATTTTTGATTAAGCAAAACGTGCCTTTGCCGTAAAAAAATCTTTTAGCATCAAGTTGTAGCGTTATGCAGCATGAACGAAGGCTCATGGCATTTTAATTGGACTTTTTTAATTCTTTGATTCAAGATAGAGGACCTTTAATATAAGAACTATTCAGAAATTATTTCTGAAATACTGATAATATTTTGCTGATAAAAACAAAGCAGAACCTTCAACCTTCAAATCAAATCAAGGCCATTGCAAAATTATTTCTGAAATACTCATAAATCAAATAAGATGCTTGTATTCAATTTTCCACCAGTTCATGTCTTTGAATAATTTTTGCATCGGTGAAACATTAACTCGCAATAAATGTTACCCAAATAGAATACCTGAGATATGCATAGAGAAAATTTTCCATAAATTTTAAAGTGAATCGAATTGAAAAATTGATTGATAAATAGAACTAAAATTTAAGTGAATAATCAATTTAAGTTAATTATCATGAAATTAAACGATATAAATTAGAATTAAGCAGATTAAAAAGAAAACAAGAAATTTAGGTCAAAGGTAACTTTCTTTTTCATTTGATTTGCTTGTAACACAATTTTTATTGTAATTTATTTTTTTTTTTTAAAGAAAAAAAAAAAACATAAGAAAAGACGACAAAAAAGTTTCTTTTTGATATTTTTTTTAACGCAATTTCATTGTTGCTTGCTCTACTCATCAACCTTCTGTTAAGCATGAAAAATCATTGTACAAATCAAAATAAGAAAAAGAAAGAAAAATTTTTTTTTATATTCTATTTTAATGTAAATTTGTATTTCATTGTACGTGCAATGAATTTTTCAACTTATTAACGACAAAAACACTTTCTATTTGTTTTTCATTTAAACATTTTACAAACTTTTACAGTGTAAATGAAAACGGAAAACTGAACTGAAAATGAAACAGTAGAAGGCACGAAATTTTGCGGAAAGAATTGAAATTGAATTGAAATCATGATGAAAATGAAAGAAGACGTTGCCGATCACAAATAATTAGAGAAATGTACAAATGAAGGGAGATTTGTTTTTCTTTTTTTTCATTTTGCTAAACACAAATCAAGAAAACAGAAGAAAAAACAAGGCAAAAGAAAAAGAGGAAGAATAAGAAAAAAGAAAAAAGAAGCATCAGTCATCAAGCAATAAATCAAATAGTTAAGTGAAGTGAAGTGAAGTGAAGTGAAATGAAATGAAGGGAAATGGAATGAAATTTGCCACATGAAAATTGCCTCGAAATGGCAAATGATTATCAAAGAAACAAACAAACAAAAAGGAGAAAAAGAAAAAAAAATTGGTTACTTTTAGCACGTAAAGAAAAAAATGCCTTGTACAAATATTGTAGACATGTTGCTGCTTAAGATTTAGAAAGAGAATAATTCAAAAACGTTATTTCACACAATAAAATGAAAGAGGCATGATATCGAAAGAGGGAAAGAGAAGAAAATGAAAATTCAGAAAAGTGAAGATAAAAAATATGATTCTCTCTACATTTCTACGGTACCGTCAGTTTTTTTTTTTTAAAGAAACATTGTAAAATTCAAAAACAAAACTGCCAAAGAAGAAAACCAACTGTTTTTATTTACATTTTGTTTATGTGCATGTAGGCTATTGTTATTGTTATTGTTATTGTTATTGTTATTGTTATTGTTATTGTTATTGTTATTGTTATTGTTATTGTTATTGTTATTGTTATTGTTATTGTTATTGTTATTGTTATTGTTATTGTTATTGTTATTGTTATTGTTATTGTTATTGTTATTGTTATTGTTATTGTTATTGTTATTGTTATTGTTATTGTTATTGTTATTGTTATTGTTATTGTTATTGTTATTGTTATTGTTATTGTTATTGTTATTGTTATTGTTATTGTTATTGTTATTGTTATTGTTATTGTTATTGTTATTGTTATTGTTATTGTTATTGTTATTGTTATTGTTATTGTTATTGTTATTGTTATTGTTATTGTTATTGTTATTGTTATTGTTATTGTTATTGTTATTGTTATTGTTATTGTTATTGTTATTGTTATTGTTATTGTTATTGTTATTGTTATTGTTATTGTTATTGTTATTGTTATTGTTATTGTTATTGTTATTGTTATTGTTATTGTTATTGTTATTGTTATTGTTATTGTTATTGTTATTGTTATTGTTATTTGTTATTGTTATTTGTTATTGTTATTGTTATTGTTATTGTTATTGTTATTGTTATTGTTATTGTTATTTGTTATTGTTATTGTTATTGTTATTGTTTTTGTTATTGTTATTGTTAATTGTTATTGTTATAATTGTTAATTGTTATACATAAAGAAATTACAACAGCAACAGTACTAGACAGTGAACAACAACAACAACAACAAGAAACATTAAAAAAAGAAGAAGAAGAAAAGAAGAATTAGTATAAGTAGAAGAAGAAGAAGAACAATGACAGAAACAACAATGAAAATTGATGGCGTTAAAAAGGCACGAAATTAGTTTGAAAGTGAGAGACACTGTGCACGTAGAACAACAACAACAAGAATAATCAACGCAATGCAAATGAATAAGTGGAATGAAATGAAATGAAATGAAATGAGACACAGTAAAGCAGAATCCTTCAAAGAACTACATATGAAATGGCACAAAATGTTAAATGGGTTTGTTTTGTATGCCTTCGTATATGTGTGTATGTGTGTGTGTGTGTATACGTGTGTATATGTATGTATGTGTGTGTAAGCGTTTGTGTAAGCGATATGTGTGGGAGTCACAAAACTAAAAATTTTGTTAGAAATTGAAAGCCACCCACCAAAAAAGATGCATCAGCAACAAAATCAACTTTAACTTGTAAATAGTTAAATCATTAAAATGATTAAAATGTTGTCGCAACAATAACAATAACAATAACAATAACAATAACAATAAAATGTTTTAAAAAATGCAGCAGCAGTAGCAATTGCAGTAGCAATGGTAGTAACAGCAACAAATTTAACTGTGTCAGGCATAGCCATAGAAATGCTAATTTAATCGATATTGAATGGCAAATGAATGCAAATTCAATTTGCAATTTATTTAAGAGGTAAAATTTTTTATAAACCAGAAAGTAAAGTCATGATGATGATGATGATGATGATGATGATGACAAAGAACAAGAATTTACAGAATCATATGAAAGAAGTGACCGAAGCTGATGCTTTTGCTAAATCATACAAAATTAAAACACAAAACAACAATAAAGCGAAACAAGTTCTAAGTAAATAACTAAGAAGATGAAGAAGAGGAGAGGAGGAGGAGGAGAAAGAAGTAGAAAAAACAGCAAATTTAAATGTTCTGGCATTTTTATTTGATTTTTTCTTTTTTGTTTTTGTTGTTGTTATTGTTGCCCTTGTTGGTCTTTATTGTTATTATTGTTATTAATCTTTAACTTTAGTTCTTTTTTTCTTTTTGCTTCTTTTTAAATACAAACAAGCACGTGATGCATAATTTTATCATTCATCAATTTTCAATAAATTATTTTGCATATACACAAACACACACACACACACACACACACACACAGAGAGAGAGAGAGAGACAGAGAGATTGAGAGGCACGCATATACATAGATATTAAGCTTGACTGTTTGAGCAGAGTGTTGTTTATTTTTTTATATTATTTTTATTTTTATAAATTACTTGATTTAATTGATCTTTATCTAATGAATTATGTATGACTGGCAAAGTCACACGTTTTAAATAATTACATTTATGGCACCTCTTAAAAAGTCAAGCATATAAAATGCGTAAACTCATTTAACACATTCACACATTCACACATTCACACATTCACACATTCACACATTCACATCACATTATCAATGTGATTCCAGTGATATTTTCTCATAATGAGGCAAATATTTCTTATCAAATAATATTGACAATATTCAATTAATAATTATATGCCAAAACGCTCAAATAGATGAATTCATCTTTTACCAGACAATTTTGTCAAGGCATTTCATTTAAATTAAAAGAATATGGAATTAAACGTAAAAGAAAACGGCAGAAACCTAGAGAGCTACTAAATCTTTCTTTTCTTTATACTAATCGGCTGAATATCGGTTGAGTATCAATTGAGTATCGGTTGAGTATGGTTTGAGTGTCGTCTGAGTATCGTCTGAGTATCGGCTGAGTACCATTGTCACATTTTAATTAAGCTAATGGATATTTTTATCTATTTGAAATATCTTCATTTCATGCTTCAAAATTATGAATTTCTCGACGAAACTTGATGTATTGAGCTGTTTTAGTTTGTGCAGATGCTTGTAACATTCAAAAAAAGTTGAGATAGATCCATCTTTTATTATAAAAATTAATTCAGAATCACTTGAGTTCCCCAGTTCGATTCAAACCCGTTTGTTCGTCTGTCCGTTTATCCATCTGATGTGCGCTCATGTAAATTTGTTATCAAGCTAGGAAATGTTTGAGATATTTTAGTATTGTTTTGGAATATGGGTGTGTTTGGATCCAAAGATGAACTCTGTTAGTTATGGTTAAAATTGGACCACGGCTTTCTTAAAAAAAAGTCGTATTTTAAAGTAAAGTGGCATTTAATTACATTTTTGTATATAAAACATGTGTAACAAATTTGGTCCAAATCGGTCCATTTTTACGATAACTTCCTATATAAAGCCTTTTTCGAAAAAAATCATTATATGGATAAAAGTTTAAATTTTGAATATATTTTAGTGAAAATTGGCAGTGCCTTATACTTTGACATAAAAATTATCAAATTTAGTCCAGTTAGGTCAATTTACTGAACATCCCCGTTTTTAAATAATTGAAAAATTTGAATTTTTTCAATTGTATTGGCTTTTGTCTCTTATTTGACTTTAATTATATTAGGCAAAGTGATATCGGCTACCTAAGAGTGGGTACCAACCGACTATGAAGTTCTCATTTTTTTTTGAACCAGATTCATATGTAAAAATGCAAAAAACGGATTCTTTAATTCTAATATGCCTTAATGAAATTAATAAAAAAAAATTACTTAGTGAGGTAAATTTGAATTTGCATAAATATTAAGAAAAGAATTTCTTAGAAAAGAAAAACACCACTTTGGACTGAGCTTTGTGCCGCTCAATAAATAAATGTCTATCAAGATTTTTTTCATTCAGAATTATAGTAAACTCTGTTATTTCTCTACCACGTCTCCATTTCGTTTCCACTTTTTGCTACTCAACATTTATTACAGAAAAACTAACCTTAAAATTTCGTTCGATTTCTATTCAATCTTCTAATTTATCACGCAGATTTACAGAATTTCACTTTTTTCACATCATTTTTTTTTTTTTTTGTAAAATAATAAACGATATTTTGTGCGCTTTACTTCGCTTGAGTTATTTTTCATTTTCATTTCTATATATTTCTATTTTTTTTATTTTATTTATTTTTATTAATTTATTAAACTGCCAATGACCTTGAAGTTATTTAATTTCGATTTTCTTTTTCTTGATATTTTCTGTTTAGCTTTTTTTTTCTCCTTTTTTGGTTTTTTTTCTTTCTGATCGTATCACATTTATTTAATTTATCTTATTTTTTGTTGTCGCTTTATTTATATTTTTTTATATATTTTAATTTTCTTCTGCGCATTTTTTTTTTTTTGTTGCGACTTAACTGGTTTAATGTAAAGTTGAAATTTATGCCGGAGGCAAATTTTTTTGCTTTTTCGAATGTTAATCTTTTTGTTGTTGTTGTTGTTGTTATTGTTTTTTTTTTTTTAAATTTTCCATTTATGCTAGACATGGGCAATCACCAACACACTCACACATACAGATGCACATAAATAATTATTGCTGGCTTTATAACTCAACTCAGTTCAACTAAACATTTTATGATTTTATTTTTAAAATTTATGAACAAGTTTAAAATGCTCTCAAAAATGTTGCTGCTTTTTGTTTTTGTTTTTGTTGTTGTTTTAAATTTAAATTTACATTTCAAAAATAGCCCCCGATCACTTTGTATTCACGAAAACAAAAAAGAAGAAAAATTAGATAAGTGTAATGATTTATAAAAATGCTGATCAAAACAAAAAAAAAAAGAAGAAGAAAAGTAATACGATATAAATCAGCTTAATGAAATTCTCTGTCTCGGATTCATGAAGATCTCAACATCATCATATTACATAAATTTTGTCTATTCGTTATTTAAATTTTAGGAAAAACCTTTCCGTTAATTAATTGTGACGTTAGTTTTGTGGTCCACATTAAAATCATCAAAAAATAGTGAGTTTTATAGTAACTTGAAGCTTCCTTTAGAGTTTTTACAATCAATCGGTTCACAATCGGTACTGTAAATCGTAGAAGTTACGATCATGCTATTTAGTATTTAATTCAGTTAGTTACTACTTCAAAGAACTGAAGGGATGACATTTTCTTAAATGAGAAATTTCAAAATAGTCCAATTAGCATGAAATTTTAAAGTAAAACGTGTTAATAAGGAAAAACTCTTTTCTGTACTGGTGGGAAAACTGTTACCTTAAAAAAATACTAAAAAAGAAACATAACGAAAGTAGAAACAAATTTCTTGGAATTTTTTCTTTCAAATTACACAAAGCTTTTCAATAATGAATGAACTATATGAAATCTTTAGTCGGATAAATTTTTGGAATCTTTATAGGGGCATGTATAGCAAAATTGTAAATGTCACTTCGTTTTCAACTTATGATATGATTTGTAATTAATTTTATAAAATCGTCGTTGAATTTTTATTAAAAATTTCATTAGGTAAATTTTTATTTGGTTCTAAAATTTGCTCATTTTCTAAAAAAATAAAATGATGCAAATGAACAAATTGACAAATTTTGAGAAAGGTCATTTATAATTTCTAGAAATTTCCTTATACATGAATATATTTGAAAAAGCTTTACAAAATAAAAAAAAAAAGAAAAAAAATTCACAAACTTACATAAGCCATACAAAAATATGTCGATGCATGAATAGATCAATAAACTTACATGAAATGGAGAAGTGAGCGCCAACAGAAATGTTGTAATTTATTATAAATCAATGGTGAAATGTTGAAAGACAATCCTGATAATATAAATGCACACAAACACACACACATACATATATATATATATATATATATATATATATATATATATATATATGTGTGTGTGTGTATATGTATATGTAACACAAAACAAAAAATTCCAATGAAACGGGCAAACCCATAATAATTGTAATGCCAAAGGAAATGTGAAAGTTGATACGGATATAAATAAATAATTCGAGCAATATATCTTAAGGTTTCCATTGTCTGCCAATTATTATTTTTACATTAATTTTCATCGTTTGGATAAAAAAACAAAAAATTAATTGTAAATTGCATTAGCTTTCGATATAAATTGCGAGATTTATTTCGAACATTTCCAACATTCATTTGTAATTATAGAATATTTAATTTTTCTACTTAACAGTAATTTCAAATGTTTATTATTGAAATTTGTTAATCACTTTACTTTAATTAATTACATTACTTAAATTATTCATTTCATTTTGCCAACATTAATATTATTTAATCAATTTTAATTAGTCAAGCAATGTAAAAAGAAAGAATTTTCTTTCAAGTTCAATTCAATTCGTGACAGTTGAATTCGGTTCAGTTAAATTTTACCCATAAAATTTTAACATTTTATGCATACACATTTTTATATCTATCTCTATTTGTCTATCTATCTAACAAATCTAACAAATCTATCTCATGCCATCTCTTTCACTATTTTACAATTTACTATATGGATCATTGATGTATTGATGTATTGATGTATGTTGTTCAAGTCATAATAATTTAGCATCATAAAGTAAATATTTACAGTTATTGAACATTGTTTATCATAATTATTGTTGTTGTTGTTAAAGAAAATCTTAGAAGCAGAAAACATGTTTTTATGATTTTTCCTCTCTTCTCTTTTCATTTTTCTCAGCCATTCCATCTCATTTCAGTGCAGTTCGGTTTAGTTCAGTTCAGTTCAATTCAGTTCATTTCCATTTAATTGAATTGTTGACATGACAGCAAACTGTTGATTTTGAAAATGAATTACATAACATTAAATAACAATAACAACAACAGCATTATCATACATATATATGATGTATGATGTATGATGTATGATGTATGATGTATGATGTATGATGTATGATGTATAATGTATAATGTATGGATTGGTTTTCGTTCTTATGTATTGTATGTATTGTATTGCCGGTTATTGTTATTCTTGTTATTCTTTTTGTTGTCATTATTATTATAATCATTGCCAATGGGGCTGTTGTCGCTTCTGTCATTATGACTGCTGTTGCTATTGCTAATGTTGTTGCTTTATTATTATTATTACTATTATTATTATTATTATTATATTGTTGTTGTTGTTGTTGTTGTTTTTATTGTAATTGTTTTTGTTGTTCTCATGCCTGTCATTATTGTCTTTGATACTGACCACTAAATCTATAAGGAAATGACTTTTCTTTCTCTCTCGCTTTTTATGCTTCACTTCTGTCTTTCTCTTCCTTGTTTTAATTTTTCCATTTTTCCATTTTTCCATTTTCTGCCTTTCTGTAATTGTTTTTGCTTTATTAACCGTATACACACGTATGATAATTGCAGGTATACATACATACTTACTTATATATAGAGATACATAATGTTTCCATTAATGTTGTAATAAAATGCTTTAAACAAAACAAAAAAAAAAAAAAATCTGTAGAAAAATGCAAATAATCATAATGTGAGAAGTGAGCATTAAAATCAAAATAAACGATCGGTATAAATTTTATGTTAAAATTAAACCTTCTAATCGCTTCTTCTAATCTACCTTTTCCCTACATTTTTTTTTATATACATTTAACTAAAAAACTACCTACATTTCTGTTCCTCTCAACCCTCATTCTCCTTCCCGATATTTTCTTTGTGTATGTTTCCTAGTGCAAGACCATAATAAGTAAATATGTAGCAAGTAAAAAATTATATTTGGCTGGGGCAAAATTTTGAATACTCACCATCCAAACCGATGACATTATTATACGGATACTGCTTCAGTTTTTGAGTAATCGATAGAAATGTGAAGATTTTGCACTATATAAATTCGGGTAAAATGTCATCGATTTGGCGATTTGATTTTTGGACAGACATGGTAAACTAGTTATTTTACTACTTATATAAAGTTTTGCAACTTTTTCGTGTTGTTCCTATAAAAAAATTGATGTTGATAGTCTACATTGTCTTTCGTGTCCTTCGAGCGATTTTACCTATTTTCAATATCAAGCCAAAGGTTCCTGACAAATTTGAGGAGAGTGCCAACTCAGACGTAGAAATGGATAAGTAGACGGAAGGATAGACAAGCCTAAATCAATTCAGAATTTAATGCTTATTAAGAATACATAAATTTGAGAGGGCCTTTGACATTTTCTTTTGGGCGCCAAAAGATGTATACCCCCAACCTCCAGGTGATGGATATAAAAAACATTTGAAAATATTATTATTATGTTTCACATCAATCTCAGGTTAATGGCTCCCATAAAATTTTAGTCTCTTAGTTTAGAACCCCTTAAATATAAGATTAACTTTATCTTAGCAGTTGCTTATGCCTTAAACTATCTCAAACTCATTATCAGATTTATGAGCAGTTGTTTTTAAATTATCTTAATAAAATTTGTAAACGTTTAAAACGATTTATTTTTACAGGAATTTTACAATTTCATAAAGCGATCTTCTTTTAAAAACACTTTATAGCCTTGAATAATTTTTAGTGACAGCGTTAGGTATTGATGATAATTTTGAATGAATAGATTTCTAGATAACAAATTTATTGAAATTTAAATGACATTTTTCAAAGTTTCTTCATATTTCTTGCTTAATTTGAACTTTTTTTTTAAACATATTAAGCAAACTGCTATGAGATATATTTAAGAGTCGACTTCAACCCATAATAAAGCTTTTACTTATTATAATTGTTATTGTTATTGTGTTATATTTTACTTTTACTTTCGCATTAAATGGAAGCCACCTTTTGGATTACGACAAAAATAAAACTAAAATATAAATATAAATGAAATAGCAATAACTGTTATAATAACTGTAATAATAACAAACAATAATAAACAATAACAATACAAAACAACAACAACAACAACAACAATAATAATAATAATAATAATAAAGATTTAATATAAGTACATGAAACATGACCATTTTAGTGCATTAAGCATAAAAATAAAATAATGCCTTTGCTGCCTGCATAATGAATAATATGTTAAGTGAATGCCTATAAAGTGGCTTAAAGCGATTTAAATTGGTAAAAAAAATTTTCCATTAAATTATTTGTAAATGCTTAACAAACTATTACTTAACGAGAAAATATCAAACTTAGCAAAAAATTAAAGAAAAAAACAATAGGAAAAAGTATAAAAAATGTCATGCCAGAGTGTTACAATCAATTTAGGCCGACCATTCATACTATTAAAAGTAATTTATCAAAGTAATATGATTACGATTGCTAAGAAGATATTTGGTATTATTCATTTTGATAATTACTTTTAGCTTTAAACAAAATTTTACCAAAAAAATTCTAAGAAGATCTTTCACATTGTAAAAAGTCAATGCCGATAATATCTCTGCAATGTATATCGAGACTAGCATTTTGAAATTTTAGTTAGATCTAATGTAAAAGACTGAATCGATTTATAAAGGGGCTTCAAATGTCATGGAGAATTTATCTTAAACACTTTGTGCTATCATTTAGATTTATTTACGCCACTCATATTATAATTGATTGTCCTTTCCCTTTTGATAAAATTTACTAATATTGCAATACTTTTTTTCTTTTCTTTTTAAGCATACAATCTCTCATTTGCACGTTAATTATACCCTACAGCATTTCTCTATTTTTAATATTTGAGTTCCATTTGCATTTAGACAATTGAATGACATGGATACAAATGGATTTGAATTTGCCAATTTTTAATTTAAAGCCATTTTAAATTCTATTTTATTTACTTCTTATTTCCTATCCTTTGTCTCATTAAATATGGAATGAATGCATTCCATTCGATAGTTCATTAAATTCATGTTTGATCAGTTTTATAATCATATTTCTTTCCATTCTCTTCATACTTGATATAAGAAACCTTTTTAAATGCTTCGTATGGTAAAACTTCTAGCATTTTGTTTGATGTCTGTGTGTGTTTGAGCATGAAACAATGCATGTATGGTAGTGATGTTTTAGCATATGGAAAAAGATAAAATTTCTACGATAGCAATCGTGTGAATACGCGATAAATCTTATCTTTATATTATGAATTGATTACACGATCAAAACATGTTTTTCTTTTTTCACTTTTTTTTTTTTTTTAGAGAAAAAAATTAAAATAGAAATTTTATAGTAAAAATTATGAGGTGATAACTAAATAAATAACTTGACCATATTCAATTAAGCCAATTAAAAGAATTTATGTCACGCACACTTAAATAGAGAGCGACAAATCAATTGCAAGCCAATCAATGCAATCACTGCAATCACTGCAATCATTACAATGCAGTTTCAAATTTTATTTTATATCTGCCATAACTATTGCACTTAATTATATAATGTTGCAATATATTTATCTAAAATTTGAGATCATATTGTGCCATTTCCAATTAATTTTAAATTTTTTACTTTTCGTTTTGTTTTCATCGTTTAATCGTTCCGCTTTTTGTCGAAAGCTATTTCATCATATTTTTATATTGTTTAAATGATTGAAAGACTTAGAGACAGGTTTACTTTGTATACTTTTTCATGAGGTTTAGTAGATCCTTGGAAAATGCATATGGCGTCAGTTGAAATGCCTTTCTTTAAGGAACTTTCTCTAACGAAATGACATAAATCATTAATAAATTCTCCATTCATTTGCAAAATCTTCAAAGATTACAAGTAAAAATGTAAAAAGTAAAGTCTTACTTAACTAAAAAAAAAACAAAATTGTAATTGCAAAAATTCAATAAAAATTTTATAGGAATTCGATTACGATTTTTAATTATCTTAAGCCATTTCGTTAAATGTGATTGGGAAGTGAAGACAATGAATCAAAAGCCAAAAAAAAAAAAAAAAATAAAATTTTGAAAACCTAAAAGATCACAGCTTAAGAAGACCTTCAAAATATGGACCTGTCAATTCAAATGATTCGATTTCAACTTTATCCTTTCGCTTAACCATGACAATTTTGTAATAAAGCCTTAAATCCCACTTTTTTAATATTTTTTAGCCAGACTTAAAAAGCAGAAAAAGTTTAAATTCAAAAGTGAGCCATAATGGAAGTGCTTACCTCAAGATGAGTCTCTCTGAAACTCATTTTGTAATAAAAACTGGTACTACTTTATAATGCAAGTGGCGGGCGTAGCACATCACAAACATGGAAACTTATTTCTCAATAAAATTATAACGAATTTTATGTTATAGGAGCTAACAACTAGGGTAGAGAAAGAGTTGGAATGGCCAAATAAAATTTATGTTAAAAATAATTCACAAATGCTGAATTTAAAACTGAATTTAAAAAGCATCATGTAATTTTGCATAAAACTAAAAGAAAACAAAAAAAAAAAATTTACAAGAAATGTTACAGAAAAATGGATAAATAAATAAACTATAAAAAAACAATGAATGAATGAATGAATGAATGGCGAATTGAAGTTGCAATTGCTATAATAATGCCCATAAAAAAAAAAAGAAAGTGATTTTCATTTTTTAAAGCACTTTTAGTCAGTTAATAAAAAAGGAAAAAATGTATGAAAGAAAATCTGCCATCACAAAGTGAGTGGACTTAAATGTGATGTAAATGGTTTAGATATTTTTCAATTATGTAATATATTAATTGGACATTCTCTGTATTTAATTATATGCTTTATATATGTAATAGCAACAACAACAATAATAACAACAATATAAAGTTTTTTTATAACGTTCATTTACTTTTACATCCCAATTATCTTAAATTTGGTTTATTCCAGAAATCTGTAGTAATTCTCTTTTTCTTTACCACCAATTTGAAATTTTCTTTTTTTTTATTTGTTGTTTTGTTGTTGTTTTATATGTTTCATAAAAATATCTGAATGGAAAAGAAAAATTTATAATTATTGCACAAGAAAAAATTTATATTTTTCTTTGGAAATTCAATTTCTATTCCATTTAACTTTCTTATCAAATTAAAAATTACAAATTTCATTAACTAGAAAGGAAAAATTTATATTGGGCAACATTTAAAAATCATGATTTTTAGGTTGGGAAATTCTTAAATTTTTCTTTTTCAATTTTGCTGCAGAAAAAGTTTACTTTGACTTAACATTTTTAAAGAGATGTGGAACATTTTTCCAAAAAACAAAAAAAAAATGTATGGATATTGAAAACATTTCCATAAATCATTTCAACAAAACATTAATAAAGTAATGTTGCTTAGAAAAAAATAGGAGGTGTACCTAAAGAAAGTTGAAGGGGAAAAACATTTTGTAAGAAAAAGAAGTGCATAAATTTTATGAAAACTTAATTTGCCACGTGTTCCCGTTTTTTTTTTTTTTGTTTTACTTAAGTGGGCCATTTAATCGTTTCCTTTATATTTTGCTTAATTTTTATTTACTTATACATCACTTAATTGTTCACTTAACTTATCTTCCTTCATAATCATTTTCTTAATAATTTTGGAATGGATCGTTCGTAGATTTCAAAAAATCTTGAATTCGAAAAAGCAATTTAAGATTCCTTGTAAAACTTTTACGCCAAAAAATTGATTTCCTTAGTTTTTAATAATAAAACTTAAGGAAATTTGTTGTTAGACGTAAAATATTTTAAAAAATTATCTCGTACCTGCCATTTCTCCAGATCCACATTAATTTTTTCAAATAAAAAATTTAGTTGGTAAATTTCATAGTTCTTAAATTTCTATCATTTTCGTTTGGTTTTTTTTTTTTTTGACTAAAACATTTTTTTGCCTTTATTATTACTCTTATTTGTAGAGATATAAAGCAACGTGTATGTTCAGATAATAATAATAAATCGATCATTCTTTTTTCTAGATATTTAGCTTCTGTTATTTTACTTCATTATCCATAGAAATTATTTGTATTATTTGTAAAGTGTGAATGAGTGCAAAATAAACAGAGAGAATAAATAAATGAAATAGTTCAAAATAATAACAAAAAATAGCAGCAGATGTAACAACACCAGTAAAAGTAGAAATAACAGCACCAGCAACAGCAATAACAAGAGTAATTATTATCATGAAAGCAATAATAACAACAATGTACATTGCTTATTATTTTTGCTTATATATAAATTTAACTGATTAGGGCCGAACATGCCACGAACTCATACACACGCGCATACAAACTTCTCTATGCCATCAAATAAAATAAAACAAACAAACAAAGAAAACAATTAAACAAAGTAGAAAAAGAAAAATGAACAATGAACAATGAATTAAGAAATGAAAGGTACTAGAAAAGAGAAGGGAGAAAGAGTTAAAGTTAAATTGAAGAAAGTACATAAAAAAAAATTAATGAAAGCAACGGAAAACGACGACAATATATGAAATACAATGGTTTTCGTTTTTTTCTTCACATATAAAATTATTGTTGCTGCTGTTGCTCTTGCTGCTGTTGCTGTTGCTGTTGCTATTGCTGTTTACTTATTTGGTTCTCTCATACAAAAGTTTGTAGTGTAAGTACAAATTGTAAAAAGCTTTTGGTTCAATTCAGTTCTATTATGATTCTGTGTTGTGTGGTGTCATTTGGCCATTTATTTGATTAAAATGTTTACTATATTAACCAAAAAATGGTAATAAAAGTTTTTTATATCAGGGGTCCCACAATAAACTTTTAATAGATCTAGTTATACCGCTTTATCTGTTTTATTGGCTTTCTATTGTTAGCAGTAGTTCTGGTCGCTAAAATTATAATGTCAATCTAAAAATTTGACAAATACATTAAAAGTTTGCCAAATGTACTTTGACATTTGATATTGAGAATGATAGGCAATGCTGTCTATACTGAGAAATACTTAGGTTTTGCTTCTTGTTTTTTTTAAATGAAGATTTCTAAATATCTATTTGTTTTCTTTTTTCGCTAAAGTGCCACACCCACTTTCATTAAGGAAACATTAAATTTGTGACGAATTGAAAGTGTTTTCACTTATTATCCATAGCCATTTTTTATGATCCCTTTTTGCGCCTTAAGTGATGAGCGTTTAAAATTCGATGCCCCTTCACATATAAGTTATGTACTTGGCTTTTTATTATTGTTGTTGTTTTTTGTAGCTTTCTTCAAAACCTCTTTGACTTTTTAACCTTCTCCCTGCATAACAATACCAACAATAACAATAAGAAGAACAACAACAATAACATCAATAATAGTACTGTGCAAGAATATTGTTGTTGTTGTTGTTTTCGTTTTTGTTCAAATGAACTGCAAAATGCACTCAGTGACATATTTTGTGGTTATGTGTGCCTCTGTTTATGCAATAGTTGCATGTAGTGAACGAGATTTCTGTATGATGGTATGATGGTATGATGGTATGATGATATGATGGTTTGGTTGGATCAACAGTTAGCGTTTACCTTTTGGTCTGCCTTAGTGATTGCATTGAGAAAGTACTCCTATGTATGCATTTGAATAAAAACAATAAACAAAAAAGAAAAGTAACAAAACTAAGTGTAACAAAAACAAAATTGAACGTCAACAAATGAGAAAATTTTACAATGAACTTAGAATGAATCGGAATGATTAAGCGAAGGTATGAGTTGGCAGCAAACAATGAACAATCAATGTAACATCTAAATAGATGCGTACTTTTCGATGTAATTTTTATTGTTTTTATTTTTTTCTATTTTCATTGTTTTTATTATTGTTATTATTCCGTTTGTCATTTATTGCAACTGTAAATAAATTTTATCACATTGTTTTATCATTTTCATTGTTTGATTATTTATATCCAACAATTTTTATATCTCTTAATTCATATAAATCATATAAAGTGCCTTCAAATAATTTGTTGTTGTAGTAGCAATTAAAGTTACGGTAACCTGTTACCTTAGTAGTTACAGAAATAATAATACTTAAAAAGTTAATTTATTTTTATTATTTCTGTAATAATCTTATGGTTGCTTTTAGTTTTTAGCTTGATCATCTTAGTTTTTCTTTTATTGAAGTGTTTAAATTTGATATATGATATAATGCGTACATACATACACACATATATAACTTATTAAAATATCTTTTCACATAACTATTTCGAATAGACTTAGACTATTACACATTTTGTGCGCACCTTTTTCTTTCGTCTTTTTCACTAATGTTGCGATTTTCTTAGCTTTTGCTTTAGTTAACTGAACTGATAGAGAAATATTCAAATACAGCTACAGTCTGAAAGGAAAGGGGAACCTCGAAGATCCTACTTTTTTTATGCAAAAATTTTAGGTTTAATTTCGATGTAGAAATTTCCATTAATTTATTAATTTGTCAAATGGAAAATATGAAATATTAACGAAAGTAAAACGGACCAAGTCGATTTAAAGATACACCTTTAATCCAATAAGCACCAATAGTTTTTGTTTGTTTCTCTGGCCATGCTCATTTTATATAATATAATACAATAAACTCTTTTAATTTGCCACAATTTGTTGCTGAAATTTACGCGTGGGCTACGAATTAGTCATGATCCGAAACCACAATGAAATTAATGTGAATTAATGTTTGATGGTCGTAATTAAGTATTCAAAATTTTCTTTGTCTTAATTATTAAGCTTTAATATAATAATGATGGCAGATGTAAATGATTTATATAATAAAGATTTGCTTTGCATCTTTTCCAGCTTATCTATCTCAAAGCAAATTTTTAATCGAAGCAATCAAGGAATGAAATCTTCAATTATGCGCAATTTTTGATTAAAATTATTTGCGTTATGTGCTGAAAGAATTGAGAAGGGTAGAATAAGATAGAATCGCATAAACCGTTGCAAAGTTGAAAGATTGGAATGTTGCAAGATTGAAAGGTTGAAGAATTAATTATAAATTGTAATTATTCTTAAGAAAACTTATTTTTAAGAATTGATTTATAAGAGACGCATGAAAGTGTACTTAGGCCACAAATACTGTTATTTTCATATCTCAATACTGTTATAACATATGAGACTGAGAATTGGAATGAGAAAGAGAAGAAAATTTCTTATCACAATACTGTTACAACATATGAGACTGAGAATTGGAATGAGAAAGAGAAGAAAATTTCTTATCACAATACTGTTACAACATATGAGACTGAGAAGAAAAAATCATATCAAAATACTGTTACAACATATGAGACTGAGAATTGAATTGAGAAAGAGAAGAAAAAAATCGAATGCGCTAATTTAATTAAACTCTAAATATTTTGCACATATCTTATGCACTTATGAACTATTTAATACATAACGCAATAGAAATGAATAGAAATGAGTATCGTTTTATTAACTAACTAACGTATTAGCAAGTTTTCTCTACTTGCATGTAATTATCATTGATTTATGAATTGTCTTTGTTGCCATTTTACATTTACTTTATATATATTTGTAATGCAGTTTTATCTATTTTTAGCGCGTGTTCGAACTTACTTATGGGCAAGCATACAACTACGTCTACTATTTATGTATAACAAAAGTTTAGTGTGATAATTTCAAGCAACACAATTTAATAATTTTCATAATTGTTTTGCAAATGTTTACATGTTTATTGATGATACGACGAGGTCTCTGTCCTTACCTCTGTCTTTTACTTTTTTTTTTCTGCTTTCATCTAATATCTGTGAATGCCAAATTGATATGATGGTTCTCGATGGCAATAAAAGAATTTTAGTCAAGATATAAACTATACCAATAAAATATGTCAAAAGTCCTAGACAAATTATGTAGAAGAAACTTAACGCGCCAAGTAGCGTTTTTTAGGAGATTAAGCTTAGTGGTATAGAAATCCCCGTATTATTTATATATTTCCATGGATATTTTGTACTGCTCCTCTTTGTTTAATACAAAGCAGTTAATTTTATCAGTCATTTTATTAATCAATTTATTCCCGGTAGACTTATTTGTCTATCATAAAAGTTGTTTGTAACTTCCGTTTGGATTCATCTCTCTGAATCAGATCAAGTCGATTCAGATTATTATGCTCATTCGATTTTTCTAAAAATTTCTAAAAATTATCTAAAAAACTTTGGCACATAATGTCTAGAAGCAAATTTCTAAATATTTCATTATAATTTAATGGAGCAATTTGCTGCAATAAATACAAAATCTATTATCGCAGGACTTTATTTTAATAAAAATTGTTATTTAAAAAACAATTCTCAATAATCAATGATTTTCAAAAATTTTTCTAATTTTTTTTTCTTTTTTTTCCCGGATTTTTTTAAATTGTAGGGTATTGAAAATTCGACTGTAAAATGCCACCACACAGCACTCTTAGTCATTAATAAGCTCTATGAAGTCTGAGTTAATAAATTTTTTTTCATTTCTTCTCTTTCTATTATTTATCTGTTAATTTTTCATTTTATTTACTATTTCCTCTCTTGCCTTTACTTTTGTTTTTGTAATTTTATTTAATCATCAATTTCAATCGAACCCGGAATCGTGTATTGCATCAATCTATCAAATGTAATCAATTTGCTGCTTCCTTCATATTTCTTTCTCTCTTTTTATTTGTTTTCGTTAAATTTTTATTTATTTATTTATTTTTTTTTTTTTTGCTTTTTCTTGTATAATTTATGAATATTTTAATTAAAGTTATTATGCCAAGGGCTAAACTTAACATAACACTTTCTTTTGCATTGAAAATTAAAAAATATCAAGAAAACATTACAAAAAGTATTTTGGTTTTTTGGTTTCGGGTTGATAGATTTTTAAGGAACTTTCCATTTTCTCACTCTTTAATTATTAAAAATTCAATTTATTCTTCTTTTAACTGCTTCTTTTGTTTTTTGTATTTAATCAATTCAAAAGTTATTGTGCTACTTAACTGAAAACATGATTTTTGCTTGAATTGAATTATGACCCGATTTACTGGTATACAAATCAATATCAATAGAATTTTAAGTTAGATATGACCAGAAGTATTAAGTTAATTTTTACTGGCAGATCATTTAAATTGACAATTTATTTCATAATCTTAGTAAAGAAAGTGAAGAAAAGTTATATTGAAACTTTCATTTTATAAATATGGCAAAGACAAAAATTCAACATTTAATAAGTTGTTCAATAAGTTTGTAGAACACAATTTATACTTTCATATTTTTTCGCTTTCTTATTTCTTATATGGATGACATCTATCAGCGCGATATTTGCATGCGTGACTAAATTCAATTTAGTCATGCACACTAATTCCCATGACTTGTTGTATTTTTCTAAATGTCCATTTTTGCATTGTGGCTCTAAAAATTCTAGTAAAGGAAAATATTATTGAAAATAGTTCTCATTTGTTAAAAAAATCTGCCAAAAATTTTGTCTAAATTAGAAGCAATGAATTTTAAAATATCGACAAGTTCAACTCAAATTAATGTTAAAATTTCAGCAGCATGCCCAAGTTTCTTTTAAATGATGGCAAATTTTGTCTAAGCTTCATTTAGAAGTGGACGAATTGTTAAGGGTTAAAAATTTTCTAGTTTATTTATGATGATTATGAATGACGTATGAATTCTTTGTTGCATGAAAGAAAGAGATCCAAGTCTCTATTTTGAGATAAATTAAAGCATTCTCTTGAGGTATCATCTTAGAATCGGAGTGATGAAGTTAGCCTATGATAGCCAAGACACCCACCATATCATAGAAAATTTAATTATGGGTCAGAGCATCATGGGCTCACTTTAGATAGAAATAGAAATAGAAATAGAAGCAAATAAGTTAAAGATAAAATTGTAAAAGATTAAGATAAGTTGACGTTATTGGATGAATTGAATGAAACATTAAATGAAAAAGACAAAAGATCAAAAGAAAATGGTCATTTATAAGCGAAGACTTACTCTTATTGATCTTTGCTTTAAGTCATACTTTTCACAATTTTTTCTATGATTCCCAAATTTTTTTTTTTTTTGTTTTTTTAATTTTTTTTATTGCTGACTTTCTGTTTTCTTGAGCTTTTTTCTTCATGGATTGACTAACAGAAAAATTACATCATCATCATCATTATCATCAATAACATCATCAACAACATCAACATCAACATTAACGTCAACATTTGTCTATCATTATTATGCCACCTTCAGAAATTTAAAAATTTTTAATGAGGTCTTCGACGTTCATAAGTCATGGGATAATTTTTGTTGCTCTTTTTTTGTCCCCCTTTTTTTTTGTAAAAAAAATTTTTTTTTCTTCTTTTCGATTTTCTTTTTTGATTTTTTTTTTTTTGATTTTCTATTTTGACACATTGTTCACAAATGATGCTTTTTTGATGTTATAAAATTAGTAAAAGGCAAAATAAAACTGGAAAATAAACAAATGCAAAGAAATGAATTTTTTGGTGTAAAAGTAGAAAAATTAAACAAAAAAAAAAAAAAAAGACCAACAATTGTATTTATGAAATAGCATGAAAAAAATTTTAAAAAAAAATTTAAAAAAAAATATAATTAAATGAAAAAAAAATGTTGTTTTAAGAAATGTAACTGAACAATGCAACGAATAACTTTCGCTGGCAAATGCCATTAAATGCTAAATTATGAAATATAAAATTATCGTTTCCCATTTGGCTGATGATCAAAAGACGCCATCACTATCGTCACCACACAATTTATGCAACAACAATAATGGCCATAATAACAATAATAATAAAAGTAACAACAATAACAATAATAACAACAACAACAACAATAACTCTTAGGGCTTTTATTAGTTTTACTAAGTTTTACCACCTTCATCATTCCAAACAAAAAATTAGTAAAATTTATAAAAGAAGTTAATGTTGTTGTTAATATTTTTTTTATTGTTGTTGCTGCCACCGCTGTTGCATTTAATGTTAATGAACCGTTTTTTTCTACCTCATTTTCTCTTCAAGCAACTCAGCCCCTAAAATTTGTTTTTATATAAATCTCTTTTCCTTTTTTGTTTTTTCCTTTTACTTTTTTTTCTTTTTTTCTCATTAATTTCGTCATTTTTCTTACCATTTTTTTTTTTACATTCATATCATGAACTTTTGGATACACAAATCAGTTTTTCTTGCTTATTGTCTTAGGTGTTTTTTTCCTTTACATTCATTGGCATCATGTGGTTTTTGTGTGGCACAAAACGAAAAGTGCAAAAACCCAGGGAAAAAAAAGTTATTTCTAACTAAAATTTCTCTAAGCAACAGAAGTAAAAAAAAGGCAAATGGAAAAAAATTAGGAAAAAGGTAAAAAAAGGGAAAAAGTCAGCAAAAGGAAAAATCCAAATTGAATGGAGAAAAATGAGCTTGTTTGAAAAAATAAAATTAGAAAAAAAAAAACAAAAAAAAACTTAAGAAAATGAAAAATGCAATAAAAAAAAAATAAAATAAAATAAAATAAAAAAGTAAGAAAAAAATCGGAAAGAAAAAAAAACCTTCAGCATTAACGCCAATTGGTATTATTTGTTAATTTGAAAGATTTTCCTATAATTAGCACTGAATTTCAATCTTCTGTTTTATTAAAAATTGCAACTGAAACTAAAATAAAAAAAATATTTTTTTTAATTTTTTTTTTGTTCACATCTGCACTGATTTTTTAATGAAACATACAATTGAAATATTATCAAGATAATTGATGTGAGTATTATGACATGGGTCAATAAGTCTACAGTTAATTTTTCTATTTACATGTTTTGTAAAGTAAGAGCTTGTTATTTCAAAAAACAAAAAAAAAACGCCCAAGAAAATTAGTCCTTTTTGATTTAATTTAATTTATTACACTTAATCGAGGCTTTTGGAACCGATTTTAACTCCAATTCCTTTTCGCTTCATAAGTTTTCTCTATGGATTATTTGAGGATGTTTTTTTTTTAATTTATGTGTAGAATAATAGTTCCATGCTTCAAAATTTAATGCTCTACTGAATCAAGGTATTCATTTTGTTTGGTGCCTCACACCGATTTGGATACTTTGC
The DNA here is from genome assembly GCA_023089585.1 of Melophagus ovinus. Classification (NCBI taxonomy): domain Eukaryota; kingdom Metazoa; phylum Arthropoda; class Insecta; order Diptera; family Hippoboscidae; genus Melophagus; species Melophagus ovinus. The sequence continues at coordinate 868,954 of JAKKIB010000190.1, forward strand.
TCCGACTAACCATAAACTTCTCACTTGTGTTTCTATTTTATACTTTATTTTGCCAGAGTAATAAAATGAATCGGTAAAAAATAAAAAATGGCAAAATGAAAGAAATTTTATAACAATCGATTGCCTGATTGATTGCTTAATAATGATTATGAATTTTTACAGCAAATAGAAAAATGAATTGAAATGATTAATACAAAAACTAAGGCCCCAATTTGAAAACTTTTGAACACAGAAAATTTTTAAAGAGTTTTGCAAAACAATTTATATGCATATTTCATAACAACCAAATGATATGAAAAGTTTATTTCATCCATAAGGCCAAGTCATTATACTGCAAACGTTTGAAGGCAATTTGTAATACTTTACAAAAAAAAATTTCTTAAATAACTTACATCTCAAAAATGATTAAAAATTTGTCACATTCGAATAATTTGATAGTGTCACTATTTTGAAGCGAGTCCAAGAAAAAAAAGAGGAAAAAAAAAAGCCAAGATGATTTATATTTGCATAATTATTTTGTATGTAAAGTAAAAACTGATCTTAAAATTCAAGTGAGGCTAGTTTCCTGTTACCCCTGGCAGCATTTAAATGAGCATTTATTGGCCCATCTATTAAGTGCAAACTTTTTTTGCAGTACGTTAAAGAATTTCTTGTAAAAATAAAAAAAGCTAATTTTTTAAAAAAGTGGGCTTAGGCACATAGCACTTCACAAAGGGCTGCAATAGCGCCCTTTGTAAAGTTCTATGGCAACCGAAATTTTTTCTTATGCCTGTTAGCATACATTTCTTTTTACTAAATTAGATGAACCAATTTTTTTTGATACTTTCTTAAAATTTAAGTCAAATTGAGTTCTTTGAGCTTAGTCTAAGTAAAATTTGAATCAGATCGTTTAATAATTTTGGATCGTTATACACGTGTTAAGGATTTTTCAAATATTAATTGTTACAATTTCTTTGATTTATTAAATTTCTTTTGCTTTAAAATTTGTTACCAAGAAAAACTTTAATGAATGAATAAACTGAATCAATAAATAAATATTGATTTGAATTATAAAAATTAGTAAATTTGCTTGCATTGAATTTCATCTTAGCCATATAAAATTACATTTCGATTGTTATTTAATTTTCATTTACATTTGTTATTATTATTATCATTATTTTTGTTGCTATTATTTTTATTAGATTTCTTTAAAATCGATAGCTCGTATACTTTCACATTGATTTTCATAAATCATATTCAAATTGAAATTGCCTGTTTCTGTTCTTAGTAAAAAAAAATTTTTTTGCTAACTAAACTTTAAGGTAAATCTTTTTTAACGTGAGGCCGCTTTCTAGAAATAATCAAGTTCTAATTTTCTTCTAAATGTATTTAAATGTGCTTTTATTATTTTTGAACTTAAATTTTATGGATTTTTTTAGAAATCAAGTGTTACGTTATATATTATACAATAAATTTATGAAATGTGGCAACAGTGTAAGAAAAAATTTCATAATTTTCATTTGTTATGCGGCATAAAATTTCTATAAGGATGCATTAAGGGCATGTCAGATAATTAATTCAGAAAGATATTTGACATTATTTAATTAAGATAAAATCGATTATTCTTAGATCCGTTTTAATCTATTAAAGAAATGCTTTGAAAAACCTAAACCAAACAAATTCTCATCTTCATTTGCGGATAAAATTGTAAACATTTTGTCGTATACCGCATCGGCTAATCAAATGAAGATAAAACTATTGAAGCCTTTAAAAAAGTTCATAAACTCAAAAACAAAAAAAAAATTTTAATGGCTGATTATCAAGTGAAGATTTATTGAGTGATATGTTTTAGTTGGCAATGAAATTAAAAAGTGAAATTTACTCCTCTACTCAATTATCTTACATTATTTTCTCTCTCTTTCTATCTGTAATTATTTTTATGTGTGTGTGTTTGTTCGTAAAGGCAACAAATTAATCTGTACAATTTTTCATCATGAAACGATCATCATGAAACGATAGTAAAGTCAATGTTACACCTTTAGGGATAAATTTAATGTCCACTAGAAAAAAAAAAAACCAAAAGCGGAGCAAAGAAAAAAATTGAAAAGGTAAATGGAAAGAAAAACATCAAAAAAAAAAATGACTAAATAAGCGGTCTCTTAGACCACACGCCGTTCATTTTATTTATATATACGAAATTTATTTAAAGAGTGTTTGAATTTGTATTCACAAGTAATGTAAAGTCAAGTAAAGTCAAGAAAATATGTAAATTTTTATTTGTCTTTTGTGTTTTGTTTTTTGTTGTACTTCTTCTTTTTTTTGTTTGTTTGCTTTGCTTTGCTTTGCTTTGCTGCTTTGACTGGTCTTCCTGTGCATAAAAATAGCCTTAAAAAAATTATCTTAAACAATGCCACCACTTCCTATCCGTATGAATGACTATTAAATATATTGATGGTGGTTAACAAAAAAAAAAAAAAAAAACAAAAAAAATAAAATAAAAAATTGAAGGCAAATAAAAAAAAAAACAAACGAAAAACGGTAAGTGGAAAAAATGGGTTAAAAGAAAAACAAGTAAGAAAATTATACATGGCTGAGGCGAAATTTTGGAGACCCATCTATCAAACACCATAATATTATGACTCAGAAACTTTTTCAGTTTTTTAGAAAACCACTCAGGTTATCATACTTTTTCTTGAAAAAGTCATTGAAAATTTACATATCTCGATTGCTATTAAGAATAAGTCATTTCGATGGCAGCCCACGCCCACATATTTTTTGTAAACCGTCTATATTTTTTGTAAAATTAAAATTTTGTATTTTTTTACGACTAAGTTATAAATGGTAAATATTGAAGATTTCATTTCAGCCAATTATAATTTTTACTCATTTAGCTTTATATTGCATCCAATGTTGTGCATATTTTATCATTCTATTGCAGTCCAGTCCAATTGCGTCCATTGAGTTTCTTATCATTCATTCAAATTTAGATGAATCCACTCAAGCGAATTATCATCATTATCTTCATTTATATATATATATATATATATATATATATATATACATTTACCAATCCAACTAATTTATAAAAATATTGGTTTGTATATACATACCTGGCCAAGTTAATTTATTTTATACAAACAGACTTAAAACAAAGAGATTTCAATAACAAAAAAAATAAAATCAAAAGTGTTAGAAAGGGAAGTAGGGTGAGCAAGAGAGAGAGAGAGAGAGAGAGAGAGAGAGAGAGAGATAGAGAAAAGAAGAACAAAAAAGAAGCAATGAAAATGAAAACAACTTATGTGGCAGAATGGCTTTGAAAAACAAAACGCAAAAAAAACAAGCAAAAAACGAATGACAATAAACGCCAACAGAATAAAGCAAAAAAAAAAATGAAAAAAAATTAAAAAAGAAGAAAAGGAAAGCGAATAGATTTATTGCAATGGAAAAGCAAATTAGAAAAAAGAAGAAGAAAAGGAGAAGGGGCAATATATCGCAAATCCAATTGAATTTCAATCAATTCAACTGTTCATTACAACTTCATACTTCAACAGGCTTGAATTTTTTGTTGTACTTTGCTGCGTTCGCTTCGTTTGTTGCGTTCGCTTCGTTTGCTGCATTCGCTTCGTTCGCTTCGTTTGCTTCGTTCGCTTCGTTTGCTTCGTTTTTTTTGTTTCTTACACTTATAAGAGCAACAACAATAATAATAACAATGAAAATAATAATAATAAAAAGACAAGAGGCGACAATGATAATAACGAGGACAACAAGTGAAAAGGCGTTAAGGAAATATCGTTAATAGAAGTGAAAATGTAAGACAAAAAGATCAAGATAAAAGAAATTGAGTTTTATGTAAAAACGTGTTAATGAATTTGTTTCTTCTATTGTGGCATATTTTATATACATTAATGATAATTATTTCCTTTCTATGACACGTGACAATATATCTGCAATCTTCATCAACAACATAAACAACATGAATAATCTTTTTCAATTGAAATGGCAGCACTGGGATGAAAGTTGCAATGATTTTAATTAAAATTCTTACTGAGACCTTACAAAATCGTATTAATTATTAATTATCGGTCATTGGACAAAAGCAAACTGAAAACTTCGAGTAAGGTTTTGTACAATTAAATTGTCTAGTGATGAAATGAAATGAAATGCATTACTAACAAAAAACTTTGCTTACTTCAAATGTCTCAACTCAACCTGATAAAGTTTAACTGGTCTATAAAAATATTATTGTTGTTATTGCTTAATACAAATTAATCGATTATATCAATTTAAATTAAATACAATGAAATATCATCAGTGCTTTTTTATAATTAAATTATTCAATTCAATACAATTCAACTCGATTCATTCATTCATTCATTCTTTTTATCATCAACGAAAGTTACTAAAATTTAATCACTTGAACTTTTCTTATTTTAGAAGGTCACTCTGTAAAGTTATATGCTACTTTTTCACTTTTTATTATTTACATAAATCAATAAGTTAAATTATATCTAAACATTTCCGCTTTGATTGGACAATCAAAATTAAAAATATTTCTCTCCGGAGAGAATCGGTAATATTTTTACCTTATAAAGTTACCAAAACTTGAGTATAAAGGCATCTTTTTGCTGAACAATAAGTCAATAAATAGGAACAATGCAAGTACATCGAATCGATTTACATTTAGGAAACTCTTCCATTAAACTATTTGAAAAAAAAACATATACCCAAGTCCATATATCCAATGCACTCATTGGAAAATCTGTTTTGCCAGACTTTACATTCAACAAATTCAAATTGCTACAGGAAAACCTTAATTAAGGCTGGATGTTGCATTTTTATTTTGTTAATGGATTAATAAAATTTATCAAAATTTTACAAAATTGCAAATTGGTATGAAGGATTTTTTCCAATTTTGAATATACCTGGTGAGACCATGGTTAGAATATAAATGAAAAATTTTGAACTTAAAATTTCTGAAGCATGAGTAAGAAACTTTAAAAATAAGCAAAATATTCAAGAGAACCATTCTAAATTCGATTTATATTGTAAAGAATTATTTTCATTTTCGAAAAAGAACTTTAAATGTTCTTCTCAATTATTATTTTCGAGATACACAACTTAATTTAGCGTTAAAGAATTTTTTCATAGTCAAGCACCAAACGTTAGACTCATGATCTAAAAATCTAATTAATAAAACTCCTTTGGAGTGTTATTGAAAATTTATTAAATGCTAAACATTTTTAAAGTAGCACAAACTGCTGGACAATTGTACTAATAGAATGTTGCCTTGTTTTTCAAATGTTTAATATAATTTTGTATGGAATTGTATGCAAATATAAATGAATTTTGTGCATTATTTTTATTATATTCTTAAATTATAATTTATAAAACAAAAACAAAAGCAACAACAAGGAAAAAAAACTTAATATGCAAAGTATGTGACATAAAAAAAGGCAAAAAAACGAAATATATTTCAAATTATAATTACGTTGCCTCAAAAAAAAAAAAAAAAACAAACAAAAATATTATATTTGGCTTTGATCAAATATTTGATCCATCGAGATCATCCACATACCCTATTTTTGGTAATTTATAGTACAGGCAGATAATTTGATTTTAAATGATTAAGAGGCAGGCGTGGCCAATTTGCATGATTTTTGTATAAACCTTGTAAAATAACGCTTAATTTTCAAGAGAAGCCGAGATGTTTTCAGTTTAAGTTGCATTGTGGGCGTGTCCATATGAATTTCTAACGTTTCTGTCAAATTTGAAGACAATAACTTTGATTTTGCTATCAGAAGAGTGTTTACACGCGCAGACAGACAGATGGGCAGATGGACAGATGGACAGATGGACAGATGAGCAGCTACTTCTAAATTGACTTACAATTTGAGTTTGCCTAACAAAATTTATAGAGTTTCGGACTCTTCGATGCTTACGATGCTTTTTTTTTTTGATGTTACAAACATAATGACAAAATGTGTAGAACCCTAAAAAGGGGGATTGCATTGTTTCACTTTTCCTCTTTTCATTATTCAAATAATAATCGTACATAAAAAGCCAAAAAAAAAAAAAAAAAACGGGAAACAGCCAAGAAAAGCACAAACAAAACATTCTGTTTTTCCTAATAATTTATGTATCAAATTTTGTGAATTGTCATGAGAATATATTTCATAAATATGTAAAATGCCAAAACACACACAACACACACACACACACACACACACACACACACACAGAAATATAGACACAATCAACAATTTAGTTGTTGATTGTTATTTTAGTTGTTTATAATAAAACAGAAGGTGATTAGTTTTTTTTGGTTTTTTTCGGTGCTTTTTTTTTTTTTTGGTTTTTTACAAAACGAACTAGAACACTTTGGAAATATCATAAATATTAACGTTGTGTTAAATATTTTTTGTATGCATATGGCAAATGAATAATAATAAGAAGAACAACAAAAATTGTTATAATAATAAAAATAAAAAGAGCAGCAAAAAACAAACAACAAAATATAACAATAATAATTATAATAAGAATAAAAATGATAACAAGATAACAAGGTAACAATTGTGATGATTATGAAGTAATTGTAGATTTTTGACAAGGCTTATCATCATTATAATACGAAAAAACAAATAGACAACAACAAAAACAAAAACAAAAACAAAAAACAATACAAAAAAACAAAATAAAAACCAAAACTAATTAAGATCATTTGAGTAAGCAGCTTTGCGATGTATAGTACACATAAGTGTATATATTAGGTTGTTAAAAAAGTTTTATAAAAATTTTGCCTAAAACATTTTTAAAACATTTGATGGTAATGTCTTGGATTTGTAAGTTCTGTATGACTAAGCGTACTTGGTTTGATTGAAAAAAGAAAATGCCAAGGGCCAAATTATCGCATGCTAGTTTCACAAAAATATTTTATTTAATAAAAAAAAAATTAAACAACTTTCCAATCAATTAATTTAATTTTCTTTTCATTTTATTTAGTTTAATTTGCCTTGAAAACTATTGGGAAAGTCATAGTTTGGATTGAGGCCTAACTTTACCCACGCAATTAAATTGATAGACCTTAACGATTTATTTCAATTTTGAAGGGGCTACAAGCTAAATTATAAATAATAAATTTGGTATGATTAGATTTTTCAAACTATTTGTAAAGTTTCTTGAAGCTTTCTCAAATTTTCTTTTTAAAAAGCTGCACCGAGTTTGAGTTACACTGTCAATGCAAAAAAAAAAAAATTTCAATAGTTCTAACAAATTGACATAAAAATTTTTCCATTTCCAAAATTTATATAATTTTCTAAGGCCTTTGTTGTAAAGTTTTTAAGAAAATTTTTGAATGATGATCATAAGGAAATATTGAAGATTTGACCTTTAAGAAATTAAAATGTTATCTCATAAAACTTACTTAAAAAAATTAAAAAAAAAATCTTATAGAAAATTTTATCTTTATTCACCAAAATTTAAATTCTCTTGTTTTTAAAGTCGTAGAATTTTTTTTTTTTTTTTGTTGGAAGACAGAAACCTGCTTTTACTCATCCCTTTAAATAAGTTAAATATCAAATGAAACTAGAAACCAGAAACTACGAAAAAAACGAAATAAAAAAAAAATAATAAAAAAATGATATAACCAAAAATCGAAAAATAGTTAAAGTCAATATTTTTTATAAAAGATTGTCATTAAAATCATAAATTTGTCAGTTTCTATGATAAATAAAAATCTTTATACATTATAATCATTTAATACAAGTTTAACAAGTGCCCACAAGTGCTAGCATTAGAAAGAGTAAAAAAAAATAAGAAATACATTGATTGAGAAGAAATGAAAGACATCGAGCTTTTTGTACGATTTACTTAATTTCAATTATTTCAATATAAAGACCTGATTTAATTAGCTTTTTTGTATGGCAATAATTTTTTAATATTTTTGCTTTTTGTTTTTGGTTTTTGGTTTTTGGTTTTTTTTTTTGAATTTTCTTCCAGCCATTTATCGGTTGCTTCTTCTTATTTTTATAAGTTGCCTTCTCATATTTCTAAAAAGTTTGCTATTCATTATCATCAGATTAGAGGCACTAGATCATTGTAAACCAGTTTAAACTTTAAATCATTTTACATATATAAAAATGTGTATGTGTATGTATGTATGTTTGTATGTATGTATGTGTATAAATCTTAGCTCTGTGCATTATGAAAGTTAAGGTCACCTTTATAATTCTTGGATTCAAAATAACTCAATTTCTAAGTGATTTTGTACGACTCATGATTTTACCGATTCATCAATTCACTTTGCGTCGCATCACTAACACTTCGTGGCGCATCATGCAGGCTAAAGAAAATGGGACCTTTGATTTGAAAAACCTCTTACGCTTAAATATTTTTTCAGACTCTTAAGCTGATGTCTATTTTATCTTAACATTCTTCTTCTAAAAAAGGAATTTCGCGAATTTTGTACATTTTACGAATTTTCTTTCCAACACTTTTTCTAGAAATTTATTCTTTGCATGGATAGCAAAAATTTGACATGTACCTTTCAAAATCATATGAATTCATTGTTAGTGTCAAATTAACGATTTATTGAGCTATGCTTTAGCGGAACTATTAATATTTCTCATGTATAATTGAAATGAAATTGTCAAAATAGTTGTCGGCATGGCAGCTGTTGGCATTGTTAATGAGCAACCTTAACATAAACCCGTTAAATAGGCATTGAATACATAAAAAAATTACCAAAGTATTAAGATATGAGTGTGTGTGTGTGATCTTATCAAAATAAGACAAACATTCTCATTTACATTTACAAAATTTACAAGTCCTTAAACTTGCCCATAATTCTTCCCCTTAATTTTGTTTCACGTTATCTATTGCCGCTTATTGTCTACTGCCTTTAGTTGCTTTGCTAATCTTTTGCTGTTAATTTTTACTTGTGCTATTGTTGTTGTTGTAATATTACTACCTCTACCTCGAAAATTTTTTGTAGAATATGGTATCCAATAATCCAATATCCAATGGATTAAATTGTAAATTGTAGAAATCTCTTAGCAATAGATTTTATTGTATTGAAATTCGAAAAATGTTTTTACAAATATATGAAATATTAAGACTTTTAGGCTTTGAGATTCTTTTAATTTTCCAATTGAATCAAAAATTGTTCGATTCATTCACTTTAAGCCTGCCTGTCCCCCTGTCTGTCTGGCTGTCCATCTGATGTCGATTAATGTAAACTTTTTTAACAAGCTCCAAAATGCAATTTTTGAGAACTTCGCATAAAATTGGTTATGTAGGTTAATTTTCGCTTTAAAGCAAATTTTTAGAATTTGATAATTCTTTAGATCACGCCTTAAAAAGCGCCCTTTCGCAAAAATAATCATTATGTTGAAGAAAGTTACAAATTTGAATAAATTTTAATGAAAATTTGGTATTTTTTTTTTTTGTACTTGGACATAGAGAACACAAAAATACAAATTTGATGCAGATCGATGTATTTTTGGGGCCGTCATTCGTATAACAAACTTATCGAATTATCTCAATATAACATTTTTTTTTGTATTTCTTTTACATTTCTCAGATCAGAGTGATCGGAGTGATCAGAGTGATCGGAATGATCAGAGTTATCGTAGCGATCAGAGTGATCAGAGTAATCGGAGTGATCGGCGCTGACACTTATGTGATAGCGCCAATCGCATCGCTGTAGATACGTTTACGATTAGACGCTTTATGCACTCAAATCAAATAAATTTACGTTTTCTATGATAAATTTGGACTTTGGGATTATGGTTTAGTGGTAAGAAAATAATGAAAATAAATAATAGACCAAAAAAAAAAAAAACAAAATTAGAAAGCAATAAGCAAAATGTTTAGCGTGCTGTACAGCGTTAGAATAATAATAATAATAATAACAAAAAAAAAAAAAAATAGAAATAAAAAAAAGAAAAGAAAACAAAGAACCAACCAAAACTGAGAAAGATGCTTCTGTGTTTTTTTGGTTTTTTTTTTTTTTTATTATTTATTATTATTTGAAATTGAAAATGAAAAAGAGCCCCCCAGAATATGGCGAAGACTTTTCATGTAGTTTTTGCTTTTTTGTTTTTTTGCTTTTTCCTTTTTTTCCTTTTGCCTTTTTTTTTTTGGTTGCTCTTTTGTATGCAACTTGCTTGAAAATGTTTCGATGAATCTTTAGATTTCTTGATTGCTTTCGTATGTCATGTGTACAAGTTCAATTTAAACACGCAATAGAATTTTAATCATACACATGTACACACACACACACACATATATATATATCTATACATACATGTATATATATTTAATTTCAATAAACAGTTATATGTGTTTGTGTTAATGTGAGGTTGCGACCACCGTCAGTGATTTCAGCCATTTGTACAATTTATCCATAAAGATCGATAAACTATGAGGAATGTAAAAAGGAAAAGGCAACAATTTGGCTAAATTTACTAAATGAAACAATGTATTGAAATTATGTGTATACATGAATGTGTGCGTGTGTGTGTGTGTGTGTGTGTGTGTATGTGTATGTGTGTGTGATTAAGTTTGTTAAAGTTTATATCACCGAATCTCTTCGTTTATTGTAAAAGTTATAAAAGTTTAAAAAAAAAAACAACAAATATAATAGAAAAATGTTGATGCAGTGATTTTTATTAAGAAAAGCGTTATACGGAAAGTGGTCGTTAAAATAGAGCTATCTGGACCAAATTTGGTGTAAACATTTTTAATATTAAAATAAAATTAAGCAAAATTAAGCAAAATTAAGCAAAATTTTACTTTCAAACATAATAAAAATTATAATTTTTTTTCATATAACGACTTTTTTTTATTAAGAAAAACGTTAAATGGTACGTGTTGGAAAAAATGATTCGATTTTAACAATTTTGAATAGAGTTCCGCCTTGGGCCAAACTACATTTATGTGTGAAATTTTATAAAAATATCTCCAAAATTGCGACCTACAAATTGCTCACAATTGCAAACAGATAAATAGACAGATGAACAGAGAGGCGAACAGGGAGGTCGGCAAACGGACGGACATGCTTAAATCGAATCAAATAGTGCTTCCAAGTCGATCGATATAATAACTCCTTTTGCGTGTTACAAACATCTACAGAAACTTATAATACTCTGCTATAAAATTGGTGAATGGCATAAGAAAATATGAAAGATTTTTGGCATCCTGGATTGTGTGTGATGCCTTGTCTCATTGTTTTTATTAAATGTTAATGAAAAATGTTGATGCAGATATTTAGATATGATTCCAACCATAATCCAAAATCACAAACATTTCTTGTATCATGTAAATGCATATGTGTATGTGTAACAAAAGGAATTTAAAAATATATATATAAATATAAAGAGAATTTTCGTTGGCACTTCCTAAGAGTCAAATGGCTCTCCCTAGAAAACAAAATAGGAAGAAGAAGAGGCAGAAGAAAATAAATAATTAAATAAAGAAATGAGTTAGTTAGTCAAGTTGGTAAATGGATTGTTATGGATGAATGCATGGTTAAATGGAATGGTGGCCAACAGGCTGCTACGCAAGCAGTTAGATAGTCAGATAAGCTGAGCTACACTTCATTTTATATCATCATTCCATTACGGCTTTCATTTACTCTATAACTATACATACAATATATAAATATATAAATATATAAATATATGTATGTATGTATGTGTGTATGTATGTGTAAATTTTTAATAAAATTCATTTGGTCGTTTGCCTTCATTTATACGATCATGAATAATAATAATAATAATAATAATAATAATTAAATATTTTCCATCTTACTCCAATTATCTGCCTCTCTATTTCATCTTATATCTTTCTCTCTCTTTATCTCTCTATCTCTTTCTATTTCATCTTAAACCTTTCTATCTCTTTATCCCTCTTTTCGCTCTTTCTTTCTTTTGGTCGTTTTTTTTTCGATTTTCTTTTCCTTTTTCTTTTTCGTTTCTCTTCTTCTTCTTTTCTTTTCTTATTCTTTTTTTTTATCTAACCGAAATTCCTTCGCATATATATAATTTTTATTTGCCTTCATGCTTCATTTGCTATTTAGCAACTTTTACTTGATACAATAACAAACATCAATAAATAGCTTTAACAACAACAATAACAACAAACAAAAATATTGTTGATTGTTTTGGTGTTGGAGTTGCACCATTATCATTATAATTTGATAATAATGATCAGACTGATTTGATACTCTTGATGTTGCTAATATTAATGATGATAATAATAACAGTCCTGATGTTTTATAAAGGCCATTGCTATGGCTATGGCTATGGCCATGGCTATCGGTATCTGTATCAGTATCAGTATTGGTATAGTTGCCGATACTCCTCATGTTGATATTTTGTTACTGATATTTATTAGTTGTGGCTATTGCTCGCTTGATTGATTGCTTGCTTATTTGATTATTATTATTTCTCTCTAAACATCTAACCATCTAACCATCTAACTATCTAACTGTCTATCTGTTCATCTATTTATTTATCCATCTATCTGAGTTAACTATCTACACAGAGAGATAGATATTTTTAATAGTAATATTGTTGTGCGTACTGGTTAGATGAGTATAAAATTTATATTTTAAGTTGATCTATATAAATCATGGTCACGCGTCATCGCACTTTCTTTTGACAAAAGGTAAATAGAGTGGCAATAGGCAGGCTGCAAAAAAAAATTATATAAAAAAAAAAAATCGTAAATAGCAAATAATAAAAATAGAAAGAAAAATAGGAGAAGAAATTTAACTAACAAAAAACAGCCAACAAGTAGCAAGGCAATAATTTTCTCTTTAATTAAATGCGGAAATCTTATGTTGGCAAAAAAGCAACAAAAAAACAAAAAGAAAACAAAAAAAACCAAAACAAAAACAACGAATTAGCAGTAATTTTTGCAGATACGTATTCAATTGAATTGAATGGGTAAAAAAAAAAAAGAGCAAAACAACAAAATGTGAAATATAAAACAGTTTGAATAAAAGCAATTCAATTGAGTGAGAAAGAGATGAATTATAATGAAATAAAATGAATCATAACAATAAAACACATTAATGCTATAAGAAAAATTATTCAAAAAAAAAAAAAAAAAACGAAACAAAACGAAACAAAACAAATCAAAGAAATGATTACGATAAGTAAAAGTTTTTTGTTTCTTTTTCTATTTCTATTTCCTCATCATTTATTGTTTTATTGATATTTTTCTTTTATTACTTATACACCATAATAATTTAACATTTTAGAGCATCTAGTAAAAATGAAAGAATAATAAAAAGTTTACTTAAAATGTTTTTTATTTTAATTTTTTTTTTTTTTGATTTTTCTTTTTTTAATTTTTATATTTTAGTTTACAAGTAGACAGATAAATCCATAAAAAATTTTTATAAAGATCCATACACAAAAAAAAAAAACAAATATAAAAAAAGTGTGGCCTGTTAACTTTAACTTAATCGTTGAGAAAGTAGCAAAAATTCAAAGGAAGAAGCGTATGATTTTTGTTTTTTGTTTTTTTTTTTGAATTTTTTTTTTGAGTGGCTAAAATGCAATTTTCTGATTTGAGTTCTCGTATTAATTTTTTAATAATTGACAATTTTCATGGGACATTATTTCTTTAAAAAAAAAAAAAAAAAAAACAACAACAACAACAAAACGCTTTGGATTAAGAAAGTTGAAAGAATTTAGTTTGTCTAACTTGCTTGAGCAATCACATTTTCCGTAGGATATTTTTCTAAAATGAATATAAAAATAATTGAAAATGTTCAAAATTTGATAATGTGCCATTTTAAGAAAGAAGTTTCCACTTAAAAAAATTAAAAATTAAATAACTTTCTTCCATTTTGCTTAAATTTACGAGTAATAAACATTTTGTGTCGAAATTTCCAAACAATTCTCAACTAAATCTATTTTTAAATGTTGCCTCCATACAAAAATCTAATATTTCTGCGGCATTTGAAATCGCTTGGGTTAAGTTTAAGTTTCTCCATTAGACCAATGTTCAGAACAGTTAAACAAAGGTAGTGTCGTATAGACCCGACTAGATCGCCTCAAAATTTAATCTTAAATAAAAATTTTCATTTTTATTTTTACATGTTTCTTTTTATTAGACGTTATTTTAAACTTTTTAATAAACTGAATATATAATTTTTTTGTTGAATCTATTTGATAAAAATTATAAAAATCTTTCTATAAATGAGATAAGTATTTCATTTGTAATTGTAGAAATTTCTTTCATATAATTATATTTCAATTAACAACAGTTATTTTACAGTAAGCGAAATAAAATGTCAGAAAAGTAACAGGACAGATCAGAACAGAATGGAACAGAATGGAAGAGAATGGAATAGAACGAAATAGAATTAAATGGAATAGAACGAAACAAAAGGCCGCATTTTATCTGTTAAAATAAATTGCTATATAATGTAAAGAGTTAGCTCTTCATCAATGGATTTTTTTTTAATAAAGCGTTTTGTTTTAGTTTCTTTTAAACTAAAAATAAAGTTAAAAAAAATTAAAGTAAAAAAAATGTAAAAAAAAAAATGAAGCAAAAATTAAATTACACAAATAAAGTTACGCGGATTTTTAAAATGCTTTAAATAGATCAAAACAATTTATCATTGTTGTTGTTTTTTGTTGTTTGTTTGTTTGTTTGTTTGTTTTTAAATAATGATTTATTTAATAAATAATTTTTGTATGAGTTTTTGGCCTTTAATTAGCATTAAAAATGCAAAATATAAATCAAATAAATAAAAATAAATAATAAGTAAAAAAACTCTCTTTTTTTTATTTAGTTAAAAAAATTATGAGAAATGACTTGATTCACCAAAATTATTTTATTTTCCGTTTTTTACAAGTCTTTGGGCTAAAATGTTTCCACCCTAATTATTATTATTATTTGCCTTAGAGATATTTATGGCTTACTCGTTTTTGTTGAATCTTTTAATAAGATTTGGAAAGTTTTCATTATCAGAAAAGCTTCTTTTAGAATAGAAAAACCAGAGAGAGAATTATTTTTCATTCAATAATTCTTTGCGCGCCAACGCTTCTCTTGTAAGTAAAATTTGAAAAAAATGGTGTTAAAATTTGATAGAATCAGTAGCAAAATTATCTCAGCAGATTTTTATTGAATAAAAATATAATTAATCAATTAATTGAATTGTCTAAAATTTCATTGTCAAGGAATTTCATTACAAAGTATCCTCATTATTATTATTATTGAAAAATGGCATTTTTTTCAAGACCTATTTTAATTTATTTATTATCTTTCCACATTTAAATTAAATTTATTTTGAGAATTATCATAAAAAAGAATTACAATGACTCAAAATGATTTATTCTGCTTTTGGAATTGTATTTCAAATGATTTAAAGTATTACGTAAAACATGAAGAAAAAAATATAATAAAAAAATCCTCTAAATATTATCGCAATCATTTCGAAAAGAAAGTAATTGCGTTTAAGGAAAGTTAATGTCAATGACTTTGGCATCAAATTGTTACTTTTCTTAGAATTTCCTGTAAAAAGTTGCTTTATTAGTTTTGTACTCTTGAAAAGGTGAATTAAGGAATGTGCTGCTTTTTCTTTTTCCATTTCTTTAATGTTCTTACTTACATCAAAGTTGCTGCTACAATATCATTATTTTATCATCATCTAATATTAACAGTTATATTAATTTAAAACAACAAATTATTCTTCTCACTAAACTTTAATTAAACAATAACATGCATCAACATATATACACACACACACATACATACATACATACATACATACATACATACATACATATATATATATTGTACATATTGTGTACATGGACATTGTTGCACACACTCATCATCATCATCGTAAGTTGTAATGTAGTTTAAAAGGAACAGAGCACAATAAGAAAAAAAAAGTAGCTAAAGCAAAGAATTACATAAATAATAAACAACAATAATAAAAACAATGAGACAAGGCATCACACACAATCCAAGATGCCAGAAATCTTTCATATTTTCTTATGCCATTCACCAATTTTATAGCAGAGTATTATAAGTTTCTGTAGATGTTTGTAACACGCAAAAGGAGTTATTATATCGATCGACTTGGAAGCACTATTTGATTCGACTTAAGCATGTCCGTCCGTTTGCCGACCTCCCTGTTCGCCTCTCTGTTCATCTGTCTATTTATCTGTTTGCAATTGTGAGCAATTTGTAGGTCGCAATTTTGGAGATATTTTTATAAAATTTGACACATGAATGTAGTTTGGCCCAAGGCGGAACTCTATTCAAAATTGTTAAAATCGAATCATTTTTTCCAACACGTACCATTTAACGTTTTTCTTAATAAAAAAAAGTCGTTATATGAAAAAAAATTATAATTTTTATTATGTTTGAAAGTAAAATTTTGCTTAATTTTGCTTAATTTTGCTTATTTTATTTTAATATTAAAAATGTTTACACCAAATTTGGTCCAGATAGCTCTGCTTTTACGACCTTTTTCCATGTAACGTTCTTTTGGGAAAAATTGTTTTTATGGACAAAAGGTTCATATTTAAATGGTTCTCATGTAATAAAATTTTTAAATAATTTAAAAATTAAAATTTTTTTAACTTTGTTCTCTTATTTGACTTAAATTGCATTTTAAGCAAAGCGATATAAATTATTTAAGAAGAGAGTGTAAAGTGTAGAGTAATTAAGAATGGGCCTCGCTATAAAATTTTTGCGTGCTTTTTTTATTTTTGTTTGCAGTAAATAACAAATAAATAAACAACAATAAAATTATAAAATAACAAAATAAAAAAAGCTACTTTATTACAATTCTTCTCTTTAGTTTAGTTTTTTTTTTTAATTTTATTTTGTTTATATTTTTTTATTTTTGTATTTTTGGCTTTTAATAATCATTATAAGACAAATTCTAGACAGGATTTTATATCCGCGTGGTATTTTACGATTGCATGACTTGAAAGAAAAAAATATTAAATATCTTATCGGACTTTTGTTAAAATTAAGAAAATAAAATACCAATAAGAATAACAAGCCCAACAATACTAACAAGAAAAAATGGGCATTTCTTTTGTTGTTGTTTTGTTCTTTTTGCTTTACTCACTTCATCACACTTCCAAACTAGTAATATAAAAAGTAAAATGCCTAAAAATGTTCTAGCTGATTGTGATTGGTAATTAAATGATTCAGCGTACTTTGACCAGCATTTTTAAAATCAAACTTTAAGCCGGTTATACAGGAAACGATATAAATAAACTCTGATCCAGGTTCAGTACATAAATTTAATTTAGGCAAATACTACACTGCATCGATATAATTATCAAAAAAAAGTTACAAACCTTTAAATTATTCGTGAGGCGATAATATAAATCAATAAATTCTTTAGATGTTTAGATCGGGTAATAAAATTTACGCTTCTAATGTACCTCAATCATCTTAACTGAGACTTTCATTCCACATAATTATTTTTGTGGGCTTACATCGGCATGAATTATACTTTTTTTTTTACCACTAATTTCACGCTTAGCACCCATAATTAATTTTGATTTTGAAAGTTTATATAGCAGAACTAATTTGCCAATAAATTCGATTGGCTCTTTGCAAAAGATTTTAGTTAATGCTCTCTTTGTTTCATGTAAGGAAAATAAATTGCAATTTTGTACTTTTGATATCATCGAACAATTAAAAAAAAAATTCCTCCTGTCATAAAATTTTATTATGCTAATTTCAATGGCCACTTGCAGTTGATAAGAATAAGCATTTATCGGGGGAACACAGAAAAATTAAATAAGAAAAATTTTCATTTACTTTATCACAAAAATCTATTTGAATTTTTGAATGATCTAAAACGGACTTACTTTTAAATATCTATTTAAAAAAAGTGGCTCCATTTTTGAGTAAAACATTTAATTGAATGTATGGCATATTTAGCAATTACAATAATTGCTAAATTTGCATTCAAATGAATTACTTTTTATTCATCTTTTACCTTTATAGGGCTTTAAAAAGTTTACCACACTAAAAAGTTAGAGTTATTTCAGTCGACTTAACTTATAGTTTGGGGAAAATTAAATTAAATATAAAATGTAAGAATATTTGTTAATGTTTTAGTTTGTAGTTAAAACATTTAGAAGAAAACAAAACATAAATAAATATTAAATTTCTTTATAAAATAAATTTCAAAAGAGGCAAATTCACAATAAATAACCGCCCACCCGATTATATCCTTTTACCAGCAACTTTCTTCAAAATATCATCGTTACATTTATTTATTATAATTAAAAATGAAAATTTAATTTTTAGACGAAATTAAAAAAAAAATAAAATAAAAATAAAAAATAAAAAAATTCCAAAATTTATTAAATTTTTTGTAATTTTATTTGAAAGCGATTAAAGTAAGTGTGTGCCTATAACAATGGACCCTAGAAAATAAAATAGAATACACACTTATTAAATATGCCATAAATGGGCCACATCTTAATCATGGAGTTCTATTAAACGACGGTAGTTCCAAAGAAGCTACCGTTTAAATCTAGAAGCAATATTTTGAACTGTGTTTTATATGGACAATTCAGATATTTGATATTTTATCGGCATTGAAAACAATGTACATTACTTGATGTAAAATGAAAATAAAGCTATCGCCTAAACTGAAATCTGGTTTCGAGTATTCTGGCACAGCAAATTTATACAAAAATAAAAGCAGTTGGTTAAAAAATATGGCCACATAATGCCTGTGATCTATTTATAGATTGAAGTTGTTAATGGTAATTGGCAAATGTCAATAATAAAGAATATGAGGTATCATTGTGTAATGAAAATCGTTGACGTACTGATCCGGCGAAGTAGTCAAACAGTTCCACATAAAACATACGATTTGTGGGATATTTGGCTTTGGCTTTAGGCATATTCCTGAAAATCTCTCCTTCTCTCTCTCTCTCTCACTATTAACCTCTTTTTTCCATTCTCTATCACTTTGTCTCTGTCTCTCTCTCTCTCTCTCTCTTTCTCTCTTTATATAATAAACGGCAGCGTTTAGTTTACTTTCGTCAAGTGTAACTCCTAGGTATTTAATTCTTGGGGAATTGTTAATTTGGCATCCATCAATCTCCAAGGATGGGACAAACCTTCTGGCGATTGGGTATAGATATTTTTTTTTCCTTTGAAAATTATACTTTGGCATTTTTGATGTTTTAACTTTGCTTTTTGTACTTTTAGCTTTATAATTTTTTAATTTTGATAAACGTCAGGCGTTACTTTTTTATGGCATAACTTTACCATCATAAAGAATCGAATAAAATTCAATTGAATTGAATTGAAGCATTATGAATAAAATTTTCTTAACTTTCAACACATATAAACATATACACACATATATACACACATACATTTTTATATGTATTTACAAAAATATTTCTAATTTCTAATTTCTAATTTCTAATTAATAATAATTGCCATCGATTTACCAATATCATCAAGCCAACGAGAGGATGTTAAAGTATTACAAAAAAAAAAAAAAAAAAAAAAAAAAAAAACTATGCATAAGTATTGGATCAGACAAAATAATATCGCCGAATTTTCATTATCTAAAGCTCTAATGCTTTTATATGAAATGGACGTTAATGCTTAAAAAATGAGATTTTAGAACAGCATTTTATTCAAAACTAATTGTAAAATTTCAATGATAGTTGTTAGTGTAAAAGCGTCACTGATCTGAAAATGAATGAATCATTTCTAAAAGATTTGTTAAAGTTTTATTATTTTAGAAAAAGGGAAATTGCTGTAAAACTATGCAGTTCAAAATGTCAGTTCAAAATCGAAAATTTAAATCATAAATTTCTATAACAAAAATATATCGTTGTCATAATGGAGCGGTTGAGCAAATGAATTTTTACACAAATCAAATTATAAAACTTATTAAATTTTGCAAAAATAGCAAAAATCCAATAATAACGATTTCATTAAAATTTTTCATTTCTTTTGAAAAATAATTTTTTGTTTAAAAATGTACCAAAAAAAAAAAAAAAAAAAAAAAACAAAGCGATCGATACATTTTATAAGATCTAATCATATAATTTATGTATGTATATAAATATTGGTAGTATGTGCACGTGTCCATGTAAAAAATCATTAAATTCGTGAAAGGTTTTGTCTTGTTTGCTCAACTCTCTAACTTCTTTAACTTTGCTTATGAAACTGACTGGCTTAAAATTTTCTATGTATGTAAGTGTGTATATGTATGCAGGTACACACTTGGTGTTTATGCTTGGTATTGGATAGGATAACAATCGAATTTTATCCAATAATAATAAGGCAGAGCGATACATGAAACTAAAGTTATGATTAAAAAAAAAAAAAAAAAAAAATTCTTGAATTTCGTTTGTTGCCTCTTTTTCAATTCTTCTTCATCTTTAATTACTTTTTATTATTAATTGAAGAATGTAAAGAACAACAACAACAATAATAATATCATTAAAAACAGTAATAAGAATAAAAATTTTTTATTATTTAAGTTCTTACGTCATTCGCCTTATCAAAATTAACTGGAGTGTGTCGAATTGTTTTTTGATCACTGGCAGACAGACAGACTGCTTGCATTTATTGGCATTTGAACAAAACTTATGAACAAAAATTTTTTTTTTTTTTTTTTATTTCATGTCACACCTGCTCATACATGGCAAACACATGGTCTTCATACACTTAGAAAAAAAGAAAAAAAGAAAAAAAGAAGGGAAACTAGAGCAGCAAAAGAAAAAAAAAGAATCAAACATTTTTCATAGAATTTCTTCTTTTTTTTTTCTATTGGGTATTTTGTCTTTCAATACAAATTTTACATGTAATATATCATTTGTAATATTAACCAAATGACCGGAATACTTATAAATGTACAGAGAAAGAAAAGCAACGTGGCAAATGGGGTAACAATTCATAGTACCAAAAAAAAAAAAAAAAAAAAAAAAAAAAAAGAAGAGAACTCACCTTTTAACCTTGGACTAATCAGTTTAATGTTCATGTATAAACAGGAAACCCTTTGTTTTTTTTTTCTCATTTAAATAGCTTACAAAAGGTAAAATGAAATAAATGCAAAAGTGAAAAAATTTAAATGTAAAAAAGAGAACATACAAAAAATTTTATGATCGAGTCAAGATTGAAGTCATCTAATGTAAAATGAATCATAAAGATATAGATAATCAAATTTTCAAAATAGACATGCAAAATTTAGAATCTGAATTTACATTCATTTAGTTTAGATTTTGTGCATTTAACTTTAAAATCGATCATTTTTATAGATTTTCATTTATAAATTATTTTAAAAATTATATTAGTTAAGATGAAAAATTTGTATAACGCACCAAACGGATACCGTTAGTTATATATTTAGGGTGTGGTCAATGTTTTAAAATCACAAATTATAAGTGAAATACATAACAAGTTA
Source organism: Melophagus ovinus (assembly GCA_023089585.1). NCBI lineage: Eukaryota > Metazoa > Arthropoda > Insecta > Diptera > Hippoboscidae > Melophagus > Melophagus ovinus. Next base: position 890,372 of record JAKKIB010000190.1, read on the forward strand.
AAATTAAGTGGCCTCGTTTTAGATACTTTTGAATAAACTTTACCGATTTGTTTTATCTTAAGATGATCCTTGGAAAATCAAGGAGTTAATTTTTATAAAGAATTTCAACTAATTATGATTTATAATTTACAAGTAATAAGTAAAAAAAAATTAAAATATTTTTTTTTGAAAAAATACAAGCTTTTTTTCAATGAACAGTGTACTTTGGGCATGTCCTTGAACCTTAAATTATTTTGGCATAATCTTAGAAATAATACTTGCCAAAATTCGGCTTTATTAGCTCAAATTTTATAATCATGAAAAAAATGCAAATTGTTTATTGTGGACGGACATGCTTATATGAATACAGAATTTTGTTGCTTTGATGCTTTTTTTTGTCTCTCCTTTTCTCTGCTTTTAAATGTTACAAATATTTTGATAAAATGTCTCTACCATCAATTTTTTGGATCATAATTATAAAAATTATACAAATATTTGCATTTACATACTTTCTCTGTGTTGGTTGCTAAATTTTTTCGTTCACATTTTTGCTTTTAATTTTTTGCTTTTTTTTTTTTTTTTTTTTCTTATTTGTGTGTTTGTTTAGAGGTTTTTATTAATGTTTATGTATGTTTCTTTTAATTTAAATTCATGCATTACTAATTAAAATATACATGTACTTAAGATTTACAAATGTATTTATTAAATTTTTATTTATTTATTTATTTTTTTTTTTACGTTTCGCTCGTTCATTGTTATTTTCAAAAGTTGTTACCGGAAATTTTCATTTTGCTTTTGTTTTTATTTGTTTGTTTGTTTTGTTTTTTTTTTTGGTTTCTATGCTTTGTCATTAAATCATTTATTTAATTTTATCATTAACAAATGAAACGCATTCTTAATTTATATACAACTTGACATCGAGGCGATTGTGCATTTTCATTGTTATTGATGATTGCGGTTGATGCATTTTTCATCTCTTTCTCTACATATATATATACATACATATATATATATATATTATATATGTGTGTGCATATTATAATTTTAATGAACATCATAAAAAATGTTTATAATGTAATAAAAAATAAATTCACAAAAAAAAAAAAACAAGAAAACAAAGCAAAAACCGCAAAAGCAAACGCGTTTTACAGTAACACGAACATTATAAACATATAAATCATAATGAATAACTGAGTGATTATTATTTGACAAAAAAAAAAAACAACAACAAAAAGAATACCAACAAAAAAGAACCAACAAAAAAAAAGCCAACAAAACAAACATCAGCCAAAATATTTATGCTTGAAAAGAAGAGGGCAAAGGAAATTAACATTTTCAAAAGACGAAATGATACAGACACGCCCACATTTTTTTGTATTTATTTTTCTTAGCAAACAAAGTATATATGTAGACCTAAACTAAGTGACTTATTTATAAATTTATAAATTATAAATAGAAGAAAAAAGTTTTTAAGTTTTTTAAAGACAACTGAAAATGTTTAATGTTAAACAGATTTCTGAACTTTTAAGGAAATTGATATTATTTTATTTATAAGGATTCAAATTTCCAAGAAAGTGGAAATTTTCTATTATTTGGAAATTTATACAAAATCTATTACAGAGAATTTGACCAAAAATATATGTAAATTCTTAAGTTCTATTTTATATCGAATTCAAGGAAAATTTTTCATAGATTTTATACATTTTCTGGAAAATGATGGCACTCCATGTAATTAACTGTTAGACAGTTTTATAAAGCATTATTCTCAAAGCTCAATAAGCTTACGTTTTAAATTGTAAGAAGTAAGTTGAAAAAAAAATTTGAAGAAGCTTTCTTGATTTATAAAAAAAAAAAAAACACAAACAATGTTGAGATTGATCGAAAAAGCACAGACTTGAGTTGGCTTGATAGTTAGACAAACAGATTAAGCGTTCAAACGTTAGATATTGAATAACTCTGGACTCTAGAACGCAAAAAAAAAAATGGGAAATATAAAAAAAATGCCCTAAAATTTCATAAAAAGAAACTTTTAAAAATTAACTCTTGTAAATAATATGAATTATTTTATATTTTGTAAAAATTATATTATTAAATAAGTATGCAATCAATTTCAAAACTTATTTGTATATTTTAAAATAATCGAAACATAATTTTTTATTTTTTAGATCTTTCCCAAACAAATGTCATAGTTAAATTATTAGAAATTGTATAGGCCATAAAATTAAATTGCTAATTACATATTTTCATCTATTTATGTATTTATCTATGAATGTGTAATGCACATTTTTTTTTTTTTGAAAATTTTTTGTATTTACTTAAGTTGTAGCAAAATGGACTTTGGCCGTCATATGACTGAAAAAGAGGTATTGTCATTATTTAATTTTTTTTGTACAAATTTGATGAAGTAATTTTAAAATACTCGAATAGTAAATATTAAAAGTCAATAATTGCTGTTGAAATTTTAGAATGAGAAAAAGAGTTCATTTTTATCGTCATTTTACGAAATAAATGCACTTTAATTACCACGCCTTTGTTTTTTTCTTTTTTTTTTTTTTGTGGCCACATATTTAAAGAAACAATCAATTGAACATTGGACCATGTGAATTATCCAAAATATTGCCAAAATATTTAAAACATTATTTCGAAAATTTATTTTTCAAAGTTTTGCTAATTTGAAATTTATTAATTCATTGTTTACCATTAAAATTTCTTAAGAGAAAACATAATTGCACAAATAAATAAACAAATAATGAGATTTTTTTTTGGGTAAATTGTAAGCAATTTTATTTAAAAATTTATTAATATACCATCTTGGAGTTGCCATAAATAAAGAAACTATAATTAAATAAATTTGAAAAGAAAAAAAAAATCAAAAGACTTAAGTCACAAACTTATTATCACATGTCTATCATTAAGAGTTGCATTTAATTGAATTTTAATCTAGATGCGTGTTTACTCTGAGTTTGGTGTGTTTCTCTTTTTTATATTTTTATAAATAATTTCATCTTTATATTAATAAATGTAACAACGTTTTTATGTCAATTATGCTTAAGCAGATATTTTATCGTTCTTGTGCACGCACATGTTAAAATAGTGCTTACCATTTGTTCAGAGAACGATGCAGCATATCTTGTAAATTTTAATAATTTTTGCTTTTAGTTGGTCCCTTTAGACATTACTTTATTTATAGAATAATTGGAAATTAAACGTTAAATTGTGATAAAGCGGCCTTTTTGATTTGAATTCAATGTAATGTTGTTCAACAAGGCCTTAACTTTCATTAAATTGAGTGCCACAGAAAGAACCTGGCTACATATACATCTTTATGTATACACATACAAACATATATATATATATATATATATATATATATATATATATATATATATATATATATATATATATTATATACATTTAAATAACAAAAAAACCAAAATGTATAAAATCAAAGTTACTTATTGAGAGTCATTAATATAAAACGAATGAATGTAAAGTAAAATGTAAAGTAAAATGTAAAAAATGAAATAAAGTTATGTAAATATGTTTAACAAAAACTTAAACATAATAAAAGAAAGTGAAAATAAAATTTAATAATGCAAAATAAAGGTAAATAATTTAACATAAAAAATAATATATATTAATTACATTTTATTTTAGATTAAATTAATTAAATTAAAGTAGAGTAAACTTTACGTAAATTAAAAAAAAATTTTTTTTAAATACATTTAAAGTAAATTCAAATACAAGAAATTTATGTAAACAAAATAAAATAAGTTAAGGTAAAGTAAAATTTTATCATGTTATATAAAAAAAAAATTTATAAAGAAATGTAAATTACAACAGAGTTCTGTCAAATATGAGTGAATAAAGTAAAGTATCATAAAACTAATGTAAACAATTGTAATATAAAGCAAAGTGAAATCAACTAAAATAATGTTAAGTCAGTTAAAGTAAAATAAAATAAAGTAAACTAAAATCAAGTTCCTTAAAATGCAGTTAAATCAAATAAAAGTGTCCACAATTGTTTACATTAATTTGTAAATTGTTCTGAGAAACGAAATGATTATTACAAACATAAAAAAATTGATGCTTTAGCCATTTTAACCATCTTCACTAATATGGAAAGATATAAAAGGAAAAAACGAACGAAATGAACGAAATGTTTGAATCAAATCGCCAAAGCCAATTTTCGGGCGGCTCTTTTGTTTTGTAACAAATTACCTTATAAATTATTACCTTACAAATGTAGATTTTTCTATGTTATTGAATTCAATTAGATCTACTAAGTACATAACTAAATGATATATTAAAATAACCTTAATTGATTTGTGGTATAAACAAATATGTACCATAAATAAATGCAACAAATGAATAAAATCAAAACATAAAATGGTTAAATTGATTAAATATGAATGTGGCCTGTGGTGTAGTGTTCAGGAAAGTGAAAAATTGGTTTTATTCAAAATTTTTTTCATAACCTAAAGTAAAGTAAAGTAACATAAGACGACGTAAATTGATGTTAATGTAGACGCAATGTAATTTAAGTCTAATTAAAGTGTTGCGATTTATTTTTTTTTTTTTTTAGTTTTTATTTTTGTAGAATTGTCTTTTAATGTCATTTATAAGTATATATGTATATAACTTACCGTCTAGTTTGCCTTGGTATAGACTGAGTCCAACAAACTGGTACTTTGTGCGTTTGATGGTTACGTGATGATGATTTGTATGTTAAATCACCGTACTCTGATTGCCATACTTGTAAATTACCTTCGGCCGGATAAAATGTATATAAGCTATTTGTGGATGAAGCAATTACTGGTGATCCACCGGCTGCTGCTACTAAAGCAGCAGCGGCATCACCAACATTTGCTGAATTCAATTGTATTGAATTTGATGATGTTAAAATGTTACCATTGCTGGTGGTTAATGTAGCACTGGATATGGGCTGTACTAATAAAGCGGCTGGTGTAACAATGCTATTGCCATTATTTATATTAGCAACACCACCAACACTACCACCAATAGGATTAGAAGTATCTGTGACACCATTTGGTAATGTAATGTAATGTTGCATGCGTGTTGTAGTCATTGTGGTTGCTGCTGTCGTTGTACCATTACCATCATATTTTAATATTAATGCTGTACTAGGATCATAATTATGACGTGGCTGTTGCAATTGCTGTTGTTGTTGCTGTTGCTGTTGTTGTTGCTGTTGCTGTTGCTGTTGATGTTGCTGATATTGTAATTGTCGTGTTAAAGCATCCACCGAATGTGAACGTACAATCGAGCCACGTGGCAATAATAATAAGCGATTACGATCATTGTTATTCGATGTTAATGCAGTTATTACGGTATGACTGCTCGCATGCGATAGTCTATGCCCTCGCATGCGATAGCCGTGCCCATGTCCATGCGTATGCGTATGCTTATGGGTAAAAGCTGCTTGATTAGCACTTCCAATTAATATATTATTTAAATTTGTATGAGACTTATTGGTAGTTGTTTCAGCCGCTTTTAATGTTACTGGCGATAAAGCACGAGTTCTGGCTCTACTGCGATTATTAAATCCGTTATTATTATTGTTATTATTATTGCTGTAATTGCTATTGCTATTGCTATTACTATTGCTATTGATATTATTGTTATTATTTGCACTTCCGCCTGCTGTTAAACGATGATTATGTATTGACTGATGGCCAGCGGCATGTGCTACCAATGGCTGACGCTGCTTTTGATATTGTAAACGTTGTCCTTTTACGCAATTCGATGTTGATGCTGTTGATGCTGTTGATGCTGTTGATGCAGATGCTTTTGCTATTGCTGTTACTGTGGCTGTTGCTGTTGCTGTTGCTGTCACTGTTGCTGTTGCTGTTGTTGTAGAATCTGTAGTAGAAGTATTTGCAACACCATTTAGAACACTTGTAGTTGCATTTATTGAGTTGATCGCCATTTTGCCCATTAATGTAGAAATTTGCTTATTATTATTATTATTATTATTGTTATTGTTATTGTTGCTATTATTTTTATTATTAATGTTTCTATTGCTATTGCTGTTGCTGTTGTTGTTATTAGAATTGTTGTTTCTTTTCTCTTTAAAAAATTTATCTAATACGTGTAATTGATGATGTTGTGTACGATGATGTTGGCGCTGTTGTTGTTGCCGTTGCTCTTGTTGTTGCTGTTGCTGATATTGATGTATTATTAAATTTGGTTGCCGTCGTATAATCTGCGGTGCACCCATAGCTATCAAACGGCCTTTAAGTAAATCTTTTGGTTTAAATTGTAAATGTTTTGTTGCTGGTGTTGATGTTGTTCCTAAACTTTTTGTAAGCATTAATGATTTTGATGCTGGTGTCGCTGTTAATGATAATGATAATGGCGATGTTGTTACTGAAGCTGTTACTGATGCTGATGCTGATGCTAATTTTGATGCTGATGTTGTTAGAATTGTTGTTGCTGTTGTTGTTGATGATACCAATTCATTATGAGCGGACAAACCACCAGTTGCGGCCGATGATAATTGTGCTAAATTTGAACCGATACTATTATGTTGTTGCTTGTGTTGTTGATGTTGTTGATGTTGTTGATGTTGTTGATGTTGCTGATGTTGCTGATGTTGTTTTTTGCCATTGCCATTGCTATTGCAATCATTTAAATTTTCATTGTTTATTGTTTTATTGTTGTTATTTATGTTGCTGTTGCTGTTGTGGCTGTCATTATTAACTGACAATGTTCCAGTGGTTTGATGTTCTGAATCAGTTGAAACACGATCCGGATCACTTTCGAAACCCTCATCCAGGGATCGTGTTGGACTTAATATGGGCTTCGTATGTTGCTCCATATTATTGTTATTGTTATTGTTATTATTATTGTTGCTGCTACTGTTGCTATTATTATTGTTGTTATTATTATTGTTGTTATTATTATTGTTGTTCGTAGGCTTTTTATTTGCGGACGTTAAGTTTAATTCGATTTTATTTGCAAACATATTGTCGCTGTTTATTGTTGTTACTTATTATTGTCGGTTTTTCTATTGCACTACTTAAATTTCACTATAAATTTCTTTAGTGTCTCCCTATCTCTCTTTCTCTTTCACACACTTTCCTTTTTACTTGTTTTTCTATATTTTGGTTTCCTTCTTTTTTCTTTTTTTTTCACGACTTTTTACTTAAGTTTTCTTTTTTCTCTTCTATTCAATTTATTACTAATTTTTGCTTTTATTTGATTTTATATTATTTTATTTGAATTGTAATTGTGCCTTATGAAAGAAGGGGAAAATGTAAAATACAAAAACACTTTGAAATTTTTCATAGGATTAAATTTCTCGCCTTTCTTTTTTGTTTTCTTTTCTTGTTTATTAAAGTTTACACTTGGCTACGCATCGTAAAACAAAATTGAAATGTTACGTATGGTTGTTCTATGAATTATTATTTGAATTTTATTTGAATTTAATTTTTTTTTTGTTATACATATAAACAACCACGAAAAATTGAAAGAAAATAGTTTAAAAAAAATTTATTTTTTAAATTCAAAAAAAGCAAAATTAAGAAAACACAAAGCAAAAGTTTTATGTTACAAAATAGTACAAATTTTCTATATTAAAGAAAAAGCCAAAAAAAAAAAATATAAAAATTATTAAAAATTCTTATTTTGCTATTTGAGTTGGAAAAAAGTCAAAAATACCCTTTAATCAATTTTTTTTCACGTTTTTATTTATTTTTTTTTTATAATAACAGAATTAATTATTTGAAATTTTCAAATATTTAATTTTTCAAAATTTTTAAAATTTCCTCCAAAACGTGAAAACGAACAATGAGGAAATGCACACCTGCTTGTATTTTTTATATAAATTTATTTAATTAAGCTAATTCAGTTATAACCGCTAATTACGTCTGCGTCATGCGAAAGTCGTCTTAATACTAAACAGAGTAAACATAACAGTGAACGCTTAACAGTCACAACAGCTTCTTCCTTTTTCTTGTTATTTTATATTTTCCTATTTTTTTTTGTTCACTTTTTTTTTTTTGCTTTTCAGTTTGTTTTGCTTACTTATATGCATTTTATATATACGTATATGTATGTATGTGTGTGTGTGTGTGTGTGTGTATGCATGTGTGTTAAAAATATTTATTATGCGTTTTGCAAGCAGTGGTATGTGTTGGAGATGGGTCGTTTTATTTTTGTTCAAACTTGTCGTCACTTGTTCCATGCGTAACGTTTACATTTTGCCAAATTTTTTATAATTATACAAAAATATCTATGTATTAATTATGTTAAATGTTTAACATTTTGTTACTTGTTGCTGTTGTTAATGATGATGTTGCTACTACTGCTGCTCTTTACCATTTGACGATTGATAAATTGATTTGCAATTGTCATAATTTTGCATACTTTTACATTTCTCATTTTAATGTTAATCTTAACAGATCCAGAGAGATAAATAATATTTTACAGAGAGATAGAAATCAGAAAATAATGTATTTCAAAGAGTTTATGAGAGCAAAATTAATTCAGTTGCGGACATGATTTAGTACAATTCATTTTCACCCTACTTATTGTGACGATACCTTAGTAAATGAAAAAGTATCTTGTAAACTGAATTAAGAAGAGTTATTAGAGCAACGATCTTCATGCAACTGCGTCTATCTTTTGGAACATGGGGTTTAATCATATTGTACCCTAAGGATAATTACGCTAAACACCATTTGTGGTTCAGAGTATTCTAAATTTGAACATAAGCTTGTAATATCCAAAATGAATTGAGATAGATCCATCTGATTCTGAACCGATCGGTTCAGAATCACTTTCTAATACGTTTTAAATCTGCCTCTGTGTAAGCTACTGGTCCTACTTTTAGAGGTATGTTAATTAAATTTTGTACGTAATATGAATCTTATTATATGTTGACCACGCCCTATATTTCGCCTTTCTGTAAAAAAACATTGTTATATGGAGATAAATTACAATTTTTAATATATTCCAACATAAATTAGCGCTTCATTGTTTTTCAACATGAAAAACATTTGAACCACTTCGGTCTATTTTTTGAGCCTTCCTTCATACAACGACCTTTTTAAATAATATAAAAATTACAATTTTTTTCAATTTTGTTGGCTTCTAATTCTTTTATGTGACTTTTGTTACGTTAATAAAAGTGATGTAGGTTATTTAAGAGGCGGCCTCGAGCCGCCATGTTTCTCGCTAGGATTAGAGCCTATGTCCTAGGTCTAAGGTCTCTGATCTGAAACTTATACGCTTTGATGAAAAGGGGTGGTGCTGAAAAGCACCTAGTCCAAATTACTAACAGGTCTCGCAGCCATCAAGAAGCCAAGTCTAATACCATATATGAATATTTGATAAGATAATTAATCATTATCAGGCCATATGAATCTACACTTATTTGTACTGATAGCTCTTTGGTATGTTAGGCCCGTAGAGGGCGCCGATAATTTTGCATATAAAAATTGTCCATGTAACTTAAACAGATAGTGCGTTCAAGTCCTTTTTTGGGAAAGGACATCTCCGTAGAAGATCAAGGTTTTCAATTTTGGAAACCACTGTGCTGCTTTTCATCTACCCCAAGTAATGTAAAGTACACATTTTTAATTATATGAAAAAATCAATCAACGTAAAAGTACTTAAAAATAAAACCAAAAGCAAAAAAGAACGAAAAAAAGAAAGAAGAAGCGATCTTGTGAAGCATTTAAATATTAAAAGAAAGAAAAATTATGGGAACCTAATTTAATTGGATACTTAAAATAAAATGAAAGAACAAGCTTTCGGAAAATGTTGCCTCTATTTTAATTAATAATTAACACTAATAAGCATATAGATGCTCATACAAATACAAATGCTCAATACTCGTATAGATGCACAGACATGCAGACGTGTTTAAGTCATCATTTAAAAATTTACCTTTTTATTGTAAGATTTGATGCAATTATCAGCTATTTACTTTATGTTTATTTATTTATTATTTATTTTTAATAAGTTAAGCTTTACTTTCTTTTCCTTATCTTTCCTTTCCTTTGCTTTGCTTTCCTTTGCTTTTCTTTATTTGTATTTTTCTTTTTATCTCTTTCAACATTTCTCTCACACAATTTTTACAGTTTTTTTATGCTCGTTGTTTTTTCCTTCTTTTCCTACTTTCTTTCTTTCTTTCCACACATTTCATTTCGGCTTGATTAAATAGAAATTTTTTTGGTTTTGGTTGTGGTTTTGGTTTTAGCTTTTTATCAATGAACTTCAATTTTATGGACCATAAAAAATAAAAATAAAAATTCTCTCTATCTATATATATATATATATCTCTTTCCTACTTTTTATTACTCTTTCTAGTATTTTCCACTCTCTCAGTTTTGTTTCCTTTTCTTTTTTTTTCTTTTGTTCTGTTACTCTCTATCGCATTTAGTCCATCACTCTGTCAGTCTAACTTAGTGATTTAACAGAAACACCTGTTAATTCTGTTAGTTTATATGGTTGAATATCAAAAATAGCATGGTATGGTATGAAATCGGTTCGCATCGGTATCGTATTGTTTTGTTGTGTTGCCTTGTGTTGTGTCGTGTGTTGTGTGTTGTGTATATGCTTCTGCATGCTTACTCACCGCACTAACTAGTTTCTATTCCATGCAGCTGCTGCTATTTCTGCTGTTGCTATTACATATGCTCTTGCTGCTACTTCTGATGTTGTTGTTGCTGTTGCCGTTACATTTACTTTGTTGTTGTTGCTCTCTTTCTACATGAATATATTCCTTTAAGTTTTTGTTATTGGCTTTGTTTGGTTTACTTTCATTGATTTGAAACTTAATGCATGCATTTTAAAGTGTATGCATGTACGTGCATGCATATTACACCACAATGCAAAGAAAACTGTGCTTATAACGGTGTGTTTATGTAACGTTTATGCTTAAACGCTCTTTTCTATATTTTTTTTATTTATACTGTTTAGTATTTTGTGTCGATTTTTGTTATTGCTATTGTGGCCTCTATTTTTGCGCATACCGGCAGGCAACCCAGTCAAATCAACCAGTAAGCATGGCATCAAAATCAAGAAAACAGATTATGGTCTCCGAATAGTTATAGTAGCAATCACATTAAATAAATGTATATATGTGTGTCTGTGTGTGTGTGTGTGTGTGTGTGTGTGTGTGTCTGTATGTCTATATGTATGTATTGATTATATTGCACATGTGAATATTTAATTTTTTGATTATAAAAATGGTATGCACAAGTGTATACATCAGAACTAGATGAGCTACATTAAAGAGCGCTAAATGCTTTCTTTAGTTTCTCCTTTCTCTTTTTTTTCAAGCATCTTTCCATATTTAATGCTTTTCTTGTTGTTTCTGTAAAAACAAAACTCTCTCCATTCGATTTCTTTGCCTTTCTTTTCATATCCAACTCTCTGTGCTCTCTACTGTTTGTTTGATTGTTTTATTGTAACATGTAACATTTTTACTCTTCACTATTCTTCATTGTTAGTGTATGCGATGGCGCTACAATTTCTACAAGCAAATATAAACTGCTATTGATTATTTACAACCACCACCAAAGGCGGCTAACATTAGTCATACGTATACATTCATATTATGCTTACATTTTACTTCTTGAATAATTGTTCACATATAAAAATATAAAACTTATATACATATGAATTATATATTTATGTATATGTAGATTTCTAAATGAGCAGATACTTGAAAGCAACCGTACGTGTGATGTGTACGTAACACATTACTTAATAAATCTTCAACCGTTAGCAATGTGTTTATGGATGCATGGAAATAGTTTTGCAAAATGCATAGCAACACTATACAGAGATCAATATCAAAATTTAAAAGGCAAGCATAATTTGCTACCTCATTAAAACAATGCGATGCGGATTAAAACAAATGCGTTTCGGTTTAGAACTGCTAAACAAGGTTTGTAAAGTAATGCATTTTAAGTGAAATTTTAAGTGAAATTTTAAATGAAACTTTAAGCAATATTTTGCAGTATCCGATAGCTATTATAAGTCTCAAATAAAAAAAACGGATTGTCACTTGAGTTGTGTGTAACTAAGTCATCTAAAAGAAAAATGGGTAAATGGATCTAAAACTTCCAAACTATTCAAAAAAAACTGAAACACGGCCAATTTATTTTGTTTATCAATTGTTTATGGAATATTTGAATTTGTAATTTATTGGTTTATATGTTTTATAACATAAGCAATAAAATGAAGTAAAACGGCGGTTATATGCAACATTACTAAAAAAAAAAAAACAATAACAACAAAAGCAACATGTTCATTTAAGAGCATTAATAGTAACGGAAAGTAGCATGATTAAGTTTGCATAAATAGCAGATCATTTGAAAAGTATCGGCGATATTTCATAGTAAGACTAAAGTTGATGATCATAGATCAAACTACATTACAACGATTTGGCAAATAATCATTTGTTTAAAAGAAACCACATCAGATTAGATTTGTTTTAAGAACCTTTGAATAAATCAACGCTAAGAGAGTTTTAAATTATTTTAATTGATTCATAAATAATGAAAATATTTGAAGAAAGAAGCTTTATTAATTTCAAAAAAAGAAGTGAAATTACTGCTAGCAAATTTAGATGGCCTTTGGTGCAAGAGAAAAGTGAATTCCTTAGTTTCCCTTTGATAACTTTTATTATAAAAAATGCATTTAATATCGATTTGGCGAGCGACAAAATGTAAAAGATGACAAATGCCAGAGGCGCCAAATTGTCTCAATTGGTAAAGCTAGATTAAAATTTAAGGTATCAAACGTCAGCAAAAGTCATAAGAATCCACCACTTAATACTTTCAAATCATTAAAAAAAACTCGATGTTTCGATATCACATAAATTAACATGAAAAAAAAACTCGATTGATCGAATTACAATTAGAGATTTGACACTGAAAGGTAGCGGCGAGGTTCCTTTTCTCTTTTCAAGCTTAAAAAGTTCACTTGATGCCCAAATATCTCAGTCAAACTTTCATGCGAGGTACTCAAATGGCCTTAAAATAAAAATGGATGACAAATAAGGTTACGTTAAGCGTTCGAGGGATTAGAAAGTGCTTCAGGCAAGTGTAATGATTAACTCAATTCAGCTTCCTACTGATCTCAAATAGATCAGATTGATTAAATAAAATAAGGAAAGGGCATCAAGTTTTATGTGCTGAAGAAAAGTGTTTTATCAAAAAAGGTAATACTTTGATAACTTGAAATAATTTAATAGAATTTGTTTAAGAAGTTCTAATACGCTAAACGTATAATTTGGATTTTATTTCAGTGACATTTTCAATAAGAAAAATAAATTTAATTAACTTTATAGCAAAGCAAAATTTTTTCTCAGAAAAGACGCAAACACATTTTATAAGACCTGATACAATTTCCAAATAAATACAAAACGCACACACACACACACATACATACACGGAGATACATTTACCTTTAAATGTATCAATTTAGTTATGTATGAATGTAGAAGACAATGAGAAGAAAGAAAGAAAATAAATTCTTCATTTTTGTATTTTCTTTTTTTTGCTTTCTTTGTTTTCTTAATTTTGATCGCTAACGCAAATCGATGTTGAATGTTGTACGTTGTGTGTTGTGTGTCGAGTGGTATGAAATGAAATGAAATTAAATGAAATGAAATGGAATGGTATGGTATGTAATGTTGCCCTTATATCGTCGTCATGATTGATTTCCGGGTAAAAGGTCTACTTTGGCTGACTTTGGCTGACTTTGACTTTTTTTTTAGCTTTAAACTTAACAGCCGCATTATTTCATTATTACTATTTATTTTATCTGATTGTTATTGTGATTGTGATTGGGCCCATTCAATGCATTGATCGTCGAAATATGTTGATATATCACACACACACACACACACACACACACACACACATGATGCATAATGTGTGTATATCGATATAAAAGTAAATAAATGCATCAGACTTTTAAGGTTTTTTTTTTTTTTGTTTTAAGCGATTATAACTTTGGCTACGTGTGCTTGTGTGTGTTGTTTTTTCGACGAAAAATTCTTTTCGACTTTTCTCTTTGCTTGTTGCCATCATTTGTTATTGCGATTTATATTGTGGCTGCTGCTGCTGCTGCTGTGCTGTTGCTGTTGCTATGCCTTTGCACCAACATATTGTTGCTCTTATTATTGTCCATTGCATTTTGTTATTAATGCTGTCGCTATTGTGGTTGAATTGGCATCATTATAATAAAACAACAACAACAAAAACAATAACATTTGCTTCGTTTAAGTAAAAGAAAAAGTGATCATGAGAAATAAAATCTATAAGAAGAAGAAGACGAAGAAGAAGGAGAAGACACAGGCAAAGACTGTGATGAAATAAGACAAAAAATGAAACAAAAAGAAATGAAAAGTGAAGAGAAGAGAAGAGAAGAGAAGAGAAGAGAAGAGAAAAAGAAAGCAAAGAAATTGCTACACATTCCCATCGTTGTTGTATTGCACCATGAAAACTTAACTTAATATAAAATAAAATAAAATCTAAAAAAAAAAAATATCCTCATTTGTAGCAACAAAACTGAGACACCAAAAAAAGCGCATACATGTAAATATTTATAATTTGGCTGATTAGATGTTAATCAGTTAGAGTGACAGAGGAGATATGGCTCTTCGGGTAGAATGAGATGGATATATAAATGTGTGTATGATGTTGCCAACATAGTTTCAATGTTGGCGATAATCTGACAACTTTTTAAAATGCAATCATAACGATTTTGTTGTTGTCGTCGTTATCGCAACGTTGTTGTTATTACTAAACTTTTTCTGTTTCTTCTTCTACTGCTTCTGCTTCTTTTTCTTCATCTTCTTCTTCTTATTATCATTATTATTATTATTAATATTATTATTATTATTATTATTATTATTATTATTATTATTATTATTATTATTATTATTATTATTTGTTGCTGTTGTTGTTGTTGTTGTTATTATTATTATTATTATTGCTATTATTATTAGGTGTATTGCTGTTTTCTTTTTTGGTGGTTTATGTTATTTTTCTTTGCCTTTCCATTATTATTATTATTATTATTATTATTAGTGCCTTGTTTTATGGGCAAGTACAACGCTCGATTACTTTTAATAATTGACCACTTTTTTCTTTTTTCCTTATTTTTAAAAAAAATTTATATATATATATATATATATATATATATATGTAGGTTTGTATGTGTGTTCAAGCTCTATAAAACAACATGCAAAGCAATCATTATCAAGTTTGTTCAATGTATTGAGTTATAACGATATTTATGCATTTTTTTATATAAACAAGTATACGTATAATATTTAATTAAAATTGTGTTTTTAGCTGCTATTGTTGTTGTTGTTGTTGTTGTTGTTGTTTTTCTTTTTGGTTTTTTTGATGAATATTTGTCTTTCGTTATGCTTCAACGAAATATCTAAACGAAAGATAAAATGACAACCGTTAAAAAAATAATATCGTCCATATGAAATAATTTCTTCTTTCTTTCTCTTTCTTTTTTTCTCTTTTTAAACTATGTATGTATGTATGTATGTATGACATGTACATATAAGTAAACTCATCTAACTTATGTAACGGCATCTGTTATTATTAAGTGTAGGTGGGTTCCCAAATGTCATATAAAGAGCATTTAGCATCATAATAAGTTCGATGACATTTGTAGCTTAGTGTAAATATTTGCAAAGAGATTTTACTGCAAGTGGTTAATCAAAGTTTTGCCAAAATCTAAGTTTTACGAACAATTCTAAACTTAAGTCACGTTTGAGATCATAAGAAAATGAAAAAAAAAAACAAAATATGGCTGTTTTTTGCAAGAGTTTGTTATTTGCTTTCACTTTGCTCTATTTGAAAGTTTCTAGATTACACAATACATCTTGCGCAATGCATTTTGAACAATGCATTTTGTACAATGCCCCCGAATATTTTTCACACTTTGTAAGAGTTATATAAGATTTTCTTAGCTATTATATGAAATAAGCTGCAGAATGTACGAAGATAAAATTTGAAAAACTTTGCATTACATTTAGAAAGATTATTGTGATATCAAGAATTTTATGAATCACTTGTAAATGTTATCTTACGTTTGCGACGTCATCACATTAAAAAAAAAAGAAGCATAAAGCGATGTTTTATCTTTTTTTTCATGTACTGCAAAAGCAAGCAAGGTTTTCACAAAAAAAAAACTATTCAAAAACCATTCAACTAGATTTTGTTACATTTTGTGTAAAAAAAAAATTTTAAAAAAAGTGTCATCTAAATATAAAAAAACTTGTTGTCATAACAGAAACTGTAATTTTTGATGATTTCTTTGTTTTGTTTTGTCTTTTGTTCTTTTATTTTATAAGCATGTTGTGCATTTACAATTTACTGTTATAAAGAGAAAAGAGACATCAAAAAAACTGCAATTAACGATTACACAGAGGATTAAGAAGAAGAAGAGTAAAGTGAGACAACCAAAGATGAATAAGCAGAAATAGAAATAGAAAATAGCTCTTCTAATTATTTATATCTAAATGAATTGTAAAATGAATGTATTGTGCAAAATATATAGACCAAATAGATCAAATGTTTTGGCTCGTTAAACATTAACATAAATATTAAGTCGAACAGCAAGCAAAGTTATTTCACAACTAAAAGCTACATAACTTTTTAATTTCGATCATTATTCCAAAAATTACAAAATGACAACAAACAGAACATCGAATTTTTACAAATTGTTTACAATGGCTTGATGGCATAAAATTTGCACCGATGCAACATAAATTTTGATCAAATAGTTTCTATGACGCATAAAATTGAAATTCATCATAAATTATTTTATTTTGTTTTAAAGTTTAAAGTTTTTTTTTTAAAAACTATGACTTTTCTTTTGGAAGAAATTGATTTTCAATTAAACAAATAAACAAATTTCAAAATCATCATCTAAAGATATAGTTTTCTATTAGAGTTGCATTCGATATTCAATTTAATACAAAATTAATCGCACTTATGATGTAGCGTACATTAGTTAAGATAAAAAAAAATAAATGGAGCATCATTAAAATGTTTGAAGTAAAACAACAATCGTCTAACAATGCAGATGTCAAACAGCCGTAATACCGTAAATTTGATAAATTGAATGCAAGTTATGCACAAAATTGCATCTTATAAATGTTATTTTATATTTTTATTGGCATTTTCAGTTTTGTATATGAAATTAAAACTTATAAATAATTCGTGAATTTTCAGTTAATAAAACTAACACAACAGAGAAACATCATTATTTGCATTTTTAGGTAAATCTTCATTATAGATAATGATAATGATAATGATGATCATGATGATAATAATGATGAAAATGAAAGAGTGTAATTATTCTTTATGTAATTTGCAATAACAAGTGATCATCATCCATTACAAAATATTTTAATTTATAGATTGACAAAATTAAAGCACACACATTTTTTTTTACCTTTTTACTTTCATATTTTGTGCACTTGATGTATAAATATAAATCAAATTAAATACACTTTACACTTTACAAAAGTTTATTTAGTGCAGTTACAATTTTCTCTATAACTAAGAGATCTGTGGAAATTATTTCCGCATTCATTTCAAGTCTGCCTACCTCAAGCCAAACAAATTAAATTCAAATTTGAAGAATTTTGTTATTAATTGACATTAGAGCAAGTTTTACAATGGCCTTCCCCAAGACGCTTCAAATTTTTCTCAAAAGCTGACTAATATCATAAGGAAATGAAAAAATTTCATAATCCCAGCAAATCCATTCGTTGATTTCTTCTTACAAAGCATAATGAAAAATTGCACTATTTTTTATTAAGTCCATTTTTGCAAGTACTTTCTAAATTAATGTTATTGTAACGATTAAAATTTTCTATTTTCATAATTTTATCGAAAAAATTTTTATCGAAAAATTTTGAATTATAGAAGCTCTTGTAGCCTCTGTTCACGCAAGAAGATTTAAGTCTTTTATATGTGAAACTTTCGAAAATAAAATGACGGATCTAAAATATTACCGTGCTTTGGTATAAAAAGTCAAATTTGCAAAATTTTTATTACATCTAAAAATATTTGAGGATTTTGCAAATTGTTTACAATTCAATTGCTCGATTGTTCACGCCCCCATCATATATCATGGGGGCGTGAATTTTTAAGGTTCATATGTCGCTAAAAAGCAGTAAGCTAAGGCGTAACTTTTTACATTTTTTTTTACATATTTTTTACAGGCGACTTTCAATATCAAAAAGTTGAAAAATTGTCTTGACATTTTCATAATTGTAGGGTGTTAGATGTAGAGTTAACTACCTATAAACCATTCTATTATTATAACATGTTGTTATACAATTTTGTTACCAATTTAGTTTTATTGCCACTTGTCGGTAGTTAACTGATTACATTTTATTATATTCATATGTAATAAAAAAAAAATATGCGTATGCGTGCATGCCCAAGTGCATATCCATGTGCATGTGCATATGTGTGCTTGCAATGTATGCTTGGTTAATTTAATGTATATTATAGTTATATAATATTGGCTTGTTGTCTTGTTGTCTTGTTGGCTTGTTTTAGTATCTTCATTTTTCCTATTTTACCGTCATACACCAAAAAGTATGGCACAATAATTTTATGTGAATGTATGTAGCATTTGCAAGAGCTTGAAGTCGGATTATTTTCCCTAAACTACTGGAGAGCAATCGTTTTAGAATAATTTTATTAAATTTGCTAAATTATAACGATTTAGATTAAATCGTTAAAAAAAAAATTTACCGTATAAAATTGTACAAAAGAAGAAAAAATAGTTCAAAAAAGAAAAAGAAAGAAATTTAAAAATTTACGGTTACTAATTTACAGTTACTTACTTACTTAATGAAAACTGAAGCAGAGTTGTATTTTGGTATAAAAAATCTGTAGAGCAAATTTGTTATAATTTTCTTTGCAAATTCTAAATAAAATTATCACTCATCTAATATTTAAAAGGTAAACGGACAGTAGAGGAAGAAAAAGAAGAAGAAATTCAGAATACCGAATTAAGAATTCTTTTCAAAAAAATTCATTTCTTGACTTTTTTATGCTACATTGAATTTTTGCAATTTTTATTAGATAGGGCATTTAGAAGAGGAATAGTCTCAAGACATTTTTCTTATGAGGCATTTTTATTTGCTATTAATTTAATTTGTGTTGCTTGTTTGATATAATTTTGTGTCATAATGACAATAATTTAAAATTGTTGCTGTTCTTGTTATTGTAGATATTAAGTTGTTACATTAGCTACGTTAGCTACATTAATGATACTGCTGCTGCTGCTGCTACTGTTGTTGTTGTTGTTGTTGTTGTTGTTGTTAGTTTATTTGTTTATTTATTTTTATGATGGCACGCGTCGCTTACCGTTCATTATTATGTCGCTTAAAATATTAAAACATATTTTTTTAACTATTTCATTTAATCACAATACAAATTTTTCTTAACTTTTGTTTTGTCTCTCTTAATGTTGCTTAAAAGAACAAGCAATAACAAAAAAAAAAAAACAATAACAAAATACACTTTAAAGGAGAGAGGAAATTGTCCAATAATTACAATGATTAATGAAGAATTCAAAAAAATAAAAGAAAATTGTCCACACACAAAATTAATTTTTCTATCAGATGCTAATTTTAAATGCATGAATTTATGAATAATATTCAAACGGGATTGAGAATGTCATTACACGACTATTAATGATATTTCTTTCATTAACTGGACTTTTATGTTCACACATACGCATATTTGGATATAGACATATACACACACACACATACATTTACATTTACATTTACATTTACATTTACATTTCCATTGATTAGTTAGGTAAAAAAAAATGCAAAATTAATTAGGGAAGTGAAGGCCTTTAACATTTATTTAAATTTTCGCAACATCATTTGGCAAGTGCCTTGGAAATTTTGTTGTGTATTCCTTGATAATACAAAATCAATGGATTCAAAATAGTAAATTTATTAAGTGTAGTAAAATGAGCTTTAACATTCATCCAATTATGCAGCAGCAATTCATTGACCATTCTTGTAATGACCAAAAAGAACTGTGTGTCAACTTAACGTAGACACGTGTACTTTTGATATGATCTTTATCTTTGTCTTTGGTTTTAACATTTATCCACATTGTTGCTCATAGTTTTCTACAGACCTTGTTATATCCATCCATAATCATTAAAAGATTAGAGCAATTTTGAAAGAGTAAATGATGATAATTTTTACCTGGGACTATTCTTTTTCTTTAAATTGTAGCCATTTGAGTTATTTCAACAGAATATTTCTGCCATTAGAAAATTCAAGTAGCATTATTTATCCTTCAATCCTTAGACCAGTAATTTTTAATGTTTTAATGCATCAAATGACAAATTCTGAATCAATTTAGAAAGTTTTCTATCAACTTTGTTTAAATCGTTTAGAGAAAGAACGATAAATTTAACAAGAACTAAAATTATCGTTTCAATTTTGTGAGATCTAAAATTGATACATTTTTTTTGTTCATATAATAAATCATCGATAATGTAAGTGATGGTGAAAAAGTACGAGTAGAAATTTTTATATTTATTTGTGTTGCAAATCAAAATTGAAAAATTCATTTAATAATTATACTTCATTAAAATATTGAACAATTTTTTCTATAAAACTTATCTGATTTATTTTCTTGCTCTGCCTCTTTCTCTTTCTCTTTCTCTTTGTCTGTTTCTATTTATTTTTTTTCTCACATTTCATGTGTATATAAATTTTATAATTATTTTTCTTTGAAATATTTTGCTTAGTGTTTTCTTAATTTTTCTTTTCGTTTCGTTTCTTCGTTTCTCATAAAAACATTTTCTTTTCGCATGCAGTGAATACTTGAGAGGACAGTTATTTGCCTTTTTTATTTTTATTTTTAATTTCATAAATATTAAGTGCCACAAAAAAGTTCACTTAAAAAATGTAGGTAAATGATTTTAAAATGTTATGCCTCAAGTAATTTTAATTGGGGCAGTTAAAGGGGAACATTTTATACTTCATTTTGTTTTAAAGATTTTTCTGTAAAAAGTTATTTACATTTAAAAATTGGTTAAAATTCGGAACATTATAAGGTAATTTTTATATAGAAGATTCCTAACTTTCGCCAGCACCGCAGGCTGCTAGAAAAATAAGTGAAGTTTAGGAGTACGATGCTGTAACTATAAAAACAGCGGTGAAATGATTTGCTTGTTTGATGTTAAAGGTGAACCTTGCTCTGGTCGACCCATCAATAAAAAAGGCGATGAATTAATGGAAAGCATTGAGGAAAACTGGCATGCAAGCATCCTAGACATTGCCAGGGAACTAAACATTTATCCCGGAATAATTGTCAACCGTTTAAAGAAGGCTGGATATATAAAGAAACTCGATGTTTAGGTGCCATGAAACGAAAACGAACCATCTCTGAAGCGACAAGTGAATCACATACGGCAGGATCTTGGACGAAGCAAGAAGGAATTTCACAGACAATGGCAAAGCCAGCTTTATTGCCAAAATAGACAGTGCTGTTTGTTTGATGGAATTGAAGAGGATTTCGAACTTTATGAGCTTCTAAAATTTGATTAAACGATTAATTGTGATCTTTATTGGCAACAATTAGCAAAATTCAAGTAAGCAATTCAGTTAAAAGGGCCTCAATTGAACAACAGAAATGGTGTTGTTCTTCATCATGACAACATCAGACCACATACATCTTTGTTGACCCTTTAGAAACTAAGAGATTTTGGCTGGGAAGTTTCAATGCATCTATCATTTAATCCTCACCTTGCACCTTCAAACGTTGCCAAACAATCTTCGTTATTTCAATTTAAATTCAATAGATGCTGGCAAAATGCAGTTAAATCAATTTTTCGCTCCGAAAACCTAAAAGTTTTACACTGAAGGAATAATTGTCCTACCCGAAAAATAGCTAAAGGTTTTTGATCAAAACGTCGCATGTTTAGTTTAACAAAAATATTTGCAAATATAAGAAAATGATGTTTAATTTTTTATGAAATTTTCAAATGAATTTTTTATGGCATCCAATATTTACTGCAAAAAAATTGAAAAAAAATGAACAGAGAAATAAATACAAACCCATAAAAGAGATAAATAAAAGAAAAAAAAAAGAAAAGAAAAGAAAAGAAAAGAAAATAAGAGAAAAATACAAAAGACATGAAAATTTATATATAAACCTGTATCCTACGTGTACAGGTTTCCTTCCATAATTTTTATGGCACAATGAACTTTACCCATCTTCACCGTCTGATAATAAACAATAAAAAAAAAGAAGAAGATTGTCGTTGTTGACTTCATGCTGTGATGAAATGTAGGAGAGAAAACGTTTCACTTTCTTTTTCATTTTCATTTATATGAAAATCTTTTTGTAAAAAAAAAACATCAAAAACAAAAGAAACAAAATGGAAATTTATTTCAAAAAATTACAAGAAAACAAGAAGTAAACAAAAAAAAAACCGATAACGAAAATGCAAACATTCATGAAAAAAAAAACACGCAGACAAACTTACATGTAAAAATATCATATTTTTATGAAGCACTTCATTTGCTTTGATGGAAATGTTGTATGCGGCAAAAATCTATCGAAGCGCATCTTCACTTAATCAACTCATTATTTTTCGCTTTTTCTTTATTCGGAATTTTGTTACTTTATATTCATCTTCTACAACACTTGGCTGTTCACGAACTTTGTCAATCAGGACAACACTTCAGAGAGTAATGCACTTTTTTTGGAACATTTTGAGACAATAAGACAGTTCATTTAGCCATTTATTGAATTCATGAATTGTAAGCACTCTTATTAATTTTTTGATCTTAAAATATTGAAGATTTTAGCATGTAGCTTATTCTTAAAAATGGCCTTAGATGCTTAAAGTCAAAATAGTTCTGTTTTTAAAGTAAAGTTTTATGCTAAATTTTCTCATAAGGCATAACAAGCTTACATTATCCATATACCTTCTTTCTGTTAAATTATGATGTCGATTCAAAAATGAATTGTTAAAACCCATTTGCCCAGGTTTTCTAGTTGTACTATCGTAACCATTTCTCTCTTTTTAGTGGCTTTAGACGTGAAATTCAAAAATTTATACGATTAGCGGATATTCAAGATTTGACCCGTACCCGTTTTATTTATTACATGGCCAATTTAGCATAAATTTAATAAGATGGCGATTGAAATGTGTTCTTCATTAATGAGATGACCCGCAGAAATGGCAAAAAGCACAAAAGTTAGTAATTTTTTTTTTTTTTTTTTTGGTTATGACCTCTACTCAAAGATTTTAAAGTTCATGGGTGAGTGGGTCATATTGCATATTAAAATATCTTCTAATTGACAATTGAATTATAAATTACTTAAATTACAGATTTTGAGATCAAATGATTGACCTTACAGAATGGACTTTTCTTCAAAAAAAATGTATGCTAAAAATATTTGCAAGATATTTATTTATTGGATACAAAATTGTCTAATAACAGCAATAAGATCAATCCATAATTTTAAAAACCTTAGAGTCCCATGAATGCTACATTTGTTAATCTAAAGTTAAGGTTTTGCTTTAATTTTGAGTCATTTACCGCTAAAAATGTAAAAGCTTACAATTTTCCTTCTCTGCCTTTAATAAATTTCAAAATTTTCTTATTTTATTCATTACATTTATAAATTAGTGTCTTTTTGTTGTCGTTAAAGTTTTATTCGGAGAAATACGTGTTATGTAAATTCGAAAAGGCTTCTTTTCCGCTTCCTTGTTTATGGAAAAATTTCTTCTTAGACAAGTTTCTCATTTTTTTAGGCAAGCCCCTATCAATTCAATTTTTTCATTTCTTTTTTCACTCGTGGGTTATTAATAATCGATTGGGTGTATACAATGAAAGTGGTAAGATACTTCCTTGAGGCGTCTGAAAAACTTTTGAAGAAGAAGCAAAATGAGAAGGAAAATGCTTTGCGCGTTATTTAATTTATTTTGCCCACAAAATTCGGCAAACTTCGGCAAAGTGAAGAAAGGAATTCATTTCACCCAATTTAACACAATTCAATTCAATTGGTATTGGACATGCCTATCTGCCGTTAGGTCTTAGTCGTATAGTCCACCAAATTTAGGGAAAAAATTTTTCCCTAAAATTGATATATGAATTCGCAGCTCAAAATACCAAAATCTTATTATAGAACCATTTGAAATTTTGTCTTTGCTGCTAGTCTTTTGCGAAACTACTTGTTCAAATTTGTGATACAAGTCCTGCCTATTAATCATTGGATTTAGAAGAAAAAATACTTGGGCAAGTCATTCGCTTATAATATTGACCATCAGAAGTCTGGGTACAAATGAAATTTGTAATTCTTTTTATCCGATAGTGTTGAAATCATATAAAAAACTGAACTGGCATAGTTGAAGTGCTGCGGTTGCTATCAAAATCTGATGATCAATTTAGATCATACATATCGATTTTTAGAAGCAAACATTAAAGTTTTAATGTG
The DNA here is from genome assembly GCA_023089585.1 of Melophagus ovinus. Classification (NCBI taxonomy): domain Eukaryota; kingdom Metazoa; phylum Arthropoda; class Insecta; order Diptera; family Hippoboscidae; genus Melophagus; species Melophagus ovinus. The sequence continues at coordinate 914,872 of JAKKIB010000190.1, forward strand.
AACAAATTTAAAACTTATTTGGGTGCTGGTTCTTAACTTTTACAAAGTAACTTACTTCAAAATAACTTCAATTGGGTCACTAAAAAGAATTTAAAAACAAAAGGAAAAACAAAAAATGAGGTTCACAAAACAAACGATTCTCAGAAAGAAAAAAATGTAACGCTTTTTTGTTGCTTCAATTTTAAGTTTCGCTTTTTTGTTTTTTTTTTTTAATTTTTTTTGTTTTTACTTTTTACCCGTCTGCATCTCCAGTTGTGTGTGTGTCTGTGTGTGTGTGTGTGAGCGGTTGCATGTGTGAGTGTCTTGGCAACTTTCCATTTAGTTATTTATTTTCTTATACTCATGGAGAAAACAACTACAATTTTTGTTTGAATGTTGAATGAAATGTTGTGAGTGCTTGGAGATTGTTTGTATATTTTTTTGCTTGTTATTTGAAAAAATTTTTCAAAAATGGTAATTATGTATTTCATTTAATATGTTGCGCATATTGTTGTTAATATTGCTAATTGTTGTTGCTATTGATGTTTCTGATATTGCTGATGTTAATGTTGTTAATGTTGTTAATGTTGTTGTTGTTGTTGTTGTTGCATTGTCTGATTTATTTATTTGTTTTTTCGCTTGCTTTTTTTCTTTCATTCCAGACAGAAAGTAAACAAAAAGTAAGCGACACACTCACATATACACGCATAAGTACATACACACGTACACACACACATACATATATATATATATATACAAATTGCATACATGCATTAAAATATTCAGACTCAAAAGACAAGTGGCTGGCATTCATTAGCAAATAGCAATATTTTTGTTGTGATTAATATTATTATTATTATTATTTGTTGTTGTTTTTGTTGTTGTTGATGCTGCTGCTGCTGCTGCTGCTGCTGCTGCTATATGATTGCAATTGCTTTAAATGTTGTTGCCTTTTGCATTTTTGTACATACCTTATTAGTCTGTTTTCTTAACTTAACTTAATGTTGCATTAAAATTGTTTATAATCAATGAATCGACATGGATAATATGAACACACACACACACATGCATGTTGGATGCATCATGCAGTATGCAATGGATGTATAATTATAAATATGTATGGACATAAATGTATGTGCATAAATTTTCCATAGCAAAGTTAAAAAATTAAAATTAGTAAATAAACTCATGGTATTGAAATTGATTAAAAACATGAAATGGAAAAGATAAATGCGTCAAAAGATGGAGAAAAACTACGAAATCTTTCGCTATGAAAAAGAAAAATATATGAATTTTCTATTTTCACAATTCAAAAATTAAAAATAATTTAAAAAAAATATAAAAACTTAAAAATGAAATGGAAAATTGATTTTAAACTGATTTTAAACTTCTCTTTTTGGTTGACCAAAAAAATAATAATCGAATAAATAGATAATAAATGAAAATATAGAAAAATTGATAATTAAATGCTTTACATTATATACAATAAAAATATTTTTACAAACTTACAACAAAATCATCGAAAATTGATCATTCTCGATTAAGATGCCAGAACCATCAATTTGCAGATATTTTATAAGATTGCCAAAAAATTTTTTGCCAAAATAAAATTATATTAATATGAAATAAATTCTCTATAATTAAATTAAACGATATTAAAGATAATTTCGATCATCGATATTATGATTTCTTAAAAAAAAATGCCTCATCTGATTCATCTGCAAATATCTTACACTGAAATTTTATATTTTATAAGAACTTTGTTTTCTAGCAAATATGAGTGTAAAGTTTCTTCAATATTAGACGTGACATAATGATTAATTACAATAGATAATCGAATTTTATAGTTTTTCAATTGTTGCTTACTCTTTCTTGAACTCTCACATTTGATTTTCATATGCAACTTTCAAAAAATACTTCAGTAGTAAGAATTTTACTATAAAAACAGTTAGAAACGATTATTACAATTAATATCTCAAGCCCTTTTAGATGCTCTATACATATTTTTCTAAATTAATATTATTTTCTCTTACAACAAAAAAAAATTATGTTGAATGTGTAAAAAAAGAGAAAAGTTAACTTGTATGAAGCGAACTTTTCTCTTTAAGTTTTAGTTCGATTGCATGTAAAACCTGTAAATGAATATTTTTGAATTATTATTATTATTATTATTATTATTATTGTTGTTGTTGTTGTTGTTGTTATTGCTCTCTCTATATTGGGGGTTGATGTTGCTGAATGTAATACATGCGTTTGATGGATGTATCATTAAATAATGCAACACATATTTTTATGTGCGTATAAATGTGGCTGTTGATACAAGAAAACAAAAACAAAAAAAAAATCCGTTAAAATAAACAAGTTTCAGTTTTTTTTGTTCCGATAAAAAAGAAATTTGTAAAAGTTTTACTTATCCAAATTGTTATTCTCCATAGAAATTTTCAAAGTAAATGCTTATTTGTGCATTCCATGGAATATGCATAAAATGGAATGGAATTAAAATATTGAATGTTGTCAACCCATGCGGTGTTATTGTAACCATTAAACACCAAACATTACAAAAATAAATAAAATAATTTTTTTTTAAAAATTATGTAAAAAAAAGAAACCAACTGCCCTTAAGATCTGAAACAAAACTTGGCAAAAAAATGATTCAATTTATTTTCAAATGAATTCTACTCTGGAAAAAATTGTTCTTTTACAATGTCGCTTTGTAATTGTTTATCCAATTGATTTATGTAATTCAAGCTTGCGTGAAACTGGCAAAATTCTATTCAGTCAAATTTCAGTGCAATTTCCACTAACTTTAAGTAAAGTTCTTAAGAAGAGAATCTTAACAAAGTTATCAAATAAATTAAATGCCAATTTCAGGCAGCAAAAGATTGTGAAAACTTTGGGGACCTTGCTAAGGCGTTAAAAATTTCGAAAGATATGCTAAGACGGACATTATTTATTCAAAAAACTTTGCTTGGAAACAGTTCTCCAGAAGTGTGTTCAAATTTAAAAGGAAATGTGTACGCTTCCAGCAAACAATTCACAGTTCCTTTTTCACTCTTCTAGGATACATGTAATGATGATAAGGAGATATTGGGCTGGAAGGTGACTACAACGTTCCATGAAAGATTAAAAGCGTGGGCAAGTGCAAATAGGTCGCCTAATCACAATAACATATTTATAAATATTTACATATATATATATATATATATGTACACATATGCTTGTTGTTGTTATTGTTATTGTTATTGTTGTTGTAACCTCTTTTCAGATTAATGTAACACGATATAATGTGATACTTGCATTTACATGTATTTATTTGACATAGTTTATGTGCTAAAGAGTGCACCTTCTAGCATTTCTCTCATAACTTGTAAAAGGGCCATGTGTGTCTTCAATTTTTCAATTTCTTTTTTTTTTCTGGGTTCTTTTTGCACTTGTTTGTTTTTCATTAACACATATAAATGTAGAAATATACATAAAAACGCTTATACAATGATTATTAACCGCAAAACTGCACACGTAGTTGTTCTTTTGTATTAAACAAAAACAAAAAAAAACGAAAAAGAAAACAGAAAACAGAAAACAAAATCCCAAATAAAAAAACCCTGAAAAAGAAAGCAAACACAGAAAAACAATAAAATAGAAATAAAAGTCCACAAAAGATATACAAATCTATATATATAAATAAATAAGTATGTATGTATGTATATGTATGTATGCATGTACAATGAAAAAAGATCTAATAAACAATGAGAATATTTGTCTTATCTAAGACTTTCTTTCAGTTTAATTTTTTTTTGCGTTGTTTCGTTTTATTTTACTTTTGCTCTTTGTTTGATTTTATACATTTTATTATACATAAACACAAACACACACACACACACACACATAACATACATAATAATAATTTCTATTACTTTCGGGTGCATACGCACACGAAGCACGAAGATGGACGTGTATGAAATAATTAATTGCTTAGCAAGTTGCATTGTTAGTTTTTCCTTTAAGCTTTAAAAAATTTTTCAATTTTTTTTATTAGATATACTATATACATATATATACATATATATATATATATATATATATATATATATATAATATATATATATATATATATATATATATATATATATATACAATGGTAACAATTTGCAATTTGCAGCTGTTGTTTGAAAAATCCGTTCTCGGGACTTTAAGTTCTACCGTACCTTTTATTCTCATCTTCTAGCGGGGTTTGTTTTTTTTGTACCGTACAAAGATTTTGTGATGATACCAGGAAACTATTAACTTAAGCCTTAAAATGAAGCCTACCCCTCCAACTGTCCATCTATCTCACTGTACATCCGTCTAATTATATGCCTTTCGTAAATTGTATCCAAAATGGTACAATTTGTAAAATTTGATACATGGCCGTACTTGGACTCTATGAATGAAGCAAAATTGTATAATTTTTTTGATCATTTGACATGTAGCCCACATTTTTGCAGAAAGTTAATATATAAAATTAAAAATTCTTACTTTAAATTATTTTAGTTCAAAGTAGATATTTCGTAGATTTAACAAATTTAATGTCAATTAGACCACTTGGTTTACAAAAAACCTGATTTACTCTTTTTCTTTCGCCAGGCTTTTTTATCATCTTTTATAATTTTTCGAAAATTTACGGATTTTTACTTTCTAATTGAACCACCTTTTTTGAACTTTTCAAATCTTTCGAAAACTAAGAAATTTTTATATTCTAAACGTGCAATTGAATTTGTATAAATTTTTTCATTGTATTAAGCCAGATATTTAAGTAAAGAATTTCAAAGTGGCCAAGTGATAAATTTCTTCTCACATGTGCACATTTTTTTTTTATTTCCTTTGTTTTCCCTTTAAATTTCTTATAATTTATTTATTATTTATTTTTATTTTTCATTGTTTTTTGTTGTTATTATTATTATTATTGTTTTTGTTGTTGATGATGATGATGTTGTTGTTGTTGTTGATGATATTGTTGTTGTTGTTGTTTTTAGTTAATTCTGTTCATTTTCTAACATTAACAACAACAATAGATAATTGTAATAAGTAAAGTTCTCTACATGTGCATGCATGTAATTTTTTTTAATTCTCATCAGTAGTTAAATTTATATATACACACATGTACATGTATATGTATGTATGCATGTATATGTATGTATGTAAGGTTAAAATGAAAATACCACTTTAATTATATTAACATTAATTTCTTTATTACATTCAACTAAACAAAACAATTGTAAGTGAATTTTATGTGAATCTTTATCGCATCACTTTTTCCACATGTCTCTTCAAACGATAAACGTACCTAACTATCGCATAAAATAGCCATTGACTTCATTCATACACATACATACATAGATATAGATATAGATATAGATATAGATATAGATATAGATATAGATATAGATATAGATATAGATATAGATATAGATATAGATATAGATATGTACATGTGTGTGTATATATATGAGAATGTTGGGTTATACAATAAAGAATGGAAAATTTCATTTTAATCTGACATCTAAAGAATTTTAAGTTCATCTTCATAAATGCAATTATAAATCCATTAGTAGTTAAAATTTTGTACTTTTCACGTACATTTATTTTTGTACATACATTTTGTTTTTTTTTTAATTTTGCTGTTTTTGTTTTTTTTTTTTTGCTTTTTGTTGTTTTTGTTTTTCTACATCAGCACAACATTTTATGAAATGAGAAGATGCTGAAAATAGTTTATACAATTGAAACGTGTAACTGATGAAACCAAAACAATTTCATCTTTAGATTTTTTTTTTCTTCAATTAACAAATAAACAAATAATTATTAGTTAATATAAAGCATCTTATAAAATATTGTTTTCAATCAATGAATTTAAAACATTTTCAAAGGAAAATTAACATTTAAAGTGTTATGCACAATTCAAAATCATTCTTAAAAGTTAAGGCGCCTTAAGCAAATAATTATTTTGATAAAATGTACAAATATTTAGAAATTTTTTTGAATTTTTGAAAATTTAATGAAAGATAAATTTTAAATTAGATTTTTGTTTCCTTGTTTTCTTTGTCATAACATTTTTAATAAAAATCCATAAAATCCTTCAAATGTTGTTATTGAAAATTTTGAGCGCTTTTGTTGCAACACCCTTTATTTATTATATAATTGTATTCTATATAATATTATTATGTATATTTATATGTATGTACATATGGATGAGTTAAATTTGTAGAACCTAACACTAAATCTTTTAAGGTTCATATAATTATGCCATTTATGACTGAAGATGCCAAGTACCGAAAGCCAGTAAAATAATTTTCCTATTATTATCGTTGGTATTACTTTTTTTGTGTTTCCTCATGAGCTTTTTAATTAAATAGAGAGAGAGAGTGAGAGGGAGAGAGAGATAGAAAAAAAATTGACTAATAATAATATACAACAACAATAATAATAACAATTAACAACAAAGAATAATTTTAATGTTTGACCATTATATCACATCACATTACACGCATCACATCACCACATGACTACATCACCACATCACCACATCACCATCACATCATCACATCATCACACATTATATTACATGACATGACATCATACTATAAATGAGATAAATTATGTGATGTAAAGATAAAGTAAGCCTATATCCTTTAAAGGTTTCCAGCCTAATATTATTGTTATTGTTAATGTTATTGCAAAAAAAAAAAAAATAAAAATAAAAATAAAATAAAATAAAATAGCCGGCCTATTATTAAGAAGATTTTCTAAAATTATTATCAATCATAATAATGTTGAAAGAATTTTATACATACAAAGTAATACAACAACAATAAATACATGGAAAACGTTCATTTGATATCGGTTCTTTACAATATTAACCTAAAACGGGTCGCCTTGATCTAATCAAGGAATTATGAAGCAAATTTAAAAAAAAAAATAACAAGTACCTCAATGATATTTCAAGAAAACAAGCAACCAGAGTTCATTTTCATGGATCAATTTGATTTAAGTTCTATATAGACATACAAAGACATATTCATTGTGGTAGACATGGTCTAAAGCCTTAATCGATTTGGTTAGAAACATTGCAAATATACTTTTTGAACTAAAAAACTAATTTATACAAATTGCTAAAAAATTCGTTGTGAGGTTATAAGACTAGACCAATTCCACCAATAACTATGCTCAAAAACTTTCGTTCTTAAATCAATTACAAAATTGCCCCCTCTAAGCAGGCATTGATTAGGCCGTCATGTATCAATGGAAAAGTCTAAAGATAAGTCAAATATTGCGCTGCATCATTCAGTATAAAATGCCTATAAAGATATTTGTAAAAAAAAACCATCCACTGCGCTCTACTTTAACCTAACTTCAGTTGGGAGATGTTCACTGGGAGATTCTAAGAAATTCGTACATGTAAAATAAATTGACAAAATAGTTTTATTAGAAGAAATTTGATTCAAAATTTGTTAGGGCTTTTTCTAAATTTTAAACAAAAGAGCAACCCATAAAAAAATTATATTTGGTTGGATCAAAATCTTGATAGATTCCGTTAGAAACATCTACTGCGGTACCCTAATTGAAATTCTTTTCGGAATTATCTACTCTGTAATTTCCAAAATTTCGAAAAAATTAATAACAAATATAAAAAAGCAAATAGTTCAAATTAAACGTCTTAGAATTTTCAAAGAGCTTAGTCCATGTTTAGAATCAATAGGGCACTCAGATAATCCCTTGTACTTTATGCCTAAATAGATTTTGCCATTAAAAGTGAAATTTTGATAATCAATTAATTTCACAAACTTTAAAATTAGACTCTAATAAAATCCAATAACCGTATGACAAAATAATAATACCAAAAATTGTTGGAAATGTTTAAAATATTTTCTTTAAATTAATGCTAATAAAGTGAACAATTTATTACTAAAAATTCTTACGATCTAAAATTCTGAATATGAGAATACCGCAAATGAATAATAAATTTAATTTCTCTTTGCCTACTTTTTACTTTTTAATTTTTCTCTACGATTCAGATCAAATTACTCGTGCGGGTTATACATTTGCATACGTTTATTTATTTATTTTTTTTTTTTTGTGTAAAAATCTTTTTCAATGCCTATTCAAATGATTTGCGTTTCACTATTAGAAATGACATTTTCTGTTTGAAATATGTTGCACGCTTGTAGCACAATACAAATGTTGACATATATGTATAAATAATTTCCATTGAGAAAAAGTTATATTCATACATTTATAACATTAAAATCTTCATATAAATCGTGGAGGTTCTAGAAAATTTTGTAAAACATGATTCAACATAACTCAAGGTCCTCCATTTAATACTCCGCTAATTGCAGAATTTTTCATTTATACTGCTTGAAGGGTTTTGTGATGGCTTAATGACCAACATGAAATAAAGGTACAACGTACAACATACACCATGAACGCAGATATACTTCTAGAAGAAGAAGATAAACACTCAAACTTACCTTTAAGTATTATCTAAAGAATGGAGTTATCTCAGTTATCTGTTACGACAAGACGTTCATCAAATGTTACACTTAAGCTCCTAACATCAAGACTTAAATTTACACACACATAGAGGAAGTATATCTCACAACCAGTACCCGTTATACTAAGGAATCGCTAAAAGCCCTGCGGGGCTCTTGGCGATTCTTTAGATCAAGTTTTTGAAATTTTGTTCAAAATGCTTACTGTGTTATGGCATTTGATAGTCAGCCAAGCACTTGACATCCAGCCAAATATAAATGAAAAGGGCAGTCTGTTTGACGAATACAGATGTTAACCAAACATCTTATCCAGAATGGACAATACAAATTCTATGAATTTCACTTCAATAAAATCGAGGTATCAAAATATTTATGCCCCAGTAGCACTAAATTAAATCTTTATTAAGATAAATATGAATCTACTTCCAATTGAAACTGTACGGTTCAAGATTAATAACGGCAACTGCGCAGGCCATTAAGAAAGTATGTGGATGTAAAGCTCTCTGCAAAATCAGAAATTTAGCGTTTTGTTTAGTATTGTAGTTTAAATGTCATGTGAATTCCATACGTATTTTGCTGTTCAAAGATAAGTTTCATAAAAGGTAGAGGCAAGGCTAAAGAAAGTAAATAATTAAGAGAATGGATGAATAAATAAAATCTCTAGGGTGACTCATGAATATCTAATAATACTAATGCAAACTGTAGCAGATTAATCCAAAGTTGTTTGAATTTTTAATTCAGAAGCTTCCTCCGAATCTTTGGAATCTTTCTATTTTTACTTTCTGATATATCTTCTTAAATTATTTTTAGTTACTTGCCTTAAATGACGTTACACGAATAGTTTTGTCTTTAAATCTCAAGAAAATTAATACATTTTCTAAAAACACTTTTCCTTGTTTCTTTGACTGTTTCTTTGACTGTTGATTTTATTGTTGTTCAATTTATATTGTACATTTAAGTCCATACAGCAATGGTATAGGTCAGCTTGTGCATACATACGGAAAACCCACTATTCAAAACTCATTCTAACGATTTAGTTAGAAATAACGATTTTTGAGATATTTTCATGTCATTTCATATATAGACATGGAATATTCACCATTGAACATGACCATGATCGAGGGATTTTTCGACTTCTCTATTTTTCAAATTTTCAATTTATCGATAACTTTGATCCAAAGTCTAATTTCTGCAAAATATTTATAGAAAACGCGTACAAAGCAGATGGATTTCATATTAAATCTGCTAGCAATATTTTTATTAGATGTAATATGTTGATGACTTTTATGGATTTATAATTCACATTACACAAAATTGTTGTAAAGTACATGAAATAATCGCATTCATGCAATTTTTAGTTAGAATGTAATTTTTGTAAAATATGAAAAAACCGTTAATATGCAATTTCAGAAACTAAGCGACAGAATGTAGTCTAGAGATGTTGCATAATCTTAAACTGGCAATTACTAAGAGAAATATTCACTTAATACATACACATATATATACAAATATACATATACATATATATACGTATATGTATATGTATATGTATATGTATATGTATATGTATATGTATATGTACACACGTCGTTATAAATATAAAAATGCGCACATAACTTTGGGAAAAATATGTGCATACTTATCATGCCATTCGGATCATTTATATCAGCAGCAAAACCAGATACTTGCAACATTTTTTTGGCGTTCCTCTTAGTAGGCCACTACACAATATAGAATGGAAAGTATTAGTCTATAAGCTTGTTAATAAATTTGAATAAAATTTTTAGAAAAATTGTTTCCTCACATCTTCCAACGTTATAAAGCATTCTGAATTGAACTGATGTCAGAAAAGAATTTCATAAATAATGTAAATGGAAATATTTGTATGATTGACTTGGATAATAACCCAATAAAATCCTATTTTGTAAAGAAATAGGATAACTTTTTTAATTTTCGCCATTTATAAAAAAGGCTGCTTCGAGCATTAACACCTTGCGACATCTTGGTAAAAAATATTCCGAGTTTTAAAAAGACTGAGAAAAATTGAAAGAAAATCTCTCAAATAAGTTGCTTACTTATATGATTCCATTATTTTAAATGATATAATGTAAGGTAAAGCTTCATTAGAGGCGACTACAATCGATTTGTGTGTTGTAATTTGTTTTCTGTAATATTTACTTTGGTTAAATGATTCTAATGATGCTGTAGCGGCTGCATTAATTCACTTTATACACAGAATTATATTTCTTTATATTTTTAATGTTAATATTCATACCTTACAGCACGGATATGCGAAACTTTATAGTACTTACAGGAAACTAACGGGGAACTTAACGGGGAATCTAACGATGATGTAGTAGATACGTCCCTGTTTTATGTAATCCTTCGATTCAAAAGTATCGACTTCAGCGATTTAGATTATTAATCTGGTTACATGCTCATCTGCTCAAGTTTCAAGTAGCCTGCATTTTAAAAAAAGGTTTATGTGTTGTTTTACTGTGGGTACATATCGATATTGAAATTTCGTATCATAATTTAGATACGAAATTTGCATAAATGAAGCGATATCTTCTAGCTTTATCAAAACTTTTAAACTTTTTAAGCAGATCTGCATTACACATTTTTTCATTAGATTGGACATGATATGATTTAGGATCTTTTGGGAGTCGCTTCTGATCATCTATAAATTTTATATTTGATACTTATGCATTAACTGATATTTTTCTTTTGATTATAATTATTTTTATTTTTATTTTTTTTACTTTTTAGTTTTAATTTTAACAATGTTATTTAGTCAGCCTCTAAATAGCAATGCATGGGAATTTCTGTTTTTAAAAGTTTTTTTGTTTCTTATTTTTTAATTTGTACATTTTATTTGTGTTACTTTGTTTATGCACAAATATGAGTGAGCTGAAACTTTAGTGAATATTTCATATAAATGCAACAATTATTTCGCAGCGGCATATTACTTATAAAATAAAATGATAAAATAGTTAAAAGAAGTGCAAAATAAAAGTTTATGGCAAATTAACTGAAATTTACTGAAATGTACGTATTTTACAAATCAGCTACAAAATCTTAAAGGAAGCTAATTTAGTAATATCGACCTTTATGGATTCACTTCAGACTAAATGTAGAACTTTAAAGAATAACCGTTTAGAGTATGACATTAAAGGAACCGGTTATTTTGCTAATTTGAATTGAATGGAATTTTTAATGAACTGCTTTCAAAAAATTGTGACCTCCATGAAGTCGGAAAGCAGCTTTTTTATTTAACTATTTCAATCTTCATAGAAATCTTCTAGATTTGAGCAAGTAATTTAAATATCAAAAACGTAAGAGTTCTAATGTTTAGTCTAAAATACTTTAATCTCAATTGAAGAAGAACCCTGCCGAAAATTAAATCGATTCAATTTGAATGAGATTGATACATTTCGAGGCAAAGTTTCATCATACAATTTCAAAAAAAATGCCCTGGACGTTTTAAGTATTAGTAAAATTTAAGGTAATAGCTTAAGCTTCTCAATTTTGAATCCAGTTGTAATCTCTCTATTGATTAAACATTTCGAATCATAATGACATAAAAATAGGTCGAGTTTAATTCTTAAATACTCTGCTTAAGATGATTGAATAGTCAAAAACAAAGAACCATTCAATAAATGATTTCAAAAGATTGTTCACGATCGTTATTATTATGGGTAGGGATCTAAAAAGTCAGCCGGTTTTGAGCAATCTTGTTTTACTTGTTATCAAATAAAAGGCATGAGATTAATCCAAACTTTTCCAAACTTACTTTTTTCTCATGCATGGACTTTTTCAGCATAGCAATTTATATCACTTTCAATATCGCTAGTATTGGATCTAAGTCTTGATTATTTATTGTATTCAATTACAAAAAAAAAAAACTGATAAATTATGATCTTTTGATTAATAATGAAATCACATGGACTGACGGACAGGCCAACAGATGGACATAGAAGATACATTGAACCGGATTATTAAGTAATTTTAAATCGAGCAGTTTAATAAAATGGTTATGAATGTCCATAACAAATTCTCGGACTCAAATCTCCAATTGATAATCGAATGATTAAGCTAAGTTAAGTTTTTTAATCAAGAAATTTAATGCGATTTTAAATTAACATTTATCTTAGAGAATTTAACTTATTTTAGGAATTTTATTGTTGCTGTTCAATAGAACTTTTACTGCATTAATAATTTACAGTTTAATAATTTTTAGTTTCTTTCATTAAGTTTCTTTCTTTTTTTTTTTCTTTTGTTGTCTTTATTTATCTTCTTTTTATGTATTTCTCTTACATTGAATTATATTAAATAAAACTTGCCCTCCCGGGGTATCATTGATAAATGAATAGAGGAAGTATGCATTAATTAATTCTCTTGGCAAATGCTGCTTGTTGTTGTTGTAAATTATTATTATTACTTTATTACTTTTAATCAGGAAGTGTTTACGACATTCATTATTTATTATTAACTGACTTTTTTTTCGTTAAAATTTTTTTATGAATTTGTTATTTTGCTTAATATAATCAATACAATTGTTATTGTTATTATTAAAATTGTTACTTACTGATGAAGGCACAGTAAATTTTAAGTGCACATTTAAGTTGTTTGATAAATAGTTTTCATTTTCAGATCTTTCATATAAATATTTAAAAATTTTCATTATTATTATTTTTATTACTATTTATAAATAATTGAAAGTGAAAGAAGGGAAAAGAAGAAGAAAATGATAAAATTCACTTTGGCGATTTGTGATTATATTTTTTGAATTTTATTTTGAATTTTGACTTTACCTTTAAAGTGAAATTGAAACTGTAACTAACTCTAACCAGATTATGACATAATTGGCTTAATGGTAACTTGTTTTGGGATCAAGTAACGCGATTATGTAAAAAAAAATTTTTTGTTTTAAACATTATCACCTTTGACTTCTATTAATCCAATTCAAAACAACTTTAATATTTACATAGATTATACGTAGAGCCAAATAAAATCAAACCGGTAGCCTGATAGATAATTTATATAATTTTAAATTAAAAAAAAATTTATATATTTTTAAAAATATACAAACAATAAAATCCAGTTTAAAAACAAAGTGATTTGTTTTTTTTCTTTTTTGGGTTTTGCTAAATTTATTATGATTGGTACAAGTCAATTCATACAAATATTGTTTCTTCAAAATAACCTTTTTTTCTTCTGTTTGCTTTTGTTATGTAATGAACTTTATACACATTTTTATATATGGATTTTATGCAAAAGGCAAATTATATCAAATGTGTCGTAATCTATTTTCAATTAATAGGATGCTAAAATGAATTTGATGTTTTTTGGAATTTTTATAGAAGAAGAATCAAAACGACTTCAACTTTTTCTCTCCCTCTGCTTTTAAATGTTTTTAAATTCGGGAATTTTTCAAAATGTTATAATCCAAGAGTCAATAAAATTTCAATATATGACTGAATGTCATATTTTCTGTAATCTCGTAAAGGAATGAATTTAGTAGTAATTCTTGAAAGTATGAACAAACATAAACCAGAATTTAGTGTTCCACAAATTGCATTGAATAAAGTTTTTAGGAAAAATAAGAAAAAAAGTTATAGTGTTCTGAAACTTTCAACTCAAGTCACAGCATTCTCTAAATCTATCACAAACAAAAAAAAAGGATAAGACAAAATATCTTTTGGTTCATAAAAATTGGCGATCATAAAACTTAAAGTAAAATCATCGAACAAGTTTCTGTATATAAAATGGAATATCGAATTCTCTTAGAAAACTTAATTTTTCTTATAACAATATTTACTTTGAAACTTCCTTTAAGGAAAAAATTTTATTTCCTGAATTATTTTCATTTCAAGAAAACTTCTGATCAAGACAGTTGATCAAGTTTTAAAGAGAATATATTTATCTAAAAATTAATCGAAATCTTTCAGAACGTGCTGCATGAAAAACATCTAACACCATGAACGTATTCTAATAGATATGACATTTAACAGGGCTGAGGACCTCAATTTGTGTCTTGGGCTGAATTTTAAAGGGGCCGTTATTAAATTGGAAATATCAAAATAGCCATTGTAAATGCCCTTCATCTCATTAAAAGAATAAGAATAAAGTGAAATATTTAAAGGGTCATTTCTATGCAGCCCTTTTTTTAATGTGCAGTATTTAGTGCAATAATCCAGCGGTGCTGGTTTGTAAAGACGTTTTCTTAAGCAGAATTAGTGAAACAAGCATCTTACATGACATTGGCAATTTAATTTAATTAATTTTAATTTTAATTTTGCAAATCCAAGATCCATGCAAATAAAGATCCATGTAATAGAAAAAATCTAAAATAAAAAATTAATTGTATTTTTCTCTTATTCTTTTTTTTATATCTAATTAGACTAAAATAACTGCAACTGATTTAGATTTCCTTTTGTTAAAATGTTACATGTGAAAATCGAATTGAATAATTTTTTATTTCTACTTAGTCGAATGAGTTTTTATTGAGTTTGAATTACGACTTATATCGAATGAGTTTGAATACAAAAATAAGTTCTGTGAAATCTTCTAAAATTTATCTTATGTCACATTAACTTGTAGATAATTTTTGGAAAAGGGACATGGATAAGCAGAACCAATTTGAGCAAAATTTTTATGAATTCTTTTTATCTTTTTTTTAATTGGACAAAAATTGTTGTAAATTTCACTTTTATTATTGCTATTGTTGTTACACATTTAAGCTGCAACTAACTGTTCTTTGGTTAAACACATGAATAGAAAATATGTAAAATATATTTGAATTGGAATTCTCACAGCAAAAAAATGATAAAGTCAAAACGGGCAAATAGATCAAAAGTACAATGAATGGGCAATAATAGCAAATGGCAAAGGAAATTGCTAAACGGCTAATAACAACAACTAACAACAACTAACAACAACAACAACAACAATATCATAAATAATAAAAAGAATAACAAATAGTAAAAATAGTAAAAAATTGTAATAAGGAAACAAAACTTGTAAAATTCAATGCCATGCTGTTTTAGTTAGTCCAATGCAATAATTTTCTCTGTGTATATTTTTATTCTTCTTCATACTTCTTCCTCTCCTTTCTTCTTTTTCTTTTTTTTTCTTCTTCTTCTTACTGTAAATGAATAAAGCGCAACCGCTTTTATCTAACATTAGAATAATTATACACAGAAATTAAATATAACTAAACAACATATAGGTCATTCAGTTTTCAGTCCGATATATATATATATATATATATATATATATATATATATATGTGCATGTATATTTGCAATTATTATTGCCAGATTCTTACAGTTTTTTTATTTGACAATTCATTTTGACTTAAATGTCATTTTACTAAACTTCGTTTAATAATTTATAAAATTATAAAAATTACATTTGTTGTGGCATTTTGAAAAACACTGAGTTAATGATTAATTAATATCCCGTTAATCTGGTGCGCTAAATTTAAATGTGATCTTCCCAATCTTGATAAAACTGAATATTTTTATTAAGCCAATTTTATAGATTGTTTCGTAAAACATAAAGGAAAACAGAAAATTTCCACCAAATAGATCTGTGACAATTTTTAATAAAATTGTAGCAGATATCGGGAAATTATAAGCATGCATAAGTTGCTTCCCAAACGCAAGCTGCTTAGGCTAATTCCTGATCGAAAGCAATTCAATTGTACAACTTAGACATGAATATAGGATAATGGATTAAATATGGAGCCATTTCTACTAGAATTCTGGAGGCCTAAAAAAGCGGCACACAATAAAAATCGACTTAAAGCACCAACGGGCCTATTAATTTACCCATCGATTTATTGGAGAAAAGTAAAACTATGAACAATGAATATTATTGAGCTAATTAAGTCTAGAAATTCTAATCCAGCTCTCTAGGCTAAACCGAAAACTGTGGACTCATGAAGCCAATGCCCTGTGTCACAAGTATATGTAAAAAATTATAGTTACGCTTTTTACTGATTTCTCACTCGATTAGGCAGAGTCAGCCGTTTTTGGCCTTCAAATCGGCCTATAAAAAAATTTTATGAAAAGGAAAATTTAGTTTATTAATTAGTTAGACATTGAAGACTTATTGACCAATATGTTTGTTATACATGTATTGTGAATGAACACAATTTAATAATTCAAACTGAATTGTTGATTATCGAATGTTGATACTTTTGTTAGGCTTCTCTTTGCATAATGCGCACAACTTTGCGAATAAGTAAATGAGGGTAAATTGTAATAGAAATAAAAATAGAAATAGATGCTCAAATAAAGAATATAAAATTTTAATAATGAGGAAAGTAAAATTTACGAAGCAAATAAAAGCAAACTATTTCACGGTAAACATTACTTTTATGGCAACTTATAAGCACCTTTTGTATAACTTTCTCATTGTTCAAATTTATTGTAATTGTAATGTAAAAGTATAAAATATTTACCTTTCTTTTTAAGGCCTTTTATTACTTTCATATTTTTCTCTTGCCCTTGTTTTTTATCATTTACTTTTTCCTTTCTTTATTGCGCTTCAACTTGGCAACTTTCAATGGGCAAACTGTGTTAGTTTGCCTGATTTAACATGGAGCCCTTAATTAGTGACATAAAATTTTATAATAAATTTAAATAACATTTACATATATATAATATTTAGGCATATACATAGATGTCTATATATATATATATACACAACACACCTACATACATACATTAATATATATAAAATGTATGTATAATAATTATTTTAAAAAAAAATCTCCTTTCTCATATATTTACAATTTTTTATGCCGTTTGAAAATATTTTAAGTTGACTCATTCAAGTAATGCGTTGTTCATATGAGCACTATACATCATATAAACACCTGTATATATACACATATATATATATATATATATATATATATATATATATGCGTTTGTGTGTGCATAAAATTTTCATCTATATACCTTTAGACTATACGCACGCACACACACACACACACACACATACAGATATTATCAGGAAACAATTTTGAAAGCTGCCAATTAAGTTGTACATTCTGTCGGTAAGGAAGCAAAAACAAAACAAAACAAAAAAAAAAAATAAAAATTGAAGAAGAAGCAGAAAACAGTAAAAGGTAAGAAAGGCAAAGGCAAACGCAGAAGCAAAGGCAGAAGCAAAGGCAAAGGCAAAGGCAAAGGCAAAGATATATAAAATATTTCAAAAGAAAAGAAAATGAAGAAAAAAATGTATAATAATAATAAAAAAAAAATAGCAATAACAACAGCAACAACAATAATAAATAAAAATATTTAGCAAAGCAAAAGCAAAAAGTAAAAGAGAATTAACAAAAATATAGTTCAATATTTCGTATGCATAAATAGCGCTTACCTTGTACTTGCCAACCAGAAATTAAAGTCATATTTAGCTTGTCAATATCTATGTAATAACTAAACGAAAGCATTTAATTCTGTATCATTTTTGGCCAAAACAATTCATTTGTCTATTTGTGAACATTTATCTTTTTTACAAAAAATCTGCAAATTTTATAAATACATTGAAAAATTATTTATGCAGATTGATATTGAATTTCAGCGAAATTTATTAAAGGGCGCTTTCTTTGAAGCAACAAATTTATACATTTTCCATTCATTATCAGTCGTACTCGCAAATTATAAATAATCGATTAATAAAACCTTCCATATTCATTCTAACAAACAATTTATTAATTATATTCAAAATAGGCAGGTATTAAAAATACGACGCCACTCAAATAAAATTTTCTCATCTGCTGCATTATGATGTATTCTCTATTTAATGCTGCTACACTCACTATTTTTATGCGTGAGGTCTGAGCTTGAACAAATTAAAAATGAAAAAAAATAGAAAATAGAAAAAACAAAAGATAAAAACAAAGCAAAAAAAGTAGAGGAAAATCACGTTTTTAATAGAAAAATTATTCAACTCAACTGCTATGACAACTAAACTAACAAATGAATATCAGTGCATCAAAACATATATGGATATGAAACTATACTGCTCTTACTCTTATTCTTCAACTTCCAACAAGTAATAGGGATTTAAAGCAAATATTTAAAATATTAATAATTACAATAACAAAAAAAATATTAAAATGGTTTATTGCAATTATTAGATATAAATAGAGAAAAGCGAAAAGACAGGCAGACACACAGACAGATAGACTAGAAAATTATATTAAAATTAATATGAAACAGGGAAGTGGCTCAATTTCCCATTAGAATACATTTTCTGAGAATAATTTCTGCACACCAAGTAAAAGTAATTTAAACAAAACAAAAAACAAAAAAAAAGAAAAAGAAACAACTAAGCAATAATTTTGCAAACGTTTCGAGTCGATTATTAAATGCCCTACACTAAAGCGATTAAAAAATCGTTCAAAATGTCAATGAATAGGTAACAACAACAAAAGAAACAAATTAAAGGTATTTGAGAAAATGATTTAAAAAAATTTATATAGATACAAAAAAATGGTGCCGTTCAGTCTTGTTCATTATGCTAAAGTGCCAGATCTAATCAAGTGGAGAGTCCTCATAACTTTAGACTAACAACTTTCAAATTCAATAGCATTTTTTTTTTTTTGGATCAAACACAATTTACGTATGGAAAATTTTTAACTGTATTTTGAAACATGAACTAACTTCAAACTAACTTCAAAAAAAATTACGGGTTTATTTTAAATCCGTTGTACATTGTTGTTGTACATTTTAATTATAAATCGGAATAAGAAATATTAAAAGGTTTTATGTGGAAGTTGAAGCGAAAAACTGGCCCATATTTTACTTAAATCTTTTACATATGAAAACAATTTTCGTAAGAAATTTTTATAGCCAAAATATTTAAAAAAATTAAAAATGAATCTCCTTGCTTAAAACCATTTTCAGAGGAAATAATTTCAAAAATATACAGTCAGATGAGCCAACAGCGCTGTTTCAATTTCTTATTTAAATGTTACTTGATACAAGAAGTTCAAATATTGGGAAAATGATTAGTACGAATAATTTTGATCTTTTTGGACGGACTTTTAGACTTAATTTGCTATTGCAAATTAAGTCTAAAAGTCCGTTCTCAAATGGTAAATCTATCAGAATAGTGTAACTATTTTACGGTTATACATGAAATAGAATAATTTAGGAAATTTAATCTAAATATAAAAAAGGAATTCATAAAATGCAATTCTGTCTCGAAAATTATGGAAATAGTATGGAAATAAAGTGAAATATATCACTAACAGTAACACTAACAATAAATACAACATACAAAAAACTTTTGAAAATTCAATGTAATGGATATGACGACAAGAAGCAGAAATAGCAGTAGCAAAACAAAGAAAACAAAAATGCCAGGGGGACATATCATTTTATCACACACTCACATTAATAACGAGTGTATTTTATATAAAGAATAACGGGAAACATATGTCAAATGCCACCTTCATACCATTTCATATCATACATAAATATATATACATGCATGATCATACAAGATCATACATGAATGTAATGATTGCCCTAAACGATTGAATTTCATTTCATTTCAATGGTTTGTTGATTGTTATGCCAGACCAAGTGAAATGCATAAAATACAATGTACATATATACATACATACATACATACATACATATAAATATTCTTTTAAAGAAATTTGAATATTGGAACGAGGTAGTCATATAATTTTTCAATATGAAAATTTGGCAAAAAAAAAGGTAACAACAAACAATCTCACTAAATTTATAGCTGATCATATAAAGTCCACAAAGAAAGAATTGTAGATTTGAAAATTTGTCAAAATGTTGTATCAACATTGTCAGTAGATTAGAATAGAATAAAATAGAATAAAATAGCCTTTAGTCAGCTATTTGTTTTAATGTTATGCCATTATAAAACCTGGCTGCCAACCATAATTTATTGTCAATTTTAGCAAACCAAAATACCAGAAATCTTATATTTCAACAACTTGTAAATGTACTTGATTATTATTATGCTTTTATTATCTTGTAAAGCTTCGATGGAAAGCATTTGTTTGTCTTGGTGATTTGAATTAAATTTGATTATGGCTTTAACTTTACAATCAGGTTCAATTAGCTGGTATTATAAATATACATGTATGAGGAATGTTAATCAAAGATTTAATAGAAAACTTTATGGAGACTTCTCCTTATTTATCTTGATTGATTTGTGATTGTTTGGTTTTTTTACGACGAGATGGAATTCTATGAATTTATACCCAAAATATCTCGAAAGCAAGTTTGTGAATATTTAGAAAAAACTTCACTTTAATTCCACAGGACATTTTCTTTTATCGTACAGGCCCATCTGGAAAAAAACTATCCATTTAATGCTTTCTTGATCTCTGTGGCTTAATGGACTCACAAGCCATTAAAACCCACGCAATTTGTTTAAATTGCAGTCTTTTTACTTTAATCAAACGTTTTTGTCAAACTTTTTCAATCCAATCAAAATTTAACATACTCTTTCAATGGGTTTGTTAATAGCCTCCGCTATTTCAGCCTTAACTATCTCAATTCTCTCAAACTCCAATCCTTTGATCATTCCACATATTTTCATAGATTTTACGATTTACTCTCTACAATTTTTAAGTGTCACTTGTGTTTGACCAAAGCGCAATTTGGTAAAGCACTTTTAAGGCTTTGCAATCGATGGTAGTAACTTCCCTTAGCATTTACTAATTAATTCTTCACAGTTCTTCAAGTTGGATATTAAAAAATAAAATAAATGACACCACTTGTACCAAATGTCAAAATAATCTATTGGCCGTTGTTTGTTGACCAAAGTAATAATCCAAATAAGTTTATCTTTAGGGGCATTCCCAAAGTCAGAGACATATCAAACTGCTCTTGTATTTTGTCTGCTTAGTTTAAGATTTTTCTTCTAAAATATTTATTTTATAATAGAAAGCATTTTATTTATAAGTAAATATGTAAACTGACATAGAAATGATTTCATTTGAAAATTTCAAAAAATGCTGGATAAAACTATGCAAAAACGAAAAGAAACGGAAATTTATTAATATAAAAGTTATTATCCAGAAATTTACATAAAATTTTACATTAAAAGTTTAAATGATCTTTAATGTAAAATTTGATATATCGAATTTATAATACTGATTGTAGAATTAACTGAAATAAAGCCTATTTCCCAGTTCATATTTTTGTTACGTTTCATTTGTTAAGGCGCTTTCCTTTATTCAAATCCTGAAGGATTTTTTACATCAGCATTAAATTAAAAATAAAAGTAAACACATGCTCGATATTAATTTTCGAATTGATCTTCTGTTTTTAGTCAATTGAATGAAAAATTTTTAAAATAAATTATCTCAGAAATATCATCAAAATTCCAAGTGAACACAGGCCTCTCAATTTTTAATTTTTTTATTTATTATTTTGTTTTGAAAACACTTTTAAATAATATAATGCACCCCATTAAAAGTGTAACTCCATATTTGAAGGAAGAAATCAGACTTTAAGGGAACCTGCATCATAAAACATAAACATAAGACGGCATTCAGTGTCTATGAAATGAATGCATTTGCATAGACTTGGACTCTTACAATAAATAGTAAGACTTGTCTGATAAAAATGAAAGCTGTAATAAGGAAAATAAATGAAAAAATTGAAATTATAAAGCAAAAAAAAAAAGGAATGGGGAAAATAAAAAGCAAAAGAAAAAGTAAACCTTGTAAAAAGTAAGAAAGCAAAACGTTTACAAGAAAACGTTTATCGTTGACATTGTCTGCAGGTTTTGTCGCCATCGCTTTTCACTCAATCATTTATACAGTGGACAATTATTACCTCTATTGCAACAACAGCAACAACAACAACAACAACAGTTATGAACTACGCTAGCTACACTATCACGTCTACTCTATCGCAATTAATATCTCTCGGGGCTGTTACAATTGCAATTACATGCGATAGAAAAAAAAAAGAAAACGAAAAAGAAAACCTAGACAAACGACAAGTAAAATCGTTTTTATATAATCGGGTAAGTTCGACCTTTTAAATACCCTAAACAATTTTACATAATTTTATGAAAAAAGTATAAAGATAAAAAAAATTGTTTTTTGGATGATAGAAAACCTCGCTGTATAAATGGGGGTCCAAAAAATGCATGAGTAGAGGAAAGGACCCAATTAATACGACAAAAAACTGATATTTATAAAAATAAACTCAAAATAAGAAAATTTATTTTAAAGATCGAATTTTCGTTTTTAAAGTAAAGCATTTTATAAAAACTGATTGTAAAAATTATTACTTTAATGGAATTTCCAAATGCGACCATCTATCAATTTTGAATATCTCTGAAGTTGCTTTTTGTAAGTGAACGGATAGCAAGACGAATTGTCTCAATTTGATTTAGGAAATCTTCCTGAATTGATTGCTATAAAAAAGAAAAAAAGTAGAACTCACTTAAAACATTTCTTAATGTTACATAAAATATTCATATGAATCCATTATACTCCACACTGGGCCACACTCTGGTGTTTGGTATAAAATCAAAAGTAAATTGAAGGCAAAAACAAATATTCATTAATTATTATCTATAATGCTGGTCTGGGGACCAGTTTAAATGAATATTACTCCGGTTTAATTAATCATGTATGTCTCGCTGTCTCTCCCCATCATGCGTCTATACGATACGTCTGTCCATCTATGTCTATCTAAACGTATTGATTTTATTTTATTTTTAATATATATATATTGTTGTTGTTGCTTTATTTTTTTCTCTTTTTTTTTTAATAGGATGATTCGTTTTGAAATCGAAAGCTGATCAATGCGTTTTATAGGCACGCACACACACACTTAAATGCATCATGTAGATAAAATTGTTTGTGTAATAGTGTAACATGTTGACGTCGTTACTGTTATTATTATTATTATTATTATTATTATTGTTATTGTTATTGTTATTGTTATTATTATTGTTATTGTTATTGTTATTGTTATTGTTATTGTTATTGTTATTGTTATTGTTATTGTTATTGTTATTGTTATTGTTATTGTTATTGTTATTGTTATTGTTATTGTTATTGTTATTGTTATTGTTATTGTTATTGTTATTGTTATTGTTATTGTTATTGTTATTGTTATTGTTATTGTTATTGTTATTGTTATTGTTATTGTTATTGTTATTGTTATTGTTATTGTTATTGTTATTGTTATTGTTATTGTTATTGTTATTGTTATTGTTATTGTTATTGTTATTGTTATTGTTATTGTTATTGTTATTGTTATTGTTATTGTTATTGTTATTGTTATTGTTATTGTTATTGTTATTGTTATTGTTATTGTTATTGTTATTGTTATTGTTATTGTTATTGTTATTGTTATTGTTATTGTTATTGTTATTGTTATTGTTATTTGTATTGTTATTGTTATTGTTATTGTTGTTGTTGTTGCATAAATGCTTGAAGCGTTAATGCTTGATTTGATTTTTGTGGTTACGTTTTAGTTTAGTTTTTCTTTTTTTTGTCTATTTTTTTTTTCATCTTCTACATTTTCTTCTCTCTTTTATTTATATTTTATTGTAAAAGTTAGAGATTATTGGTTTTGTGATGTGAGCGATCTCATTCATCATCATATAAACGAGAGCGAAAGCTGTTTTGTGGCAAGTATGCAAATGTTATCGTTTTTATTATGTTGTTTGTATTGTTATTGTTATAATTATTACGTACGCATGCATGTACTTCATTTCACTACGCATAAATTTCGCATGCAACATAACACAACACAACACAATGTAATGCATTTATTTAAAGAGTGACAAAGAAATGAAAATTTATTATGCATCGTGGAGAAAGAAATTTAGCGAGACATTAGAAAGAAAACAAGAAAGCAAGAAAACGAAATAGCAAGACAAGATTCACAAAGATTTATGAATATTATAAGTTTTTTATACATTTTTCTTACTGTTTTTGTATTTTTGTGGTGCAGCTAGTTTTTGCCACTTTTTCTGCTAGTTTCTTTAACGTGTTTTGTTGTATTCAATTTTTTTTTTCTTTTCACTTACTTTTTATTGTTATTGTTGCTTTATATGTTCATTGGAAATGTAATGAAAGTGTAAGTAGAAAATGGAAAAATGGGAAAGTGGTGGAATAAATATTACGTTAACATTGGGTCATGTGATACCCAGCATTAGTTGAGATAGATTCACCTTTTTATTATACCGATCTACTCAAAATCACTTTTTGCTTCGATTTAAGCTTCTCTGGTCGACTGTCTGCCTGTCCATGTAAATTTGTTATCAAAGTTTAGGGCGTAATTTTGCAGCTATTTAAATGAGTATTGGTATGGTCCAAAAAACAGCAACCCAAACAATTATGGGTAAGATCAGATTTTTATTTCGATCATGCCTCACTCAACGACCTACTTTTCAAAGGATTTTTATGTAGAAAAAGTAAAAATTCAAACTCTTGTATTAATAGTCGGCCCCGACTCGATGTGTACAAATGTTAGAAATTAGAATTGTGGCAAAATTTTACACTAACTTACGTGGTTATTTGTGGTACTAAATTTATAAGTTTTATCAGATGTTTCTAAAATTCATGAGAACTTTAAGCCCATTAACATAATAAACTGAGAATATTTTCAAGGTTCCATCAAAGGTTGCAGAAATGTTCAGAAATTTTTGGAGAATTTTTTTTTTGTTTAAAAATTAACTTTAACTGATCATTATAAAGTTAATTTGTAGCCCTCTCACTACTTTTTAATCAATAGACCCATTGTAACTATTACAAAGGCTTATTAGCCATGACTGTTTTTTCGATACTTTCTGGCAAAATTTTCTTTGATGCAATTATTACAAAGTGCAGTGGTAGAATTGCCAAAGACTAAGTGCGAAGAGTAAAAGTTTATAGAATTTAGGAGTACCTTGAGAAAACAATAGCAAAATCAAGAATAATTGAAAAATTTTTAAGAGAAATATTAAAATCTCATCACTTTTAATATAAATATTAGAAAATTCATAATAAGCAACGATCGTTTAAGTGTCGCATCTCATAGTATAGCATTTTTGAAAATTTTTGAAAATTTTTGAAAATTTTTGAAAATTTTTGAAAATTTAACGTGTTAATAAAAGTTAATCTAAATGTCTGCTTTTTATTTTGCTCTTAATGCTCTATTTACATGAGCGCACATAAAAAAAATTTATAAATGAAAAATTATTATAATTTTTATTACCATATTATCATTGTTTCCATCGATTTCATGGTTATAAAAGTGTTAAAAAGTGTTGCTCTATTTATAATTTGATTACAACATACGATAATTTCTGTTTAATACTTATTGTTGAGTAATTAAAGCAACAAATAAAAACAAATTGTCCCTTTAAAAAGAAAAGCAAAAAGAAACAAAAATCAAAACATTTTATTTAACACTGATAATCATGTTAATTAGGTTAATGTCATTAATTGGCCATTTGTGATGTAAAATTAATGTTCATATTGAAAATTTTATTTATTTCATATTTTTTGGATATTTCCTGAGCAGTCGAAATAATTTCATTTAATTAATAAATTTCCATAAAAATAATAAATTGTATAAAAATTAAATTTTAATTAAATTGTAATGAAATTATAATGCATTTGTTTATAATTCATTCAAAATAGGTTCTGGCATTACTTTCGAAGGGATTAAAAGATTCATAAATATTATTTAGATTGCTTTTAGGAAAAATGAGGCTCGCATTTCTTAATTTTCATAAGATACTTGAATGATAAATAGACATCAAAACTGACAAAATGATAAATAAGCTGAAATCGAGCTGAAGAAAACATTTCTAAGCGATTTGCATGTCTTCATATAAATCAATAAATTTATCAAGTTGTGTAGGAAGCCCAAGTTGTGTAGGAAGCATAATACGCAATGATAAGAAAAGTCAATAATATTTATAGAAGAAAAATTAATAATAATTCTCTAAGAATAAATAGAAAATGCTTAAGATTAATAATAATAATAATAATAATAATAATAATAATAATAATAATAATAATAATAATAATAGAACAGAATTGATAAATATTCTGATTGATTCAGTTAAATCAATTCATTAAATGAAATTACTTGTTGAAATTTAAATATTAATAATAATAATAATTCATGAAAAATTCTATACAAATAAATAGATGATCAAATAATCCAACCTATCAATTAACTGTCATATAAAAATTCTAAGTCTTAATTGCAATGTCAAAAATAATCAATAGCAAGAGCGTAGAGGCCTTTAAGAGAAGAATTCAAAAAACATTTCTCTAAGATTCTTATTTTCAATGAATTTTCACTTAGTTATATCTAAAAGTATAAAATTTCATACCCCGTTTTTTTTTTTTTTTGTTTAACAAGCACAAGGACTTGGAATACTCTTAAAATCTAAGTGTCAAATTATCAAAATATTTCAAAAATTTTCCACCTTGTTATTAATGTACAAATATCACACGGAAGTGCTCAAACATGTTTAAATTTAATAAAGAATTTTTTTAACCATATAAAAGCTATTTGAAAAAAAATGAATGTACATTATTTTTTGTACTTTGATCATTTAATTAATATACAATATTCCCACTACTATTATCTATTATTATCTACATAGCATTTTAGACGTAATAAATTAAATATTTAGTATAAGTCGAATTCTGTGTGGCCAATGAAATTTACAGATTTCCTTCAACAAATTTTTAAATAAATTTAAAATGTAACAATCGCCATAATTTTAACTAACTTGGATGTACATCCAAAATAATCAATTAAACTTATTGGTACAATAAAATAGAAAGACAATTGTATGAGGTTCTAGATATTCTATTTAATATTAGGCCTAGCTGTATAGAGATAAAAATTTTAATAAATAAATTCATTTGTTTATATAATTTTTAATATTTTGTAGTCTCAAAGCTTTATTGGATAAAATTCAATTCTACTTAGTTAAAAAAATTCTTTAATTAAATCCAAAAATTATTGAAGCTTTTCAAAAATGATCTAGCACTTGAACAACATAAATAGTTTTGACCCATGGACTAAATCTAAAGAATCTGTTTTGCAGAAACATTGCATTATTTTTTAAAAGCAAATATTACTCTCTGAATATTTGCGATGTAACAATTTATAATGAAAATTATTGTTACAAATAAATTAACAATTTAAATGAATTGTAAAATTTAAAATGAAACATGATGTAGACAAGATTGCATAGACAGACTGTGTAAATATGATATTCATAATTGATGATTTAGTTGAGTAGAATTATACAAGCAACTAAGAACGTTTTTATTAAACAAAAACAAAAAGAAAGTCTAAGCTTCATTAACATTTTATACGTCTAATAATATTTTGAAAATGAGCCTTTACAATGCCGATGAATTGCAAACACCTGAATGGTTGAATAAAGAATTTTTACAAAAAATTTTAAATCATTATGAAAAAAATTCTACTAATCAAATACAATTATTAGAATATAAAATTGAACCAGCTACAATGAAGGGTGATCATTACGCTAGTATTATGTTTCGAACGAAAATCAATTATAAATATCGAGATGATTTTAAAGTTATATCGATGATAATAAAAACTTTGCCAATAGAAGAGAGTATGAAACGTGATATATTATTAAATTCTAATATTTTTAATACTGAAATCGACATGTATACGAAAGTGTTGCCAAAAATTCAAAAAATGTTAAACGATTTTGGGGAACCCACGAAATTTGCACCTGAGTAAGTAACAAATATATTTACATACAAATATTGGTTTGTATTATTAACCAGAAAAACTTTTTAACTAATTTTTTTTCCATAAAAAAAAAATATTCAAATTAACTGGAAAGCACATACCTTAGGAGAATTACATTTTTAATATTTTATATATAATTTCATTTGATTTTAGGCTGATTTATCATTCGATAGAACCACGTCCGATTATTGTATTGGAGGATCTATGCGAGTCTGGTTATGAAGTTATACGAGGCCGTTTCCTCCATGAAAATGAAATGAAACTTGTTTACAATAAATTGGCTAAATTACATGCTGCCAGCTACATTTTAAGTCAAAGTGTTGAAGATCAACAACTAATAAAGCAATTCAATAATGGAATCTTTTGTAAATCGACCATTTATAAACTTGATTTTTTCAAAAATGGTTTACATAATTTCTTAAATTTATTAGCTAAGCATAGCGATCTACAAATTTATATTGAACGTATTAAAAAATTTGAAAATAGCCTATTTAAAGAATGTGAGAATCTTTTTAAATCGTATGAGATGGGTACAAATCAAGATGCAATTTTCGTATTAAATCATGGTGATGCTCATATCAAAAATTTAATGTTTAAATATAATGCCAATGATCCGAATAAATTGGAAGATGTTATTTTAGTTGATTATCAATGCTGTTGTTATGGTCCATCTAATATCGATATAATATATTCACAATTTTTAATGTGTACACCCGACAAACGTTCTGAAGTCGTTACATATTACTTCGAGGCTTTTTCAAGAACGTTGAAGTCAACGTTTCACTACAAAGGAGAAATGCCATTACTAAGCAATTTTCAATATATGTCTTGGAAGTGTAGACATTTCTGTAAGTTATATAAATGTAATTTTCAATGTACCCGTAATCTGTTAATTTTGATTGTATTCTAATCAATAATCTGGCATTTAACGTAAATGTTTTGGAAGAACCCAAGGACTATTGAAATGCAGTATATTTAAAAATATAAATTTCATATTTCTTTTTCATCAACAATAAGACGATTTTTACAAGACTGTTCAGGGTAACATAGTACTCGGAAATTCCCAGCTAGCCTTTATATGAAAATAAAGAGAATAAAATTATCTAAATATGGCAATCTTTTAGAATAATTGCTTGTTCATAGTTTCTTTGAAATTCTCCGATATGTAACGTTTAAAGGGCATTTTTGAATAGACTTCTTTAATTATTCACTTTCAAATTTCTTTTAAAAAAACTTTTCATCAAACATTTTTAATTTAAATTTTTCTTTTTTTTTTTGGATTATTTCATTTTTTTTAAATTTTTTCCCTATTTAGGTATATTTTTGATAAGTACACTTTTGCCTATGTTTTGTGGATTTTTTACTAAAAGCACTGAAGTCTTAAAGGACATAGATATATCAAAAGCCGTTGAAAACTTGGATTTAATGGTCAGCCAATACGATGATCCTAAATATTTAGAAGCTCTACGTACATTAATGCCAGCATTAATGAAAGAGAGGTATTTGGATATTTAGGTTGAAGGAAATTACATCCGGCTTTGAACTGGACGAAGAGAACACGAGCAACTATAAACTTTCCCATTAAGTTTTTTAGTTCGCTTCATAGAATCAATCCAGTATTTTATTTTAATTGAAAAATATTTAACTTTGTAAATTTGTAAATTGTTAACTTTATTGCTTTCATATTTTATTATTGTTATTATTGTTAGTGTTATAAATAAATAAATATAAATTAAATAAATTGGCAATTATTTTATACATTAATAAAATTATTGCCTTTTTAATGTAACAAAATTTAATCTTCTGCATCATGGTTGTCAGCAGCTTCTTTAAATACATCGGGTATTTCGGCGCTATCAGATTTCTCAATAATTTTATAACGTTCAGCTGCTAGTAAACATTGAGATGCTACTTCTCTAGCCTTGGCACGTGTATCATCTGGCAATTGGGCTAAACCATTTAATAATTCCATAATGTCGGTATCAAATAATTTGCGTGCAATTTCTTCACCAGCATTAATCATATTTAATATAATGACTACACCGCGATGTTGCACATCTGGACTAGGATTCGCGATTAATATATGTAAAATATCTAACCATGATTTTATATCCAAAATTTTCGCACAACATTTTTTTGACATAGATGTTAACATGGCTAAGGCGCCAGCACAAGCTTTTGCCGTCTCCTCATCTTCATTTTCGCATAGCAAAGCAAAAAATTTCACACGGTCATTTTCACCTTCAAACATTTTCATTACATCTTCAGACATTACCATATTACAAAGACATTGGGCAGCAGCTCGCGTCAACATTTGATGATCTTCCATTAGATATACTTCTATTTTAGAAACGCCTTGTTCCTTAATAATACGCTGACGTACATTTTCATTCATAGCGGCCAGATTCGTTAAAGCCATAAGCGCTTCAAAGTTTTCCAAAGCGGTGCACTCTTGGGCTAACAAATTTAACAAAGGTCTTATTACATCCATACTGCGTTGGCCAGCAAATGCCACCTCCGGATTAATGGTAATACCTATACGTGCCAATGCCTGGCTAGCATGTCGTTTGCCCTTATCTGTGCCTTCCAAAGCCAATTTTAATAGGGTTTTGACTCCACCATCTTGTACTACTTTGCCACGTAACTCTTGCAAACCGCACACAGCATTCAAAACTCGTGCTATCAACTCTTTAGAATTATCACTTTCGGTTTTGGCCAAAGCACACAAAGCTGTAGTAATACCTTCATTGGTCAGTAGGACAATACGTTTATTAACAAAATCTACATCATCTAATTCGTGCTCTTCAGGTATATGATGTTTAGCAAATTTCGCCAATTCAATCATTTCTGGCAATATTTCCTGTTTCTCATAAGCATTGCACAAATTAACAAATGTGGTTACAACCCCATATAAACATGACTGATCACCGGTACATGCTAAATTTATTAAGGCATGAATACATGGCTTGTCTTCAATAAGCTTCTCCTTTACTTCAGCATCCAAAGTTAAATAAGCTAAACCATCAGCAGCCCAACGTCTAATGTCTTTATCTTTGCCCGGTTTAATAAGAAAACGGCGACAGGCTTCAGCTAATTTAAGAGTTGCACCATCAGCAAAAGGTTTAATGGCTGCATCCTGACCACCATAAGTACCCAATTTGCATAGCCCAACCAAAGCTCTTACACGTATATCATCATTTTTTGAATGATATAATTTCTTAAGAATCTCAACACCACCTGAGCACAATGCTTTAGCTTTGTCTTGTTTCGAAGAGGCGGCTACAATGCATTCGCAAGCTACTTTCTGTTGAAGCAAATCATCTGTGGTTGCCATTGCTAGAATCATTTGAAGTATACCTTCTCTGGCTATAATTTGATTGCCCACGTCTAAAGGCCCAGTTAATAAGGATGTTATAGCTACGGTAACGCGTACCTTGGATTCTAAATCGGGCGCTAACAATTTCTCTTTAATGTACTCATCAATTTGATCTTGAAAACGTTTCTTCGCTTTGTCATAGTACATGTTATCATAAATACGAGCTAAACATACGGAAGCCACAGTACGTGACGAAGGCGTTATATCCATAGCACTCTCATATTTATACTCTTCCAACTCTGAACAGACATCTAATAAACGATATAATCCTTTCAATTCTACAAATCGTTCAGCCCATTCCAAAGCATTATAATGCATATTACGCGTTAGGAGTTCAATGACAGCATCACGTGCCGGACCAGATATAGTACGATCCGTTATACTATATAAAAGGCAAGATAATATTGTATCAATTTCATGTGAATTTTGTTGACACAACTCTTTATTCGGTTTGCTATCGATTTTATTCTCCATGCCCGATAAAGCATTAATTATGGTTTGTAAGCAATGTTGAGCAGCCGATACAATATCTGCATTTTTATGATCTAATACTCGTAGAAACCATGGTACACCTAGTTCATTAAGTACAGCCTTTGTACGTATAACCGAATGATTACACAATTCGGCCACTACACGTACTAGATTTGTAAAGATATCAATCTCTTTTTCAAGTTTAGTGATCGATGCAATTTTACCAAAGCAACCAGCTTTGAATAATAGATCGGCGCCAACTTCTTCTTTAGCTAAAACTAATAGATTATTGGCAGCCGATTTACGTTTCTCTAATGGTGTGGCTATATCAAATACTAAACACATCATTTGTTCCACTTTGGTAGAAGTTTGAGCGTTTTTTGTGGCCCTTTCTTGTACAATCAAATGTAAACGTTTTAAAATTGGTTGAATTGATTTATTACCAGGATCCTCTTTAAATAACTCTGTGGCATCCGTATAGGCTTCTTCATATTTTTGTAATGCCTCATAAGCTTGTGATCGTCTAAACAATGCCTTAGGATCTCGCGGCGTTATTTGTAAGGATTGCGTACAATCATCAATAGCCGCCTGCCAATTTTCCAATTTTAAATAAACTGCAGCACGATTTTTATAAAACACTGCCAACTCTTTATGCTTTTCACCCAATTTTATGGCTTCTGAATAATATTCCAACGCTTCTTTCCATTTACCTTCTTTAAACGCTTCATTTCCTTTATCTTTATATATTATTGGATCCGAACTAACCGATTCTTTTTCACTATCATTCGAAATGGTCATACTTCCTTTTTTTTTAATTTAAGGTTTCAAATATTTCTGTTGAGGTCTTAATACTTTTCTGTTTCAGAAAATCTTTAGAATATTCTGCTTATACAAAATGTGAAAAACAAATTTTTCCACAATGTACTAGAAAAAGTTCCCTTTATATATTTAGGTCAATTCACTAGAAAAACAATGAAAAAAAACATAAATAAAAATTCTATTTTTAAAATAAATATATATTATTTATAATAAGGTTCTCCCTCTCAAAATCATATTTCTCAAATTCAATGGGTCACAAGCTTACATGTACACTCACATATACTCTTAAAACTTAAAGCATTCATCGTAGCCTGATAACATAACACTATGGCATCCACTAATTTAATTTGTTTGAATTATACAAACTAAAATAAATATTTAAACAATTATAATATAAAATTTATAATTATTTTAATAACTTTAAGTATTTCCACGTGTTTCCACGAGTTTATGTAAATTTTTATTTCTTTAGTTTACTTCATTTTTATATATATTTATGCACCACTTAGTTTCTGTGAAATATGTTATATGAAAAATATATTATATGGCAACTCTAGATGAAATTAAAATAAATTACTAAATAAATTTCTTTTTTAAACATATTAAAAAAAATTATTTAAGAATATTTTAAATAAGCAAATCTCAATGGCGGCACAAGTTTCCAATAAAAGATATTAGCTAAAACAAATAAAAGAGAATCTGAGAATTGCAAATAAAATTAAACTATATTGGTAACTGAAAAGTTCTTAAAACAAGATACTTAATCCACCACGTAGACATAAATGTGCTTTAAAAAACTAACTATTAAAACAAAATAACAAAATAATAAATTAAATGAATTCTTTCTATTTTCTTCTCTTTTTTTAATAAATTTAATGTAGAAATTAGATAAATAACGCAAATTGATGAGGCCGAGATCCAGCACAATTCATAGGCAAAATGTTACCTTTAACCAGTAAAGATCGAAGTAATATTACATATCGAATTAAAGAGAAATTAAGTAGTTGGAAACGTTTAATATTTTCGGATCGAAATTCAAGAAATTTATTTCTATTCCTATTGTTAAATTTAAGTTTTGCATTTGTCGAATTATTCTATGGCATATGGACAAATAGTTTAGGTCTTATATCCGATTCATTTCATATGTTCTTCGATTGTACCGGTCTATTGGCTGGTTTGGCAGCTTCCGTTATAACTAAATGGAAGTCGAATGAGCGCTTCTCATATGGTTTTGTTAGAGCTGAAGTATTAGCTGGCTTCGTTAATAGTTTATTTTTAATATTTGTGGCATTTTTTATATTATCGGAGGCAGTAGAGCGTTTAATAGAGCCACCCGAAGTTAAACATGAAAGACTTTTTGTCGTCTCAGTATTGGGTTTATTAGTTAATCTGGTAGGCATTTACGCATTTAATCATGGCGGTCACGGCCATTCACACGGTGGTCATGGTCATGGTCATAGTCATGGCCATGGCCATGGCCATTCACATGGCGGTGCACACAGTCACAATCCTGCTCACGAAGTTAATCATGTGGATTTAAATGGCCACAATCATCAAGCAATTACTTTAGATGATGATCATGGCCATTCTCATTTACATAGTCATTCCCATTTGGATGACATCACTGGCAATAATTCACAAATTATGCGCGGTGTCTTCTTACACATATTAGCCGATACTTTAGGCTCTGTGGGTGTTATTGTGTCTGCCGTTTTAATGCACTTATTTGGTTGGATGATAGCCGATCCCGTTTGCTCTATATTCATAGCTTTACTTATTGTGATGAGTGTAATGTCTTTAATAAAGGAATCCGTATTAATATTAATGCAACGGCAACCTGTCGCTTTGGATCGTTTATTACCGCAATGCTATCAAAAAGTGACCGGTTTAGCTGGTGTTTATGCCGTACAAGAGCCACACTTTTGGACTTTATGTTCGGATGTTCATGTGGGCGCTATTAAATTGGAAGTGGCACGTACCATTGATCCAAAATATGTCGTTTCACAT
Organism: Melophagus ovinus; assembly: GCA_023089585.1. Taxonomy (NCBI): domain Eukaryota; kingdom Metazoa; phylum Arthropoda; class Insecta; order Diptera; family Hippoboscidae; genus Melophagus; species Melophagus ovinus. The sequence continues at coordinate 949,836 of JAKKIB010000190.1, forward strand.
GCGCGCATGATATTTGAAGCGATAGGTATCAAACAAATTTACATACAATTAGATTATGTTTGATAATCAATGCAATCAATAACAATGGTCAACACAGCACATTTTTTTATTTAACTATAAAGCTTTTTTTTTCTCCAAAGAAAAAAACAACGCAAGGGAAAAGCTAAACTCTTCCTTCATTCCAGTTGAGCGAATTCTTACATTTTCAATGCAATATGTTTATGTTTATGCTCAAGCGAGATCCATTTTGTGATGTATACCAATACAATTACAGACTGACCCGTAATAATATTACTAAAAATTATTTTGTACATATTGTGTGTAAATTGAAATTGTTCTTAAAGTAATAATAATGTGAGAGAGTTAATTAATTTTGTACTAGAAGAAGTAAAAGTTGTAACAAAAGTAACAAGTAATGCAAAGCATGTAAATATATATATTAAAGCTAGTTTAATATAACGACTTAACATTATGAAACGGTTGAAAATTTTAAGATTAAAAATAATATAAATATTATAATAGTAATAGTAATGTAATAATGACGAAACGAAATAATTTGTAAGATACAACGGTTCGATAATAAAATCTTATAAATCGACAGAGTTGCATTTTTCGCTTAAAATTAAAATAAACATTAATTTCTACATGTAAAATTTAAACATCAAATTTAAATGCCAAATTTACGTTATTTATCTAAATACACATAAATTTGGTATATTTGTTTTTTGTCAAGTAATGGTTACTAGATATTCTTTAATTTGACTTATTATATAGAAGATTATGTTGATTATGACATGCCGACATCTCAAAATAAAATTAATAATAAAAATGTTTCAATCACAATGCATAATACCTTTTTACGTATACTCTGTAAATAGGTTACTAATTTTAATATTTCTTGAAAAGAAAAAGATATGCTAAAATAAATTCGTATAAACTTAACAGTGCCACCTAGTAGTATTTTATATGCATTAAAAGTAGGTGGAGCATTCTATACATACACATCAAATAATTAGAGCGCACATTGAACGAAAGAAAAAACGTGAGCGACATAAAATTACATTAAAAAAAATAAATGAATAAAAAAATTCTCACGAACTTGTACACGCCACTACCTCACAATTCGTGACTCATTATTAGAACAAGAACAAACGACAAATAAAACTACACAAGCAAAATAAAAAAATAACTACCATGTGTTTTCATTGTTTACTATTTCATTATATTTATATTTATATATATATTTCTTTTCTCTTAGTCTATGAAAATGTATGCATCATTTGTATCGTTTTGCTTAGCCATTATTATTCTATTTTTAATGTTATTTTATTACATGAATGATTTTGAACATAAAATTTCAATTATTTGTGGCAAAATTTTCGAAGTATTTGCTCTTATTTTCCTCTTACATATTAAAAAATTGTAAAAACATAAACAATTTGTATATAAAAAATTTCTAATGTATGGTTTTTTACTCTTAAAATAATAAATAAGAAATAATAAGAATAATAAGACAAAGTAAAAGAGAAGGGAAATTTTGGTCACTTTTTCCCCTTTTTTTCACATGAATTTTCTTCTTATTTATCTAGATAATTCTTTATGCAGTTGTTTTTACTTTTAAATATTTAAAAACAATATAAATTCTATTATTTCTTTATTTTTTTTTTAATTTAAACGCATGTGTGACATTGAGAGGTTGATTTATCATTTTACAAGAACATTTGTCACAAATATACCTCGCCTTCCCATTAATCAATCTATCATTCATTCAAATATATAAATTACAAGAAATAATATATATTTCGCTTAAAATTTATGTTCAATAATCAATATGATAATTCAAATAAGCAAAAAAAAAAATGATGAAATATAAAAAAAATTGAAATTTATAATAGAAATGAATCACACAATTTTAGAAATTATAAGAGAATTTGTAACGAAACAGCAATTAGAATAATTTTGAAAGTTACACACGCAGCCGCATATATGAATGTATTCAAGATTTTACTTTGCGTTATACATGCGAATCTATATAAATATATACATTTGTATGTAGTGGAGAGTATTTTCATATGTTGGCGATATTATTTAACACTTCTCTTCCTCTAAACCATGTTTGAAGAACATAAGGACGGGTGTACTGACACCGTCAATATCTCGATATTCGCACATGGCTACCATACCTTCACAATCCATAGATTCGCCGGTGAAAAATTGTAAATCTTTGAAACGACCCAAAATCTCCTTCATCACTTTATTCATATTCGTTTTAAATATTTCAACCTGATCTGGAGATTTCTCTTCCAATTTCGCTAAAACTTTTTTCATATAATCTTTTAAATACAGCGTAAATGATTTCTTATCACCGAAAGCAAAGCATTCTTGGAGCCGATGATTTAAAACTACATCAACGCCACTTTCCGATGTTGTTTCTGTACCTTCATCAGTTTCTTCCGTGGAGGGATTAAAGCCATCAATTTTAATATCACCTTCCGTGCGTGTCACCAATTTGCCATACACTTCATATATTACGTCATCAACTAATTTCATTTTGTATGTATCGGCAAACATTTCATCGCCCGTTATTATATCTTTGTAGATTTTCATTTTGAGATATTTTCTATATATTTATTTTTCACTTTAATTTTAAATGTGTATGGAAAAATAAAATTAATTGAATCGAAAATAAACTTGACACAAATCACACCGGAGAGTACACGCACGTACGCACACACACATACACACAGCAAACAATTCCTTACACAACGACGCTTGCCACGCGCCCAAAAAAGAAAGAAATGTCATATGAAAATGAACAAAACGAATGTCTACAGCAAATAATCTAAAAGTATGATTTTCAAAATGGCGTCTCAGAAACACAGTTGCCTAATTAAGTATTTCAGATATTTTTTCTAAATAATTACTTGATTATATAAAATTATATATATATATAGATAGCATTTAAATACTTGTTCAAATAAACTAAAGGATGATTGCATAAAATTATTACCTGATTAATATCACTTAGAAAATAATAGTTTTAATAATAATTGCAAGTAATAACTTTTAACAGTAATTTATAATATAGGAGCTTACAGAATAGTAATTTGGTACTAATTGTGTGCAATCGTGCATTGTAAGTTGATTATTAAAGTATTGATTTAAGGTGTACCATATTTTTTTATTTGGACTGAAAATTTTTATTGACAAATTAAACAGTACAAAGGCAAAGAAAAATCAAGAAAATGTACGCCATTACACGTAATTTAATACGTTTGCCTTTGATAAAGCCTGTTATATTGGGAAAAGTTAGCCAAAATTATGGCCGTCAAATTTCAATGAAGATTGTACCAGCTACTAGTATTGTTAAGACTGAAACGTATCAAGAGAAAAATGCTCGATTAGGGCGTGAAATGTCACCACATTTAACCATATATAAACCTCAATTGACTTCTATGCTTTCAATAACACATCGCGGTACTGGTGTTGTACTCGCCATGGGCGTATGGGCATTAGGTTTAGCAGCTTTAACCTCCCCGCAAGATATTGGCAATTATACCTCTGTTATTGAGGGCTTACATTTGAATGCTGCCACATTGGGTTGTATGAAATTCATAATTGCCTATCCATTCGCTTATCACACTGCCAATGGAGTACGTCATTTATTGTGGGACACAGGTCGTTTTCTTAAAATCAAAGAAGTCTATTCAACTGGTTATGCAATGGTTGGTGTTTCAATTATTTTGGCCACTCTATTGGCTATGCTATAAATCATTATATTACGTAATAGAAACAGTGAAGTATTAACTATGTGAAGAAAAGTTATTTATTAAATTAGATAAAGATAAATTAATTGTTAAATGGTGGTAACAACAAAACATGAAACATTATGCAATAAAGTGTAAAGAATGTCTTGTTTGTTTTTGATTTTGATTTGTTGTGTGCCATTACTGATTTATTAATAAAAATGAGTTGGAATTTATAATAATATGCAGATATAAATTTTTGTTGCTTGAATTATATTAGCATAAGTTTATTTTGCAATAATAATTAAGAGACATCTAGTGGGCATTTTTGTGTTCAAATTTTAACATACAGTTATTCAAATAATTCTTACTTTTTATAACAGCAAACATTAGAGTAAATTACGTTTAAAAATAAGAAGAAGATAATAAGAACATTTTCATAGAAATTTTATAATTTTGAATAATTTTCTAAAATAATTTTGTGAAAGAAAAAGAAATTTTGATGAAACATTTTTTTGGCACAAATATTGAGAGCGCTTACAATCAGCTTGGGAATGCAAAGTAGTTCAAGCCGCTTAAGAAGTACGTCCGGTCTAGAATAGACCAATATTTTTAAACAAAAATTTTTTGTTATACTTGCTTAGCTTATAACAAATAATCCACGATGGTGGTTAGAAAGTTTGCCTCTTTTCCATTCGTTTTACAACGGAAGAAATTATGAAATTTACCTAAAATTATACAAATTGGTCTATCTCGATTCTCTTTCTTATTAAATGTTATCTGAATTGTACTTTCTCTCAAGGTCACAGTAGAGGGTCTGAGACCTTTTTAACACAGTGTCATTGCACAAATTGCACAATATTAAATTAAGTACAAAAAATGGCAAGAGATTGTAAAAGATACTGAGAAAAAGAGTCAGAGTGAAAGTATGACAGGGGATGGGGAGGTAGAAAATCAATAAAAATTTACAAGCGAAAAGAAAGACTTTCTTTACGAGAGTGTTTCTTTATATCCACTATCTAGAGATTGGTAGTATTTTCATTTTATCATTATGCAAGTAATAGAAAGCGTCGGAGATTGTACAAAATATGTGTGTTTTTGATTGGCAACTAATTCTGAATCGATTTAGATATAACTGGCCATCTCTCTATCTGTCCGTGTGCTGTTCACATTTTCTTGGTCAGAAAAAAGAGACAATAGACTTAAATTCAGTAGGACTATTGGCAGGACTTTCAAGCAGGTTAGTGCAGAAACTGAGCAAAATCGGTTAAAGGACACGCCCACAGTGCAATGTAAACTGAAACAATCTCAGTTTTTTTAAACAAAATGTCATGGTTTTTTTTTAATAATTACTTGCCATTAGAAAGCTTGAAATTTTGTACAAGTAATCAGGCTTTTATTCTACCACACTTATCCAAAAATCATGGGAGTCAGCCACGCCTACGCGATATTGTACAATACCAAATTTTCACTATTTTACGTAAATTATTCAAAAATTGAAACAAACTTTGAATTTTGATGTCGTGGTGTACAGTTGGTAGACCTCCAAGATTTGGCCACAGCCAAATATAATTCCCCTAATTGTTTTTATTAATTATGTACTCTTAAATTTGCCTTATTTTTTATTTGTATCGTTTCTTTCTATAAGTTGAATTAAAAAATTCCTTTTCATAGGGATAAAATTCTAAAATTTTCTTCTTCATATCACAAAAATGATGCATTAATATTAAGAATTATATTAATGCAAGTGATTTTTTGTAATGTGCTTTTTAAAAGAAATTTAATAAGAAATACGTAACAAAATAGAAATGATTTGAGAAATAAGTATAAAAAATTGTTCATTGAATCACAACAGTAAAAAAAAAAAAAATTTGCCATAAAACGAAATTTTTCCTAAAAAATGAGCACATGAAATGAAAATGGAAAAATGCCATAGTTTTTTGCCTTGTGTTCTTTCTCTTTGCCTTTTCACTATTCATTTGTTGAAAAGATAATTTTAAAGGGACTGGATTTAATACTATGAAAAAAAATATACTTTGAAATTTGTTTAGTTTTAGCTGAAAATTTTTAAAGAGTAACTTTTCAATTTATTCACAAAATTAATTTTAATTATATCGCTTTAATTTTAAAAAGTTAATTAATGTTAATTAAAATTTAAAATGATAATAAAGTGTCAAAAAAATTGAAATAATTATAAAAAATTAAAACAAAAAAAAAAAAAATTAAAAAAATAATATAAAATGAATTTTCTTCTTATTTTCTGTTTGATAAGCAATTTCAAATTAATTAATGTGATAAAAATTTTAATTAAGATTAAAGTAATTAATGTTAATCAATTTAATTTTATTTAATAATTATTAAACATTAATTAATTAATTATCTGATATTAATTAATTAAAGCAAAAATTTATTTAATAGAATTAATCGTTTAATTACAGTTAATTATCAATTAATTATCAATTAATTAATTACCAATTAATTAAATAAATTAATTGCGGGCTAATTTAAATTTTCTGAAAAGTTTTGTCATTTTTCCAAAACATTGTTTTGTTGTATAATCAACTAAATGCATAATTTAAATAATTTATGTCAAAATTTCCATCATACAAAAACAACAACAACAACAGCATTAATAATTTTATTCAGTTAACAAATTTTACTTGATAAAATTTAATTTCTTTTGTTCTCTATTTACATATTGTTGGTGATTTTTTATTATTATTATTATTATTATTATTATTATTATGTTGTTGTTGTTGTGTATTCGTACATGCATTAATTTATTCTATTTCACTAAAGTTTACTATTAATTTAAGTTTGGATTCTTATTGTTGCTGCAGTTGCTATTTTAGGTCTCTGTAACCAATTTGCTAACCGAGTATTTTTCATGTCATCGAAAAATGAACAATGAAAGTTCATGTAGATTACTCGGTATTGGGTTAAATTGATTAAATTGTTCAAAGAACGCGCCCACAATGTAACGTAAACTGTGACACTTCTCTTTTTTTTAAGTAAACTTTAAAATTATTCATTCATAATTTAAAAACTAAAACAGGTAAAATGCTGAAACTTCGCAAAAGTATTATCCTTACAAAAGTAGTCCAAATCCGAAATTATCTAAAACTCTAAATTATCTGCCTGTAATATAAATTAGTAAGTGGTGTATGATTGAAGAGTGTCCCAAATTTTTCCCCAGCCAAATACAATTTTCTTATTTGTTTTTTTTTATTGTTTATGTTCTGTCGAGCCTTATCTTTGATAATCTTCATGTAATAAATGTATTAAGAAGTTATTAAGTGAAAACTACATAATGTAAAGTTTGTGTAAAGTAACAATAATGTAAAATATAATAATAATAAAAGTAACAATAAGTGTGTAACAACTTCAGTCATAAAGCCATAAAGATGTCTATTTTTTCATATTTAAATAGTAATTTCCTTTTTTTTTTCTTTTAATAATCTACACCGGCATCGACGTGATATCGAAAGTAAAAAGTTTACGTAAATGAAAATGTAACACTTAAAAATGATTTAAGATGGATTTATAGTTTATTAAAACAATCCATATCAAGATCATCTGTCTGTCTATCTGTCCATACTTCTGTAAATTCAATTGTCTATCTGCCTAACGGTTTTATTCATTTTTTCGATCTAATCTTCTGATTTCCAAGCATTTACAATAAATGCTTTAATTAAAAAGGGCGTTTCTTAAAATGAATTGGAAATAAAATAATTTAAGCCATCATTTTTTATGAAAGGGCTTTTTTAAATAAGAAATTTAAAGCAAACTGTCAAAACAAACTGTCACAATTAAAAAATTACGCAAATTGCTACAGAGTTGTATTTTGTTAAAGGAAATTCATGGTACAGATTATTCAATTAATCTTGAACTTTATTTCGTGCAATAATTTTATATAAAATTTTTCAATATTTTTTTGAATTTTTTTGCCATTTGATTTGTTTGAATTATTTTAATGGCAAAATTGTAGAGAACTTATTTAATCAGCATCAATCAATTAAAATACTTTACTTATCTTTACATAAACATTCTTACATATACTTGACCATTTAAATACACATGTACATAACCATAAATACAAACATACTGCCTTACATGTAGGTTGGTAGGTAGATTGGTTCAGGTAGGCAGGGCATATTGATTTAATAATTTTGTTGCTTATACTGCTCAAGTGATAGCTGTGCTGGACATATTTGTATTTTGTTATTGTTTTATTGTTGTTCTACATCTATGGGGCAGGTCAGGTAAGTCTGCTTGCTAATTTTCTATGATATTGAAATGAGGGAAAGCATACAAAGCCACAACAACAATGACAACAATAGCAAACATAATACAACAGTTAAACTAAAATAACAAAAACAATAATAACAAAACAATAATGAGAAGAAGAAGAAGAAGAAGAAGAAGAAGTTTTCTAAGTTTTCTTCTCTATTATTAAACACAATCAACATGTACGCAATTTATATTTAAATTTATATTTATATATATAAATATAAATATAAATATAAATATAAATATACATCTCCTTTAGTTGTGTAAAAATGTTTATAGCGAAAATAATATTTGTATATTTTGTTGTGAAGTATTGTGTAGAAAATTATGTATGCAGTTTTGTGTGGTTCTCCTTTGTAATGTACAGCTATATATATATATATATATATATATATATATATATAAATATGTATATGTAAATAATTGCATCTTATTGTACATGTGTGTCTGGTGTTCATATATTTGAGTGTGAGTTTATTTTTTTGTACTTAATTTTAGTTTGTGTGTGCACACGTACTTTGCACTTACACATACACTCTACTGCTCTCTCCTCTCTCTTGGTGCCCTTGTGTGTGTGTGTAAGGTTATTCTTATACACATACATACTTTATAAAGTACATGCATGTAACATAAACTACACATTTATGAAGGTATTGGTCAATAAATCATGGACCTAATGATTCATACAAATCATATAAATAGACAAGAAATTGAAAAAAAAAGTTGGCATTTTCCCAAAATAGCGATACTAAAAATTTGGAAGTTGTGTTTTTTCTTCTTTATCGATATTTCGACTGACTTGACATGATTTTTTTTTTCGAGCGTTTAGTGTTAGTTCCATGCCTACTTTTTTTACTTATTTTCCCATACAGATTCATAAAATGTGAAGAGTTTTAAATAATGTTTAGATTGGTTAGCATATTTTATGCTTTTAGATCGATATGAAGAAATCGAGTCGTCCATTTGGCCAGGAAATTATTATGCGTGTTTAATACAAAGTTTTAAATTCATTGAACTAAATTTTTATATAATGAAAATTTTGTCTGTTTTTGAAAATGTCGTTTTACGATCTATCAAGGACATTATGTCCATTCTTTTGAAGTCAAGCCTTAAAATGTTTTAAGTTCAAATTATAAAGCTTATCAAGACCCTGTTTTATTCTTAAAGAACTTTTCTCCATTAAAAAATACCTGAAATCAGGTTTTGCATCAGCCGCATTGAAACTTAAAAAACGGCATTTAGTTGAACCTCTATAACTTGGAAGCGAATTGGTATAATAATATTATTTGGCAAATTCTGCAATGCAGTATTCTTGTGCAGTTGTCAAAACTATGACTCATTGTTCTATGTACTTAGAGGAGCATTATATAAAATACATAAATTTTATAGTTAATGGCTAAAGGAGAAATAAATCGTTTAAGAAAAAAGTGAATTATTAAATAAAAGTAGAGAAAAAAACAGTTTTAAATTGTGCTTAGGCCTTAAAAGTTGAATAGCAAATATTTAATTTTGATTTAGTGGATTTTTTCTTTTATAAAACTTTTCATCAGATTTTATTGCATTTTCGGGTCTAAGACGTAGGATCCTTCTTCCTTTTTTGGTTTGCTTGTAAAGAGCCTGCTATTCTCAATTTTAGTTAGGCCTGCTCTTTGACATACTCTAAAGTTATATTCTGAATCTTAAAGATTCCAAAGTTAGGCCAAGACGTTTCTGCGGAAAGCATGATTTGATCTATTGACCTTTTAAATGTAATCAAAATTTTAATGTTGATCATAAACCTTTAATTAAGAAATGAAGAAAAAATAAGTACGGCATTTGTATTAAATATTATTACGGATCAGTAATAGAAATAGTGGACCAAAAAGCAATGATTGGAATGAAATGCCAGTAATTCATTTTATATATAAAATTTTTTGTATATAAATGATGTTCTTAACACATAAGCACATATGTGCTTATGTGTTAAGCATGATAAAGGAAAGCAATCTTGTATATAATAATAACGTATATTAATACAAGAAGAGTAAGAAAAATTTGAGATACATTAATATCAAGAATTCTTAACACGTACCTTCCTTTAAGAACATATGCTAAAAAATTTTAATATGATTTCTAATATATTTTTTTTCTTTTTTTCACAACATTTACTTATACATTGAATATCTTTCCCTTTTTTTATTTATTTATTTAAATTCATTTTATATTTATATAGTTTTTGCACCAGACCCAGACTGACAGACATGTTTAAATTATGTCTAACCAATTTTGCCCCATTTTTAATTCAAAAGTGCGTGTAAGAATTTCCTAAATAGCCTTGTTGTTTTGTGAGATCTTCTGAGGTTCTGATGAACTTGTCTCTACTAAATTTTATTCAGATTATTTTGTTAAAATTTGGGAAATTTTCATAAAACATTCAGAAATTTCTAAAAATATTTCTTTAACATTGAAAAAATTATTGTTTGTGATGTTTGAGCGAAAAAAAATTTATCTTAAAAGTTCCAGCCACAATATTATTTTCTCGTTTGTTATCACAAGAATTTTGCTTATTTATTCATTTAGTTTTTTCTTTTTTTGTTTGCCACATTTAAACATTCACATATACTGATAGGATAGATTGATCATTTCAGAATAATTTTGTAGAATCTTTTGCATATTTTTCACGATATCGGAAACGTTTTGTTAAATTGTGGTTTATTCTCAATCAAGCCATCTCTTTTGGGGGAACTTTTGTTGATGCAAAAAAAAAAAAAAAAAAAAAAAAATGACAACAAAGATATGCATATAAAATATCAGGCGAATGGTTTGTCAAGTGTGATAGCGTCATATAACAACAACAATAACAATAACAACATATTGATAATTATTGTTAAATGCCATGACAATTTTAAATCATGATAATCATGTTGATAATATTTTCATTTAAAAATGGATGATGTTTGATGCCAGTTATTGCTATTATTTTTGCTATTGTTGCTATTGTTGCTATTGTTGCTATTATTGTTGTTCATGTTATTGTAGATAATAACTCATTCTACTTTTTTTTGCATTATACAAATCATTGAAAATGCTGTAATTATTGTTCCATTGCTATTGCTGCTGCTATTGCAATTGCTATGGCTATTATTGATGTTGTTATTGTTGTTATGGAATAACAATATTTCTCTTTCTATTTTTTTTATTCATTGTTGACAACAATATCATCACTTTCAACATTCACTTCATTCATTAAAAATGACTCCATGTGTACGTTTATGGGTTTTAATGACAGCACAGCAAAGTAAAATGAATAAAAATTTTTCGATGGTGTTAGAGTCGACTTTTTAATGCCATTTACTATTTTGACTAAATTAATGGACACATGAAATAAAGCAAAAATTATGCTTAATTCTTGAAAAATATGCAAAGAAATCGTTTTATAGATTCTATGGAGTCAAAAAATTATTTAATTTTGCGTTACAGGGTTTCGTTTTCGTTTTGCCGATTTTCTGAATTTTTCACGATTTTTGTCATTTTCTCCTTTGAAAAGTGTTTCTTTTTTTTATTCGTCGATCTTGTTTCAAAAGATGCCATAACAGCATAGTAAATTTCCACAAATTTTATCAAAAATTTGCTTATAATTTTTTTATAGAAAGGCAGATGAAAATTCAAGAAACTTAAAGAAGAGATAGGTCCCACTCAAGTTCTGTTTATAGATTTAAGATCTTTTGCAAGTAGCGTAGCGTACAAAAAATCAGCTAATATTTGCAACTTAATCCAGAAATTTCAATTCGTTAAGAGTAAAGTCATTAAATTAAAATGTCAGAAATCTCATAAATTTCATTTAATTTTTGCCTAAATTCATATCGATTATTGTAACATTCTTAGAGAGAAAATTAGATTTTTTAATGTTCAAAACAATATTTCTTCTTATATTTTTAAAAAATTTTTGTTACTGTTAGTAAAACTCTCATTTCAATGATTACAATAAAAATAAAAAAATGTTAGTGAACTCTTTTGCTTTTGTTAGAAGTCAAACCAACAAAGAACAGCAGCAGCAACAACAACAACAACAACATTATCATCATTATCATCATCTTCTTCTTCATCATCATCATCTTCATTATCGTCATCTTCATTATCATCATCTTCATTATCATCATCTTCATCATCATCATCAACAACAACAATAAAAATTATAATCATAACAAAAAAAAGATGGTTATTGAAAAGAAAATTTTCTTTTTGAAGAATTATTGATTTATGAATTGAATTTTCAATCAAACTAAAAAGCATAACTCGTACAAAAAGATATTTCACATCTCTCTCTTTAACTTTAGATTTATATGAAGTTAAAAGCAACAAAAAAAAAAAACAAAGGCAAAGGAGAAGTAACAATAATAATAATAGCAACAGCAGCAGTAGCAGCAGTAGCAGCAATAGCAATCAACAAGATTGACAAACAAAAAAAAAAAAACGGTGCGAAATTTTAAAGGTGACATTGTTGACATGCAAAATTGTTGACATGTAATGAACACACAGATGTGTGTATTTATAATGGAAGTATTTATGTAATAAAATCATAGACAAAAAGCACGCATATAGACATTTTTATTTTGCTACATCAGCATAAGAATTATAAATGTTTGCCATTTTTTGGTTTTGCCTTTTTCGCGCAAATATTCAACTCAAACTGCTCAAATTTTATAACATTGCTATTGTTGTTGTTATTATTGTTTTTTTTCCCTTTTTTATTTTCTTTTTTTTTTCATTGTACAATATTTTATTATATTTATTTTTTTTAGGTGGCCTTCATGCTTTGTTTTGTACGCGGCCTGGCATTGGCGCGTGCTTGAATGATGTGCCATCTCGTTATTGTCTTCTCTTCCGTTTTCTTTTTCATATCATCAAAAGATTGAAGAGCTACTATTTTATTAAGGTATTTTATAAAATTTAGAAAGAATGAATGTAAATGGCTTCATAAAATTTATGCTCTTTGATTTACATTTGTGAGCTTATTGCTTAACTCATTCAGTCCATTTTTCTTCGAAGCAAATTAAAATGCTTAAATTTTACCATTAACATTAGAATTTTTATTTCAGTTAAGTGATTGCATAAATAGAGAAATAGATCAAATGAGAATCTAATATGAATCTTGAATATAAATGCTTTATTGAATCTCGGTAAAAACCTTTTAACGTTTTTACTAAAATCTAAACTCTAAGTGCATCCAAGTTTTCATTTTGTGCGAATAAAGTTTGGTTAAAGTTGAATGAAGAAATTATTTGCCATATGTAAAGATTCATTTGCAATTTCCTACAGCAAATTTCCTACTGTAAAGGATTTCTTTTTGTAATATCCTGAATTGAGTACCGAGACTATAAATGTGTCCCTTTTCAGATCTTATACTTCTTGTTGGTATAGAGCTTAATCATCGAAAACATTTGCAACAATAAATTATTATATCGGCTTCAAATCACTTCTATGTCTGTCTGTTTGTGTGTACGCCCCTATCTTTACCAGATGCTAATTGTTGTTGCTGTTTGTTGGGCAGACCCAAGAGGCTTTGGCTTGATCAAACAATTATTACATATAAAAAAACTTGCTTCTGCAAAGTTAATCTGAGAGAAAATTTTCGATCATATCTATCTATTTCCTGTGATTAAGTTTATACAATTTTCGATTTTGAATATTTTTTTTTTTTACATTTTTGACTAATTCTAATTACATTAGGCAAAGTGATTTAGTGACATTTAATAGTCGTCTCCGATTAATCTTTTTTCATATCTTTTTGTTGAAATTATTATTTTCGTAGCATAATTTCTGGCGTTTTTTTTTTTTTTTTGCAATATCACGAGAAGTAAGGGAAGTAAAATGTAATGTGAACCGGTAGAGAGGCAGGTGTAGAATAAAGTAAAATATTGTAGAGAGTACGTATTAGTAATCGTAGATGGTGTTGATTGTATTGAAAGGGGATGGTAAGTAACTGTTGCAATGAATCGAACAATAGCAAGAGAAATGAAAAAGAATGAAATATATAGAAAGGAACTATAAAATATTACATCGGGTGCTGACGCGCTATGAATAAATAAATGAAGTTATTGCAGTCAAAATGAAAAATGAAAAAGGAAAAAGGAAAAATATAATGCGAAGAAAATAATAGAGAAGAAACGAGCAGATATTAAAAGGAAAAAAAAAATGTATATAACAAAGTAAAAAGTTTAAGTAAATAGAAAACAAAAAAAAAAAGAAGAAGAAGAAGAAGAAGAAGAAGAGAAGAGAAAAACCGAAAAAATAAAAAACAAAAAGAAACAACGAAACGTTTACTTTCCTTTCCTATTTTTTTTTTCTTTTTTTGCTTACTTCAATTTATTATTATTATTTGTTTGATCTCGCACAGTTTTATATTAAATTGTCAGTCAGCGTCAGATAGTTGGCGGTTTGATGTTTCTTTTGTTGGCATCGTCATTTTTTTTTTTTTTTGTTATTTTGGTTTTGTTTTCTCCTTTCATTTCTTATGTTTTTTTTTGTAATTTCCATTGCAAAAAAAAAAGAAAAAAATCAGTAAATGATTGAGAATGCTTATTTAAGTGAATCCTTATTGAAATGTTCACATTAAAAAAAAAAATAAAAAAAAATTCGCCATATTTATGGTTAATTTGATGTAATGCCAGGCAAAATTGAGAAGATTGATAAAAGATGAATAAAATGATGCAATTAATTAAGCTTTAATTTTAATCAATTCTCATGACAATTCTCATCTCAATTTTTACAAAATATTATATAACTTTTAATCTTTTATAATCTATTGATTTTAATATTCATAGATTGTGCGAGTTCTCTTAAATTGTTTTTAATGAAAACAAAATGGAATTAAAGCATCATTCAAAGAAATTATTTGATTATTAAACGATTAAATTTTGCATTTTAAATTAAAATATCATATTTAAAAGATGCGTGGCATTTAAATTTTATTGCTACGTATTGTAAATGAGTAATTTTCACGTTCTTTAAAAAGAACAAGCAAGAAAATTATATTTAATTGAAGTCAAATTTTATATACTCACTTTATAAATAAATTTCCATCTTGAATTTTCAGCGTAAAAAAAAAAAACGAAATTGTGCATTTTTACTTTCAAAAATTGAAATATTCTCTCGGCTTTTAATTAATTTGAGGCAAAATTTTTTCCAAAATTCATAAATGTCAAATATAAGAAATTTCAATTGGAATAAGTAAATTGTTTATCATAAATTAAATTTAAGTATCGACAGAAAATTCCTCTCTAAAAAAAAAAATTTCTGCTTATCTTAAAAAAACCTTCGAAACCATATAAAATAATTCAAAGAAGGGCTTAAAGTTTTAGCTGAAACTTTAAGCCCTTCTTCAAAAGCGAAGTAACAGTTAAAGTAAACAAAAGTGCTGATATCAGTTGCGATTTACTGAATCAAATATAATGACACTTTAACTTTTAAGTTGGCTATAAAAAGAAACAGAAAATGATTCAAAATTTCTTATTGTTTTAATTGAAAAATTTTAAGGCCACAAATATAATTTGCCAAATTGATTTTCTCATTTGTACACAATTACAATATTTTGTATGCACTTTCTTACCATCTTCTCTATCTCTCTCTCTCTCTCTCGCCCTTTTTCTCTCTTTTTCTCTCTCTATTTTTACTCTCTTCCTCTTTGTATCAAGTCAGATTAAAATTAAATATTTATATTAATTCTAGTCGGAATGTTTTTCATAGATATTTTGCTGCAATACAAACAATACCAATAAAAACTCAAAGCGATTTGCTATGCATAAGTTCAGGCGGATTATTTTTATGCTATTTATTATTGTTGTCTATTGATGTGTCACAAAATAAAATATTTCAGTTGAATTATAAAATAATTTTTTATAATTGATATATTTCTGTCAATTTGTGGCAGATGGAATTAGAAGGTCTCATCTTGGTCTCTTATCTCGTAGTGGCCTAAAGCGTTAAATGTACTTAAGCTTTATTAATTTGAGCATTATAATTGAGAAGCAGGATCACTTCAATCCATTCAATTTCAATTAGACTATGGCTACGTGTTATACGAGTTACAGAATACAATTATTCGGTAAAAGAAATAAAGCTATTGATAGTATTTCTCTTTGCTGATGAAGGCGTAGCAAATTTGACTTTTCGAAAGTATTTCTTTTTAATAAAAAACCTAAAAAATGACTTTATAATTAGACAAGCAGAATTTTGGAATAAGTAAACACAATTGCAGCTATTCGGAGTTAAATATTAAATATGTGCCACAATGTTCCATTAACAATAAGAGGTTTCAAAATATCGTACTACAAAATTGGCCTAATATACCAATCATTTTGGCCTACCTTACGATTAATAAATTTATGCAAAGTAAATTTCCCATTCGAACAATTCAAACAGCTAGAAGTATTTTCTTTTTAAAGTATTTTCTTTTTAAAGTTTTGTTAAGAAATAGGCCTTAAAAAATTGACCTTTCCGAGTTTAATTTTCTACTTTAATTTAATATTTTTTTTAAACTAAATCGTACAATCGTAACCCACAAGTCTCTTTGCTGTCCATACTCAAAAATGGTATAACTAAAACTTTGCCACCTGTTAATACACTTATTATACCTAAAAGTGTATTACTCTCAACCTTCCTCAGCGAATGTCCTGGAACATGAATAGCTCGTTTTTTGTAAGTGTTTTTTTTTTTTTGAGCCAACAATTTAGAGGTTAGTGTATTCTTTTCACATCAAATTTAAACACGTGTAACACATAACTCTTCATGAAATTGACAATTTCAAAAATGTATGCTAACGGAAGTTCAAAAATTACCACATACATATATAAAATTGACTGACTGTACATGATGCTAGCACAATTATTGTGTTAGCAGAAGCTTTTAATTTTATCTTATCCATCTGCATAATGAACGTGGTTGTTACCGTTTTAACATTCCAATAGTCTAATATTCTACGCAAAGTACAAGACTACGAAGAACAAGAAGAATGTGATATCAAATGTGTATGTAACAGTTAATGTTAGAAGTGAGAGAGAGAGTGGGTGAATGAGAGAGGTGTATGGAACGTGATGTACAAAATCCATATAAAATTTAAATGAGAAATTATTTATGATATATGATATTTATATAAGAAAGAAAGAGATGGCAAAATTTTTTATATTACATGCAGCGTTCTTACATGCAGCAGAGAAATATGGCTTTCAAAACAAAACAAAAATTGCGCATGCAATAAACCGTTCAACTCGTATAACGGAAGGTAATGCCTAACTGTATATTCATAGAGTGCGAAAAACTACATACGTGTATCAGTATGCGGTTTACATATATATGCATATATGTATATATAACGTACAATATTAGAGAAAAAAAAAAGCTATTCAAAATTGAAATATAAATAACGGAGTAAAATGTTTTATAAACTAACGTTAATATGTTGGTTTCCGAAAAAGGGTTTATCAAATATTCATCTCTTGAATAATTTACGCTCTTACACTTCGATAGCCATTTATTATTTCCTTGTTCATATATAATGTAAAATATTTGCAAATGGAGGATGAAAAGGTTTCATCTTTGAATTTTCATTAAATATCTTTTGCAGAGGTAGGGAGTAATTGATATAAATTTTGATGAAATGTCCGATTAATTAATCCAAAATTGACAGCTTCAAAAAACTTTTGTACCCAATTAACTGTTCATATCGCGTAAATGATTTTAACGATTTCATGAGATAATAAATTTCAATCGTTTTTTTTTTTTTTTAAGAAAATTTTTCTCCCATAGAATTCACTTTATTTGAAGGATCCTGTACATATGTCCAAAAATTTATATAGAAATGCTCTTTATTTTACAAAAATGACCAAAAATATCTGAGAGCTGATAATTATTTTAAATTATAGGAATTGTACATTGTCTAAAATATTTGATTTTAAAAATATATCGCTTAATTCGAAACTTTATTTGTGGTATTCAAAAGAGATTTGAAGGGGATGTATCACTTTAATAACTGAACTTCAGAAATCTCTTAAATGTTCCATAGAAAATTTTTACGCATTGTCAATGTCTTGAAGAATTTGCTGTTTGCCAAACATTTAGGTCGAAATTTGATTTACTAAAGTATTTTTTTTTTATCAACCCTTCTCTTTAAGGGTTGATTTTTTTCAGTCCCATAAAAAGGTGCAACAACATTATCGCCTTTTTCTCTTAGTCTCTTTAAAGTGATTAATAGATGAATAAAATTTAATCACAATTTTATGCACAAGCTTTTTGATTTTCAATTGATTCTTACGCTCGATTGAAGCGTAAACTAATTGTTGAAAATTTTATTATATTAATGGGAAGTAAATAATTAATGTCAATGTGATTTCTGAAATCATATTAAAACGTCCTGTTATCCGAATTTAAATGCTTCATTTCATTTAAAATATATAATCAAATTAAGATGGAAAACAAAAATGCTCGAGAAAAGCGTAAAATGGATGGAAAAACGAAAAACTCAGAAACGGAAAAAAAAATTTGAAAAAATTCTATAATTAAAAGTCTACGTAACAATAACCAAAGCAATTAAAAATATATATGGCTGCATTTCATTTTAAATATAATAATAAAAAAGGTTGAAAATGATGGCGGATGGGCATGTAAAACTCAGTATAAAATATGGTGATATGGAAAGGGAGCTTTATATAAAATTTACGTGTATAACTCATTAACCTGTTAAAATCTGAAAATTTAAGTGCTCATATGGCAGGTGCTTTACTTTAATTGTAAGTCTTTCTCTCTCTCTCTGTGTGTGTGTGTGTGTGTGTGTGTGTGTATCAAGTACTATTGACTTTCTTCCTCTTAGTCTTGTTGCATTTTATAAAAAAAAATACTCTATGGCTGATTATACGATAAATTTAAATTAACAGAAATTATTTACGTATTTCCATTTTGGGTATTACAATATTTCCATGGTAATTACATTATAAAAACTTATTCAGAAATTATAGGCTTTACTTCTGTTAAATTTGCGTAAAATCATTGATCCAAACAAAAAAAAAAAAAACAGAAAAAAAAAGAAAAAAATAAAAGACTAAAGTTATATGCACGTTTATAATTAAATGATAAATTGCAGAATTCAAATGTACAAAATTATCAGTAAATGGAAGAAACTTCAGTCATCGTCATTATCATTCATGTAATTGGCACCAAAAAAAAAAAAAAAAGAAAAAGGGAAGAAAAATAAGAAAAAGTATGTAAAGAAACGACGTTTTTGTATTAATGATAAAGTTTTCATTCTTATTCCTTTGTATTCTATTATTTTCTTTTCATTTTTGTTTTTTTTTTTTTCAAAATTTTCATTTTGTTATTTGTAATTAAGAAAGAAAACAAATTTAGGAGAAATTTTAATATGACATTTACATTAATCGCATTTAGCATTCTTTGACATTTTCCTTCTTCTTCTTCTCTGTCACAATCTACTCGTTCTTGTACTCTCTTTAAATTTCATTCTGCCTAATTAAATATTTTATTTTATTATTTCTCTTGGTATAATTGCAAATTCCAAAAAAAAAAATAAAAAAAGAGAAAAAAATTAAATGCAACAATTTAAACTTCCTTTAAGGTTTCGATTTGATTTAAATTTTTTAAGTAAATTTGTACAAATCATTACTCAAATAAGGCTTGACAAGATATGAAATTTTTGAAAACATCTAATTCTATACATTTTTGAATAAACACAGGTTTAGTTAGGTATCGGATTTTATTAGAATTGAATGAGCAAATAAGCAGAAAAGTTGAAATAGCTTATAAAAATAATTTGAAATGGTTTGATATTCTGGACGTTAGAATTAGTTCCATTTGGTATTAAAAGAATCCATGCGGCCAAATTTAAAGAAATCATACAAAACATACAGAGCCATCAGACTATAAAAAAGATGCAATAGCGTGTAATCGATTCATAAATATTTTAACACAAAAGGAAGAATTCTAAAGTAGTTTTCACGGTTGATTATTATTCCAATAGTAGATTTTATAATGAAATATGGAAAATCATTCTCTCATTCCCCAGCTGACTACTTTTAGCAACTAATTTAGCAGTAGCACTTCGAAAATAATTCAAGTAATTCCCTTTTGGAATGGTAAACTTTCCCTAATACTTAAGATCATAGAAAAAAAAATTCGCTTCTTTATAGATTGAGGATTTGACTCCATTATCGAATTGAAGCCGCGTCCATTGCTTTAACCATTTAAATATTACATTTTATACAAAAACGGACTAACAGCAAATTAATGAGGGTGAAATAATTCGACACAAATTGTAGTCCTTGACGATCTGTATATATATCACATAATTAAGAGAGGTGTGCACAAAGTTAAACTAAATTAGAAAATTTATGAGTTTTGCCCAAATTAAAAATGAAATGAAATTTTTCATCGGCACTGTATTTGCCACAAATCTCAAATCTAATTCAAAATTCTTCTCATTCATCATGGCCTTCAAACTGAATGAAAAGTTATACCAATGAACTTGTTTCGTAAATATTGTTGAATATTTTGCATCAAACAAAAAAAAAAAAAAAAAAAAAAAAACAAAAACAAAAACAAAACAAACAAACTCAAACAAAAATGAAAGAGAACACAAAAAAGATACAAAAATGAAAATAAATAAATAAAGGAAAATAAGAATAAAAAGAAAAGCAAAAAAACTTTTCTGTGTATGAAACCCAGAGACGCACAATAATAAATCAATATGTTTAGTTGTTTTATTGGTTCAGTTTATGCCGATGTAACTACAACAACAATAATAACAGCAACAACAAATTCTATTTTTACAGATATTATTTTAGTTTCAAAAAGAAGCAAAAAGCAAAAAGAAAATGGAGAAAAACCAGCACAAAAAAAATGATGAAGAACAAAGCAATAAAATTTATAATAGTAGAAAACAACAACAACAATAACATTAATAACATTAATAACAATAATAATAATAATAATAAAAGGTTCTCATGTACGTAACACACACACACACACACACACACACACACACACACACACACACACACACACACACACACACAAATGAATGAAAAAGCAAACGGGAGTTTTCTTCTTCTTTTTGTTGTAACGTTACAGAGAACAACGAAAATATATTCATAATTTCCCTAGAAATAAAGCAAACTAAAGCAAACTAAAGCAAAGTAAACCAACAACAATAATAATAATAACAATAATAATAATAGTCAATTTAATTCATATGTACCACGTTATATATTTCATACGGTTTTTTTATTTTGTTGTTTTCTGTACTGTTTTGTTTTGTTTTGTTTTGTTTTGTTTTGTTTTGCTTAATTTCTTTTGTTTGCTCTATTTTGCCTTGCATTGGCATTATAAATCTATCAAAAAATACAAAAAGAAGAAATTAGAAAGAACCAAACAAAGAAACAATAACAAAAAAGGAAAGGAACGAAACAAGATAAAAATAAGGGAAAAAATCAATTTTACATTGACATGTGACAGTTTTATTTTGTATTTAAGGAAAGCGCACACAAATCAAATCATAAATAAAGTGAAATGAAATGCAAGTAAAAGGAAAATGTTGTAATTTTAAGTTCAAAACGAATTGTACGAAAATATCAAGGATCGATTAATGTTCCTAACGATTTATTTGTTTTCTTAAATTTAAAATTATCAAATTAAAATTTTGAGGAATAATTTGGTATCGTTTAGTTTAGTTTATTTGGGGCTTAAGTTATATCAAGAAAAATTTGAAAAATGAACAGATTTTAATTAAAAAATTATTTTTAAAGAAATATCAGCGAAACAAATTGTTGTTCAATTTTGTGATTTTCATTTCAGTCATACATTTCATTGATAAATTCAGGAATGGTATGAAATGGAATTCAGGAGTAATAAACGTACAATTATATTTCAAAGGCGCTTCTAAAAAGTTGGCCAAAGCATTAAGCGAATTTATTCATTATATCAGAACAAATTTAAATTTATTTATTTAAATTATTTGCGAATCTTGTATCCTTTTCGATTTGTTTTGTATGATTTACAAGTTAAAATTTCAGGTCATTTTATCATAAAAGTTCTATAATATTTTAATACATTTCCCAGTCATGCAAAATTAACTAATAGTTTCTTTAGAATGGATTTGCGTGTATTTTGGTTTCTGTTGTTTTTGTTTGTTATGCCGATTACAAGAGTACTAACAAAACTTATTTACACAAGTAAACGTTAAATTTAATTCTTTAAATTTTACAATTATTTAGTGTATTTGTATTATATTTCCTTTGATCTTCTTTTTATTACAATCCATTCATTTGGATTTTGTTAATCTCATAGTTTACAGTCATTTCACTTCACTTCACTTCACTTCAATTCAATTCAATTCAATTTAATTCATTAAGTTTCGTTAGATTTGATTTCAATAATGAAATTTTTTCTAGCGTTACATGTTACAAGATTTAATAAGTAAAATAAGAAATAGCAAAGGCAAAATAGTTTTTACATAAATTCATCTCTGAGATGATTTCTCAGATCTCTCTGCGCGTATTTCAAATAGCTCAAAATTTTTTAGCACAAAAGAGATTTGTCAAAAATTGACAAATTATTGTGCTTTAATGATGAAAAAAAATGAGCAGTGCTAAAAATTGGTTAATTGGTCTTTAAAAAAAGCACTTTCCGTAAAATTTTAATTATAAGTATTTGTCATTGACAAAAATCATAAAGTGAACAATTCATGGTCTTGATTTCTTAATTGTAATAGCTGTAAATGTATGGAGTATTTAAAAGTCAATCTTAATTGATTACAAAATTTCTACTTGGTTTTCTTTCGTTTATGAATATTACATGTAAAAGGATTTACGCTTATTTGAGCAATTAATTAAAACAAGTACGAAATTTATAGTAAGTAGGGGTCGACTCTTTGCTTCATGCTCTTAAAGTCAACTAAGAAAGTTGCAACAAAATTGAAAAAAATTTATTTTAATTTTCCAGTCATTATATGAGAGAAGGTTCAAAATATGGACGAATCTGGACCACCACTAATACACTTATTTTTTATAATAAAATACAGAGCAATGCAAATTTTTGGTAAAATAAGTTCAAAATGAAAACTTTTGTCCATATAAAGAATTTTTCCGAAAAAAACCTTACATGAAATGGGTTGGTAAAAATGGACCGATTTTAACCAAACTTGGTACGCATAAACTTCATGGTAAAATACAACTCAGCACCAATTTACGTTAAAATATATTTAAAATTGTAATTTTTTTCCATATAAAGACTTTTTCTAAAAAGGACATTTTATGTGAGTGGTCGAAATAATAGTCCGATTTTAAGCGTTATAAAATTCCTGAGTGAACTACCAGATGTATACGAAATCCAAAAAAAAAAGCCCTAAATGCCTCATAAAATTACCTTTTTTTGACGTAAGCCTAACTATAGATGCTATTGAAAATTGACTGATGTCCATATGGAAAATTTTCTCAATACAAATTTTCCATATCTATATCAGTCAAAATTGTTTCGTTTCAGTCAGTTATTATCAGTTTGTTTAGCTTCACTTTTCTATATTTCCTTACTTGTTACTTTGTGGAAGAAATTATTGATAAAAAAAGGTTCCACCAATAGGCATTAAAATTCAGTAGAGGCTGTTAGACAATATTTAGGTTAAAGTGCCATCAAAGCAGTAGTGCAGACGAAACTTTTGAAATATGAACACAATCATTTTCGAATGATTCGCTGGTATTGTCTCATTCCAGTTTTTTGGGAAAACAACATTGAGAATGGATCGACTGCGACTGACTGCGATGGACTTTCAAGGGGTACATATAAGTTCACCAGTTAAATTAAAATCTGTGAAAGCTTTCAATTTCAAAAGTAATGGAAAATGAAAAGAAGTGTCAGAGAAAACGAAGAAGAAGAAATAAGGAAGATAAACCAACCATAACGAATGGCGACCACTTTGTACATACATAAATATAAAATGCTTTTTTATGTAAAATAATTACAATATATTATTAACAATATAATGCATAATATGCTTATATGTTTAAATGTTCATTTATTATATAATGTTACACTTAATTAAGTGTTATTAAAAAAGGAAAATATACATATAAATCTTATAATTTATTGGGTTAATTTTAAATATATTCATTGAAGACTAAATTGAAAAGCGTTAGCATTCGAAATTAATTATTTTATAAAAATTGTTCAAGTGAGTTCGGAAATAAATGCACTTGAATTTTTTCATTACAAAATCTCCTCGAATGGGCATGGCAATGAAAATAAAATAAATGCAGTAAAACGTGACTGCTAAATGAGGTAACAATTTTGAAATGTATTATAATTATTAAGCAAAGTCAACAAAAGTTTGAACTGATTACCTTCAACTGAAATATCATTTGTAACTTTTTTAAAAGTCTAGCTGATCAAAGTCGGCTGATAGAAAGTCGGAGCTGATCAAAATTTTATGTTTAATTCGCATATGTTCTATTTCTAGTTAATTCAGAGGCCTGAAAAATGGAATGCCTCTTTAATATTTTAGAATAATCTTTTAAATAAATATAATTTATTAGGTAAATTATTCAAATTAATCAATTATTTATTAGACAAATTAATTAATTAATTAATTTATTTATTTATATTCATTAGTTGCATAATAATCTTAAACAACTAATACGGAGAAAAATACAAATAAAATACTTAAGTTATAAAACCCAAAAAAAAAAAGCAGCAACAACAACCAAAGTAAAAAAAAAACACAAAAATATACAAAAAAAAATATCAATAAACTTATATATTCGGCATAGATAATGGTACAATATATGAACCTCCACGGGTCGACTAAGCCAATGAAAGCTTATGAAGCAAACATACGCATATTACCAAGAGCGTGATCGCAGAAATGAGAAGCACGCTTTCAAAGATATTCGTTATATGATACAAACCGGCAACTCTTGGTGTAGCACAACATGCTTGATATAATTTAACTACTTAATAGACGGGTCGAAAAAATGAAAATTGTCATTGTATAACTTGCACAATACACGGAAAGGATTAAAAAGTTGGTAGTTGACGCGACATTGTGGCAGTTTTATAGATACATAATGCCTTGAAAATCTTGCAGGGATATGAAATGCAATGTTCTGTAGCAATGTCGTCGAGGAAATATCGCCTTGTATCAATTTTACCATAAAAATAATGGACAACATTTTACGACGTTTAGACAGAGTGGGCAAATTGAGTAGATTTAGACGACTTTCATCCGGAGGCAAGGGTTGGTTAACATCCCATCCTAAACGGCGCAGCGCAAATGTAAGAAAGTTTTTTTGTACAGCTTCAATGTGGTCAATATAGCAGTTTTAAGTTGGAATCCACACAACAAAAGAGTACTCGAGTATTGGTCTTACAAGGACCATGAACAAACGCTTCGAAACATATGGGTCTTTGAATTCTTTAGCCCACTTCTTTATGAAGCCCAATATTGATTGCTCTTTATTCACTGAGGACTCAATATGCAGATGAAATCGAAGTCTTAAATCAAATGTAACCCCTAAATCCTTATAAGTGATTGCATTTTCCAATTCATGACCGTTTATGTAATAACATGTAGGGAATAACGAAGTATGACCAAACGATAACTTCTTGCATTTCTTCAGGTTCAATGCATGCCATTGGCAAAGCACCTCTCGTACCATCGCTCAAGGTCAATACCTGAAGTAAACAAGAGACCTCCATGGAGTTAAGAGATAAAAATAATTTAACATCATCTGTATACAATAAAACACAAGCTCTGTTGTTTTCGGAAATATCATTAACAAAGAGAGCAAACAGTAGTGGATCTAAATGACTGCCCTGTGAAACGCCTGAAGTCACTAATATTTCACGTAAAAGTGTACCATTAAACAATACCCTCTGCGACTGACCAGTCAAGTAGCTTGAGAACTAACATACAAGTTTGTGCGCGAACCCAAACTTGTAAATTAATAAGCTATGCAAAACTTTATCAAAAATTACCCTAGACAATTCTAACAGATTTGAGGCCGTACCGTAAGATTTACCCTTAACAAAGACATGTTGATAGGGTGGCATATCCGACCTTATAGAGGACTTTAAGTGATCCGTAAGTCTTAATTGTGTCTCATTTAATCAAAATTTTTCAGGATTATTTAATAAATTAATAATCAAATCATAATTCATGTATATGTAGAATAGAGATTTAAATATCACTACAATATCTACAGAGTTGCATGCCAGATTTCTGGATATTGCAAATGAATTTTTATTGTAAATAAATGTCACTTAACACAGGATTGTCAGCGTCTGACACGTGGCCATATTAAATGTCAACATTAAGTAAGGCACAATGAATGAAAAATTTCTTACGATTCATGGACATTTTGTTAATCGCTATAAAGAGGCTTTGTTCAATAGAGGTCTCCATGTTTGAAGTATCAAAGTGAACTCACTTTATTTAGACGTATTAAGTTCCTGAATTTTAAATGTAAGTTAAAGTGATTCTCAATTATATATTGACCATTATTATTTGCCTTAGGCCAATTCGTAATTCTCGCCAGATTCAATTCCTCTTTTTTAATAGAACATTTTGCTATTTCTACTTTGTGGCATTACTTGTCAAGTTTTTGCTGTTTTCGAAACGGTTTCCATTAAAGCTTTGCTAATGGTAACTTTTATACTGATTTTGAGCTTCCATTTTGAAAGTTAGATTTTCTCTTCTTGAAACATCCAACAATCGCAGCATAAATTAAAAAAAACTTCTTAAGTCCACTAATATAAACTTTTTTTTGTGGCCTTGAACGATGACATCAAATCATCTCAATTAATATACCGTGAACATTCTGAAAGACATTATTTATACAAAAACAAGCCGCTCTTTTATGACAAACTTTAAAAATAAAAAATTGATGTAGCATTAAAGCAAAATGACGATCAAGATAAATGAGCAATTAAGCCCTTTAATTACATTTAAAAATGAATTAGTTGTATTAGTTTGCCGTCACATAAATAGAATTAATAAATGAAACATGAAATGTAATCACAAAGAAATGTCAAATGATAATTAATGATCATTTTTATAGAAATACTTTCTCTACTTCAATCGTTTGCTTTTTTTCTTAATATTCCTTATTTTATTTAATAATTATTATTTCTTTTAAACATTATCATTATTATTATTATTATTATTATTATTATTATTATTATGTTATTATTGAGTATAGAAAAGGTATTTGAAACTAATGAAAGCAAAGACAGAGAAAGAGAGAGAAAACAATTCAATAACAAATCATTATAAAAGACTTAAAAAGGCAAATGAAAAAAAAAAGCCTTATTAAAGTAAAAGTAAAAGATACATAAAATATAACGGTATAAAATACATATACACTCAACATAAATTCACACATACATAAATACATAGATACAATAATAGAAGTAAATAATTATAATTTGTTGATATTTTCTCTCAAGCAATGTCTACATTAGCTCGATTATTGGAGTAAAGGAAAAATGAGATTTCAAAGAAACGCAAAAAAAGAAACGAAAAAAATAGAAAGCGGAAAAAAGAAAACTATATAATTTAATTTTTCTTTTGTTTGTTTTATTATCTGTATTATGTACAACTGTATACGTGATTTGTTATTAGCTGAAAATTCTTTACCCATTTTTAATTACAAAACTTTTCAACTGTTCTCTTCTGATACTTTTTCATTTTTTTTTTCTCATTTCACTTTCATTTCGCTTTCGTCTCTGTCTTCACTTTCCGTATTTCTTTTAATATTAAATGTCTTTGTTTTTGTTTGGAGTTTAATATAAAAAGAGCAAAAATATTAAATAAAAGTAGAAATAAAAAATTTAAAAGCAAAGAAATTGAAACAAGAAGTAACAATAAATATTAAAAGTCGTTAGAAAAGTTAGGAGTGTTGCGGCACCCATTTCTTGAATACTAACCAATTAAATTCAGGCAGACAGATTGATAAGAAATCAGCATATTTTTTGTAACTAATGAGAAAAAGAAAATGTTAAAAAAATATTAGAAAATATGAATTATTACAAGTTTGAGTGGGCGTGGTTGCTTTGGGATATTGAAGGATCTAAACTAAAGTAAATTACATATTGTGTTTAAAGTAAGGGTCTCATTTTCCCTGAAAGCACAACGGTCGTGTTCTTATAACAATTTGCCTTATTTTTATGAATTTTCAATAATCCTGCTAAATTTGAGGGTCTTTTTGCATTTATTGCAATCAGAATAAAGTTAATAATATGGCTCAATTCTAATTTTCCTATTGATTCTGACTTTAGAGGACTTTGCTAGACTTTAGAGAAAATAAATATGTATGCACGAATTTTAGATTGCTGGAATTGCCAAGGAAAATAAATTTTTTATAAAATGTTTATCGAACGAGTGGAAAAAGTTTTGTGCCACTTTTTTTTCATGTTCCACCATTTTTTTTCAGCAACATTGTAAGCATACTGAAAGTAATAGAAATCACTGGGAGCAGCAGATTGTTCTAAATTGTTTGTTGTTGTGATTGTTTTATAATTGCTAGATTTTGGTATGGGCGGATAATATAAAAATCAAATATTAAGAAAAAATCATAATTAATATTTATTATTATTGTTGTAGTTTATTATTAGTTATTTTTATATCGATCACCCAGAGTTTGCGAGTACATTCAGTTCATCGTTATGTTTGTAACGCCTAAAAGGAAACCTCGACGATTCTATAAAATATGTATAATCTTGATTTGCATCAAATTCTTAATCGTTCTAAATACATTTAGACGTCCGATGTTTGTTCGTCTGTTCTTCGATGTGTCTGTCTATATTAAACATATTCCTGGTCGTAAAATTTGACATATGGAGATCAGATAAGCAAAAGTACTTAGGTTGGTGTTAAAACTTGGTTAAATCGGTCAAAGGACACACCCACAACTTAACTTAAAGTGAAAACATGTCCCTTTTTTAAGCTACATCAGTTATAAAGCTAAAATTTTCTATAAATATCAAGGCAATCTCCCAAAAATCACTTTTTGTAAAAAATAAGGTTAGACAAATCGTGTCCAATTATTTTACTTAAAAAGTAAAATAGATGGAATCTTAAAATTTTACAAATTTTTGAGAATTATTGTTCTACAATACTTGTGTAAAAATTACTTAAATGGGCCATGCCTAACTGAGGTTATACTTTAGGTTAAATTATAAATGTGTAGGGTCCTACTCTTTCTACACTACAATCCAATTTTATATTGCACTTTTTCAGTTTCATTTTCATTTGGTTACTTTTTGTTTTATTTCTTGGATGGATAAGAATTATGATTTTCGAACAGAAAATTCTTCAATTTTTCGTTTTCATAAATGTTACTTGGAAAAAAGAAACTTTCTTTGGCAAATCTTTGATGATGGAGAATGGATTTCTATTATAAAGTTATATTATAAAATATAAAAGATTTTTTGGCCATTTACTTCTATTTGCAATATTTTAAATTTTGTTCTGAATATTTAATATATAAAAGTTGGTGCTTAATTCTTTTAAATTTACATGTCCATTCATAGTGATTGTCGTCCTTGCACAGCAATAAATTTTGAAACGATTTAGGTGTGTCCATCCATCTGGCCATCTATCTTCTGGTTGCAACAAATAAGTTATCAACTTCAAATTTGGTAAAAGCATTGAAAGTTTATGTAAGTTGATTAATATGGAAAATGAGTTAAATGGATCAAAAAGCGCGATCGTAGCGCAACCTTAACTGAGAATATTTATGCTTTTTTAAGAAAAAACTTTTAATTTTCTTTTCTCATAATTTGAAAACTGTAATACATAGTGGGCCAATATTAAAGCCACTATTTTATAGTATCTACATAAAAATCATGCAAATTGGCCACGTTTACACGAAATTATGTAAATATCGCAAATAAAGTATAAAATAGAGTCAGGATGGTGGGCATGTAAGATTTGCTCCTAGCCAAATCCATTTTTTGTAAGCATTACAATTGAAATATTCATACAGTTTATTTCATTATAAAATATCAGCTTACACAAATGGAACAGCGATATGTAACGTTTGATAATTCAATTCAATTTTTCAATATTTCAGTCTTTTCTAGCCTTTTTGTAGAATTCTTTACGTTTAGTTCTTCAGCGGTATTTATGAGTTGTTATTAATATTCCATTCTTACCATTAAACATATTTAGACATGTATATAAGTGAATGTGTGCGTGTGCCTGGGCGTATGTCTGTGTGAGAACATATGACCTTATAATTAGAACTTTATTGCTTTGTTTCAATTATCTTGCTTGCTTTTTCGCTCCGTCTCATTTAAATTTTATTTGACTTGTAGTAACAATAAAAACAACAACAAAAATAATAACAACAACAAGAACAACAATATAAATATATATGTGACCTATTACGTAGACACCTTTTGTTTGTAGTTAGTTTTAGATATGTGGAAAATGTTTGTAGCCACGTGTCTCTGCATGCATGTTTGGATGCATGGATGTATGGATGTATGGATGTATGAATGTTTGTATGCAATCAGAATAATTAGAATAGTACTTCAAGAGTAAAATTTTTGCAATTAAGTTTTCCAAAATTAAGTTTTCTTTTTTCACTTTTCACTTTTCATTTTTTTAATGGTTTTTTTTTTTTTTTGTTTTTTAACCATTTTCTAGAGCACTTAAAAACGTAATGTGAACTGCACCACCAACCATTAACCAACCAAGTGGAATGAAGGAACAACAAACAACAACAAGAACAAAAATCAACCATCCATAAAAATATGTTGAACAGTACAAAAGTTATGCACATAATTGAACAGGACTAATTGCTTTCTTACTTTATCTATGTATATGCATGTGTATATATGTATGTATGCACATGCAATTATGTGGTAAAATTGAAGGAGAGTTCAGACAACCAAAAAAAAAAAGTATATGCAATAAGAAAGCAAAAAGGAAACCAAGTGAAAAATGCACGCAAACACTTAAAATAAAGTAAATAATTTAACACCAGCACCAGCCTCTCAATAAAACATATTTATTTTATTTAGATTAATCTTTATGATAAAAGATATAAAGAAATATAGAAATAGAATGGTAAAACGTACATAAAATTCTATTATGTTTCGATGATTTTTAATGCCCGTTTGAATTTCATAACATTTCGTAAAAGGTCAAATTACTGCTCTCTTTTTTACTTTTTTACTTTCATGACACAGAGACTTTCATTCAGTTAGTGAATTAATTAGAGGGTCTAAGTACAATTTATCCTTAGAATTGTTATGGATGGACCATAAGCTTCTAGTATAAAGTTTATATTCCTAAAACATATAGGCCAAATTTTTAGCGTAAAGGCTGCCAGTTATTAGTAGAAAGAAACCTTGATTAACCAGCAGATAGTTATGTTTGAATGAGCTTTTGTCCATAATATTGGTATCCATGCTTACATGAAACCAATCTTAAATGGGCATTACGTCTGATAATTTCGTGGGAGTTTAATGCTTGATTTAATCTATTAAAATTCATGTACTTAATTAAAATTGTAGAAATCCTAGAAGCTGATTATTCTCGAGGATGGTTTAATGGCGATGAAATGTAAACTCACTATTAATTAAGACAAATTCTAATTCCATGCTATTCAAAATTATTTGATTGTTAGGCCATTTCAAATTTGTTTTAATGTTTAAATGTATATAACGTCATGTCAACCAATTTTTAAAATGTAGAACTTGAAGAATGGCCCTTTTAATTTGACCTGAAAAAAGATATAACTGAAGAAATGTAAATTCTCTTTATTCGCTCATTCGACATGCTGTATTCAGTATCCAGATGTGGGCCATATTCTCCTTGAGTCAAAGCGTTTCCCTAAGCAAAAAAAAAAAAAAATTTAGGACAGTCTATAAAGTAGCTTAGAGGTTTGTATTGACATGGATATATCTACTTCTTGGCCCATCCATATTTATCGAGGTATTTACTTCAAAGTTCACAGTACATCCCCACAAATATAATCCAAAATGGAAATACTTTAGTTTTTTCTTAAAAAAAGGAGGTAAGTAAGTTATCCCGTTTTTATCCCTAATTATGATGATTTCATACAGAAATCGATTGTAAGATTTTTATTATAAAAATTTATATTTACTTGGCTTTTGAGTTTTCATTTTTATTTTAATTTATAAATTTCTTAGCTATAGGTCTTAGATTGATTGTTTAATACAACAAAAAAGAAAAAATAAGGGCAAAAAATATGGAAAACACATTATAAGTTTCCAAAGAACTCAATGTGCCAAAATTTTGGGCTTAGTCATGAAAATATCCAAAAGTAAAAAATCAGTTGAATTGATTTTTAATTGATATGGGAATTTAATTAGCAGCATTTATTATTGGTAGAAATTTATCGTTATAATAATTGCTTTATGACTGCAATATTTCCAATTGCAATAATATTCACTAATGTCATGAACTGCATGTCAATTGTTAAATCAGCAAACTATGACCATTAAATATATATAAAAATTTTGTGAATTGCACAAAAAACGCAGGCTCATATTTTAGAATATTTTTCAATTTTACAATGATTTACAAACTATTTTTCATAGTTTTAAATTTATATTAAAGCACAAATACATTTAAAAATCAATCATAAATAATTATTTAAATTATTTCAATTTGTATATATAAATATGTAAATATATAAATATAATGCATAAAATTGAAATGTTTGAATTTTAAAAAGTTCATGTCAATTATGAGATGTATGAATAATTTCTAATGCCAATCAACATGATAGTTGCAAAAAATTGATTTGATCGCAGATAGTAAAATTTAATTTAATATTTTTAAATTTTTCACATGAAACTTAAAAACTTGAAAACTTGAAGTTATGGTAACGAAATTGTTATAAATTTCTAGGCAAAATGTGACAAATAAAATTTGCTTGTGAAGTTATAGTTTCTGAAGTTTCTGAATATTCAAAAGCGAAGCTGCCTCTTTGTGCCTGCTTAGCCAACTGAAATTTATCCAAATTTCAACGGTCATTAATCCCATAATCAAGATTGCTTAAAAGTAAATGGTGAAAGCGCCTCAAAGTTATCACGCGTTTTTATGTTGTCTATATGGAAAGTTTATTATTGTTTAAACCGTTATTTAAACTATGTTGTTGAAGTCGAATTTTTCTTTAATTTCATTTATGAAAAATCTCTTCGAAAGTTCTTTGAGCACAAATCTATTCAAAATTTAAAAGACGAACGGAGAGTTTTTGGAAATAAATTCATGCTCATGGATGTTTAGCTAATTGGTATAGAGAAGAGTCATTATCTCCAACATGCATCTGAATGTTACCTAAATACCCATAAACTGATTATGACGCTTAGTCTGGTGTAGAGTACAAAAGAAGGCAAAAAAAAAAAAAATAACGTTCAAATCAGAAGAGTTGAATATAAAAGTAAAGTGACATTGTTTTGTATCACATATGAACAAATATACATACACACATACATACATACATACATATACATATATATATATATGCATATATACATAAATTTACATATATACATTTGTATTGAAAAAAATAGTGACAGCATTATTTTTATATAGACGTTGAAATCTGTACCAACGGTCTTTTTTATTTCGCAAGCTTATAAACAAAAAAAAAAAAAAGAAGTCGAAAAAAAGAAAAAAGAAAAAAGAAAAAAGGAAAAGGAAAAGGAAAAACTAAATAAAATAAAAGAAAGGAGAAAATTGGTAAAAGCAACGCTCCTAAAATACCATTAAAATGTTGTTTTTTTGTTTTGTTTTTTATTTGAAGAAACAACCAGCAAAAAAAATATACAAAAAAACCCCAAAACAAGTAAACGCTCAACAGCTTTATATACAATATGTACAATATGTATGCTACTGATACATACTGGGATTGTTGAATTGTACTTATGTTAGGAAATTGTTCTTATGTGCTGCTGCTGTTGCTTTTTTTTTTTTGTTCATTCCCACATTTATATGCACTAACGTACTTAAAAGTAGACTAACCCGCATTGCAGGTGTTGTTAGCATAAGCTCATAGATAGCCAGTAGCTGTAGTAGGCAATAGCAATAGCAAAGGCAAGTGGCAGTAGGCAGTGGCAGTGTTAGTGAGAATGATAGTGATAGTGATAGTGACAGTGACAGTGACAGTGACAGTGACAGTGATAGTGATAGTGGCGGTGTATGGCATAACACTAAGAATATTATTTGGCCATTGTCCGGAGAAGGTGGTGCTTGTAATTTTCTAACCGTTGCAAGGACATAAATTTTTGTCATTTTCCGTTTGTTGCCAATGACTGCACATTTATATATATATCTATATATCTGGATATATGTAGGTAAGTAAATTCACAATACTAACACTACGAATATGAAAAGGACTCATAATATGCCAGTTACTAGTAGTTGTATTGTACAATTCAAATCACCCACTTTAAAATGCTCGAAACTGTCAATGTGGAAGGACCTTTTTTCTCTTTTTACCTTTTCTTATATTTTTATTGTCAAAATGCCACAAAACGGGTACAGCAAAGGAGGAAGAGAGAGAGAGAGAGAGAGAGAGAGAGAGAGAAAGAGGGAGGTAGAATTTTTATACCATAAAAATAAAGAATCTTAAAAAAAAATTAAAATAAAAAAAAAAAAAAATAAAGAAATTAATAAATAAACAGAAAAAAAATGAATATGAAAGAAAAACCGTAAAATTTCATTCAAGTTTCCAAATATTTTGCATACAACAAAAAAAAGTATTTCGTATACTGCTTTTTGCTACACTTGAATATTTAAGCATTTTCTTGAATTTTATATTGTTGGCTGATTGTTGTTTATTTATTTCGATGTTTACTCTTTTTCCATTACCTTTAGTTATATTAAATTTATGTAAATGTTTGTTACAAACGATTTTTTAAATTTGTTTCGCTTTCTGTGTGTTGAAAATTTCTGGCCAAATTAAATCACGTTTTAATATAAGAAATTTACGTATAAGACGCATTGTTCAAAATTCATAAGAATTGCTTTGGGGAAAATAATTTTGTAAAAACTTTTTTGTAAGAACTTTGTCTAGAACGTTTTAAATTGAAATTCAGCGTAAATCCCTAGAAACTAGATCATCTTTTGTCTTCTAAATAAAATTCTTGTATTAAGTTTGACTTAAATCAATTTATTTTTATTAAGATTTTTCAAAATATCTGCAAAATTATAAATTTTGTTCATTTCTTAACTTAGTTTTAACTTTAACAGGCTTTTGTTGGTCGTCTTGCCCAAACGGCAAACATTGCCCTTAGAAGATGACCCCAAATGACCTTTATGTTTTTATTTATGCAATTTCTTTTATTTAAGTTTTATTGTCAGTGATGGTCTACAGTCGTGATCGGCATGTATGTTAAACTCTTTCAAATGGTTTATTTTTATTCTTAAACTTTTAACTCAATTTCTCTTTAAGAGATATTTTTCTGTATTATGTTACTTTATCGATTTTCCAAAATGTTAAAATGCTATAAAATGACAATAAATGAGATTTTTTTGGTAATTTTGCTATGTAAATATATTCGGTATAAATCAAACATGATTTTTTTACTACTCAATTTATATATATTTGTATATATGTGATTGTTATCGATGTTGCTGCTGCTTCCATTATCTTTGTAACCACCACCCAAAGGTAAGGGGTACACTACTCAGTTGTTATTATGTTTGTAAGTTCAGTTCAAAAAGGAAGCGTCGGAAATTCTTAAACAGCATTAAATTGTGAATTGATTTAGATATGTCGGTCCATCCGTCTACTTGTTTGCCTGTCCATTTGATTGCCTGTCCTTAACGTATAGCATAAGATATTAACTTCAAATTTGGCCAAATCATTGAAAATTCATGTATCTTCATTAAAAATGGAAAATGGTTTTAATCGGTCAAAGTCCAATGCAAATTGAGAGCACCTCTATTTTTTAAAGGAAACATTTGCAGATTTTCTCTCATAACTTAAAAATTTAAACAGATAAAAAACTGAAATTCCATATAAATATTAAGGCCTTTTTTTCTATCAATCTATGTGTTGGGTATCCGAAATTTGTTTCTAGCTAAATATAATTTCCTCACTTTTATTCACTTTTGCATATTTTTTATCTTTTCTCTTCGATATTTTTTATATTTTTTATTTTTTTATATTTTGTATATTTTCTTATATAATTTTGTATACCCATAGAATGAATGTAAATTTACAAAACTTATATATACATAAACACATATGTAAAGTAGTGTTTGGTAAAGTCACTTAATAGATATTGTACTACAACAATAACAATATGTTAACAATATGTTTCGTATTGTGGTAGGATGTGGCTTAAATTTTCTTGTTTTGTTTTCACAATGGGCCAAGAAATTGATTTTGTGAGACCATTGATTTTGTGGTTTGAGCACTTATAAAATAAAATTGTAATGCTTTAAAACATAGCATAGCATAATATAATATAAAAAAGTAATGTAAAGTAATGAAAGCAAAGTAAAGCAAAGCAAGGCAAATTTAATGCAATGCAATGTCATGCAATTTAATGCTCAATTTTACAATTTTGTATAATTGAATTTTTAATCTTGTTTATAGTTAAATGATCTCAGCCATATACTTAGCAAGTTGCGCATATTTTATGCAAATAACATTTTTAAATATAAATATATCTATAACATTTATATATGTATAATTTGTATGTAAATTAGATAAACAATTTTTACACGATGAAAGAGTTAGATAAATAGTTTACATTTAATAATTTATTTGAAGCATTTGATGATTTCTTTTATCTTCTTCTTACTTTTCAAATTGTTTTCATAGATTATTTATCACTGATATCACTGATATCACTGATGATATTATTTATCACTCATACATTTTAAAATATATTTTGTAAATCGATAGGCAGTTATTGCCAGCAATCTTCTTAAATAATATTCAATGTATCTGGGATCTGGTCTCAATGAGTCTCAATAAGTTTCCAATTGATAATGCTTAAGGCTTGACTTAAGGTGGTAGACTCTTGGTAGTACTTCAAAACTGCTGAACATTCACAAATTTTTAATTGTACATAAGTGAAGGTTTTATTTGGCCGCTTTATTTTAAATTTTGAAGCCAAGAAATAAGTAACTAACTAAATATATATTGGAAAAGTTAGGGCCTGCATATTTTGATATGGCAATAATATTGTATCAATTTTTCGACTTTTATAATATAGGGAAATTGAAGTACAAAATTACGGTAAAAATCTTATTGACTTTTATATGAATTCACTTCATGTAGAACTCTAATTTATTAAGCAATTTCTTTTTTTTTTTTTTTTTGATTTTAAGTTTTACAAAATTACCTCACAATTTTTAAGTGCTATGTTTAAGTGTTAAATCTTTTAAATAAGAAAAAAATCACATTAAATCAATCAAGAAATTTTTTATATGATTTAAGTATTTTTATGAATGATTAACGTTATTGCATTTGACAATTTTCATGTTAAAATTTCATTTGTTATAAGAGCTTAATAAAAATGTTATAAAACATTCTTAAGTAAATTAATTTTTCTATATATATATTAATGATA
The DNA here is from genome assembly GCA_023089585.1 of Melophagus ovinus. Taxonomy (NCBI): domain Eukaryota; kingdom Metazoa; phylum Arthropoda; class Insecta; order Diptera; family Hippoboscidae; genus Melophagus; species Melophagus ovinus. Next base: position 987,473 of record JAKKIB010000190.1, read on the forward strand.
ATGACTTTATTAACAAATTTAATGGGTTATGAGCATTTAAGATTCCTTACGATCATTATGATTTGTAAAGATATTGGAGAATTGGAGCGAATTATTGTTGATTTCTAGGATGCCTTTATAGACCCATAATCCATTTCAGTAACTATAAAAAATTTGTTGAAATTTGAAATGAAATTTGACAACAGCAGAGTTGCATTTGAGGTTCATATGCAATAAATAGAAAATTCAAACATTTCGAATAAGCTACTGAACTCTCAAGTTGACCTCGCTTATTACACGTATAATTTTATTAAAGTAAATGTTTAACATTTTAACTTTATTTTGCTTGTGCTTTAGATTACATGAAAAATTTTCTTCGCAAATGTTTATTGTTGTTCTTTTCGTTAACAACTATAAGTAAGGTATAAATTTGGTTATTTCTTTCCTTCATGACCTTACCCTAAAGTTGGACCAGCCAATATTTATACAACAACAATATTCATATATTAACTTTTTCAACTTTATGCAATATATACACATTTATACATATGTACATATGTATGTATGTAAATACATGCAAATATGTATGTGTATGTATATGTTAATAAATTTGAAAAAGTGAAAGTCTATTTACCTTAGTAAAAATATTAAATGTACAATATTTGTATGCAAATTTAATGCTACACATGCACAATAACAAAAACAAAAACATGCATTGACACATTAGGGTTAAAGGATGAAAGAGAGATAAAAGGAACGGGAGAGAGAAAGAGAGAGAAAGAATAAAAAAAAATTTTTAAAAATAAAGGAGGTAGAAGCTTATAACGACCCCTAAAAAGGGGTAAGCAAAGAAATTTTTTTAATGTATGTACAAATAAAAGCTGACACAACACGTAATGTGAGATTGTATTTACAAAGGATATTATGTGTGTGTGTGTGTGTGTGTGTGTGTGTGTATTTATGTGCTTGCATGTACATATTTATAATAACATTTATCAATGCCATACTTTACGAAGCTTAGTTACACGGGATGCATTAAGATTCATCATGTGATGGAAAGAAAAAAAGTAGGCAGAATATATAAACAACTGAGAAAGTTGGCCACCATTGACTTGAATTAGAAGAATGATTAGTTCGCTTGCATTTATGTATGTACATAACCAACTTGTTTGGACATTCGAATATAATGTACCAATTTCTATAGAATTTATTTTATAATATTTTATTTATTTCCTTTATGGAGTAATATTGAGAAATATTGAGAAAAAGAGTTGATTATTTTTCGGTCTTGCAGAAGGTTCGCCCTTTAAATATTTTATATTCCATTTAATCGATGTCATTTCAATGATGTTGATGAAGTTCCTGTCATATTTGAAGTGTGAAGTGTGAGTTGGCCAAACATGAAAATATGGGCAAATTAAGCATGTGATATTTTTTATATGCTACAAACTTTATGCCAAATCTCATTAGCCATTTCTATAATTGAGGATGGTGCATTTAAGAGTAAACATTAAAAAATTTTGCAAAAATTATAGCAAAATTACCTTAAAGTGCAAGTAAAAAGTGTTGTATGAAATGATAATGACAAGTGCTGGGGCCAACTCTTACATACCCTACATCACTTTGCTTAATGTGTCAAATAAGAGAATTAAAAGTGAATGATATTGAAAAAAAATTGTCATTTCTCAATTATTCAAAAAGTTCGTTATACGAGAGGAAGTTCAAAAAATGGACCTGTCTGAACCAAAAAACAAGGTAGTGCCAATTTTTGCTAAAATATATTCAAAATTGGGCCTTTTGTCCATATAATAACATTTTTCGAATAAGGCGTTATATGGGAAGTGATCGTACAAATAGAATTATCTGGACCAAATTTGGTGCACATGTTTTTTATGTTAACTCAATGCCAATTTATATAAAAAATACATATATATTAAAAATTGTAATTATTTTTTATATAATGACTTTTTTTAAGGAAGGCGTTTTATGGGGCGTGGTGGATCGACTTTAACCATTTGCAATAGATTTCGTTTCTGGGTCAAAATTCACTAAAATATCTCTAAATTTTTGATAACAAATTAATATGGACTGACATCAGGTCGATATCAGGCGGACAGGCAGATTTAAGTCGAAGTGGAAAGTCATCCTGAGTCAATTGGCATAATAAAAGGTTTAAAAGAAGTCACTTCCTGCCAGTGCATGTAAATTTGTTATCAAGCAATGGGTCACATGGAAACAAATAATTTTTGTAATTCTCTTAATCACATTAAACAAAAAGGTGTAGGGTACTTAAACGTCAGTCTCGATCGACTATAAAGTTCTTATTTGTTATCGAACTGTTTCTATAGCTTATTAAGCGTTGTGGTTTAATATGCATGGGGAATATAACTTTTAGTTGTTACATAAAATTCCTGTATAAGTTTTTGAAAGCGTAAGCAAAGTAAAGAGGAGAAAGTTCTACTTTTTATATCAGAAGACTTTTTTTTTTATTATGATAAACAAAAAATTATTATAATTCAATTAAAGATACTTGACTTAATAGTTTAAAATGAGTTTTCTTAAATATCAATAATTTTTCTGCCTTCACATTAAATTCACTTAATTTTTAGGAGCCAAATATTCGAAAAATTTTTCTTTATATTTTTAAATAGAAAATTTATTAGTTTGGTGATTATACAAATAGTTCAATTATAATCATTTTCAATACGATTCATGTCTGAGGCAAAGTCAAATTTCATATAAATTTCTTTAAAATTGAGACTTGTGGTTTGATAAGACCTTTACATATGGACAGCCAGACGGACAAGCAGGAATAAATCAGATCAGAAAGTAATTCCAAGTTGTTTGGTACAATAAAAGATAAATCTGTCTGAACTTTTTCTGGATGTTAGAAATATCTGCACAAATTTTTAATACCTTATTGCCCAAGTGTGGTGTGGGCTGTTAAAAGTAAGCGGAAGCGATTAGGCAGGAATAAATTAGATGAGAGTCATTTGATCCAAGTCATTTGGTATAATAAAAGATAAATCTATCTGTACTTTTCCTGGATGTTACAAATATCTGCACAAATTTATAATACGCTACTCCACAAGTGTGTTGTGGGGTATAAAAAGGAAGCCTGCTAATTTGTTGCTCGGAATTATAAAGAATTATTAATATTATGATAATTGTTATTGTGATTATTGCACCATTATTATTGTTATTCTTATTACTTTTGTGTTTGTTAACTTTGTTATGTTTGTAACCATGTTACAAACATGCAAACATGATGAATTGAATGTATTTGCATAAAACTTGTAGTGTATTTCACTTTCAAGCAAATATTATCATCATTAAAATTGAATGCAAATATTATCGTTTTCTAAATTTTCAATTTATTTTATACACTTTTCGACATATTTGATTATTTTAACCAACAATGGTTAAAATGGTTTTTTTAGGTATGTGTGAATTTCTTTCATGAATTTCTTTGTTGATATCAGTGATTGTACTCATAATGAAAATTTTGAAGTTTATTATTTTAAATGTTTGCAGAGTTTGTGTCTTTTTTGTCTAGTGCTTTTTCTTTTGTTTTTCGTTTTTTTTTTTTTTGTTTTCTACTTTTCGTTTTGCCTTCTTTTAACATTTTTTAAACTGTTAAATATGCAAAGGCGGAAATATCGAATGAAAAAGTATAAGGTAAACATTTAAATAGAATGGCAGTTAAATAGTTTGGTAAATAGACAAAAAAATAGACAGATAGACAGGCAGTTAGGTAATGAGATAGATAGAGAAATAGTTAGACAAATGACTAAGTGACAAAAACATACACATGTGGATCGATTTTACATACCTGTCATTTAACGTTTTGTCAAATGTCAGAAAGTAATCGCAACAACTTGCAACTAGTTTTAGATTTACAAGAGCAGCAATAAAAAATAAAAATCAACCGCAATGAATAAACGAAGGAGATGAACGAACCAAAGAACGAAAGAACAAAACAAGCGGTATGAAACGGAATGAAATGAAATGAAATGAAATGAAATGAAATGAAGTGTATGTGTGGATATGAGAATTTATCAACTATGAATGAGGACTTTGTGGGTGTATGAATGTGCTGGATTGTTCGGGCATTTTATCTAAACACCGCGGAAATGATGATAATGACGACAATGACGACAATAATGAATGATGATGAATGATGACGATAATAATGGTAGAATGATGGTGGCTATTATCAGGTGAAGTTACGGCAACATATAATAAACATTCAAGAACATGAAACCATGAATAAAATAGAGTGAAGTGAAATGTTAACAAATGTGAAACGGAACTAATGTAAAAATGATTAAAATCATTTTCTTTATATAAAAAAAAAAAAAACACAAAAAAGCATTTGACTTGAGGTGAGAGCGGTGAGAGTAAACCAAATAAAAGAAAGAAAAAGGAAAACAATAAGAATTTGAAACGGAAATGAAAATAAATGGTAAATATAAATTTTGTTAAGTTTATTCTTAACAAAATAGCAACAACAATAAAAGGAAATTTATGCAACAATTGACAAAAAAATTAATACCAACAATTCTCGCTAAATGTTACTTTAAAAAATAATCATTTAAGATGATTTAGGATGATTTCTAAATTAAAAATTTTGCAAAACTTTGAAATTTAAGTGAAATTTCTTTCTTGGCTTTTCGTCATCTTCTTAATTTTAATTATACGGTAATTTTAATGAAAATTATGGCGTTGAAAGCGAAGTTACTTACAGCGAGGCTTTTTTGAGAACTTCAAATAATTCTTAAGTTTGAGATTTTGTTTTCTTAAAAGCGTTTCGTTTTAAAGTTCTTTTGTTATAGCGTTATTTCTACATGATGAGTTGCAAAATTATTCTTCACAGTATCATTTTTCGTTTATATGAAGGGTTGACTGTATTTATAGAAATATTTGTAAATTCATTTAATAATAATTTAATAATTTTTTTAATTGTAATTCAATGTGAATGCTTTTGTTGGTATTTTAAGTGTTACTTAGTCTTAGTTTGTTATCATAACTTTTAATAAATTTACACAAACCATAGTTCCACTTAAGATTGAAGTGTAACAGACATAAATGTGCCATAAACATATTTTTTCCCCCCACAATATTTTTTTTCATGGCTTTTATACATATTTACTTTTTTATTTAATTTTTATATTTCATGATTTCTATTGCTATAGAAATTTTTATTGTTATTATAATTGTTGTTGTTATTATTGTTATTATTATTATTATTTCTGTTGCCTTATTGTATTTGTATTTTATGCCAGTTAAATGATGATAAACGTTTACCGGATGTATAAAGGCATACAAAAAGGCGCCTATTAAGTCATGCTCAACAACAATCACAATACACAATACAATCATAATAATATTTCCGCATTTTTTTTATTTGTACACTAAACGTTTTTCATGTACAATACAATTTTCTTCTATTTCATATTTAAAACAAACCAAAAACAAAAAAAAAAAAACAAAAAACAAAAAAAAAAACAAAGCTTACAAAAAAGTAGGCAACTTTTTGTGTGTGTCTGTTAAATTTATTGTAAACAAAAAAAAAATTAAAATATTCATAGATGTATATGTATGTATGTATGTGTATGTATATATGTACATATATAAAGGTATAATAAGTAAAGTGTAAAGTAAAGGACGGCATAGATTATTAAACACTACACATAGCTCTGTTTGCTGCAATAAAATAAAAAATCAAGAAAATTTTGGCATTAAATTTTCGAAGTATTTTTTACAATTTTTTAATGGATAATGTTTCGAATTAGGACTCCTTATACCGATTTTCATTAAATAACTTTCAATTGTACCACTTAATTTCATTTGACAATTTTCCCCAAAATTTAAGAGTCATAAGAATTATCCATTTATAACCATTTTTAATTCTGATTCTCTTTTGGGCTAAAACAGATAAATATCTAAACAAATAGAATTTTTATGTAGAGATATATTAAGCGTATGATTATTCAGGCAAATATGGATTTAGCAAGTAATTCTGAAGCGTTATATGATTTTATATAAATTTCTTATACTTTTTTCTTTCAAAGTCCCAAAATTTTTGTAATAATAATGGAAAGCCCTTCCAAATAATGGACTATTGCGACTTAAGCATTGTTGTTGCTTTATTTAAAGTTATAAAATAACTTTCATCAAAACATTATTTCGCATTTTTCGGATTTTTCTTTAAAGAAAAAAAATGAATTTTATTCAAACATCAATATTTGACTTTTATTGAGCAATTTTGTCACATTTTTTTACTTATTATCTTCAGATTTTCATTTGGAATGTAACCTTCAAAAGAAACAAATTAATTTTGTTTAAACTTTTTCTGATAGAAATTCTTTAAACATGGCATTGTCATTCAATCTGTATTTGAAAAATATTAAAAAGCAAAAAATGTATAAAAAATTTTATGTGGGCGAAAAGTGTTTAATTTAAAAAATTTTAAGCAGTCACAAATGATAATAATTTGCTGGAAGTTACATGCGAAAAGAAATCTTAAGTTTTTGTATTTTTTTTTTAGGAATATTCTTAAATTCCACAAGTTTCTTTTGTCTGTATATTTTAGTTATCAGCTCCATTTTTTACATATTTTTTTTTTTTTTGAAAATGAAAGTAAATCGTTTGAATGCTTTTTGTGTCGATATCAAAAATAAAATAGAAATAGAAAATAGTAATAGAAAAATAGATAAAGCAATAAACAAACAAATAATTTTTGAAACTTTTAACTAACATTATTTACCTGAATATGTGCCTTTGCATGAAAATATGATTGAAAATTGTGACAAGATGTGAAATGGAATGTTTCATTGAACATTCATATCTTATGCATGAATGACTAACTGAATATAAAAGATTGACTAACTGATTGGCATGTTGTTCAACTTTATACAATTTTTTTCTGACTCTCTCTTAAACTTATTCTGGTTGTATGCATGCATTGCACTCTTAAGGATCTATAGATTTTCAAAGAAATTCGTTTATTGTTGGTTGGATAATCAAATTGGTTGAAGTCTATCAAATTGTATGGATAAGCATTGTTATATGTGTTAAGTTCTATATAAATGACACCTTCCATAAATGTGTGTCACTTAACTTTAATAGTTCTAGCAGATATCTCTCTGTCATTGTATGAATGCATTGATATTTATAAGTTAAATAAAATTTTGTGACTTTTATATTAGAACTTAAACTGTTTTAATACTTCACTTTTCCTTTTCTTACTTGTGCTACAAAATATTATACCAACAAGCCCAATATTTAGAAGGGCTTGAAAATTAGGCATCTTTATTTGTTCGACTTACGATCTTCTTTCTATGGGCCTGCCTGGTAGAAATTTCTAAAAATATGTTATCAAATTATAGTTCGAATTATCTTAAAAAAAAAAAAACTCGATATGTTGATGAAAAATGGTCTTGTACGATTAAACCTCATACAATGACTAATTCGGTAAAAACTTGTTGTACAGAAAATATTTGCAATTTTATGGTAATAAAAGCATCTTGATTATTTACCAATATAAATGTGCCAAATTTCATCTAAAAGAGATCACATTTTGAATGCTCACACTTAGAACGAACTTTTCTACTTATTCGAAAATCACAATTTTACATTTTTTTATATTGTAATTTAAATTTTCTTTAAGAATTTTTTAATGACATTAAATGAAGTGGTGTAGAAAATTGAAGAGCCCATTTCCACCAATTGCAATATTTTTTTTACTTAAAATTTTTATGTGCCCTTTATCTTTCTCTCTGTCATATATAAAAAAAATTCACAAGTGGACATAAATTTGTATAATTTTGTATATAAATGCATTTCATACATATTTTTATTTATATTTATTTATTTATAATTTATAAGTCCAATGTGAATTGTGATCTAAAGTTCGAAAACCGTTAATGGCCAAAAATAAAGGGAAGAATATGTAAAACTCTTTTTCAGTAACAAGATACACATAAGTTGTTTTTTTTTTTTTGATATAAATTAGAAATCATTTTGCCTCATCGATATATAACAAAAAGATGTAGCTAAACATTGTACATAGAGATTTAAGTACATGTATTTATGTAAATGACGTATGGATTTTGTATGGCAGTCAAATGCCAATAAAGTTGAACAATTGACATTGGCCGTGTGTATCTGTGTACCTGTTAGCCTGGTACTATAAGCCATAAATTATATCAATTCGTTAACAACATCAATATAAACAAACACCCAAAAAAACCATCAGCATTATCATTACAAGCTCTTGCATTAACATTCTATTGATTGACATTGACGTTCTGATCTTCATCAAGAATATCATTATCATCATCATCAACATCAAACATTTCATCATGTTTCATTGGAGTATTATCTTTCTTATGTTGAAATAAACTAAATGCGATTAGTTTAGTGTGGTTTATTGTGATTCATTGTGGAAATGTAAACATCTAATGCTTGGACTTCCAAGTGAATTGATAGTATCACTTTTTAAAATTTTAACTGTAATTGAAAGAATATATTTCTCTATGAAAAATGTATAATTGAGATTAAAATTTTTGATATGGAACTTCTTACTTTATGATCACTTAATTTAATTCAAAGTAATTCAATTTGTTCAAGTTAAGGCCGTTTAATGCCAATGAATTTATTATTATTCTGTGAAAGGACCTTTCAAATGACTTATCTTAAGAAAAATGTGCTTTCCGTAGTCCTACAGCTGATTGTTAAGACAAATAAAGGTTATTGAGTTAACAGTAAAGGGCCCTTCGAATAGCACATATAAAAGCAAATAAGGAAAGAAGGGGCTAAGTATTGAGTACCCGCCATACGCAGGCACATTTTGATTTGGAGGCTGTTTCAGTTTTTTAATGGCGCATAGAAAATGACTGAAAATTTTCTATTCTGTAATTTCGCGGAGACTTTGTCGATTTGCATGATGTTTGAGAAAATGTTGTAGACCAATAATTTTACTCTTTGAATAAAATGCAACTTTACACTTTTTAAAGTTTTAAAGTTTCAAAATGATGTGTAAAAAACCACTATACTAAAAAAAACTGGGGTGTTCCCAGCTTACGTTGCATTGTGGGCGTAATCTTTGAACTATTTTGCCCATTTTCAAAACCAATCTGCTTGCAAAAACTTTCAGTATTCCTGCTAAATTTGAGCTTGATATCTCACACACACGAACACACGATTGGACTAACCGTGGGACATGTATAAATCGATTCAGAATTAAAAGCAAATCCGGCATGTTTGTACTTTGTAGGGTCACAGAGCTTTTCTTTTAGGCGTTACAAACATAATAAAAAAACGAATATATTCTCAATCTTTGGATGGTGAGTATAAAAATTGCAATTGCTTAAAACTTGGTCCAATAATGATTCCTCTTAAATTTTAGACATTTTAGGCATATACACACAAATATACAAACAGTAATTATGTTTATTGTACAAATACAAAAAAAAAAAAAAAAAAAAGAAAAAGAAGAAGTAAATGTACCAAATATTTGTAAACATTGTGAAAAGAAATTAGAAAATCGAAAAATTTTATTGCTTATAAGGAAGAAACAAAAAAGACAAAGAAAATAGGAAAAGAAAATTTTTTTGATAATTTTTTTAATGTTTTGTTTTGAATTGAACTCTATTAAATGGAAACTTTCCATTTGCTTTAATCTGTTTATGTCTCTCATTTTATTATAATCAACTTGAGTAAAAGTTCCATTTTCAAAGATCCATAACAAGGATTAAATACTAATTAATATCAATGTACTTAAATGAAATGCTCTTATTTTTTTTATGTTCCCTCTTTTTGCTTTTTTTGTTTTCGATTCATTTTCTGTATTCAAAGTCCCTCGCTTTCCAAATATATTTTCCTTGCTTTCATATTCCATCTTAACTTATATTTTCTTATTTACGTTTTGCTACACAAAAGTTTCTCAAGTACTTTTCGAGAATTTAAAACAAAAAAAAAAAAAAAAAAATATAAATCCTAAAAGAAGTTCAGAAAATGGAAATGAAAGGGTACATGGTACAAGAAAACGTTTAAGGAGAGTATTGTTAATATTTTAAAAATAATAATTATTTTATCGTTAGTTAAATTATAGATTGAATATTGAGAATTGAATGAAAATATTTTGATTTGTTTTATTTGAATGTTCAATTATTTAAGGAAATTTCTTTTGATTCTGGCCATGATAATTTCTTTGAGCTACCTATGGAAATGCTGCATTATGCCGATGGCTTGCGGTAGGTAAGAGGAGCTGTCTGAATAATCTTATGGCTTTTTAATAAAGTGCTTCAATTCAGAAATATATTTGATGTAAATTGAATCCCCTTTATGGGTGATGATATTTAATGGTAATCTGAAATGTGCAACATTCTTATTAAGCAAAGTTGATATCTGGCCAACATGAAAACCGATAGATAATGCTTAAGATCTAGGAAGGGCCTTTAGATGGTGGTAACGTACCGACTAAATTCATGTGGATATGTGTTGCTTTTCGGCAGATAGGGCATTTACAAAGTTTTAGATTTATGGCACTGACTGACTCAAGTATTAAGTTCTTTGCTCCATATTTGATTATGCAATCTCTTAAAAATAACTTTTCGCAAAACGTTCGGGACATATACCTTTCTAGGTGTATCGTCTAAAATTTCCATACAATTTGGAAATTTAACACAGAAATTTGGATAAGTTTGTAATTTGTATGCAGCGCCTGAAGAAATTCGATGTTGAAACTTGCTTATAAATTTTATATTTTTTAAATTTTATATTTTTGTTATTATTTGTAAGGGCTACATCATTGAGTAAGTGCAGGAATGTAAATGTAACTGACTACACCTAAAAATATTTATGAAAATATCAGCTTTAAATAGTAACAGCGAAAAATATAGATATTAATAGATTTTCGGACAAAATTAACATGTCGGGCAAAAGTAAATCCTTCTTGATCGTTAAGTCAATTTAGAATTGTTTGCTTATTAAATATTTTAGTAGTGTTGAATTAAAAATATACAAAAAAAAATATACTTTATAGGAATTCCGTTTATCTCCTTTAGGTATCACGAACATTTCATCTGAATAAAAGTAATTTCAATATCTAGATTTTGGGTGTACAAAATTTCTATTTAAAGTGCTGATAACATAAATTTAATGAAAATATTTTTTAAACTTATGAATCAGTTTTTTTTTATAGATTGGTAACATTTTTTATAGAATTTGAATTAAAAATATTACAAGAAAAAATTACAAGTAATTAAACGAGTGCATAAAAATTAATATTAAAACTTAGTAGAGTTACAAAATAAGGAATATAAGCTAAATATTTATTTTGCAATATTTCATAAATATCTTTTAAATATTCCGTTTTCTATTGCTTTTTATTGCTTTTAAGGTAAAGCAGCGAAATGGGAAGTCCATTTCCATAAATTTGTTCTACTTGTTCCCCTTTTAAGCATATATAAATATATATAAATATGTTTATATATATGTATGTATTTATGTACATACATACCACGTTCAATTATAGTTATGAAAACATACATGGCCGTTGGCAAATTTTATGTGTCATATGTAAATGAATACTCATCAAATACAGCAAATGAGTGAAACGCCTGAAATAACGTAAAATCGAAAATTTATCTTGGATAAAAGGTAGGCAAAGGTTTTAGCTTCTTGTTTATCGTAGATTAGTGTATATTTTGTGCTTGATATTGTCTGACATCAAAGGAAGCAAAGTGTGAATTTCACAAATCTACAGACGTTTTAAATAGAACAACAACGACAACTTCTGTTCCTTATACAACTTAGTTTTATTTTAATATCTTCTTAGTGATACTTTTATTTATGCAGTACAATCATAATTTATCCATTCCATTTTTGTACTCAATCATTCCATTAAAACGAGACAAATAGTGGGCAAATCTAACAAAAGGTCTCAAGTTTCTTATTTTGAATCGCTCTCCTAAAATCTGTCCGCCTAATTTGTTTGTTCCGTTATTATTGAAAAAAATCGATATTTCAATATCAAAATTGAACAAAAATATTAAAAATTCTTTTATGCCAATTTACATTAAAATGGTTTAAATCAGATTAAAGCTCACTTTGTAGCTCAAATTGATAATTAGAATTTCTCAAGTTTAAACTAGCTTCTCCAGCAAGTCCAGCTTCTAACTAACTGAATGTGATAGCGGAAATCTTAACTTTTTTTATTTGAAATTACAAAGAGATATATTTCCACTTGTTCTTCTAAATAGTGGGTATTCAAAATATAAACTCAACCAAACATATTTCTCTTAGTTATTTATACGTTTAGTGTTAAAAAAAAAAGTTTAATTTTGATGGGCTATTACATTGAAATTGCTATTGATTTAAGATTCGTTTGGGCTCGAAGTCACACATAGTTTTGTTTCTTGAAAATTCAGAGAGTGCAATACACTTTGGTTATTGGGAAAACCCAATTCGTTTATTACGAAGTATATTTGCATTATATTTTTTGAACAGCAAACTTCACATTTATGCTGCTGCCATTAAATATGGACCATTGGGCAGTTGCTACACCTCTGCTATTGCGTTAAAAAGGAGAAACAGATTTTGACACCTAATGCAAGAGATTTTGCTTGTAAAAGCTACGCATTGATGTAGAAACTGGATTCAAATATGAAATAAATCTAATCGTGGTATTGTAATTTTAGAGGTAGCTCAAATTCTTTAAGGCCAGTTCAAGTGTTTTAATTGAGGTACAGCGGCCACTTAACACTACTTGAGCTGAAATTCTTGCTGGAAAATTCAGTTGGTTAAATTTCATAATTTCAATTTATATATTTAATTCCGAGATAACTTTAGGATCTAATAAAATTTTTATAAAAACGGCATTAAATTTAGAAAGAAAATAATTATAAAACGTTATTTGTAACAATTTTGTGGCCAAGGCAAATGCCAAAGCATTTATTTTATAAAAATTTTTAATCAAATCATTTTTAAATATTTAAAAAATTTTTTTTTATTTATGTATTTCAATTGCACTGAATTACAGAAATCTTTTCATAATTGTATGATTTATAAAACTATTTCATCATCATTTGAGAATTAAAAATATCCAATTTTCTAGTAAAAAAAAATAAATTTATTTCATATCATTTCATGGTAGCATCTTCATTAGAATGATAATTATGAGAATAATAATCATAACTATAAATATTTTAATTCAATTGAATTTACATTCTAGTTAAAAATGTCTACTCTGCAAAAGTAAAATATTTGACATTGATATAAATTGATATATTCAATCTATATAAATATATTTTGTCAAAATTTCATTACAATTTTTTGTGCTTTGTGCCATAAAAACTTATGTCTATGTCAGTTTATTGATTAAAAAAAAAAAAAAAAAAAAGAAAAAACAATTGTCCTTTTTTTTAGGACATTTATTGCAAAAATGTTGAAATTTTTTTAACAATACTCAGGATGATTACGATGACTCGTCAAATACTTGTACAACATTTCATGATTACATAAATAAATGGTATAACATAAAATTTGAAAATTTTACTAAACATACTTCGCAGTAGTGAGTTATATAAAAAATTTCAAAGGACCTTAATCACTTAATTAAATTTCGACTCAGACTATTGAGTTTTAATTATTTGTATGCCTTATTGTTTAAACTTGAATTTTATTGGTAAAATATAAAAAGGGTAACCTTAAGATTTAAAAAATAAATGGCACTCGTAACAAAAGTCGATCTATTAGGCTTTAGTCTAATACATAGTTTTTTCATCTGGCTATTCTAAATAAAAGAACTTGACTCGACTTGACTTTATATTATAAAAGTAGAATCAGATTAACATTCTGGTCAGTCTGCATTATGGACTTTAAGTAATTTGCCAATATGTAGGTGAATTTATCTGATATCATTCACCTTTTACTTCTAAATTCTTGTAAAAATTTTTCAATATTTATGAGCATGAAATAATAATAATAATGATCATGATAATAAAATGAGAACGTACAGAGATTACACTGGTTCCTGTATAATTTTTTTTTGAGCGAATGTATGTAAAAATTTATGGAAAATGTAAAAAATACAAAAAACTTTGTTATCAAGTTAGCTTCGTATTTTATTACAATTTTAAATTGCTTATAATTTCAATGGAATAACGATACTTTAAAACAAAAGACAACTTTATAGTCAGCCAGGGCCAACTGTCAAATATCTTTCACTACTTTACTTAATATGATTAAAAAATCAAGAAAAAGTTGTACAAGTCAATGTAGAAAAATTCAATGGTGCTATTTTTCAATTTCTTTAAAATTATTTAAAATGACAGAAGGTTTAGAAAGTCAACCAATTTGTACCAAATTCAGTACGGGCATTTGTTATGTCAAAATGTAGTGCTGTGTTAGTTTTTATCAAAATATTATCAAAATTGTAACTTTTGTTAATAAAAATGAGTTCTTTTTTGCTTTTTGAAAAGGGGTCGTAAAAAATGCTTCGCTTTGGATTAAATTTGGTACGCACATTTTTCATATCGAATTGTAATTAGCTGTCAATTTTCATTAAAATATATTCAAGATTGTAATTTTTTTTTAGTCATATAACGAAGTTTTTAAGAAATACGATTCGCTTAGCGTGGTCTTAGAATTTTTCGGCTTATAATGATTTTTTAAATGGTTTGTTTTTGAGCCAGAGCGAATCTACCAAATTTCGTTTAATTACTTCAAAAGTTGAAAGCTGTAGCCTGATTACAAATTTACATGGACAAATATCAGATGGACAGACTGACTTAAATCGAATGGACAAGCTATTCTTAGTCGATTTGTATCCTAAAATGTGGGTCCATTTCCTTCTCCTTTTGGATGTTATAAACATCTACATAAATCTATAATACCCTGTGCTACATGTGATGTAGGGTACATTAATATATCTATATGAGCTACACATGCGTACTATTCAGTTTGCAGAATTTGTAACAGCTTTGTTTCAAGCGTAATTATAATTTATGATTTATTAAAATCATTTTACTTGCAATAAAAGTTTTATTGGTATCGTTTAAAATATTTAAACTAACGCTGCTCTTGAAAAAAATTTATATCAAATATTTAAACTTTTCAATAAATAAATGTTCCAACTTTTAACGTATAAAGTAATTTTAGAAAGTTTGAAACATAAAAACTTTGAAAACTGAAATATTGCAATTATTTGAATATTTCCATTTCCACTTCTAATATTTGACAGAGCATCAAGCGTACAACCGAATGAAGTACTTCACAAGCAAGTTTTGTTATACCAATTGTCAAGAACGTGTAATAATTCTAAAGTTTAAGTGTTTAGATGGTCTATAAAATGGCAATTAGAACATTGCTTAAAAAAAATCGAATAAATTTTATTAAGATTCTAACAATTAATTGACCTTTAAATACTCAAAAAGCATTAATTTTGAATGAAAGTTGTTTTTAATAACATTTCTCAAAACAAGGCTGCTTAATAAAATTTTATGGAAATGTCATAAAAATTGTGAGTTCCACTTTGGCGGCCATACGAAAAGGCAAATTAAAATCATTTCAATTGAGAAACAATTTGAAATATAAATTCATTCTGTGACGCAAGTGTTTAAAGATGTATCAAAATAAGTAAATAAAATGATAGCAAAATCAAACACTAAGAATCCGTTTTATTATTATTAATGCTTGCTGGCTCATAATTGTTCAAAAATTCACATAAGAAATTTTATATTATTAAGAAGTCTTTTTTTTTTGTATTTTTTTTTAAATTTTTTGTTGCAATTTATTCGGTTGAGCAAAGAGATTTGTTAATAGAATTCAAAAAAAAAAGAAAGAAATTGGAAAAAAGAAATAACAAAAATTAAATAATAAGACAAAGTCTTAAGTTAGCACTTAAATTTGTTCATATGCGAATATTGGCAAGAATTTATAAACGCATGTTTGATTGTGGCGGTTATGAATGTATGGATATGTAGATGTATGTATGTATGTATGGATGCACTTGTGTCCAGTTGTGATAATTTTTCATCATCTATTAAATGATTGTAGTTAACATTTGTTTTGCTCTAAGTTCAGCATTTATTATTGGCAAACATTAGACACATCTGATGCCAAAAAATTTAATTAGATTTGCTTTACTCTAACTTTACCATTGAAGTCTAATATCATTATCACCATTTCCATTATCATTACTATCATTATCAAAATATAAAAAAATGGCAGGACAATGAGATGAGCCAAGTTGTTGCCTCTTTTTAAGTAATAGATCGTTTTTTAAGTTGGCATTATACTCGAGTATATACATTTTTTATATATTTTATATATATATATATATATATATATATATATATTTGGGAAATTTTAAAAACATAGTTTTTACATTCATTTAAAGTTTTTCTATTATGGGAAAGCAGCCGTAAATGTTTGGTAAAATATTGGAGAAAAATTAATAAAAATACGAGAAACATTCTTTTTACACTCATAAATATAAAATTGCTTTTAACTTTTACCAAATATCTCTTTTGCCCCTTTTTTCAAATCCTGTGATTGTACATTGGACTCATATATAGATTCCAAATATCACCATGTTACATATCTCCCTTCAAGTATACGGCATCGAATGGCATAAGTTCTACTTAAGCTAAATAAATTTAATGTAACTTATAGGAGAATAATCTAATCGCTTCAACAAAACTTTTCCTCATCTTTAATTTCTTTATGGTATTTTTTTTTTAATATGCTACACTACTTGTAGGACAGGATATCAAGTATTTGTGCATATGTATGCAACATCCTGAAGCGTTTGAGATGGACCTAACTTTTATTATACAAATTGAATCAAGGTACCTTTCTGATTCGATCTAGCTTTGCTTGTCCATCTAAACGTTGTTGTTGTCATGAAATTTACTGCCCTGGCGCAGTTTAGCTCAAGAATACCCGGGAATAATTTTGATTACGATTAGTGTATTATTACGACCATGCCAAATACAGCGATCTATTTTGCAAGGGCTTTTTATGTGGAAACACCAAGAAGTCTAGATATTTCTTTCTAAAAATGTGGTGTTTTATGGTCAGCCCCGTTTGACTATAACGTATTTTACTTCATCTAATATATTTGCCATGCCTTGAATAATTTTATTAGTAAGAAAAAATTAATGTAAATAAATTTATCTTAAGCTGCTGCATACGACTAGCTCGTGACAACATATTGGAACTATTGGAATTTGCAAATTTTACTAAATAAATTCTGACATGTCAAGCTATTAGAGGGCTCAAATTTATGGTACACAAACGTACAAAATGTTCGCCACTGTTGGTAGACACGTCACACAGGGTGCATGCTACCGTCACGACAAGCTTCCAATTTAAAGCCTGTATTGCACCTTATATACATGACTTAATCTTTGGTATAAAGATCCGGAGCCTTCTAATTACTGCTCGGCTTAGATTAGATTAGCCCAATAGCCTACCCAACTAGCCATTTTATTCGGGAAATGGCACCCTGCACGACAAGCAAATATATGTTTGAACGAGCGACGCCCGCGTTGTGGGCACCACAGCCCCCACGAAGCCAATCTCAATATCACTATAATGGGCATATTAAAACTGGTACCAAATTAAATCTTTGGATCCGATCTCATAACTCATGATGCACCCCGATGGACGGCATCACCAACGACCACCTCATGAGCCAATCCCAGTTGAGCAGGTGCTTCTCGGGACTGGTTGCCCCCACTTGCCATATACAGAAAGCTTTTGAGATAAACTTTTTATAAAACCGATCAATTAGAGGCACTTTTTAATACACCTTATATTTGTCCTTCCGCTTGTCCGTCAAGTCAAAATTGTCAAGATATTATAACAAAATGTGAAAGTTGGGCAAATGTTGCCTTAAAAAGGCTCGCGGAGTTTTATGTAAAAGAAATACCTAATATTTGATTTGAACTTCTTGAGGTAGAAAATTGTAACCTTTGTTTGTCGGCCAACACTCTTGAAATGAATTAAGCAGACAATCTAAATTGTTTCAAATTTAATTTATTGTTCTAAAACTTGCGATTTTTGTTAACTACATGTAAACTACGAATTAAAAATTTGTGTCCCTTCTCGTTCTTTGTACCGTAATAGTAAAATGTAGGTTATCCAAACTTTAAACCGAGTTCATTTAGTTAGAAGTTTGTTAAAATAAAATTTATGCTAAAATTACGTTAAATATAACGCTTAAATGAATAGTTTAAGTAAGCCCAAAATTATACTCGATTTTAAATAAACGTTACATAAGCCCAAAATTATACTCGATTTTTATATATATGCGTTACGTTTCGCTTACGATTTATTGATCCATATTGTGCACAAATTACAATTTTGCCATTTGACGCATGGTTGAACATTTGTGTTCAACCATGAGAATGAGAGAAGCATTTCGTTAGAGACTTAAAAAGAAATATGAGAAAGATTCAGAAAAAGAGAGAGAGAATGGGACATGGAGAAATACGTATTTATTAATATTATTTGTATTTTGTTGTTGCATTGATCATGATTGCAATGAATTGCTCTCTAAACATGATTATTATTGTTATTGTGCATCAATGAAAAGATTTAGTCTTGTTTAGAATATTAAAAAGTTAATACATAAAATAAGTGATAATATAATTTTTATTTAATGTAAATATACATTTTATATAGATATCTATTGTACGAAAAATAATTTATTAAAATCTATTTATATAAATGAATAAAATAATAAGGCGTAATAAAATGAAATATTTGACCATGCCTATAATATTGAGATTAATATTGCTGCAATTATTGTTATGGCCAATTATAACAATAAATGCCTACAAATATTTGGGTGTGTTACACTTCAGTACAAAATCACATTTCATTGTTGGTTCAGCTTTAATGAAAGGTTTAGCTCAACAAGGTCATGATGTTACTGTCATATCCGCATATCCTCAAGTTACACCTATAAAAAATTACCATGACATAGCCATACCAAATGCATTGCGTGTAGTAGAATGTATGTATGTAGTGAGTGTAATTAGTTTTAAGTAAAAATAATTAGAATAAATGCAAGAGATTGGCATGAGTTCATCTTTTAATTAATTTTTATCATATAATTTATTTAATTTATTTTATTTCATTGTAGCTCATGCAAAGACACTATTAAAAACAGTTAATGATAATCGTTATCGCAAGATTATTAGTTATTATCAAATGGGTTTAGAAGTAACCGAAACTGTACTTAATGAACCGGTTGTACAAGAATTAATGGCCAGCAATCAAACTTTTGATGCCGTCATATGTGAAGTATTTCTTTCGGAGGCGCTATTCGGTTTGAGTGAACATTTTAAGGCACCTTTAATTGGTTTTGGTACATTTGGTGCCATTGCCTGGAACACGGATATGGTATAGATTACATTGCTCTATATAAATAAAGATTTTCATTTAAAAAAAATTTTTTTTTATTATTATAATGTGATAATTTTTATTTTAGGTTGGTTCACCTTCTCCACCTTCATATGTGCCTCATGTAATGTTACCATTTACTGATCATATGACACTGAGTCAACGTTTAGCCAACTTGTTTATGTTGACATTTGAACGTATTTTTATGGATTTCTTTTATTTGCCACAACAGCAACAATTATACAAGAAATATTTTCCCCATTTGAGAAAGTCTTTAGATGAGATTAAACGAGGTACAGCTTTAGTATTATTAAATACACATGTCTCTTTAAGTTATCCAAGACCGTATGTACCAAATCAAATTGAAGTGGGTGGCATGCATATAAATCATCATCGCAAACCATTACCATACGAAATTAAACAATTTATTAATGGTTCAAGACATGGTGTTATATATTTTTCAATGGGTTCAGCCATAAAAAGTAAACGTATGCCATTAGATAAGCGAAATGAAATTCTGAAAGCTTTTCGTCAAATTAAACAAAGAGTTCTATGGAAATTTGAAGATACAGATCTACCAGGTAAACCAGATAATGTATATATCCGTCCATGGTTTCCACAAGATGACATCTTAGCTCATCCTCAAGTGAAAGTATTTATAACACATGGTGGTCTTTTAAGTACCACGGAAAGTATTTATCATGCTAAACCAATGATCGGCTTACCAGTATTCGGTGATCAATTTATAAATATGGCCAAAGCTGTTAATCATGGTTATGGCATTATGTTAGACTATAAAAACTTAAGTGCTGAGAGCTTAAAGTCGGCCATCGAAAATATTATATCGAATGAAACATATTCGAATATTGTTAGTGTTATATCAAAGCGTTATCGCGATCAACCTATGGATCCACTAGCACGTGCCATATATTGGGTAGAACATGTTGTACGTCATAAAGGTGCAAAATATATGCATTGTGCTGGCTTAGATATGAATTTTATACAATATCACAATTTGGATGCCATCATTATTCTCTATGGTGGCATTTGTTTATGTTTATGGATCATATTTTATATGATTAAATCTCTAATTAAATGGGGTTTCAACAAATTGTTTACGAAAGAATCAAATCTTAAAAAACTTAAAACGAAAATTAAATAAATTTATTTGCGCTGTTGCATTAGATTTGACTTAATCTATGATGAAAGCATATATAGCTTATATAAATTGCATATAAAGTTTAAGCGGAACTTTGGTACCCTAAAAAGGTATTAGAATTGTACAAAATAAAAATTTTCCAAAAAAAAAAGCGAAACAATTCAATTCCGGTCTGTTTGATTGAAATTGTAATTGCAATTCGTAATTGTAATTCGTTCGAATGCATAAGTTTTCATTAGATAAGTTAATTTCAGAGTCAATATCTTGGACTCCTGAAACCAAGAAACATTTTCTACACGAAATTTAAATGAAATTGCTATTCACGAAATTCAGACGAATCCCAATAAAATTTTGGACTCCACCTCAGTTGAAAAGCTTTAAAAATGCACAAATTGTTTTTTTATGTTTACCTAACTTTTAAGTCAAATTATCGAAGTGATGCAGGGTATTTAATAGGCCGCTCTAAACGATTCAAGTGTGTTTAAAATGTAAATCTCTTTCGATTATTAATTAAATGGCATCTTAATGACTCTTTTTAATAATTTTGCTGTCCAACTAATATCACAATTTACTTTACACGAAAAATTAATTAACAACATTCAGTTTTGCCCATTTTTCAATTTTTCAAGTCTAAGTAACTTTTTGTAAGCAATTAAAATACTTAGCAGCTGCCTTCGATCAAACACAAGTTTCCTCACTTGTTTGAATTTTGAATTAAATTTCAAAGAAATTTAAGTTTACTCTAAATGGAAAAAAAACTTAAATACCCAAAACTTAGCTGTCAAAATCATAAATGTCAAAAAATTATTTATAAGTTTTTCGTCTTCCACACAAGAAGCAATTCTTATCCTGTAAAATGTAAGTTTACTTTTTTCTGCTCATATATTTATTTTTTGAGCGAAAAAAAATCCATTTAGCTTAAAATATTTTATGAAAATTTCATTTCTATAGGTTACAATTATTGTCAAGGTCATCAATTGCTAAAATACGGCCATCTACTATTGGCCGCTTAGCTTTAAATCATGCAAACGGTTTTCGCCACATATTTCTAGGTTCTACAGCCACGAAATATTCTTTCCGCATGAAAGTTGTACCAGCTTCGGCTATATCAGAGAACACGTATATGGATAAGAATGAGAAACTGAAGCGGCAACAATCTCCGCATTTATCGATTTATAGGCCTGAATTGACATCTATGTTGTCAATTTGGTTGCGTGGTACTGGAATGTTCTTGGCCGCTGTGATTTGGGGTCTCGGTATAGCAGTACTTGTAACCGATAAGAATGTCGATTATTTTATAGACGAAGCTAATAAGTTGGAATTGCCAGATTGGTTTTGGTGCTTCGGCCGTTTAGCTATAGCATACCCGTATTCATATCATTTGTGTAATGGCATTAGGCATCTCGTATTTATGACGGCCTCTTGTTTAGGAGTTAAGGAAATCTACGCTACTGGTTATTTGATGTTACTTTTATCTACACTTCTGACTATCAGTTTAGTCTTCATTGAGGATATAGAAAAAATGATAAAAGAGGAGAAAGAGAGTACTGAGGAATAAATGATAAAGGGAAAGGCTTGTATTTCATTTATAATAAAAAGATTTTCTTAGAAATCGATAAAAATTATTTAAAAGTTTTGATATGACTTTCATTTTATTCCTTTATTTGAGAAAAGCTCACTTTCTAAGTGTTAAGTGAATTTTTACAAGCTCTTTAGTGTAAAATTTCATATACTTTTTATAACGTTCTATTTCGGGGCAATATAAGCCACGTGGCAAGTTTCAAAATAAAAATGCATGTGTACAAATTTCAATGGCATGGAAATCTGTATATGGGCACAGGAAATGTTTCTGAATCATTTGATTAAAATCAGATTGATTGAACAATTTCAAGGATACATCTTTTAGGAATTCTTTGTATACACTTTTAAGAGGGATTTGGCTACATTTTTCTTATATTTCATTGTACAAGGGGTACATCAGGCGGATTGTGTGGGTCATTTTGAATATTGCGCGGCAAATTTGTGTGTGATGCGGAATACTGTTGTGTATAGTCCGGCTTTGCTAGCGATAGATGAGCCCTGCAAAATGAACTGTTCCTCAAGTTCTTGCTCCTTTAACATAAAACTCATTCATATCAGATATAAAAATAAAATATTTTGTAAATTGATAATGACTTGCATTAGATTATGAAACAAGAAAGAATAAAATTCTAGACCTTACAGAAGAGATCAATAGAATTTTCCCCACTGATGTGTGCTGACTTATGTTGACGTATGATGCATAATCAAAAGCACTTACATAAAAGAAACTGTGTAGAGATGAAGGAGAAATTTCTGGACATGTTGTACGTATGCCTACTTTTTCGTTAGATCGCTCATTTCATATATATATATATATATATGTATACATATGTACAGATAATTTTATTATTGTGAAAGTAAATGTTAGAGTTCAGAATGGAAATGATTTTCAAATTGCACAATCATCATTATTGATGTTAATAACATTGATTTATACGTGCTGAGTATATATATATATATATATATGTGTGTGTGTATATGTACGTGTGTGTGTGTAGTACCAATATACCTGTAAATCTGTATTTTAAAGCAATAAGTTTATTTAATGCTACTGCATACCAAAAAAAAAAAAAAGAACTCAATATAGAACAAAACATTTCCAAATGCTTTTATAGCGCTCATGAATAGAGTTAAATTATTCTTAGATGTCTATGGTCCACAATATTATAAGTTTTATGTTCAAGTCTGTTTACATGTATGTATGTTATACATAATCATAATATAAGATAATTGCATGAATTAGGTTTTATACGCATACATTTGCATTCATAATAAATAGATATTTTGTTGCCTTTTGCCACTTTTCCCTAATACATTTTACGTGTATCAATTATTGATTTGAAAATTTTCTATGTGTGTGTATCATTTATTTCTTTTATATTTAGATGATAAAAGAAATTCTGTCACATTTTGTCAGAAATTATTGAGTATTTAATAGGCCGCTCTAAACGATTCAAGTGTTTTTAAAATGTAAATCTCTTTCGATTATTAATTAAATGGCATCTTAATGACTCTTTTTAATAATTTTGCTGTCCAACTAATGTCACAATTTACTTTACACGAAAAATTAATTAACAACATTCAGTTTTGCCCATTTTTCAATTTTTCAAGTCTAAGTAACTTTTTGTAAGCAATTAAAATACTTAGCAGCTGCCTTCGATCAAACACAAGTTTCCTCACTTGTTTGAATTTTGAATTAAATTTCAAAGAAATTTAAGTTTACTCTAAATGGAAAAAAAACTTAAATACCCAAAACTTAGCTGTCAAAATCATAAATGTCAAAAAATTATTTATAAGTTTTTCGTCTTCCACACAAGAAGCAATTCTTATCCTGTAAAATGTAAGTTTACTTTTTTCTGCTCATATATTTATTTTTTGAGCGAAAAAAAATCCATTTAGCTTAAAATATTTTATGAAAATTTCATTTCTATAGGTTACAATTATTGTCAAGGTCATCAATTGCTAAAATACGGCCATCTACTATTGGCCGCTTAGCTTTAAATCATGCAAACGGTTTTCGCCACATATTTCTAGGTTCTACAGCCACGAAATATTCTTTCCGCATGAAAGTTGTACCAGCTTCGGCTATATCAGAGAACACGTATATGGATAAGAATGAGAAACTGAAGCGGCAACAATCTCCGCATTTATCGATTTATAGGCCTGAATTGACATCTATGTTGTCAATTTGGTTGCGTGGTACTGGAATGTTCTTGGCCGCTGTGATTTGGGGTCTCGGTATAGCAGTACTTGTAACCGATAAGAATGTCGATTATTTTATAGACGAAGCTAATAAGTTGGAATTGCCAGATTGGTTTTGGTGCTTCGGCCGTTTAGCTATAGCATACCCGTATTCATATCATTTGTGTAATGGCATTAGGCATCTCGTATTTATGACGGCCTCTTGTTTAGGAGTTAAGGAAATCTACGCTACTGGTTATTTGATGTTACTTTTATCTACACTTCTGACTATCAGTTTAGTCTTCATTGAGGATATAGAAAAAATGATAAAAGAGGAGAAAGAGAGTACTGAGGAATAAATGATAAAGGGAAAGGCTTGTATTTCATTTATAATAAAAAGATTTTCTTAGAAATCGATAAAAATTATTTAAAAGTTTTGATATGACTTTCATTTTATTCCTTTATTTGAGAAAAGCTCACTTTCTAAGTGTTAAGTGAATTTTTACAAGCTCTTTAGTGTAAAATTTCATATACTTTTTATAACGTTCTATTTCGGGGCAATATAAGCCACGTGGCAAGTTTCAAAATAAAAATGCATGTGTACAAATTTCAATGGCATGGAAATCTGTATATGGGCACAGGAAATGTTACTGAATCATTTGATTAAAATCAGATTGATTGAACAATTTCAAGGATACATCTTTTAGGAATTCTTTGTATACACTTTTAAGAGGGATTTGGCTACATTTTTCTTATATTTCATTGTACAAGGGGTACATCAGGCGGATTGTGTGGGTCATTTTGAATATTGCGCGGCAAATTTGTGTGTGATGCGGAATACTGTTGTGTATAGTCCGGCTTTGCTAGCGATAGATGAGCCCTGCAAAATGAACTGTTCCTCAAGTTCTTGCTCCTTTAACATAAAACTCATTCATATCAGATATAAAAATAAAATATTTTGTAAATTGATAATGACTTGCATTAGATTATGAAACAAGAAAGAATAAAATTCTAGACCTTACAGAAGAGATCAATAGAATTTTCCCCACTGATGTGTGCTGACTTATGTTGACGTATGATGCATAATCAAAAGCACTTACATAAAAGAAACTGTGTAGAGATGAAGGAGAAATTTCTGGACATGTTGTACGTATGCCTACTTTTTCGTTAGATCGCTCATTTCATATATATATATATATATATGTATACATATGTACAGATAATTTTATTATTGTGAAAGTAAATGTTAGAGTTCAGAATGGAAATGATTTTCAAATTGCACAATCATCATTATTGATGTTAATAACATTGATTTATACGTGCTGAGTATATATATATATATATATATATATGTGTGTGTGTATGTGTACGTGTGTGTGTGTGTAGTACCAATATACCTGTAAATCTGTATTTTAAAGCAATAAGTTTATTTAATGCTACTGCATACCAAAAAAAAAAAAAAAACTCAATATAGAACAAAACATTTCCAAATGCTTTTATAGCGCTCATGAATAGAGTTAAATTATTCTTAGATGTCTATGGTCCACAATATTATAAGTTTTATGTTCAAGTCTGTTTACATGTATGTATGTTATACATAATCATAATATAAGATAATTGCATGAATTAGGTTTTATACGCATACATTTGCATTCATAATAAATAGATATTTTGTTGCCTTTTGCCACTTTTCCCTAATACATTTTACGTGTATCAATTATTGATTTGAAAATTTTCTATGTGTGTGTATCATTTATTTCTTTTATATTTAGATGATAAAAGAAATTTTGTCACATTTTATCAGAAATTATGTCAAATTTCAAATTATTTTGATTGAATATGCCAATCAAGGAAATATTTACATACTTATAATTTGAATTTGATCGTGCAGAAATTTTCACATTTTCTTAATCTTCATCCATATTCAATAAATTTTCTTTTAAAGTTCGATAATAGATTTAGTATACCCTGCAGCACATCAAAATAAATCTGAGACACAAGGGTAATTTTTTATATCAAATTATTTGAATTCGTTCTTTAAAAATTGATTCTGCATATTTTCAATTTTATGTTAAAAAGGAAAGGGATAATTTTTAGCGTAAATCAAAGCAAATTAGTTTTTTTATGAAATTTACTTTCCGAAATTTAAAATTAAGCAAATATATTGGTTTGGTTACACTTGTTAGCGTTATAAACCCGTTAATCGAAATAGGAAAAAGTTTTCGTTTGGAGTTTGAGGCGTCGAGTCCGTGAAGTTATTTAAGATGCTGTCTGAATCGGTTCTTACTACGTAGAATTTTTAATGGTTTTTTTTTTTAAATTAAATTTCAGATAGATCTTAAAGTGAATGTCTAGATTTAATGGAGCATAAATTTCGCTTTAATTTTCTTTTTGATATGTTGTATTATTTGAAAATTATTAAATGGATAATTCAGTAATTTGAAATTATTGCTTATTAAGATACGAAATAAACTAGATGAGATTGCCCAATCAGGTAGTGTTACAAAATTTTCTTATAAATTATCTTAAAAATAATTAGGTTGGAAAGTTTTGAAAAAAAAAAACAAGAAAAAAATATTTAAATGAGTGAAAGAAAAGCCAAAGTTAAGATTGCAAAATTATTACAGAATTTTTTTCAAAATCAATATCTTTAAAAAATGTTTGAATTATTACTGTGGGTTTTTGTAGAAAATTTCAATGTCTCCTTTATCGAATTAAGCAGAATATTTATTTATTTTATTTATATTAAGTTAAAATAAATATGGCTTAAATATGGCAATTCATATTCCAAAATATTAGAGTTGAAAGTGAATTAAATTGTTTGGCATTATTAAAAAATAAATAAATGTCATACATCTTTAAAATTTCTCTTGAAATATATTTAAAAGATTTTTCTTACTGTTTAGTTGAAATAACAATGAATGAATTGTGAATAAATATCAAAAGTAAGTTGTGAACAAATCTTTGCCAGATATTTACTCTTTTTCTAATCAGTCATACAGATTTAGAGTGCAGTACTCAGGTGTTTGGATTAAAATTGCACTCTGAAACGTTTAAGGTTGCCTGTTAAGCGAAATACTTTTACGAAATTTAATAGACAGGCGCTTCGTGATTTATAAAAGGAACCTTATTGAGTGTACTTAATTGTTCATCATTTTAGCCTAAAGAAAATCGTTATAGCGAAAATAAGTGTAATTTTTAATTCTTTTAACCAAATTCAGTTTAAAATAGCATTTTATTTGCTACATATGGACCACAACAATCCATATTTGAACCCTTTTCCATGTTGTATATACATAATTTTTACCAAAGACAACATAGCGGAGCCATATATGGAACTTTTTCATGTGTCTACTGACAAAAAACTTCTCACTTCCTTACTTTAATCTAATTGTGGTAAATTGTAAGAAGTATTTGATGGTCCATTCTGCTCGGTCGACTCTGCGGGCAATAATATTTAGCGAAATATATTAATACATTTAACCTCTCAGATATTCGTCATGCCTTCCTCTTTCTTTCTCCGTTGCTTTGTCAAGCTTTTTTTACGCTTTTCTATTTTTCCATCTTTAATCATCATCATCGTCATTATGGTTTCAGATATATTTTAATATGGAATTTTTTATGCAGATTCATAAATATGTTGTATAGACCATAAACATAGAAGTAGAAATATTTCTGAACAAAGGCAATTACGTTACCATGGCAATCAAATCCTCTTGTATATCATATGTTCTTCTTCTTTGTTTTTCCTTACCTGTTCCCAAAAAAAAAAAAAAAACAAAAACAAAAAGAAAAACGAAAAAAAGATAAAAAGAAATTTTGTCAAAATTTGCAAAGCCAACAAATTTAGAATTTTCCAAAGGCATTTTTTTTCTTACGTAATTTGTTGTTATTTATGTGGTTTATCTAAACAGATATGTCGCCTTTTAATATTCTTGTCTGCTTGTACTTCCTTACTGACTTTTCTAGTATATTGCTCTTGTTCTTGTCCTTGTTCTTGTTCTTGTTCTTGTTAATGTAGTTGTTGATAATTGTGTTTTCTTCTTTTTTTAAATAACTACAAGTACAAAAGGCAATTTTTACAATGGACAAAAAACAACCAGTAACAACATACAGCCAAGTTTGTATAGTGCACGATAAATTATTGGAATGAACAAGTAGCTGAAGCAAAATTTTATATACTCATTATCCATACATCAATATATTATGATTCAGAATTTGCAAGAACTTTCAACGTTCCAAAAAGTGCCAAATTAGAGTTCGATATCTCTTGTTAATAACACACGGATAGTTGGACAGACGGATAGACGAGCAAACATGCCTAAATTCTATAGATTCAGAATTAGAAGGGAATGTTACAAACATAATGACAAAATGAATATATTTATAAACTCTGGCTGATGGGTGCAAAAAGGGATTAAGTAAAAGAATGAAGAAGAATTATTTAATATAAAATAATTTAAAAATTTTTTAGAAAAGTTATAAAAGAGGAGACGAAGATGAAGAGATTAAAATGATAAAAAAATATGATTAAGTATACTAACTTATTACAGTTGAAAGAAGAAGTCTGCTGCCAGTTGTATCAGTTGGTTGGTTCAAAAAATTCTGTAATTTGAATTTTGAATATTAATTTTCAGAATTTTTTGAGGATCTATCATGTAGCAGAAAGTCAAAAATTTAAGTTAAAGCGAATCAAATTTGCCTTATGGGTTTAAGACGTAAAATTGTATCAATTGTATATAAAATTGCCTAACTTTCTCCCATCGTCAAAAAAAAACTTTATGTAGCTTAGCTCTAAAGTACTTCAATTTAATCCATTTTCAATTAAAGTTACCTTTGGACTAAACATATGAAAAAATTAAGGTCTAGAATTTGTTTGAGAAAGTACAAGGCAAGAAGTTTAAGAAAAGTTAGTAACTTGATATAAAATGCTAGAAAATGTTTCTAAATTCGTTAGTATGATGAAAGATGGTTTCTATCTCAAGTTCCTTTGAATGATACAAATTTATTGTGTCATGTCTTTTAAGAATATATTAAGAAAATTTAATGTTAATAATGAGAGAAAAGTAGAAAGAAAAGAAAAACTGGGCTCCATGAATTTAATGAACAACCTTTTAAATTGTATAAAAGCACTAAATGAAAATGCACTACTGAGCTGTATAAATTACATAAATAACAGTAAATTATTTAGTATAACATTTTTGTTAGTTTTTTTTTTCATTTTCTTTTTGCCTTGTTATTGTCCTTTTTCATGGTTACGTAGTAATATATTTTGAGTGCGAATATTAATATCCAGCCATAGCAAACGTGTAGCTTAGTGATTAGTGTGATATTTTTGTTGTGTTGTTGAAAATGGCAGTAATGATGTTTTATCATAATTTGCTTACTCAAATTAAAGCATTTTAGAGTTGTGAGTTTTTTGATTTTTCGCTCATATCACGTATACATTTATGTGAATTAAATATGAAATAAAATTTATTTATACGTACTACGTACTTATTCATAAATTTATTATGGTATTAAGTTATTATGAAATATGAGAAAGGATTTTCTCATTCAACAAATGAAAAAAAAAATTAAATTGTTATTTTATTTTAGCCAATAGCCAGTATTTGGTTGTATATTTATTTCGTCATTATGTTTGTAATGCCTAGAAGAAAGCGTCGAAAATCTTTCTCAATTAAAATTAAATTCTAAATTGATTTGGGCATATCTGTACGCCTGTACGTGTCTCGTGCTCGAAATAAAAGAGATATTGACATCAAATATGGTAAGAACATTGGAAGATTATTGGTTATTAATAAAAATAGGTCAAATTGGAAAAATACAAAGTAAAAATTTATAGACTTTTTTACTTATATATTGAAAATTGTAAAATATTGAAAGCTGCCATTTTGTAGAAATATTAAAACATTAAGTAACATTTAACATAAAATTTGTTATATAAAAATTTTGCAAAATGAAATTTTTTTGTACGTAAAATATTGTCCATTGCAAATTTTTTATTCTTTATCAGTTATTTATCAATTCTTTAATAGTTCTTTGTCAGTTCTTTTATCATTTCTTTGCGGCCTTTTAGAAGTTTATTGGCCTCAATAAATATTTTCCGCATATTGTAATTTTCAAAATTTGCCACAAGTATTATTTTGCACTTTTTCTGCTTTTCATTCTTTTTTTTTTTTTTTTTTTTGATTGCCAGTTTAGGGTAATTTATATTTAACGTTGATCGATTGTTGCATTTTTATTTATTGCCTTCTTTTTATACCCTACACAACTTTTTGGTTTTGGTTATTGTAAGTTTGTGCAGATCTTATACTCAAAGGGAGTTGAGATAGACCCATCTTTTGTTATAACAATCGACTCCAAAATCACTTGCTGATTCGATTTAGCTTCGTCTCTTTTGTCTGATGTCTGTCTGTCTGATGTGTGTTCATACAAACTTGTTATCAAGCAATTTTTGAGTTATTCAAATGAAATTTGGTACATGGGTTTGTTTTAACTTAATGGAGTCAAACTCTACTAAAAGTGGTTAAAAGTAGATCAATATTTCGACCCCTCCCCACATAACATTCTCCTAAAAACAAAGCGCTACATTAAAAAAAATTACAATTTTAAAGGTATTTCAACATAAGGTGACGTTTCTTTGTATTTTAGTATAAAAAAATTGTATAACAAATTCGCTCCAGATCGGTCAATGTTTACGACTACTTTCTGTATAACGCTTTTTTTGAGAAAAGTTATTGAATTACAAAACGTTTAATTTTGAATATATTTTAACAAAAATTTTCCCTGCTATTTATTTAGACATCATATATTCTATAGCGTCCATTTTTTGAACCTACTCTCATATAGCTAACTCTCTATATAAATGAGAAATTTCGATTTTTTTATTATTATTGTTTTGTAATTCTCTTTTTTAATTTTAATCACGTTAAGCAAAGCGGTGTAGGGTATTTAATTGGCTCCAACCGATTAGTTTTGAATTTCTTTTTTTTTTTTTTTATTTAATACAAACACAAGTAAATTTTTACTTTAGTCTACAGTGAATGAGCGCGACAGGGGAAATTTAGTCGTATCTATTTTCAAAGTGTAACTTTAAGATGCCAGATGGGTTAATGGCGTATGCGTATGTTTGTGGAAATGTAACAAAAAAAAAAAATAATAAAAGAAAAAACAAGAAAAAAACAAACAATTGAAACAATGAAGCTTTTATGATCCTTTCAGTTTCTACTCAGACAGTCATTGTGTACCAATTTGTATACGTTGTCCACTTGAATGATGATTGCATTGGCCTCTTACAAATGTACACAATGTGAAAAATAAAGTTGAGAGAACTATAATGGTAGTGGTATGAAAATGAGAGACAGAGAAAAAGATAGATACATAGATAGATAGATAGAGAGAGAGAGAGAGAGAGAGAGAGAGAGAGATAGAGAGCGAGGTAAAAATATATTAGAAAAGTATTACATAATGAACAGGTTGTGTTGTCTGTTACTTTTTACAGGAAACGGAAATGAAAGCAAAGTGCTATTATTGTCGGTACTGCCGACCGGTGTCATCCAGTTACCGGCATAAAATATAAATTACAATCAAATACGCATATGTCACACTTACTATATACACTAACACACACATACACACACACACATATACACACACACACACATATATATATATATATATATATAAGAAAGTTCTAATAAATAAGCAAAAATTGTAACAAACGATGAGAATAACTCTTAACTAGATGATTGAGTTAAATGCATAAAATAAAATCAAACAAGAAAACGAAAAAGAAAAAAAAACCAAAAAAACAAAGCTAAATAAAATAAAAAAATTATTTAAAAAAAGCGGAAAAAATGACACAAAATTTATGGTGGGGAGGGGGGGGGGGGGGGAGGAGGAAAGAAATATAATAAATGACTAGCGTAACAGAATATGACATAGAAGCAGAACCAACAACTAGCAATCAACAACAACTATAAGGAAATGTTTTATAAAATGAATGAATAACAAATGAATAACAATGCGATGCAATCAACAAAATATGGAAGTAAAAATATCAAAATCCAAACAAAACAAAAAAAAAAACAAACAAATAAATTGATCAAAGGTAAAAAAATAAACGTTGATAAATCTTTGTATGCAAAATTGACATTGCTCCATTTACACACACACAACTGTTTCATCATACAAAAAAAAAAAAAAAACTTACAAGAGATGGCAGTGCAAAAGAAGTGAGCAAGGGCGATAAAAATGAATCGTTATAAAAAATTATCAAAATTGTTCAAAATTTAACAAATAAATAATTTTCCATTAAATGAATTAAGAGATGTTTGCCATTGTCCATATGCACATAAATATGCACAAGAGATCAGAGTTGCTTCACAAAAATAAATAAAATTGTAGAAGGAGATTTTTTAAAAATTTACCAGGAATAGAAAACATACACTGAATATACATTGTCAACTGCTTGTTGGTTTTAAAATTTAAAATATATTTAACTAACCACATGCACATATTTATACTTTACCTATTTCATATATAAAGCTATGCCTTTGGCTTCACTTTGGTAACGTTAACCTTTCACTGGCATTTTCATCAGAATGGGAACACTTTTGTGTGTCCTTGGTTTTTTTTTTCTTTCTCTCTAAAAAGTAAATAAACATAAAATAATAATAATAATAATAATAATAAGAAGAAGAAGAAGAAGAAGAAGAAGAGTAAGAAAAATAACATTCTGAATAACATAAGTAGGAAAAAATATTTACTAAAGAAATCTTAAACAAAAGAATGCACAATCATAATTTTGAGGTATGCTTTTGCAAACGCTGGCTGATTGGATCACACGATGCACCACTTTCTCATAAAAATAAATTAAATATATTTATATGTATAACATCGTTTAATAGTCCTTGATCTAAACTTGAATTTTCCTTGAATTTTCTAGAACAGAAACTTGAATTGTCCTTGAATTTTTAGTTCACTTATCCTCAAAACTGATAAATTTATTCGGAAATTTGATTTAATTTTTTATTGCCCATTTCTTGGAACAAATTGAGCTTTGGCTTTAAGGTTACCCTTTATTTGGGCTAAATATTGTTTTAGTTGAGCAAGTTTTCTATTCCTGGAAAACTCACTGATATCTGCAATTAACAATTAACCATCGACACTTGGGGAATGTAATTCGAAGCTTCATTCATTCAATGTAACCATTTTTTTTAGGGGCTTACTGCTTCAGGCGTTTTCTTGGTGAACCATTATTTGCTATTGATAGTTTTAATGTTGCTGACTTTTTGTTGTTACTTTTGGCCTAATGTTAATACAAACGGATCCACTTTAATAGCTCAACTTTTAAGTTAAACTGTAAGTCTACTATTTTTTATTTTACCACTTACGTAACTTTTTTTTGAAATCTTTCAAAACAATTTTTATTCGCGTAAATATTGAGCGATTTCAGTAATGAGCATCATCAATTTTTATACAATTAACTATGACTGAGAAAGCCTCATGGCTTTAAGAACAAGTTTCTTCAGCATTTGACCATTTTTTCGATTGAGACCATTGAAGAAACTTCTCTTCTCTATTCTTGGGAAATGAATTTTCTCAATATTATGATAAATGCTTATGGATATGGATATGGTTATGGTTATGAATATGGATACAGGTGTTAGAACCGAAACTTAATGAGCTATGTGTTATATATAATTAAATCCACAAAATATAATGGAATTGGTGAAGAGTAAGAATGTTTTACGACCACAGAGAACTGGAACAAACGCTGAGGGTAAGCAAGACAGAGGCAGATATAAAAAGAGAGGGAGTGAGACAGAGAAAGAGATGGAGTAAATTAAAATTATGAAATTATGTAATAAATTATAATTAACGATGATGATGATGATGATGATGATGATGATGAGTACCATTTGTAACTTGCTACATGCATTCTCATTCCCTTCAGTATTTTTAATTATTTTGTTGTTGGTGTTGTTGCTGGTGTTGCTATTGTTATTCTTATGTTCTAAATAATTTAAAATAAGAATGAAAATAATTAACCGAAAATATTTCAAAACATAAAAACAAAAATACAAACAAAAGTAGAGTCCTGTGGGTAACAACAAATTTCTGCGTTCAGTTTTTTGTTGTTTTATTCTTTTCTTTTTCCTTTTTTATTTTTTATTTTTTTTTTGTTATATATAAATTACATTAACATGAGACTCCATAGAATTAATTTGTGGAAATTGCTAAATATAAAATTTTTGTGTTTGTATGCGCTTTGTTGATATTGCTAGTGCTTTGTTTTTGCGGGGTTTCTGTTCATTTAAACGGAAGTAGAAATTTGTATTTTTTATAATTTCAATTTTTTTTTTTTACTTTTATTTTATTTGTTTTGGCTTCGTAATAAAGAGCAGCTGGCAAACTAAGTTTACGCCTGAAATAATATTAAAAAAGCGATGAAATTATATTTGAAAATAATAGTGCAAAGCAAAAAAAAAATTAGAAAAAACAAAATAAAAAAATAACAAAAAAAAAAAACAAACGGGAAGAAAAAGTGAGATATTTATGAAAATTTCTCCTGCTGGACATGAAAAATCTTTTAATTTTATATGCGCATAAATAGTTGGTCTTTATTACGTTTATTATTGTTGCCATTATTTTTGTTATTGTTATCCAGGTAATGTACCATTTCTGTACCCATCACCTAGAGAGATTGGTGGTATATTCATTTTGGCACTTCGCATTTGCTTGATCAGTATCAAATTCTGAATCGATTTAGATTTGTCTGATTGTCCGTCCATCCGTCTATGTGTTTGGTTGTTGTACACATTCTCCTGGTTGTAAACTTTAAGATATCGAGTTCAAAATTAGTAGAATCATTGAAAGTTTTTACATGCAGGTTGGAATTGAAAATGGGTAAAATCGATCGAAGAATATGCCCATAATGCAATGTAAATTGAGAACATTTAATTTTTTTAAGCAAAACTTGATAGATTTTTGCTCATCTGCAAACTACTAAAACTACCAAAAAATCGTTCAAATCGGGTACGCATGTACCGTAGTATTATGGTGTATTGGAGATGGGTATCCGAGATTTGGCACCAGCCAAATATGATTTTTCTAATTGTTTCAATGTACTTTGGATCGAATTATAAAAATGTTCTTTGAGTCGTAGGGTAGAAAAATTTTATGTGGATGCTTGAAACGCCTGCAAAGGCCTTAATAAATACTCAACTATTGATTTATTAAATTGTTTCAGAATGACCTTTTTCAATCGATATTAGTCTAAATATGATTAAGGCTAAAAATGTCAAATAGAAGGCACTGTTTTACAATGTGAAGAGAAGAAGTGAGGTCTTATGAAAGCTTAAACTTCTATTCTTTTTCGAAATAGAAGTGTGGTTTCATGGACCATTTTCTTAGACCCTGCAAGCTAGGTTGTAACAGCTACATAAGAGATAATTTGTTAAGAGATGACTTGTTATTTCATTTAAGCTGAGTTCCATGCAAATTATAGGCTACCAAATAAACTTGGACATTTCTTTGCGACCATTTTATAAATGCTAATTCTAAAAACAAAGTTAAGACTGTGATAAACCTCCAGCAGAAGTAACTTTATAAGGCTAATTCTTAAATTATTGCAAGAATTAAAATATTTACGATTGCGAATATTTAGATGATACGTCATTATTGTTATTCGTTGTTAGTGTCATTATACCCTACATAACTTGTGCTTCAGGGTAGTCTAAATTTTTGCAGATGTTTATAAGAGTCCATAAGAGTTGTAAGAGACCATTATTATGCCGAATCCAAACTTTTATTAAGTTGGATCAGAGTCCCCTCCAGATTCAATTTATATCTGTCTGTCCATCTGTCCGTTTTGTGCAAGGTACTGGTGGCAGTTTTAGAGATATTTTATTAAAATTTGATATGGATTTTATTTAAAGTTATAAAAGTGGGACTACATCTTACATATCCTCCTTCTTTAAAAAACTGGTTATGCAAAAGAAAATTACAATTTTAAATATATTTTATTATAAATTGGCGATTAGTTGTATTTTAACATAAAAAACGTGTGCATCAAATTTGTTCCAGATTAAACTATTTCTACGACCACTTTATTTTGAAAAAAGGCATTACATACATTTTAGGCACAGTAGGCCCTAGTTTGCATTTTAAAATGAAAGTTGCGCATACCAAAGTTTGATCTTTCTTAAACGTACTTTCATTTACAAAACTTTTTAAATAATTTAACAATTGCAATTTTTTTTAGTTTACAATTTTTTTAAGCTTGTAATTCCTTTGTTTAATTTTATTTATATTAGAGAAAGCAGTGCAGGGTATTTTACTGTCTGCTTTGAGCGACTGTAAAGTTCTTGTTTGACTTTATTGATATTAGTGCTTTATTTCAATTACACCACACAAATCCTAATATAAGTATTTTTTTGGCCTTAACTCTCTCAAAATTCTACAATTTTAATTACGTAAAACCAAACAAAAATGTCAATAATGAAAAATTATGTATAATTTGGAAACAATTGTTAAAAATTGCTTAAATAAAATAATCTCATTTATATTTATAAATAATATGCATAAATTATTTGAATGAAATTCAAAAAAGTCATTATATTATTATTGAATCCAATTATTCAATAAAAGTAGAATTTTTTTCACATTTCTCTAACCTTTTACCGATTTTATTATGATTATAATTCTTGACATGGATTAAAACTATCTTCTCTAATCCATTCGATATCATGTGCCTTATAAAATTTGGTATAACTAAATATCATCTAGATATTTTTTGAAATTTATTAAAAAAAATTTAATATACGAAGCTAATTTTGGTTCAAAAAGTAACATTACGAAAACTCATCATAAAAGTTATTATTTCGGAAATGTACGAAAAAATTACATTACATTTTTCATAATGTGCTTATTGTAGTTTAGTGAATAATCTTGATACAATGTGTCCAGTTTTTAAACTCCTAAGCTTAACCGAACTTCTCATTTTCGAAAATTAGTATTTTCCACTTTTCTATCTTAACAATATCAGGGTCTCGCTTACGTATATATTAAATTATCATCACTGACGGGAGTGATAGGAAGAGAGTACATATTATTTCATTGACATGTAACTTTCACTATTGTTCTAGTCCCTCTTTTAAGGATACGGAAATATATAAGCATATTTCGCCATATGTTCAAATATTTCGACCCCAATGCCCAAAACGATAATTAATTATTTTATATATGGATGTAAAAAATTTAAAAATTATATATATAACAACAAAATTAATTTCTATACAAAATTATAACATAAATAATAATTTAGTTTAAGCATTATTTTTCTTACTTGTACTAATCCTTTGTTCACATTTTATGAAGCGAAACCTTTTTTGTCATCACTCACTGCCGATAATAAAAGATGATGAATAATGATTAGCGAAACGATATCTTTTAGGTGGGTGGAGGAAATTGTCGAGTTTTTGAAAAGAATAGACGCACGATATCACGAAAACGATATCACTTAACAATTACAATAACAGTTTACGAAATCTAGGTCTAGGCGACTTCAAATAAAGAAAAAACTTACCAAATAACTGCTACATTTTAAGTATCTTTAAAGTAAATCTCTTTCCAATTGAATTTAATTCAACTGAACATACTTCTTGAGTTCCATGCAATAAACAAAAATTGAACAGCCAAGTTTTAACACTTAACAATAATAACAACAACAGAAAACAATGACAGCAACTTTGTAATAATACAAAGAATTTTCAAGAAGTGTTATGTAAGTGTCTACAATGTATGCCTACATTTATACATATATATATATAAATATACATATATATATATATATATATATATATATATATATATATATATATATATATATATAATAAAACATCATTAACATAGATTTATGTACATCAGAATAATAAGAAGTATATGAAAGAATACTAAGTAGTAATTTTACCTTTTCTTTTATTTTTATATTTTACTTCATCTGAAATATAATAAATTTGTGTAGATGTCTGTAACACCTAGAAGGGCTTGAGAGAGGTCTTAGCGACTTTCTATTATAACGCTGAATTCAAGATAATTGTCTGCTTAAATATAAATTTATCTGTCCGACTGATTTCAATCTACATAAATTTTTTTGTTATTAAGCTTCACGGGTCAATTTTTGAAATAATTTAATGAATCTTATTGAACGGGAGTGTGTTGGTCCAACAACAAATACCATTGATCCTTTAAGATAACTTACGCATTTTTATGAATAGAATCTTTGAGTTGCTTTCTGACCAAGTAGGTTTATTCAATTTTACATTTTGGCCCAGTTGCATTCAATAAATTTTGCAAATTATTTCAAATGTACAAATTTTCTATTACTTTGCTTATTAATGATATTAAGTTGAATGGTATAAAGTTTTTAAAAGTCGACGTTAATCAACTAGATCTTCTTTATTTATTTATTTTTTTTTCTATATAAAATTTTCATTAAAATTTCCAATAAGTTGACAAATAATCTGATTTCATTTCATTTCATTTGCGAACACATAAATGTTTCTTTATATGGAATATATATATGTATATATGTATATATGTATATATGTATGTATGTATGTATGTATGTATGTATATACATACAAATACAATTATATATATGAACGTGCTTGTATAGTTATTGTATTATACTGTAAAACTTTTCTTGACTTGCTTAAAATATTGTTACAATATTAATTAAAATCTGTGCAAATGTTGTTGTGTTTTTCTTCATTTTCGTTATTTGGTGCTAAGTTCATTTATTCTTTATATTATTTTTAGTGTTCATTTGTTTCTAAAACATTTTATATAAAATGTCAATCAATTTAAGTTAATTTTTTATATTTGCCATATTTCTTATATTATAAAAAATTCTCTTATAAAGGAAGTTCTTTTCAAAAAGAATGACTTTCATTTAAAACTTCAATGTGTAATAAGAATTTTGAAGTTTTTGATGTTTTAAGTTAAAATGATGAAAAAATTATGAGAAAGCGTAAAAATTGGCATTGAAAATTGAATTGTGAAAACAGAGAAAAATCTTATCGAATCCATTTAAAAAATAATTGCTGAATTCTTATTGTAGAGTATTTCATTGTCGTCCTTAATGATTGTATATTTTTTTTGATGAACTCTTTTTAGATAATTAAAGATTAGAAAAGACAAGACTCTTATACTATTATATGCGTCACCCCGAGATTGAGAGTGTACTGACTTTGTCATTATGTTTGTAACATCCAAAAGAAAACATTGCGGATCCTACGCAATACACATATTCTTGATTAGCATCGAATTCTTAATTGATTTGGACATGTCTGTCTGTCTGTCTGTCTGTCCGTCTATCTGTGTGTTGTTTTCCTCATACTTTTGATCGCCAAACAAAGAAATATCGAACTGAATTTTGGTAAAATGAACGCCTGCAACAAGCAGATTAAAGAATATTAAAAATGGATAAAATCGGTCAAAGAACAAGCCTACAGTGAAACATAAATTGAGCACACCTCACTTTTTTAAAGGAAAATTTAGTGGTTTTTTTAAATTAAATATTTACAAACTGAAAAAGATGGTCTAGAAAATCTGTCCAAAATTTAGCAAATTAGCTAAGAGAAATTAAAAACTGAATCAGTCTCAGAATAGTGGAACGGTGTGTTATGGAATATCATGATTTAGCGATGATGAGTATCCAAAATTTGGCCACAGACAAATATAATTTTCTTACTTGTTTTCTAATTACTTATTTTTAATTTATTTAATTTATATATGAGTAAAGATGATAATAGATAATTTACGGATAAAAGTAAAAGTAAAAGCAAAAGATAAATGTTCTGAATTTCAATTGAAAATTAATATTTAATCTGATTTGTCGAAATAATTTTGTCATTTACGTAATAAATTTAATAATAACATAATAATAAGAATTTTATATTTTTGTAGTAATATAATTTAATTTAATAATTTAAATTTGTTACTTATAATATAATTCGCTTAATAAATAAAGAAATAAAAAAGAATGGATTTGCGTTCAAAAGCTCGATTTACAAAGCGTTTTTTTTTTTTAAACTAGATCAGATGCAATTTTTTGTGTAAGTTGATTTAAAGATCAATGTTGTTAAATTTTAGATCTAATGTCAATTTTAGATCTAAATTAAACAAACCATAAAAATAATATTTTTTCATTATTTTTCGTTTTTGGAAAATTTATGTCTATATTTTGCTGTATTTTAAAACCTGATTAATTTAAAATATTTAATTTTATTTTTCTTTTAATTTTATAAATGAACTTTTAAAAAGCATCCTTTAATCAATAATTCGATATTTTATGCCAGTTTTTATTCTTTTATTTTGTAACAAAATTTGATCTTATGCGATTTAATGAAGTTGTTTATGCTATCGAATGTTTTCATATTCAGATTTTTTGTAAGTATAAATAATAATTATTTTGTTTTGAACTATTTTATTTTTAATCCATGCAAACCATAACAAGGAATATATAATAATTTTGCAGATAAAAGAAGACAAAAAGAAACATCATTTAATTGATATTGTTATGCCAAGAAAAACAAAAAAAATAGAAATGAACACAGAGATCTAAGACATTGGATGGTAGATCAACTGAATTAAATATTGATAAAAAGTTTTACATTTTGGCAATGAAAATGTAATTTGTTGTAATAAACTTTTTAATAAACTAATCAAGCGGTACATGAAACTAACCAAAATGAAACTACTTTCATAATTAAATGGCAAAGTTTTGTTTCCCCTTCTTCTTTTTTTGTTTTGTTTTTTTTTTTGTATTTCTTTAATAAACAAAATGAATAAATATTAAGGCAAGTTTAAGAAAATTTAAACAAAAATTAGTGAATAGCCCTAAGTCCATAGTGAAGTGCACGTAATAACGTTATAATGGAAATAAATGCAAGAAAAATTTTCTAGAGATTGGTAAATTATTATTTATATATTCCGTAAATGTACATAAACAAGAAGATGGACGATTAAGAATTGACTGTTAAGC
The DNA here is from genome assembly GCA_023089585.1 of Melophagus ovinus. Taxonomy (NCBI): domain Eukaryota; kingdom Metazoa; phylum Arthropoda; class Insecta; order Diptera; family Hippoboscidae; genus Melophagus; species Melophagus ovinus. The sequence continues at coordinate 1,028,851 of JAKKIB010000190.1, forward strand.
AAAAAAGTTTCTACTTATTTAAAGTTGCCCAATTTAATTTTTGGGTATTTTTTTATGTAAATAATTCAATAAAATATGGATAACTGTCACATCTGAAATAATACAAACAGATATTTGAAAGTTCCTAAGTAGCACTCTTCAGGCTAAGCTTATTAATAAATATCTGTTTAATTTTTCAGAGATGGCCACTCATTCACATTGTATGCCATATACGTGTAAGCTTCAAGTGTCTCCATTTGATACTAGAGGAGCTTTTCCGAAGGTATCTAATGGAATTGTGCATTTTGTAGAAGTATATAAAAAATTTCAGAGGTTGTCATTATGTTTCCCCCGTCTAGAAAGATGTTTTGGAGACCCTATAAGGTATATATATTCTTGATCATCAGCAAATTGTGAATCGATTTAAACGTATCTACTCGTCTGTCCATCTATGCGTATGTCTGTTGTAAGTATTCTCCCGATTGTAGAATATAAAATATCGACCCCAAATTTAGCGTAATTCTTGGAAATTCTTGCATGCAGTAGAGAATAAAAATGAGTAAAATTCATCAATGGGCACGCCCACAATGCCATATACACTGAGAAATATTTTTTTAAAGCAAAATTTGGTTGTTTTCCGCCCGTCTGTAAACTGCAAAAGTTAGAAAAGTGTAGTTATCTAGTTATCGTTTGCTTTATATTTCACTCCCCATTTTAAACTTTTTTTACTCTTAAACAATTTCAAAATAAAACCTTTAAACTATTTCATGTGCCTTAATACATTTTGATATGATAACTTTTCTCTATTATCTCTTGGGCAATTTTGGATTAAATCCAAATGACTATTTTTAAATGACGATTTAAAAATATTGTAGAAATTTTTCTTGAAATATACGAAATTTATTATTTTCAAATATAAATATAATATAAATAATTTTATTTTGCATTAAATGGTCATGTTTGTCAATAATTTAAAGCCAGTGGGTAAAATTATTTTCAAATTTTTGTGGTAATGATTTAATTAGAAATTCCATTCGAATGGTCTCTAATATATTTAGCAAATTCCAATGTATTTCGCTTTATAATTATTAAAATTGTTATTCTTATTTTCATTTTTATTTTTATTTTTATTTTTATTATGGTTGTTTGCATTGTTATTATCTTCGTTGATAATTTTTATACTCATCACCCAGAGATTGGAGGTATATTCATTTTGTCATTATGTGTGCAACACCCAAAAGAAAAAGAAATATCGAGCTCAATTTCGATAGGAACAACAAGAACTCATTTTGTATGTTAATTAGTGTTGAAAAAGGGCAAAATCGGTCAAAGGACACGCCCATTAGGCAACATATACTAAACTCAACTTAATTTTTTAAAGAAAAATTTGGTATTTTTTTTTGTTACTTATTTGTAAACCGCAAAAAATAGAAAGTAGCAAAATATAAGGCCATTGGTCAACAATATCTGTCCAAAATCATGCCTTACAAGCCACGCCCACATGAAAGTGTATAATACAAAATTTTTGTGAGCGTATGTATATACATAATTATGCAATAAAATTTGAAAATGAAAAAATTTTTCATTATTACTGAAAATTTCCATTATTCGATTTCGTTTGTTTATAGTAAATTTCAAAAATAGAAGCAATCGAACTTCATTTTTACACTTATATTGTTATATATTTATTATACTATTTAATGGATAATCGGATAAACGAATGGTTGGTTAGTTCATTTTCGAGTTGAAAAAGGTGACGATTATTGTGATATTTTAAATTAAATAAAAAATTTCTTCAATCCTTTGGCTGGTTGGTTGGATTTTTCCAAAAAAAAAAAAGCACAATAAATTTATATTAAAATAATTACATTAAAATAGTAAATCGACGTAGTCTTTTTTGCTCGCTTACTCATTTCTTGTTCACATTTAAGAAAAAGTTCAAAAATTTGTCAGTATCAGTGAAAATTTTTGTTAGTAAATTACTATTGAAATCGGTTAAGCGAGAGGCCCAACAATGCTTGCCAACAATGAAAGAATTTCAGAAGTAATTTTGTGCGATCGATAAAATTAATCAAAAAATAAATCGGAAAATCCCATTCAAATTTGTAAATCATCGATTATTGGGTTGCCAAGATTTGGCCTTTGTTCTGAGTACTTTACGGTATAGACAGACGACTTGAATTTCGGGTAGGCGTGGTCAACTTGCATGACCTTTTTGTAGATATTTTAGGTTTCTATTTGTTTCAACAAAAAACTATAAATTTTTGCTTAAAATATACTTCTCAATTTCCATTACATTGTAGGCGTACCCTTTAATCGATTTTGCTCATTTTCAACACAAATCTACTCGTAAAAACTTTCCACCAATTTAGCTCAATATCTCTCAATGTTAACAACATTCGGATAGACGGACAGGCATATTTAAATCAATATGATCAAGAATACATTCACTTTGCAGAGTCTCCGACGTTTCATTTAAGGCGTTACAAACATAATGATATAATGAATATGTTATGAATATGGGTGGTGGATATAATAAATATAATAATTGCTTCGTTAAAAAAGAAATGATAAATTATCATTTAAAACTTATGTTAATATTTATTTAGTTGCTACTTTTTATTCAAAGAAATGCGGGAGAATATTCATTTTTGGTTGTCACGATTACTCTGTTCTTTATATTGTTTATCATTTCTAATTATACAGTTCAAAAAATGGAAAAATTTAGGAAATGTCTTTTTTTGAAAGAAGATGAAATATGAAATATGAAATTTTCAAAATAAAATTTAATAAAGGTTTAGATTTTACAAAATTATTTACATAGGAGATTAAACATATAAAAATGATTAAAATTTAAAATAAAAATTACTTGTTCTATTAGTGGAAGTCAACTTAATTATTAATTGGGAAAGTCAAGTAAATGAGTGAGGTTATGACATTAATGTGACACAATGTCTTAAATAAAAGGTTCCCTTAAATAGTTTTATTGTTATTGAAAACATAAATAAAAAAATTATTATTTTGAACACTTGAAACTATTTATGAAGTATTTAGATAACGCTTGATTTTTTATGATTGACTTGTATTTATTGAAAACATTGTCACAATAACAATGTTTTTAGGATTCAAGAAAAGCATTCCAAAAGTGTGTCCACCTTTATGTGGGTAATGAAAAATTAAGTAAAAATTTTAAAGGTTTATTCCTAAAAAGTTAGATTGTCTTGGGCTTCCCTTGGTGTTAACGACAATTAAATGAGTTTACGCTTTTTAAAAATAATTGTAATATATTTATATTTATTGCTTTTAAAAAAGTTAAAATGTTCATTGATTTTATATTTATTTAGAATAAAAATTAAGAAATTTATTCCTTGTTTTTTTTTTGTTTTGTTTTTGGCATAAAGTCAAATTGATTTCAAAATTGACAAAGTTCAAAAATAAAGAGCAAGAAAAATAACTTGATATATTGAATATTGATTTCAATTCAAAGGATTTTAATTTAATTTTTATGTTACCATTTGGTAGATTAATTTGTGGTAAAAATCTGTTTTTTTTTTGTTTGATCATTAATAATTAATTACCATTTAAAAAATGATATTTTCTTTTTACTCTTTTACAAATCAGATAATTAATTCTTTTTATGCATAATTTATATAGACATTTTAAAAATAAGTATACACCTTATAATCAGTCATGGTAGACACTTAAATACTCTACAGCACATTTTTATAAGGTAATACAAAGAAATGTCCAGAAATTTTGATGTGTCCACATAAAAAATCTTTGCAAAATAGGTCGTTGTACGAGCCGGGGTCATAATAATACTCTGATCTTAAATAAAATTATTCCCAGATGGCTTTTAAGCTAAATCACGCCTATCTTACAAATTTCATTCAAATACCTTCATAATAATTTTGATAATCAATTTACATGGACAGACCTGACGGGCTCATAGACTGGCTTAAATGTAATTAGAAAATGATTTTGAGTCAATCGGTATAATAAAAGGTGGATCCATGGCAACTTCTTCTCGCCTCAGATATGGGTGTAGGATATAATCATTCCCTTTAATATAATTTTATATGGAAATTAAACTGATTCAAATCAAAAAATTTGAATCGTGCATCCTTCGCCATTTTATCATCACAGTTCTTAGTGGGGCTTAAGTATGTTTCATGCTAAAGATTTAGATTATGCGTCAGATTAGGCAAGGCTTATATTACATAGAAAAAGTTTTTACGCATTTTAAATTGGAACTTTTTAATATTATTCGTTAGTATAAAATAGTGTTGTCCTGGAATGAATCTATGTACGAAAATTAGGACGAAATTGCTCCATTTTTTAGATGTCATTTTCAAAATGGACAATTTTCATTGTATTCATTTTTAATACGGCAAATTTATGCATAGGACTTTCAATACTCGCTTACGCTCTTTTTGCATAGTTAAACAAATTTCTCAATACTCTAAAAATTATTAATACAATTAATTGTTGAAAACGATTTTACTTTAATCTAAATATGTTACGAAATACCCAATCAAATTTGGAACAGTTCTTGCTTGGGAAGTCCTTTTAAACTGTTATATATTTGCAAGGAAAAGTAATGGCAAACGTGGCCTATGCCTAAAAAAGTACAAGAAATTCCCTTGACTTAGATAACAATTTATATAAATATTTATAGTTGCAACAACAACAAACAACAACACATATATATGATTAAGTATAACCCATACAATCATACATATATTTATTTAAATGCAGTTTCATGCAAAGATCGTCAAACAAATGTTAAACTTTTAAGGCGTACACAAGTCTGTACAGTACAAATATATATATATATATTTATACATATATATATATATATATATATATATATATATATATATATATGTATATGTATATATATATTCATATATACAACTATAATACATATGTATAACAATAAAAACTTTTGATTTATTTGACAAAATTTTTTTCTCCCTAAAAACACGAATATAAATAAATTTGTAGTGTGCTAAATGTACGTTTCCTTTAAATCTTGTTGTAAAAGTTTTTTTTTTTGAAAATAAATAAATAAAAAAAAGGACAAAGATAAGCAAAATGTATGTGTATATATGTAATTTTGTAATTTTGTATTTCTTTTTTCGTTTACTGGTTTTTCTGATTACTTATTGTACATTGTAAAAGTTTAGAAATTGTGTTACAAATAAAAAAGAAATTTTATTGTTTACTTATTTCAAGCATAAGTTTTCAATGCCTAACTACAATAAATAATGAATAAAATTACCCCATCTATTTTGTGTGTTGTTTTATGTTTGCTTTGTCTTTTATTTAGTATTCAAAAATTGGCCAACATTATTGCCGAAAATTCATCTATATATATTCTAAATATTGGGCCAAAATAATATTGACACATGTATGTCGCTTATTAATTTATTAATAAAAGCGCTATATTATTGAAGCGTTTGTTAGCTAGGTCTTTTTTTTTGGCCCCTAACGACAAAACTTTTCCACGAATTTCAACGGATAATTTACGAATATTTTATGCGTATTTTTTTTAGATTTTAGTTCAGAGATTCTAAACAGCCGGTTAAAATTCATTAGAAGTGTAAGATAAATCGTAGAATTTAAATGACAACGTTTGAAAAATATTTCAATTTTATTTAACATTTTATTGCATTTATTGTCATATAATAAGTGGCGATTGGATCAGTTGTATTCCTTGCTTAAAAATTATAAATTCAACTCAATTTCGTTGAACTATTTTCTATTACTAAACTTTACTTTACTTTTAAATTTTAAATTGGGCGTGTGTCATGATGGAGTAATATCTTTTATTTTACCCTTTACATAAAGTGTAATCAAATCAAAAAGTGGATAAGTACTATCAGCATGTTGCATCAAGAATTTTAAGGATTAAAAAACGTTTTATTGAGTTTTATGACTTTATTGAAGCAGAACGTGAAACAGGAAAGTCATTACAAAGAAAAAGTCATGACAAAGAAATTTCATGTAATGATTATCGACTTATCGGAGAATACAAATTATTTAAGGGGCTTGAATTGTTGCCATTTTAAATGAGACGATGATGGTATACGCTTAAGCTCAACAGAATGTGTTTTAAGATTTCAAAACAGTAATCGATCCAGAACAAAGGCAATTCGAGTGAGCTTTTGGGATATTACACTTAGAGATCACAGAGCAATCGAATTACAGATTTTTTCTAGGTGATTGTTGATCAAAGAAACAAAAGACAGACACACTTATTGAACTATACGATGGCCGGTTATGGCTATATTTTTTTGTAGATAAACCCTTTAAACAATCATCGATGAATATTATTTATAACTTTTGAAAAGAATGGATACAATGTTGGTGTGTAAAGTCGCTGGTCGAGATATAGGCTGCTTAAAAATATAAAATGTCATGAATTTATCAAAGTACCCTCGTACTTCAACTAATCAACTAACTAATAAGTAACACTCTTAAATTTTATAGAAATTTCTTTTAATTATCCGTTAGACTTTTGGTATCAGGTAAATAATAATAATCATCTACGTTAGATTATTGTGCTAATGTCAAAAATTGCTAAATAAAAAAAAAATATAAAGTATAAATATATTACGATAGTGTTCATTAAAATGAACGTATCTCTATGCAGATCTGCCTCTCTCTCTCTCGCTCACGCTCTGTTGCTTTGAGAATATGTGTGCCCTGGGAAATCTAAATATTCAATGTCAAGCATAATATAAAATATGTAATGTTAAAATACGTTAATTATCTATTGTCAAACACGTACTTATCGACCAAAAAACCAACAAAAAAATTATTAAAAAAAAAAAAAAGGAAAAACGATACAAAACGCAATAGAAATAATAACAAGAGCAACAGAAATAGCAACAAGAGACCCAGCGTTATGTCTATTAAGTGTAATTTGATTAAAGGATATTTGTATTACATGTACACACGTACACAGCTACACATATACCCATACAAATTTTATTATAAATTATTATAAAATGAGTAAACGAACTAAATAGATTTATATACATAAATATCGGTATGTTAACATAAAGTGCATTAAATATCATTCTGGCATAAATCATCCATTTATTGTGATCCATTTAAAGCATTCTGGAAAATGTACAGAGAGAGAGAGAGAGAGAGAGAGAGAGAGAGAGACAGAGGGAGAAAAATTTTATATAAAGTATGAGTTATTTGTGGCATTGTGTGGCTTCATGCATATGCCATGTGCTTGAATCTATAATAAGCCATTTATGCATATATGCATTTTAATTTATATGGCCCCTTTTTTTTATAATGAATGCAATAAATATTTGAAAAAATTTAAATCATAGCGATTATGTTAAATGTTAGTAATAATTAATGTAATACAAGAATTTTTTTTTATTTACATCGTTATTATCTTCTTTTTTTTTTGTAAGTTCAATTTTTGGAACAACTTTGTTTCAATAAACAATTCAGAGATGGGACGCTTTTTTAAAGGACATTAATTAAAGTCATTGCTTATAATAAAGATGAATTACACATACTTTTCTGATGCAGCTTAATTTTATAAATCCAATTGAAACTTTAGGCGTTCTACAGGGCCCTAATTTAGGTCCCTTTGTTAATGATATTCCCGAATGTATCAACTATGCTTGTGTTTTATTGTATGCAAATGATGTTAAATTATTTCTATCTCTTAACTCCATGGAGGTCTCTTGTTTACTTCAGGTATTGACCTTGAGCGATGGTACGAGAGGTGCTTTGCCAATGGCATGCATTGAACCTGAAGAAATGCAAGAAGTTATCGTTTGGTCATACTTCGTTATTCCCTACATGTTATTACATAAACGGTCATGAATTGGAAAATGCAATCACTTATAAGGATTTAGGGGTTACATTTGATTTAAGACTTCGATTTCATCTGCATATTGAGTCCTCAGTGAATAAAGAGCAATCAATATTGGGCTTCATAAAGAAGTGGGCTAAAGAATTCAAAGACCCATATGTTTCGATGCGTTTGTTCATGGTCCTTGTAAGACCAATACTCGAGTACTCTTTTGTTGTGTGGATTCCAACTTAAAACTGCTATATTGACCACATTGAAGCTGTACAAAAAAACTTTCTTACATTTGCGCTGCGCCGTTTAGGATGGGATGTTAACCAACCCTTGCCTCCGGATGAAAGTCGTCTAAATCTACTCAATTTGCCCACTCTGTCTAAACGTCGTAAAATGTTGTCCATTATTTTTATGGTAAAATTGATACAAGGCGATATTTCCTCGACGACATTGCATTTCATATCCCTGCAAGATTTTCTGGGCATAATGTACCTACAAAACTGCCACAATGTCGCGTCAATTACCAACTTTATAATCCTTTCCGTGTATTGTGTAAGTTATATAATGACAATTTTCATTTTTTCGACCCGTCCATTAACTCCTTAAATGAAACCTTATAGCCGTGATCTGGGTTCAGTTCAGTATATATATATATGTTTGAACGAGGTACGCCCGCGATATGGGGACTACAGCCCCCACGAAGCCAACCTCAATATCACCACAATGAGCTTTATTAAAACTGGTGATTCTGTGGTGATCTGCCCATTGACCATTCGTAATAATAATAACAGTTGTATTCAACATGATCTTAATCAGATTGCTTTCTGGCACTTTTCATTTGATGAAAACCATGCAACAAGATTTTGTATAAAATTTGAAGCGTAAGCGTTAATTTTTTGAAATGCTTCGCCATATAATTAAATATTTTAAAAATCATTTTATCATTGAAAGTTTTCTTTGCACTTTTCTACAGAATTGTTCGTCTGTCCATCAATGTAAATTTTTTATCAAAGTATACCATTGAAATTATTGAGATATTCTAATGTATCGTGGCTTATGGGCATGTTATGGCTGAAGAATCCTACTTTTAATAGAATAAATAAAAATTGACATTCTAGAAGATAATATCAAAAAAAAAAAATCGTTACGGTCTAATTACTTGTTGTATTTAATGAGCGTATCCAATTTAATTCAGATCGGTTCATTTTATGGATGTGAAATATAAATTCAAGTTTTGGGTCGTAACTTTTGAAATATCTTAATAAAATTTAATATTTTACTTTAGATTGAAAATCGTTACGATCAAAAAATAGTTTTTGGAAAACAAATCCATATTTAAATAAATATTTACATTTCAGTATATTTTATAAAGAATTTCGATTCAGTATTTCTACTGTCCTTAATAAAATTTTTCGTAAAATGAAATTTTGAAAACTTTCGAAAATTATAATTTTTCATTTTCTAAAATTAATATTCTTCATTTTTTTTTTAAAGTATTTATAAATCGGTCCCTCACTATAAGGCTTCATTAAAGGGTTCATATAAAATATCATTAATAATATGTCACATTTGTTGGTCTCTTTGTATCCATAAATTTATAGAGGAATGTTGCCACTGGTACTATATAGAAAATACTGTTAGTAAAATTTGTGTAAAATTTTTGTAAAATATTTTGTAAGTTTTGTTCTTGTAACTTTTATTATTTATTTTCAAATAAACTCATTCACTTAGTCACTCGGCTCTATGAGATTACATTTCCTACACATATATATCACATAATAATTTTTATATATGTATAATGAAGTATTTGTGTGTTAGTGTTAGTGTGTTTATGTATACGTATGTATCTTTTTGATATGAAAAATTAATTAACATAAATTGTAAGCGTAGCGAAATGAATTGTTAGAGAAATGTAAGTAGAATTAAATGTAAAATATGATGAAGAAGAATTTGGTAAAGGAATTGAGCTGTATATTGAATAAATTGGAAGATTTGGTATAGTTAAAGTGGTTTGATAAAGTAAACGAAATTAGTTCTGGCTCATACAAAAAGGAACACATTTCATCTTGTCTCCAAGTCTCTACAAATATCTCCCTTTTCTTCTTCTTCTTCTTTATCTCCTAATTCTGCTAATGATTTCTACTTTCTGCTTAGAATGATATTGTATAATAAGAGACAGATATATGAACACGATTACAAGTTAATATTTATGCAAAGTTCATCAAATATCGCATCATACATCCAAACACACATATATAGATGTATATCGCATGTAGAAGTACATTTGTAATCTTATAATTTTATGGTTCATATAATTTTAAAAGAATATATTTACAGTCATTCATTAAATGATATGAGTAACTGGCTAAATGTGTAACTGCATATGTAACTAAATAAATAAACAAAATTACGTAAAAAAAAATAAAAAGTGCAATAGTTTTCAGGCGGCTGTAGAAATTTTGAATACCCAACTGCATGGTTACTTAGGACTATCCGTAACTTTCAAAAATTATCTATTGTGTGAATAAAAAACGGATGAATTTATTGAGAAATTTCCTTTTTAAAATTTCAAGTGAAAATGATTATTTTGTGCATTTTTTGGGAGGGTTCAGTTCAGTATGTGTTTTACATGCATACCTGCTTTGAAGGCTTAACTGCATGGTGCACAAACGTACAAGTGAGCTCTAGCGTTGTTAGTCATGTCACACATGGTGCATGCTACTGTCACGTAGCTTTCAATTTAAAGCCTGTAGAGCACCTTAAATACAAAGCTTAATCTTTTGTGTCCAGATTCGGAGCCTTCCAATTACTCCTTGGCTTAGTTTGGTAAGTTTAATAAGCCTACCCAGCCACCCATTTTATTCGGGAAATAGGACCCTGTATGACAAGTATATATATGTTTGAATGAGCTACGCCCGCGATATGGGCACTATAGCCCCCACGAAGCCAACCTCAATATCACCACAATGCTTTATTAATACGGGCGATGCCGCGGTACCAAATTAAATCTTTAGTCGGACCTTGTGACTCATGATGCAACTTGATAGCTGGCTTCATCAGCGGCCATCTCATGAGTCACTTCCAGTTGCGCAGGTGCTTTTTGGGACTGGTTGCTCCATTTATAGGGGGGGGGGGGGTATTTTATACGTTTCTTCATTGCAAGTCATTCTTAATAACTTTTTGCTTAACAGAACGCGTTTTTCATTTTAAGGTATGTTGCCGTGTCAGTCTGGGTCTATTTTTGTTATCAAATATTTCCCAAATTTTACCAAATTTGGTTTAGGTATATCAATTCATACCATCAGAAATATATTAAATGCATTGTGTAGACAGACAGATGGACAGTCCAACTTGAATGATGTTTAAGCATATATTTGCTACGTACGGTCTCTAATTTTTCTTTTTAAATATTTCAAGTACTTTAACAAAGTGAATCTTCGGGTGCTGACCATAGAAAGATGAAAATGGAGGGAATAGTGAAAATTTCGATTGGCATAAAAGAAATAGTTGAAAATTATTAAAATTATATAAAGCGTTCATTCACGTAGTCCGTCAATCAGTCAATGTGGCAGTAATTCATATTCGCAAACACTGATTTAACTGATTTCACTCACACTTAACGAATCTTAGCGTAACTTAGTATAATTCATTCATTCATTCATTCACTCAGTTCTACATTACATTTAGTTTATTGCCAGTGAGCATATTTTATTTACAGCCAATAAATCATGTTAATTTGAGTAACGGCTTTTCTTACTACAATTTCATTTTCGTTATGGTTTCTCAATTTTTCCTTCATTTTAAAAAAAAATTTTTTTGTGTTTTTGTCTTTTTACTTTTCATATTGGAAGAGTCGAAAAAGATGTAAAAGAAGTGAAAGATGGAAAATAGCAACCAAACACGAATAAGGAAAATGTTCATCTGTCAAATATTCTCTTGCTTAGTTGAGAATAATGGTAGTTATAGCAGACACAATAGTTAGATGGAGGCAACTTACATTGTAGCTAAAATAAATGAGCAAAAAACAGCAAATAAAATAACAACGATAATATTAACAAAAAATGACTATAACGCGCTGAGATGGAAAGTTAACAGCCTAACTGCTTGCCGGCCCGCCTGTCTACCCGCTTGCCCGGCTGCCAGACAGCCTACTTCTTTTCTTTTCTAACGAACACAATTTTTTTGTCTTCTTAGTTTTTTTTTGTCTTAATAACTTTAACAGCTGCCACCAATGTGGCTGTTTTTAGCTTAACTAACCAACTAATAGTTAAGCTACTTCTTGACATTTGATATATATATATATATATATATATATATATATATATATATGTAAAAATGTAAAATGGAGAAAATTTATGTAGAGGAAATTACACGAAAAATGTAAAATGATCGAGGAGTTAGTCAGTCAACAGCTTCACATAACATTGACTGTCTGTCTGCCATTAAACGCAAATGTTGTTGATATTCTTTTTATTTCAAATGTTGACGTTTAGCGTTAGCGATAACAACGATAAGATATGATAATGATTGTCAGCTTCTCTTTGTCATGTTGTTTGCTCATTTTTAAAGCATGTTGCCTACACATGCATTTTTATTAAAAATTATTATGATAAAGTAGATACATTTATGAAATAATCAAAATAAAAAACAAAAAATTTTGCATTTATTATAACGCCTTCTTCCTCTCTGCCTTAATCACACACTCTCAACTAAAGTTTCCCCCATAGAAAACATTGTCAAAATGTCTAAGGTGTTCCTTTTCCTTTGGTTTTTTCTTCAGAATTTCTTGGTTATATTCATTCATTATATAGAAAGTGGAATGGTGAGTTCAATTCGAAGCGTGCGATAAACTTTTAAAAGGTCTATAACAATCACATTTTGAACTAAACTTATGGGGGTATAATTACAAACCTTTTAAAAATCTTCTATGAGATTTAACTAACTTTAATTGTTGTAAAATATGAAGCAAGTTCTTGAACTTTCGTTGGTATTAAAAATGAGAGTGGTCAATCGAGAAATGCCTATTCCTTATTTAGTTAGTTCATACTGCTTTCTAAAAATCTTATTCAAATATTTTGAAAAATTCATTAAATCAAGGAAATTTTTTATATTCACGAATTTTCATTTTCTTGAGTATTCTGAAATTTTTTTATTAACTTATTAACAGAGTTCAGTAAAAATGTTTCAATCTTTTGAGAATCAAAAATTGTCCTATTCTATTAAAATACATTGAAACATCTAGTTGATGTTCACGCAAAATTTGATCAAATTTAAATTTTCTAGATATTTTTGAATATCAATTTACACTCTTTTCAATTTAAATATGGTTTTAATAGCAACAATTTCCATGTGTATTCATATTAAATCATTTATACAAAGCACTTTTAAGGAAAGTTCAGTACAAAGAAAAAGTAAAATAATATTTGACTGGAAATAAATATCAAATTATCACCACTCAATCACTATGACATTATGGTACTGAGACTGCTTCAATTTTGAAGTAATAGAAATGATACATAACGTAAATGTAAACTGGTCAGAAAATTTTATTTGGCTGGAGACAAATCCGGACACAATTTGGTACTCTACAGTTAGATAATTTAAAGTTGCGCAATTTCGAATAGTCATGGCCGATTTGCCTAATTTTTTTTGCAAACATTGTAAAATGACGGCCTTAATATTTAATATTTCAGCTTTTCATCTGTTTTACTTTTCAAGATAGGAACGAAAAATTGTAAAGTTTTGTTTTAAGAAGCAATTTGTGTTACATTGTAGGCTTATTCATTGACCATTTTTGCCTAACTTTAATATTAATCGATGTATGTCAATTTGAAGTCGATATCTATATTTTTGCGATCAGAAGAATGTTTGTCAAACATAGACAGACGGACAGAAAATGCATCTAACATAAAGGCAAATTGAGTGTATCCCCAAAAATATATTTTAAATAATTTCGCGTACGCCTGGCCGATTTACATAATTTTTTAAAGGCATTATGGATAAAATTTATGCAAAAAATTATTGCATTTACAGTTTGTGTTGCACTGTGGGCGTGTTCTGTAATCGACTTCCTCAATTTTTATATTAACTCGCATGGAAAATCTGACAAATTTGAGCTGTCAAATTTGTTAGATTTGCTGTCAAATTTGAGCTTGATATGTCAGTTTGTACGACCAGAAGAATGTTAATAACAACAGACAGATCGACCAATGAGGCGGGCAAAAGCCCAGATATACAGACAGACAGAGATTATATATACTTTGTAGGCTTTCCAGCATTTTCTTTTGGTCGTTACAAACATTATGAAAAAGTGTAAGTACACTTCGAAACACCCAGAGGCTGGTGGGTACAAAAAGCAAAAGTTAAAGAAAGACAAGAATGATGAAAGCTAGTTATAGGGAGATGTTTTACTTAGATAGGCACATATATATTTATATAACATTTTACACATACATACATTATTATAGTGCTTATTCATGTTATACTTACAAGTTTGTTTTAGTTGTAAGACAAGTTCTTAATATAATTTGCTTCCGGCATATTTATTTACATTCGTAAAAATGTCTCAAGTGGCAATCAAGGCAAATTTATTCAAATTTTATTGTAGTCTTCGTAACACAAATCACTGCTCATCTCTTTATGAAAGCTTAATGTATTTTCATTTTAGTTTGTTGCAGTTTGGTTAAGTTTAGTCTTGTTTAGTTTAGTTTAGTTTAGATTACTTCAGTTTAGTTCCCGTTTATGTTATAATACCAAATATACTTTCAAATATTTCAGGCACATGTTAAAGGTATAATTCATGAATTTTAAAGTAATGCATCATTTTTGCATGAAATTTATATTCAATTGCAGTGTAAAATGTAATGACTTTCAAACAAATCCATAGAATAATGTTTCGAATGAGGCCATTTTCTGATCATTTCAGAATAACTGTGTAAATTGATTTAAGTGTGAGATGTGTTTTAAAATATTTTCTCTTCGTCAAAGAATGTTTACAAAATTGATTCACTTTGTAAGATTATTGCTTGAATTAACTTTCTTTTCGAAAAAGTTAAAGATAAAAAATAAAATGGCTTGGTCTTTCTGTTTTCTTTCTTGTGTACCAGCACTAACAATACTTGTCTGTCTGCTCTAGAAAAGTATAATGGGAGAAGGAAAAAAGTATTTTCGGGCTTTTTATCTTGCGTGACCCAAAAATTGGAACACAAGAAGTTAAAAGAAATCTTGAGGAAAGGAGACAAAAGTTGCCAAAGTTGTAAAGTCTGAAAAAAAGAAATGAAATTGAAAGAAAACCAGTGAAAGAAAGTTTTAGGTGAAGGTGTCCTAGAAAAACATCTCAAGGGGAACTTGGACCCTGAAGAAGGCTGGGCTTACACCAGAACCATACAAAAAATCATAAAAGTCGTTTAATGTAATAGAAATCGCTTTAAAGAGAATAACTTAAAAATAATTTAATGAAAAATAATTTAATTTAGTGTAATAAAATAATCCTGGAAACTTAACATTTAAAACAACCTTTGAATGATTTTTATAAAAAGTAAATAGATATAATTTAAGTTTATTTACCAAGCAATACAAATTCATGTTTAATTTGGAATATTCAATATTTAAATGCTTTAAATAAGCTTTTAGGATCATTTAGATTTAAATGCTGTAAAAAATACAATAATTATTCTACAGAACGATTAGTTTCCGATGTATTTGAAAGTTTTCACTTAATTTTTGCATCCATTTAAATGTTTGCTGTTGATAGTTTAAAATTTTGCAAATAAAAATATTAATCACATTTTAATATAAATTTGCTTTAAGACTTCATCAAATGAGTTTTTCAGTACTTTCTACTTTTTTCACCTTTTACTTTCTATTCAGTTGATAATTTGTACTTAAGGTATGTACCAATGGAGTCCATGTTCTCTCTCATGTATTCGTAGGCAAAATTTTGCTTTGTTGTGGCGACAAATGATTCTAGAGCAGATTAGACCTAGTAAAGTTTAAGCCCTTACCATTTAAGGTATCTGGAAATTTTCAAATGTATCATTTAAAGGTTGGTTTTATTTAGTAGTTATCTAGATTTCGCTATAAAGGGATCATCTACATGGCTCGTCTGAAAATTTATTGATTCTTATGTTAATAATTACGAAATAATATTTATTTTTTTATTTAAAAAATAAAAAATAAAAAAAGCATAAGAAATAGAAATATTGTATTATTAAATATTTAACATTTCCTATTACGATTACTCGTTATGTATGTTTATTGTACAGGCCAGTTTACATGGAGGTCTAAACTTATATAAATATACACACATACTTAGTTAGTTATTTAGGTTAAATGTATAACAAGTAAGAAAAAATAAAAGCAAATTCTGGATACTCACCAGGTATTTTTATACAAAGCCTGCTTCAGTTTTTTCAGTAGTTAACAGAAAGTGCAAGTGTAAAAAAAAAAAATGAAAATTTGCATTATTTTGCATTAATATAATTTTGGACAGACATTATAAAACCTTGCCTTCACACATGTGCAAAATTTCCATTTTTTATCTTTTGCAATTTGTAGATGATGAAGAACTATCAAATTTTGCTTGAAAACAAATGAAACGTTCTCAGTTGACGTTGCATTGTGGTTGATTTTTTGCACTTGCACCGATTTTACCCATTTTCATTTTCAACCTACATGCAAAAACTTTTAATATTTCTACCAAATTTGATTTCGATATATCAAATTTTAGGATTAGGAGAATGTTTACAAGAAGCATACACATAGACGAACAAATGGACAGACGTACAGACTTGGCTAAATCATTTCAAAATTTAATGCTGATCAGGAATAGAGACTTCAACGCTTCCTTCTTTTCTAGGCGTTATAAATATAATAAGAAAATGAATATACCACCCCAAAGTTTAGACGATGGGTAGGAAAAGTTAAATGGTTAATATAACAACAACAACAATATATTTAGTTATCGGAAAACAAGCTTGTTGACAAGTTTAATTATAAAATTTATTGTTTGACAACATCAACGGCTAATTAAAGTGTTTGCTGATTACTTTAACAATTACAAAATTCATGTTCATATATTTGGCATGTAGATTTTCATTCAAAACCCTTCTACAAACAAACATTTAATTTTCATGTTAGTTTTATTTAATGAAATTAATTTTATTGCGTGTGATTATGAAGCGAATTGTAGTAAAACAATTAAATACTGATTTTAATGATAGAATTCATTTATGGATCATTTATTATTATTATTAAAGGATTAAGTAGAATTACAACGGTCATAAATGTGTGTATTCAATTTTAAATTCCATTTCTAGTTTTTAATTTCTTTTTGAAATGTCTCTTTTAATTTTAATTGGATTAAAAGACCCATAATGCAAACAGAGCAGAGAACTTTAGTTTTTTACTTTCTTGATCCTTTGTATCATATTACTTATTTCGATGTAATGACTTGAAATGGATTAAGAAATAATGTCATTTATCCGAGTCACTTATTAAACAACCAATACGGCTGATTAACTTTAAAACACGCTTTAGTATGATTCAAATATAAAATTGTACCATTTACAGATCGGACTAATATTATGGATCAAATATAGTAGAACAATTTTAGAATACAAGAATTTTTTGATTTTCTAACAAAATAATTAATTAAATGCAATATTTTAATATGAATTCACAAAACGTAACGCTTCATTTGCTTAACTATTTGATTAGCCATTTGATTAGTGGAATTGTTGCCATTTCAAGGGTAATGACGAAATATTAAAAGAAAATCCTTTTTCTGAATTTAATTTTATTGTCTGTTTGAATGAACCCGCTAGGTGAAAACGCTAGGCTTGAATGATTTCATTAATAATTACTTTGTAGCCTTGGCCGATGGCAAAATAATGCATAGATAAGATAAAATGTAGAAAAACAAAGGACAAATGAAACAAAAAGTAAAATATTTTGTTTTTCTTGTATTAGAAGAAGAAAAATAATAATAAAATGATTAGATGAGAATAAGGATTCTTTGTTAAAAAAAATGAGACAATCAAGAACAATTGAAAATATTTTCACAACTCAACAGAAGCACAAAAGTTTTATGGACTTTAGTTCCGGTATTTTTAGAGTACATTCCACTTAGAATTCGTAGCCAAATTAAGAATTTTATTTATAGCTTTATAATATTTAATTGGCACATTTTTTAATGAATTTAAAAAATTATAATCTTCTACTAAACGTGATTATTGCGGCAAATAATTCTCACTTCAAACAGCGCGTGGAAGTTTTGTTTAATTGAAAATCAGCATATAAAAAATAATATTTGAAGTCCTACAAAATTTCTAATGTAAACAGATGAGCAGCAGCAAGAAGCAATTCTTTTCGCATGTTGCAGTTTTATTAACAAAATGTCTACTTTTGCAAATCTGTGAATTGTGCATTTGAATAGAATTTTTGGTCTGTGGTTTTTTCATTTGGCATATATTCCAATGTAGCTTCTCCAGTGTGTAAGTTCAAATTGTTAACAATTCAATTGTTGTTATTATTTTTGCTCAGTTGTTTAACGTTTATCTTGTAAGCCATTTATTGAAAATTCCTCATCAGTAATGTGGGATCATCAATAGTTGAACTCAATTGAAATCTATTTTGCTCGGAAAATAAGATAGTTTCAGCTTTTATTTAACGTTTAAAATCTGTTGGTACAATTTATTGCTAAGCATAAAAGGAAAATTGAAGCTCACTTTAAAATAAAAGGGCATATTTTAAATATAAATTTAGTATACCATTAGGCGCTAAATGTTTGTTGCATATCATGGCGCTGAAAATTTGGAATATTCTGTAACCACTTTTCTTAAATGAGCATTTCAGTTGAAGCAATGTCTTAGTTTAAAGTTCATTAAATACCTAACTAAAATTTCTTTCTTGAATCAATAAACAAAAAATTTTAATTTATTATTTTTATTTTTGATATTATTTTATTCAAATTATTTTAGAATTCTTTGGTATAAACGGAAAGTAATTTGAGTAATATTGTAGCGTAATGTTCACTACTGTTGTTCTCATATATTTCGAATGAAATTATAAAAATTTTATAATTATTTTGTATCATCATTATTGGTATTCGTTATGTCAAGTATTTCAGTAAATAAAATTTTTCCACGGATACAATAAAATATTTTCTTTTAGCAAGATGGAATTCACACAATTTTTTTTTGGTATGTCTTTTTGTATACCCTTTTGAATTAAATGAAACTATAAGAAAAGCATAAAAATAGTGAGAACTAAAAAAAATAAGTAGGAATAATGACAGAAATAAAGAGAGAGAAAAGATATGGAAGCAGTTAAAATACAAACAATAATAACGGAAGAGAGAATCTTGTAAATAAGAGAAATTACATAACATTTATATTTCTTTTGCTGTCGCTCTTGCTGTTGATGTTATTGTTGTTATTGTTATTTGTATCAGCTTGTATTTACAATTTATTAGCAACATTCTCTCACATACATATGTGTAAAAATGTTTCGTACATTTGTATATTACACATATACACACAAATGAAATTTTAGTAGATTTAAATGAAAGAGGAGAAAGATATGAAAAAATAATCAAATCTGAAAGGAAAAGTTTTTCATCTAAATGAACGCTTATACAATGAAATCATGGCATGCTTGTATGTCTAAAATTGTGTGTGTGTGTTCATTTCATAAAAAAATTTATATATTTACATAGTTGTTCAGAATTGTTTTCAAGTCTCAATTTTTTTTTTCCTATTTTTACTTTTCCTATTTTCTTTCTTTAGTATAAGCATTGTTATTTTTTTAAGGTATTAAAGTCGGATTTTACTAGATTGTTAGAGAAATTAAAGAGCTTATTTTACATTTACTTATGTTGTAAAATGTCAGTTCGTATAATAATTCAATTCAATGGATGTTAAAGTGTTTTAAAGATCTTTGAAAAAATATGTTTTCCTGACATTCACACGTTTCGTACATTCTTTAGTATTCTTGGCCTTAAGCAATATATCAAAAATTTTAAAGGTAGCTTTATTAGCCAGAATTTCATTACATAAAACTTCTCCATCTGAGAAAGCATCAATTCCATGATAATGTAGCAGAAAAGTAAAGTGACGTGTTAACGTTGAAATATTCTTAAAAAAATACATCCAGAACTTTATTAAAAATTCTCAATTGAAATAAAATCATTTTCTGTATTGTTTTGGATTATTTTTGATTACCATAAATCTACATTTATTTCTGGACCATCCAATATTTATGATTAGCACCATGACATTTTATGCAACATTTTATGTTACAGATAACTTTAAGTAAAAATGCCATAAATAATGTTCAAGGACAATACAAATTTGATGGATATAAAATGCATTAATAATTGACAGATAAATTAAAAACGAATCTTTACTTATATAGCAAACGTATAATAAAATTAAAATAAAAATTTGAAAATAAAAACGTGGCAATATTGAACTGAATATAAACTAAAAACATTAGGCAGGACATAATTTCAAAGGGTGCTTTTTATAAACAGCAAAGTGTTTAAACATAAAAAATGTAGACTTTGTTGAATTCTTATAAAAGTGAAGTGATTATCAACTTAATACTTAAAGTGATGATTTTGGAAATGGTAATACATAAATGGCCCTTAGAATAATTCCTTGTATATCCATGTTATATTTAAAGATATTTATAAAATTTATAAAATTGTCACAATTATCATAAATAGCCAGGTTATCGATCCAATAAACAGCTAACTAACATCTTCAGGCAAAAGATACTTTGATTACTTTTTATTTCAATTTACATTCCACATTTAAATATTAAAAGTAAATCGATTAACATTTTTTATATAGAATTCGTCTTCGCCGTTTATCTCAATCTAATTTAAAAAGAAGTAAAAACTTTATAGTCGGTCGAAACCGATTTTTATATAATGTACAAATCTTTGCTCAATTTGATTAAAATTAAATAAGTGAATTAGAAGCCAATAGTATTAAAAAATTTTGTAATTTCTCTATAATTCAAAAATTTTGTTATATGAGGGACGTTTCAAAATATTGACCAATTTGAAAGAAATTTTTCAAATAATGTGTATCAAATTTTATTAAAATATCTCAAAAATTGCGACCTGACATTTGATAACAAATAACAAATCTACGTGGACAGACCTTAGATGGAAAGATGAATAATAGATAGGCGTAAATCAAAGCAGAGTGTCATTTTGAGTCGATCTCTTTAATAAGGGGTGGGTCCGTTTGAACTCATTATGAGTGTTACAAACATTTTGATAGTACCATCGTACCACAAGTGGTGTAGGGTATAATGCATAGGAAAGCAAGTGGAAATCTTATATCTAACAATTTGTAAAAAGACTAAACCAATTTGTTATTCAAAATTAAAAAAAAAGGATGTGACGCGCACTACAATTTTGCCAAAATTGAAGGGATGGATGGGATTCAAAAACATGGCCTATAATCTTATAACGAATGTAAATGGACAGACAAGAAAGATACAGATATCTATCCAAAACCTATGTATCGTATTATTTGAGGTATTAAGCTGAGTAGTCTTTAAACCGCAAGCGAAAGAAATGAAAAATGAAATGAGAGAAATGAAGATTTATATTCAAAAAAAAGTTCTGGCCAGCCTAGCAGAAAATCTTTACGGTAAATGATCACGGCTATTAAAAAAGTTGAACAAAAGAAACTGTATATATTAATGAAGAAAATTTGGAATGGGTAAATGTGGTTCTGGTTGGATATAACTCTTATTATTACAATTACACCTCAAACCGCTTTTCATAAGTACAGCACAAAAACTTTAACTAATTTTAATTGCAAATATTTCAATTCTCATCTACACACACACACATACACACATACACACAAATACACACACACAGCTGAACAAGCGAACGTTCGTTTCTTCGTCCGTGCAAATTTTCTCTATGAAAAGAGAGAATCATTGCTGCTTTAGAAATCCTGCATGGTCCTCTGTCAAGATTTTCTTGGTATATATTTGCATATGCATTTGCATTTGTATTTGCTTGTGTGTGCATGTCCGTCCGCACATATTTATATAGATGTATTTTATTGTTTTATTTGCTTTTAAATTTTAATTTTAATGTAAGAAAATTTTAGCTGAATTGCCAAGTGCAACAATACTTTTACTTAATTGGTTTCTTTTGTTCCATGGAAATCTTCACATACCCGCCAACTGTTCTGAAACTAGCTCTAAACATTTTATAACTCATGGCTAAGTTATGATCGGTTAAGTTCGACTATTAGTAGACCGACGATAGTTAGTTCGTTCTTTTTGCAAAAGTATGAGTTAGATAATTTTTCATTTTATCGTTCAATCAGTTCAATTTTTTAAGCACAATTTTTTTTTTATTTTATTTTCTGTAGTATGAGAGAATTATCTTGCATGGGCATTATGAGATTACATTTTCATTATTTCCAGCTTAACAGTTGCCAGAAAATGTAGATTTTACATTTTATGTTAAAGATATTAACGAATAAAGAGCATTTAGTATATTTTGCTGTATCAGAAATTATCCCTAAATTTTCATACGATACTGTTTGGATATTAAACAATAACAACAACAACAATAACAATAAAAAAATGATGATATAAGAGCAAGAAATAAATGTAAAAATTCCCGTAAAATTAATGAGGAAGATAAAAGGCATTCAAGTAAGAAAATCATTATTCATTTCGCGTTCATTAAAAAAATTATCTGATTTATTTTATATTAGATTGGCTGCCAGTTGAAACTAGTGCCTTTTAACATTTACATAATAAAGCAAAATAAGCATTCTTTGTATATTTCAAATAAAATTTTCTAAGACTTATTCTTGTGGTCAATAGAAAATCAAGTCATTAGATGAAAGTGGGATGACAAATATTTCAATTTAATATTTCGTTAGCATCTTCAAAATTTCTTACTTTATTTTTTTTTGATATTTTTAAAACCTGTACTTTCTTTATAAGACAGAGTTTACAAAAAATTTGATTGCACATTTATTACAATCACTTTTTCAAAAGTTTTAATTTTAATATGTAAAAAAATTTGCAATTGCTGATTTCTAAGTCTCCACGAAATGTTCTAATGCAGTGGTAAACAAAAATTCATACTTCTCCTTTAATCTACATGAATTGTTTACATGTAACTTATGGCGTATACAATTTATATAAATTCCATGAAATCGTAGAATTTGAAAGTTTCCATTTTGTTTGTTTAAAATGCTTATTTAATAAAAAGCGATGCCAAAGGAGTAATCTTTCAAATTTTTCTCTAATAGAAGAACATAAAAGTTAAATTATCAAAATCTCCAAAAAAAAAAAAAACCGGAGATATAAAGATTTAATGTACTGGCAAATATTTTAATGAAATATAATTTCCTTGAATTTATTCTGCAAGCGATAGCAAATAAGCTACGAAATAGTAAATAATATAAAAAACAAAAGGAAAGTAGATGAAAAAATAATAGAAAAGAAATTATTTATTCAAATTCAACTTTTATCAATTTAAATGAATTGTTTGTTTTGCAAATGCCGAAGAAGAAATTTTGATGTTGAACGTTAAGTAGAAAAGGGGTCGACAAGGATAAACAAATTGACTGGATGTGTGCAAAAGAGGGGGAACGGCCAATAAAAATATAAAATATAATATAAAATGAATGAAGAGTTTTGAGTGACATTTGTATGGAATGACATGAAAAATAAGTGAATGGAAAACTTTCCAAAATAAAAATAAAATAATAGAGCAAGAAAAAAAAGGCCAAACCAAAGTAAAGAGAACAAAAATTAGACAAGTTTCCATTTTATCGTATTTGTCCGTATTTACTTTATTGATGCTTTTGCCATCCTTTCAATCTTTACTTTCGTTTTTGCTTAAAAGCTCACAAAAACTCTACTAAGAGACGTCCAAAGAGGAGCATATACGAAGGAGATGAAAAACGAAAAAGAATTGAAGTACAAAACATTTAGGAAATTCTTGCAATTGTTTAAACTTCTTATATAAATTTTGATTTGGCAAATGCTTAAAATCTTTTTTCTTCGCCTTGTTTAATTTGTTAAATTGCATTTCGTTGTATTCCGTTGATGAAAGAAGATTCAAAGGCAGAGCAAAAAATTATTATTATTATTTAATAAGAAAGAGGTCACGCTAAACTTAAGATAAATATTTTAATAAGCCCCAACGATCAATATGGAGTTCTTTTTTGGAATTTACGAATGAAATAATTGAAAATTGGCATACGAATTGAAATTGCAGTTCGTTTTAATATGATGATTCTCACATGATTAAGCATTTTGCCGTTATAGATCAGGAACCGAGGAAATTGTTACGGTTATATAAAATGTTGAACCCCTCTAGCAGGGGTCTCTTTCTTTCAGTTCATCTGAACTGATTATGATTAAGCATAATCCCAGGCCCATGAAATAGTTCTCCTTTTATGTTTTCTGTCAAGTTTAGTTGTATTTTCAACTACATTACTCTCCGAAATAAGGTTATTGCCACTTTGCTCTAAGAGCCACGCTTACTTTCTTAAGGCTCTTAAATGTGACCCATTCCTTTTTTTGGATTTTTCGTGCCGTTTTCTTTTGTTTGCATGGTTTTCTTTTTTTCCAATGTCAAAGTGAAAAAACCCACATGCGATGAAATGAAAAAAAAAGTCCATCGAAAATTGAATGGGCCACAAAACAATTTTATCCTATGCAAACCAAGTCACACATTTTTTACATTTGTAAGGATCCACCACGAAAATTTAAACCAAGAAAGCAATAACTTATTCCTTCCATTAAGGACAAAAAACAAAAAAAAAAATTACCGTTCCCACATGAGAATTAATAAAATAGTAGAACAAGAACAAAAAAACACCAACGTTGAATATTTTCTATTTTTACCAAAAAAAAAAAAAGAGATGTTTTTCCAACGAAAGACAAAATATAACTGCGAGCTGCAGGCCCGACACAACTTATATATACTGCCATTTTCAAAAATGGCTGCTCGAAATTCTTATTAACATTAGGAATTCATATCAAATGATAGCATTAGTTTTATGCATAAAGGCATATGATACTTTTTGTATTTACATCATGCAAATCAGAATAAAACTTTAATTTTTTTAATATAATAATTATACAATAAATTTTTAATACATTTCTCTTTTACGTAAATTGCCAATATTTTTTTTATATTAATTCTAGAATTTCTGATAAAAATAGCTTCTTCTTTTTGCAATTCATTCTATTTTGATATCAATAATGCAAAATTGCCTGCAAATGGGCGCATGGTATTTACTACCACAAATGCAAGAAAATTCCGTGGAAGTGACGTATCTTTATACGGCCTGTGGCAAAATCAAATTTCAATTCGCGTATTCTATCAACTTTTTCAAGTGGCAATATAAGCTTCTTATTAATACTAAGCATTCACTCAAGACAGTTAGCAGAATTTTACGAATAAAAACATGTAATATATACTGCGTGCTTACAACATGCAAGTCAAAATAACAAGAATAATGGTTAAATAAGCAAATAGTTATAGTAAGTTTTCGGACTTCTAAATACCCCGCACTACATTTTATAAAGTAATACACAGAATTGTTAATTTATCTACATAAAATAGCATTGCAAAATAGCTTGGGGCATGGGGTAAACTACGTTTATATATTAAATTTCATGCAAATCACTGTAAAATTGTGCTTTGTATTTAAGAGTAAAGGTAGATGAACATATAACAGACAGACGGAGAGAGAGGATTAAGTCGAATCATCAAATGATTGAAGGACAATCTATACTTTAAAATGTGGTTCTTTCTAAGATCCTTCTGCATAAACTCAATATCATGTACTACAAGTGGTGTGGGCTGTAATTGGCATATAAAATTTTGATATGACTTTTTTTATTTCACAGAAAATTGCTCAAATTTTTTTCATTCTTTTGGATATTTTATGTAAATAATGGCACTTTTTATCCAATGTTTCGTCACATAATGTTGCAAAGTTTTCTGACTAAGTGAAAAGACATCCAAAAACAAATACCCTCAAGCGAATGTCACAATTGAAATGTGGCAGCGTACCTTAAGAAAAATTCTGTCAGACTTAATATATTTAAAAATTATTTTTATATATAATTTAGAAACTTGTTGGAGGACAAATTTATACTGAGTACTTTGGCCTAAAATCATTTAATGTTTAACTTCATTTTCAAGCGAAATTATTCGCCACGACAAGGGTCTCACTCAACTTCAACTTCAGCATATTTTTGTTCCAATTATTGTCTCTCATTCTTAGTTAAGAATCTCAAATTTCTTAGGTAGGAATTTAAGGAATTTGTTTTGCTTTTGGATTATATAATGGGCTGCTGCCAGCATCTCTCCTTAACCCTAATAACAGGTTTTCTCAATAATGTTGAGAAAAGAAACAGCCAGAACTGAATGCATTGTTTATCTAAGTAAATGGCATTCTTGGAAATCATAACATGGGCACATTTGAACAGTATTACTCATCATCATCTTACTTATCTTAAGCATTTTAATCATATTAATGAAAAGCTTTGCTAATTTATATTCAAATTTAGAGAAAATCTATAACACAAAATGCAATACAATAAATTAATTGGCAATCTGATTTGGAATGTCCATAAGTAAATAAGTAAAAGGAAAATTATGTAATTGCACAATAATGTAACGTCAATAAACAACAAGTTATTGTTACAATATTATCAAAGGTAACACCATTTATATATTCATATCTATATCTATTGCAAATTAGGCCTACCTCTTTTTTTTGTTACCTACCCAAGTAGGTAGCAAAATGTAGCAATATGATGTTTATATTGATGGAAATTGTACAATAGACTTGGACTCATATATAAACAAAAGAAGTAAAAAGTGTTCCTATAAGAAGAAAATCTAACAGTAAACAATGAATTTGCAACAACATTTTCATAATGTTGCCCTTGTATATTGCTGATAATGTTTTCTGTTATTTTTACTATTATTATTATTATTATTATTATTATTATTATTGGTATTTCTTCTACTTCTTGCTGTTGTTATTTTTATTAGAAAGTAATAACATTTTACAATTCTTTGTTATTTCAACATCTCAATTCTTATGGTACTTGTAGTACACACCATGGATTCACACATCCTTCATATGTAGGCGCATAAGTTTCCGTAAGCAGATCTGCATCAAAACGGAAGTTATGTATCACTTCCACCAGGCTCTAAATGCCTTATATAGAGTCGGAACTTTTCTAAAACTCTCCACAAAATATAAATGCCAGCTGATTAGCCATTTGTTTAAATTAAAAGCCTGCCTTTGCGGCAGGGCTTCATAGCCACTACTCCAGCATAATTAATAATTCTGTGACATTACATTAAAACTTCGTGTATTGACTAAAGTTCATGATAATCAGATGAACTAATGCTAATCGCAATTAGTTACCATGCTTTACAAAGAGTTTGAAATGAAATTCCAAAAATTTCAGAAGGCTCATAAACAACTTCATATGTATAAAACCCACATAATATATTTAGAAATATAACCAACAATTTAGTATCATATCAAGCTTATTCTTTTATTTTAATTGAGTTAACTGAAGAAGAATCCTTGGTTTAACGAACAAGCCGTCTTAGAACTATTTTCTAATTTCAAGTACGCCTAACTTCACTAAACAAATACACCTTATTCGATTCTTTTGTAAAATGATTAAGGGCGATTAAGATTTTACAATTATTTCCCTTATTACGTTTCATTTTTAGAGGAATTTATTTTAAAAAAAAATGTTATTCATAATTAACGATTCATAATTCGTTTTTATTTGAGTAGAACAGAATCTCAATTAAGTACAATTTAATTATGGCCAGCCATATTTGCCGCCATGTTTGACATAACTATCAAATATAATTTTCTTAAGTATTTTATGCATTCATAATTCTTATTATTTTATTTTATACATTCCATACTGTTTTCCATTCCAATGTATTGCATATTGGACGAAGGCAGGCAAATAATACGGATTGTTGTTGAAGGGCCTAGAAAAAAGGCAGGGATAATGTACATTGTACATATTCATATTCAACAGGAAATGCTATTTATTATTATTATTATTATTATTATTATTATTATTATTATGTCATTAACATTCCTTTTGTTTTACACATTTATTTATTTATTTTAATTTTTCTCATTCATAACTTTAATGACTTTAAAATGAGTTTATGTCAACATTTAAGCGTTTAAAACAATTGAATATCTATCAGTTATATTATGCATATATAATGTACATAATTTATATAATAATAATGAATAAAAATTAATAATAATTATAATGAAAAAAGAAACAAATGAATAATAATAATAATAATTCTTCTACTTTAAAAAGTTTACTTATTCAATGTTCTTTATTTTTTTTTGTTATTTTTATTGTAATTGTTATTATTATTTATAAATTATTATTATTGATAAATTCATATCTTTAGTTATGTTTTTATATAAATAAAAATATTATTATAATTATAGTAATATTATTAAAATAATAACACTTTTGATTTACACACTTCATTTACACACTTTGATATTCTTGTACTCCAAACCAATTCTCATTCTCAATTATTTATGTGGTCAATTGTAATTATAAGAATGTATGTATTGTATATATACAGTACATATATATTGATGTAACCCTTGTAGATTAATTTTACCACATATATCAGAATGAATAAGGGACTTTATATAGATAAATATGATAAGATTTTTATATTCGATTAAGTTATTATTTTATAACGTACAACACTTGTGATATACGGTGTTATGAGTTTGTGTGGATGTATGCAACAATCAGAAGGAGCATTTTATTAAGGCCATTGATTCAGAATTTAGGCTTGTCTGGTTTTTTTATGTGAATTTCTTATTAAATAAACGGTATATAATTTTGAAATCGTTTAAATAAAATTTGGTATGAATAAAGTATAAGGCTCAGCCCAGAGACATTCGGTAATAATTTTGGTTAAGATTAGGCTTTTATTTTGCTCATACCTTATGCAACGACTCATTTTATAAAGGTTTTTTATGCGAAAATACCATGACTTTGCACGGATGTGCAGAAGGAGTAGGCATAGATCCACTTTCTCTTATAACCAACCATGTAGAACTCAGAAAGTAAGCGATGTTGGTTTCTTTAAATTCTTTATCTATAAATTTGTTATTAAAGTACGGTACATAATTTTGAAATCATTTGAGTGAAATTTGCCATTTAGGCGTGGTTTTGCCTAAATATATTCAGGAATTATTTTGGTTAAGATCGGTCTCACGCAACAACCCATTTTGCAAGCATATCCAATTCTTAATATCTCTTTAGGAAAATATGCTGTAGGGTATTTAATAATCGGCCGTGATCTATCGTAATTCATATATTGATTTTTCTTTTTTTTTTTTGTTTATTACAGGAGATTGAAAATATAATTCCGAAAAGTATCAATAATTTGTTATATAAGTCACAGCTTTTATATTTACTTATTTCACTTAACATCTGCTTTTCATCTTGTTTGTCTTTATTGTTGTACCTTTAAAAGTAGATATACAACAATGTCAACAAAAAGGAGCCTGCTTTGGCATGTTCTTCCATTTGATTTGTATGAAATCCTTAAGATTATTTATCACATTTGGATTATTTATCACAAAGGGATTATTTATCCCTTTCATCTATTTTTTAGTTTTTAGTGTTTCTATGCAAATGTCTTGTCAAATTGTAAGTACACAAATATGCTCGGTTGAAATGAAAATATATTTTCATTTATTGTATGTTTTATTATTTTCTTTATTGCATTCTTTTCTTTTGAACTTTTGCGACACACTTCATTGACATGAATAAATATTTTACATTTGTTTAATCAATTGGAATAATGTAAGTAGATTTAGAAATGTTCTTATTGCAATTTAATTGAAATGCATTCTTTTATTCAGCAAGAAGAAAATTTATACGTTTATACATTTGTAAAAAAGCGGTCAATGAGTTTTCGAATTCGTAGTTACTCATACGCTCCCTCTTTCTCTGCTAACATTTTCAGTTTACTTAAGTTAATCGTTTAATAAATTATGAAACTTTTAAATTTGTTAGCCGGTTTTAGGGTTTGTGATTGGTAGCAAATATTTTTTATAACTCGAGAACTAATACTCTAAATAGGCGATAGAAAGCGTTTTATTCTTCAAATTTTCTATAATGTTTGTTAGTTTTCGGCCTTAGCAATTTTCCAAAATTATTTACTCAATAAAGAGAAAGTAAATCTTTTGTAATTATCTAATGTTGGTAAAAACTCTGGATACGATTGTTTCGAAAATTTAATACGGAGCGTAATTCAAAAACATGGAGCTCTAGAGGAACCATAATGTTTGCGTATGCCTTTTTTTTTTTTGTTAAAGGTCTTCAATAAAATAAAACTAAACTAATACAAAAAAATTCATTTCACTATTTTCTAAAATTAATTTCGTTCATATTTTTTTGCCAATTTCGTTCGCTATTAATCTATTAAATTATTTTAATAAATTTAGATTAAAATAATTTTTTTAGATTCCTTAAGCTATTTATATAAATTATGAAAATTTTATATTTCAGTTTGGAAATGTTATAAAAAGTAATTTTAGTAGAGTTCACTTAAATTTCTTTTAGAAAATTTCTTGTCAACCATGTTAAGAACGATTTTCAATTAAACCTCGATCTATGGCAAATATATAAAAGTAAAACAATTTCCTTTTTATGCGATGTTTATATAAAAAAAAATTGCTTTGGCGCGAATAATATTTTCATGGATTTTGATTGAAAAAAATTTCTGCATAAAATGCAATTTTTCCAGACATCATTATAAATAAATTTTTTTTAACTTTATGAAGATGGAGATAAATTTTTATTTTTCAATTACAATTACATCAAGAAAATTTTACTGTTTTTAAAACTTTCACCATTTTATCAATTTTATCGTTCCTTGGTTCGGTCAACTCATATAAAGCATAACTCAATATTAGCTGTTTTCGTAAAAATGCTGAATTGACAATAAGGAAGAAATGCATGTATTCCTTTTGCTTTTCTTTTTACGTTGAAGCTAACGCACATACATACATATACACATTAATGGCTGGCTTATAATCAAATATGAATGGAAGGTAGAGCTGGTTGTTAACTTAAGTTAAGGGTACTGAATAAAATGGGAAAGTGGTAGCTTTACCTTTTGCGCCTTTGCTTTTGTTACTGTTTCTGTTGTAATTTCTATTCCTATACGGAATTGATCAAATAGAAAAGAGACAAGAGAAGAAGAAGAAGTGAAAAGCAGCAGAAGGCTCTTTAAAATAAAAATATTGCAAATCTTGCAATGTCTTCACCAATTTACGTATTGGCTCAAATACAACATTGTGTTTTACGCTTTCACTGGTGGCTTTCAATGGTCTTGGGTATGTTAGCTTAATGCAGATGTTTGTAACATCCAAAAAAAGCTTTTAGATAGATGCACCTTTAATTATACCCAACCATTCCAAATAATTTATCATAATAAGTAAATTGTTTATCAAGGTACATTTGCATGAAATGTGGCTTTTGATTTAAGAATTCATCGTATTCAAAACACTCTGTTTATAAAAAAATTTTAGTAAATAATAAAAACTTACATTTTTTTATACTTTTTCAATGAGCGCTATCTCAGAATTGTTAGTT
Organism: Melophagus ovinus; assembly: GCA_023089585.1. Classification (NCBI taxonomy): domain Eukaryota; kingdom Metazoa; phylum Arthropoda; class Insecta; order Diptera; family Hippoboscidae; genus Melophagus; species Melophagus ovinus. The sequence continues at coordinate 1,060,391 of JAKKIB010000190.1, forward strand.
AACTTGTGTTAGAAGGTGTAGAAATTATGTCCACTGACCCTTTTTGACCAACTTAAAATATTTTACAAATAAATTGTTTTCCAACATTTCCAATTTTTGCTTAATGTTTTGATTTCATTATTCACAATACGTAAAGTAGTCTAAGGTACATAAGAATCGACACTGAACGACTTACTTATTTCTTCTGCTTTAATTTCCTCCCCTCGACTTCCTTCCATTTCTTGTAATGGTTTTTGTAATGTAAAAAATATATGAAAAATATGATTTAATTGTAAAATTTGAAGTTATAAAATTAAAAGCAGACTAACTATGAATTTGAAATCCTTTTTCTTTCTTTAAATCGATGACCTCACTTCAATTATTTTCGTTTTGTTATCGCAATTATATAAGAATGCAAGTCTTATGCGAAAAACGGAAGAAAGACAATGAAAATTGATTTTTGTGAGGCAAGATGACTTACGCATATACATAATATTTTTTTATTATTGTTTTAAGTATCTTTAGCAATCACATACACATGACTGATTTGATGTGATATGGCCATTTTGGTTATTGTTTTAATATTCGTTGAAATTTCTTTTCTTCCACTTTCTTAGTTTGTTTTTCATTTAATTTCTATTCTTTATTGTGTTACTCTTCGGGGGGCAACCAGTCCTGAGAAACACCTGTTCAACTGGGAGTGGCTCATCAGGGGCACAATGAGTCACGAGATCCGATCAAAGATTTACTTTGGTACCACAGGATCACCAATTTTAATAAAGCTCATTGTGGTGATATTGATGTTGGCTTCGTGGTGGCTGTGGTGCCCACATCGTGGACGATACTTTTTCTTACATATATGTACTTGTCGTGCAGGGTCCAATTTCCCGAATAAAATGGGTAGCTGGGTAGGCTTATTAACCTAACCAAACTAAGCCAAAAAGTAATTGGAAGGCTCCGAAATTAGGTACCAAAGATTAAGCCATTTATATAATGTGCAATATAGGCTTTCAATTGGAAGCTAGTCGTGACGCTAATTAAATCCAAATATCACATATTTTTTCTGTATTACAGAAGAAACTGTTTGTTGTGGTTGCATTTACCGTTATTAATGCTGTTTTTGGAATATTTTGGAAAATGTTACAGATAAATATAAGCATTTTTTATATCCAATATCAGTACAGCAGTAATTTTGAACTGCCAGGCTCCAGAAATGCAAAGTGCGTATAATTGTGATTAGCGTTAAGTTCTAAATCGATTGGGCTGTGTCTACTTTTCAGCCTGTCGGTATGTTCATGCATTCAACATGATAAATATTTTACTCGCCGATATTCACATATCGTCTTTCTTTATCATGAAGGTGGACTCCAGCGCTTAGTTCGTGTTAAAACAAAAAGCATTTGTTTTTAAGCCAATCCGAAGATTTATGCAAGTGGCCACGTCCGTTTAAAGTTACAAGACCTACAGTATTAGTTAGCTTGCCCACTGTATTGCTATATAACGATACTTTATAAAGTTTTGGAAGAAAGAGGCATTCAAAATTTGTTCCCAGGCAAACATGAAATTTTGTACATTGTTATAAAAAATTTTTTACTACTGCTTTTATATAAATTCATATTATTGCTATTGATGGTTTTAATCAAATTGTTGTTGTTGTTGTTGTTGTTGTTGTTATCATAATTTGTTCCAAATGTGTTAACATTTTTATATTTTTAAGTACACGCCACCCACAGACACAAATATAAATCGAAATACACTTACTTTGTCATTATATTTGTTATGCGAAAAAGGAAGGTCTAAAAAGTCCACAAGGTTTAAAAATTACCGATTAGTATAAAATTTGGAATCAACGATGCCATGTCTGAACGTTAACACAACCGATAACTATTCTCTTGGACACAAAAGTACTGCTAATGAGAATATTAATTCAAGTGCTATGTTTCCCAAGGTCTGGAGCTCTCCCTGGTCCAGAGTATTATAAATACTGATGTTTGCCCATGCAAACTTTTTATGAAGCTGCAATTCTCAATGTATCAATCGCATCATGTTTTGAACTCCTTTACCGTTAAATGCCATTTTCAAATCACTGGAACTTGCAATTTTTTTGATGTATCAACTGGGTTTGCGATGATTTGAGGTTTTGTGTTAGTTGAAGTAAAGCGGTGTTGGACCTTTAAAAGTCGACTCCGCTCAACCGTAACATTGTCATTTGTTGCCACTTTAAAATTGAACAAAATCTATAATTAGAAATGGAAATTATAGTTATATTTTTTGTGGCTTAAACGCATTTCGCGTAAGTCTTATAAAATTTAAAGGCTACATTTATTCTGCAGATTAGAAATATGTTAGCGCACTATCATCATCCTGGTCGCACTGGATGATGCATTAAATATTATCAAATACCATTCTTTGTCTGAGTGGACCAAATTTATTCTTTGCTATGTTTTACATTCCTCATCCAGTGCATTTGCCAGGTATACGTTTTATTATGTTTTTCCTTTTTAGAATGTTACCAAGTTATGTTCGCAGGTTTACATTTACAAAACTAAAAGAAGTGATTTGTATTTAGGCATGTGAGGAGTAGACTACAATAATTCAATTTCTAAGACTTGACATAAACTTCTCTTAGATTTAGATCGTTTTACTTATTCTTGAAATATTTATTTGCTTGTATTTTGCTTGTTTGCTTAACTTGGTTTTTCATTTTATTTTTTCTTGATCTTTATTTTCGAAATATCTTTTTAAATAAAAAATGCCTTGTCTTGTATTGTAAAGTTCTGTCCCATCTTGTACTGTTCAGTGTTATCTTGTCTTGCCTTGTCATGTCTGATGTTATTATCTTGGTTATTGACGTTGTTGTCTTTGTCCATGTCTTGCACTTTTATTTATTTCTAAAATTATCTATTGCATTTTGGTTGAATAGACTTACTATTCACTTAACTATGATTTCATTTCAATTTAATTTGACTGAAATCAAAAGTTTTGTTTTCTTGTATTTCTTATTATGGCGAGTTATTATTTTGATTTCCTTAGATGCAGAGTTTAATGAAGTCTGGGAAGTCTGAATTAGATTTTTTTTTGCTTATTAGGATAAGTCTTAATTAAATTAATTATTAATTAAACGTGAAAAGATTATGCTAATTTTACCCGTCGTGGGCACTCCGCTGCAAATTTTTTTGACCAAACTGATATTCAAAATGGATCAAAGGAAAATCTCTTTAGTGAAATATGTACTGCATTTGAAAGGCTGAATCATAATAACTGGAGAGTCGCTTTATTTTGCGTAATATTTTAAAAAAGTAAAATCTCAAAATTTATTATAACAATTCAAAATTTGTTTCTTTTATTTTTTGCTTGATAATTTTGAGCTTTTCTAGGGCAATGCACTTTTTGGATGAGCGGTGCACTTTTATATCATCTGTGTTTACCTTTATAAGGACTTAGCAAGCCATATATAACTTTTAATTTAATTAGATTAGATTGAATCGATTTAAGTCTGTACGTCTAACGTTTGTGTGATGTTTATTCAAATAAATTTGTCTTCAAATTTCAGCCATAACTTTGTTGGTATATTTCATAAAATTAGTCTATGTGGGCGTGTTTTTTTTCGTGTATATCCCGCTAGGATCTCATAAGGCCTCTATTCTGCGAAAAGTGGATGCTTGAAAAGACATTTTGCGATAAAAATCAATGCATCGCATTTATTTAATATCTAGTTTTTTTTAGATGGTTTATAAAAATTGTTATACTTTCATAATTTTTATCATGAATTTTTTAAGCACCTTGCAACATGTTTAAATGTCGGCCATGTTAATCGGTCATGGCCGACATTGTTAAAAGTTTATATTGACAATAATTCGCTGACTATTTTGTAGAATTTTCCAATCGGATTTAAAATTATAAATGTTATTAAACAGAACCTTTGATTAGATAACAAGTTTTCAATGGATTTGATGGCCTTTTTTTATTTGTTGAAAATAATGAAAAAAAAAAAAGAAAAGAAAAATGGAAAAAAGAAAAGAGAAAAAACTGCGTAGATAAGCGCTTGATTGAACATTTAGTTGACAAAATACAGTTTCACTGGAAACATCCAACGAATAAAGTGGAGAATGAGAAAAACCAATAAAGTTGTTGCTGTAGTTGTAACTGTAACTGTAACTGTAACTGTAACTGTAACTGTAGCTTGTTGTCCACCAGCATTTTCATTTTCATTTTCATTTTCATTTACATTTACATTTACATTTTTATTTCTGTCTGCTTATTTTTTTCTTATTTCCTGCTATTGAATATCTTTGTGTCACTTTAAGATATTTCATGGACTTTGTTGCCTTTGTTATTGTTGTTTTTATTAATGTTATTGTTATTGTTGTTGTATGTTGAATATATACATGTTACAATTTTTAAGTACTTTGTCATACAACTAGTTGGCCAAATTTTCATTTTTCTCTTGTTTATCTGTTGTTATATATTTTTTTGATTCTTTTGGATTCTGTTACATGGATACTGTCACTTATCCATTATTTGCTCATCTCTTTATACATTTTTTCATTCTTATATCCTTTCCTGGCGCTTTTTTTTTAATCCAAGTATTTTTGTGTGCGATATTGTACTTGTGTGTGCATGTGTGTGCATGTGTGTGTGTGTGTGTGTGTGTGTGTGTGTGTCTGTGTGTGTTTAACAACTATTGGATAAATCAGAAATGAGCAGTACTCTTAACGTTAGTTCATTTGTTCTTGTACTCTCCAACGTTTTTTTCTCTTTAGTTCCCTTACCTTCGCTTATTCTTCTTCCTTCTCGTCTTTTTATGTCTACACATGGATATTATTGGCCCTTCATTGTAATGTTGATTACATGGATGGTGTGGTAGCATTCTCATTAATGCCACGCCATTGGTATAGCATTTGGTGTTACATGATGTAGCATGTTGAATATTTAATTTGTTTTTAACTTACATTCTCTTCACCCAAATGGCCCAAATTAAAATTCATATGTAAATGTAGCAATGCATAAACAAATACATATACATTTTATGTACAATATTCAAAAACATACTTTTAAAAGCAGCTCACACACACACACATCCATACGTACTCTGTTATGGTCCATTATTGATTTTATATTGAGGCTTACAAAACAAAAAAAAAAAAAAAAGAAATCGTGTTGTACAAGTGCAGGTGTATAACTAAATTTTTATATGTTTATATGGATGGTTATGAGTGTATGTGCATTAGCATTTTTCAAAAGTATTAATCAAGTTCAACAAACGTTTACAAGGATATAATTTCTTATCTGTACTAAAAGCGGGAAATTTCTACGTAAAAGGCGTTTATTTGATGAGAATTTTTACATACAAAATTGCAGAATTTCCAAAAAAAAAAAAAAATTAATCAAATTGAAATGTATCCAGTTATAAATAAAATTGAATTATTTGGATTAAAGATTTTTGTAAATTATAAATTGTCATGCAAATTAAAATCATCTTTGTATTATAACAAAACATTAAAGTTTTAATGATATTTCGCGTTACCCCTAAATGTATGCTTTAGAAATTGAAAATTAAGTGTTTCAAGTACGCTGCCTTCAATGTAAAAGGAAATATTATAGAGGATTTGGGCTGACTCTTAAATACCTTACACCTTGCATCGAACTCTATAATGAGTTTAAATAGTTTAGAAAATTGTAATTTCTGAATGAATCGAAAGTTTTACTATGTGAGAAGGATTCTTAAAAATAGGTCAATGTCAACTTTAGTTGACATTGACCTATTTTTAAGTGTGTTATATAATCAAAGTTCACTGACATATCCCTAAAATATGTCTAAACTTGCAAATGTAATAATAAATTTGCATGAATAAATTGTTGATGAAGAAATCCAAAGGCATCCTGATGCCTAAAGCGATTTAAAACGTGTTTTTGAATCTACTTATGTAAAAATAGATAGACCTATCAAAACTTCTTCTCTATGTAGTATAAGTTAAGACAAATCCATTGCAACCTGTATCGCAATTGGTGTAACTTATAAAGATAAGTATTGCACCATCATGTACCTTCTAAAACGATTCATTCGATATGACAATTTGTACTCGTAACTATTTGACAAAAAAATAGAGCAACAGTCAATTGATACACAAAAGTAATGACTTTTCAGAAAGATCTTTAGTTTTATTTCTTAAAATGTAAAACTCCAAGAAATTTTATGCCATTTATAAGTTTATGCTTTTCAACATCCATTATTCAAATAAAGTGATAGAAACTCCATTGAAAAATTACCTTTTTTGTTATAGTTATTAATAAATTGAATTAAATAAAATCTTGTGATTTTTTTGTCTTTTGAAATCAAACAACATCTCTTACATGATTTATATGTGCAGTGTTTTCTAGAGAAACTATTTCATTGCGCTAATAATCATTTCACGCATATTCATAAAATATGTTTAATTATTTATGTACGTTTTATTTGTGTTGAAATATTTTTATATTCATAAATTATTTAAAAGCATTTTACTTTTCTTTTTTTTATTCATTATTATGGATTCATTCAGTCGTTTCTGCATTTCATTTCCTTTCTTTATTCTCTTTTTGTTCGAAAGAGTAATAAAACTCTGTATTTATGAAATTCATACTTTTCTTTAACTGAGTCTCGTACATTCCAAAAAATCAGCTTTGAGCAAAATGCCTTAAAGGTAATTTTCATTACATGATGTTGGAATGAACCTTTGTCTGAGTGCCTTAGTAGGCAAATTTATTTTATAACTTCATATTTCATTTCTTTATTTTAAAATTGTTCATTATGCTTTATTTTTTACCTTTGAGCTGTCTTCAAGCTTCTCTTGAGCTAATTACTCTATTAAATCCTTAACATTAGATTCTATTGATATCTGGGCCAGCAGCTTTACATAATCTACACGCATATACATTAGAGGTAAGAAGGAAGTTTACGTTTAAGGATACTTAAGAGACCTGTGTTCCTCTTAGTATTAATCTATTACTCTTAGATTACTTCTTTCCAAATCTATAAAATTCACTAAACGAACCAGGATTTAGCGTTATACATGTTTAGGTCCTTCTTCCGTAGAATTTTTAATGAATGATCGCTTGCTTTGCCATTTCCCAGTATGAAAAATTTTTCTCGATGCGCCACAGACTGTTTGTTGTGCAGATTTTTTTATATATAACATTAACGATTTACTTCCGTAAACTTTTTATACCTTGGGGTATATCATAACACTTGATTATTTTTATACCTTGCTAAATAAGACTCTCAAAAACGGAACTAATATGCTTTGCTTTTGCTGTTAATGAATTTTAGAAAAATAGAATGACTTAGTCAAATTTTTCATAGTTTTTCTTTAGTAAAGTTTTGTAGTCCTGAGTGAATACATCTAAATTTAACATAACAGTAGATATATTTTTGAAATTTTTTTTTACGCAAAGTTATCAAAAAATTTTCCGTAATGAGTGGAAAATTTTTGTGATTTTGTGGTAAGTTGTGTGAAGGATAAAATTATTTTATAAAACAAACATTAAAAGTAATTTTTCTTGGGCAGATTGTGTTCCGTAACAAATGGAAGGACGTGGTGTTTGCCATTTTTCAAGTGGTGGGGAAGATGGTTTTATACTACGATTCTATCCATAATTTCCTTGGCTTGACAAGATCTTATGCCTTTGGCGTTGCCATGGAAATTTCGTTATTGCATTCGTTTTGTGTCTGATGCATTTATGATTTATGATTTTCCAAAGCAGTTTTATTAAGGTACTAAACATTATTCTTCGTTACATCGCTGAGATAATTATACAGTTAAATGTGACGAGAAAAAAAAATCCTGAAAAAGTACAACAAAATACCAAGAAAAATGAGTAAGAAGGATGGTTCTTAATGTGTCCATTTAAATTGTTCATTTCGACTTTTTAATTAATATGCTTTATCAGTTTATGTTCAATAAATATTTTATGATTTGTAAAAAAGTTCAAAGACATTAATTATTCGGTAATATTTTTATGTAATCAAAACTTCTAAAAGTAAGTAAAACTTCTAAAAAGGAGTCTTACTCCTGAACATTGCTCTTGCAGCACTTTATGTGTATAATATTTAAAGGATTTTCGTAAAGATTAAAAAAAGAGAATCCAAGCTTTTGTAAATATTGGCAAATTTGCATTATTTGAAACAATTCTTCGTAGTAGTTCCCAGTTAGATATTTTCACGCAGCGAACAAAATGCATTTTTCGAAGAGAAATTCATTGAAACTTTTTTTTGATTCAATGTCAATAAAATATTATTTTCTGATTAACTGGTAATTTGCTAAAATATTGGAACGATTGATAACTTATTTTAGTACTTTTTCCAAAGTGTAATGCATTTTTTCCAAGTCAACTCGAAGTAAGATGTTAATGTTAGATTAAGCTGGTGCGATTCTTTAATGGTTGCTCATTCATATTGTAAAGTAAAATCAAATGGCAAATGTAGTCCTAAGAATTGAGAGTTAGAAAGAATATTGCTTGAGCGATATAAATTACCTGTTTTATTGTTTGCTTAATCTATGAAAATGTTATAAATGAACTTCTTAGATTTAAGGTTTTTAAAGGAAGATTTTTCAATTAACAAATAAAATCCATTATCCCTATTTTCTGCAATACATTTTTATAAGCAGATGTTCATTTTTTAAGTGAGCAATTATTGTAGTAAATTTATCATATTTACATCCACTACTTCTCAAAGCTGGTCTGTTACTTGCTTCTCAATTTTGGGTACGATATAAATTTACTTTACTCATGCCTTTATTTCTCAATCCAAAATTTCTTAATACGTTGATTTTTTTTTCATTTTCTTAAGCGATAGAAGATGAGTGGAGGGGTTCAAAATATGTTTTAACAATTATCTCACTTCGTACCTTTCTTTTTCTCTCTTATTCAGGACATAGAATTTTGCATATATATTTTTTTTATTTTAGCTTTTTTTATTACCAATATTTGTTTCTCAGTGTTTTATTGTTTGTCCATTTAACATTTACATAATACATTTGCAATGTGTGATTAAATAACTTTATAAACAACAGATCTACCCCATAATAATCTTATAATAATAAAGTTAAAATTAAGTAAATAATTTTTGTAAAATTTAAGTATCGTTTTACTTCTTTGCTGTTTTGTTGCATTTTATATAAGAAATTTTGTTATCTCTAAGAATGGACTGAAGACATTTTACGATTTTTATGACACATAAAGCCAAGTAGATGTAGATGACTAACTGAGATTTTTCAAATTATATATTTAGATAGAAATTGAAGTAGAATGATAAGAGATCAAAATGAAATTAGCCATTAAGCATTTGCCGGTTGACATTGATCCTTAAACATTCTACATCAAGTACTTTTTTTTTATAATCAGATTAGTTCGCAATGTAAACTCAACTCAAAAGAAGTGTCCATGAAAAGTTATATGATCAACTCAAATTTATATGAATTTTTTGAGATGCATAGAAACTTCAGAGTTGCTTAAATCGCTAAATCGTTTATGTGGAAATTTATTTAATGCCTTTTTTTTTAAATTTTTATTAATTTAATTTTATACATTAAGTGTTGATTAGGGCGTTTCCATTTCTTCAAAGGGCCATCATTAAATTAACATATAAGCCAATGCTCTTAATATAACACAATTGTTATAGCGTGTCATGAAAAGTATTTATTAAATAAAGATAAATTTTAAATAAATAAATAATGTAGAAACAATCGAAGTAGACTATTGAATATTCTACAACAATTTAGACAATTTAGCCAATTATGTTTGAAGAGTTTAGCAAAAAGCAAAACAAACATTTTCGAGAAATGTGTGTAAAACATTTAATGTTTAGAAATAACTAGTAAAAAAAAGGCGCCAAGGGCCTTAAAATTTAAAAATAATCTCACTTTATATTGCACTGAATGGTTGGAACCTTTAACTGATTCGAACTCATTAGCAACAAATTTGTGCAAAATATTTGAGTTATTATCATACCCACTGTATCTTAAATAGACATCTGAAGTTGAAGCAAATTGATGGGTACTTGGAAATGTATGTTGCATATATTATGATAAAATTAATCAACTCTCCAATTTTATTATATTTACTTGTATATTGAGTAAAGTAAAAAGAATTATACTGATAATCAAAGACAGCTATTTTGGCTTTTAAGTTTATACATTTAATATCATCCTTATAATTATTGGCTTAAAATAAATTTTGCTTCTCCTTCCTTGTCATCTATATGTATTGCTTTCCTTTGTATTTCTTAGTCTTAGTCAATTTAGGATAAGATTATAAGAAGATACAATAATATAAATTTAGAAAGCAACTTTTATATAAAATGGAATGAAATAGAGTAGAATAAAGTTGAGTTAAATAAAATATTGAGTATAAAGTATAAATAAACTTTATTAAGTATTTCAATTCTACTGTTGGAATAAATGTTATAAATGAAACTGGCTTTATATTTGTATAAGCATTTAAGTTATTAGTAAATAGCATTTTTTTATTTTTAAAGATAATTTCACTGAGAGTAATTAAATCTATAGATTTTGAAGCATTTTAAAAAGTTTTCATATACTTGAAATTTTGAATTATTATCGTTTTAATCTAAAACATTAACAATAACTAACACCAACAATTTTAAGATGAATGAATGTGTTTTTATAAGAAAATAGAAGAAAATAATTTTCTTCTAGCGGCCGCCTTAGGAAAGTTTATACCATTAAAAAGTGCCATCTTAAAAGCTCTTATATTTCATAAGACAATTCCCAAGAAAATGTATAATATGAAAAATTTATTATTATTATTATACAAACATTCTAAAATGCATAAAAATCAATTTGAAAATAATGATTGTGCTATTTTTCGTTGAGTGAATTGAAAATCTCAAAAGTAGAATTAATGCCAACAAGTGTTAAATATTTAATTATATTTTTAGTTATTCTAATAAGGGCTTTAAGTTTTTGTATGCAAAATGTTAACATTAAAACTTGCTTCTCCTTCAAAAAAAAAAAAAAAAAAAATAAAACAAAACAAAAAAATTAAATAAAAAGCCAAATGGAAGCAAAAAAAGTTTTCCTAAGAAAAGTGAATAAATAATGAAATTCGATGCACTTTTTGTTTATTTTATTGTTTGAGTTGTTTTTTAGCAGACTTTTAAGAAAAATTACATTAATTTTTTTAATAGTTCGCTGAGAGAAGCCAAATAAGGAAAGAATGCTTATCGAGAAAGAGGGAGTAAAATTGAGAATAAGATAATGAAAGCAGAAAAGAAAAGAATTTTTCAAATGTTAGATTAATCAATTTAATTTGCTTATAAAATTGAAAATTCAGAGTAAGACAAAATTTTTATTCGGCCAAGTCGACATCTCAGGAATTTGTATAATTACAGAGTAAACATTTTGAAAACTTTTAATTTTCAAAAACGTTTGCAAGCAAAAATGTTAAATGAAAGAATTTTTGACCAAAATAGTTCACAGATGATTAGCACTTTTCAAGTAGATCGAAAATGTCCTTGCTTTATCCAAAACATGCTTCATGATTTTAAATATAACTTATGTAAGGATTTTCTTTCAAATAAGTCACTTGAACTTGTTCAAGTTAAAAATAATTTGCTTAAGTTCAATTTTATTAATGATCGATCAAATACTTTCGATTTGAGCTCGAAAATAATTCTGTTTTGAATGATACATATAAAATTGTAAAAACTTTTCACATACCCTTTTTATTAAACTCCAAAATAAAATTAAAAAGAAAATTAAAATAAGGAATTTAAAAAAAATTACAATATATAAGCAAAATAAAATTAAATTTCATTTTGAAACAACGAATATCATTAGTATCTGAATGTAGAGAAAATGTCAAAAACACATTTAAACTTTAATTAATTTCAATTAATATTCGTGTAAACTAATTAATTCTCCTTTTTTTTATTAATTTGTTAATGTCAATTTGTTTTTTAACTTAAATGACAAATGTAAGGAAGTTTTCTTTCAGTGAATAAATCTGCAAAATAATTGCGAAATGTTGGTTTCGATAAATTTCCTGTGCCACAGAATTTCCGAATTATTAATCATCGCTTTGAGTCACTTCAATTTTTTTTAAGCTTTCTATGGCTGCCAAAGGATCTTGTGATGTTTTTTTACTCTCAATAATGGCTTTGGTTCTTCATTTGCAGTGTTTTCCTATCGGATGGAAACGATGTAAAATATTTCAAAAACTGCCCTTTCCGCTGTGAAATATCGGGCATCATACAAAAGCCCTTATGCAAAGCTGATTGAATTTTTTCAAATTAGGCCTTGACTTGAGGATGAGGTTGGCTGTAAAAAAAATACAATTTAGGCATTGTGCGGAAAACGGGTTAAAACTTAATTTGGTATAACGAATATAATTTATATTATATATGCAGAAACAAACATAAAGGTAGAATATTTTTATTACAGGGTAAATATTCTTGAATCATTTTAAAAGTCAAGTCAAAAAGCATAAAACTTGATGACAGATTTTTTATAAGACTTTATTGATAATCATTTATTTTCTCATATGAAACTTAAGTGTTTATTCACTTTTCCTTTAAATAATTTTATGTCTTGAGTTAAGATGAAAGAATCAAGAAGTTTTCTTCTGTACACATTTGACTTGAATCATTCTTCATTTCTTTCCATTTCTTCAATTTTTTTTTAGTTCAAAACAAATTTCTCTTTTTACTGCGTTTATCAAATGAAAAAATGTAATATTTGAGTGAATGGATAATTGTGACATGAATTTTATAATATATTTTTAGATTAATCTACGATCTGTAAATCGCACATTTACTTAAGATAATTTTTTCAATAAGCCAAAGAAATTTTAAGCAAAATTAATCAACCCTCTTTTATTTTAAGGAGTTTAGTATTTCATGGGCCTAGCATATCTTGAAAAATCCAATTAATAAATAAAATTTGCTAGATTTAAATTTCAAATTTCACAAAGTTTATGATATATAAATTTAATTGAATTCATTTTGATTTTCATTCCTTATTCTTAATTTTCCATTTATTTTAATGCGAACTAAACCAGTCAACTCTAATTGAAATCGAATAGAATAAAATAAAATAATAAGTTTTATTTTGTTTTAATAGTTTTAAAAAGTATTTATTAAATATACCATGTCTTATAATCAAGAGAAAACGAGAGAAGAAATCTACAGTTGACAATAAATTATCAACAATATCAATAAAAGTTATACAATGATAAAATGTGTAGCAACAATGACAATAATTCACATATGAACATGAAAATGATGATTATTCTGCGGATATTTTATTACACATGTCTTATAATCATTGGAATGATTTTTCGTAGTAGTTAGATATTTATATAAATATAAATATAAGGGAAGTTGTATGTGTCTATGTTGTTATTACCTCAAATGTATTACCTCAAATGAAAATCAGTGATGAATTTGTAATAATGAAACTAAAATTACAGACCGCATTCTAAACATAACACAGACACCAAAACATTTGTAAATGCCAATGCCAATGCCATTGAGTGTAGAGCTGTAAGCTATAAGAAGCCAAGCAAAGCAGTGAAAGTAAATAATAAAAAAAAAAAAGAAAAATCTAAAGAAATTTTAGACTATCATCATCATGATCATTAAAATACAAATACATTTGAGGATAATGAAAGGATTATTGGTGAAACTGTGCAGTATCCAAAATACAAAAATATACATTTACCACAAAATATCTACAAAGATACACAGTGATACATAAATAAGTACATAGAGTATCTATCTATAAAAATTGTAGAGCATTAAAGTTTGTTTATATACGGCTACATATTTCACACACATATCGTCAATATGTACTCAACGCAACTCAACCCAACTCAACCCAACTCAACGCAACTCAAACCAACTCAACGCAACTCAACTTAATATGATTCATTCTTACATATGTGAACATGTAAGAGTTATCGCAAGCGGAGAAATTAACTAGTAAGTGGATGGTTTCTCATGCAGCACAACATGAATTTTATACATGTATGGATGTATATACTTATATATAAAGTAGATATATATTGGGTCGCACTAAAATGTATGCGCCTACTTTTAGTAAAAATGGTAGCGTCTCACCAGCTAATCTGATTATGTCAGAACTTATCGCTTTATGTAAACTTTTATACGGATATTAAAATAAGTGAAATAGCTGGGCTGATAACTTTTAAGTCCCATACATCATCATTCCGTACTTTTAGTAAAAATGGTAGCATCTCACGTAATCCTGGCAATTCTAATCTGATTTTGTTAAATCAACAGACTGCATTTCATTGTAGAATTTATCGCTTTATGTAAACTTTTATATGGATATTACAATAAGTGAAATAGCTGGCCTGATAAATTTTAAATCCCGTACATCATTAAAATTAAGAGGTCAAGGGAGATTAAGAGGAATTACAAATCAAAATAGTACAATAATTTATAGAACATTTATTTAGTCTGCGATGTATTTTCCATAAAATATTATTCAAAATTATTAAAGTTTTCCAAATTTTCCATTCCTCTCTCTAAAAGGCTTTATCATCTGGCATCAAGTTTTGCCAGAGAGTGTTCGTTTATGGTTACAAAAGGAATTATGCTTGGCTCAAGACATGGCTGCCTATCAAAATTTTATTAAAATATCTTAAAAAATTTCGCTCCTTATTTCGTTAACAAATTTATATAGACAGACTTTAAATGGACCAACAGAAAATGATTTTTATTCGTTTAGTAGAATAAAAAGTGCTTTGAAATTGTTTTGGGGTCTTTCAATTTAATATTTAATTTAATTTTACAGCTGGATTTACTTTTTAATATGACCGAATATTTATATAAATCGTCAATAGCACAATTGTAGTATCATTTAATAAATAAACAAACAATCAGACATATGTTGCATGTCATTCTAAGCTAAAACATTTTGTTGTTTGATGTCGTATCGTGTCATCAATGTATCATAGTTTGTGTTCATAGTTTTGTGTGTGAGTTTAATGGTTTGTGGGCGGGTGTGATATGCATCATTTATTGTTTACTTTTATTTATATTTACATTGCCATCGTCATTGTCATCTTTATTGTTATTATTATTTGTTTTCCCTTTTTTTTTATGTGTATGCTGATAGCTTTAGGAGGAGATATATATATCATTATATATATATATATTAGGCATGCGGGAATAGTAAACAATAAGTGCTATGTTATGTTGTAGAAACGTATTAAAAAAAATCTCTATTTAAGTGTGGAATGTGCTCAGAATTTCATATCATTTTATAAAATAATGTTACATTTGGTGGGTACAACAAAACCAAACAAACAAACCAAACAGAACCAAACCGAGCAAAACGAAACAAAATCGAAACGTTGTAAGTTTTTAATCGCTCTAATGTGACATACTTTTCATCTTTTTCTTATAGTTTTTCTTTTTCTTTTTTTTTTTTTTTTTGGTTTGTTTTGTATTGGTATAGTTTGTATAAGTGTAAATATCACCAGTTCTAAAAAGTTTTCATTAGTTACTTATTGTTGCTCTGTTAGTTTTATTGGTTACGCAATAGATAATAATCATGTAACATAATAAATAAACTAGAGTTTATTATCAGGCGGTCTGAAATTTTGTACAACTTTTATGAACATGGTGTGATTTTTATTTGACTTGATATGTCGAATTTTAAGTAACGTTTAAAAAAAAAAGTAAATCAGCTAAATTAAAAATGGTAATTTGCAAAATTCGTTATTTGGGAAGAGGTCCAATACATGGCGTTATCTGAACCAAAATTTGAAATACTTATTCACTACAACAAATAACAATCCTAATCCGATTTTTGTAAAAACGTATTTGTTAAAGTTCCTTATATATCGAGATTTTTCACAGTAATGCCGCTATATGGAAAATGATAGTAGGACTCATCCGATCTAATCCATATGCATTGCCATGTATTTGCAAAATGAGAAGCGCATCCACCTAGAAAGTTTCATGGAAATATTTATCAAGTTTGTACTGTGGTTCGTACTATGGCATGGTGGGTGAAAAAAGTTGCCTTCCTCGAATCAGAAATCGATTCTAAATCGATCTCTATTGTGAGATATGAGACTAAGCCAAGATCTTTAGAATATTACAAGTATTCTTTAAAAAGGTTTTTTTGGTATAATGAAATAGAATGGAAAATTTTTTTGATAAATTCGATCTTTAGGATTCTCAACAGGCATAATTGTGTCAATCAATTCTTAAACTTTTATAAACTTACAAAATATATTTTTATCGATTTCCCATATTATTTATTTTTGAATAAATGGACATGTAAGAATAATTTATCACATTAAATATCATGGTTGTAATGTCAATTTTTAGAGACACTTCAAAGAGATATTAATACCGAATAAATCCCCTTGGTGTTTTTCGTCATTTCTCGAAGTTAAGGTAAAAAATTTGTTACAGAACATGGGTTTTAGAAATGCTTAAAGATTAGTTAGCTTATCATGGCAGTATTATGGATTTTAAAAACTTCGAAGGCCACTTTTAAGCATAACGGCCATGTTCAGCAACCCATTTCTTAAGGGAAATAGGAACCTCCACGAGAAGCGTGCAGGTGAAAAATTAAATCTATTGTCCGATCGCCTGAACTTTTGATTACCCCGTTGACCGGCACTACCAACGACGTTATCTATGAGCCACACTCAGTGGCGCTGGTGTTTCTCGGAAGTAGTCGCCATCATAAAACTTGTTCTGGAAAATTTTTATTAATTTGTAAATTGATCTATTTATTATAAAAAACTTTGTTATGGCAAATTAACGAATTAAAAGCGCTACATTAATAACTGGACTTAATACATTTCTTCAAGGATAATTTCATGATATTTATATTACACGAAATCGCTTAATTAGTATTCTAATTTAAATTTATATATTTATGTATATACGAAACTTTATAACTGAGTAATTTGTAATTGTCATTTGGAGATAGATTAATCTGCTTTAAATTGTATAGAAAACATATTTATTGAAAAAAATGCATTAAAGAAAAAAGTGAAATTCTTATTAAGAATATTTTGATTATCAATGAGGTCAATCATGTGCCTCGTTATATTTTTGTCAATGCTATCAACGAATAAATAGTTTTTCAAATTTATGAACTATTAATTTTTTTTCATTTTTATTCATCATTAAGCTTAAAGGGATTGATTTAAGTATTTAATCCGCTGCCTTTGGAAGAAAGTTGCATTTCTTAATAATATAAATAAAAAAAGTTTTTTTTTGCAATAATCGTATTATTTTTCTTTTAACTTCTTTCGTTCTGCTCTCTGTTCATCTGTGATAACCATTGTTCTTAATTTTCTTGGAATACAAGAATGCAACTTTATTTTTACTTTTAATTGAATGGAGTCATAACAACAGTCTTATCCATTAAATCCTTATAATAATGAAGTTCATAAATTTGTTATTAAATTGTTGTAAATTAAAGTCAAGTAATTGTAGAATTTTTGTTATCATTATATTTGTTATGTAAAGTGCTCTGCCAGTCGCATACAACGGCCCATAAATATAATTTCACATATATCATTTCACGTATTTTGTGTCATTTCATTACATTTCTTTACATTTTAGTTCATTATCAAAGTTTTTTTTTGAGTGTTTAATTTTTTTTTTTTTTGGATTGTAATAAAAAAATTTATTAGTATCGTTTTGCTTACAACTTGATTCGATACCTTATAAATATATTATATTTATATATGAGTATGTGTGAGTGAGAGAGAAAGAGAGATAAGAAATATTGTGTGTGTGTGTGTGTGTGTGTGTGTGCAATATATTGAAGAAAAAGAATTTTAAGTAACACAAATTTATAAGAAAAATTTCCATTTTCTTTCATTTCATTTCATTTAATGTAGACTCAAGTACTTTTTTTTCAGAATTACCAAAAAGAAAAGAAAATTTTATACCTAAATAATAAGAATCGTACAGTTATAAAGGGTAGCTAAATTCTCGAAAGCTATTTTAATGGTATGAGTGTAAAGTTAGCAAATTGTTTCTCAAATAAAAATAAAAGTAAAATGAGATTAAATTGGACTCGCCCAAATAAAAGCCAATCAATAATGCAATAACTTTTCATTCATGTAAAAAATTTTTTTTCAGAATTAGTGACTTAAAGGGGGGATCATTACTAAAATTATCCAGTTTCTTTTATTTTCAATATCGGTCGCTTTAAGTTAGAAAATATCTGCATACAAAGCCTTAGGAAAGTGATTCAAAATGTAAATTTATATATAAATTTAAAATTGCAATTTGAATAGATATTAGGCAGATGGTTATTCCGATAAACGCAACGGTATTGTTTAAGTGCTTTATTAAACGTTTTTGGATTTATTGATGTAATGAAAAGTCTATGAATTTGAAAGATTTCGCCCAAAATTTATTCCAACCGCATCAGAAGGGTAAATTGTAATTATCACAATTGTATTGTCCTATTAAAGGGAATTTTTAATACATTTCCATTTTTGTGTGTGTGTGTGTGTGTGTGTGTGTGCTCTTTCTGTATTAAACGTTACATATGTGAACGGGTAAAGTATTCTCATAAATATGAAACATCATTTGCAATTATCATCATCATCATCATCATCAATATTATTACAAGTATCGTGGTGAGAGTTCTAGAAAATAGAATAGTTTAGTAAATAGTCAATATTTTACTAAAGCAGACAATATAACTAATATATAAAACCATTAAAGCATTTTGAGGTCAATACCATAAGACTACATTTATATATATTGGATCATATAAAAAAGAAATCTGTTACTAACTTTATGTCAATCAATTTTCAGTCAATATATTGACCACTATTTTGAAGGGTTGAAAGCTTCTTCTTCGTTGCAAAATCTTCATAGATTTATAGATTTTTGGATTTTACAGTAACTGGTCCAACCTATATGATATCAAAACTTTCGAATCAGATTTCCATAATCCTTGAAAACATCTTTGCTCAAAATGTCATAAGTTTTTCGGTACATTTTTAAAAAAGTTTTTCTCTTTTTTTCTAGAGTAATAAGTTTTCACTTGAACTATTTCATTTTTTTTCAAATGAGTGTAAGCGTTAAAGCTAAAAATGGATTCCATATCTTCTCATATCGCCCAACCTGAAATGTTACACTTCAAATTTGTAAGCGTTGAATATAAGCGGTCTAGCCCTGACAGAGTAATAAAAATTACATTTGTTTGTACCCAAAAATTGTCTTGTACTTTAAAATGCACCTCAATAAATAAAAGTCTCTTCATTGATGAGATATTTAGTGGCTGATGATACAGCGCTCACATTTTCTTATACACAATAGAACAAAGGCTAGGACACCATTATTGATCTTCTAAATGTACCAAAAAAAGTATACGTTGATTTTTCATTTACATCTGACTCGCAAAAACTTTAATTCTTTTTAAAAGAATAACTTCAATGTAATATCTTTCATAAATATTGAATTTTCACATTACAATATTTTCCTTTTCTTCTGCTATTACATTACAGGCCACTTCAAATGGTACATTATTTACTTAAAATTTATGTAGACATTTTATAAGTTTTAAAAAATGATGATTCAAAATCATTGAATCTGTTTCGTATGCTTAGAAATAAAACATAAGAGAACTTTGATATAGTGGAAATTTATAAGATCTGGAATCTTTTCTGTAAGCATTCCTTTCAAATTTTATATATTTTCAAGTTATAATCATACTAAATGAGTTTTACCTTCACATTTTACAGATTTATTTGGCCAACTAGTTTTTATACAAGACTTATAAGGAAATTAATTTATGTAGGGCAAGATCATTCAAATGTTCGACTTTATGAGAATTATGGGAATTATTTCAGAATTTTGTTGTTTTAATGAATGAATTTTAATAATGAATTTTTTTTTTGAGACATTTACCTTTATGGAAGGATAATTGCATCAATAATTAATATTTCCTGATGAATTATTTTTATTGGTTTGGGAGTGTTGCCAACTTATTAAATGTATGGTCCTGTCTAACTGGCCAATTTCATTTATTCTTCCCATTTTCTTATTCTTTTTCTTCTTTATTTCTACTTATTCTTATTCTTTTTCTTTTTCTTCTTCTTCTTCTTCTTCTTCTTCTTCTTTCTTCTTTTTCTTCTTCTTCCTCTTGTACTATATGTCTGTGATCTATTGTGTAGGGTCGATGGTAAATTATGTGCTTTATCACTTCAACAGAAACCACAGCAACAACGCCACCACCAACAACAGCAACAAGAACAACAACAACAACAACAAAACCAATAACAATGTGTAAGCTTATTAGTCTTGTAGTTAGTTTATATTTTACACGTTCATGTTATTATGAAAAATGTGAGTACTTCATTTGTTCTACACCATTAACTCACTCACTAACTAGCTCACTCACTCTTACAGTTCATATTATTGAGCTAAGAAACTTTTAAACTTTCTTTTTTATTTTATTGTATTTAAACAAGTTATTTTGTATTAGTATTAGTGCATACAATAGATTAAGTTGTTATGTTCACATACGATGCCATGTAAAGTGCTGGTCTGTATTTGTATGAATGTTTATTTATGGGTATGTGTTTGTCTACCCCT
Source organism: Melophagus ovinus (assembly GCA_023089585.1). Lineage (NCBI taxonomy): Eukaryota > Metazoa > Arthropoda > Insecta > Diptera > Hippoboscidae > Melophagus > Melophagus ovinus. The sequence continues at coordinate 1,080,987 of JAKKIB010000190.1, forward strand.
ATGGACAAACACATATATCCAGTGGGTTAGTGATCTTACAATACAACATATCGAAACATATCCAACAACTACATATATACAATATATACAAATGTATGTATGTAGATGTAGCAGCAATAAAACACGCAATCGAACGAACAATCCGTTTACTGGCACCGGTCATAAATTTATTTTATATATATATATATATATATATATATATATAGAAACAGGAAAATTGGCAGAATTATCAATAGAACCATATATCAAAATAATAATTTTAGAAATACATACATACAAACATCCATATATATATATGTATATTTAGATGGCAAAATGCCATGCCAAGAGAAAGCAACCTGCACAAAAAAATACAAATAAAGATACCCTTAAAAAAATATACAAACAGATAAAAAATAAAAATATAAAAAAAAAAATTACATAAGGACTTAATTTTTATAAAATACATAAATCTTTACTTTTGTTAAAAGAAGAAAATAAAAATGTGTTAAACGAAAAGCAAAAGAATTCACGAATAAACTAAATAAAGAAAATTTGAATGTTTAATACATAAAATTAAAAAAAAAATTGTTTATTTTACTATTTAGAAGAAAATCTTAAAGAAATTTAAAAAAATTATCAAAATAAAAACCACAACAAAAAATTGTTACTTATGAATGTTTTAGTCTTGCAAAAGTTTGGTTTAACAGCAATTTTCAAGCCATTTTGTCAAAGTAAAATTTTAATATAATGGCGTATCTAAGAACAATTAGGTCACTGGTAAAACTTTGATTTGAGTAATTTGCCCTTTTTAAAAAAAAAATATTAAATAAATGGAGAATTCACTTGTCCTTAGGCATTTTAAAATTATTAGCATTTTAATAAGAGAGAAACTTCATGAAGCTCAAATTATCGATTATTAATTAATTATTATTAGCCGGAGGCATAGCAATATTTCAATAAACTTTAAAATTTTAACAACAATCTTAATCTGCACTTAAGTTGTGAACGTTAAATATTTTGCCGCCGGTTATTATTTGAAAATAATTTTGTAGGTACGGCTTTTATTCCATCTCAAAAATGTCAATAAGGCTCATTGACTTTTAAATAGGCTAGATTTTCGATGAAATTCATTTTAAAGATTATTTATGTTGATTTATTTTTAATATTTAAGTTCTTTATAATTTTGTTTTTTTCCAAAATTTTCATTAATTGAATATTTTTGTCTTAAAAGCAAGGAAATTAATAATAAATGTTTTTATCAAAAAATTTATTTTGCAAATGAATTTTCTCTTTCGTATTAAGAATATTAGAAAATTAGAGAATAAAACAAGTAAGAACTTAATAGTTGGACGGGGCTACCACCACTTTGCTTAAAGTGATTAAAATCAAAAAAGAGTCAAATAGCCCAACAATATTGAAAAAATTGTAATTTTACAATTCTAATCTAAAATCTAAAAAGTTCGTTATATGAACGTTCTAAAAATGCATCTAGCTTAAGAAAATTTTGTACAGATATTTTATATGTCAAAGGTGCCAGTTTTCGCTAAAATATATTTAAAATTGGGGCTTTTGTCCATATAATTTTTCGAAAAAAATCTTTATATGGGTAATTGTTGTAAAAGTGGACCGATCTAGCCACTCGAATTCCATTAAAATAAATGGCAAATTGTAATTATTTTCCATGCAATGACTTTTTTTTAAAGAAAAGCGCTTTATGAGACGTGGTATTGAAAATCATCGAATTTGAACTATTTTTAATAGGGTTCCGTTTTTTATAGCGTCAAAACACCCAAATTTTTCTAGAATATTTAAAAAAATTCCGATATATAGTTTGATAAAAAGTTTACATGGGTAGACATCAAATGGGGGGATGGACAAACGAACAGTCAAGACAAGTTTATATTGAATCAGTAAGTGATTCTGGTTCGATCGATATAAGAAAAAGTTTTGCTATCTCAACTTCTTTTGGGTGTTACAAACGTCTGCAGAAACTTGTAATATCTTATAAAAGTGGTGTACGGTGTAAAAATTGTGCTCACTAGATTCTTTCTCATAACGTACATAATTTTCTAAAATGAAATTATTTCATTTAATTTATAAATAAACTTTTGCCTTCAATTGTCCTTAATTAAAGTTTCAACTACTTAGATTTTACAGTAAAAATTTGAATTAATTAATGTTGATGTTTAATGTTGATCAAATCTTAAAAAAAAGGAGTTCTTAATGTTGAAAATTTTCATAATTGGTTTCGCTCGAATCAATAAGTAAAAACTATAAGTATCTCGCGAAGCTTCACAATACAATTTCTGCTTTTATGAAAAAAGTCAAATGTCGAATCTTTCATAACTTAAGTGCATTTATATACATGCATTTAACCCCGTAATGATTATTATTACATATATGGTTCAACAATGAGAAATAGACCATTAAGTTTTCCTGATGCATTATATTTTTCTTATTGTGCATAATTTTTTATATTTGCCATTATTTTCTTTTTAAGATATTTCTTCATATTTTTTGTTTACTGTGACTTGTAATATTCTACATATCTAACATGTCACTCAGTAAGGAAAAATTTTATGTTGACTGGCTTTGTTGAGTTTAGTTCCATCCTCTGCCATTGCACATTGCACCAAAACGTTTTTCTATTGCTTTTAATGATCTGAAATATGAAATTTCGACGTCTTACTAAAATTTGGCAACTATACCATAGGGCTCAGTTTCACTTGTCTTATGTAATTAAAATGTAAAAAAAATGTAAATTAAAAATTTTAATTTATATTTTTTTTTTAAAATTTGGAAAAACCTTGACTTTCTTTTGAAAATAACTTGCAGTTGCAGTTGCTTTTAATTTTCTGCGGGTCAACTGGCGATTTTATATCATCAAAGAGCTCAGTTTTCAAGGTGTCTTTTTTATTCTCGACTTTGAATTTAGAATAATGCTGAATAAAATGCTTTTGTCTAGTTTAGTGCCTTAGTTAAATTTTACCAAGCCTTTGGTTAATTTTGGGAGTATTTTCAAAACTCTGCATTTTTAATAGAAATCAAACTTTTGCCAATTCGAAGAATTATTTTTCTAAATTATAATAAGTTATAAGATTATAGATGAGTAATGGTAAAGTAGTAATCGGAGAGAAAAATAAATTATAAGTATAATAAATAATAGTACAAGAAACGACTGGTCCGGTCAATAAAGTGTAACATCATTATTAAGCATTATAAATAATAAGTAACGAAACGACAAATGGGCATTTTTTCCTTGCATTATGACTTTTAGAATGATATTTCGAACAACAAGAAGAGAACAGACAGACAGAGAGAGAAAGAGACTGAAAGAGAGAGAGAGAGAGAGAGAGAGACAAAAAATGTATATAGGAAATATATAAAAAATTTATAGAAAAACATACAAGTTGAAATGGCTGAATACCGAATAGAAAAATGACCAACTGCAAAAATATTACAATAAAAGAGAAAAAATAGAAACAAAACAAAAAAAAAATGAAAAGAAAAATGAAAAAAGAAAAACATGTTTGTAATTTATATATAAATGCTGAGGGTCAACAATATACCATATATAAACGTAGGTCTATTGTCATTGCATGGAGGTTCTTGGTACTTGGTCCTTGATCGTTGTTGTTCGTTGTTCGTTGTTCGTTTACATTTATCCATTCATTCATTTTTCATTTATTTCATTTGCTTTTATTTTATATTATTATCCTTTTTATATTTAATACTCTACATGACTTGTAGTATATAAAGAAGCGTTAACCTAAACAGAATCAATATTTTATTAGGCCAAATCGATTCAGAAGTGACTTAAGCATTTTATGCAAGCATTTAAATTCTCATTTCTTGAATCTATCAAATTTTTTATTCATTAAATGTTTATTATTATTTTTTTTAAGAGTTAAATGATGGTTTGCCAAATAATATTTTTACAATTTTAATGGACGCAAAGAATTTGCTTCTGGTGGCCCTTTATTTGTTAGACTTTAAAACAAAATTTAGTTCTGAATCCTGGATTATATAAAAACTTATACTTAGTATTGTAAAAATTCCCTTGCATATTTAAAGTTGTGCCATTAAATGAACTTTTCAAATTCATAGAAAATTTGCTTTTGTAGATTTTTCCTTCTGCTGGGTTCATAATAAATGAAAGTCTGAAGTATTTATTTAATGGTCGGTCATGTCCAACAATAATACTCCTATTTATTATTGTTGTATACATTTAAGAAATACAAATCTCAGTTTATAATGGCACACATATACATTTATTTATACACATATACAAACACATATACAAATATATAAATATTAAAAGGAATAATAGAAATGCAATAAATTTTTAAATGTATTATCATATTTTACAGTAAAAGGTTTTTATCTTTTGCGGTTTATTTTTATTTAATATTTTCCTTAGACAAAAAAGCAAAAAAAAAAAAAAGACGAAATGAATGAAAGAACAAAGAATGGCAAAAAGTATAATAGATATTTTCTATTTTGATCATATAAGATTTAAAAGTGTACAAAATGCATAGAAGTTTGTTAAAGTATAAGTTTCGGAAGAGACCTCTTTGAATGGAAATAATCAACTTGACCTAACATTAACATGCCCATTGATTCAGAATATTATACTTAAACGATTTATGTCTGCTTAACTTTCTATACCTTTATCCATTTGATATATTTCCATGTAATTCTGGCATTGCACTAAAATTAGCATTTCATTCATTTTATTAAAATATTTGAACTCAAGGATGGGCTTTAATGAAAATGTAACAAATCGAATTACTTGGATCAAATGTTAACTACTCATGCATCGCCTAATTTTGAAACAAAAAGTTATTCTAGGATAAAGCAGTCTAAGTTCTTAAGATAATTCAACGCAAGGCTAAATTTTTGAGAGGCAGTTCAAATGTTTTGAATAAGATGAAAGCTTAAGAGTAAATTGATAAATCTTTAAAAGTCTTTACTGTTCTAGAAGCTGTTCAAAATGACTTAACTTTTCATTCATTTTGAGTTATTAGCATACTAAGTCAGTATTTTTCTATTCTATTAAAATTCTATCTGTGTTATAAAATTAATCTATTTATTTCATATAAGTAGAAATGAGGAGAGAGCCAAAAAATAGTTACCCTGATGCTGATATGAAATTCAACAATTTTGATTTTATGCTTTTAATATTTTATGAGATTTGAATCATGTATGAAAGTCTGATAAATTCTATTATTCACTTTTCATAATCAATAAAAGTAGATTATAGAAACTTTCTTACAATTGTTGACTCCAAAACATTTAGTTTATTGTAATATTTATCTAACAAATTTATATCTAACAATTTTCTTTATAATATTTTAATACTCTGTCAATAAAATTGAAATATTAAATGACATTAAATATTTCTTAAAAAGCAGTCATAAGTATTATATAAGTAAATTTTATCTATTAAATTATTATTATTTAAGGGAATTTTCTCAAAATAATTTCACTTTTTGTCATTGATTAATGAAATATTTAATTATTCTGGTCAATAATAAGCAAAAACGTAAATAAATGAATGACTTATTGTTGTTGTTGATATTTACTTTCATTTTACCATAATTTGAATGTTATGAGTTCAAAATAAATGAAAATACACATTAAATAGATTTATTGGATATTTCAAGGCGTATTTCCTTTATTTTTAAGATTCTTTAGAAAAACAAAATTTTACAAAAGAGTGTTGCAAAGGCCACATTTTCAAAATGATTTATAAATTTTCATTGGGTCAGTTTTAATAATAAAGTTATAATTAAAAACCCTAATTAAAAGCTATTGAAAAGCTAAAATTTGTAGCAATAATTGAAGCGAATAATTGAGTACCAAATGGCTAGATTCCTAAGAGAGTCTTATTAAAGTAAATTCGATTAAATTTAAGTGCAATATTTCAATTTAATTTTATAGCACTAAATTTCTTTTCCCCATACAAAATTTGAAATTTAAATGATTTTCTTTCTAAGTCAATGATTGATAAACTTAATATTTACAAAATTATCGAATTGTCTATAAATATTATGGTACAATCGAATGGAATTTTATCAAAAAATTTATATTTCATTTACAAAAATTTCATCATATTTCTCCATAATTCATTTATCGTTTTTAAGATATAATATTCTGAGAAGAAAGAATGTACAATATATTTTGATTTTATTTATTTATTATGTTAGCAAATTATTTCGAAATTTATCATCATCATAATCATAATCATTATTATTATAATTAACATAATTATCATTGTAATAATATGAATTACATATTAATATAATATTGATCCATTATAATATATCAAATTTATTATAAAATTGGATAAAAAAAATTTTTAAATGAAGGCGAGATGAAGCAGAGTTAAAGAAATTAAATATATAAAATTTATAGATTGCAGATTATGAATAAAATGAAATATTGTATAAGTTTTACGATACTGCAGAATAATTCATTTATGATTACAACTACATAAAATTAATAAGTAAAATTGATATAATTTAATATCATGTGAAATCTTCATCAGACATTGTAGCACTCAATTTATCACTCCACTTATCGTTTGATAGGCCTAAAGCATTGCACAACGTTTATTTGGTTGGGTCTTCTGTTATTATTATTATTATTATTATAATTATAATTATAAATTATATTATGCATATATGGAATATTTATTTTGTATATAATTGATAAGTTATAAGTTTGCTTTTAAAATGCGTAATATTGGTTTGGCAGCAAAGTGATTGCGAGTGCATAAATCGAATTTATTGCCATATTCAAAGCAGGCAGTTCATATATGAAAAGTACAGACTGCAATTTTAGAGATATTTATAATTCTATTTCAGAAATGTATTACAGTTAAATCTTATATAAAGTTGTATATAAATTAAATACTCTCTTGAATTAATGAAAATCTCTTCATTTGAAAAAATACCAAAATGTACAATTTTCAATAATTTTTTTCATGTAAAACAATGCAAACCCAGTTATAAAAAAAAGTATAAAAGAAGAAAACAAAGCTTTGCCTATACTGGTGTATTTCTTGAAGCCCTTTCCATAAGTTCCATAGAATTTTTTAAATCACCCGTAAATTATAATTTGTTAAATTTGGATTTGCAAATAATTTTGTTGAAATTTTTAGCAAAATGGTATAGAGCATTTAAGAGCCGGCACTAATAAACTATAAATTGATTTCTTGCTTCGTCTTTCATCTCATTTATAACTGGATAAATTATTTGGTTAATTTATTTAATGAGGAAAATTATCAGTAACATTTACAAAACAATATCGCACAATTTACAATTTCGATAGCAAATTTCATGACAATGGATACATCATTTAGAAATAATCAATTAATTTGTCTCTGTGCTTTATTAAGTTTATTTATAAGTTCAGTCATGGACATATGTTACCAAAGTGAATATTTACTTTCCTTTTCAATAAGAACATTAAGACTTGATGATTGAACTACGAATTTATTTCTTCTTTTACATTTCTATACGAATTTTCATTTTTATTAATAATTACGATACTTGAACTTCAATTTACTTCTTCTTCATGGTTTTTGTATGTTTTCTGGTGTTGTTCTATTTCAGTAGTTAAACAGTAGACTTTGCTTTGCCTTCAGTTAGAAAGTGCTCATATATATGGGTATAATTTATGGATGCCAGATATACAGATAATTTTTTTTATTACATTTCAGAATATTTGTGGTACCATATAGAAACTATTGATATAAAAAGAAGTTTAATGAGCAATGCAGAATCAATTTAAATTATATATCTCTTTAATTTTCGCCAAAAATGTTTTTTTTTCCAAAATGAAATTTCCTAAACTTAAAGGCACATGATTTCACCCATCAGCAAAATTTGACAATTTTTAGAAAAACTTTCTAAAAAAACATCATAAAAAATGTTTAATAAAAATCGATATATCGAGCTTATTTGTCATATCAAGCAAATGTGGTAGATTGTGCCCGGATGAGTCCATCTCTTTTAAAATCTTTTCCACATAACAAATTTTTTAAAGCTTGTAAAAATTTATTTTTATTTTTTTTGGACTATTTTATAACATTAACCAAAATATGGTAACGTATTCAAAAGTCATCTCGAATTGATGGCAACTTTTCCTGTCAGTTTTTTCTTAAATTTATATTCATCATACTCCGTTTGCCATTCATACATTTTATTTTTAGTGGATCTTATTTATGTGAGTTTTGTAAGTTACTTTTTTTCTTTCTTTTTTATTATTTTTGTTCTTGTCGCATTTTCTTATTCTTCATCCTGCTTGCTATGCATTTTAAATTGTTAGTTTTATAGTGCGCTTTTCAGTTATTGTCTATGAACTAAACCTTGCCATATCTCTATGTGCCTCTGTGCCTCTGTGCCTCTGTGCCTCTGTGTCTCATTCTTCTATTACTTTCTAGTTGTAGTTAAATAATCATGATATTTGGACTTATATGTGCTATTGTAGAATTGTAAATAAATATACGTGAATAGATGGATGACCAGATGCTTACTTTAATGTGATGATCATTTTGATGTTTTATCAATTCATTCATTCGTTTGTTGCTCCTTTTTATTGTACATTCTTTGTTGTTACATTATTTCTCTCTTCCTCACATATGCCTTGTTATATTATTATACTTATTATTAGGTTGCAGTATGATAATGATGATGAATGGACCAGAGCAACACATACAAAATAATAAGCAATTTATTTCAAATATGTTCAAAATAGATGAGTACAAATAAGGTTAACATTTCAGTCTATCTCTTTGTCTGCCTGTTTGTTTGTTTATATTTAAGTCTTATTATTGTTGTTGCTACTTTTATTATTATTATTATTATTATTATTATTATTATTATTATTATTATTCAGCAATAATTGCTTTCAAATAATAAGCCGGTATCTATCTGAAGTATGCATGTGGCCGCAATATAGAAATATTAATGCTTATGTTGCTATGTCTATGAACAAATAAATGGCCAATTGCTAAAACAACAACAAAAAACCTATCAATAGTCTATATTGTTGTAATTGTTATTGTTAATGGTATTGAAAAATTTTGCCAGCTTTCTATTCTTGTTATTATCGAAAATATACATAAAATTGAACAGATGCACAATATTTAAGCTGGACCATTGTTCATACATACATACATATATATATACATATATATATATATATATATATATAGACATATATAAGTATGTATGTATGTATTTTTTTTTCATTTAAGCAATTGTGAATATATTTGTTGTTTGATGGCCCACATCATACGCGATTATTGGTTTTCGTTTTAGTCAAATTCATTTGTTTTACTTTTATCCGTAAATGTTTATTTAATATTAAGCTAATGAGCCATTTATTTGATTCTTTTTATTACCAATCTTCTTTTATGTATTTATGTAAAAATTGAAATGTTTCATGAAAGTATTAACAGTTTACTAAAATAACGAGCCAAAAAGTATATTTTAGAAAGTCAGTAATCACAAACAAAAAAAAAAAAAGAAAAATAAAGAAGAGTTTTATTTAAAAATTGGAAAAGTGGTCAATACCATAACAAATATAAACATTAAATATTTTAGTATGATAATTTTTAATGAAATATCTATAAAAATGTATATTTCAATGCGATTAGATCAAAATTTTTGCTGTTTAATACAATTTAAATTACAGCAAAAATTAATGGAAATATTTTACAAGAACTATTTACATTTTTTTTTTTTTTGATGACTGCTCTTTTTGGAAATAATTGATGCTGGCGACCCGATATTAGTTAATCAGCATTCAAATTTATATGGATTTAATAAGAATTGACTTTGTTAATTTGTTAGGCTTTGAAAAGAGTCTATTATATTTTATAAAAATATTTTAAGGTAAGTTTGCTAGAAATATTCCTTCAAATTAATAGGAATAAATACCCTAAAATTTTTAATTCAACAAAATATAGAGCCATTTTTAAAACTAACGGCACTCTTCAACATATAAAAAGGAGAAGGCAAGGCAAGACAAAAGAAAATCTGAATAGCTCACAAATTATCTGAAGCAGCCTTAATTCGGATTACTTTGTCTAATTCGTAGTTTGATAAAAGTCAACTACTTACATTTCTCTTTAAACAATTTATTGTTGTTATACTCATATTTATATGCATAAAAAACATGCTCAAAATAAATGAGAAAATTATAAGAGTGAACAAGAGAGTATAAGCGAGAGAGTTGTGTTTTGTGGTATGATGGTTAAAAATCTAGAATATTGAAGGCTAAATTTTTTGTAAAGATTTTCATCTTGTTGCCTTTTTATCCTGAAAATATAAAATCAGGTATGATAGACAGACAACATTTAAATACGTGCCTCTTCATATTTATTGCCATATCAAAAGGGTTGGCCATGATAAGGCAGCTTTAATTTTACCGACTCATTGTTAGAATATAAAAACAATTTAAAAAAATTTTCCACTTATTATGCCATCTCTCTCTTTTGTTCATTTAATGTACTTACGAAAGTGTTAAAGCATTTTATTACTTGATGTTTGGCATAGAATTTAAATGTGCTTTTGCGACGTGTAATATAAGAATTTGAAATTGAATTTAAATTTTCATTTTTGTTTGGTTTTCCATATTTAAAAATCTATCTATATCTTTTTGTCTATCTATTTTCTACGTATCATTTACATTCATTTATTGCAGAGTCTTTTCCATTTTCTTTCGTATTTATTTTGATTAATTCGTGACACGGTTTTTTTTTATTATTTTTTTATTATTATGTAATATTGACCACAGTGATAATGATGTGAGTATTCCAAAGATGTGTGTTATTGTTGCCACTTCTGTTGATTTCAATTGATAAATGCACCATAAGTTTTTATTTTTTTTATTTTTTTAGTTTATAATTAACATCGTACAATCTTACTTGTGATGCAAGTCATAATGAGTTTGTTTGTGTGTATATGTTTGTATGTGGCTTAAACACTGAAAAGTGAGTGAAGTTTTTTTTTTATAAAGTTAGATTTTAAATTATATTTTCCATTAAATCGAGCTACCATTGATTGCAATTTTTTTTTAAATTTAAATTACGTATACGCCCGAGTGTCTTAGATTAATGATGAACTTTTATTTTCCATGTAGCATTTTACATTTGATAAAAATTGTGTTGACAATTTTTTTAAAATGAAATAGTAAAATATTTTATAAATCCCATCAAACTGGATTTTTTTTTTACAACATCATTTTGATTTCATATTTTTTCATTTTCTTAATTTCATAGTCGATCACAAGAGATACCCACTTTGTCATTTATTTCTTTTTTAGTTATTTTTTTTTTTATTTTCATATACCAAATCAAACAAAAAAAAATTTTTAATTATGTTTTAAGAATTTTAAAAAAGAAAAACTATCCCACTGCTTTAAGGAATTAATTTTTCTTTTGTTATTATTTAATTTCATATATGCCCATATCAGATTATTATTATTACTACAAATTCTCTATTGAAGTGTCAATTTTTTTTCTCATTTATTTTATTTTCTTCCAAATTAGTGTACCATACTTTGAAATGTAATGACAGGGCTTTAAAATATGGATTCAATTCAATTTACACGCATACTTGAATTTAGCTTGCTTGTCTGCCTATCCGTCCACCATAATCTGCTGGTTTTGCGTAATATCTTTTGCCAATAGGTCTGTTCGTCTATCCAGCTATTCTTATTCTCAATTGATGCTAGGTAAATTTTGAGATGATTTGCGAAAATTTTATTTGTAGTCCAATCTTAACTTTTATCTCATCATTTTTATTAGAAAGATCTACATTAATTGTAAAAAGTTATTATATTGAAAAGACTCGAAAAATATTTAAAATTTTTAACTAAATTATAACCATATTTAATTTACATGGCACGCAGGAGACTAGAATTTGGACAATAAGAAACTATGGATTTAGGATTCTCTTCCATAATGAGAGATTTTAAATTATTTTTCGAAAATTTATATTGTTTAAATTTGTGTCCTACTTTTCGTTCTTATTATTGAATTTTTAATCGTTTAAGACTAAGTGTTAAAAAATAATTTAAAAGTGAATGGTCACAAGTACCTATAAAATTTTTCTATGTTTTTCTTTTTACAAATTTATTTATTAAATTATTATTTTTGTTGCTTTTGTTTATTGTAATGATTATTATTTGGAATTTTATAATCATTTGAAAATATAATTTGAACAATAATCAATAAAATGAAAATACTGACAATTAATATCATACACATACACATGCACATAAACACATACGTGCATTAAAAAAAAAAGTAAATAATATAAATAAATAAAAATATGGAAAATATGGATCATTGTTTGGATCATTCATTCATTTCATTTTCACTTCATCTTCATGCCATTTCATTCACACATTATATAACTGAATGTCAAAGTGTGTATATTATAAATATTTTTTATGAAGAATAAAAAAATTATATAAACATAATAAAATGATGCTTATTATAAAAATATATATAAATTTTTTTTTGTTTTCTCGTTGCTATTATTTATTTATTTATATTTGTTTTCATTTATTGTTTAAAAGGGAATACAATACAAATAAAATTGATAATTAATATTAATTAAATAAAATGTAGCAATTAATTAGCCAGGTAGTCAGTCTGGCAAAATAAAAAAAAATCCCAATCACTTTCTGAATGAGTAACACTCCATTGAGACACATTGGCCAATAATTGTACATTCAAACTACTTTTGATAACCATCATAAGCAATAACAGACAAAGGTCAAAGAGAGAGAGATAGATAGAGAGAGAGATAGGAAGAGAGACAGAGACATTCAGACAGAGGTAATAATATTAGCATAATGCAAAAAAAAAATCCCTAATTAATAATAAAAATAAATGTTATAATAAAATCATGTAAAATAACTGGCATTTGCTTTGGCTGATATTTATTAATGCTGATTGTCGCTTTTTCTATTTTACTAAGCATTTTATGCCCTTTTCTTTTTTTTTTTTATTATGAAGTTTCATGTTATTTCGGAGTGTAGGTGGTAGGTGGTGTAAGTGGTCCATGAGTCGAGTGTTTAAGAATGACTTTATTCATTAAAATATTTTGTACACTTTCATATTAAAATTCCATTTAAATAGATTTGTTACATTTTAATTATAAAATAAATGAATATGAAAATCATTTTAGTGTTATACATGAAGAACTTTACGATCTACGGTAGCATCATCTATAATGCTCTAATGTTACAATGTTCTAGGCATTTTGTATACCTTATCGCATAATAATAAATATAATAATAATAACCACACAGCATTATATACATACATACATACATACATACATATACATATATATATATATATATATATATGTCTATATGCATGTGAATGAGAATGAAATGTATTGTAAAATATGAACTGCCTTTGGCCCCATTTTATACACTCAATAGTTGAACATGCAATATACATATACATATATATATATATATATATATATATATATATATATATATATGTATATGTATATATATATGAAAATGTATGAGTGTATATGTAACGCACATTTGTACAATTAAAAGCTAGTAATATCAGTTGCTGTTTATTTTATATTTTCCGCTTTTCACTTGCTCTGTTTTTCTGCTTTTTTTTTTAAATTTTTTTTTGTCTGTTTATTATCCAGGTGCTTACAATTACAAATAATATATACATATGTACATATATATGAATCTATATGTTTTTATATGTATAAGTAAGTATATAAATGTATAAAATTTTTGTTGGCATTTTTATTTATTTATTTTGTTATATTTAAGTTTGCTTCCTGTTTTTTTTTTCTTTTTTGTTTTTTTTTTTTTTTTGGGGGGATTTTGGTTTCTTTCTTTTAATTTATAACACACTTGAGTGTTGAACGATTGTTATTGTGCGCAAACACCTGCCACACCATGTTTTATATACATACACACATACATACATATATATTTATATTGTAAATGTATAACATATTTATTGGGTTATAATAAGTCACTCAATAAATTACAGAGATCTTATAAAAATTCACAATATTTAACTTTAATGCAGATAAAGTTATAGAATCATGATTAAATTTGACATGTCTAAATTTTTAAGTGTTGGTTACGTAATTGCTGCATCAGTCTTTTCAAATGCAAAAGATCTTTGTAAGAAGTATTCGTTTGGCTGATTTATGGTCATCTTTATTTTAGAACGATGCTTGAATTTTACTTATCGTATTATCTAGCAAAAGAGTCAAAGTTATCGATAATGATTTTTATAAAATAATATTTAATGGTTTAATTAATCGTGTTAATATGAAAAAAAGTTACAGTTTTTATCGATAATTTATTAGATGGCATATTACATGGCCATACATTTATAATCATGGCAATATTTTGTAATTGCAACTATGAAAGAATTATGAAATTCACAGAAAATCTTTTATTTCATTTATTTTAAAGGTAAAATTTCCAAAAAGTTCTTTATAAAAGATGATTTTCAATTAAAATGATTTAAAATCACTATGAAAATTAATTTGATGATTTAAAGTTTAATTAAATGAAATATATAAAATTTATAAGCAAGTAAAATGAAAATCCTTTGAAAAGATCTTAATTCGGGGAGAATCTAAATATACAAAATGGTTGATGCTACAAAAATTAATAATTTTTATTGGTCTTAATGATTTTACATTTTAAATAGATTAACACAAATTTTATGAAGGTATAAAAGGATTTGGCTTACTCTGTTATTGTTCCTTACACTTTATTAATTAATGTTAATTTTAATGAATTAGGAAATTTTCCATAAATAAATATCACAAAGCACAAACAATAATTTTATAATTAATTATTATTTTTGTACTTATGGTAGCAAATGTTTAGCAAGGAAATATTGTTTAATTGGCAAATTGGCAAATTGGCAAATTGGCAAATTGGCAAGTGTGATTTTCTTTTAGTGTTTCCCCTCTTTAAGTTTAAGTTTAAGTAGCTTCTTTTTAACATCTTTATTACAATGAAGTTCCTTTTAACTTTACAATATTTGTTAGAATAAATTTTTTTTTAACTTTATTGCTCTTACTTGTGATGCATGACATATTTAGTTTATGAGGATGTTGGTAACAACTTGAAATATAAACAGTTGAATAATTTTGAAACATTTTCTATTGGGATTTGACTGACTCTAACACTGGTTGCCTTTTTGATATTTATCTGACGAAGAATTTCCTTTAAAACTTTTTGAAAAAAATGAGATTGAAGCGAAGTGTAAAGTCTATATAAAATGCCTAAGAGATTTTAACCAGCATCGATTCCTTTAATTCTGCATAAAATGTTCAATTTTTTTTTTTTTGTCTTTAAAGTGAAATTTGATGTAAATCGGCTTGTTTTTTCCTCAAAGCGAACTTTCTTCATTTCTTCATTTCTTCATTTTGTTTGTGAGATTTTTAAACTCATTTTTTTTTTTTTTTTTTGATAAAATTTTCTTCACAATAAAAGAAATGTTGCTGGTAGGTACTTAAAAATCACTTTCATTTGTCATTTGTTATTTGTCATTTTTTCTTGATATACTTTTGCCATAAACATAAAGTTTATGAAAGAAATAATTTTCTTTTGTGACTTTTTATTATGTGCATATATTGTTTGTTGTTATTGTTGCTATTGTTATTTGAAAATTTTTATGATTGTTAAATCTTTTTGTTTTAAGTTTTATTATAACAATTTATTATGGTTTTTGTTATTGTTATTGTTCATTTTTTTGTTTATCATTTTGAGGTTTAATTTTTTGTTTTTTTTTTTTTTGATATTTTTTCTTTGAAATTTAAGTTCAACACTCAATTTGTATGAATTTATTTGCTAGCATCTATTTCTTGTACTCGCCGTTATTGCTAATTTCTTCAAATTTTCTTGATTTATACTGCTTCTTCCTGCACTTATCTAAATATTCATCTTCCAGTGTAAGTAGAGTTAAATGAATTGATGTAAAAATGTAAAAATAAAATTCATATCAAACTCACACATTTTTTCATTCATCCATTTTTTAACTACAAATTATTCTTTTTCTATTCTATTGTCTATTTTCTCTTTGTACTTAACACTTGTAAACAAAATTTGTGTTTTGTTATAAAGTACTTAAATATTTTACATAAAAGAAAATTTTTTTCTTAATTGTGCTTTTTTTTTAATAATAAGTTTTTTTTTCAACAAAAACAAACTTGCTTTATTATTGTTCCATTCCACATATTTATACTGTAAACCGTTTGTAGGGTATTATTAGTTTCTGCAGACGTTTGTAGTAGCCAGATACAGAACGATTTGATATAGAACGATTTTTTATTAAATGGATCGATTCAGTATCAAGCCTAGCGTCTTATTCTTCTATTTTTATAGGTCTCTCCTTCTGTTTGTCTGCATATCCATCTATCCATCTGGTCTTAGTCCATGTAGAATGCTTATGGCAAAACTTAAGATATTTAAGTGATACTTGTTATACGTCAACATTAAAAACATTTAAAAACAAATCTCGAAAAGAACGGTTAACATTGAGCTCTTTCTACGGTATCTTACCGTATAAAAAGTTAAGTGGACAAATAATCCATAGACGAAAAATATTTTCTTTTTTAGATATCTTGTAATAAAAATTGGTTCAGGCTTTTTCCTATGACTTACTCATAAAGTATGCCCCATAATGAATACTTTAAATCATTAAATTTCAAAATTGCAATTTTTGTTTAATTTTGTTAAACAAAATAACTTAAAGGATTTAAGGGTCGATATCAACCAACTGCAATACTCTTTCTTTTATTCTGTATTTTTTGATATAAAATTTTCAATTCTTTTTCATTACTTTTTCCTATGTGCATAAAATTTGAGTGTTTGTATTGTGGTTGTTTGTTGGAAAGAAAAAAAATCTACAACTTAAATTAATCTACTATTTTTGCCATGTTTGCCATTTTTTTTTTAAATAATATTTTCACATTTGTTTTTCGTCTGCTTCTTACGCTTTTCGTGGCATGTTGCATTCATAATTTTCATTGTTCTTTCTTGCATTGAAGAATAAGTTGAGAAAATAACTTCATTTTTATTTTTTTTTGTATTGTCTTCTTTAAGAATTTCGCCTCGTAATTTGTTGTTTCGTCTATATTTTTTTTTCGGAAATTTTTTATATTTATTTCATGCATTTTCTTAGTTCGCTTGTTCAATCGTTCATTTCCATCCAAATTTTATTTATTATTTGGCTTGGTTTCAGTTCAGTTCTTGTACGCTTGAAGGTCCATGCCATGCAAAAAAAAAAATGAAATAAAATAAAATATGAATTCTATTTCTCATAAACGTCACTCAGCAAGTTCTGGACAAGAATGCATATCGATATTTCTTAAATGCTTTACAATTATAGCCACGATTATGAGTCAGATATCGGTAAAGTAGACTTCTTGTGATTCATATGGGATCATATATGAAATGTACATACTTTGTAGTATCAATAAATTAAATGGAGATTGATCGCTGAAGGCCGCCATCTGTGGCTCTAAATAACTCAAAAATTATCTGGCATACTTAAAACGGATTGTGCAAGATTTACGGACCTATTTCGTATAAAGCAGTGTAATTGAGACCATTACAGGCCACTTGTGGAATGTTAGGGAGTCGATCTAATTTAATATGATATTTTGTTTCTTTATTTCTGTTTCTCTGCCTGCCTGCTTGACTCCTTTTGGCATTATTTTTCTTCTTGCTATTTTATTTTTAATGGATACTTGAGAAAGTATTTATGCATAATTTAAATAATATTTTAAAAATGCGTATATAAAATTAAAATTGTTCAATCAAACTTCTGATATTTGATTATTATTTTAATATCAAATCTTTTATTATGATTTTAATATAAGATAAATTTTAATGCAAGTTTTTCGAGTGACGATTGAAGAGAATCAGATACACCAGTGAAGGGATAAACAGCTTAGAGCAGTAAATTTTCCATAATGATTAAGTTTTAGTAGGTAAATCGGGGATATCGCTGGCGACATAAAACTGTATCAAAAATACCTTTAATATTGTTATGTATAACTTAGCTTCGGAGAGTTAAGCACTGAGGGCTCAAGGGTTTCCGTTGGCCTTTATTACGCTTTTTCCTAAAATAATTTTAAACCAAAGTTTCAAATGGCCTTTAATCAGATGTTCGATAGAATTTTATTTAAGGATTAAACTTACATGGCTCTTTAATTTAGACTCTCAAAATTTTTACCCCACAGAGTAATCAGAAATATTGCATGAACCAATTCAAACTAAATTATAAATGTGTAAAAATTTTACTTTAATCTTTATATTACTTGATAAGATTTTATATGAAATTGGCTTAAATTTATAAGTTTCTTCAAATAGCAATGAAAGAAAATATTAAATATTTCTTTTTACTCTCTGATTTTAATTCTTACAAAAAAAAAAAAGGAAAAAAAAAACAATTAAAATGCAAACTTTACAAAATTGATTTGATTGAAAGTTTTTAGTTGAGTGAGAGATACGAAACTTTAGTAATTATAATAAAATTCTATCTATAATTTAAATCTGATAATCCAATGGCAATTTATTGCGTTATGTGCAAATTTTATTCAGTTAATTGATTCTTGCAAATCTTGTAAATGATTTTTATTATCAATTATCGTATAACTGACTGATAACGATTTGTAAGTAAAATTTCAATTATACATCGAAAATATATTTCGTTTTTTTACAAAAAAAACTTAATCTATATGTAAATGTAAAATGTTTTATTTTACACTAAAAAGCTAAATTAATTTTTATTTACATAAATGTAGAGAAAATAATTTGTTTTGTTTGAAAATTGATGACCAAAGAAAATTGGTCATTTATACTAAGTCAAATTTTTATTTTTATGACACTGAAGGTGAATTTTAATGGAGAAATCCATGCATATACCTCTCTTGCTATTTTAATTTTCATATAAAGTTTTTATGAAACTTTCATTATAAAAAAGAAAGTTTTGTTATTTAAGTTTTAGAATCCATGTAAGTCATTTCTGTTTCTATTAGTTGGCCATAATTCATAATTCTAATACGTGACTCAATGAGCCTGCGTGAAATATATCTATGAAATTTTTGGTTAATATCAGCATTTAATCGATTTAATAAAGCTTTTAATATTTTTATTTTTCACCAAACACTCGATGAATAAAATGCTTTGAGCATTTCAAAAAAGTCACAACTTCAAAATGGACTTTTGTAATCTTGCCTGTTGTCCATAACTTCTGATTTCAGATATTATTAATGATCGGTTATACCATCTATCTATAAGAACATCCGTCAGCTTATGTAACATACGTGAAAAACTAGTAAAACTTCTTCGAATATTCGCCATAATTTATGCCACTATGAAATCAAGCTATGCAGGAAAAATTCTCATTGCCATTTATTTCCGTAATTACCTAATTAACTTGCGGATTATTTTTGTTAAAATTTTCATATCTCTATCTACTTTTTTTTTTTTTTGCCTGTCTATTTGGCTCTTTGTCTATCGCCATTTCTCAATCAAGAAATGGCTTTAAAATGGCAGAGTACTAAAAATTAGAAGTAGAGTTAATTCACTTTTGTGTCGATTAAATTTATTTATTATTTATATAGTTCATGCGGGTCCATTCATTAGCCTAAAAAAGCTACAATAAAAATTCTCATGAAACAACTATATTTTACTTATGCTAAAGAGAAATTTCATATATATGAAAATATTTACAAAACATGAGTCTTCTGTAGAATAAATAATAGAAAATAATAGTGAAACAGGCAAATTTCTTTTCCATGTTAAAAATTAATTAAGTATAATACAAAAAAATCTAAATTTATTTAGCAAATTTTTGTAATATTACTGGACAAAAAAAATGATAAAAGTCAAAGTCAAATAGCTTGCTTTAGAAAAAGGATGCAGAATATATGCAGTTACTGAATTTCTAAATTTTTTATAACTGTTTCTTGAGTCATTTAAATGTTTAAAGAAATTGTTTAACTATTGTTAGAAAATTTCACTCAAAATGCCTAAAAGTTAGAAATTTTCGAATGGAGCAAAATTAAGAATATTCAAGGTACATTTAATTTGGCATTTCATGCCATGTAAATTATAAAGTACTTCTAAATTCAAAATAATAAATTCAAAAGAAAACTGAAAGTGACAGTAAAATAGCGAAAGTTTTTGCTAAAATATCGAAAATGCTTATTGTACATTCTTATGATCTCAGCTCTTCAACATAATATAAAATAGCCTCCACCAAACGCTTGATAACTTATTCTGTAAATGGTTATAAAAACACGAAATGTGTGAAAGAAGATTTTAGACGTATAACCTCTCGAAGTTGTTGAAGTCACCAATAAATATCTTAGGGAGTTGTGTCTCATGTGGAAGTTTCGTAGTAGCATTTTCAGATCATTGCTTCCATATTTGGCTGCTTGTGCTTTTTATTTAGAAATTCATTTAAGTAGACTTTTCAATAAATTTTCCAACAATTTTATTTTCAACTTTTAAAGTAAAGCACCTTCTCAGC
This sequence comes from Melophagus ovinus, assembly GCA_023089585.1. Lineage (NCBI taxonomy): Eukaryota > Metazoa > Arthropoda > Insecta > Diptera > Hippoboscidae > Melophagus > Melophagus ovinus. Next base: position 1,101,550 of record JAKKIB010000190.1, read on the forward strand.
TCGTTCATTGTTTTTCACGTCAAAATAGTTGTAGAAGGTAACTGGTCCTAAATTTCTGATTAATTAGTTTCAATTTAAAAAACAAATAGGAAAAATTAAAGATACTAAAAAATTTATGCAGTGTCCATAAAACATTTATTAAGTATAAAAGTTGATGAAACTAACTCAAAAGGACTTGGTTAAGGCAGAAAAAAGCAACAAAAAGAAGTGATATAAAAGCAAAAAAAAAAAAAAAACAAAAACAAAAAGTGGAAAAAATTTTAAGCCATTTTTCTCGTCTAATGCTCACTAGAGAACAATTTTGTTAGCGTAACGATTTATTTAGCGGAAGTTTAGTGCACTTGTGGGATATTTGTCGCAATGTTTTGAATAGTTTTATTATTATCATTATTACGTTCATTTTGCTCTCTTCTAATTCTTTCCATCTTTCATTTAAAATCTTTTTTCATACACAGACTCTCATTTATCATATTTTATAAAAGGAAATAAATACAATATTGATACAAATAATACAAATAATTTTATCATTTTCAAGTAATATTTTTATTTGCAGTTTAGTGCAGTGAAACTTTAAGCTTTTTTAGATTTTGTCATAAGTAATTGATCAAATAACCAAGGAAATATCATACAAATAGCTAAATAACTTTATAGATAGCGAAGGAAGTAATAATTTGATTCTTGTAAAAAAATTGTAACATTTAAGAATTTATGGTGAGAAAATAGCAATGAAATTCAAAGATGAGAAGAATTTTGTTCAAAGGCATTTAAATTTTAAAGTCCTTTTTTTTATGTAGAACAATTGAAACGTATAACTTTTTTAAAAACTTTATATAGGGCCCTGACGTACAAGGGTACATAATTGGGTTAAGCCTTGTTAAACCTTAGTAAAGCAAAATATATATTTGGGCTCAAACGTCAGCCAAGAATGCCGCGTCTACTCTTTAAATCAACATAAGAAATATTTCAATAAATTTTGTAAAACGTCTAGGGATTAATGGCACCTATTAATATTTTTATTGATAAAGCAGTACCAGTTTGTATTTTTTTTATCTACATTCGGATTTATTGTATTAGGACTTTAAATAAGTTTTCGCTATCTTTTTTTAAGAAGAAGCTTTATTAAGAAAATTCTTTGTCAGATCCTTAACTCACAATTATTATTTTAGAAGAGTAGACATCAGCATTGCCATCATAAGTCTCAAACAAGAATTTTATAAGCTTAAGCAACAAATTTCTTTTAAATAAAGTAGTGCAATAAAATTCCATCCAAAGTAGATATTTTTCAAAAATAATAAAAAATTATTTTGTTTACACCAAGGTCTGTCTACATTACAATTTAAAAATTTTAAAATTTCAAGTACAGAGAACTGCTAAGGCCGTCTCTAAAGAAATTTATTCAAGCTCCAAATAGTAAAAAATTCTTCATGCAAGTTTTGCTATGTGACTGCAGAGTATTACGAAATTGGTAGCCCATTTGCTCAACAAACTTTTTACCTTTAGATAATTTCAATGTCGAAAAAGCAATAAAAATATTCCTAAAATGGTAAATAAAAATTTTCGAGTTAGTTAAAAGATTAAATTTATTTATTATCTACAAAAATCAACAGAACTTTTTTAAATAATCCAGAATATTGTCTTACTTTTTAGAAATATTATATTATTTAATATATATTTTAATAATTTTTCTCACATAAATAAATAATAAACAATCTTTCTCTATCTCTATTCATCATCTTCTAAATTGTAGTAGCAATCTAAAATGAACTTTTGCAAAACAGTTCGCTACTGTGCGTAAATGCTAAATTATCCCAGTGCATATTTAATAAATAAATTATATATAAAATATAAGAAAAATTTAAAGTTCATGTACTTTCACAACTAAAAAAAAATTATGCTCGATTGGAGTCAATTTTCGCATGACCACCAGCCACATATTTAATTGATTGGTTTGATGAATTTTTCTTAATGTCGCTTCGACAATATTTTATGGGAATTGGTGTATTCAACTAAACCGTAGATCTTGATTTTCATGAGAATACAACAATTTGATTTATTTGGTCTTTTATCAGCATTACCTTTTAATTTAAAAATTTTCAATGTTTTTGGCAAAAGTTAAGGGGTTTATGTCAATTTTTTTCTTTAGAGGAAGAAATGTCCTAAGCAAATATAGGAAGAAACAGTCTAAGAAGTATGATTAAAATAATTCGAAATTTATGCTGATTAAGAATCCTTTGTTTTTTTTATCAAATATTTGATGATTCCGTTTTGATAAAGTGAGAATACCTCAAATCTTTTGGATGGTGTACATAAAAAAAATTTAAGGCTCGTTGTTGTTATTAATGCTGCTGCTATAACAGCAAAGTTAAAATTAAACTAAATTTGTGAAGCTCCTAAGAGAATATTCAAAATAGAGCAGCAATGCCAAAAACATCTAAAGCATTAAATAATATAATAAAAAAAATAATTAAATAAATGAGAAAGTTATGTTTGCCTAATACCGAATTTTGATTATCCGCCATTAGCCTTTTGCTATTGCTAATACTTTTCAAAGTTTGGGCAAACCGAACTCAGAAAAAACCAACAAATTTTATATTCTGCATTCTGCATTCTGCATTCTGCATTAATAATCTTAAAAAATTTTGTGGATTGTAAATGAAGATCAGTAAGGTCGATTATTTAATTTTGAAGCTTCTTTTTTGCATATTGTGAAAGACTAATCCAAATGAGCCTATTTGAAGATTCAAAGTAATGAACAACAACAAAAAAGATGTTTTCTACGATTTTATTCTACCGTAAGCATTCCAAATAGAATTTTCGGCCCCTTTTTTTTTATTAGGCAACATAATTATAGTATAACTTTCATACAAGCGATATTACGAAAACTAAAAAAATGTCACACAAAAATAAATAATGAAATTCGTATTTTCATTTTATGTTGAATGAGAATTATTCCTTCTCTAGAATTTTGAGGTGAGTATCAATATATTCAAGGCAAAAATGAATTAGAAGATCATTTATTAAAAATGTTTTATTATTTAAGGGCGTGACATTGTTATAAAATTATAAATTTAAGGTAGTACATATTTTTAAGTTAATATTTTAAATGTCGTTATCACTAAAATACTGAAATATGAACTGAAATGTAAAATAATGTTAATAAAATTTTGAATGGTGCAAAGAGATAAACAAAAGTTTATTATTATTTGCAAAGTTTGTGCGATATTTAAAGAAAAATGTAAGTGTAATAAAATACAGTGCAATGAAAGCACGTTTCTTTTTTATTTATTCATATTTCGTGTGGTTTACATTTTAAATGGTAAAAGTTTATATATTAAATTTTTTTAAGGCTAAAGATTTTATAATACACTTCATTAAAAAAATTAAGTCAAGGGCACATTTAAAATTTTAGATATTTGTTTTATTGTATAAAGAATGCCAATGGAGACGTGATCACTTACAACAATCTTCAAACTTAACGTGGACTTAACTCGCTCTTCACTCACTTCAACGAGTAAGAGAGTTAGATGAAAAATAATCGTTTAAATCACAAGCAGACTTAAGTTTACAAAGTTTTTTGATTTAAATATTCCATCGGATTAGTTTATTTTAACTTTGGCCCAACTGTAGGTCGTAATTTTTAAAATAAATATCTTAAAATCAAAAGTAATGCATTGAAAGAAAGGTCCTACCAAAATGTTCAGTATTCGAACCCTTCAAATAATAATTTAAATCTTTTTAAGGAAAATCTTAATATTTAGTTCAATCAATTTATCTGTAGCATAGACTCGATTTTTGCAATTTTTTTTTTAACAGATTGCTTAAGTAATTGAATTTCTAGAAAGAGAAATTGAATATTTAGTTATATTAAAAAATTGTTGCAGATTATTTAAAAATTTTTATCAAACGATTTCAACAATTGATTGGCTGCTTCCTTTTATTTTCTCACTCTCTCACTACGGATAATAATACGTATTATAAAATAAGGGTTCAACAGTTCTGATATTTAAGGGTTTAAGTGAAGTGAAGTTTTAAGAACTCTACGAATCAAGATATTAATATTTTAAGTATAAAATAAAATTGCTAAAATTTCATTGATTTATAAGAGAAACTATTTGGTTAAATATTTTATTATTTTATTAATAATATTAATATGTAAAATTTAAAGAAAAGTCATTTAGAAGAATTAAAAAAAATTTTCTACAGTTTTATTCATGCTTTGTAAAATTTTGACGAAATGAGCTGCATTGGTTTGTTGGCTTTCTGAAATTGATATGGCAAGACAAAAAAGGAAATTATGGAAGAATGTAATTCATTGTATGTATAACTTAATATTGTAATCATTACATTGATTGATTGATGGATGATTTTATGCACTCTCAGTAAACTTTGATCTATAACTTATATGGATATGGTTGCTAAAATATTAAAGCTTTGTGATGAGATATCTCAAGCAGGAATATTGAACCTATAAGCTATTTATAATATAAAATATAAATATGTAAATAATGAATGTATATTTTTCAAATATGTCTGATAAAAATATAGGACATGAAAACTAAATGAAATGGACTGGAATAGAATGGATTGAAATGGTATGGAATGGATTGTGTGGAATGGCCTTAAATTAAATAAAATAAAATCAGCACAAATAAAATTTTAAAATTATTCATTATTGCATGCAATTATAAATCAATTGTATTAATGCGATATTTATAACACACAGAAAGTATTACACTCCATTCATTTCATTTCAAAATGTCTCAATTTCAAATATATTTCAATAAAATAAAAGAACATAACAATCATTAAGTTTGCAATATTATCAGTAATATATCTTGTTTCAGGCACTCGATCGTTCCAATAAGTTTACAAAGTATTCAAAATATACATAAAAAATTATCTCTTTTAAGAAATTTTATGAATGAAACACGATAATATTTGGATCCTTGTTTCATTTCGTTATAATGATTCCAAGTTACATCCATTTTCATGGATGCCAGAAATCCATTTTATCAGCTAGTTTAAGGACATCCATTTTGAAAGCAAAGTAAGATTGAAATTTTGTATAAATTTTCAACATAAAACATTTTTTGTAAGCTTCAAGGTTTCAAGCATGTTTTATGCTTAACTGCTTAACTGCTTTAACAGCAAATTTGGAAAATCAGATTCCTTTTAGTATTATCGTTATTGGAATCATGGACTTTAAATATTAAATTATTTTAGTGCAGAGTCTCGATAAAACTTATTGAGAACTTGTCTGATTTGAAAAGTCATGTAAGACTTAGCAAATGAAAGCTTCTTAATATTGTTGCTAATTTTTTATAATGCTCTGTAAAAATTCTGTCTGTCCGAAATACATACCATACAATTATTGACCTATGTGATATTTTTTTTTTGGCATATAATTTACAAGCAATGCCATCAATTTTCTTCTCTTTCTGGCTTATAAATAATAAATGTTATAAAAAGTAAAAGAAAAAATTAAATGAAATTAAATAAAATAAAATAAAATAAATTGAAATAAGTTTTATATTAATGATGCAAAGTCATGCACATGTATATATTAATATTTATATAACAATAGACATTTAAACCTTTGAACGTAAATGATGTAGACGTTAATGTAGACGATATAAATGTTGCTGCATATGATTTTATTTATTGAAGCAATTTACAAGTTAAATTCATTTCAATGTGAAACGACCTGTCACATTAAATGCATATTAACAGATATATTACATTTGATTTAGTCTAATATAGAACATGCTCACACACGCTCACACACACACACACACACACATATATATATATATATATAGCATAACATACAATTATTATAATTATGATAAAATATAATGATCATTATTCATGTAAATTGTATAACATTTAATGGTCATTTAATGATGTCTTCTGTGATATCATTTAGTACTAATTTATTAATATCTAATTAATTAAAGATATTACTATGAAAATGCAAAAAGAGAAAATATATCTTATGAATATTTAATGTATGTATTGTTTATCTTATACACAAGAATGAAAAATTTATTTTCATGTATTAAAAATGTTTCCTTGAAAAACTTGTGATATGAAAATGAGAAGACTTTTGTTCTGAATATTATTTTACTTTAGAGATCATATAATTTCACTTTGCAAAGTGAAACAGATGAAACTCTCTCTCATTTAGAAGAAAATACCGCCAGCCAAGGATAATCTATGTTTTATACGCTTCAGTACGCTTCAGGCTCATACAAAACTTATGCAAATGTACTTAAAAATGAGGTTTTACGTTTTACATTCCATTTATGAAAATTTCATTGAAAATATTGCACGTTTTATTCATTGTTTGCAAATTGGTAAATTTGAATATTTCCTAAATTCTTCATAACATTTCTTGATATAAGTTGTCGAATCAAAAAAAGTGTTTCGGAACATTTCATTGTTGTTAAGTGCATTGTTAAAAAAAATAGCAATAAAGAAACAATTGCAATCGATTTATATGAATTCACTTTCATATTAAACCATTTAGCGTATGGGTAAAAGTTTATTATCTAAACTGAGTAAACTGTTTAAGACACGCGCCGTAGAATATTTATATTGAAAAAGATTAAAGTAGGATAAAAAACAAATAAAATGTGATCAACAACGATCAAAAACGTGTTAGCTTTTCTTTTTCCCTTAATTTGTTAATTTTTCAAATCGTTTATATAAAAATTTGATACATGTGAAAGTTTTCAATTTTTGATTATAAATCGTATGCTCGGTAATTGCTTAAATATATAAAATTTGGCTTCAAATTTTTTGAAGATTGTGACAGATATTTAAATGTATTATAATAAAAAGTTTTAGTTATAATTTGGCCAAAAACCAAGAGAATTTTCACTTATGCAGTTTAAGTTTAGTTTATGTAAAATTGTTTGTTTTCAATTTTTTATTTTTTTTTCTTTTTTGTTTGCAACATTTTGCATTTGTGTTTAGTTTATAAATTATAATAAATTCTTTGCATAAAATGTTATATGAAAGTTGTTTTTACATTTTTTAATTTTTTTTTTTTATTTTATATTTCATATTTTATATTTTAGATAAATTATGTCCATTTTTTAGAATAATGTACAACTTCAATTTACCAAAGTTAAGTCCTACCGCATTTATAAAGTGCAACTTTATACACTATTTCATAAAATGTTTAATGTTGATGGCAATGTGTGTGTGTGTATGTGTGTCCGTATGTGTGTGTGTTTGTGTGTGTGTGTGTGTTTGTGTGTGTGTAAGATAAATGTAACTGCATTTGTAATATATGAGAAAAGAAGAAAGAAAAAAAAATATCTATGTGTTCGTGTGGTGTGGTTTTGTGCGTGTGTGCGTGAGTGCGTGAGTGCATGTGTGTGTGTGTGTGTGCATGTTTGTGTGTGCGTATGTAGTATAATAATATGATGCAAAACTGAATAGAAAATTATAATATCAAATATATTTAACATGATTATTATCATCATTATGACAATAATAGTAATGTCCTTTGCGGATATGGAAAATGTTTCCAATTCATAATTTTATACTCTCTTGTTGTACCTCTTCCTTTTTCTCCTTTCTATTCTTATTTGCACACTTTCTAGTTATTATAAATTTATTAGTCAATGTTTGTGCTATTCAGAAGAAGCATTAACAAATCGATTTCAATAGATCTGCCTAACCATTTGCCTTTCTATTAACCCTGGTATTTTAATGCTGAAATTGAAGATACAATTTTTTTAAATATTTTAATAAATTTTAAGATTTTGGAAAGGCTTATCGAAAATGAGTATCACTACGATCTACATATAACATCATTAGCTAAAAAAAGAATCTTTATAAGAGGAACTTTTCCAACATTTTTAGCATTTTAATGATGAGGAATACAAAATGGCTTCTTCTTCCACAAAGTGCACCCCCAAAATTTGGATAAAATGGTTCTACTTTGAAAATCTTTGTTTATTCTTGATTCATAACAAAGATTCATATTTTTCATATTTTGATTTGTTGTTCATTCATTTTTGGTTTCTTGCTTGCGTAAAGTGTAAAGATATAGAATTTTTAAAAATTGGTTATATTTCATTAGTTTTGTGCATTTTTATACCCACCATCATAATGTTTGTAACGCCTAAAGAGAAGTGTTTAAGATCCTGCTCAGCATCAAATTCTGAATGAATTTAGATAGATCTGTCCGTCTGTCCATCTGTCCATCTATCCGACTGTTTGTCTATATGTTGTAAACATTCTAATGATCGTACAAGTTGAAATATTGAGCTCAAACTTGGCAGAATAACTGGCAGAATAACTGCACTTAAATTGGTGTTTAAAATGGATAAAATTTGGTTGAAGGGCACACCCACAGTGCAGCATAAATAAAGAACACTTCAATTATTTTCAAACAAATTGTAGCAGTTTTTTGCTAATCATCCTATAAAAGCTGAAATTTTGCTCAAGTAGTAAAATTATTGGTCTAGAATGTCTGTCAAAACATCATGCAAATCGGAAACGCCTACGCGAAATTATGCAATACCAAACTTTTGAATTTACTCCCACTGAACAACTGAATCCGATTCTGAATCGTAATATCATGGTGTTTGAGTGAGTTTTTATTTTGTTTTTCATACTTCGCCAATGAAAGCAGCAAAACAAGAAAATGGGGATATGCAATGAAAATAATAAAAAAAAAAACACAAACCAGTGAATAAGGTGGAGTAAAAGAAAACAGATCAAACGACAGCAATAATATTTTTGCCAACAATAACCGTAACAGTAACAATAACATAATGATAATGATAATGAAAATTATGATAAAAATGATTATAATGACGATGGATGTGAATTATAATATTAAAAAAAATTATGCCAAACACTGATTTATAGTTAGTTTTATTCATAAACACAGAATGATAAGGATAATAAAATGTAATGAAAGTAATTACATTATGTAGAAAATTACTTGAACCAAAGTATTGTAATTTTAATAAAAATCTCTTTGTTTCAACTTTTTTTTATATCATTTATCCAATTTAACTGGGCGGTTTTTTTTTTGTTATTGTCTTTTCATTGTTAATATTAAGGAAAAAATTTTTTTATTTTTACTGAATTTTTCTTGATAAACATGATTTTGAATACTTTACATTTCATAAAGTAATGTAAGTAATTTTTAATTTTATTTGTTAAATGATTTAAATTAAAAAAAATGATTTTCAGACTATGAAGTTACTTAATATTTCTATTCTGATCCCTAGTGTCTGATCATTTGTACGTTCGTTTATTCCTTTGGATTCAGTTGTGTAAGACTATTTAAAATATTTTCAAAATCCTTTTCCATATAAAATTTTAAAATTTACATATCGATGAGATAAAAGTTACATTCAATTTATCTTTCGATTCATTTATTTATATTAAATTTACCAAATAACTTTTTGGCGTAAATATTCTTGGTCTGCTCGAATTATTTCTTATCTAAACAGAAAATTTTCATATTTTTTTTCATATTTCAGAATACCAAGCCACATACTTACTTTGAAATAAAACTTGTATCTAAAGCAATGAAAATTCATTTTCTCCAATTTTATGTATGAGATTTTTAATTGTAAAATTTTGGTGATAAGGTGGCACTCAATATATCTCAGCAGCCCTTGGTCGCTATACCAGTAAATTTGTTAACACGACCATTAATATCAGTTATTGCATTGCATCGCAAGAAGAAAAATAAGAAGCAGAAGAATGAAATGCTGTAATCAGATGCGGACAATGAACAATTCAAGTATGTTGCTCATTTCTGTTAAAAATTCATTTTATAATATTGTCAACACTTTATAAAAATGCAAAAATCCTTACCCAAGCCTTAGTTTATTAACGGCAAGAAATATATTTTATATACCTCTGAAAAGTTTTTCTTTTCCTTTCCTTTTTATTTTTTCTTGTTGATTGTATTATTATTCATCCATGGCAATTTATTGGATGAAATACGTTACGTTACGTTACGTTATGTTAGGTAACGTAACGTAACGTAACGCACAATAAGCTTTGATTTATGGAAAATCAAAATGTGTAATATTTCAATTTATTAAAATTCAGTAAGAAGAATTCGGTAGAATTCCATACAAATCGTATTGAAGTCAAATGAACTAGTATCATATTGAAAATCTTATCGGTGAAGAGATAATTGCGAGCAACAAAAATATCATTAAATTGTTATTGTTATTATTACGATTATTATTATTATTATTATTATTATTATTATTATTATTATTATTATTATTATTGTTGTTGTTATTGTTGTTGCTATTGTATTTGCCAATAACAATGAATAAAAGTGCAACAACAAGTTGCAGAGGAGGTGAGTAAAAGAATAAGCAATTGTTAATAAAAAAAAAATAAGAATGAGATTATGATCCATACGAAAATTGTCACTTCTCTCAGCCAAACACTTAATATTCAAATGACGTATTACTCATTTTCTTTTTCATTTTGTAATCTTCTACTCGTCTTTATAAATGCGTGAGATACAAACCGAACCGATGGCTGATGAATAAAAATGAATACACATACTGGTACGGCGATACATTCAGATATCAAGCAACTGACAAATGCAGCAAGCAATCTGACAAAACTTACTTCTTGCTCAGCCATTTTTAATCCCATTTTACAGTTCCCGTTTTTTTTTTTGTCTCTGCCTTCTACTTCTTTATTTTTCCTGTAGATCTGTCTATGATAATTTATATAAAACTGTCCTGCAATTTGGGATAGCGAAGTCTACATGAACAAAGTTCTACATGAGAATTGGTGTGGTGAGTATTAAAGCATATATATCCTTCCGTTTTATATGATGATGGAACTTTTTTCCACCACATATAACTTAACAAAGCGCACTCATTGTTATTACAGCTGTTGCTACTGTTATTGCTATTGCTATTATTGTTATTATTGTCGTTGTCAATGTCGAAGCGCAAACTGCAACAAGAAGACGTGTGTTACTGAATCAATGATTTAGTAAATGAATGAATGCTTGATTGATTCAATGATTGAATGATTGAATGATTGAATGAAGGATTGTATCATTGAATTACACAACTGTATGATAAAAATATCACAAAATATCATCAATGAAATACTTTTACAACAGTCGAAAATGAGGATGAAGAATGAGTCTATAAAAAAAAAAATTGTAAAAATAACGTGAAAAATAACATAAAGTGAAAACATAAGAAGGCTACATTTTGCTACATTACATTTTATATGGATTCAATATATACACATGTCCATGGACTGGTGAAGGGGGCGTATACGCAATAAGTTGTGTATACTCGTTGTTAACATTATTTTGTCGGCGTAGTAAGAGACACCTCACCACCCTCTTTGTTATTATCATCATTGTTGAAGTGTTGTTGGCATAAATCCAGGTCAACAATTTTCTTATAAACCTACATACACATATATATATATTTATATATATTGACTTTATTCAATTTAATATCAATTGAAATGAATGAATGACATATAAATATCCTTAAAAATGGTTAGATTTTATTATTAGGTCTATTCAATATTTTTATCGTTACTTGTTATTTTCTGTTTTAAAAGATTCATACTTAGGTTTATGTTAGATGTTGCTTTTAATTATTTCAAGGAATCAATTTACAATTGAAGAAATTTATATAGAAAATTGATCAGTCAAGTTTAAATAGAATTAGAAAATAATTCTAAATTATTAGGTATAATAAAAGCTAAATATATTTCAACTTTCTGTGAAAGTTCATTCGTACAAACTTAGAATACCTCCGTTTATAAATGGTATAGGGTACACCTTTAAGTACCTTTAAGTCTTCTCAATTCTCTAATCTTTCAAATTGCAATGTAATTGATAAAATTTAATAAATAATGTGAATTAAGGAAATTATTTTCATCGAAAAGCAGAATGAAAGAAATCATGCGAGAGAAACTAAAAAAAGTGATTGTTTATTAAGCAACCAACAGAATAAAAGTGTAATTTTTTATTCCTCTTCCTTCTACTTAATGGCCCAACAACAAATGAGACGTTGTGTCAAATTTTAAAGCACAAAAAAAAAGTAGAAAATGAAAATGGTGACTTGTGTATTTCCGAAAGATTTTTTATTGCTTTTAGTTTATTTTATTTTTAATACATAATAAATTTATTAAGACTTAGCAAAAGCATTAGTAAATATTTAAATATCATTGAACTTTATTGCTTTTTAAATATTTTTTGAAATTAATATTTTAAAGATATTTTTCATCTAATCATTTACAACTTTGAAAGTTTTCTTTTTCTGTTTATATTAATTTTAAAATTTCTACAAATTTTTGATAAATTCTTATAAAAGCAAATTTGTGTAACACACATAAATTTGCTATAAAGTACATAGCTATCTTTGCGGCCGTCTAAAATTGAAACTTCTTTCTATTTTCAGAGTTTAAGTTACAAGTATGTATTAAAGAATTTTTGAAGATTAGCTCTTCCATAATAAACTTAGTAAATCTTTCGTTCTTGATCTCATATTTTAGACATGCTGTCACCTCAAAATATCTGTTGCATTTTAAATTGAAATTCTTGGTTGATTATTACGCATTGCTTTCCCTCTTTAGCACTAAAATGTGCAAGTAATTTTTAAATAACTCTAATTAAAAATTGATCTATTGTAATAGATTTTTATATACACATTTATCTAAAACCCATCGAACACTTAATTTAAAAACAAAAACTTTCAAAAGATAGATTTATCTCTATCCAAACGGTGCCAACTTTATGGAAATCACTTGGGTGGTGACCAAATTAGGCAAGGACCATAATAGCAATTTTGCTGAGGCTCCTTTAATATCTGTAACGAAATGGAAAGAAAATGTAAAAAGTCTCTTTTATTGTAAGTTTCAGTTTTAAAGCAATGAAATAGTTACCGTAAGCCAGAATATAAAATGATCGATGTCACAAATCCGTTTTTTTATTCAAATATCCTTAAATTTTTAAATTTTTGTTTAATTGATATGGCAGAAAACGCGCCTGAATTTATGTTTCAATCAAAATTTCCCCTCATTAAAATGCATGCAATTGCATCACTTATTAATCGATTTATATGAAGCCGGGTTCATTTTAAAGGAGAAAATTATAACTTCTCGTGGCTGTCAATGTATTTTAAGTTATAAATTTAAAATTTAATTATTAATAGATCACACCGTATGTATATTTATTTAATTATACATACATTTATAATATGCAAAAATATAGTGTAAAAATTTATATAAATTTCACTCTAATCGAAAAAAATGAAGAATGAAAAGTGCTGGCTCAAGCCAGCACAATTTATTATTTTTATTATATACTTTACATGAATGTACCAATAAGAACTTTATAGTGGGGTGGGGCCGAATCTTAAATATCCTACACCACATTGTTTAATGTACATAAATAGAAGAAATAAGAAAATAAAAACCCACAAAATTAAAAAAATTATTTTTATTTTTGTCAAAAGTTCCTTAAATGAGAGGACATTCAAAAAATGGGCCTATCTGAAGCAAATTTACTACACATACAGTGTATATAATAAAACTTAAGATAGTGCCAATTTTCGCTAAAATATATTCAAATTGAGACTTTGGCCCAAAACTTTTCTTAAAAAAGCTATTTTTTGGGAAGTGGTCGTAAATATGAACCAATCTTGACCAAATTTGGTACAAATGTGTTTTACATTAAAATACTTTTTATCTAATTTTTTTTGAAAAACGGTAGCAATTGGAATAATTATCAGATTTTAGATTTTTAATAAGGTTCGTCTCTGGGCCAAAACATATCTATGTACCAAATTTCATCTCTCTTTATCTCTCTCTCTAAAAATGCGACCTCTAGCTAGATAAATAATTTACATGCAGACGGACAGACAAACAGATAGACTTAAATCGAATCAGGGAGTAAGTCTGACTCGATTGGTATAATAAAAGATGGGTTTATTTTAACTCCTTTTGGGTGTTACAAACATCTGCACAAACTTATATACCTTAAGAGGTGTTTAGTGTAAAGAGTGAATGCTTGTGGCAGCTATAAGTTAAGTTTCATTTAAGAGATATTAAAACCTTAAAGACATGTGTACATATTCACCACCAGCAACATATGTATATTGCTGGTGTATGTATATTGCTGGTGTGCACATTGTAAATTTGTATTGTTTGTAATCTTGTCAGTTATAATTGTTAAAACATTTATTATTATTAGTTCAATACATTAAGGCCATAATATTTTTAATGTTCATTGTTCTCTTTCATTCTCGACTTCATCTCACTCTATTTTATTTACTTTCTCATTCTTTAGTCCTGCATTTTCTATCACATTCTTACTGAATCATTGAATCTTTAAATTGCATGTATGAATTATTAAGAAAATAAGAAATTCAATAAATTTTATCCTTTTCACTTTACGCATGACTTTCATTTACTTCTCGGTTCCTTATGAAATTTTGTTTTTGCAATATCAAATCTTATTCTTATTTATGTGTCAGATGGAATATATTGATTTCACAAAAGTGATATTTGTGGGTCAATGCATTTGCAAATAAAATATTGAAAACTGCCTCTAATTTCAATGCAAATTTATATTTATATCTTTGAGATATATTTTATTAAGATTTATCAGATATTTTCGCAGTCTTCTTCTAACGAATGATAAATAAGTAGTTCCTTCAAGGCTTAAATGTATTTTAGATAAACAAAAAATTAAGAAAGAGAACTAAGTAAGAAATTTTAACCGTTTTCACACTTTTATAAATTTTACTAATCAAATGCAATTATTGAAAGCAGACCACCTTGATGGCACATCCAAAATTGAGGACGCCAAATCTTAGGGTTACGACTGATATACCTCCGATATTCACAATAATGTGTTATTATAAGTGCTTCCTTATTTTGGGTTTAAATATTTAGCATTTCCGCATGAAAAGTCTAAGTCCCTAGGGCATTCAAGCGCCTTTTAAAAGGCAAAAGAAACCCTTTAAAAAATTTTGTGAGACTAAAACCAAGCAAACTGATTTAAATAGATTTAAATAGGAGAAGGATCTAGGACAAGCAAGGACTTATTTAAAAAAAATACTCAAAAACCTCTGCCCGAAGTGTAATTCCATCAAATAATTTAAAAATTTTAAAAAGGGATGTTCCATCCAAACAACGTACGCATGTAAAACTCGAAACAATATATATATATATTTTTTCTAACCACGACGAATATAAGAGGCTCAATCTGAACATACAGAGCTCAAAGCACTATTGATTTGAATACAATAAATTTTTTTTTGTTATATTTTAAGTATAATTACAATCGCAATAAGTTGTGTCATCTAAATTAAGTTAACTTGAAAGAGTAATAAAACAAAGGGACTTGGATGATTCCTGTCTTAACATTCTACAGAAACGTAATATTAACATTTGCAATTTTAAGCGGTTTCAATTAAATTGATTATTATGGTAAATCATTGTTATCACTTGCTTTTTAGTTATTTCTTTCAAATAGATAATTCTTCGTTTTATTTGTGTATTTATTTTGAGCTGGTTTCATTGGCTTTTGGGGCGTTGTACAAATAATAACATGACATTACATAATACTTAACTGAGTCTTTGTTTAATTGCTTTTCTTTATAAACACACTTACATATATATTTACGTTTTATAGTACTTTCATTCGTCTCTTTATTATTTTCTATTTTATTTCATATTATGTTCCAAATTGTTTCAGACTTTACTTTTATTTTCAGTTTCTTGCCTTTGCCTTTAATTTTATTATTATTGCTTTCACTTCTTCATCTCTTTTTATTTTTTTCTTTCGTATTTTTTTTTTTTTTGAAGTTATTTATCTAATTCTTGATTCGTTTTTTTATATCCACCACCCAGAGATAGTGGGTATATTCACTTTATCATTATGTTTGTAACGCCTAGAAGAAAGCGCTGGAGATCTGTCCATCTATCCGTTTATCCGTCTGGCCGCCTAATTGTCTATTTGATGGAACCATTCCCTTGAATGTAAAATTTAAGGTATCGAGTTTAAATTTGACAAAAACATTGAAATTGGACAAAATCACTCAAAGGACACGCCTACAGTGCAGCGTAAACTGAGACCAATTCGATTTTTTTGAGATAATGTTTGGTGGTTTTTGCGCACTACTTGGAAACGGCAAAATATAAAAAGCTCAAATTTTTTACATCTAGAGAAGATATTGGTTTAGAACATTTGTCGAAAAATCATGTAAATTGACCAAGCCTACATGGAATTACGCAGTACCAAATTGTCACCTTTTTATGTTTACATTTTCTACTTACAACTAAACAACTTAATCGGACTAAAAATGAATGTACCCCACCTTGTAAGCTTGAGCTATTGGATAGGTGGGTTAAGAGATACGATACGATAATAATAATAACAATATCATTACCAACAATAACAATGATCGTAATAATAACGATAATAATAATAAAAATAATAATAAGCGTATATTTTAAAAGAAATGGAGGAGAAGAAAAAAAGTTTAAAAGATCGTTCTTGAATTGCTTGGTGTCGGTTAAATTGTGTTTTGCTGCAGAAAGATAATTCTAGAGTCGCACAGCATTGATAAAGAATTGGTGCTCAGACATGAGAGAAATATGTTGAAAGTGGATGGTAAATTTGAACCTAAGAGAATACGTGAATCGGTTTCTATTGTATAGATAATCTGATTCATGTGTAGTGATAATATTGTGGAGTAATGTGAGAGTACGGTATTTAAGGAGATTATCCAGGGAAACACCATACAGTCGGTTTTTATATGCAAATAGACTATCGAAGCTTTTTAAATGAAATACATATCGAAGTAATTTGCTTAGGCTTTGGTGAGCCTGCATTTAGCCAGGTAGTCGCAGATTAAAAAAAATTTCGCAACCATATAGTAATGTAGGCATGAGATAAGTCTTTGCTATAACCATACATATATTTAAAGGTGCGAAATGCTTAGATGACCATAGCGCACAGGAAAGAAAATAACTTTGTATTATCGGCTGTGCAGTAGGTAAAAATTGTTTCCAATAAAATTTGGATGGACTTAGAAGAAATTGATTTAGGATAAGATTAATTAGTGGAATTTTAATTAGAGATTATAACTATAATTTTTTGCTTGTGCTGCTGCTTTTACATTTCATACCAAACAAAAATTAACGAACATCTTGAAATTTTCTTTTTTTTTTTGTAATTTGCTTATTTATTGTATTTTATATAATTTTTGTACTTTCATATTAGACACCAGATTAAATTTTTTAATTAAAGAAATAATATTATTTTGAGACGTATTATTAAATTATTATGCCGCAAAGCATCTTCAATTTCAACTCTTAACTTTTATTTTAATTATTTATAAATATATGATTTTTATTTGCTGATCAATTATTCAATCAAAATTTTATTGATAATTTATTATGAACTATTTATAAATGAAATTTTCTAAAAATGTTGTTAACAACTTTTTACTTAACTTTAGCATTAACTTCGAATAGTGTTGGCCATCTAAAATTTGCCCTCACCCAAGTAAAATTTTCTTAATTGTTTTTTTTTATTTTTATTTATTTTGCATTTTTCCTGTTTCTTATAATTTTACTTGCAAACCCATTATTATTATTATTATTATTATTATTATTATTATTATTTTCACATGCCATTTAAGCTGATTTGTCTAATTGATTTGGAATGAATTGTTGCAAGTGCTTGTTATATATGACTTTGTAATAAAAGTTAATCTAGTGCATTACGAATTTCATGGGAAGGCCTTCCCATTATAGAAGAAATACAAAAATACATTTTCCAAACAATACAAATAGACAAACAAACAAATTGAGAAAACTGAACTAAACAGAACAGAACTAAACTGAATTGAAGGAAATTAGACTAGACACCAGAACAATGCCGATACATCCTCATACATGGATAAGACATACTTGGCTTAATGTATGAGACATTTATTTTTTTAAATCAATATCACAATGATAATTTCTATTCAATGTTTTACGCACTTCTAATGATAATGATAATGATAATGATAATGATAATGATAATGATAATGATAATGATAATGATAATGATAATGATAATGATAATGATAATGATAATGATAATGATAATGATAATGATAATGATAATGATAATGATAATGATAATGATGATAATGATAATGATAATGATAATGATAATGATAATGATAATGATAATGATAATGATAATGATAATGATAATGATAATGATAATGATAATGATAATGATAATGATAATGATAATGATAATGATAATGATAATGATAATGATAATGATAATGATAATGATAATGATAATGATAATGATAATGATAATGATAATGATAATGATAATGATATCATGACTTTCATGTGCTTCAATGTGTTAGGTTTACTTTGAGTTTGCATTGTCCTATATATAAATAAACAGAGAAACTACAAAATGCAGTATACAATATGTAAAGTGCAAAGTGCAAAGTGCAAAGTGCAATGTGTGAAGACAGTGTTTGACAATAAGGCGACACATTGCGATGCCATACTAAGTTATGCAATAGAAAGCAATGCGAAACGATATCAAACCAAAGCAAATCCAAATGGAAGGTAGTAGAGTTGAAAGAACAAAAAATGAAAACATGGAAAGCAAGTTATAGAAAATGACAATTGAAAGGTTAATTTGTTACAGCTCAGTACTCATTCATTTGAAGCCATCACATCACATTGTGTTTAAATGTATTTTGTAGGTAGATGAAAACTCAATGGAGAGTTTCAAGTGACTTTTGGTCCAACAAACAAAAAATTCAAATAAACATAAAATGAACTTTACAAAAATGTCGCAAGTTACATCAAGTTACCAGTAACTAACTCTATACCAGACTGCCGCTGGCAATATCATAAAGCAAATTAATGAGAACTAAGAGAATTCAACAACTTGTTGATAATTAAACTCCTCAAAATTTCAGATTAAATCAGTATTTTTAGTTTTTTCAAAATGAAAACTTTACTATTTTTTCAATTAATGTTGTCAATAATGTGGTTGGCTCTTCCTTAAATAGCTTCATAATTTCATCTAAAAAGATTTTCATTTTAGCAGCCCATTCAGTGGCCAAATGATCAGAGCATGGCGCTCATAAACATAGATAAGGAAATTTTTTGAAAAAAAAAAATTGATGACAATGAATCTTTCATTAACTATAATTTTCTATATGATTGATTTATGAACGTATTTCCTTTACTTTATTTACTCAATTATTGTATGATTTATCTAAATATGAAAATATTAAAAATTTTTTGAAAGGCTTTTGAAATGTTTTATTAATCATAAAACGCGCAATAAACTTGTAATTTTATTTTTGCATTTTTTTTATTATCTAAAGCGTTCAAAAGCGTTTTAGGAAAGTGCTTAGAAAAAGCAAAAAAAGGGAACATAAAATAAGCGTAATCGTAAGTTTTCCAATGCAAAGTGTTTTTAAAGTGCGCTTTGAGTGTTAAATATCATCAGCTGCTTCAAGATAGAACTTTAAATCAACATAACACAATGATTAATAAATCTTCGATCTCATAAACATAAAGTTATATTATTGAGGAACCAAATTATTTCCATGTAATCATAACTTTAAAACAGCTCTAAATATTTAAAAAAATGTTTAAATCTTGGGATTAGATTTCTCAGATTGCAATGAATTTTCTGAAAACTTCAATTTTGTTGTTTTCAGAAAAGTAAATGAAATAAATGTTTTGTGGAGCTGTTCCTAAAAATTTAAATTTAAATCTTCATATCAAGAGGCAGTAATTGTTACAAGTGAGAATTTGGCATTCAAAGTCCCATGAAGCTAATGAAAATTTTTTAAACGACCTCCTTGGAAATACTCAGAGTATTCGGAAGCAACAAAATCGATTGCAAGTAAAAATTATGCGCAGCAAATGAAAATAATAAATAAATTGAGCAAATTCCATTTCGACTGCAAAAACTGCTTGTCATTTTCAAATATAAAACAGTTGGTTCAGGAAAAGAAATATAAGTCAATTCAATGCCCAATTTGATATATAAATAAAATCGAAATTCTTATTTATAACGAAGATTTCTTTTACCAATTTGTTACATGAAATGCATTATTAATGTTGGATGAATGAATAAAAACTAATATAAAGGGCTGTAAAACGAAAAGAAAAGTCCAAGAAAAATACACATAACAGATGATGCAGAAAACTTTAAATGGTAGCTATTATTATAGCTGGATTTTATTGTCCCTACACATATATGTTACCTTTTAGAGAGAAAGAGAGAGATAGGGACATATAGAGAGAAATGCTTTTCATAAAATTTTGATAGATTGTAAGGAAGTTTCTTTCTCAAGACTCCCGCTCTATGTGAAACTCAGCCAGGACGCCAGAGTTCGGTGGTCTTCCTTAACAGACAAGACTAACGGTGGAAATGGGACACCCCAAAATGATATTACACAAAACGACTTACCCGCATAGTTTCTACGTAGTGTACTAGAGAACGGAGCTGGCTGTGCTGGCATCATTTCCTTTGGGGTCACTCGTAAGGGAAACAAATACACTAATGTTAAATGGCGAATTAATAAATAAACTCCGGCCTTTAGTTTTTCTCTAAGTGTTCAATCACTTTGTTTATTCATGTACTTTTGCTTTTGGTTTTATATATTTTTATGTATTTCTTTTCTAATCCTTTGTTTTTTTCTTCCGTTGTATTAGGCTTATGGTAGAAAAATTGTTTTTTTTTCATACTAGCGGCATCACTGTTTAATAATTTTTTTTTTTTGACTAACGCACTTAGAATGAATCGCCGCCTAATTACTCTTGTACTTCTTCTTTTATCATCACTCTCTCAAACTGCGGCAGCGTCTTATGACAGCAAAGGATAATGGGAGTGTGACGAAGAATGGAACGATGGTTGATTTTTAAGGTCAGAAGTGAAGGAATTGTGGTTAAAAGGTGGTGAAAGAGCGAGATTACCGAGATTTTCTTTACAAGATAATTAAGTTAAATTTTTAGTTTTCTATAATTTCTATAAATACTGTTTAATTAAATTAATTAAATTAAAAATTAATTAATATTTAATTTTACTTTTGCTTTGTATAAAGTAACTTACAATGGCAAATGTTTAGTGGAAAAGAAGCTTAACAAAAAGTCAAAGGGATTATTATTAAATGAATTTTTTAGCATGAGAAGTCATCCACTAACAAGGACATTTATATCAGCATAAGACAAAAAGAAAAAAAAAAAAGGAAAAGGATCTTAAACAACACAATAAAAGATAACAAAAGGAAGAGATACAAGAAATATATATATAATTGAATTTGGTAGACTTGTAAGGAGTCTTCAATAAAAAGTCTATGAGAATCAAATAATGTAAGAGATGAATATTTATTATGTTTGCTTAGCCTTTTTGGTTTTAAATTTTATTTGCACTAAAATCCAAGATCCATACATTGATTTCATTGATTTAATGACAAATTTGAAATTGCCATGATTTTTTTTTTAGGAAGAAATAACTTTCTCTAAGATAAAGTGTTTTATAAATAATGGCGCTGGAATTATTTAGGCATTTTATTTAACATTTTTAAAAATGCTATCAAAATATGCTTAAGAAAAAAATATAAATGAGAACTGAAATTAGAATTATCGGTTTATTGATATAAAAAAAAAAAAAAAAATTTGAATATTTTGAAAATTGGGTAGAGCGGCCATTTTTGTTCAGATATATAAAGGGTAACATGATAATATTTACAAATAGAAGAGAGAAAATTGTTAACACATAATCACCAAACCTGTCAACATTTGAAAATACTTACTAGCTCACATTAAGCATGGCACAAGAGAATCAACCGAATTGTAAAACTACAAATTACAAACAAACAAACAAATAACAGTAAAATCATGTAAGTTATCCTTTTCTTTTATGTTGTTTACCATCTTTATTTCATATCTATTTGTTCTATTTCTAGTTTTTGCTTTTTTCTTTTTTTCACCTTTTTTCTCCTTTTTTTTTTTTTTTTTTGTTAATTTTAATGTCATCTCCTTGTGCTATAAATATTCTAACATTTGTTTGTGTAAATGCATTAAATGTCTAAATGTTTTTCTATTTGTATGAACATATTTATGTATGTATTTGTGTATCTATGTGTGTGCTATATATTTTTGTGATAGCATTATTCACTATTTGTACTTGTGACTGATATGGCTTTTCCTACTCCAATTCTAATTCCAATTCCATTTCCAATTTCTATTGTTAAATGAGAAAGAGAACAAAAGAGAGATCAAAAGAAAGAAAGAAAGAGAGAGAGAGAGAGAGAGAGAGAGAATATGAGAGTAATGTATCTGTACAGAATCCTTATTCCTTACTCTCCTTAGTAGATTTCTATTTGTAGTTGTACTTGTTTTTCTAGGCATGACCACGGTCAGCAGCATTTCAGTATTCTTCTATTTGTTTCAATTTTTTTTTTTGGATTTTATTTTAATTTTCATTTTTCCTTTCCTTTTTCCTTTTCGCATTTCAATTTTATGTTATTTCATCTTTTTTGCCTGTTTTTGCCTCCTCCTATTATTCTTGTTGTTGTTGTTGTTGTTGTGTTGTTGTTGTTGTTTTTGTTTGTGTGCTGGAAATGCTATAAATAAAGAATTTGATTTCATTGCATTCTTCACATGTTGTACTATAAATGCTTATAATGGATAATTTATATACATACCAATGTACATACACATACACATATACATACACACACACACACACACACACACACACACACACACACACACACACACACACACACATACATACATACATACATAAATGCGTATGCAAAATTATTTGTCCAAACTACTTTTCACATTTTGTACATTTCACAAGCAGACGCACGAAGAAAATATGAAAATGCATCCAACACCTTCACAAATATTTACACGTGTATATGTATCCTTCTATGTGTACGTATACACATACACACACACATGCGTGAACATTTGAATATGCGAATATGCGCGAAACGTTTTATTAAATTTAAATTCATCTACTTTCTCTATCTTTTCTCTACTCTTGCGCTCTATCTCTCTCTCTCTATCTCTCTCTCTCTCTCTCTCTCTCACTCGATGGAGTTTCATTAAGTCAAGATTAACATGGAAGTCACTTCGCTTCTCGTTCATTCAATTTTCATCTTATTTTCACTTTCATCACATTCAAATTTTTTTTAGGCGCCTTAGACGCCTTTGCTTTATTTCATATAAAAAATTTTTTATTTAGCGATTTCACAACTAAATATTGATTTTAGCAATCAATATTTATGCAAAATAACAAAAAAAACTTTTTTTTGAAAAATTTTAGACAAGAAAAGATAAAATAGTATGGAATTTTGAAATAACATTCAATGGCTATGTCAAGCAGTTACAAGGCCATTTAGCCATGTGGTCCGTTCTACCTTGAAGAAACTTTACATAGCTTCTTGCCTGGCTTCTTGCCTTAAGATCATTTTCATAAATCAACTTCAATGAAAATCTGAAAAATAATTTCTTTTAATTTCTTTTATATTTAAATATATTTTACCATTTTGGCATATTTCATTTCATGAATCGATATTTTTAAGGCTCTAATTTAAATTTAAATAGTTCTCTCAATAAACCTTTTTTCTAAGAATTCTTACTGAAATAAGAATTCTCAGTTTTATTCATTTTTCCAACATGACATGATATTTTCTGTCCATGTTTTTTTATCTACGATTATCAAATAAGGCAACTCCAAATGGAATCTGAAAATTGTTGTAGGCGAATGGTTGATTGCTAAATATTTATAAATATATAATTTAAATTTGTGTGTGTGTGTGTGTGTGTGTGTGTGTGTGTGCATGTGTGTGTGTGTATGTATGTCCCATTATGCATGTGAATTGTTGTGAGAATAATAAAAATGTATTTGCGTTAACTTATTGAAATATTTTATAAAATATTCTCATAATTGAAAATCTTTTAAGTTGTAAAATGTATCTTATTTTTTGCGTGCTTTTTTTTTTTATTATTTCTTTCTGAGAAAATTCTCTTCATTCCAATTTATATATATTTATCTAAGAAGCGCAAACTATCGTAATCCCTTAAAAGAATATTGCATCATTCCACCATTCACTCACTTTCATTCTACAATACGCTACTTAACGCTACATTACAATTTACTACTTTAAAAACTTTAGCAGTTTATCAAGATCAAGTGGAAAAGTCTGTGTTAAACAATTTAAAGAAACTGCCAACAAAGTGGATGAAAACTTTTGAATTGAAAAGCTTACAATACGCGTCATTACATACTTGTATTTTTCCTATCATTATTATTATTGTTATTATTGTTATTATAACTTTGAAAGAGTTGTTCGTTTTGTTTTGAAATCTTCACTAATGCCGCGACAACAAGCAATTTTATGTTGTATATCTATATAAGTTTATATGTGTGTGGGCATGAAATTTAATTAACTTATTAAATGGCATAAAAATATCATAAAATAATAATTAAAGAAAAATATAAAAAGAAGAAGAAGTAAGAGGATACATTTCTTAGAAGAGGCATAAGATATAAAACAATTTCTAAAATTTTACGATTTCTAAACTTTAAATGAGCATTTCCTTTCCCCTCTTTGTATTTGAAATATTTTGTCATTTTTTTAAAAATGGCATAATTAAATGAATAAATTTAAATTAAAATCCATTTAAAATATTTTCTTTGGGGCAACGATTTTACCTAAAACTAATTATTTAGAATCATTTGAGATCCTTTCATACCGTGATTTTTCATTTATATTTATTATCCAGGCGTAAAATGTTAAAACTTTTAAATCGGGCAGGAAATTCTTCGATTCACCATAAAATTTCTAAATCGATCTATTCATTCTTTAGTACGTCTATTGCACTGTTGAAAATTTAGATGGCGACTTGAAATTTGTACCTCAACTTTAAAAGTTCTTTCAAGTTCTTTCGGACATTACAATTTTTTATACCTTTTTTACTTATTTATTGCTTACAATTTTTTAATTTTTATTTAACAATTTGCTCACTTAAGTCCTTTAGGCGCTAACAATGTAAATGAGCGTTTTGTAGAGCAGTTTATTTTTATGAAAGTTTATAAAAAATTGAGGATAATAAAAATAGAAAAAAAAAAAATTCAGAGCCATCAAAAAAGTATTCATAAAAAATTCAACTTTTCTTTTCAATAATTTTCAGCAATTTCCATCTCAAATCCAATTAAATAGTCAAAACACTTAACAAGATGATGGCATTCTCGTATAACACAAAGACCCGACTGATTGCTCTTTTAAGTCAATTACTTTTATAAATCATATCAAAAGAATTTCTTTTATTTATTTTTAAAATTCAATTAATTATTAAGTATTGATAATTAAAGAACAATTAATTACTCCAAAAAAGCGACGTATTAGAAAATAAATAAATAAATAATAAAACAAAAAATCCTTCTTAAAAAAAAGGAATATTTTCAATTAATTTGCAATGGAAGGAAGCAGTACTTAGCAGTAATGAAGAAAAGTGCTTTTAAAAGGGATTTCCCTTTTTTATTCCTTTTTTATTTTCCTCAAATTTTCATTTGCCTTATTTTTGTATATGTGAACAATTATGCCTTTCAGATTTTAGATTTACATTTTACTACACGTGCCCGCATAAATTTTCGATCTCGTTGCAGAACTTTGAAACCTTGCAAATATCGATTCATGTTGTGTTGCTTATTTAACATTTCGTTTTTATGCTAAAAAATTCGGTTAAGTAAAATTAAACGGAGAACGCTCTATCAATTACAGTTTATACCGTTTGTGATACAGAAAATAAATTTGAAAAAATTCTTTTAAATTAATTTATATAATGACATTTTAATTTTACATAGAAAAGTGGAATTAGGAAAAGGTCCTTGAAATTTAATTAAAATATTTGAGTGCGAGTACATTTAAAATTTTGAACTGTCCATTCATATTCTGAAGTTTTTGTACATTTTCGGCAAATTGATTTAAAGCCTTAATAACTTTGTTCTGATCCTCTATAAATTAAGTGTATTTAAGCATTAAGTGTTTTTTGAAAACATCATCTAAAAATATGAAATGTAAGATTTCGTAAAATGAGACTTATTTGTTTCATCTACTTCATTTACTATAATTTAGTTATTATCCATGGCATGGAAGAGTTGAAATTACTTTACACAGATTTTAAACATTCCTTCGCACCCATTCACTCATGTAGAAGAAACAAAGCAAATAATTATTTTGTTTACAAGTTGTCTTGTCTCGATTTGCCTTCCAACTCATCTTGTTTTCATATTATTACTTTTTATATCATTTGTCATTGTTGTTCGTTCGTTTGTTGTTTAGTTTCTTTATATTAACTCTTTTGATAATCATTATTTCCTATTATACTTTTCTTCGTTTCTTGTTTTCCTTTATTTACAATTCGTTCTTTTCTAATGTAAATGCTGGCATCTGCCTGAGTCCCAGTTATATGAGATAAATGTGTGATATTGTGTCTGGCCAATTTGCTGTATAAACAAAACACAAAAGTACACAAAAATAAAAATGTTTTTCATTTTCTAAAGAAATAAACGGACGTAGCCGAAATTAGCGGTTCCATTCAAAAACGATTTAAATTTAGATTTAAGCGATTAAAATGTAAGATTTCAGATTAAGAGTGTGTCATATTCTTGAGCCGCCATATTTACTTTCAATTGACTTCACTTACTATCAGATAGTCCACATCTCTAACGGCATCAGTTTCAGAATTTTCATTAATTCAAAACATTACAATTCAAATATCTAATTTATATTTGAAAAGTGTACGTAAGTGACAAATAACTGAACGCGACTCTTAAAGCGACTCTTAAAGCAACTCTTTTAAATACTAATCAGTTAAGTTAGTGAAATCTGTCTCCGGTGAGAATATTTGATGTACAAGGAAGGCTAAAATGAATAAAAAATTCATGTTACGCTGGGTTTAAACAAAATTGGTGGCCTAGCCATCTTTCTAATTTTTTAATACACTCGTTTTACAAATGGGCCGTTTTATTTCAATTATTGAAACAGATGCTATTTGAACCGACTTATGGCATATAATATTATTTTCTGATTTTGTAAACAATTTGATCTTGAGATCAGCATTAATTTTAATACAATTTATATAAGGGAAAAAGTTGTTGGAGAATTTTTGAGGCAAACGCAGTACTTTTTCGCATAAAAATTTTCATTTAATTAAGAACTTTCGTACTTGAAATTCTATTATGTTTAGATACTTCGGACACGGAAAATTCCAAATAAAAAAATGCACGAAATGCAAAGATAAAATACAGTTTTTATCGCATCCGTAGTACTTTGCTCTGTAACTCAGAGTTATAATAAGTGAAATACATGGAAAAGTCATTCTAGAAAAGTTAAAGGAATTTAATAAAGTGTCGAAAAATATTTCAGAAAAAGTTTAAGTTTTGTCATCACAAGTGTCGTGGCTATAGAATGACACGTTTATATTTAGACATACCACGGACGCTTCAGATTTTCAAGTTAAAATAAAAATATTCCATGGATTTTTGAGTTCTATGGTTGTAGCTGTAAAAAATGCCAAAAGGCGATCATTATTAACATCATTTGATAATCTTGTAGGATCATATCAATAGCTCCTTATTTGAGTTTGTATCTAGAGAAGTGTGCGACATCGTTCACGTTCATTTAAATTTACACGGACAGATATGACAGACATGATGCAATTAATGATGCAATTGGAGAATCCTTGTACATTTTCAATAGTTTTTGTCTCTTTTTTTCTTTTGGCCAGCAACTATTTTAATAAAAAATACTTAAATAAATTAATAAATTTTCTTGTGTTTTTATTTCATTGTTTTTTTATTTGCATTAATTAAAGTTATTTCATTTTCATTTGAACTTAATTTTAATTTTAATTTTATTTTATTTTATTTTTTCTGCTTTTGCTTTTGTTTTGTTTTGTTTTTAATTTTTTTTTTTAATTTATACTTCACTTTGTTTGATCTTTCGAATTTTTTACATGATGCCTTCATTTTTAATTTTTGTATTTTTTACATTCAAACATACAAACACACCCAAAACAATAAACATATCGGAATTGTATTAATTTGTTTCGGGTAAACTCATGATTATAAATTATAATGAAAATTTTTATTATTGTGATCTATAAATTTCGTCACGGTTTATGAACTAATTGATAAGATAAAAGAAATTAGAAATTAGAATTATGCGACTGAATTTCATATAAATTCTTATTATTTAGAGATTATTTGGAAAATTCTTTAAAGCATGTCCATACATCCGTTCATATCAACTTTAACTAAAACACAAATTTATAAAAATTACAAATAAATGTAAGTGTGCATAAAATTAATTAATTTTGTTCGTATTACTCGAATTTTTGCATACGAAACATTTTCGTTTGCCCCGATATTTATGCATGCACATTTACAAGTGTGTTTCTGTGTTTTGTGTGTGTTTGTGTTTTTGTATGCATTATTTAGTTTGTTTAGTCGGCTGTTTTGTTTGTTGTTCTTTTTTTAATTTAAAATAACATTGATTTTGGTTTTACTTTTGCTTTTTATTGTTTTTTTTTTTTGGTTTCTTCTTTCTTTTGTATAATTTTCTTAATTTAAATTTAGGTTGAGATGAGTTGAGATGAATTGAAATGAGTTGAGTGTTTTTTGTTAACAATAATATAAATTTCATAGAGATTATATTCAGATCAGTTACATATTTTACAAGAATTTTCTCTCTCTTCTCTCTTGCTCAATTTTGTGTTGATTTTCTTGTTTTGCTTTTTTTTCTTAAATTTTTTTTTGTTTGTAATTTTTCAATTTATCTTTTCAAATTGTCAATTGTCTAATTGTTTTGTGTCTCATTAAAAAAAATTTTTTTTCTTTCACATTTTACTTTAATTTTATTATTTGTTCACACTTGTTTTTGCTATTTTCAATTAAATCTATAATTAACTAAATTTAGACTAGAAGTTTGTACGTAAAAAGATTAAAAGATAAAAATAAAATTGATTTATATTTATTCATTTTTTCTTTATATTACAAGACAATTATTATTATTGTTGTTGTTAGTGTTAGTGTTAATATTTTATGGTAATTTAATGTTTATTTTGTACATAAAATTCTTTTAAAATAAGTTTTTCAAATTACTTAAATTTTGTGTGTGTGTGTGTGTGTGTTTTTTTTCCCCATATTGATAAGAATCATCACTTTTATTTTATTTATATTTTATTTTATTTATTTATTGTTGAATTAATTATAATTCACTTGGGCAATTGATGTTTTTTAATATAAATTATTAACATTATTGAAACGACGACGATCGTGGCTTACTTGTAAACAATGTAAAAGTCAAAAATTATGAATAAAAGGTCTGTTATATAACAAGGAGTCCAAAGAGATAGGCTTCCATTTTATTTAGATGCGCAAAGTTTACTTCGTAGCGATTTTTACCCCAAACACTTGAAAATTTTGTAAAATATTTTAAAGTATAGCTTTAAGAGAACAGATGATAGATAAAAGTTACTGTTACAAAAATTAACATCATATTTAGATCTGATGGGCATTTGTTAAGTTTTAAGTCCATTTAAGGTCAAACTTTTGTTAGTATAACAAATCTTTGAGTAAACTTAAAATAACCAGAACTGCATTACATTGGTACAATACAATGTAAAATTTAGGATACAATGAAGGCGTAG
Organism: Melophagus ovinus; assembly: GCA_023089585.1. Lineage (NCBI taxonomy): Eukaryota > Metazoa > Arthropoda > Insecta > Diptera > Hippoboscidae > Melophagus > Melophagus ovinus. The sequence continues at coordinate 1,131,322 of JAKKIB010000190.1, forward strand.
ATTACACCAAGCGATACTCTATAGAAAAGTTTATTAATTAATCAATCAAATTATGTGAATAGAAAAAATGGAACTTTTTACATGGCATTAAGAGCCATCACCATCGTTCTTCACTTAATCTGTTACTTATCTCTCTTCAATGATGAATTGATTCATAAAGCTGAACAAGGGACACATGATTAAAAATAGCATCGTATTGCCTTGTCAAAATGATAATATATCGAAAGTAATTTATCGTCGGAATTAATTTATTAATTGCTTTAAAAAAAAAAAATAGGCATATCGCAATAGACAAGTAAATAAATGAAAGGGCTACCAGAGCTCCAAATATTCCAAGGAATTATAGCAGTACATTCCATAAATACTCAGCTTCCACTTTTCTAGTAATATAATGAACTCTACTTAGATGTCTTTTAGCAAATTTAACGCATATTGATCGATGTTTGGGGCACATTTTTCATCGTTTCTACTTAGATATATTTTTGAGTCATGATGAGTGAAATTGCGTGTTAATGATTGAAGTATTTGTGAAATATATTTAGTATATAACAAATAGGTCATTTCAGTCTGATTGTATTAGGAAAGTACATTAATAGAAAGTTAACAAGACAGAGAAATGGAAATAAATTAACAAAGAAAATTTAATTTAATTTGTTATTTAACGTGATTTCAATTTTTCCTTTGTCCCCCTTTTTGTTTTGTAGTTGTATTGAATGATTTTTAGTCTAACCCTGTTTTATTTTATTTTACACTTTTTAATGATTTATCTTTATGTTAGAATTTTTCTTTTTAGATGAAAATTTTCTCCATCTTATGTCCTTACTTCTAATTTACATAATATTTTTTCTTAATAAATTTTTATATAGCTAATTGCTCTGTTCCTTTTAGCATTAATTGGTTTATTTCATTAAAAGTAATTCATTTAAATGAAATAAAGTTCATAAATTTCTTGGGCCATTTCACATTTCACATTTCAAATTAACGTTTCATTAAGCGTTGACAAAGTACTGAAGAGTATTTTTATTTGATCTTCAATGTAAATTTTTTTGTTATTACGGACAGACATATCTAGTTTATAATACTACTCGATATAACATTGATCAAATGAACTGGCAGGTGAAGATTAAAAACACTGTTTCTGTAAATTTTTAAGATTTTGCCACAAATTGCGAAGCCCTAATTTAATTGTTTCTGATTCAATAAATGCCTTACAGTCAAATGCAATGACGGGAAATAAGAAAGAATGAATGGTGAGGGAGAGGTTTCTTGAAAATGTAACTTTTCTATGGTATAAAAGTTTTCGCTATAATAAACCAAAGACTTTTGGGTTTTTTGTTGTTGTTGCTGTTGTCCTCTATTATACCCTACACCACTTGTGGCACAAAGCATTATAGAATTATATAATTGTATGTAATATCTAAAAAAATTTGCGATAGATTCACGTCTTATTATATCGATCGACTTTGAAGCACTTTCTAATCGATTTAAGTCTATCTGTCCATGTAAATTTGTTATAAAAGTACAGGACTCATTTATGAAAGAAAATTGGTATCTAGGCGCCCAGTTAAAACTTTGTTTAAGATTAGATTTTTATTGCGACTACGCTCCATACAACGATCTATTTTGCAAAGACTTTTTATATGGAAAAAATTGACACTTCTTGGCTTTTCTGTTTGCAGTGTTGTGATGCAGGGTATTTAATAGTTGGCCATGACCGACTATAACGTATATACTTCTTTTATATTAATTTTAATATAAATTGTTATTCTTGAGATTTAAACACAACTCTCTTGTTGACTGTACATAAGTGGTGTACGTACTGTAACTATTTCACGTGAATAAGATTTTCCGATGGCCGATAGACCTGACAATGAACTGCTAGAACTGGATATGGCAGTTGTTGTAGTTGTCGAGGCAGTACCACTGTTATTGCTAGAAACAAGCATATGCCCTAGTGGCATAACTTTTGTTGCTTGTACCTGCTGCTGCTGATATTGGTATTGTTTTTGATGCTGTTGATAGGAAGGTGGCATTGGCAATGTGCCATGTTGGTAACTACCCACACAAATTTGATTGGTTGTTGCCGTCACAATATGCAACATGGAAGGAGAATTGTGCGTACTGGATAATTGTGATTGCGATTCTTGTTGTTGTTGTTGTTGTTGTTGTTGTTGTTTCTGGTGTTGTTGAGATTGTTGGTGCTGTTGATGATGATGATTATGTGGCAACGTATGATAACCGCCCGGATGAGAGGGCAACGTATACATTTGCACCGTGCCAGGTGAAACGGTTGATGGTGTACCTTGTGAGGCAGCCGGTGATGATATGCAAGGCGGGTAGGGAGACACTGAATTGGAATTGGAATTTAAATTTACATTGACCGTATTGTTCCCGTTATTTACAATGGCTGTGGATTTATAATGATCTATTTGGGCATAGATTGTAGGCTCCTCGAAATAATCATACGACACTGATGACGATTGTGGAAGCTCTGACGATAATTGTTGCTCTTGCTGATGTTGCTGAATTTGCTGCTGTTGCGGTTGCCCACTCATAGATTTGTTACGCTGCAAGGTACTGTTGTTATTAACTACTGGTGGTATATTAGGCAATAATTTTCGTATACCGCTAGAGCCATGAGGTAATATATTGCCACATGTCGTATTAGTATTTAGATTAGATGATGATGTTACACTACTTGTATTACTACCAGGCAGCAGCAGAATATTACTATTGCTACCACTATCACCTGATGTAGTTTTATTCATGGTAACTGTTGCCGCTAAAGACAATTCAGCATAATGAAGTTCATCATCCTTAAGGTACCACAACAACATAAAAGAATAAGACAAGCACAAATAAATTAAATACAAATGGTATGAAATTAATTGTGCTGAATATGAAATGAAAATATATTTCTCCATATTGAAACGTTGCAGAACAATTTGAAAGACAATTCTAAGGACTTAAATTGTTCCTAATCATTATTAAATTGTTCATTGTGTGTAATGAGCGTCACTACAAATCTACAAATTGATGGCGCTCATTAACTAATGCATACAATCAATAAAAAGTTTTAAAGGCAATTAAGACAAGAGATAACACCACAAACTTATTAAACATACAATTTCACAATTTCACGTGAATATAAAGCAAAGTAATCAAAACTTTGTCACAGGATAAGAAGATGGAATGATAATGATTATTATAAAAGACAGGACACAGGTTTGTAAAATGTAATGGCATAATATCTTCATTAAAACTATTTCAGACAATTTCATTATAAATGCTGATAAATCTTTGGCCATTTATACAAAATATATAAAAGAGACAAAGAACAAAGAAGAAAAGCTTAAGAAAATTATACAAATAATTCATTAGAAATTCATAAAATATTACAATTTACAAAATGTTTATGGGCTCTCATCCTATTAATTGGCTATGCCTTAAAACAAAATTAAAGAATTCCAATTTGAAACAATTTGATTGTTTTATTGAATAAAGTAGTTTCAAAAAAATTTAATTACGAAGCAGGAAAATGGCATTCAAATGATATACTTTTGAATGATTTGAAAACTACGTTATAGTATGGGGGGGGGGGGGTACCAAAAATGGACTCCATCTGGGCTCCATGTTTATACTTAATGTAGCAATAAAATTATTAAGCGCAACATTTTTTTGAAAAGTAGCTGCAAATAGTATGATTTTGTTTTACATATAGTTTTTTTTCCAAATCTTGCATTACATGGGGCGTGGCTGCAAAAATATTTCACTAAATTAATTTCAATAGGGTGAACCTCAGAAAAATATTTTAAAAATTTGCCAAATGAAAATTGTTAACAAATTTATATGGACATTTAAGGAACAAATACAAAATAAAGAATCAATTATGATTAATATAAAAGAATTTGGCATATTAGTTAGTTACCTTATTGCTAGGATGTAGACCAACAACACGTTCATCTGTTAAAGGTTTACAACTGATTTCCGCTTCACTTGTTGTCGATAAATGACCGGATGGCGTTTGTGTTGCTGATTTTTGTTTATATTCACCATCCACTATGTAAAAATTTGTAGTCCGCAAATATTAAAGTGAAGTTGAAAAAATGGCAGAAAAGTGGAAAAACGGCAAACGAAAAATTTATAGAAAATGAAGAGAAATTGAAAAAGAATAAAAAAAAACAATTAATTGTCTTTTTTTTTTTAATTTTTAGATATTTCGCTGTAATTTTCTAAATTTATAGAGCTAAAAACTAAAACTGAAACATTACAAATATTTTTTATATTAAATGGAGAACCTTTCAACATTAGACTTTGCCCAAGAAGACAAAAATTCCGCAAGGAAATTTAAAAAAAAATTTATTAAACTTTTTTCAATAATTGTAGGAAATTTTGATATGCCGTTAGATATTTAAGGAAGAAATTCGAAGCACAGCTAACCTTTGAATTTATAGATTGCAAAATTCTCTTTATAAAATCTGAGAAAATTAAAAAAGGAAATTGGTAAACACTTTTATGATGCTAATTACAAACAATCTTTTGCAGTTTTTATTTTTCCAAAAGTTTTGAAAACGTATAATCAAATTAATAGATGTTTAGTGATTTATGAATGAATCTAAACTGTAACATTTACTTTCAATTAATATTCTTCTTTTTCTTAATTTGCATTAAAAAGATGATTGCATCTTGTTCTTGTTCATTATTAATTGCAATTCTTGAATATTACGTTGATTTAGTTTTGGATTTTTGACTTTTGCTTTTTCTATGGCTACTTCATAATACGCCTTCCAATCGTGGCACATCTTTAACAAATTACCAAATGTAAAATGCAATATGCATGTAGAAAATGAATAAATTGTTACTGCACATTGTGAACAACAAATGCTGATCTACTGGAATTCGACTGGGAGGACGTAAAATATATGTAGATTGTTTTACCATTTTTCATAGCCACCACCTAAAAGTTGGAGGTATGTTGATTTAGTCATTATGTTTGTAAAATTCAAAAGAAAGCATCGGAGACCCCACACATAAAATATATAAGTTTATTAGCTTATAAGCATAAAATTCTGAATCGATTTAGCTGTGTCTATCTGTCTGTCTATTAATTCATCTATCCTTGGGCGGCCATAATAAAATAGATATCAAGTGTAAATTTGGCACAAATATCGAAAGTTCTTCTAGGCTGGTATTGAAAATGTGCAAGTCGGTTAAATCACACGCTCACTGTGCAGAGTAAATCTCCTCAATCTTTTTAAAGTAATATTGAATGGTTTGATTATCTGAAAACTCCAAAAGTTAGTAAGTTGAAATTTTGTCTAAGCACAAAGGCCATTGGTCTACATTAACATATTCAAAAATCCACCAAATTGGCCACGCAAAATTATACAAATTCGAATTTTCTTCTTTTTATGTTCACGTGTTCTTTTCTTTCTACTAATGAAAAACTGAAGCAGGCTATGAATTGTAATATCATGGTGGTGGGTATCCAAAATATGTCCTCAGCCAAATATAATTTACTTATTTGTTACTCTTGCTTATGTTGTTCTTGCTGTTCTTGTTCTTGTTCTTGTTCTTGTCTTTTTTGGGAAAATTTCAAGCAATTAACTTAGTGATAAATGTGACTGCTTTTAATTTTCTCTCAAAAATGACGCCACAACATTAATTCCCATAAACATAAAAATATAAATATACGCCCGCATATGTTGATGCTACAATCGACCGACAACATAACCGACATAATGAAAGGCGTTAACATACAAACATGAAGCATATGCTCAATTCAATTCAAACAATTGTTGGCATTAAAAATTTCACAATTTTTACTTAGCATTGCTTTTACAGCAGTCACCTATTCATGCAACACTCCCATCCAAACTATCGTATCACATAACCAAAAAAAAAAAAGTGACGTAACGAACCAGATAAATTTTCAAATAGCACGATTTAAGTTAACGCGGAACATAAAGCTGCTTTCACAAAGTACAAAGTAAATCTCTGCAGTATGAGATAATGGGAAATTTTTTAGACTCCATGGCAGGGCCATTCATGTATCGAAATGATATTCGAAAAGTTTTACTGTTTATTCCTTCTAAGTTAAAACATACTGAGTTTTAGGCAGAGCAAGGCGTGGCCACAGTTCCAGCAAAGAAAATTAATTTTTAGGTATTTTAAACGTTGTAGAAGAAGTTGCTGCACATCGCTCAAAAAATTACACGAATGGAGTTAAGTTTTACTAAATCTGATACTGAGGTAACCTAAAGGCATTGCAGGACTTTTAATATAAAAGGGGCAAAAAGCACTTTCCATATAAAACGCCTTAGAAAACTGGAATTCTTAGAATATTCTTATTTATATATTTTTTTTGACCAATGTTTTTATGGCAGGAAGTTTCTCGATTTAGTCTTAACAATGGAACAAGTAACACGTGTTCCATTTGTTCCATTGAAAGAAAATTCGCTTCATAGGAGGCGCTGCTCTATTGTAATTGAAATTTAGTGTTGCCTGAAGAAGAAAAATTTATGTACACTGTTTGTTTTTGCTTTTGTTCCTTTGATCCATATGCATTATAAAATGGAAACTTTACAAGTACAAGTTGAGCGATTTTTATTATTACAATTCTACATATATTTGCCTGCCGAATACATTTTAAGGCAATATGAGTAACTGAACACGCTGACATTTATTAACCAGAATATGTACATGCATGCATGCATGTAAAAGCGGATGAGATAACAAATTGGGATGATGTAATGTGAGAACATATCTCTACCTAAACACAGATACACATACATTAAAAACACATACTTAAAAAGAAGAGTAGTATTGTGTTTTTGTCTCATTAGAAAGATTCATTGTGCTTATTTGGAATATTTACTTAAACCTACAGTGATGTATTGTTCTTCTAGAGCCTCTAGTGAATCTTTGGCTTTGCATAAAGCTCAAATCAAAAGATACTCAAAAAAAAAAAACATTGAGGAGAAAGCTGAAAGGTTAAAAATGGAAATGAGAATGGAAAAAACGCAAATAATTAAAAGTACGGATTCTTCTTATGTTGTGCACTTCACTTTACAAAAAAGAGGTATAACAGGTTTATGGTGGTTATATGTAATAACCAGAAAAATTTCAAAAATAAAACCGATTTATCCAAAATCACTTGCTTATTTGATTTAAGTCTGTACGTCCGTCTATTCAATCATTGTCTGTACGAAGGAAATTGCCCGATTTAGTCAGGCAATGCAGGCCGCAATTTTTGACATATTTGAATGAAATTTGACAAGTGAACGTTCTAGTTCCAATGGAACTCAAAAGTACATACAAACAAAATCGGAAAGAAATTTACAGTTTTATCGCTGTGAATTTAAAGTAAATCCGTTTATTTTTTAAATTCTTTTCTATTAGACCAAATATTAAAATTTTATGATTTCTTAAGTAAACTCATGTAAAATACTTAAGAATCCGTTCGGCTCGATTTTAACGTTTTCACTTGTTCCTTTTCTTTTTTGTTTTTTGTTTTTTATTTTGCTATTTGTGGCTTCTCATGATTCAAGGAAAAGCAAACTAGCTCTTTCATTAAGCAAGCACTGCAATCGAAATGTGTGTGCGTATGTGTGTGTGTGTGTGTAAGTAGGTAGGTTTATAAAATGCTATTAACTGTAACTATACATATGACATTGACACACACACACACACACACACACACACACACACACACACACACACACACACACACACACACATGCACACACAAACACAAGTACATTTCTATAAACAATTAAAAGATTTTTCAGTTTCTCACTTAGTTATAAATATTCATCAGTTTTATATGTTGCCTGTTATGTAATATATCAGACAACATGTTGCTTTTATACAGGTACAGGTACGTTAGATAACAGGCACATATACACGAACATTTATTTGTATGTGTTGGACTATTATCTTTGCTTTGTTTATTTATTTACGGCAGCATTTGGGGAAACAAGATCATTTAACAATTGCTTGTCAATCTGGACAAAATTCCCATGCTTTTCCTACTACCTACTTTTTCTATTGCTCTTCTCATTATTGTTATTATTGTTATTTTTTGGTTAGTTCGTTTTTTTTTGCAGATTTGTTAATGTTATTATTATTATGGTTGTTGTTGTTATATATATATATATATATATATATATATATGTGTGTGTGTGTGTATGTGTGTGTATGTGTATGATATTTTACATACCTTCATTGTATGGTACAACATCTGGATTTTTCTCATCATACAATTCCTCCGAATGGCTTAATGGTAAAGAAATTTTATCTTTAATCTGCAAATTATTCGGACGTGAGAATTTTTGATTTTGATTATGATACTTTTGTTGCTGTTTGTGTGAACGTAATTTAAGTGCTGCTATTGTACCAATACCAATGCATATTAAAGCAACCAATAGACCCACAAATATGCCAACCGATAATATTGGTGTCAATTCGAAATTTGCTTGGGAACCTTTATACGATGTCAGAGCAACTATTTTGAAGAGAAGCAAACAGAAGAAAATTAAAATAATAATTTAAATTTCAATTGATTTGAAATTATTACAATTAAATATTTTCAAAAAGCGAAATTATAAAAAAAAAACCGGTAAATTTATTTTAATGCCAAACAATTTTTTATTGAATTCTTTTAATTTTTTGTTTGTTCTTTTTTATTTTTATTTTTTGAATATTCTTAAAAAGTAGGCATGAGTTAATTAAGTATTATGTTTGTTACTGTCACCAATTTACACCACCAAAAAGCAATTGCATTTTTCATCTCATTTATTCCGTTTTCTTGCTCATTCCTAACAACATTTATAAACGGAATGTTGTTAGGAATGAGCAAGAAAACGGGCATATTGTTGCCACCTCTCACATCTGCCACTTAATGAGCATTATTATTGTTGTTGTTAGTATTGTTGGTGTTGTTGGTGTTTGTTGGTGTTGTTGGTGTTACAACATAGAATTAAGAACAAAAGCGAAACATTTTCAATTGCATTTTTATGCTAATCATTTTCTTTTTTAAATGTTTGGCCTGATTTTTTTTGAGTTAAAAAAACTCAAGTTTCATTTCGCTTCGCTTTATTTTATTTTAATTTATTTTATTTTATTTTATTCTATTTTAGTTTTTTCTTTTATATTCCGATTTAGCCAACATGTTAAGCTTAATTAGCTTGAAAAGTCTTTGTCTATTTTTTTTATATGTGTATGTTTTTCATTTAGTCGGTAGTGTAGCTATTGCTGCCGTCATTTAACACCAACATCTCTCGGATCAGCTACTTCACATTTCATATTATCCTTAAAACGTTTTTTGCGTTTATCATTTCACATCATTATGATTATAATTATAATGATTATTATTGCTATTGTTGTTGCTGCTATTCTGCTGCTGGTGCTTGTTATTTTTTATTTTATAATAAAAGTTATTTTCTTGGCTTTACAGGGTTTATAGCAACCAAACATTATCATCATCGTCGCCAGCCAGGGATAATGCCCTTCAATCAACCAAAATAGCAACAGCAGCAATAAATGCGAGTGTTTATATTAAAGTGAAGTGAAATGAAGGCTTAATGTGTTTTACTCTCACATTTGCATCCAGCGTTGTTAGGTATTAGGTGTTAGCTCTAACTCTAGTTGGATCTCTTTGTGTCAATACTTGCGAATGCGAATGCGAATGCGAATGCGAATGCGAATGACGTTTTATGTTATCGTTTAGATGTTATCAATTTTTGTTGTTGCATCTTCAAGATATTTCCAAATGCTAATTTATCTTATTTACTTTTCAATTCATTTGCTATTATTTTTATTTTTATGTTGTTAGCTTCTACTGTTTGTCATGTTATGCAGCAAAATGTCATGCCGCCTTCAATTTATATTTTATGCTACTAATTAGTATGTTACATTTAGCACTATGTTCGTATTGTTACTGTTGCTGTTACTTGTTGTTATTACTGTTGTTACTACTGACGCCTGAAACCTTCTTCTACCTTCTCCCTGATTTTCTTGCTTATTTAAATGGTGCGATAATGATGGCAGAAAATGTAGACGAAATTGAGACTAAGAAAAGTTTCGCTTTTTGGTTTTTTCTTGCCTTATAAATTAAATATAATCACTTCATTGAATATTCTTAGCTTTTTAAGCATCAAGTCATTCTTTATTATGCATGCGTTAGATGAAGGTGATAAGATGATGACCTGGAAGTGCTGAAGGAGCTATGTTTAAATTTCTTCCATTTTTCTTGAGTTTTGCTCCTTGTTTCCCTTTTTTTTATATATATGTTATTTTTTTTACGTTTTGTCGCCATAATTTACCGAAGAAATGTACGAGAAGAAATAAAGTTACAAACAAAAAAAAAAAAATAAAACAAAACAAACAAAAAGTAATAGCAACATCGAAAGCGATCAAAATAAATCACAAAATTTATATGCAATTTTCTTCATAAAAATCGGCCCTGACCGTCTATACCGCGTCCGAGGCCGATTTTTTAAAACCCTGCACTATTTTGATTAATAATATTAAAAGGTCAAAAAATGCTTGGCAGTTCAAGAAATTAGAAATTGTAATCTTTAAATAATTTAGAAAGTCGGTCGAGAGTCAAAAAAATTAACAAATTTGGACCAAACTTAATACGTATATTTCTTAACTCAAAATACTATACAATGTAAATTATCATTTTCGCAAATGATCTTCTATAGGGAGTAATGCTAAAAGTGGAACGATTCTAATCATTTTCAGTAGGGTTTGTCCATGAGTCGAAACTTATTTACGTATCAAATTTCACTAAAATATCTCATACAGTTTGAAAACAAGGGCAGGCAATATACGGACGGATAGACAGGCAGACCTAAACCGATTCAGAAAGTATATCTAAATCGATCGTTATAATAAATGAGGGATCTGTGTCATCTTCTTTTCGGTATTACAAATATCTCCACAAATATATAAGACTCTGTACCACAAGTGGTGTTGTCTGCAAAATGTTTATTATATAATATTCATACATTTGGCACAAAATGAAGTTACCTTGCAATTAAATTTAAGTTGAAATTTGAATGAAGATAATACGCCCATCAATATTGATATTAAATCAAGGGCAAATAAATACATGAAACAATAATCATCAAATGAAACCAGTAAAAGTATTATGGTTCACCAAAGTCGACCATTGAATATCCTATACCTTGATTAAACTCTGCACCGGCAAATATAAAAACAACAATGGGGATCTTATGCATTTTCAAGCCATGTTTATCATGCCACGTGTCAAAATATAAATAGGAATGGAAGATCTTTCAAAATAATGTGCGTCACACATTCCAAGCATCTCAAGTAGTACTGTGGGGTACAATATAATAAAAAAAAGTTAATTTCATTACCTGTTTGTTTTTCGGCCGCTTTTAATGTATAACCTTCCAAAATAACTGGATCACTGCGGCCACGTATATTACATGCATAGATAAATATTTTGAAGAAATGTCCTGATTCCATACCCGAAACACTTAATATGGGAAATTTTGATGAGATATTTGCCTGCAGTGTACCTGATGTTTGATCAAATATTTCCATTAGAAACCATTGATGTAAGCCCCCATCGAACCCTAGGCATTAGATATCATAAGGAAATAAACAAAAATAAAAGAGTAACATTGAAACTTTTCATTTCACTTTTTTTTTAATTATTTTCTATTAAAAAAAGCTTTTGCCCTACAAGAAGTTAAAAATTGCCCATATTGACAGCAACATTTTGTAGCCTACAATCAATTGAATTGTTTTACAAACCATTTTAAAACATTCATAGAAATATACAATTTAAGAATTACATGGAATAAGTATGAAAAGTGGAATAAGTGTGAAGTCAGCCTGAAAATTGATAATTTGGAAGTTGCTTGGAAAAATCAAAATGACTCTGCAAATTACGTAAAAATTTATTTACTCCATATTTATTACATTTACTATTTTCCAATATAAATGAATTGGCGATAATACTAATAAAATTACACCAGGGTCCATTTTACGAACAAATTGTTATGGAAAAATAGAAATTGAATAGAAATTTTTATACGTATCAAAATGGACTCCGCCGATGCATATTTGCCTTCTGCTTAATTCATTCACTGAAATTTATACATTGAAATCGTATACAGTAAAAAATCCTAATTAGCCAAGTGAACTCACCTTAATGTTTAATTATATTCGACTTAGGTAATGATTTTTTATGGATCAGGAGTATTGCTAATAAAAATTTAATAATGCACAACTGTTTAAGTGGTACAAGGAAAAAAGTGATCTGTCCTGGCCTCACATAATAGTATGGACCCATTTTATGAGATAATTCAAAGAGTAATTGTAATTAATATAATTTAATAGGACTTGCTTGTGCTATTGTGCAAGTTTAATACAAATTGCAAGCCAAACACGTTCGATATGGAGCATTAATTCACAGTAAAACTTTTTGTTGTTAATTAATTGTTAATTAAATTGCTGAAAAAATTTCTATTCTATACTTTCACATTTTACTTATGAAATTCTTATTCTTTTATTGTTCATTATAACTCTTATTTTGTAGTTTTTATACCAACCACCCAGAGATTGGACGTGTATTCATTTATCATTACATTTGTAAAATATAAGAAGAAGCGCTGAAGACCCTGCAATGTAAATATATTCTTGCTTAGCATCAAATTTTGAATCAATTTAGACATGTTTGTCTGTCCATCCTTCTATCCTTTTGTCCATGTTTTATTAACATTCTTCTGATCGCAAAAATAAGCAACATCGAACTCAAAAGGCAGGTTGCTTTTAAAAATGAACCTTATCTGTTAAAGGACACGCCCATAATGCAACGTTAAATAAGAAAATCTCAGTTTTTTTTTAGAAAAATTTGTTAGTTCTTTACTAATTAATCGCAAATGGCAAAGATAAAAAATCGCAATTTTGTACAAATATTAAGGTCTTACAACAATTATAGAACAATGATCGAAATCGGCCATGTCTACCCAAAATTGCACAATACTAAATTCTCAGTTTTTTACGTTTATCTGTTACTGAAAAATTGAAATGGGCTTTGAATCGAAATACCGTGATGGTTGCATAGTGGGTATCCAAGATTAGGCCCCAATCAAATTTATTTTTCTTATTTGTTATATTTAATTAAAGAATTGATAAAAGACTTCCAGATTGATAAATTGTTTTCTGTAATTGTCAAAATAGTTTTCTATTCATCGAATCCAATGAGCTTATAAAAAACAGTGTGAAAGAGAGTGAAAGAGAAGAAGGTGAGAGGGAGTAGGAAGAAGTTGGTAAGATTGACGTAGAAAGTGGGAGGAAAATGGCAACATTTATTTTTCCTTCCTTGTTTTTTTTCTTCTTCTATTAAGCTCATTTTTTTTTTGCATTTTACTTAAAGTTCACTTAAGAATGCATAAAAAAAGATGATAATGATGATAAAGATATAAAAGAAAAAGAAAAGGAAGACGATTAAGCTGATGCTTTTAAAATGTATTTATCAATATTTTATTTAGCGTTTGCCCTTTAGCTCAACTTAGTTAACAGACTTTTTCTACTGACAAATATTTGTATCTTTCACGTTTGCCTATTTTATGTTTTATAGCCCAAAGGCAACGTATTGCATAAGAAACAGTCAACTGACATAGTTGTTAGTTCATTTCCGTGTAATGAACTGACTCTGCTGACTCTTGACTACCTGATTATATGATTTTAAATAATATATAAATGTAATGTAATTGCAATATAAGCAGTAACATCAGATGTCCTGATGTCTTTTTTCTACTCATTTTTTATATTTTCTATTTTTTTTTTTTTCAGATTTAATATAAATAAAAGTTTCATGATGCTTCATAGATAGAGAAAAATTTCCAAGTGACACTACAACAAAGTTAAATTCTGCTTAATATACTTTATAATAAGGCCATGACTTAATATCACAGAATTATTAGAGATAAAAGTTTATGATTTTTCAGACTTCCATGAATGAAATGACACAACAGATCTTAAATATTTTAAATTGATTTTTTAAGGGTCTTCCCTCAAAAGGACATGTACTGCATCATTCATATAAAAAATCAGCTTGATAAATAAAAGGCTGAAACTTTTACAGTTAGTGACAGAAGAGAGTTCTTATCTAAGAATTTTGAAATTCTATCTAATGTGAATGTACCCAGAAATACTAAACAAAATAAATGTTATACATTTTTTTTATTTATTCTTGCCTTATTTAATTTTTGATGAGTTGACATTTAATATAAAATAAAAATGAAATAAATGTAGACACCTATAAACTGTGCTGCCATACAAAGTGAAATGAATGCATAGAAATGGATTAGACGTAACTTTTTGGAATTTATGCATTTACATTTAGTTTGTTGTTTCAAGAAGCACTTGACGCTGGCATTTATTCTATTCTACAAACACTAGCCAGGTGAATGATATGATTAAGTCCATTATTTAGAGGGAGCTGTAGGCATGTTCGTAATATGGAAATTATTGTAACATCCACAAAGAAAAATTATTTATATATTTTCTAAATCGTTTAAGTAATTTCAATGCTACTTGCCATTCGAAATTGGACATAAATGCAAACTGAGTCTGTGGCAAATATCTCAAAAAACGTTTCGGCGGCAATGCAGTGCGTTTTCATTTATCGTTAAATTTATTCTCTTAATATTTTTTATAAATATTACAATTTTATAAAATTATACATTTTTATATGCATTATGAACAATGTTAGCAGGAACTTGTCTTAAGGGGAAGCGTTAGTCAAAGACAATGTTTCATAAGAGAACATCACATTTAATATTAAATTTGTTTCATAAGTTATTTGTTTATATGTTTAAAAAAAAACTCTGTGTTTCAGTTAAAAGGAATATATGAGAAATGAAATCCAAATGAAAATCCAAAGTAAAATATAAAATAAGGCAGCAAGAACGTTTAATGGTTGTTAAAACACAAGTTAACACGTTGTCTAAAAGTCTATTTTAAAACGTAAGCGTTAAATTAATAACAAACAAAAAGCGATTTAGATTTTACATTAATTTGAATTTTACATTGATTTTGTTTGGAAGAAGAAATTAACAATTGCAAGCGAAGGGAAATTTCATTCATTATTTATTATCATGAAATTCATTTGAAGCATAATTTCAGCAAAATAATTTTCTTATAAAGGTTTAACCTACCGAGATCAATTATTGAATGACTTATTCTATTCAAAGCTTTAAATTTTATTAATGATTAATAACAGAGTTTAACATTTTACTTTAGAAGTCTTTGCCTTTCAGCTAATAAACTTCTTTGAGAATTCGTCTGGACACTTTGTAGACACTTCAAACTAAGAGCAATTTCGGTAAATCCAGATTTTATTATAAAAAATCAAATTTTGCCTTTATCATTTTTAAGAAATTTTACTTTTTAGTTAAGTCCTTGGTTCACTTATAACACTAAGTGATTAGATGAATGAACTGGAAAATTTTTCACATTTTTCAGATTATAATTTCACAGCAAAGGCAATAAATTTTATTATTCATTCAGTTTTTAATGGATGGTACAATTTTTATTAAAAAATCCAAATTTTTCAATTATATTTTGTTCTTCTTTTTTTCTTCGGTATAAAAAATATATCCAACGGTGATGGTTTAAAAGTACTCGAAAAGAATTATAGAAATCTTAAATGATGGGCTCAATATTTTCTACTTTTCTTTTTGTATAATAAACGAGTAACTTTGGCTGATTGACGATTTGCCAAAGAAATTATTTATTTCAATTTGGAAAACTCCACAAACACTTTTGATTGATTCAACAATGGAATAGAGATAAGGACATTTTATTTAATCATTTTGCTATTATCAAATCAAAAGTAACAGGTTCGGATATTTATCATTTTCACATAAATTTAAGGGCGTGACTTTTGGAAAATAAATTACTAATATGCACTTACTTAAAAAGATCTTAAGAGAATTAAATTACAATTAAAATAAATGTTTTATAATTATTGTGCTATCAACTTCAATCATTTAGATCTTGGGTGATCTTTTTTAAGGAAGTTTACTTTCTAATAAAAACAATTGATTACATTTACGATCTAGAAAACTTTTCTTATTTTCCAGACTATGAGTTTAAAAAAAAGCCGATAAATTTTGTTATTCATCAACTCCTTGATAAATGGGTGGAATTTGTAAGGTGAGCCATGGGCTCT
Source organism: Melophagus ovinus (assembly GCA_023089585.1). NCBI lineage: Eukaryota > Metazoa > Arthropoda > Insecta > Diptera > Hippoboscidae > Melophagus > Melophagus ovinus. The sequence goes on from JAKKIB010000190.1 coordinate 1,147,544, forward strand.
AAAGCTTACTGAGGCTTAAGTCCAATTATTAGAACTCTTCAGGACACGTTGCAAATCAAATATATATGAACTTAAAACGTTTTTTTTTTTAATGTAATTTGCCCTCTTAATTTGATACTTCTGATACTAGAACAGGCTACAACTCCCAAAACTATTTAAGGACTCGAAAAAAAGTATAAAATAAAGCCTGTAAAAATAATCCATCACTTTTCGATTCCCATCAATTTCGCTTCACTTGTTTTTTTTTTTTTTGGTGCTGATTTTAAATTCAATTGTATGTATGCATGTGCCTGATGAACAATAAATACTCAATTTTCTACTCTTCCAATCATTTCAATTCTTTCGCTCCCTGATTAAATCTTTCATTCAGTTCTTTTGTTTTCTTTATTTGTTTAAAAAAAATTTTTATTTTTTTTTTTGATTTTTTTCGTTTTGTTACCTTTCTTTTATTACGTTTACAGAGATTTTTTTTTTATATCACTGTTTGCATTGTAAGTGCTGTTCACATGCTATTACCCCTTTGTTTTTCATACTTATTCCTTTTCATATCATTCTTTACATTTCCTGTTTCTATTTTAGTATTTTCGTTGTTTTGCTTTGTTTCGTTTTATTTTATATTTTTGTATAATTTTTCCTTTTTAGTTATTTTTATATGTATTGTTAAAGTGTCCTTACCTTCAATACAATAGACCTCCAGAGAATCAGAGGTTTGATTAACCACAGTGCAATTGGCTGGCATCTCCGGTTTACCAGCAGCTATTAAATGAAAGACACATGGCTCCTTTTGTTGACCAACATTGTTATCGGCCCAACACATTATGGTGCCAAAGTCCATTTCCTGCAACAACAATAATAATAGCACAAATAAAATAATATACAAAAACAAGAAACAAGAAAGTACAATAAGCAAAACAACAAATCTTTAATATTAAAGATAATTGAATAAGAAGGAGTTTAGATAAAGGAACAAAAGCCAAACCAAAATAAAAACAAAAAAAATTAAAATTTACAAATCATTTAATATGAAAGAAGCAAATTTATCAAGTTGAGCAATTTAATACACAATTTAATGTGAACAATAACATTCTAGTTAATAAAATTTTTATCTTTTTATTTAAAGCAATTTCTTTGAGCTTAGTTCTTAGTTATTGTGGCAGTTTGTAACAGCCAAGAGGTACCAGCGGTAAAAGCACAATTTATTCTACCAACCAAATTGGACTCATTTATTTGAAACAAATAAATAATCTTGTCCATTCCTCTGTCTGTCCATGTACATTTATTATCAAACTGTAAGCCATAATTTATGTAATAAACACTTGAATTTCGCTTTTGCAGTCATATTTTTGATTAGAGATTAATAAAATTGAAAATGGATGAGAATGCAACAAAGCTTTCAACCGTTTTATATAAAGCGCTATATTTCTAACAAAAAAAATTGTTCAATAGTAATAAAAATGTAAAAATTTGTTCATTTTTATTCACTTAAAAATTTTTAAGGTCAAATCAAATTAACGTCTTTAGAGTTTTTGCCATTGAAAAAACTTTGTAAAATTTTTTGAAAGCTTATTTTTTATTATAGTCCTAATTTTTGAATTATTTTTGCAAGTTTTTCTTTGTGACATAATTAACCCAAACATTGAAGCCCTTAAAATACTGTAAGAATATTTTTTTTTTACTTTTAAGCAAAATTTACCCCAAATTTTTTATTATTTCACCATTAGAATTTTTCCATTAGAATTTTTATAATTTTTTTTTTGAAAATTCAACTAGTAGTTTCCAAAAGGGAAACTTAAAAGATTTTATATTATAATATTTATTGTATGTCAGGTTGTTCTATAATTTAGCAGCACCAGCGCTTCCTTTTTTTTTAAAGTCATGGAAAATGGAAAAAAAGCTAATATAATAATTTTTATATACTGGCATTGTATATCTGAATATCTATATATTTATATATATATTTATATATGTAAATATTAGTTTATAAAATTTGATAAGTTTGATAACAGTTTTTCATAGTTCATCAATTATTCATACATTTCATATTTAAATATACATATATAAATTGATGTGTTTACATACATACATACATACACATGCATACATTAATATATGTATATATATATATATATATATATATATATATATATATATATATATATTATGCACTTATATATGATTTATTTGTATATAAAAATTTTATGTAGAATTTTACAAAAATAGACCTTCATGTAGATTGAGATTTTGTATGAAGAACTCTTTACTTCAATTTAATTTCCTTAACTTCGATAATTGCTTATTTTGTAGGATTTCAAATGCACTATATAATTCGTTAGAAGTTTTTCCTTTCAATTGTAAAAATGCCAATGCCAATATTAAATGCGAAAGAAAACACTATCATAAATATGTTAGAGATATGTGAAATTTATATATCTTTTCCGTTCTGTTGTCATATTTGCTGTTTCCGACATCCGCTTGCGGCTTTGACAATACACATACATATATATATATATATATATATATATCTTTTTATTGGACAATATAAAAGAAAGATGGATTCCATTGAGGTTGTATATGTGTAAGCCACTCTTACTTTCAAAACTTACGAAGCAAAAATAAGATACAGGATACTTTTATTTTAAGAGAAATATCAAGCAAGAGTGAGAAAGGGAAAATTGCAAAATAATGCGAAAAAGTAAAAAAAGAGTCTTATTTTATTTAAATAATACATAGGTTTTAATTTGAGAGATCAGTTTGTCAAACTAAAACTATTTTCTAATCCTAGATAATCAAGTCATTTAATTTATATTTTATAGCCAGTGAAAGTAAATAATTTCGGAAACTTCAACATAAATGAAATGCAATGTGGATTTAATGTAGTAATATTCCATATATTTTAAGCAAAAAGGGCTTCAAGGAGACTGAATAAAGGTTTGATGATTAGTTATCACTTTTAATGTTTCAAAAGCGGTTTATTAAGTGTCCTTGCAGTTGCACTTGTATCAGCAAACGTAGCACAGAAGGACTGTCACAACAAAAATCTTTAAGAAAATTTACACACAACTTAATACTAAGTGTAAGAAGGATGAAATACTTAAAACCTAAACTGAGGGAACTTATGACATATCTCACGAAGATGATTGCCCTGAAAAACTAATCATCCCATGGGAGCTTCTATTTGTCCTACTGAAAAACGGCATTCAATAACAATATACAAGGTTTTGAGTCATTAGTGCTGATAAAGCGTTGATCCATTAAGTCGTACCAAGGAATTAACAAAATAGTTTCATTAAATGGGAGCGTACCGCAGATATCCAAGTAAACCATTTTCGATATCAATTGTACTGATTATTTCACAAATAATAAAAGAATTACATTTATCGTGACCAATACGACATTGGTTTGCAATAGACGGAAAAAGTTCAGATCTGTCAAGGCAAGGTAAAAATGTGTAAAGTGGCAGAAATGTACAAATTACATTAAAAAAATTATTCCATAGCTTTAGTCTTCAATAAATTTTTCCAATTTAGCAGAAATAGCGAAGCAACTAGAGATTTGAGATTGAATACAAAATACAACAAAATTCACAGATGAAAAGGCAAATAATCGGACGTTTTGTACGACTACTTCTCGTATTGCGCCCCAGTTGAAAAAAATCTACATATGAAGGAAATTTGCAATTTTGAATAGTTTTGAATAAAAATCTTTAAGTCGTGTCCATTTAATAACCTTTAAAAATGTTCCAAAATGTGTCCAAAATGATTCCTTCTTTTAAGTCTTTTGTGTAAAATGAACTTTTCAAATCTTAAATAACAATTAAAAATCTTTACTTTCTTGACTTGCTGTTCATTTCTTTCCCCATTTAATCACATTGAGCATATAAATCTAGTATAAAGTTCTTAGTTATTTCGTTCTTACTTACTTATGTAAATTTTCTAAATCACTTTAAAAAATATTTCTACTCATAATTGATATATTTTATTTTATATGATTTTGATAGTAAAATGCGAAATTATTTTAAAATTAATACGAGTATAAAAAAGTGTACCCCACAACGCCATATAATTGATTTTTTTTTTTTACATATTTCTAACCAAAACTCAAGTAAATATTACAAATTGTTATGTTATGCATTAAATTTCAAAAGGAATTTATTTTAATAAAATTTAATGAATAGGAAATTTTTGAAAATATTCAAGTGCGCCATCCACACTTCTGTATAGAGGACACTTAAAAGTACTATAAATATTACGCTCACATACATTTACTAAAATTTATGTAAGTGTTGTGTAAACACACAATTTCATTAATATATAAATCACAAAAATCTTACACATTTGTTTGATGAGGGTGGATTATTTTCAACACAGTAATAACGTAAAGTCATTTTGATTTACAACGATTTATAGGCATATAACGTTAATGTTTGACACGATGTTGTTGCTGATATGGTTCTTGTTGTTGTTATTTTTTTTATTTTTTATATTTAATTCTTGTTTTTGCCATTACATTATTCAGATAATTTCTCGTTACATATTGTTGACATAGTAATAAAAAATGTTAAATTGGTTTAAAGGGGAAATATGGCAACAGTGTTTTCTAAAATTGTGCTAACAGAATTAAGTTCTTATTTGATGAAATTTGCTTACAAAAAAATGTCTGTATGAATATTACATACAAAAAAAAAAATTCATCATAATCAAAACGAAAAGTCAAACTGTTTGAGATATTTAAACTATTTACTTTACTTTACCTTCAACTTTATGTTACAACTATAACTTTTCAATTGTATTCTCGATTATATCTCTTCAAAAGAACAATTGTTATGTAAAAATAGTTATGCAGAGCATAATGGATAAAAAGTTTAAGTAATTACTATTTAGCAGATCGATGTTATTCACATGAGCTTGATTTTGTTTTTTTTGTTAAATTAGGATTTTTTTTAACACTTTAAAATATGCAATAATTCTTTATACAAAGTTATCCTTTTTATTGGATCTCTTTAATACGTCTAGGGAAATTTTTGCACTATTTTCGCAGTTGGTAACTAATCGTCAATAAATTCTGATTCAGTTCAATGTGAATCTATCAAAAGTCATATATTTTTTCATTAAAAAATTTTTTATTTGATATGAACTTGAAATTATGCTTTTACCATAAATAAAGTATCACAAAATATATGCTGGGTGAGCCCAAATCGGAATAATGTTAAAAAAAATAGAATGTTTAAGTGCTTTATTCCATAAAAGATTCATTATCAATAATTTTTTGCAACACTAATTTCTTTTTTTTTTTATCATTTTAAAAATGGGTTATGATCCTAAAAATGGACTTAACCTATCTGGACCAAATTTGGTACATAAGTTTTCTATATAAAAGAAAAATTTAGTGCCAATTTACATTAAAATTGTAATATTTTTCCCATATAATGATTTATTATTTAAGAAAGGCGTTGCATGAAGTGCGGTCGTAGAAATGGACCGATAGGATTTGTTTCTAGGTCGAAAGAAATCTATGTATCAAATTTCATCAAAATATTGCAAAAATTGCGAAAATTTACATGAGTAGACATCAGACGGGCAGATGGCCAGCTGGATGGACAGACTAACGGACAGATAATTGCCAAATTGTAAGACATAAAAAAAAAACAAATCATGATTTGTTGAAAGGACAACACTAACTAAAAGAACAATAAGTGCAAATAATAATAATAAAAAAATAATAATAATTTAAATGTAATAAAGATAATAAATGAATATAAAATGTTGTACATTTATGAGTTAAATGAAATGATTTATGAAGATATTTAGAGAATTTCGAATATTATGATCATAATAATTGTACTTAAGTTGAGAGTAACTTAAGAGTCAAAAACAAATACATTTGTCATTTCAATTCAATTCATTTTATTTTATATCATTTTATCATATTGCATACAATATTTATTAAAACACTTATAAATTTCTATGCATCAAAAAAAAAAACAGTTTGATATGTTGTAATATAAAAAAATGTTAATATAACCGTAATAATCATTAGTATCATCATAAACGTCATAATAATGCATTAAATTTTGGTTTTTTTTTTAGAAAAATTTATTATAAATCTTATAAAATATTTTTTCATAAGTATGAAAAGTCTTTATGTATATATAGATGTATAACATATGGGTCAATAAGTTTAGGGTTATTTTTGTTGAGCGAATTCTCTTTTTAAGCAAATCATATGATAATGATTTTTAAGAGTTTTATTTTAATAGTTATCTCTCATTTAAAACGAATAATTAATAAGTTGGTTAGCTGATTTTTGTGTTTTAGATCTTCTGAAATTGTTTAGTGGAATTATTTCAAGTTGCCTGGATAAACTGTTAACATTAAAAAATTGGAAAAATTAGCATAGATTTTGCTTATACAGACGCATTTAAAATTCATAATTTAAACCTCGTAATAATGGACGCAAGTTTTCTAAAATGCTTATCAAATCTTAAATTGTTTCAAATCAATTTGATCACGAAATTAGAAATATGTCAATAAATGCCCCTACTTGTACTGCGATTTAAATAAATCATGCGGGTTTATTTTAGCAAAAATTTCATTTAAATCGCCAAAATATTTAATGTTGATTTGGCAGACTAGAAATTTATTGGTCTGAATGATTATTTATAAAAAAAATCATAAACAACTAGAGAGAAAATTTACTTTCTTGTAGCTTTTTTATGCTTAAGCATAAATGGAAATCAAAGCAGAAAAAGGGGTTTTGGGCCCTTTTTTATACAGAGAAAATTAAGTTTATTATTAAAAATGTTGCATGCGAATTTATAGAAGCACTTTTTAAATGTTAGCTGCTTAGAGATCATCGCATTTTTCCAAATCTTCTGATTAAAGTCATACGTCCATTAAGCAAAACACTAAAAATTGTAGGTGCCTCAATGTTTCCAGGGTATTTGAAACAACTTTTCATTTTGAGAAAATAAACAGTTTTTATTGGCAAATATTCAATATTCAATATTTAGGTTTCGATGCCTTTAAAAAGCTAAATAAATAAAAATAATTAAACCGTTTTAAATTTAGATTTAAAATAAGTCTCTGGCATTTATCTCAATGTGTAGCATTTAATTGTAATAAAATGAATAAACTGCCAACTGGTTGGAAGGTGCCTATAAAGAACAAAAAAAAAAAAAAAGTGGAACAAACATAACGAAACTTGAAATAGAAAAAAAATCAAGAAAAAGAAAAGTAAAGGACTAAAAACCAGGATAAGAAAAAAATTGTTTAGATATAATAAAACGATCGCAAAACCTTTTTACGAGAATAGCACCAACTGAAATAATAATAAAAGGGGAATAAAAGAAATAAATTTTTTTGAATAATAAAATACAAAAAATTAACTTTAAAGTAAAAATATTTCACATAATGGAATAACAAACCAAAAAACAAAAAAAAAAACAAAAATAACAAATGAAATTGACGCAGAAAAAAAGCGAACATAAAATATTAGAAAATGAACCATAAGAATAGAGCATGAATAATATGAAGATAAATGAAATGTTTAAGATCAACATAGATAAAGTATTATCGAGAATTTTGAAAAAAAATATGCCGCACGCAAAATAAACTTTCCGTTTGTTTTGTTAAATCCGTCACCTAGAGGTTGGGCGTATATTCACTTGGCCATTATGTTTGTAATGCCCAAAAAAAAGCGTTGAAGACTTTATAAAGTCGAATCGATTTAGACATGTCTATCTGTCTGTCCATCTGCCTGTCTGTGTCCGTCCGTTGTAAATATTCTCTTGGTCGTAAAATTTGAGATATCCAGTTCAAATGCAGGTTAATATTAAAAATAGGCAAAACCGGTCAAAGGACACGCCCACAATGCAACATAAACTGAGAAGATCTAATTTTTTTTAAATACACTTTGTTAGTTTTTGCTCATCATCTGCAAACTGCAAAATTTAGAAAGCTAAAATTTTTTCCAAAAAAGGAGGTCATTGGTCTACAATGTTCGTTCAAATATTATGCAAATCAAGTACGCTTAGACGAGTATCCTAGAATTGGCCCCAACCAAGCATAATTTTCTATTTTCATATTTTTATTTTTTCTTTTAGATATTTTTACATTTTATTTGTTATTGACATTATTTTATTAAATTATTATTGGATTTTTCAAAGTTGTAGTAGACTCTTGGAATTGTGTAACATTACTAAACTAAACATTTAGTTTTGTACAATCAAGTTTAGGGCCATTCTTACTACTTTAAAATAGATTAAAATGTACTTTCCTGTACTTTTCCAGGATTGATGTAACAAGTAAAAATATATTAAACATTGTGTAACAAGTAAAAATATATTAAACATTGTCTGAAATTATTAGAACCCCAGGAAAAGTTGGCTTTCCTAAATATATTCGAAAAAAAAATTACATGTTTCATATAAAAAAATTTACAAATATGTATCTTTGTTTATTCAAACTTTCTACAGGGGCATAACCGGTCTTAGGTGTCTTAGGGACTTCGAAAAATGTGTACATATGTTCCGAAGTCCCTTTTTATAAAATTAATGCATTATATGAAATAATGTCACGGTATCTACTTTATTCAATAACTACTAAAATAAGCATGCAAATTCTTTGCATCAAATTTAAACTTGTTCCATTTGGTTCATTTTTCGAAACACTTCCTCACAAAGTAAACTTTCTTGTTTACTTAAATAAATATTTCTTTATGAATATTTGAATTTCTTTAATAAATATTGCTATTAAAATAAGCCCATCAAATTTGCCTACAAGTTTTTAATCGAATGTGTTCTATTTCAAGGCATTTCATTTCAGATGATGAACTTTCAAAATTTTTAAAAGATGCCGAACTTTCCATAAGTGTTTTCTTATATTTTAAATGAAATTAAACGAAATGGTGTAGAGTATTTAATAAAAGGTTACGATCGATTTTTATAGATTTTTAATTTAGTCTATTGCTTTTATGACCTATTTTGTTGGTTCCATTACTTTTCTTAATGAATTTTAGTTATTTATAAATTTAATCAATTTAACAATTGTTATACACTTTCTAATCGCGCAATTTAAATAATGAAATACACTAAAACGAATGTAATAAAACAATACAATAATACAAAAAACAATGTAGAAATAGAAAAGGAAACAATAATAAAATATGTAACAATAACAATAAAAGAATAAATATAAAAACTATAAAGAAATTTTAATAACAATTTAATCGTAAATTGCATTTTTTTTTTGTAGCTTTAAAACAACAACAATACCAATAACAACAAAAATAGCCAAGTAAAAAAAAAAACAATTATTTTTAGTGTAAGTGAGGTACCTTTAAATCGATCATCTCTTGGAAATCATTTATTGATAAAAGACGCGGCAAACTTTTTTTAACATTTTGGAAAATGAAACTGATTTTTGATATAATTTTTGATTCGACTTTCATGTCTGCTTTTAATTTTATGAATGAAGAAATAGGAAGCAGTAAAAATGATACTTTAATATTATATAGGGCGTGGCATTTTAGAGTTATTTTTAGGGTACACTGTGAGTATAAAAGTAAGAATCAAAAATTAAAAAATTCGCACTGTTGAACTATTTTTGGTAGAAAGGAGAGAAAGAAAAAACCTGGGGATACATTTATGTAGCTTTTGAAACTAGTTAAGCTCAATGTTCTTGAAAGTGCCTACAGATTATTGGTGGCTAAAAAGTTCTAGCTTAATTTGTAGATATTTATAAAATGCCTGAGTTTTGCGAAATCGATCTAAAGATTTAATTTTTGGACATGATTTGTCATTTGTACCGTTCATATTTCCAGTCATTACTTATTCAAATATATTTTTTTTTATGCTTCTTGGCCTCTAATAGATTGAATAATTAGTTAGCTTTTGCTCTAACAACTTGAGCTTAGTTTTACGTCAAAGGCGCCATAATATCAAACTAGTAGAAATCATAAATAAAGTTAAATACGTATTTTGAAGTGTTAACTCTGGTAAACCGGAATTGTATGAATGGTACATAATTGCACCGGCCCTAGTAAAATATTTGCGCTCAGTGTACTAGGCAATTAAGCCCGCATGCACTTACTGATTTATCTTTTAGATGTTACGAACATTTCAATGAAATGAACCTACTTTTGTAAATGCACGCACTACATATTTATGTATGTATTGTTCTGTGTTTATATGTGCATGTGTGTGTGTAACGCAAAATTTAATTCAATTTATTGAGGCATACATGAATTACATATGGGAATTTAAAATAAACAAAAAAAACTGCCAGGCACCTAAATGAAATGTTAAATTAAAAAAAGGGGCAATTTATTATTAAGCCCTTTCTACAAATAAAACAAAGCTAAAAAGTGTAAATGTGATGGGCTTATGGTACATATGAAAACATGATTTGTGGATGCTTGAATAAATGGATGGATGGATGGATGGATGGATGGATCGAATGAACAGAGGCTATTTAGTTGGAGTTTTGTGACGCGTAAAGAATACGCATTTAAATTGTTAGTTAAATTTATTAGCAGTACCAAGAACAACAACGATTAGAACAAATTGGGCCACATATTAAATACCACAAACCAAATAAGGAATGAGAGAATGACAGACAGATATAGAAAGACATAGATAAACATAAATAAAAGAAATGGCCCAGATATATTCAAGAGACTTGAAGTAAAAAATGTGTAAAAAAACTAAAGCATGACACCAATAAATTAAAATGTTCCTTCATTCTTCTTCTTTGCCAATGAAACTGATGCAAGCAGTTTATTGTTTGGTCTTGTTGTTGTTGCTGATATTAAATGTGATTAAAGCTCAATTCGAATTTTGGCTGTTCTAAAGGAAAAGGACACAACAGTAGCAGCTGAAGCATCAACAACAACAACAGCAACAGCACAAGAAATAGTAAATAAAATGAAACTTGGAATAATAATAATTTTAGCTAAATCAACAAAGCTGAAAAAAACATTTTGATTTTGCATTTTTGTAAAAGATTTTTCTTCATTTTCATTCATTTTATATTTATACAATTTTTCTTTTAATAAAATCGCTACAAACACATTGAAATATTATGAAATATTATGGGTTCACATTTGATTTAAATGCCGCCTAAAAATCTTTACAACAATAATAAATTCCTAAAGAAGTTATTTCTACAGATTAACACACACACACATACACATCTACAAATGAATAAATTCGTATACACATGGGTATACGATCACATTATAATTGGCAACAAAAAAAAGGTTAATATGGGCTTGTAAATCGCTATTTTATTTTTAAAGTCCTTTCGCTAAAATACTGAAACGTTTAATGCACGGCCTTACTTCATTTTTATAAACCATTTTCTATTGGCTGAAGCACAATAAATGGCATTAAATAAGTCTGCCACTTTATTTACAAAACTCACGCAAGAATTCAAGTATCTGCCTATCTGTCTGTCTTTTCGTTTATTCAGGTGTCGCATATTTGAAACATTTTGATTAACTTTGTGGCCTTAAACTGACATTGGTCATTCACCATAAGAAAAGAAAATATTTTGTGAAAACAAGTAAATCTATGGGCTAAATATTTTTTAGCTCACATTTTGATGTACTTTTTGGTCCCACTACCCGGACCTTAGAGGTATATTCATTTTGACATTACTTTGGAACATTCAAAAAGAAGGTTGAGAGACCCTGCAACGTATATATATTATTCATCATCATGAAATTCTGAATCGATTTAGATATTTCTGTTTGTCTATCTGTTTATTTGTCCATTTGACCATTTGTTGCTAGGTATCTCCTGGTCACAATAAAAGATCAATTTTGGTATAATCAACGGAAGTTCTTGCATGCAAGTTACTGTTGAAACAAGAAAGAATCGGTTAATAGACACGCCCATTATGCATCGTAAAATAAGAACATCTCATTTTTTAAAGAAAATTTGAATGCGTTCTTTCGCATTATTTGCAAACTGTAAAACGTAGAAAACTGAAATTTTGTGCAACTAGTAAGGCTAATATTTTTCCAAAAATCATGCAAATTGATCACGCCTACGCGAAAATACATAATACCAAATTGTTATTTTTTTATGTTTACGTTTTCTATCTGCTTCAGAAAAACTGAAAGTCTCTGCTTCGTAATATCATGCTTTTTTAAGGGTGGGTGTGCAACATTAGACCACAACCAAATATAATTTTCTTACTTTTTTTTTGTACCGCTATACAAATGTAAAGGTGTAGATAAGTTCAAAATTTAGTGATATAGAAAACTATTTATATACTTGAAGTCTGCAATGCGTTACCATTAAGAATAATTTTCTTTGGAAACCATGAATTTTACAAACTATACTTTCCATGCCACGTATTACATTCACTCACACCAATACACTTCGATTCACAACAGCTGCAAAAGCAACTATAATCAGTAGGCTGCTTAAATTGTCATTAATGAAAATTGTTATTACTTTTCATATTTTATTTTACCAAATATTCATTATATTGCGCAAGCATATTAAATTAAGTGAGAGCTTATTTATTATAAAATATTATATGTTACATGTTACAGGTTACGTATCTAACTGTTCAGATGTCAGACATGTATTTAAAGACTTATATATGACTTAAACATACACACATACAACAAGTGTGAAGCACCAAAATTTCTGCATAATATACTTTTTTTATTTATTTCATTAAGTTCCCATTGTTTGTAATGGAAAGTTTTTTAATAATGTTGGAAAAAAGTCTCGAAACATCTGGAAAATGAATAAGGTGCTCTACATAGCCATATTAAAAAATATTGCTTACTTCAAAATGGAAAAGAAGGGAGAAAGTTTCTTTATGGAATTTTTATACAAAAAAATAATATTCGTGCAAAATTTCCTACTTAGAAAAGGAAATTCTGTATCCCAAAGTGTTCTTAACATTTAAAATTTTACATATATCTAATCTTGATGAAAATTTTTTAAGAAAATGTTAAGACTCTAAATCGTAGAAGGCGAACAAGTTCACAGAAATTCAGAGAATTTTGCGTACACATTCTGTAAGCCCAAACATTTCTTTATATCGATCTTTGCTAAAGGAATTATAAGAATTTATTAAATTTTTACTTATAAAAACTTCTCTTTTAATGAAATAATGGACTAGTAATGATAAAATTGAGATGATTCGATATTGAATTCAATTACAAAAAACTTTAAATTCTCGATGTAGATAAAATTGAATGCAAGCTCGGATAAAAACTAGGGGGAAATATTGAACGGATTCTACAAATTGCAGATAGTTCATTTAATTTTACTTTAAAATAAATAAACATTGATTTTCAATGCATTGCCTGCTGTATATTTTATAATGATTAATATTCGAGCGTATCATACTAATAGATATTTTATATATAAACAGGTAGAAACGTTTAAAGCCGACTCTTGAAAACTTTGTTATATGAGAAGAAGTTTCAAAAATAAAGTGCTATGAATCAATTTTGGTGCCCTCGTTTTTTATATCAAAATACAATGAAATAACACTTTTCATTAAAATATATTTAAAATTGTAACTTTTGCTTCTTTTCGAAAAAGGCGTTATATGGGAAGTGATCGTAAAAATGGATCGATCTGGACTTAATTCTGTCCTTATGTTTATTATATTCAAATACAATAAATATATAACGTACTTTTCAACAAAAACATTATATGGGGCTTGGACATACAAATAATCCGATTCTAAAAATTTTTTATTAGGATTTGTCTCTGGGGCAAAATTCATCCATATGCCAAATAACTTTAAAATATCTCAAATATTGTTACTTAAAGCTTGATAAAAAGATTACACGGACAGACATCAGACGAACAAATGGACCAGAGAAGCTTAAATCGAATAAGAAAATAGTTTTGAGACGTCGATTAGTATAAAAAAGTCCTCTTGAAGTAGAAGTAGCTCAACAAATGTTGTACAAACATTAATTTACATTTTACATAAATTGCTGTGATTTACTAATTAAATTAAGAGATTGGACAAGTAAGACAAATCATATAAAAAGCCATTCTTACCTTAACTGGTGTATATGTGAGAGTTGAGCCTTGTGCTGAATGAGCTCGGAAACCGCTTTGTGGCATATCGAAAGTTTCTGCTGTATTATTGAATGACCATTTGAAATTTTCTGGTGGTGGAAATGCATCCACCTCGCATGATATTTCGGCAGCCTCATTACGCGCCACACCGTAAATTTTCTTTTGATCAGGACGACAAATTGGTTTATCTAGACGAAAGAGGTATAAAAAAAAATCTAATAAAATAAAATATTTCCATAAACTTATACAATAAAGGTATATAGAATTAAATTAAAGTAAAAAACATTTTTTTTTTTGGTATAGAAACTTAAGGTATTTTTCATTAAGTGCCCTATGAAATAAAAGTCTATTTGAGAAATAACTAGGGATTAAACTTAGGCTGGATAATTAAATTTTAAACAAACTGTGTTTTATCGCATTGATTTGTCAATGATTAGACTTGGAATTACACAAAAATTTGGCATATGCCGGTATAGAAAATAATTGCACAAGTGCCGCTGCAAAGCACATTACTTCCCTTTTGAAATTTTATCCATGATTTTTTAATAATAAGCCTAATTTTAAAGAAATTATATTTTAGATTGTTGGCAGATGAGATTTTTCCCTATTAAAGAATATTAATTTAATTCTATTTAAACTGTTTCTTTTCCTTATAAATATAATTTGCTTTTATTGTTGTTGCACCTAAAGAAATATGGTAATTTTGCCACGCCTTTTACAGCAAACCTAAGCAAACATAAGTCCTGATGAAAGATTTGGTTTTTATGTGCCGATTTCTACTCTTCATGCTGAATGATGCTGTAATTAGTTCGATGTTATGGCGGCCAACCCCTTCAATGATAAAAATTATATTATTCATTGATTGTACTACATGGCTGGTCTTTTGTACTTATTTAGTTGCTTTGTGTTACTTTTTTTTTTGTTTTGTTTTGTTTGGTTTGATTTTGGTGCATTGTTTATTAAGAAGCTAAAAGCGTTAATGTTGTTGCCATTGTTAATAATGTGCTAAAACAAACAATTATATGTATATATGTATGTGTATGTATGTATATTTATATGAACTTCTTAACTATGTCACATTTGTAAACGTTAATACAAAAATTTAATGTTAGCTTTTATATAAAATAAATTGCTTGTAACAATCTCTCTTTGGTTGACCGCAATTCTTTAATCCATTCATTCACTATTTATATTCAGCGCTATAAAATGCAGTGAAATATCATGAAATGCATCTATTGCATTACAATCTCTTGAGTGTTTGTAATTTTGCAAAATGTGACAACATTTTATCAATTTTGTTGTGTTCGCTTTTATTAAACTGCATTTTTCATTTTGCTTGTTCTTAATTGTTATTTTCTTATGTCAGATAAAAATAGTATAATTTGTTGCCACATTATTGTTATCCTTGCATTTAATACATTGACTCTGCATGCATTTTTCATTAAATTTCAAATGACTTCAACCACCATTAAAACGAAAAGCGAACGGCAAAACAAAACTTTTTTAAAATTTTTTTGTATGAAATATGCATGGGGCAACCAGTCTTGAGAAGGAGCATCTCCACCGATAGTGGTTCATGAAATAATCGTTGATAGTGCCAGCCATTAGGATCATGAGTCATGAGTTTCCAGGTCGGCCCAAAGATTTCATTTGATACCAAGAGATCACCAATTCTGATAATCTCATTGTGGTGATTGGTTGGTTGATGTTAGCTTCGTGGGGGTTGTGGTGCCCACCCCGCGGGCAAAGCTCGGTGAAACGTATTATATGCTTGTCGAGCAGCGTCTTGTTTCCCTAATAAAATGAGTAGCTAAGTCAGGCCGAATAAGCTAACCAAACTAGGTTCTGGAGTTTCTGGGAAAACTGAATCTGGATACTAAAGCTTAAGCTTCGTTTATAAGGTGCAATACGGGCCTTAAATTGAAAGCTAGCGTGACGGTGCCACGTGACTACCAAAGTCAGCGCTCAAATTGTACAGTTGGGTACCATTCAGTTAAGCCATGATGGCAAGTAAGCATAAAAAACACTTATTAAAATATATGACGTGTACAGGAAATCCTTCTGACATTCCAGAATCTTGAGGGAAAACACCATGAGAAGTGAAAATTAAAAATTTTGTAATTTTATAAGATTTTAACGATATTATGACTTATTTGTTGTTATCGCCTAAAGAGAGGCATGTCTAATTGGTGGATATAAAAAGCCTTTCATGTCAGAGTTAATTTATGCGTATGTAGAAATCTTTTTCACTACACATTTGTAAGGATTTTCCGAAAAATTCAATCTAATTTTTGTTTGTTTCTTTTATTTTAAGTTGGGCATTGTTTCAAAAGATTTTCTAAATTTTCTCTGGCTCTCACTCACTTTTACAGTCTTCTGTTTTGTATTTCCTTTGTTTTTTTTTTTTTTTACTGATAATTCTCAAAATAGAAAGTGCAGTTGATCCTAAAATGCAAGAAAACTCGATTTTCACTTGTGGAAATAAATTGTTTACTTTGTATATTTTAAGTAAATAACTAAATAAATAAATCCCATGATATATAATAAAAGAATATACATTTATGTATATACATATATATGTAGATATGTATATTGAGATTTGAAAGGCGATGGATAAAATTTAAATATTATAAATGGCATAAGAAACATATGAAATTTTATTTTCTCTATTTAAACGAATTTGATTTAAAAAGCCAACAAAATAAAATGAAACCAAACGAAATAAAAAGAAAACAAGGAAATTCAAAAATAAAGAAAAATTCAATTCCCCAATTTATGCAATATCTTTTATTTTGCTTTGGTCTCTTTCTTCTCTTTTTATTTCTATTTTCATTTTCTTTTTCATTTTTATCTTTACTATTCATTTTGCAGTTTTATAACCAACAACGCCCTGAAATTTAGGGTAAATCCATTTTGTTACACATGTTTGATTTAATTGAAAAGCCATATTCTCAAGGAAGCGAGAAAGCAGATAGAAAAACCAAGCAGAAGAAAATTTCAAAGAAATATATTAAAAGACACGCCCCCATCTTTCTTCCTTCAGTATACTTAAGGCGAAATGTGGCAATGTTAGATTTACTAAAAATCAACCAAAGTAAACCGCACCCTCGAAAAATTTTTTGATATCTAATTTTGTGGTTGTACTTTTCCAGGTGGATATTTAAGGAAACTTGTTAAATTCTTTTTATCATGGAAGGAGTAATACTTTCCGCTATTGCCACTAAGTCACAGAAAAAATTCCTTAATTGTGCTTGTGTATCTTTGGAATGTTTCTCTTAAATCAAATTGTATGTAGATTAATTTTTATTGCAATTTCCAATAAAAGTTTGGCAACAAGAAGAAAGGACAGACAAAGTGTAGGAAAAAGAAAAATGAAATAACAACTAAATTAAAGTACACTAAGCTCAAACCAAATTGAAATGAAATGGAATATGAGAAATTGAAAAATATAACAAATAAATATGTTAATGAATCGTTTGTTGAATACGATAATGAAATATTCTTCCTACATCAATGTTTAATACACGATTCGAAACTAAATTAAAAAAGAGAATAAGAAAAATTTTCGATATTTATTGTAAAGCAAATAAATCTAAATAATAGAAATGATCTGGTACAAATTTTATATAGAGATTTAGTCTACCAAAATTTTGACAAGTTTTTGGTATCTAAATTTGTGAAATTTTTAGCAATATTTAAAAGAAAATGTTACATTGTTTTAAAGTAGTCGTAAAAGTCACATTTAACATAAATAGTATAAATAAATTTCAACTAATTTGTTTAAAAAAATTTCCATATCAAAATGTATCAAAAATGGTGGCTTCTTGTGCGAACGATAAAATGAATGGAAAGGCAGACGAATGATTACCCAACCGAAAAGGCGGATGAATGATTAGCCAAATAAATAGGCAAATAATTGTAATGAAATTTGAAACTTTTATAAATTTTCGTAACTATTACACACAATTGCTCAAACATACTGCAATCGAAAATAGAACTGTTCGATATAGAGTATGAAATGATATGCAAGAGGAAATTTTATTAAAAAATTGTGTTGCAAACCAGCGCATTGTGTGAAGTTGTCTTAGAATATTCATATATTTCTACATATACTTATATATACTTATATATACTGCATAAAAAAAATTTTCACAATATTTTACAAGTGTGTGGAAAAATGGGAATCGCTTTAAGTGCCTTTACACATCAAATTCACTTATTTTCTAATCATAATACACAATAACAATAACAATAACAATAACAATAACAATAACAATAACAATAACAATAACAATAACAATAACAATAACAATAACAATAACAATAACAATAACAATAACAATAACAATAACAATAACAATAACAATAACAATAACAATAACAATAACAATAACAATAACAATAACAATAACAATAACAATAACAATAACAATAACAATAACAATAACAATAACAATAACAATAACAATAACAATAACAATAACAATAACAATAACAATAACAATAACAATAACAATAACAATAACAATAACAATAACAATAACAATAACAATAACAATAACAATAACAATAACAATAACAATAACAATAACAATAACAATAACAATAACAATAACAATAACAATAACAATAACAATAACAATAACAATAACAATAACAATAACAATAACAATAACAATAACAATAACAATAACAATAACAATAACAATAACAATAACAATAACAATAACAATAACAATAACAATAACAATAACAATAACAATAACAATAACAATAACAATAACAATAACAATAACAATAACAATAACAATAACAATAACAATAACAATAACAATAACAATAACAATAACAATAACAATAACAATAACAATAACAATAACAATAACAATAACAATAACAATAACAATAACAATAACAATAACAATAACAATAACAATAACAATAACAATAACAATAACAATAACAATAACAATAACAATAACAATAACAATAACAATAACAATAACAATAACAATAACAATAACAATAACAATAACAATAACAATAACAATAACAATAACAATAACAATAACAATAACAATAACCGGCAAACAATAATGCCCACAATAATTATCAGGAGCATACAATAATCAAAGTAGTATTAAGGATAATACTCACACACACATAGCACACTTATCATATTCGTATAAAGTTAGAGTTTGAAATTATATTTTTGTAAATTTATTTTACTCACGTTTCCCTTCTATTTAAATAAAATTAACAACTTTTGTGCACGTATTTTCGTAGGATTTTTTACCTTGCAAAACTTATCTTCAACCGCATTTCTTTATCAATACTATTTTAGCCGTCTTTAAGCGTGTCTGTACATGCATAAATTTAATTTTATATATACATTTTTACTATTAGTTTTATTATACTTTATTTGGAGTCTAAATATTTTAGTCTATAAATCATTCAATAGTTTTGCGTTTCCCATTTCCCATTTTTCAAATTTTCTTTACTACATAATTTCTCCTTTTTTTGTTTTTCTTTTTTTTTTTTTGTAGCCCATATTTTGTTGTAACAAAGTGCAGTTTTGTAAAATTTTTAACCAGTTTTGTTTTAAAAATCCACGCAATTTCTTTAAATAATATTTTTATCCTTATCGGCTTTCGAAACACTTTATCTATCTTTGTCTCTATCTTTTTCTGAATTTACATCTCTCAATTTGGAAAGGCCATAAAACTTTTAAAGTACTTTTTATAGTTTAGTATATTACTCTATTAAATACTTTGATCATCATAGTAAATTCTACTTTTTTATGCAGGCCTTTATAAAAATAAAATGCTAAAGTCTTTTGATTAAAAAATTGATTCATTGTAAAAATATTTTAGTGTAAACTTACAAGCAATTTAAGAATTATAAAACGGAAAAATATTTACAAATGCCCACAATGTTGCATGCCATTTGATATCATAAGAGAATATTGCAGACATGGCGTCATGTATCAATATTTTTTTGAAATATCTTTCAAAAATTTTGGGAAAGTTGAAAATGTTTTAAAAAAAACTATACAAAATGATTTTTTATTTAACAAATATTGCTTTGACTCGTCATTTTCCAAAAAATTTGAAAAATTTTATTATTTTGATCAAAAATCTCATAGAAATGTAAAAATTTATATCGCTGACGCTAAACATTTTAAAGGATAAATTGAACATTTTCGAATAAGATTTGATAAAATACCAAACATACTTAAATCGATTTGTAAGTTTTTAGTTTTCATAACCATGAAAATGTTGCAATGTCACACAAAAATGATAAATTTATGTGAACAACAAATTTGTTTCCTTATTGAAAAGTTTTGTGTAAATTATTGCAGAAAATGGAGAGGCCCAATTATAATAAATTTGCACTTTCGGAAAATGCAGTCTTATACGAATATAAGAACAAAATAAACTTCAACTTGTCTGTGTTAGTTTCTTTTACCTTCAAATATGAAATTTTAATTGACAGTTTCATTAAATAATCTAAGTTAAAATTAAGAAACTTTGAGTATATCTTAAAAACCATTAACCGAAAAGTAAGTAAGAACTTTTAGTCGGCACGGACTAACTTTTCCATGCCTTACATCACTGTGCTCAAAGTGTTTAAAAAGAATTACAAGCCAACGACATTGAAAAAATTGTAATTTTTCAATAATAAAAAAAAGTTCGTTATATTTAAGAGAATTTAAAAATTGAACTAAATTCGGTGGATTTATTTTTTAAGTTAAAGCATTTTCACCAAAAATTTATTTAAAAAGCAAAGATGTTGTCCATAAATCGTAAAAAAGGCCATTCTGAACTAAATTTAATATAGTTATTTTTTATGTGAAGATACAATTCAACATTCACTTACGGTACAATAAAATACATTTAAAATTATAATTATTTCTGTATAATGACTTTCTTTACGAAAGATGTTGTATAGTGCGTGGCTGTTTAAGTGATCCAATTTTACTGATTTATCTCTGAGCCAAATTACACAAATGTGCCAAATTTCATTAAAATGTCTCAAAAATTGCAGCTTTGTAGCTTGATAAAAATTTTACATGTACAGACATCAGACCGACAAATCTAATAATCGTTTTGATGATATTTTATTCATGATCATAAAAAGTTCCTGCATATTTTCCTAAAAATTTCAATTAAAAATAATCACTTAGTAATTAAATTAAAATGATTTCGGTTGCTAAGATTTCTCATGTAGCAATTTAATTAACAACTAATTAAAAATGGCCCTAAAAATTAAAGTGAATACACAGAAACAGCCCATTGAGCCCAGTTTTCTATAAATTTCTTTGCATGAACATTTCCTCATTTATATTTCATATGCATTACAAAGTGTATGAACAAATTTAAAAAGCACAATGCACAATGATGCACAGTAATGTACTAAAAAAAATTATGCAATGCATGAGTAAGTGGAACAAGTAAGTGCGTAACTAAAATTAAGTAGAGTAAATAACTATCGCGTAATAATATCAAAAGTCAAATGAAAATTTCGACATATACATTTTAAAATAAGGAACATTACCTTGAAAAAATGCAATGTAAAGTCAAAAGCAACAACATCAAAAACAATAATGATATTGTGGCAATTGAAATTCCAACTAGAATGAACTTTTTTTTGTTTAATTTTTTGTACAGCTGAGCTGAGAGAGAGATCTTGTAAACATGTTTTAACACTCAATATGCATTCAAGAAGATAATAATGCAAGCACATTGTCTATGGCTTTGCATAATGCATTACATATACATATACATATACATATACATAGAAGTACGTATAGCAATGAGTGAGTGAGTTAGCAGTACCAAGCAAGCAAGAACATGCATTGTTGTGTGTGACTTGTTTATCTAATGATTATGAATGTTAGTTTTATTGGTATTTGCTGCTGTTGTTGTTGCTATTGCTATTGCTATTCCTATTCCTATTGCTGCTATTGGTACACTTAGTCATGAATTTTAAGCGAGTGGGTGTGTATGGCATGTATGTGAATCTTTTATATTCGAAGAGTGATTGTTATTCTTGCAACAGCAGCTTTCATGCTGATTCTATTCTTTATCATTCCATTCTTGTTTTCTATGATATTCTATGATATTCTGTGCTATTGCCTTTTACCTTGTTTTTGTTTTTGGATAAAAATTCCACAAAGACATTGTCATTTAAGCTGAAAGCTCCATTCGAATTTTTTTCTTTTGCTTTTGTTTTTGTTTTCTTTTTCACTTTTCAATTTTCAATTTTCAATTTTCAGTTTTACTTAATTTATTTCCAATTTTTCTTATTCAACAGCATTCACTCCACTTGCCTGATACTAAAATATAAAAGTGTCGCATGATATTTTCAACATTTAATTTGAATTGAAATTAACCGCTTAATAATGAGAAAGAATTCGAAATCTAAATTATTGCTTAAATCAATTTATACTTGTCTGTCCTTTATTTGATAATATTTAAATGAAATTTAATGAGAAGCTAAGAAGGGAGTGCAATGCAAATAAAAATGAGTGTGAACAAAATGGGAGAATTTTTACAAAAAATTCACTTTCACTTAAGAAAATGCAAATTTATCTAAGATATTTATTGGAAGCACTTTTGATGTGAATTATGGTTGCATTTCTTGAATTTTGATCTCAAACAAGAACAAAATTATAAATTCATTTCTCTTGGTACACTTTTCTCACATTTAACAGAATCCTATAAAATAATTTTGAACTAAACTTTGAACGACTATTTTTATGAAATTCGTAAACATGCCTGAGAAAGACAAAATATATTTATAGATGAATGTAATTCATTTAGTTATGTTATGCGTTATCATTTTCAGCATATTACTTTTCATAGAAAATGGCAGCATAAAAATTTTTACTGCGTACATTTCTTTGTGCTTGAATGCAATATATATATGAATATGTCTGTACAAAACAAGCAAAATTCATTATATATTTTTTGATATATTTGACATTAGCAAGAACCAAGGTGATGACTTGACAATAATAACAGCATAGCATAACAAAACAACACGAAAATACGAAAACGCAAAAATAAAGTGTATGCATTAAGAGGGATATTGAAAATGTGTCGGCTTAACTTATTGTAACTAAAACAATGTAACAATGTAACATGATGTTGTATGTCATTGTTGTAATAGCAAGGGAAGTTAGATGGCAAGAGATGCCATAAACTATAAACTTTCTTAGTTGCTGTTGAGTATTATGTTAAGCATGACATTTTATTGATGATTTCTCCCCTACACATTTTTCTAACTTCTCTTCCTTTTTCTTCGTTCTTTTTCCTGGATTTTTAGACTGCTCTACTTTATTATTATTATTATTATTATTATTATTATTATTATTGTTGTTGTTGTTGTTGTTGTTGTTGTTTAATTCATATAACTAAACTTCAATGTCATTTTCTGCAAGACTTGAATGGTTTGGGTTTAAATGGTTTAAATTTAGATTCTTTAGAAAAAAAGAGACTTTTTGTGATTTTCCCTGAAAAAATTTCCAAGTACACTTACTAATTATTCAATTTTATTCTTAATTATAGGCTCAGACTTTTAAAGTTGATCTTTAATATTTATTCTGTTGGTTGACGTGGCTTTTTTTTCGTTTCTATTGCCAAGCGAGAATTCAGAGAATTATCAGAAAATGGTTTTATTGAGTTTTATTATCAAAAGTCTTATTTACCAAATTTTTAATGTAATTCCAAACATCCATAATTGTGGATGATTTCACTATGAAATTTATAGATAGATATAGTTAAAAAATTTTGATAAGTTGTTTTGAAATCTAGTGAGTTTCTATCTGACGATTCTAGCTATTTTAAAGCATTGTTTTGCAACTTAACTTTACTGGGCTTGCACTGGGTTTTTTTTTTTATAGATATTTTATGAGTATCAATTTTATATTAACATTATTGTAATTATAATACTTACACATGACTTTTAATTCTACAACATTACTATCACCATCACCTTCAACATTTGAGGCGGTACATGTATAATTGCCAGCCTGATGTCTGGTAACACCTTGAAGTGCTAAATCACCGCTACTCACAATAACACCGGCACGTTGATTATGCTGAATAATTTGATGCTGTAAATAAATATAAAATAATATTCAACAAATTAAAAGGTCTTCAATTTAAACATAAAAAACGTAAAAAATTAAAAAATATTCTCGCTTTTTTAAGGCTGATTTCAATTCATAATCAAAATATAATTTTTCAATAGAAAATGATGAAATAACTAAAAAAAGGGGGAATGACTTAATTATTCTTTAATGGGCTCCATAAACTTAAATTAATTTGAAATAATTAATAATAATGAAGCGAGATATTGTAGAATTGCATTTCATAAAGTTTCAACATTAATCGTTCGTATCAATTTATTTAATTTTTTTTTTTTATGTCAATAATCATGGCATCAATTTTATATTGTATTTGTAATGCCTACAATAAAATGTATTATAATAAATTAAATGATTAGCAAAGTATGCATTCATTTTTATGAGCTCTCTTTACCGTTTGGCGCAATTAATCGAAAGATACAAAAATAATATTGCAAAAAAAAAGACAGTTACAATTAAAGTTTACCTTAAAAAAATGTATTTTTTATATATAACTTGCTTTCATGTTTTCGCTCTCTAACATTTCATTTTCAATTTCTCAATTGAGTTATTGCAAAAGTTATTTCCCTTTACATAAGTTTCTTAGGGCAAAAAATATTATTACGATGCTGATAAGATGAAATTTAATTCCAGAAATGATCTCTCTTCCATTTCACAGCTTGTTACCTGATGCAATTCATTCAAATCAATTAATAACTATAATATGCCTTTATCTTTTTAAACAGCTTTTTCAAGAAAATGTTGCTCAATTTCTAGCTGGAATAAAAATTTTGACTACATTTTTTTTTTTTTATAACAAAAATATTGCTTTTTATTTCGTTACAACTTAGAAGTACACTTAACGAAATTTTCTTACAATAAAAATTTTCAACATGGTCTAATAAAATTTGCCTTAATTTATGCAATTTAAATTTTTCAATTGAGTGTGTAAAAATTTAACTCGGAAAAAAGTGCAAATGTCTTCCAAACAACCTAATATAATTTATTTTTGTTCTCTTATTTTTATATTCCCTTAACAATAATAAAAACGTTTACATGAAAATGCCTACATTTGTTCATAGATTACATTATAAAAAGTGTTTGCTATTCATTTCCCATTACAATTTCTTCTCTATTCCATCTCACCTATTTATGTAAAATGTTCAATGTGTATGTGTATTTGTATTTGTATGTATGTATTAATAAATACTGTTATTTGATATTCCCATCACATAATGTTGATAAATGCGGCACACTTAGCTAAAGGGATTTAATCTCAGTTGAGATATGTAATCAGTACAAATTACACTGGATTTCAATAAAAAACCAAAAAAAAAAAAAAGAAAAAAATGCACAAAAGGAAAAAATTAAAGTTAAAAAGAAAAAATCAATGCTAAACAGTTCATATAACGAATATGTGTAAATCACAATTGCTATCTGCAATTTTTATACTTTTCAACAATACAAAGTAGATTTACGTAGCAGCCAAAATATTTGGAAAAATAGTCACTTTTTTTAAACTAAAGAGATAAGTTTGTGGCTACCAGTCTCGAGAATGGAAATGGATGTTTTCAGTAAAACTCTTGAGTACCTTAAGATCCGACTAAAGACTTAATTAGGTGCCATGGTATCACCTTGGTGGCAACTTCTACGATGTGGTGTCCACATCACGGAAGTTACTCGTTAAATCATATATCGTGCGGGATCTTATTTCAGTTAATTAATGATTAACTAGCTAGCTAGACCCACTATGTTAATAACTTGGGCCAGGAGTTTTGGAAAAGCTCCGATCTTTGTATCAAAAAATAAGTGTTATATAAATGGTGCAATACTGGCTTTAAATGGGTAATTAAATGGGCATCTACTAGTGATGGTATAAAGTGCACGTGGCTGCTAAATCCCAGCGTAAAAGAATGTACTTTAATGTACCCTGCAATAAAACCATAACGGCAGATATGTCTGGAAAGCACTAGCAAAAGTGAAATCGCAAAAAATTTGCGATCTTATCTCATAAAATAAATAAATTCGGAAGCCCTTTGTAAATCGTTTCCACACATATAAAAATTTATGCCTATCAGTTTTACTTTATTTTAACTTACACTAAATTACTGTCGAGTCTTTACCAAGCCAAGCTGCCAAGCCACTTCCAACAATTTATTCTGTTTTTTCTTTGTTCATTTGCTTCTTTGTTTGCTTGTCTTCCATTTACGCCATTTTCAAAGCGCTTCTTCAATTATTTATTAACTATATCAATTTTTTCATTTTTTTTTTTGTAGTTCCCACTTAGTGCTACATAATGCTTAATAAGTGTTTCAATTGCAATTGCTCTCATTATTGTTAGTATTATTACTACTGTTATTGTTATGTAGTTTATGATTTTTATAATTTTTATTATCATTAGATTTTACCATGTAAATCAATTAATATAATCCTGATTAGGTTACAACATCACATTATGCTGTTACCACAAATATTCTTAATAAACTTTTATTATTCATATAAATATATTTATATTAGATAATAAAAAAAAAATATACATGTTCATGATAATTTTATAAATTGAATTTATCTTATAGATATATTTCTATACTTATATAATTTGGTTTAATTATAAATAGATTAATACTTGAGATTAAGTATTATAATACTTATTTAATTAGTTGAGTTAATTGATTGAATTATTTAATATTACACTTTAATTGCGCTTAATCAATTAATAACAATATTTGATAAATTTATAAAAGCGGATAAATATGAATGTGATTTTAATTTTGCATATATTTTTTATGACTCCCGTCTGACAAATACATCTTTAATGATCTGGTACAAGTCAGCATTCTGTAATGCCATTGAAAAATATTTTCTATATTTAGGAGGCATATTTGAATTTGTTAAAATTTAATGAAGCCATTGAGTATCGAATCTAGTAAACCTTTGATCTATTTTTATTCTAACTTTATGCTTTATGTCATTGAGTGCTCTACTCCGTTCTACTGACAATAATCGCTGGCATATCTTTCAAATTCTCTGTGCCTTTGGCTTTTAAAAATTGAAATTACCCATGAAAAGGTGAATAGATAAATATTAATAAGAAAAAATTACTTTAATTCTAGAGAGTTTGATTAAATTTCCAAATTCTAAATGTGGCTGCAAAATATGCATATCTTTGTAATTTTTTAAAGTTTAAAATCTTTTAAAGTCAATATTTTATAAATTATTTGCACAAGTGCAACATTTGTTGTAGGCTTAAATAAAAAAAAACATTTTTTATCAATAAAATATTAAGACTTTTATTGCATTTAGGAAGCAATTGCAATTTTATGAATAAATGAATTAAATGTTACTCATACGACTTAGTGTGCTCATGCATTTCTTTATTCATATTAAATTTGATTTGTTGTAATATTTTGCAAAATGCACTATACAACTTCATTTTCTTTTCATTTATAAAGTTTTTTTAAATAATGTTAGTATTGTTGTTGTTGTTGTTGTTGTTTTATTTTATCATTTTTTATCACTTCTTTGCCCCACAAAAATTATGAAATAATGAAATTTTTATGTGTAGAATATTTTGTTATAATTCTAAAAATATTAGAAAATATTTATTCAAATGTGTTGGATTTATTTATATTTATATTTATTATATATGTATATAGGCATTTTACGTATTAAACATTATTGAATGCACATGCCTCCCTATTTTTAGAAATTCCTTTTTTTTCCATCATCTTTTAATGTTATTATAGAATATTTTTAAAAGCATTCAAAAAAAAAAAAACAAAAACAAAAACGAAATTCTTAAGCAATTTATTATGAATTTAATGTTTCGATATTTAGTAATAAAATATTCTCTTTTGGTCGATATATTTCTATGAGCAATTAAATTAATGAGAATTGAAATTGAATGACTCACTTAGAAAGTAAAACACTTTAATGATTGTGTGAATGTATCCACTTCATTTCAATTCATTTTATTATAATAATTTCCTTTAAAAAGTCTTTTTAAATAGCTTCATAAAATTTATACTTTTCCTTAAAGTATAGTACATTCAATTACATTCTCAGAAGCGTTATGAAAATTTTACTCATTCGTCAGTTTTCCTCTTTTAAAAGTATAAAAGCTTTTTATATTTTAAATTTTATTGTTGAATATGAGAAATGAAAACATGATAAAGAGGATTCTACATTATATGTTCATCAATTAAGATGAACTTATTTGAAATATAGAAGAAATCCAGCAAATAACATGCTTGCAAATAGAAAAAAGTCTAAGGTTGCTTGTTCTACCATTTGACGACCTAAACAACTCTAACTGGTAAATTTTAAACAACATATAACTATGAATAAGCATATTGTCTTATTTTTATGGTGGTTTTAATTTAGATTAATAGTGTTTTATTTCTCTTCTAAAAAGTATTTTCTTTATAGGAAAAGTTAAGGGCTTACATATTATCAAATGTTCATAATGAAAGATAATTAAAATATTCAAGATTGCTAAGCAATTTTTTGGCATTTTAAATAAAGTGAAGCCTTTTTGTTAGGGTAGACAAAATCTGTTTTCCCATTTGCATTATTCGATGCTCACTTGTACAAAATTAAAGATAAGGCCTTCATGAATTTTAAAAGTTATCTTTCATATATTAAAAGGTGTTTGCCAAGAACACCAAGCTAACTTAAAATTTAAATGTACAAACCGCAAATAGATTTCTGCACTTACATTTGCCTCTCATAAAAAACTTCTCATAAATGACAAAATAAATTCTAACGTGATATGAATATTGAAATACATTAACAATAACAATACAAACAACAACAACAGCCAGCAATTACAAAATTTCAATCTAACAATCTGAACAAAATATAAAATATTATTGCGTTTTTTTTTTGTTTTTTTTGTTTTTTTTTTTTTTGGAATTTTACTACTTTTACTACTAATGTTATAAAATTCCTAACAGTTGGCATTTAGAAGTTTGTGGAATGAATAAAATAATACAATTAATTTACACGTGCTTGTTTTTCTTTTTTTTTGGGTTGCATAAGCTTATAAAAATAACAATAAATTCCAAGCAATTGAAAGTAATTGGTAAAAATTGAAATAAAATAAAATCATGTTCAACGAATGAATGTAAAAAAAAACAAGCAAAAAAAAAAGGAAAAACAAGAAAAATAGAAAGAAAAAAAACTAACAATCAAATTTACCGCAATAGCACAAATGTCTGTATGTGTGTGTGTGTGTGTGTGTGTGTGTGTGTGTGTGTGTGTGTGTGTGTGTGTGTGTGTGTATGTACATGATACATTTTGGTTATTTAGTATAATTTGTCTGTCCCAATCACATGATTAAAAAGGAAAACTATTTCATTTCTTTGTTAAATTCAAGTAGAGAGAATCTAAAAAAAAAAAAAAGAAAGAAACATGTGTAAACAACAAATTTGTCTAAATGACATTGTAGAAGATACATGCATATATGCATACATACATATATGATGTTATTATGTATGTGAGTATGTGTTTACATTGTAAGAAAATTTTGTGCAATCAAGAAAACTGAAAACTGAAAACTGAAAATTGCAAATTGAAAATAATACTTAATTGCTACAAATTCATTTAAAATATTTAGAAAATTTTTTTTATTTATTTATTTACATTACATATACATACACGTACTATATAAAAATACATACATATGTAAAATATTAGGCACAATAAAAAAATAATGAAGATAACAATTTGTAGAGGCCTTAAAGGTATTAAATCAGAAACATGAGCAAAACTTTACAACAAAACTAAAAAGCTAATGAAAATGTTTTCGACAAAAAATGAATGTTAAGAAATCTTAAATTTCTGAAGGTATCTTCATATTACCATTCAATAATATACAAACTAAAATGCACCGATTTAGGCAGAATTTTGCATTTATTATATAAAAACTTTATAATGCGTTGAAAATTAATACAAAATTGTAAAACTTTTTGCCATCATTGATGATAAATTTTTCTTCATTTTCAAAATTTAAATTTCATGTGGCAAGTTGAAAAGTACAAATTGCTTAATATCGCTCATTGTCGAAAAGAAACTACAAAGGGCAATTTCACTAAAACTTCTTATAAATTAAAAATTTGTACTTTAATAAAAACTCAGACAAGTAAGACAAGGCAGACAAGTAAATTTGAAACGTTTGAGAAAATGACTCCAAATACAAGTGAGTATTTTCAAATATTTTCTTCGACGAAATATATGACACCAGGCATCAAGTATGCTGCACATTATAAGGATAAGAAAATATGCCTTCATTTGCGTTTTATAATAAGAATCAAATAATACTTACTTATGTACACACATTATGCATCACATATAAAGCATTTGAATGTACATACAAAAAGAAAAAAAATGGAAAAAAATTGAGGAAATATAATACAAGTAAATCAATTTGTTAATGAAGCCTAAAGAATCAACATGAAAAACATGAAAAAATATGAAAATTTTAAGAAAAATATGAAAATTTTCTATGGGCTTTTTCAAACATTGCAAACTTTTCAAACAACCTAATACGAACGTTATGTAATGGATAAAAAACATGGATAAAAAATACTACTTTGAATTATCTTAGATTATTTAATCACCTTAACCATTAAATTTACCCAAGAAAAATAAATGTTTGAGCAAAGAAAATCTTTTATAGGACTTACTTGTGAATTACTTACAATTTTAAAAATATTTTTTTAATTATTTGGACATAAAATTGCCATAATTTTATGTTCAATTGATTAATTGTTACCTTACAGGAAATTTTACTGATTTAAATTTTTATTTTCCGAATAAATTTCACTGACGTTTTCCATATGAGTAATTTTTTTATACCCCACACAAAAAGAGTTTGGGGGCTCACTCACTTTGTCATTATGAAATTTATTCAAAAATTTGGCATAATCATGGAATGTTCCGGATGGACCCAGATGCAATAAAAACTGAGAACACTTCATTTTTCTCAAGCAAAATTTCATAATTGTTTGCTTATCATCTAAAAACTGCGAAAAATAGGAAGCTGAAATTTTGCATAAATGGGAAAACTATTCGTCTACAATGTCTATCTAAAAATCTATCTAGTACTACTAGAAAAACTTAAAAGGGCTTTAAATAAAACTATTGTGATGTTTGTATGGCTCCAGCCATTTAACCATTTAACTTTCAAGTATAGATCAAAGAAGTAGAAAGGTCATAGTTTAATGGACCATAGATTTAAAAATCTAAAAGTGAAAATAACAAAGAAATCTTAGGCCAATAAAAGCTTAACAATTTGGAACAAGAAAACTCAAAATCCAAATCCAAAGCCCGGAGTTTAAAGAAGTCCAAACAACAAGAAAATCAAAGCAACAGTCTAAAGTTTTAGAGCAAAAGAGCGTTAATATCAAAATCGAGATGTAAGTTCATAAAAATAATATATATCTCTATATTTTCAAGGGAGTCAATTCAAAAGAGTCACACTTTCATTTACAAAATTCATTTACACTAAACTAAATTAAAAATAATTCTCTATGAAAAGTTCTTATTATTCGTCAATAATAATCAAAATAAGAAAGAGCAAAAAATTCTTTTAAGTTAACTTATTTTCCATTTGCATTATTTATTGTTTATTTATGTAAATATCACTTTAATTAGTCTTTTGTTTTTTATGCCTAAGTTCAATATAAACAAAATTTACAAATTCTATGGTAAAGTTCTTCAAATGTAAATAATTGACTGAAATAAAATAGAAAAGGAAAATGTTAAATAATAAAATAAAAAAAATTCTAATTTACTTCATTATTTATTATATATTTATTTAATTTAATTTAATTATTCTATTGAGTTATTGTTTGTTGTTAAAGGAAATTGTTTATTTTTTGCCTAAGTAACATTTTTTAAGGATGCAACATTTTCAATTAATAAACATTACTAATTAATGTGAACGCACGCTTGTATGTATGTGTATGCACATGTGTGTGCTTATGTGTTTATTTAATAACAAATGAAGAAATAAAAAAAAAAAATTATAAATGTACTTACATTATGCTTCCATATCACTTTGTAGGCAGCAGGATTAGCATGAACTTTACATTCGAAATAAACATCATCGCCTTCTTCAATATCTTCCGGATTTAAATTTGAACCTAAGTCCAATTGTAAAGTCGGTACAACTGAAAAATTCCATACAACAACAATTATTATTAATAATTATAATAATTACATAAAAACATTCTTCTTATTTAAATGTGATAACAGTAAGAAAAATTGTCATATAAAATCATGATCTTGAAAAAGTTATTTCGCTAATTTTGTTCAAAGCAATATTTTACAAATTGGACTTTACCTCAAGAAAGTTTCACGTTATACACTTTCATAGATTATTAGCTATGATGAAATGCATGAAATGTTTGCTAAATTCTATTTAGAACTTTTTAATTGAGATTCGTATTTTCGAAAGCAGAAAGTAAAAAAAATTAGCACTACTTTTTACGAAGGAAATAGCGGAAATATTGTTTAAGTAAGCAACTGATTAAACGATGTCTATGAAGTAAATGAATATGGCAGAGCGTTGGGATTAAGCATCCAAACTGGAAACTTTGTATTCAAAGTGAATTACGAGATAAACTAGAAGTCTAGTTTAAACTGATGAAGTCACAGTGAAAATGTAGAGTAGTGTAATGTCTAAATTTTGTTGGCAACTTCAACATGCATAATGGCATAAAAGTAAAGACATGAAGAAAATGAAAAAAATAAAAAAAAAAAATACACAAGCAATCCTCTTCTCTTGGATATTTTGAATTGAATGTAAAAAAAATGTGTAAAATTAAAAATTTACCTAACGGATAAAATGACATAATTTAAGTTAATTAAAAGCATTACGATCTTATACAAATTTTTAATCACTGTAGAAACAACAACAACAAAATAAGAAAATTAAATTTCCATTTAAAAGAAAAAATAACTTTGCATAAGCGCGAAAAATTAGTAAACAAAGTACTGAAAAAATAGTTAACAATTTCTTTACGTATTTAAACTTTGTAATCTACTTTATTTACATCAGTCTATATGGGAATATGGGAATATGCGAATATGGGAATATAAGTAGAACAAAAAGATTCAAAATATATGAAAATAAAAGTGTAATACAAAAGGAAGGTAACAATAAATGAGATTTTACAGAAAAAGGAACAGTTCGTGTGTTCAGTTTTTGTGTTCCCTTTTTTTTTTTAATTGGGTTTCCATCACGGCGGCAAAGTACCAGAAATAATGGAAATAGTAGCAATATGTTACAAATTATATTTATGGTCAAGTGGTGCAAATTGTGCCACTAGTACTTGGGTGATTGCTCAGAATTAGTAATATCAAAATTTGAAGTCTCATGAAGAAGCAATTGGATAAAAAAAAGAACAATTAAATTTTGGTCAAAATGTTTGAGGCAACGAAATTGCTCATTTCTGTCATTCTTTTTCCATTCATTCAATTTTCATCTATCTCGTACTCCCTTTATCTCTCTCTCTCTCTCTCTCTATCTCTCTCCATTTCACTCTACCGCGCTTTGGTCTTCTCTAGTTTTCTATATTTCTATATTCTTAAGGTTTCGTGCCTGGATAAACAAAACCTCTTTACATAAAAATAACAGCAACAACAATATAATCGTTCTTTTGTTCAAAAAAGTTGAAAAAAACAAGAAAGGGTTAATCCTTGATTATCTGGTATTAGTTGTTTTTTATTTTCTTTATTGCCTTTTTGTTTTGCCATTTTTTTTTTTGTAATTTTCATTTTTCATCATTTTGCTCTGCTTTACGTAGCTTTGTGTTATTTTATTTTTTGTTGTTGTTATTGTTGTTCTTGTTGTTGTTGTTGTTTTGTTCATTTCGATTTGACAACGACACTTCTAATTCCATATTTTCTTTTTCTACAGCTTTCGCTCGCTATATGAGATTTTGTTATTACAGAAAATATTGTGCCACAGATTGTTGCTGTTTTTATGATTGCTATTATATACAGCATCCAGAAACGGCTGATATACTCATTTTGTTATTAGGTTTGTAACGTCTTAAAGGAAGCATCGAAACCAGTACAAAGTACATACATTCTTGATAAACATCAAATTCCGATCGAATCGACCAACTGCCAACTGCCAATTTCTTAGTTTGTCTAGGCCAAAGAACACGCCCACCATTGCATAGCTTTCGCTCATAATTAAAAAAGTGAAATAGATAGTAAATTTAAACTTTGTACAAATATTAAGGACGCTATTCTACGATATCTGTAGGAAAATCATGCAGTTCGTTCATGACAACTCGAAATTGTAGAATTTCAAATAATCTATTTGCATGGCGGGAACCTCAGATTGTACCCCAGCCAAATTTTAGTTATGTTAGGTTTTCTATCTATTACTCAAAAAGTGAAACAGTCTCTGTATTATAAAATTATTATTTTCATATTGCTCGTACAGAAGTGCTGTAGAAGCATGAGAAAAGGGAAAGCAAGAAAAATAAAACAACAAATTTTTCTATTTTATGTTTATAAAATTTTAAGTGATAAATGAAAATCTCAAAAATTTTTTCTTTCTAAACCTCTTTCTTTTTTCTTTCACCCTTTTTCTTCATATCGCTATATCCTTTTGTGTGCACAAGGAAGCTTACGTTATAATTTCTTTCTGTCATTCATGATTTTCGTTTTAATCGTATTTAATAATAATAAAAAAAAAAAATTGGGCAACCTCATCAAAAATTGTGTTAGATTAATTGATAAAGGGGTACCGACATTTCAGGAGACAGTTAAAAAAAAAAAAGAGAAAAAGAGAACGCGATTTGTGTTATTCAAAGAAGATGAAACAGAAGTTGTGTTTAAAATGTTAAAAAATTTTGATGTCACATTGGGCATATCTATATTTTTTTGCTCTCTCTCTCTCTCTCTCTCTCTCTCTCTCTCTTTCTTTTTTTTCCATTCTTGATAATTTTGTAATTTGAGTTAATCAAAATAAATCTGAAAATTATATTTGCCTGGGGATAAATCTTGTGTACTTCTGTGATAGTTTCAAGAAATTGATCCATCTGACATCGAATTTTCCATGTTGAAGTGCAATATATCTTTACTTTCATTAAAAAGTCATGAATCATTTAAGAAAGAGATCCTCAATCGATCAGAAAGGGCTCCTGGCATGAACGCTATAAAACCAGGTAAGTCTTTCTGGATGTTACAAATTTTTTATACCAAAAAGCACCAATCGCACAAGATTTAATAAGTGAAATATCTAAGAACGTCTTATTGTTAGAGAAATGACTAAATCGTTAAGAAAGTGGCATGCCCATTTAGAGAGAATAATATTAGTGAATGCTGAAACCAGAAATGAATTACTTAATTCCAATGAGCTAATTTTTACTTATTTCTGATCGGCTGATCGTTAACAAACTTATGAAAATGGCATTTTACCCCGATGGCATTATGAAACTACCCGCAATAGGGGAACTAACATTTACAATAATGGACAATTTATACACTTGAGTGAGATGAAAACAGCCATTTCTTATTTCGCATTACTTTTTAATAAAAGTCATTAAAATGGATGAAATAAAGTCCAACTAACTTATGGTCTATAGAATATTAAAAATTACATATAACAAGTAATGGGAATGGAAGAAATTTGGATAAAGTAGGCGAAAGTTAAAAATGGAGAGAAATAATAGAGGATAATAATACAGAGAATAGCCTTTGAACACTATGAAGAAATATAACCAACCATTTGAATCGTTCGATGTTAATAAATGTAGAATAAATTTTCTATGAAATATTAAGCCACATACTTGTAAAAATCTATTAGTTTTATATTAATAAATGATTATAAAAATCTATATGTAATCTCTATACGTATATGTGTGTGCTTATTTAATATTATTCCACAAAGTTATTTCAATAGTTTATTGCTCCATTCCTTTTTTAGGAGCATGTAAAATAGCAGCCATATCGTTGGCTTTCAATTCATCTTACGCTCTGTTTATAAACGTGTACAAAAGTCTATTAAAAAAGGACCAACCAATGCCAGCCAATATTAATACTAATACTAATACCAATACAAAACAATTTTAACATAATGAAAGCGAAACGTAACGTAACGTAGTATCATTATAATGAGTAACATATTTATGATTTTACATTGTTAGGCCGGAATGAGTATGGAGTCATTTACATCTACATACAATGAACTTTTATACAATTTATTTCTATCATGGCCAGTTAAAAGGTTTTTCATATGGTTTATGTAAATATATGCGCTTATTTATGCGTGTTTGTTTGTGTACATTTGTGTGCGTAAGTTTTTCTTGTGCGGTTATGATCATAATAAATGTAGTAAATAGATGTATACGTTTATACAAAAAAATAAAAATTGAAATTTATTACAACTGATATACACACACACACACACACACATGGATAATAATGTTATATATATATACAGTTATATGAATGTGTATAAGAAAATGAGTATGAGTAATTTATATTAGAAGTAACATTAAACTCTCTTACTGTTTACCTTTATACGGTAAAATGTGGCAAAAAAAGTTGTTGCTTTCTTTTAATATTTTGCTAATGCTAATGCTACATGTTGCTTTATATTACTTGGGTAATAAATTTGTTAAACCTAAAAATTCAATTTATCGAAATAACAATTCTTCTTTTATTATTCTTAATCTTCATATTTTTTCGTATTTCGTATTTATGCTTTACTGGCTTTTTGAAGTGCTATAAAATTTAGCATTTACCAACTAAATCATTAAATAAAAATTATGCTATTCTTTTCATTTGGAAATTTACTTAAGCTGCATATGGAATAAAATTTATAAAAGACCAAGCTAGATATTACTTTTAAAAGATTTAATCTAATTCATGGAAATATTGCATGCCTCATTAAGAGTTACATCATTTGCTTTGGATTGAGAATTTTTCAAGCAGATGGCATATATCTAGCAAAGCGACTTCTAATTATCTTTTATATTAAAAATTTAATCTTTTTAAGCAGCTTAATTTAGCCAGTATATTTGAAAGAGTTAAGGAAAATGGAATGAGCCTAAGCCGCATTCTCTGATTTTAGAGTCAAGACAACAAATAAACAGATCAACAGATCAACAGATCAACATACAGTTAGTGTTTTACATGCATACCTGCCTGGAAGGCTCAAATGCATGGTATAAACATATTTATGATCGCTAGCGTTGGTAGACACGACACATCACGTGCATACCACCGTCACGACAAGCTTCCAATTTAAAGCCACTATTGCACCTCATCTAGTTAGCTTAATCCTTGGTGTAAGGATTCGGGGCCTTCTTAATACCCCTTGGCTTAGATTAGATTAGCCCGATAAGTCTACCCAGCTAGCCATTTTATTCGGGAAATGGCACCCTGCCCTTTTATGTTCCACCCTAATAGTGGAACATAAAATAAACATAATTAGGTCGAGCTACGCCCGCGACATGGGCACCACAGCTCCCACGAAGCCAACTCCAACATCATCACATGGGCAAATATGAAACTGGTGATCCCGTGGTACCAAATTAAATCTTTGGATCTGATCTCGTGAAACTCATGATGCCCCCTGATGGATATAGATCAGAAACCATCTCATGAGCCACTCCCAATTGAACAGGTGCTTCTCGGGATTGGTCGCCCCCATCAACAGATCAACAGATCGAATAATTTACTGCATTTTTAAAAGTGATCCATGAAACTCAAAAAATGAACAGCAACATCGAATCGATCTCTTTTTTTTTTGGCTATCTAAGACCGTAAAAAAGCCAGTAAAATGTTGCTTGGTATTGAGCTTAATTGTATCAATTTAGAGTACACTTTTATTTTGTATGTTTATATGTTTGTATGAGTGTATGAGTGTACAGCTCTGTGTAAGTTGAAGCCATAGATTTTATGTTATTACGGAAACAATATAATAATTGTATTAAACAAACAGATTTGTAATTTGTTTTTCTTTTTCTTTCAAGTGCAAAAGCAATTTTAATGGTACATGTGTGCAAATATGTTTATGTGTTGATGTACATTTAACTAGCCATTAGATAAAATCCTTAGTTTCATTAAAGTAATCTTAATTAATTTTTACTTCAAATTATCCTTCTGCTTCTCTTTGGGCTTCATCATGCCAAGCGATTAAAATAAATAGTTTAGATAAATTTTATTTTGTTTCTTATTTTATCATTTTTATTTCAATTCTAATTCAATGCGTATGTGATAACAAAAATAGAATCGAAGAACAGTAACGAAAATCGAAAAGAAGTAAAATGGAGTGATAATAAAAAAAAAACAAACACAAAAATTAATTAATGTTTTTGTTTCATTTTTGGTTTTAATAAATGTAAAATCTTTTCAATTCAATTAAAGCCCAAACAATTTAAACAAAAAAGTAAAATTATTATAATAATAATGGCAGTAAAAATAAAACGAAGAATTTATGAAATAAAATTTCTTTGATATGATAGAAAGAACAGCTGGATGAATTTTCATGAAAATCATTAAACTTTCAACCCATGGCAAAAAAAAAACTTAATCGTTAGTTCTAGTTTAATTTAGTTTTTCTTTTTTTATTTTTTTTTGAGAAAAAGAAAAATTAAATGAACTTTATTTTTGATTCAACAAATTACAAATTACAACAAATTATATCGATTGAAGGCTTAATATTTTTACAACTCATTTACATTCATTTACTATTTATGGAGTTACAATAATATGGATCAGCTATTTATAATACTGGTACATCTTGAACTAAAGACAATTAAAATCGCTTTAAAAAGCTTTATCTAAGAATGACATTAAATGTTGCTTCTGGCGTTAAAAGCACTAAAAGATATCTCTTACTTTACAAGGACTGTTATCGGTCATTTAATGAAGGCTTGCGAATTATAGAAACTTATACCTAATCGTTTAATAATGAAATATACTTTAAGGAGGCCTATTCTCAGTAAAGTCCTGCGAAATTTCGAAAAGATCATTGCTTTCTGAATAGTTTGATTTTATAAACGTAACCGCTTTCTTTTCAATTATGAATGATTTTTTCAATATTAAATGGCATTTCGAGATCATTTTTCCCAACGTATAATTTTATTCCAACATGAATTTTTTGCAACATAAATTATACTACATACATATTTTCGAGTAATTTTAAGAGTAAAATACTCTTAAAATTTAATTTTCCATAGAATTTGTAATCAACTGAAATAATTTTAGGCGCATTTTTCTCTTATTTTCAATAAAATTTTTTTCACTTGCTTTTTCATGCTTGTGAAAATAATTTTATATTATTAAAACTTTCGAAACAATTTCCAAACAGTTTACTTAAACTATTGTTGGCTGCTGTCAAAACCACAGCAAAAAAAAATGGAAATGCAAAAAAAAAAAAGTGATATAAAAAAAAAACACACACACAACGAAATTTACAATTTTCACAATTTTCACAGAGTTCTTAATTATGTCATTTTCTATGAAAATATCCTTATACATTATGCTCTGCTTAATAATGTACATTGAAAGTTACTAAACATAGATTTTTTATGTAAAACAAATAACAATTTACATACAAATTAAATAAAAGTTTATTTAATGAAAAAATAACTGCGTTTAGTTGGAAAACTTTTCAGACTGGTCTTATTATTTTGAATGTAAATAATTTCAACTAACTGGAAAGTACTTTTCAAGTCTACCGCAATAACATACACTTTGTTTATAAAGTTTAGTGAATTCGTTTTATTTAAACGTAAATTCAAATTGCTTTATTATTGATTTCTCTTTAAAAATGTTTATAACTTATATAAAAAAATAAATGGAACTTTAAATGGATTCATTTTATTTTATTTTAATTTAATTTAATATTTCAAAAAGAAAATTTGGCATATATTAATATGAAAATATTGGACAACTAAATACAATAATACCAATTGGAATTTTCTTTTAAGAAAATTCAACTAAATGATTTCATAAAATTGAAAATAGTTGCTTATAATTTTAAGTATGATACTTCATCTGCAACATGAGGAGAAAAGCATAACAAGTTATTGGTTGGCGTGATTCTGATGAATATTGCAGAAGTTAAATTCCATTGAAATATTACAAATCTTATTGCTTACGGAATTCGTAAAATTGTATTCTGTAATGCCTTAATTAGCATTTCAGATTTAGAATAATAATAGAATAATTCTCAGCACGAATTTTGTATGATGTTGTCTTATCAAAGCAAATCCTTATGCCTTATTGGTTAATACTTTTCTTACTTGTATAACATTTTTATTTTACTAACAACTTTTTCTTTAAAATGTTTATATTAAAATTTATCTATTTCCTTGTTCTGTTCAAAAAGCCATACCAGAAAAATGTATTAATGGAAATGCAAATTTACTTACAGAAAACATTTAATTTCATTGAAGTTTCTCTTAGGCCATTTCTCACTAATTCATTGGTGGCACGACAAGACAATGCTTTACCATGATCTTCCCGAGTTGGTGTTATCGTTAATAGCGATATGCTGACATTGGCATCTTCAGAAACCTAAACAAAAATGAAATCAATAGAAAGATTATTGTAAAATGGCTGCTTAAATTAAATTAATAATAAATTTAAACTAAAAAAAAAAATAATAATAAAAAATGAAGATTTAATATGAAACTTAAATTACCTTTTGACTGTGTCCATGTAACTCAATTTTACCCATCCACCAAGTAATTTTTGCTGGTGGCCTTGAACCAATCGCCTGACACTCAATCTCATATTTACGATCCGCTGACATCGGTTGATTTGTAAATGAAATCTCTACCAATAATGGGCGTACTTTTGAAAAATATCGAAAAGAATATGAAACAAGGAATTATAATACAAAGTGAAAGCATTCAAATGGAACTAATTACTCAGCAATTTGCCATATAATTAAATATCATAATCAATGCAATTTAAAAGCTAATAATGGAAGAAAATTAAATGAACTGATAAAAAATGAATTTAGTTTTGCAAAATGGTTCAAAAGATGCCTGGATTTTTCAGTTTCTGTATACAAATTAAACATTTTCTTTTTCTCGTGGTAAAAAAGTCGAAATAGTCCGAAAACTTTGCTTGTTACTTTTCGCATATGACAAACAGTCAACAGAAGCACCAGTTTATCTAGTAGATGGTTCATTGATTATAATTTTGCTATACTTAAGAGTTTCATGACATCGAACCAAAGATTTAAGTTGGTACCAAGACATCACTAGTTTTAGCTTCATAACGGATATGGATTCGTGGCGGATGTAGTATCTATATCATACTCATATGATTATCGAGCGAAATACCAAGCTCATAAATGAATGGTTCACTCATAAGCCTCATGCTATGGCCTTGGCCTAGGAATTTAAGAAATGATCCACTCTTTCACCATAGTGTAAGCAAGCTTTAGGGTAGTAGCTAATGGTGACAATGTCATACACGCGTGACTAACACTTTTAGCAAAAAATGTACACTTCAGTACAAAGTGTTTAAACTTCTATAGCACTTTTCAAATTTAAGACAACGCGCTTCATCCAAAACTTTATTAGTTAGATTAAGTTTCACAATTTTCACAAAAAAAAAATGTCAAACTGTACGCAATTTACATGTAACATTGATTGTGAATAAGTATCATTCGACTGAGCAGTTAGACCAAACCAGTCCAGACAGACGGACCAAATAAGTCAACATAACAAACCGATATAAACCGATATAACAGATATTCAGGACAAACGTTCAGACCAGAGCAGACTAGACAAATTGAAAAGTTGTAATGACTTTGTGAACGCCCTAACATTTATAGCATTATTTCAAATAAAATTCTTAAAGCTATGAAAATCTGAAAATCTGAAAATCTGAAAATCTGAAATATGCATATGTAAATATCCTCTAAATTATAAAGATTGCCATTAATTAATCTTTATAATAATCTTTTTTCACTGCAAGTATAAAATAAATACAAATATGTTTTTATTATTGGAAAACTAGAAAAAAACAAACAAAAACCATCAGAAAAAAGAAAAAGTTCAAATTTATCTACCACACGGACCGATTTCATACATTTACATTTACAAAAATATTTAAATATAAATGAAAAGTATTATAAAAAAATTATTATAAAAAAGTTGGGTTTTTTTTTCTTCTTAAATTTTCTAATCATAAAAAATTATTTAATTCGTGTTTTATTGTTTTATTTAATTTTAGCTTTTAATTAAATAAATAAATTTATTTATATAAAATCGCATAACTGATTGTATTTTATAAAAAAGCAAAAAAACCAAAAAACCATAAAAAAATTACTTATTATTTATATTTACGTTGATGATGATGTTGTAAAAACAAAATGAAAGATTTATTAAATATGTGTAATGACAAACTATAATAAAAATAATAAATTTATTTCATTTTGTTGGACAACAAACACGCATGGCGTATTGTCATTCCAAAGTGGAGTTCAAGTTGAGCCGATTATAATGAATTAATTTCAATTGTAATAAATTATTATACATTCACAAACATGTAGGAGACAAATGCAAAAATATTTACGATATCATTTCATTCATTTATATTAATCATATAATCAAAATCATATAAAACAAAAAAAAAAAAAAGGAGAAAGCAAAAAAAATTTGACACATTAAAACAATTTTAAATTTATTACGTATCAGTCTGTGATTAAAAATCATATAAAGTACTTAATTAATTTTAAAATACCATAATCATTATCAGAATATCAACAAAAATTAAAGCATACATTTTGACCTTAATATAAACTA
Organism: Melophagus ovinus; assembly: GCA_023089585.1. Taxonomy (NCBI): domain Eukaryota; kingdom Metazoa; phylum Arthropoda; class Insecta; order Diptera; family Hippoboscidae; genus Melophagus; species Melophagus ovinus. Next base: position 1,190,538 of record JAKKIB010000190.1, read on the forward strand.
ATAGTAAAGCATACATTTAGGGGCAGTTTAGAAAGATGTGGAAAAAGTTAGGAATTAAATATTTTACGTGGCCCATATTAATGCAAAATGTACAATTATGGAATAACTTAATAGTCCATTAGTTGCCCTGTTATATAAAATTTTTGTTAATCGTCCTGAGAACGAGTAAATAATTGAAAATGATAAAGAAAAAGGTTGTATGAATTTACTTGAAAATATTTACGAATGTTGTCGATAAACTTTTCAGAAAAATTTCTTGTAGATTTCTTTGAGAAATATGTGCAAGTTATTAATGAAGGATGCATTCTTTCTATAATAAAATACTTAATTATTGGATTTCTTTATGAAAATTTCGTTATCGGAATCGGCTAGAAATTTTTTGCATATAATTCTTTTTAATGTTATATTTCTCTTCTAACTGAATAGAAAAGTTTATCCTAAGAAAATATGAAAGGTAACCATTCCGAAAGAGCAATTTTATACAACAATTAAATAATTTATTGGAAAAAATATATATTAAACTACTAAAGAAAGATAAGCATATAAAAATTGGGCTTCTCAAACTCATTAAAAAGCGGCAACTCTTTTCATGTCCTTTATAAATAAAACATTTGAATAGAAGATTTTGAAAAAAAGGTCATGCCTGGGGCAGTTACTGCTTTCAATGTTCATAAACAAAGCTTTTTACAATATTTTAATGATTATCAAAATATTTTTTTTTCCATTCAAAAATCAATAAAAAAAAAACTTTTTAAAAAAATTCCTTTTTGCAATACCACTTGAAACAGGGAAATAAAAACCAAAATTCGTACTTTTTAATTTCTTTCCTTTTTTTTTAACTAAAATTGCTTTTAACTAAATTTGCTTTTCTAAAAAAACAAAAAAAAAAAAAGAATTTTATATTTTATTATAATAAATATATGCAAGTAATATGTAAATAAGCGTTTTACCATGAAATGATCATTTTATTGTTAATCACGTCCTTTTACAAATACAATAAATATAAAATAAAAATGCACGAAAATTTTATTCAATTTTATTTTATTGAATTTCATTTCATTTCATTTCATTTCATTTTAATTTAATTTAATTTAATTTGATTTTCCTGCTGTTTGTATAATTTTTCTTTTCAATTTATTTGATCATTTTGTATTATTTCGATAAAAATGCAAGTCTAACCAAAAAAATGTTTATAAATTAATGATTATTTATTTAATGCTTTGTTTATTCGTTCAATTTCATAAATGTGCAATTAGCGGTTCAATTCAAACATTTCGATAACGAGAAACTTTGTGGTCTATGAACTCGGCCAATAACCACATCAATATAACATTTTACATAGACAATGACACAGCAATATAGATAAATAGAAAGACAGACAAGACAAGAGAGACAGACAAGACAGCACAAATGATTAACACATTTATATTATTTAAATATTATTGGTATATTGTCTTTAACAAAAGCTCTACAGCAACTTTTCATATGTTTGCTGCAGATCGTTTCTTCAGAATTGTCAAAGGTTTATATAAAAAAATTTGGAAAAACAATTCTTATTCAACTGCATTAATATGCTCGGCTTGATGGCTGGAACTGCATATATTTTATGAGACTATTATATAAACATTGCCATTTTTAAAATATTTTATTGGTAGGCTTAGATTAGCTCAAAAAATTCGAATATACTAAAATATTTAGGCATTTTTTGCAAGTGCAGACTCCAAAAAAAAAAAATGCTTTAGAAATATTTCACCTATAAAGATGTGCCATATAATAAGTGAAAAACTGCCTTCAAATCAAAAATGATGGCAGCCCTGAATTTTTCAAGGAATTTTCCTTCAACAAGACTAAATTTTACTAAATTTAATTTGCTATAATTTGCTCTCTATCTATAAAAATTCTAAAAATCAATGACAGTTAACACAATCAGAATTTCAAAATTTAAACCATTGTGGATTTTGTGAAATTTTCATATTTTGCCATATAATTAATTTATAAATTAAAGTTAAATATTTAAAAATAAATTTCACTTAAATATTTATTAGATATTTCATATTTCATATCATTTTTATTGATTATTAAAGGGCATAATAGATTTCATGAATACAATTACATTGCCTTGCATTGATGGGTATATCGAATGATTGCATAATTTTGTACTTATTTTCATGAAATTGGCACCATAAACCATAAATTCTCTATGCAAATATTATCATCCTGAATGACTAATATTACATTTTATATTATATAAATATATGTACATAATTAAAATTCATATAAATTTTTACATTTATTATATATCTCCTACGTTACATTTACTTTTCGATAGGTAGACTAACATAAGTTTAAATACAATTGAATATAAATTTGTTATACGACCAGAGCAACAACGATAAAATATTTCTCTATCCTTTTCTCTTTCTCTTTCTCTTTCTTTTTCTCTTTCTTTCTCACCCTCTCTCTTACTCACATTTTAATTGGATTTTTTTCTAACTGAGTTTTTTTTTGAAAAAGCTTGGGCTAAATAGAGAAGCATAAAAATGGGCATATGACAAATAACAATATGAATGAAAAATTTACATATAAATATAAATAAGTACAAGTTGTTATATTTTTAGGTGACCAATCACTTATTTTTTGTGGATTATTATTACATTCCTTTATTTTTAATTTTTTTTTTTTTTTTGTTATTTATTTGGCTTTTCTGCTTCATAAAAGTTCATTGCAAACGGAAATATTTTGATGTGCTATTAGTTTGTTAGTAGTAGTAGATTTCCAATGTCTATAGACCAGCCAATAATTATAAATCTATAAGCATCCAATATGTACATACATACATACAAAATATTCTGGCTGTCTCTTATGGTTTTGGCATTCATCGTTTCAATTTGAATCACGTTTCACTATGCTAATGTAAATTGGTTTCAATTTTTTTTCGGAAATCATTATGCGAATGTCATTATTGTGGTTATTATTGACATTGTTATTATTGCTATTGGTATTAGCATAGAAAATATATTGACGCTATTGAGTATATTTATTGGTATAATTTTTAATGTAACAAGTAAAAATCGAAACGCTTAAATCCATAAATGAAATTGCTATAGGCGCTAAATGACAATAATATTTCTGTATTAGGTTTTTTAATGATCCATAAAAAAACTTTTCATGGATTCTTATTAAAATATTAAAAGGTTTATTCCAAGTTGAATCAAAGTGATTGAAAAGCTAGCTGTCAAATATTTACTGACTCTGTTGTATAAAGATAGTCAAATGACCCTTTACAATTCTAAGGACCTTGCTTTACATTCAATGTGAACGAAATTAATGAGAACCTCACAAGTTTTGAATCATAAGGCATAAAGAAGGCAGTTCTTGAAATGTTTGCTAAATATGAAGATGACATTAATTTTTTAGGGCCTGATATTTCTTTGTTTCAGCAAAACAAATAAAAACAAACGATCAGTTAAATGGACAAAACTAGATCGTTTCGAAATTTCTTTTTTATATCAATGTTATATAAATGTTAAAAAAATGCACAATTTCGAGAGAATACAAATTTTCGAATGCATGCAAACTGTTTGAAATAAAATTTGTACTCTCCAACAACCACTTGCCATGATGGCTAAAAGTATGAGCAACTTAAAAACTATGAAAAAAAATATGGCATAAATTTGGGCATAGTCAAACGGATGCTTTGCTGCATTAACGCTACCTACCTACCTCACCTTTATATACGCGTACAATACGTGATGTATGTATATGAAATTAATTCTCCAATTTTCATTCGTTTCGAAATAATTATTATTGTTGTTGTGTTAGTGTTGATGTTATTGCATACATAGTCCATTTTTAGGCAGTTTTCATTTATTAACGAAATACTTTTTATGCTAATTATTGTATTTCTAAAACTCAACAACGGGTTATTAAAGCTTACATGAGTATATTTGGCCTCCAAACAATTGAAATGTTAAAATTTATACCAAAATTTATGCATTCAACAAAGTTTATATAAAATTTTCTTTGATTTAATTTAAAAACAATAAATAATTTATAATTTTTATGAGAAGCGAAATAATTTTATGTAGAGCTGTTAAATAAATCTCTAATAGAACTCGTAAAATAAACAAATTCGATAAATTTATTTTCTCAGTGATCCTTGAATTAGAAGTTTTATTTAACCTTTAAAAGCCCCAAGACGCCTTTCCTTAATCTCGTTCATTTTTGATAATAAAATCAGCGAAATGAATATTTTGTAAAAAATTTTCGATATTAACTGCCACTCACTTATTTAGTAAACATATTTTATGTATATTTAATCTTTTCTAGAGTTAATGGAGTAACCACATTATCTCAAATTGAAAATGATTTTTTTAACAACCTAATATTAGTTTAATATTAATGTTGGTTGCATTGTTGTAGTTAATTAACTATGAAACTAAATGTCAAAATTTCATCTAGAACAGATTTTCAAATCTTCGTTTACTGTTATTCTGCTTGCTATAAAAATAATCAAAATGACCTCAATTCTCTTCAAACATGAAATTTAATTATCATCATTAATTGTCAATCTTTCTTGAATCAATTGCATGTTTGATGAAAATTTCAATGGAAGCATTTTTTGGTACTGTTTCTTTAATAGAAAAATATGAAAATGACATAAATAAATAATTTTTTTTTTTTATTAAATTATATTTCGCATAAATTATTTTATATCTAAAAATAATTGAAAAGTTTAATTAAGAGAAAAAAGAAGGGACAAATAAGAAGACAACTAATAAAAACCCATCAAAATAGAAAAATTATGTTTGACAAAGATCTCAATGTCGAATTTCCAACTTAAATCTGAATGCGTTAAATTCTACGTTAAATTCGTATAAACCGCCACAACAAAAAAATATTTCAAATTCAAGCAGTTAAACGAAATGAAAAAATCAGTTCGATCGTTTTGGAATATTTTAAGGCTCAGTAGAGCAGTCTAAGGTATTTAAGCTGCTAAAAAGTAATATGATCTAAAATTTTCAACCAGATTTGAACATGGACCAAAAGTTTGTAACTGACTCCAACAACGTTTCATGAATATCGTACGAAACAATTAATTAAGACAAGAGAATGATACAATTCATAAAAAGCTTTAACTTGAATCATGGAAATAGTAGACCCACAAAAATTTTGCTATAAAGACACCATACCTCCTATTTCCAATTGAATGTACCTACTTAGATATCTGTGGCTGCATTTCGAAAGAATGGCGAAAATTTTTGTTATACGTTATCATCATAAAAATAGTCATAATAACAAATTTTAAATGACATTGAAAAAGTTCCTTGAGAATATCAAGTACAGTTGTAATATGCACAATGGAGGCACTGGAACTATGTAAAAGATGCAGATATAGAATACCCAAAAGATAATCAAATATAGACACACACACACACAGAGAGAGAGAGGGAGAGAGAAAAAAGGGAGCAACAGACAGAGAGGGAGATATGTAGTTACATAGAAAAATAAAGGCCATGAAAAAGATATAAAAATAAGAGCAAAAAAAATAAATAAATAAATAACCTAAAGCTAAAAGCCAGACTCTACAAACGACCATGTATTTATGTATCATCAATTCCTATAAAAAAAAAATATATATATATATATATATATATAAACCAATAAAAAATTTCTTTTTTGGCTAAGACCAGTTTTTGACATCCACCACTACTAAAACCTAAAATATTTTTATATTGACACTGTTTCAATTTTTGAGTAAACGATAGAAAACGTCAACATAGAGAAATGAAAATTTGCCACTATAAAATATCGTGTAGACCTCAACGATTTGTATTATTTTTGAACAGAATTTTTGAATTGTAAATTAGTTGCCCTACTTTCAGGTTTTGCGAGTAATGAGATAAAAACCACCAAATTTTACTTAAAAAAAAACGAAAGTGTTGTCAGTTAACATTGCACTATCGACGTATGCTTTGACCGATTTACCACCCCATTTTTAATACCAATCTGCCTAGAAGAACTTACGATGTTCCAATCAAATTTGAGCTGGATATCTTTACTTTTGTGGTCAGAGAAATATTATAAAAAAACAGACAGATGGACAGACTTATCTAACTTGAAGCAGAATTTCATGCTGATCAAGAATGTAACCAATTTGCAAAGTCTCCGGTGCTTTCTTCTGGGCATTGCAAACATTATGGCAAAGTGAGTGTATCACCAAATTCTTTGTGTTTGGCTTAAAAAAATTTATTTTACAAAATATTGTGTGAAGATAGGAAAAAGCCAACTGTAAATGTGGCCCATCATTTGTATACACATGCCGCTTACATAAGTTTACCTTACGCGACAAAAAATTTATACTATTATTATCTTATTGTTATATAACATAATATAATGTTGCATACAAATAATTCATGCATGAATTATCTATCTATATAAATATTACAAATAAATGTTGCAAAGGTGGCATTTTCTTTTCTCACATAACTCTTTTATATAACTGCAATGTAAATGCATAGAATTTGTTGCATGATCTCTGTAGACCATCATCATCATCATCATCATCAATTTAGTGTAACGCGTGTGATATTTTGCCTGCGATACTTTACATTTGTGTGATGGGATTATGGCCTTACTACTAGCCCTCGTATATATTTGTATTATTATTTTTGTATATTCACAATGGCGAGAAGGTCCATAATGTCGAAAGATTTTTCTTGAACTTATTATCAACAGGGTTTCATGAATTTTAATAAGGTTCATTAAGCTTTTTTTTTAAATGTATGAAAAAGTCAATCACTTGAATGAAGCCTTTACAACAGTACATCAATGTACACGCCTACAATTTACAATGTTCCTAATTCCTATTTGATTTCTTCTTACATTTTTTTATTTATATATTTTACTTGAAGAGAATGATAAATGATGGTTACAGTGAAAATATTTTACATCACAATTGATGATTATTAATATTTTTGAAAGCATTATCCTTCAGAATGCCCTTGATGTTGTAGATGTTGCAGTAAAAATTTTTCTCCTTATTTTTTTATATGCATATTTTCATATACTAGAAAGTTTAATATACTTAAATTTATATGCTTTATATACGCATATATATATAAAAGAAAATTTCTAATAAATTATTATAATAATATTATTATGGGGGTTAGTATTATTGTTTTTATTTGTTTTAATATATTTGTGTATCCGTATAAAATATATATATGCTAATAATAAATTATTTTATACGTTCAGGTTTCACGTTTTTACTGCACATACATACAACGTTACATATTTATGCATATTTAATATAAAATGATTATGAAGCGAACAGAAAAGCGACAAACAAAAAAAGGAAAAGTAAAAAATGGAAAAACTTGAAAAAAAAAAAAAATTAACAAAATTAACATATAAAAAATAAAGTAAATAATGGACTCCTCAAGGCCCTACATTATAATGCCAAGTATGTTTAAAACATCAATTGACTAGGAAGGGAAAAAGGCTCCAAACAATCAAACGATTTTTTTCAACTTTTATGCACTTTAAATGTTAGCCCTGAGTTAATTTTGTTTAAACGATTTCCACAATTCAAAAGTTATTTTTATACAATCTCGAGTAAAGTTGTCCCGTGTAAAATTTCTTATAAAACCTGTTCTTGCATTCTTCTTTAGACCCCTTCTTTATAAAATCACCTAACAATTAATCATGAATATGATAAATTGATAATAAATTCACAGACGGTATGGCGTACCCTAAAATCGTTTGAGTAACTGTCTCTTAGTCAATTGGCATAATAAAGACTAGTTCTATGAAAACTTAGAACTTAGAACGTAGGGCATAATAAACTACAAAAAGAAAAAGAAAAAAAAAAAGAAAAAGAAAAAGGATAAAAAAGAAGAAAAAAAAGGCCCAAATAAGGATGCTCTCAATAAATTGATGAAAGGCTTGTCGGAATATGCTTTATGTGAACATTAAATAATATGCAAATAATATGCATTTACATAAAATCAATAAAAAAAAAATTGAAATTCAAATAAAATGATATTCATAGCAAAATATTATACTTACAATATAATTCGATGGTGATATTTGTGGAGATATATTTTTTATGAAAATTGCTTGCTTGGCATGTGTACGTGGCATGTTGATGTATTCTTGATAAATTTCGTATCATTAATTTGCTATTTATGGTGCCATCATATGTATAATCGACAATACTATTTTGTAATTGGCCATTCATCAGCCATGTTACCGTTGGTGATGGTGAACCTAAAATATATATAAACTAAAACTTTTATATTACATTTATATTTATAAAATATGCAATATATTTTATTTAGCATATTTTATTAAAATATTACTTTTCTTATAAATAACTAACCTTATTTGAAATGTATAACTAAATATCATTTATTTTATTTACATAAAAAAAGGTATCAGAATCTTTTACAGAAAGATTTCCCTAGCAATTATTGAACTATTAGCAACATTTACTCTGAAAATGATTGTTAACACTTTTTAAAGCTTTTACTTTTGTTAGGACTTTAGTTTTTTTATAACTTTTTTATTTAAGGCAGATAAAAATGAAAATTTCTTCTCTTTACATAAAATTGAAGTAGAATTTTGAATTTTTTTACCATTTTTACTATTAAAATGATTATTTTTTGCGGTTATTAAACTTAAGTAAGAGACGAATTGATTTCGCTTTATTGCACAATTATTTTATGTGCCAATCAACAAATTATAATATAAAATAAAAAAAAACTAACAATTTATAAACCATTAAAAATGATTTCGTTTCACTGAGAAATTCTTTATTTTAAAAATATGAAAAATATATGGAAATTTTTGTAAATCGGGACAAGTTGATTTCTGTAATTTAAAGTCATTTATTTTATTTAGCCTTTCGATTCGATTCGTTTCGCTTCATTGCTGAATCTGCAAGATTGTATTTAAAATTTGAAATTTGAATTATTTGAAATATCTCTTAAAATCGAATATTTATTGTTTACTATGAAAAAATTGCAATGAAAATTTTTAAGTTATTTTTTTTCAATTTGTTGAATAAGCCGTTCCGTTCAAAGAGATGCCGCTCCATTAACTAATTTGAGAAGTACATTTCATAATGGTGGCTTAATAAAATCATGACTTTTATAAGCGAAATTACCATTAAACTTTCCCGTAACTAAATTTCAGAAATTTGATTTTAAAATATATTCAAAAATGAGTTATTCAAAGGAATTGCTAGCTACAAAATTATTATATTAATTTAAAGTTTTTTTTTCCTTTTTTTTTTATTGCTCCTTTTCATTAAAATCAATATAAAGACAATGTTTCCATTTGCCATAATGCATAAAATATATTAATAAATTTTCACAATAAACTTATTGATGAAATTCGAAAACATTTATTTTTTAGCATTGACTTTGAGGTTAGTGGACTTTATGTAAAGATTTCCATAGAGAAAATGCCACAAGATAATGAGTTTGGTAATAACAATAGAAAGGAAAATTGTAAGAGAAAAATTAGTTTTTAATGCGCTATCAAATTTTATGTGTACTCTACATGTATCACAAATGAAATGAAACGAAATGATACGCAACGAGTTTTGTTGCTCCTTAAGCTACCTTTACATTCCAAAACATTTTCCCTCTTCCATTACTTTTCTTATATATTCTTCTTAATGCCATTATTATTTGCTACTTTTTTAATGATTTTAATTTCATTACAGAAAAGCTGATTATATTACGCTCCATATAGTTTTGTTATACCATCTAAACCAGCAACAAATACTTATAAACCAAATGATGATTACTATAAGCATATTCACATATGGATATGCTCTTAATCGTCCATATGTTACATGCTTGCAGTTCGTAAAATTTTACAACCGCAATATTTGAACTTATGTCCTTTTTTTCCTTTGCCTTTTTTTTTTTGCCTCATGCCTTATGCCTCTTTCATACTGCACATATACATATTGCACGACTTTTCTTCCAACAACTGAATTCTCCTCTTATCACGTTTTCGTTTTATTGCATTACACAAAAAATAAATTATAAAGACTTTAATTTCTAGTATATGAAACTATAAAAATTGCTTGTCTTTCATTCTTCTTCTTCTTCTTTTACTTCTTCTTTTACTTCTTCTTTTTCTTCTTCCTTTTCTTGTTCATCGCCAATACCATTAAAAATCACCACCCATTGATTGTATCCAGTAACTAACTAAAATTCAGAATTAAATAGAGAAAAATTAGAAGTATGAGCTGAGACGAAAATAAATTTCTATGCCATCATCCACTTCCTTACTTCCTTCCTTCTTATTCCATAATTCACAGTGAATTTTCTTTTTGCCACAATGTTTGCCCATTGAAAAAACCTACTTTAATTTAAAAGGCTACAAAAAAAAAAAAAGAATCCATTTATGTTTGTTATATATGTTTGTTATTGTGGTTATGTTGTTCCTATTATCGGCTGTCTGTCTATGAATGTGCACGTAACTTCATTTCACTATTCTTCCTATTCATCCATTATTTTCTTATTTTATATGATAAATGTTACCAAATTGAGTAAATTTCGTGAATTTTCTTTTGATTGATTTGGATTTTCGAATTATTCGCTATTTTTTTTTTGTATTGTTTGATAATAATAAAAAAAAAAAAAATTGAAAATTTTCAAAAAGAAATTTTTACGTTTAAAAAGCTAAAGATTATTATTGAATTTCGAATATTCAACTTTTTGAATAAAACTTCAAATTAATTTTATTAGATCTTAAATATTTCACATACTACAAAATCATTATAAAAAATTAAAAATTTACACTTGGACTTTAAATTAAAATAATCAACTTAAAATTATAAGAAATTGTTAAAGTAAATTATCCTTTGATTAACTTTTAGTAAGCACTATTTTATATTCCATAATCATAATCATGCGTCCTTCATTCCAAGTTAATAACAAAAAGAAGAAAACCTTAAACCATAAGAGAAAAAAATTATAATAAAAGCAAACGAAAGCAATTTTCATTTTGATGGCAATGTTTATGGTAAAAGTACGTTAATATTTATATTGAGTATTTAATTGACTCTTAACTATCGTTAAGTCAGTTATTAAATATAATTCACGATTATTATGTAATGATTGTCAACTTTGTTATGTCACAAACTAATAATCATTTTACTTCAACAATGACAAACCATCATTAATATTGAAAAATTGAATTTAATTAATGGTTTGAAGCATGCATGATTTTTCATGGATATGGATCTAATTTTTTTCTTTATTTTTCAAAAAAAAAAAAAATGTACTTTAATAATAAAAAGAAAGAGTGCTTAGTTTTATATTTTTCAAAGTATTTTGTATGCTTAGAAAAAATGTAGGAATGTTAACATTTGAAGTTTGCATTGTCCTTTATATAAAAATGGAGACGAAATTTAAGGCTTAAGGAAATTTCACTTTTTAGTAATAAATTAATGCAGATTTTATTCCCCAAAAAAAAAAAAATAATAATTAAAAAATTTTTAGTTTTAAATTTGTAACTAAAATAATCACTTCTGATCTTACTACTAAGAACATGCTTATAAAAAAAGTGGACAGACAGACAAACGGAGTAATGGTACTTACTTTCAAAACAAGTGAGTACCTTCTAGGATCTGCGACATTTATTTGTTCAGTATTATAAATTCTTTCTTCAAGGTGTAATTTGAGAATGACAACGCTTTCACCTTAACCATTGAAGTGACCCATTTAAAGTGTTTTCCACATAATTATCATTAAAGGAAAATTGCTCTTACTTTTATTATGATTATTATTATTATCAATATTATTATTCTTATTTATGTTGCTTTCTATTGTTTTCTTCAATATAAATCACTATTAAAACTTCAACTAAACTAAAGTAATCAGCTGCAATTCGTTCAATTATACGTATAATCAAATGATGTATGTTTGTGTTTATGTTTATGTTTATGTTTATGTTTATGGGTGGATGATGTGAAACTTTATTTTTTCAACTTTAAGTAAATTAAACTGTAAAACAAAATCTTTTGATGACGTAGATGATAATAACAAAATCGTTTGTGTAGTTAAAAGTTGCTGTAATAAAATTTAGCCTGCGCTTTAAATTTATTTATTTTTATTTATTTTGAGTTTAAGTTTCATTTTTATAAAGGTTGTTTTTTTGTTCTTTCTTAAAAATTAAAAATAGAAACCGGTTAAAAATAAATTAAAAATCTATACATCTATAAGTCGAAAAATGTTAAAGATAAATTTCTCGAATGTGAAATAAAAGAAAATCATTCAAAATAGAAAATATTGGCAAAAACTTTATAGGTCAAATATTGATCTACATCAAATTCAGAAGAAAAATTTATAAAGCACAAAAGCCTGGAAGATTCACAGAAGCAATTCGATTTGTATTTCAAGTTTTCTGCACATCAAATTATTTTTTTATCTGAATTAGCATTTCAAAGAAAATCGATAAGTGCATCCAATGCAATACTATTCAAAAACTTTCTATCAAAATCAAAAGATGCTTAATGCCCTAAAAAGAGAACTATAATTAAAAAATTAGATGGATAGATATTTCATCATCATATCAAAAAAAAAAATTTATTCATTTATTGTTTTCTTCACAATCTAAATATTTTACCAAAATTTTTTTTAATTTTGTTATTTGTTCCAACAGGAAACTGTTTCTTCTTAGAAATAATAACTATGAAAATGCAAAACAATGAAGTGAAGTAATTTTATACGAAAATATTCAAATGTGAATGGAAAAGTAATTGAATTATACACGAACTTTCTACTTTATAAAATCAAGTATAGATTATAGATATTTATTTATGTGTACGTAATGTATTGTATTATTTTTAATAATCACATATAAATACACTCACGTCACGTCGTATGATTTTATGTAGAATATAATATGAAAACTTCAAATGAAAGCTAAAGAAAGAGATTTTCTAAGAAATTGTTGGAAAATTTTATATGCAGATGAAATACATAATAATGTAGATTATGATGATTGGACTTATTATTATTGTTGTTGTTGTTATTATTATTATTATTATTATTATTGCTACAATTCTCACTACAATTCTTAGTACTATTATTTTTATTATTATTATTATTATTTCTATAATGTTGCTTGCTTTGTTTTTGTTAAGAAACTTGATGCATAATATTTAACTGGCACGCAAATCGCCTATAATTTGCTTTCATTACATTTTCATTGTACATCTATTTTTGTACCTTACCATTCAATTTGTATCCAAGTATATTAAGATAGATCCACTTATTCCTGCCTCAAATCAATCAACTCGGCTTTGAATTCTTAATTGGTTTTGAATTGATTTGTCTGTACGTCCGTCTGACGTTTCCATGACGTTGTCCATGCAAATTTTATATCAAACTGCATTTTTAAAATTTTTTATATATTTTAATGGTTGTGTATTGCTCCAAGGATGCATCCTATTGAATATTATTAAGTTTGGAATACTTTTATAACCACTTTCTATGGAAAAAATTTATAATTTTGAAAAGTTTTTCACAAAATTAGATTTGCAATGCTATTTTAATATAAAACATATTTATGCCAAATTTGGCCCCAAATTTAAATTTCAATTTTTTATATCCTCTTTCTAGAAACGAACTTTTCAAATCATTTTTTATTGTTGAAAAATTTTCTTGACTACTTCGCTCGCTTAAGCCCATCGATGTAGTGAATTTAAAGGCCTGATTCAATTAACTATTAATTGTTTTCATGTATGTTTGTCTGTATGTCTGCATTAAATTGTAAAATTTAAAATGAAAATTTTTATAATATAAATCTGAAGCATGATATTTTTTATGGCCAATGCTTGTTGCATGGTGACATACGGTAAACACAATTATTAGACCTTTAGAGAACAAGGCAAAATATAAAAGTTATATCAAAAGCAAAAAAGTAACAAAAGAACAAAAAAAAAAAAACGACAACTCACGACAATTGTATAGATTTATTTTAATTTGAAAAATATATGAATGTTTGCCATAAAATTGTTGTGCTCTTAAACTAAAACACTGTAAGGAAATTTTATTTGGCTGGTGCAAAAATATTGGATACCCACCACAAGTTCACCATGATTTTACAATTCAGAGCCTACTTTAGTTTTCCAGTAGAAGATAAAAAATGTAGACGGGCAGCCTTACTTCTTGTACAAAATTTCAGACTTCTATCTTTTGTTTGCATATAACAACCAGGAAACCATCAAATTTTACTTAAAAAAATTTAGGCATTCTCAGGTAACATTGCCTTATGGACGTATCCTTTAACAGACTTTGCCCATTTTCAAGACAAACTTGCCTGCAAAAACTTCTAATGTACCTACCAAATTTGAGTCTGATATCTCTTGTTTTTGCAAGCGAAAGAACCTCTATGCAAAGACGGATGGATAGACATATGTAAATCGATTCGATTCAAATCAGAAATATATATACTTTATAGTGCCTTTGTAGTATCTTCGGGTCACATAAACATAATAACAAAATGAATATAACCAAAATTTCTACATGGAAAAAAAACCATAAAGTCAAGTAAAATAAAATCAAATCAAATAAAATAAACGTAGTGGGTGTTGCCTAAGCCCAAACAAGAACTTGTTGTTTGCGTTGACATTTCTACTTTTGCTTTTGATTTAAAATCATGTGTTAACTATTCAACTTTATTTTATTATCATTTATTACTACTACTACTACTTTTTCTTCTTCTTTGCTCTTTTATTTTCATGCCATTTCCTTAATTTTATTTTACCATTTCTTCTTATTTATTCGTTTATATTATTTGCTTTTTGCGCTAACAAACCAGTTTAAAGTGCACATTGTTTACGATATATATTTTTAAATTTATATATGGATTGAGAAGTTTCTAGAAAATATAAATTCAACGGATATGTTTTATTAGAAGAGAAATGCGAGAAAAAGCCAAACAGCAAGCAACTTTAATAAAACTTTTATTCAAGATATATTTGGATGGATAAATGTGGCCCACTCATGGCTTCAAATTATACTTGAACATTGAATAAGATTTTGTGATTCATTTCAATTAATTTTATTGAGAAATATATTTAAATTATGCATATGAAATGAAAAATGCCTTTTTGATGAAGTTTGAAATGATTACGGATTGATCAACCAACCAGTTGAAAAACCAACTGGGATAACGATTTCCAAGCTAAATGAAATTGCATAATTTTCAAGCAAAAAAAAGCTTCTTGCTTGAGACAATTATTCCGATAATTGCAACATTTTATCAGGCATCATATTGAATCTCTGAACGTATTATCTTAATTTAAGGCGGAACTTACTTACGAACAATAAACTCTAATAATTGCTACAGTTAAATTGGATTGAGAAATATCAATAAATTCCTAAAGTATGGTACCTTAAGAAATCATTATTTCATTTAAATCAAGGATCGAATATTAATTAAGTAATGTTTTTTTTTTTTACAATAACTTATACAAAAAATCATCTGATGTGGCATATGCCGTGATTTATTTCTTTCGCCATTTATGGACATTTAAATGAAGAGTACATTTTGATACTTTCTTCTTAACGATTACTTAAAAAATTAATATTTAGAATACTTAGAAATATTTTAGTTGTGTTAAGATTTTGACTTACCTCCGTATACAACACAAGTGACTTCCAAGTTGCCACCTTCTTCGTAGGGTCCGGCACGTGAATCGATGCGTACACGACGCTCATTAAATATTGTTGGTTGTTGTGGTGGCACTAAAAATATATTATTTGAAATTTCTCTAATTAATAAAATGAACAAAAAATTTCAAGCTTTCAAATAATAAAATTTATCCATATAACAATCAAAATCCGTCAATGAACAAACAAGATGAAAACAAATCGCCTCAAATAATCCTTTACAATTAAATACATTTCCATTTAAAAGTTCAATTCCATTTTCCATTTTCGAATTATTCAAATCATTACATGAAACAATGAAAATGATAAACTTTGGCCCGCGTAACTTCTGATATGAATAATTTAAAAATTTGGTCAAAATTCTTTAAATTTATATATAAATTGATTTAAGCCTGCACTTCTATTTGCCTGCCACGTATTTTCATATTCAAATTGAAGACACTGCAATTTTTTAGGACTGTTCTTCCATTCAAAACGAGTAACGACTTGTTTTAAAAGTACAAAAATTTTTTCAAAAATTTATCTTAAAGAGCATATATATATTTATATATATACAGATGCGTCTATAAAGAAGAACAAGCAAAGCAGGTGAAGCAGGTGAAGCAGGCGAAGCAGGTGAAGCAGGCAGTGGAAATGAATAGGCGGCCAAATGGCCAAATGGCAAATGGCCAAATGGCCAAAATGATTAAAGACAAATGAATGAACAGATATGCCAATTGTGGTAAATATATCTCTGTAAAAAGTTTATTATATATTTATTTTTTTTTTCTTCAATTTCCTTACTATTATTTTTCCCACCACAACATTTTTATTATTATTTTATAATTTTGTATATTTTTATTATGTTTCTCTTTTCATTTGCTTATTTAAAATTTCGTTTAATACTCAATTATATTTTATTTATGTTTATGTGATTATGTGTTATGTAAAACATACCAACCACCTCCAAGTTGACATTACTGTTGCGAGTTTGAGATAGTTTAAAATCCACACGGCAACGAAAATTTCCAGCATCCTTTTCCTGAAAACAGTAAAAAAGCAAAAAAAGAAAAATAATAATAATAATAATAAAGAGAGAAAAGTACAAATCAAACAGAAAAAATGTTTAAATTAAAATACACCAGAGATATAAGTAAAAATATTTACATTTTTATTTTGGCCAACAAATAAACAAATAAACGTATAAAAAATTATTACAAAATTTCAATTAAATTACTCAAAAAATTTGCGAAGTAAAAAGGACAAATTTTCATTTAGATTTCTGCACTCAATCGATCTGATACATTTGCTGATAATTTTATCATTTTTAATATAATCATTTCGTATAAAGCTTAAATTTTTAAACGCGATTTAAAATGTAAATGCTAAAGATTTTGCAAAAGATTTTTAAACTTATAAACAGTTACTCCAATAACTTTTGATTATAATTCTGATATTTTTCATTTACAAGATTTATTATAAATCCTTTGCTTATGACTTCTCCTTGGACTCGGCTTGGTTAAAGAGGCTTGGCATGAGATAAAATATAATAACTTCAGCACTCACATTGAAAGTAAATGTCAATCTTTTCATCCGTCTTCATTTCACTTTATGATTTCTGGGTACAATTTTGCGATTCTTGTTTTTTTATGATTTATGGAGGTATGGCTGATTTATATTGAACTAAAGCTTATTTATTTTCATAATAGCATTCTATAATAGTGGGTCTCCACGGAATTGAGTAGTCGTAGCACTAACTGAATAGCTCTTTAAAAGAAAATCTTGAAATTATTTTAGTGTATTGATTTTAAAAATGTAAAATAGAATTTGCCAAAACTACGGCAACTTGGTTATCAGAAATTGGCGTACTCAGAAGTTGTTTTGGTATTTACACAGTGCATTAAGGTCTGTTAAGGTTGCTGCCATATACATGCCAGGCCGAGAAAGTTACAAATTAATTAATATTAAAGAAATATAAAAATTAAAAAACGTATAATGAAAAGAAATTAAAACTGATTGAAACGGAAAACAGAAAATAAGTGAAACGAAATAAATGGTATAGCGTTGATATAACTAGAAAAAGTTCACTAAACATTTACATTGAGATTAATTTAATTTAATTTAATTTAATTTAATTAAATGTAGAAGTAAGTATGAGTGAAAATTTCATAAATATTTCTTACTACATAATTTATAATATTGTTTTATTTATTGTTTTATTGTTGTTGCTAATATTATTAATTTACCTTCACAGGATTTATAATCAATTCAGCTGGCTCTTTATGCGTACGGAATACGGCACGATCTTCTAGTACATCTTCATCACGCCAATGTGATGGAGTTCCTGCATGGGCACCACGTGTATCATAACTGTTATAAATACATTTACACACACACACACACACACACACACACACATCAATATATAGAAAAGAGAAGAGCAGACAAGGAATTGAGTTGAGTATTCAATTCATTCAATTTTATGGTACTTTATATTTTTCTTTTAATTTGTTTCGTTTTGTTCATTCACAAAAAAAAAACCGTATAACTGCAAGGTAGACCAAGAGATGAAAAAGAGAGATGAAGAAGAAAACAGAAGGACAATTAGACAGAGGGACAGTGGGATGACAGAGGAATAAAGAACGAGTGAAATGAGCTGCATTGAAAAGAGAAAAATTGTCTGCTTCACTCTGCAATTTATGTTTATTAAACTTTACACCACTTGCAGTTGCAACTGAAGACACTTAAGATAGATCCACTACTTATTATGCCAATGAATTCACAGTCACTTACAAAATTTTAATTTTATAAGTGACTGTCGGTCCATCTGTCCATCTGTCCATCTGATATCTGTTCACTATTCAATTTGCTATGAAATTTTTTATCAAACTACAAAGCACAATTTTTGAGGTATTTTTATAAAAATTGGTAAACGAGTGTGTTTTAGTCCAAACGCGAATCTTGCGGGAAAAAATTATTTGAAAAAAAATACAATTTTAAATATATTTTACAGTAAATTGCCACTAAATTATGTTCTAATATAAAAAATTTGCTTAACAAATTTAAACCAAATCAGTCCATCATAACACGCCTTTTTCTTCGAAAAAAAAGGCGTGTTATTTGGATAAAAGTTTCAATTCAATTCAATCCAGTTTCAAAGATTTTAACGAAAATTGGTACTGCTTTGTATTTGGACCTAAAATATATGGGTTTTTCAAATTTAGCCCAAATTGAACCATTTTTTTTAAAACTCCTCTTAAACAATAAACTTTTTAAATAAAATACAAATTAAATTTTTCTTTTGTATTTTTTATATTTAACTTTAATTACACCAAACAAAGTGGTTTAGGGTATTTAAAAGTCAGACCGAACCACATGTAATATATTTATTTATTAATTTATTAGTTTTATTTCAATTGGTTTCTTACCTATAAATGGGCAAATTGTTTTTATACCAAACTACCAATAACACTTTATCATCTGGCAAACTTGAGCCGACATCACATTTAATTTGTGCAGAACTATTAACCAGCACACGTAAAATTTCACCATCTGCAATGGGGAATAAAAAAAGAACAAAGAAAAAAAGAGAAGCCAGAACCAAAAAGAAGGAAAATCCCAAATAGTGAAAAAGGCAATAAAAATATGAGAAAAGAATACAAAAAAAAAAAAACAAAAACAAAAACAAAAAATTAAATAATCTATCATAGAAATAAATGACATATAATATAAATGCATTATATTGGGTTGGGCAATTAAGTAATTGAAAATTTTTAATTTCACTAGACGAACTTTTTAACAAATTGTAGCCATAGATTCTTTAGATTGGACTCGAACTAAATTTAGATGACAGATAAATTGAAAATGGCTTTCAACTTCAATGAATAATAATGAGAATGGAAGTTTATCTAAATAATTTTGATACTGCCTTATTTTTCAGATGTTATTCTTATATTTTAGAAAAAAAAGCTGCGATTCAAATTTAAAAGGGGCCTTTTAATTTTTCCTTTCTTCACAACAAATTAAATTAAAATAATATGTAGAATCTAGTTAACGGTAAACACGGAAATTCAAGCATTTGATATTTCAAAATATTTCAATATCGTTTAGTGGCCCAACCAATTATATGCATGATTATATAATAATTTATGAAATTGCCTTACGTGCCCATTTATTTATATAGTTTTTTTTTTCCTTTTTTTTTTCTGTCATACTTGTTATACGTATTTTATTGTATTGGCATAGCATAGCATAACATAACATAGCACAGGATAATAGGACAATAAAATAAAACAAAGCAATCTACAAAACAAACAAGAATGTCCGTCAAACGGCCAAACGGTCAACCAGTAAGATTTATTATTTTAGTTGCAATTTAATTTATGGATTTTAATATATTTCCATTCATTTCTCTCCAGAGAATTTACATTGTATCATTGCATCATTTTGTCATCCTTGCTCCTTTTATTATTTTATTATTTTTTGTGTTCTTGTATTTGCTTTAATTTTTGTTGAATGAGATTAAAAATGTTAATATAACATTTAAAAATATATTGAAGAATTTTCGGCTTTTTTGCTATTGAGTTTCACACTTTTATCTAATTTAAGAGAACAAAAAAAAAAAAACTTAACATTGAATTTTTGCAACTTCATATGTTAAATCGATTGCATATGTTAAATCGATCGATTTTCAAATCGGAATTATGTTCATAATTTCTCTAAAAGAAAAGCATTTCTAAAAGTAACCGTCATTAGATATTTTTTGGAGCAATAAGATACAAATAAATCAATTTTTAATCAAAATCAATTCTAAGAAATATTTTTAACATTTTTAAGTTAAATGCATAACAAAATCTATTGATCCAATAGTCAAGTTTATAAAATTGAAAATCTCCTCTTCAATTATATCAAAATAGTGCATAGATAAATAGATTTTCATTGAGAAAAGTATGCTTTCAAATGGAACTTTTTATGGAGTGAAGCGGTAAAAATGGTTTATATTTATAGGCAATTGATAAGTAATTCAATAAATTACATTTAAAAAAAAAAATTTTAATCTCTAATACAAATATACAAAGTTGAATATATTTCGAACTTTTTTCGCATGTCAAAAACAGTTTCATAAGCCATGTGCCAGGAATTATGTAAAGTACATTGCAAAAAAAAAAAAATTAATATGCGGAAACGTTTGAAACGTTTGTTATTACAATTATTGTTATTGGGTCACATTAAAAAGTTTTTGCAATATTTTCTTTTTCTTTTTTATAGACGAAAATGAAATGCATTCGAAGAAGGGCTGCAAAGCTGTCACAAAAATTTATGATTGACAGCTCAAGCAAACTGTCAGAAGGTAGCAAAGAGCCGAAACATAAAGCTCAACCAAGGGCGGACAAATTTATAGCGGACAAACTACTTAGTTGCCAAATATTTGATTTTTTGAATATAAACAAAAAAATTACTTAATTTAAGATACAATTAAGATGCTAAAGCATAAGAGAATCCAGAAGCCTACAAAGCAAATCGTGGATGCAAATCATTTTGATATAAACACAATGACTTTTCACATGGCTTTATATTTTATTACTATGGAAATGAAAAAATCACCACAAAATGTAAATTTATATTGAAAATCTTAGGAGTGAATACCTGAACCAGATTCCCTGCATTATCTTCATGTTTGATTCTATAATAGAAGTTTTAACTTAACCCTGGGCAGCCATTCAGTTTGAAAAATTCAAAGCAACTGATAAAATTGGAAAGTTGCGCGAAAAATGGCAAAAGATACGGATCACTTTTCAGAGGCTTAAAATAAGAAGCTGCTTCGTCAAACGAACATATTTCTTCAATGATCCAAATGAAATTATTATTTTTAGAATTCATCGTTTATAATTCTTCATAAGGATTTAGAATATGCATGCAAATCGTTGAAATTAATTAATTTTTATTAATCACTTAAATTGTCAAAACAGAGAACCACTCAAAACATGACAATTAATAAAACAAAATGAAAATAATACGAAACAAAAGAAAAAAAAAATTAAAAAAATATTTATTTTTTTTTTGTTGTGCATTCAATTTTCTATGTTTACTCGACATTAACATTTAATTTAATTTAATCTCTTGGTAAAATATAATTAATTACAATTTATAATGCACATGACAAGCATCTAACCGAAATATCCGCAAATTATAACAACAAAAATAAAAACAGAGACAATAACAAATAAAAATATCGATAGAGAATTTGTGAAAAAAAAAAAAAATTAATGAAGAAACTCACAATGACACAACGTGACATGTCTATCACTCACTTATACATATTTTATATTCGTGCATGGAGTTGTACGTTTCCCTGCATTCTCATCATATTTTTTCTTTGGTCTCTTTTCCATGTTACATGGAAAAAGGGATAATTTTTTTTCTTTTTTTTTTTTTACTTTGAAAGTATTTTCAAATTATGTAAGACTCTCCTTGGGCTCTGTTTAAATGTAAATGTTATTATGAAAAGCAGAACCAAAACAATATCTCAAATTTTCATTCAGATTAATTAATGTAAACTTCTTTTTTTTTTTCAATTTTACTTTAAATGTGTACTCTAATTAAGGCCGCTACATTAAATTTATAATTCAAACAATTTTACGCTACTAACAGCCCTGCCTTACTACTCTACGCCTACAATTCCCAAAACTTCTAAAAAGTAATTTTTTCACACCATTTCTAAACTTTCAATAGCTAAAGGTTTGGGATGATTAATAAAACTTTTGTTTGGTTCAATTTTTTTTTTATTACAAAATAAATGTTTTATATTCTAACATTTGAGTCCGTCGCACCACAAACGCTAATTTCATCTTATAGTTTGATTTAATATGATTAATGGGTCGAAGCAACTAAACGTATAACATTGATCTTATTTATCTCGATTCATTTTTTTGTAACATGAAATATTTTTTTTTGTGTGACATGAAATGAAACGAAAAAAGTAACAAAAACTAAGCGAATGAAGCGACATGAAATCAACCGCAGTAATAACAACAACAACAAAAATAACAGCAGCAGCAGCAACAACAACAACAACAACAACAACAACAACAATATCCAATAAAACGGCAGCAATAATAAAAGTATTTAGGTTTTGATGTATGTATAGAAAAAAGTTAGCGAACCAAATCAATATTGACAAGTAAATTGGAAATTGAAAGTGAATGAGACAGGTAGATGGCAAAATATAAAAATGAAGCTTATTTTTCCAATTTTTTTTAAATACATTTACCTTTTGAAATTGACTTCCATAACACAAAAATCAAAAAAAAAAAAAATAGAAAAAATAAGGCAAAAGCGGAAAATAAATGGGGGGAGGAATATGAAACAAAAAAAAAATTTGTAACAAGAAATAAATCCTATCCATTCCATTTCAATAGAATATGCTTCACTTTTGGTTATTTTTTTTTTTTTTTTTAATACATTTTTGGTTCGTTATGCTCACCATTCAAATAATTTATGAATAGCATTTTTGGATTGAATTGTTCCTCTGATTTTTTCAAGATTATTTCAATTGTAGTAACAGTGATGAACGACTAATCAAGATACGTTTTGCATGTACTTCTTAAATTTTACTCATTTTTTAGTTTATTTTATTTAACTTGATTCTATTTTTTATCATAATATCTCTATATAACTCAGGTAGCAAAGCAATTGAAAAAAAAATGTTACACTTATTTGATTACGCCTTGAATTTGTCATCTAACACACTTTTTATTTTATTTTAGATCTTTTAAGGAAATAAAAATAAAGCATTTTTGTCGTAAGCGTTTTTAATTTATGGCATTTTGATTATATCATCTTTTTCCAATTTCTTCTTTTTTTTTGTATATTTTTTTTTTTTTTGGTATTTTTATTGTTGATATAAAAAATCATTTAAATTGGTGCATAAGTGATGTTAATC
This sequence comes from Melophagus ovinus, assembly GCA_023089585.1. NCBI lineage: Eukaryota > Metazoa > Arthropoda > Insecta > Diptera > Hippoboscidae > Melophagus > Melophagus ovinus. The sequence goes on from JAKKIB010000190.1 coordinate 1,214,163, forward strand.
AATTTCCTTCAATTTCTTGTTCAAATAATTTACCTTTTCATCTCAAACCGAGAAATAGATTAAAATCCTTTTTTTTAATTTAATATTACTGGCATGGTCTGGCCTGGTCTGGTCTGTTCTGGTCTGGTCTGGTCTGCTTTAAACTGGTTTGGTATGATGGTCTGGCATCATCATTATTATCATCATCATGACAAATACTTATGCATTAATTTATCGTTGCCAACAGTTTGAGTTTTGCATTAAGCATTTTTAATGATACCATCAATGATTTAGTATATCTGTCTCCTTAAACTCTGCTTATCTATATAAACAACTTCAATTTACACCCACCCACACACACACACACACACACGCGCACCCATATACACATACACACACATCTATTTACAAATACCTTAATCTATCGAGTATTGATATTTATTTATGTATGTTTCTGTGTCTGTGTCTGTGTCTGTGTCTGTATCTGTGGGTCTGTGTAAGGCAATCGTGTAGAATGGATTCTGTATTGAATCAGTCAACCATGGCATTACTCATGTTGATTTAAACTCATAGTACAATCAGACATCCATACATTTTTACATGGTCATAGATTCAATGTAGCATCTATATTTACGTTATATATCCAACCTTAGCATATTTTATGTGATCTATGTATGAGTTAAATATACTTAGGACATACATTATGTATTAAGATGAAAGCTAGTTTTCATTTTTCCATATACTCCTCTAAAGTAATAGTGCCAGTTTTTAATGTAATGCAAAACTTCAAAATGATGTCATTATTACCGCAAATAACCGGTAAGCGGTTGACATAAATTCAATCATTTACTTTTCCTTGACTTCATCATAATTGAAAATTTTCACAATCTCATGCAATTATACATTTTTTTTTTTTTAATTTGAAAAAGCAACATTTTATTTTCCCATGACATATTTATGCCGTGAATTATTTGTATTTTACTTTTCATCTAAAGTTTAGTAAGGCTTTTCTATTAAGTTATACTTTTAGAAGGGCCTGAGGTAGAGACATTTTTCCTAATACTTTCTAAGGCTACGTAAGTCTGTCCTGCAATTCTCTGTTCATCATTTCATTTCTTTTTACGATGAAAGTTGATTTGTAGAAATCTTTTCTAAATTAATAATATTCTCCTTTCTCTTGATTGATTTTTAATTTTTTTCCTTTTACTTCACACTTAACTAAATACTAATTAACACAATCGTCCACTTTTGTGATCCAAAAACGTCATCGCAAGCTGTAATATTTAGCTTGAGTTTGGGCCACGTCGCAAGTTGCGGGTCTTGTGTTTGTGCGACGGCTTTACTTTAAAAATAAAGATACTTGGCAAATCCGGTGGGATTCTTCAGGAATACCATCTTTCTGTTTCCACAGAGCGAAAATGCTTGATTGTAATCTGAGAGAGTAATGGACTAGCGTACAAGATAATTTTGTTCTCCCCCTTTTTTGTTCTTCTTTGAGGACTGCTCCAAATACGACCGCAAGATAAAGGTTTGAGTGTAGTCTAGACAAAATTCGATAAATTTTTTTTCGTTACATATTAAATATCTTTAAAAAGTGTAAGGACTATATCAGAACAATTTTTACAACGAATTTTCCCTAATTCTTCGAAAAAGCCAAAAAATTATGCGGGCATATTTTCACAGCAAAAGAGAATAAAAAAACGCCGTACGGCAAGTAGAAAGAAATCCACTTGCAAAATTTTAACTAAATCGATCTATAAAGGAAATACTTTTCTAAGTAACACTTTCATTGTATTTTAAGTAATTTTTTGTTAAGCAAAATTTTATAACTTTTAATTTTTTAGAATTTTTATTAAAATTCTTCAATGAAAGTTTATACAAAATTTTAATCAAATCGTCTCGTATTTTTCTTTTGAATTTATTCTCATATTACCGATTTTTTTCACACTTTTATTTATGTCGAACATGTCAATTGGAAAACGATATTTTTTTTTTTTAAATAAGATAGATGTCGTGTTGTAGATCTAATGCAAGTTGTACTGAAAATGGTTAAAATCAAAGCATTTTTTCCAAAAAGTACGACCTTATAAAGAAAAAATTTACAATTTTAAATTTCTCTTAATGTATATTGCTCTACATCGATCTATTTTTTTTTTTTTTTTTTGATAAAAATCAAAATTGTCACTGCTTTATACTTTGACTTAGAAAATATGTTTAGCAAATTTTTTCCAAATCACTTCACTTTTTCAATTTTGTTAGCTTATAAATCTCTTATTTAACTTTACATCACCTGAAACAAAGTAGTGTAGGGTACTTAAAGAGCAGTCTTAATCGATTGTAAAATTCTTATTCATTATCACTTAAAATCATATAAACCATCAGTAACAGTAACGATAGAATAAAATATATCAAAATGCATGTCAAATGCATGTTCCTCCTCTAAAGAGACTAAGTAAACGATTATTATTATGAAAAGTGTTAAGGCAAAAAAAAAATAAATAAATAAATGAAATTAAATTAAATTAAATTAAATGAGATTTTAGATTATTGAATTGTATTTAGTTAAAATGTGTAATAAGATTTTTAATTAAATTAATAGAAAATGTAGTAAGAGAACAATAAATATAAAATGAATTACAAACAAAAGCAATCAAACTGATTGCTCGTTCAACTGATTGACAAAAATCCATGAAGCACATAAATGCAAAAATTTTGTAATTAAAGAACTGCTTTTTATTAAAATCATCTAAAATACTTCAAAAAAATGCTGATAACTGAAAAGCAAAATTATAGTATTTATGATATTGAAAGATTAGAATTTCCAATTGGAATTTCTATTACCATGCCAATTAAATTTGCTAAAAGTTTAATCCATTAACAAGTATGACGAAAATTAAATAAATTTTTAAATAGTTTTCATGGAAAAATCAAAGTCAAATTCGTACAAATATAAATGACTATTATTTTAGATGATTTTGATAAGTTGCCAATGCTTAGTGAACTAATGAGATAGAAAATATGGAAAGTACTGGAAAATATATGTATATTTAATATATAAATAATATACATTTGAAAAAGTTATTTATCAAACAAAACTTGCTAGAACTTTCATTTACCTGATTCTCTTTGGTGCTCTTACAAAAATTTACGTTGAAAATGCAAAACGCTTAGAAAGAAGATTAAAATCAGTTGTTGCATTTCTTGTCTTGTGAAAGTAGTTTTTTTTTTTTTTTTTTTGGAAAATTTATCATAATGAAAATAATAAATTTGTTTTCATTATTTATCATTTTCTTTTTCGTTTCTACTTGCCATCTCTATTTTGTGTATCTTACTTGCAATTTTTTGTTTCCTAAGTAATATTTATGTTCACGCTACAAGAGAAAATTTATTATCATTGCAATTAATCGTAATTTCATTACAAGTTCATTGCATTAGGTTTTATCTGCCCACTCCTCCCCCCCCCCCTCCCACAATTAACATCTCTTTCTTTGTGTATAATTTTCTCTATATCTTATCTGTGTATTAATATACACGTTTATACATTACATTCATTTGTTCATGTAACTTTTGTAATTACATGCAAACTAATTAAAAATAAATCATTAAAATGAAGCGTAACAACAATGCTGCAGAGAAATGAGTCTCAGGCATATGGTTTTTATTTTTTTTTTTTAATGAAAATAATTTATATTACATATACATATTTATATTTATTTAAAGGCAACAAGAAGTGCCTCAAAAAAGTAAACTATTAAAAAATGGGTTTGCTTTGATAACAAAATTCCTTACTTCAACCTCAAATTGATAAATAAAAATTTTTAATGTAATTTATATGGAATAGAATTTATAATAAATTTAAAAACAATTTAAACGATCAAAGTTGGCATCTCATTTATTTACTTTGAGAAATATCTAAAATTGAAAAATCTTTCTCAATTTTTTTTAATATTCCAAAAAGAAAGGTTTTTCTAAATGGCCAATTTTCAACTAAAATCGGACTCTACTATTCCATTAAATATCTTGATAATTGGAGACTGAGATTAAATAAGCAAGAAAAAGGTTTGAACAAAGGATTTGAAAATTAAGTTTTAATTTTTTGGAAAATATCGCTGCCTATGTCATTAGAGTCCCCTTTTTACACAAGTCCCTTATTACACAAATCCATTCAAACTTATTACTTTATATTCAACTATACTGCAGATGTTACGATGTCTAATCCATTTAGAGATGTCTTTAACGCAATCGTACTGTTACACTCGCCCAATATTACGCTTAAAAAGTTATTATATTTATTTTATATTAAAAAATTTTATTAAGATGGCACAGAGAGCGATTACAACTTATTTTGAAATATTTTAGCTTGTTCCAAAAACAGGAGCAGAAAATCGAATCAAGTTTCAGTTAAGTATAAAAAATATATTCAAATTAAATCTCAGAACGCGGGAAGACAGAACAATCTACCATAGCCACTGTTGAATAATAAATATATATACAAGATAATTTGATAAATTTCCAGTACAAAACGAAGGAAAAGTCTCATCAATCTACCTCAAAACGTTTAAAAAAAAAAAAATTAAATTTTGCAATGCAGAATATAAAAAGCCTATTACGACCGTATTTTGTGAATACGTAATTACCAAGAATTACAACAAAAAAATTCCACCCAGATTAAAAAAAAAATGCGTTAGCTCCTGATGACGCAAAATACTGAACAATGAACCCTTTATGATTCTGTGAACCAAACTCAAAACTAAGCTATTCTATTGAACGCCTTACTTAAATAGACTAGAATTAAATGGATTCCGTAGGAATATAATAATCGAAGGAAGCAAAAAAATTACGTTTATACAGATTGCTTGCACAAGAGCGTTAGATTATAAAGCTAACGTACTACATCGGCCTAAACTAGAAAAATTCCAATAAAATTAAAACTTTCCAAAAGAAAGTTTCAACCTCGCGAAAATAATATTGAACTTTTGGATGCAAAACAAAATTATGTTAAATCCATGATTTACTTTTTTAGAATATTCTATATTTTGACTTACAAAAACCAAGCGAGGCAAAGTTGTGGTCCTTTCAACTTTTCCATCTTAATAACAAGCTCTATTACAAAGTGATAATGTGGCACCTTGTGAAAGAAATTAAACCCTTAAAATTTGCAAACTTTTCATGATCAGAAAGCGATCTTTAAAGTACACGTCGACTGCTTTTTATTATACACCCATTAAATATTCTATAAGTAGTAAAAGTTTCGTACTATTTCGGTTTTGTATTTATCAGTCAGTTCAGGCATTCAGGTTTTCAGTTCTTCTATGAGATTTCCTCATAATTAATTGTTGTTTTATACAATTTTTGATATTTAGATTGACCCCAAGAAATTTGTGTTTGTGTGTGGGTGGGTGGGCGGATGGGTAGGATTTTATTTACACAATATGAACCATAAAGAAATTTGTTAACTTTATTTTAACGCCTTTACACCAACATTTTTTTCAATTGTTGTTTAACCAACAGAAACAACCGCATAAAATGAACTTTGAAATGGTACATGGACGTATGCACATACCCTCCCCGCCCCTCCCCAACACAACCACTTATACATCCACAAAAAGATATTAAGATAAATGCAGTTCAAAGTAATTTTATGATATTTGTGGTTCAGCAATAACAACAACAATAACAATTGGAATTTAATTTTATTGTTTACCACTTCGGTTTTTACATTCATTGTTACAACAAAGAATGACTTGGATTCGAGTTTTATTTTATTACCACTAAATTTTGTTCGACATTTATCCGATTGCGAACCACTTGTAAAGATTTATAATTAATTGAAAGCTTTAAACCCTGCATTTGTATAAATGTGTGCAGATTTATAATTTTATTAAGAAATTGAAGCTGTTCAAGCACACGCAGTTAAGAATTCTAACGGCCACTGACTGTAAAAAAAAAAACATATTAACAACAAAAGTTAGCTGTGATTTTATCGAGGAAAAGATATCAAACGACCATTTAAGGTTTACTGGGAATGATTTTTCGAAGGACATCAGCCCCAATGACAAAGATAGCTTTGCGAGGTGTAGCAATCGTATCAGAAACTTCACGGAAAGGTGTGAGGTAGACCTAACCAACAAATTGGTAGCAGTATAAATATAACCGAAAAATTAAAGAGAACAACAAACACAAAAGGAATTTCCCTGCTTGCATAACCAAAAAATTAAGGTAAACAATAAATATACCTAAAGGAAATGAATCTGCTGAAATTATTAAACGACAAGAAATCCTTGCAATTACAAACCCGGCCAAATATTACTATCACACTACTAATTACACCAAATAATGCGAAAATAATGCTGTTGCATCTCTATTTATAGAAAAATTTCACTCGATTGAATTTAATAGTGGCGTGATTTTTATATTTTCTCTCTCGTGAATTAATCAGCCAATCATAATGCAGAATTATATTAATATTTGTAATGTGAAATAATAAAATAATTGTAAATGTGTATCTCTCTTTACTGTGCCGTTTTAAAGTGGTGTGATTTTTCTTGAATATTCTTAATGTTTCACTTATAGGGAAGTATAAGTACAGTTGTTCATGCGAATAGTTATTTGTTCGTTAGAAAGCACGCTTAAGCATCTCTCGCAATATATCGCTTATTCATAAAATTCTTGTACTTCCCTATACTTAATAATACATATTCTCTCTCTCATGATTTTCCTAACTTTGTTTTTGTACTCGAAGTGTAAATATATATGCAAATTATTGCTATGGTCAATCCAACATACAAAAAAGTTTTTGGTATTCAGATTGCATTCTGATTTTCTAATAGAACTTTAATGTCCGTTGTTTTGTGGTTCTGAAGCTAAACTTCATCTAGACTTTCATCTACATAAGAATTATAAATATATGTAAAAATTTACAAGAAAATTTTCCTGGAAATGCCAGCATCTTGCTTGAAAAGGCTTTGTGATAACGGAGACTAGTTTTGAATGGGCGGTCGAGCGATATTTTAAGTGAAGTAAAAAATTTGACAGAATTAACAGAAAAGTAAAATTTCAAAAATGCTTTGGTCCATTACAAACAAATGTATAGAAAAATTTTTGCATTCAGAAAAAGACCCAAAATCGTAAAAAAAGAACTAGACGATTATTTACGTTTTAGAATGCAAATTTTTCATAATTAAACGAATTTTACACTAACCATTTCGATAATTGATTCAATGACTGCAAATATATCCAAAATTTTCTGTAAGCAATAAAGGTGAAGTGCTTGAAAAGTCTTTCATCCAATGAGAATATGCGTCTTCAGAATTTCCATGATTTTCGGGGAGCATTATACAGAAAGATGAAGTTTATTGTGAGAGATATTTAAAAAAAAAGTTCCAATTAAAACTATTGAGTCGATATAAAAAATTCTTTAAAAACAAGGCGCAAAACCGAATCAGTAGGAAGCACACATGGCAGCAGAAATAGAAAACTTAAAAGAAGGTGAAGACGTTATAATCGGCAGGAGTTGTAATTTAAGTACCTCTCTAATGGATAATAAAAAAATTAAAAAAACTACAAATTACAATGAAAAAATCGAAAATATAAATTTTCAAATAATTTGAAAAGTTATTTATATGGCAAAGCATTCAAAACATGTACCGTGCTTCACCTTGTTCGGAACTCTAGTTCAAATATTTATTGCGCATAGATTTTCGTCAAATATCATGAAACATTTTAAAGTTGTTTGTATGGAGAGTGGATCAAACGATATCCGTCTACCAAATTTCCTAATGCTATCTAAACTTGTGGTCTCTAGTTTGATAACAAATTCACAAAGATGCACAGTAGACTTCTGGCCGTCTTGAAAAGTAGCAGAAAATAATTCTGATGTAATAGTTTATATGAAATACACCTTTCAAATCTTTCATAAATCTACATAAATCAGAAGTGGTGGGGGTGTAAAAGTCCCATAAAATATGTATACCTGCGCTTCGGTGTTCAGAAGTGGGTGGGATCATATCTATGTAAATCCGTCAAAGCGATTCTAAAAAGACCCATAACAAAAACGCAATTCCATATTTTGTGTATTCGTATTCAAAGGATCGAAGAAACAGCAGCCATGTAAATACAACATAAGAACCAGAAGGCAGGTGAGCGCTACCTGTTTTATTATAATTACACTTTTAAAAGGGCTTATATGTGATATTAACAGCTGCCTTGCCACAAAAGCAAGAACCCAAGAATCGGTGCAAGGGAAAATTTAGAAAAATGAAAAGAGCAGAGTAAGAGCAAATAATGCCAATTTTAGTACACATTTTTACATACATTTTTATGTGCAGATACCACAAAATAAAATAACAACAACATCACACAACATTACATTAAATGATAAAGGTAGAGAGACTCGAATGGAAGAGGTATTGGAAAAGGATAGACAGAAAATAATGATAATGTTGCAATGGAAATGTGAACACGTTATATTATAAAAATTAACAGAGTGTGAAATAGTTTTACTTTGCTTAGTTTTATTGTTATTTGTATTTGGCTAACCACCCGCACGCACCCCCTATGGCAAAGGAGTATACGTATTCAGAAAGAAAGTTTCTTATAACTCTTGATGAAGTAGCTCCCAAATACAAATAAAAGGACAACAAAAAAAAAAAGAAGGAAAATGTAAGAAGTGTGGAATGAGGTAGAAGAAGGAGAAGAGTAAGTAAAAAAGAAAGTTTGGTAGAGATTTAACCACATGACAATAGACAAATCGTTTGAGACATAAAATGCAACAATACTTTTACAATGAATATTTCTTCGATTTCTCCCATAAAACTTTACATAGAAAATTTTCACCATAAAAGGAATAAAATGGCATATACGAAATGCAAAACAGAGAAGACCAGTAAACTAGGTGACACATCCAAAACTGTTAAATGATGATGGAATAAATGACAACAGAGTTGACAAGATTGGTTTATACGCTTCAAGGGTCGCTACGTATAATAACTGAGCTATTTTTATTGTTGTAGTTTTTTTTTATTGCTTTCTCGTTTTTTTTCCAACATTACATTTTACACGTCCATGTCTATCTATGTAGTTAATTCTAAGAGAAAACCCTTTGGGTAATTGTAAATGCTGCTTTCTTTCTTTTATCTCCGTGCGTCTATTATTTTCATTTTTATATGTCTCTTAGTTCATCGTACTTTTTAGATCAAACCATGAACACAAAAATTAATAAGTCTATAATGTAGCAGGCGTCTACGTTAAACCTTTTGGCAATTTCCTAAAACTTAAACGGAAGCTGAAACTCAGAAAATGAAAAATTTGTTTTCATTGACCTAAAATTTCTTAACTTTCAAAATAATGAGTCAAATAAATTTTTTAGATTAATTATGATTTTTTTAATAAAGAAAAATAATTTAAAGTCAAAATATGAGTCAATAAGGTCCATGATATAGACATAACGCCATAACGTTTAAATTTTTATGATCTTGCAAAATCAGCATGCGTAGCAAAATATACTTTAGAAAGTCTCACCGACGCTCTTAAAGAATCATAAAGTTACATTAAATCAAATGGCTAAATCCTTAACAGTGGCAAAATATAATGAACTTACATGTAAATTTCTGCATTGTACTGCAGCAAGATTATTTCCAAAAAAAGGCCTAGCATCCAAACAAAAAAAAAAAAAACTCCAAAATAATAAGCAACAAAACTAGGCCTTTAGAATGAAGATGATGAATTTATGTGTTAACAATTGGCAGAAATAAGATGCATTTTAATGGATGGAGCATTAAAATTAAAATTTAATAACAAATTTGATGAAGATGAATTACATTTTTAATATTTGCTGGTATGTGTAAATAAAAGCTAGCACTATCCATTTATATGAAATTTTCTCTATTTTTAATTTTAATCTTAAAAACGTTTGTATATATAAAAAAGGAAAAAAATTTGTAAAAAAATTTCAGGTTTCATATGCCACCGTTGGAAGTTAAGCTTAAGTCATTTTCATTAATTTTACTTTACCTTCCACATAATTTATGACTAGTTGTAGCCCTTTGTTTTGCATCAAATGATTACAATTATTATTATTGCAGTTGATATTATTTGTTACTATTTTTATTTTTATTATTATTATTATTATTATTATAATCATGATTTTCATGTCAACTGTCAAGTAAAGTTAGATTAAGTTGATGGACACAAAATCCCATATAAAAAAGACAAAGATACAAATACAACTGCACAAAAGTAAGAGTAAGGCATCAAATGTATCTGGGCAACTGGCAAAGACAGAAATCCTTTCATGACAAACAGACAGACATGACACAAACATAAAACTAAATGTATAATGTATAAGTAACCGAGTAAATAATCAACCAACCAACAACTTAAATGATTTGAACATACAATTTAACTATTTGTCTGTTCGTCCGTCTATCTACTAGCTGAATGCCTAACTGATTGTCTGTCTGTCTGTCTGTCTATCTGTCTGCCTGTTTGTCTGTCCGTGTGCCTATATATGTTAGTGATTGACTGAAAAAGATTCTATTTGAACGTGACTGGAGTGGGATAACTTTGAGGTAGACCATAATGTGAAATATAGAAAGACCATAAATGTACAGTAAATGTATCAAAATTTATATGGCAAGAAATAATAACTAAGTAAACACTAACAGGAACTAATAAGCAAACAATAATTAATAATCTATATGTACATATGGTCACATGGTTATTTGACATAATAAGGACATGAAACTTTAAATATTTCATAACTTTCATAGAATTGTTAAATTAATAATTTTAATGCAATAAATCTCGCAACACATGGCAGCATCGGCTTTGCTAGCGTCCTTTACATGACAAATGTAAATTTTTATTCGTCGATCGATTAATAATCAAATTATTATTATCTAAATTAATTAAAGTCTGTTCAAATTAGAACTTAGAATTTGACTATTTTTGTTGAGGGCTTAATTTTGATTATTTATTTATTTACTTATTCTTTAGTTATAATATGAAATTACAAAAACTTATTTTAAAAGTTTTCATGTCTTTAGATCGAAAAAAGCTTATTTTAATTTTATTGATTTATGCTAAATTAGACGCCGTCAATTTCGAGCTCAACTAATTTTTCACCATGGCCTTTATGACAAAACGTTATACAAAAAAAGACTTTTCTAGGGCGAATTATAACTAAAGAATTCACCGGTAATATCTGAATTTATTGATTCACCAAAGCAAAGCGGTTAACTAAGAAAATTTGGAATATGCGTACTTATTTTATATCTAAGTTCAGACGAAAGGTTATTTATGCGCCACTGCCTCTATTTTGGTCTTTCGTAAAACTGATTTCTCAAGAAGATTAACAGCATTTTCTACATTATTTCTTTTTGTTTTACATTCTACAAAACGGATCTTAAGTGAATATGCCCATATGGAATCTACAAAGATTCCCTTTTGAAAAGTTGTGGAAATAATAGCAGCATAACAAATTTAACTAATTTAATTCATTTATACAATGATCGAATGGAATGAACAGAAACGTTTGCCAGTTTTTGTTTAATTTAATCGAAAGTGCAATAGAGAAGAAAATTTAATAAATTATAAATAAATTTTTTAATGGTTAACGTAAAACATGAAATTTTTATATCTAACTTTTCTTCAGGTATGATAAGTGAAATTTTTATAGTTAGTGTTACATTTATTTTATTATTAATATTTATGACAAAAGATTAATTTCCTTTTTAAATTTTTTCTATTAAAAATATTATAAATATTTCCCATATGCGGACCTAAAAAATATCGAAAAACGTACGGTCAAAAATATTATACGTTTCACATACAAATTTTATATTTTTATTTTATAGATATTACATTTAAAAAATGTCAGGTTCGAACATTTCTGGCAAGTAAAAATATCATTATTCAAGAAAAAGGTAGAAGACAACCGAAATAGTTGGCAATATCTATCTCATCAATAGACACAATATTACAAGATAATCTTTTTCAAACTTTACTGAAGAAAGAAATTCCTTTTAATTGAATCCTTTAAAGCATTTTAGATTACATTGCGCCGAGCAATTTGCTTTAGAAGTTTTAAAATATTTTTAAAAGTCACTTTCATTGAAAAACCTTATCAAAATTTCCTAAGTACATTTCAGCATAATTTTACTTTTCTACTCGTCGCTCTAAATTCTTTTCATATATAACAACTTTAAAAATAATTATTTTCATTGCGATTTGAATATATCAATTACATAAGATACATTTATTTATTTAATTATGTGGATTTATATGTCTATATAATTGTGCATGACATTTGTTAAAAAAAAATCATATAAAACTTTTGAGACTAGTGTCTGGGATATTGAAATTCCATTAAAAAAAAAAAAAAAGGAAAAAGAAAGAACTTGACACATTTGTTTGCTGTCACATTTGTGACAAAAGAGAAAACTTACTTACAAGTTATTTGCAATTATTTTCATTTTACTTTAACTTAATGTCATTTCTGTTAAGTATTATAAAAAATTTATACATATGTATGTAACAGTGAAAAGTGTTTCAGATAAATCAAAATTACAAGGATTCGAAATTGCATATAAATAAATTTAAGACTTTCTATTTATCTGTCTGTTCATATTCATTATTCCAAAAAAAATTGTAAAAATGTTGAACTATTTTAAATGAATTTCATATGAAGGCCATGAAAAGTAAGCGATTTTATGAAATTTGGAATAACTTTAAAACAAAAAAATTTTCTTAAAAATTATAAATGTTTCTTTACACTTATCAAATTTATAAAATTTTTATGGCCTCTCATATAAGACAAACGAATTTAGGGTATTCCCAAATTTTTTTTATAATAAATTTTTTCAACATTTTGTACAGAGATACATAGAGCTGTCATAATTTTATGAAACAAATAAATGATATAAAAATAAATGAAATCAATTACGCAGTATTTTGTAATGTCAGAGCTTTCAAATAATTAATAATTGAAATATGCATTTTAACATTGCATTTCATAAAATATAAATAAAAAATTAAATAAAAAATATGAAAAAATATAAATATAAAAGCAACGTTTAATTATAATCTCTGCAATCGATTTATATAAAGCCTGCAAAATATGCAACAATTTCATAAAAATCGTATACATTGAAATTTATATAAATATACAAATGTTTAAATGTACAATTAACAGACAGCAACATTAATAATTTGCCAGAATAAAATACATTTATCAATGTGTAAATTTTTACACAATAAACATGAAAACTTTTTATAAATATTTGCTTACGCTGGAAATTTTAGTTGGGGAAATTCTAGCTAAATGTATATTCCGATGTTATTGGCCCAATAATTACGATGGTCAAAAATTTTCTATCGATCTTACAATTTTTCATAATCTAACGGTCATTTGCCCATTTGCGATAGACATTCCCATAATGTAATCTCTTTGTAAGAAATTTCTATAATTTTACTTAATATCAACAAAAAATTATGCTTGAAAACTTTCGGGCTTTTTTTGTTAATATGGACAGACGGATGGACATTTTAATAAAAATATTATGAAATATTTTTTAACATTGTAGAAATTTGAAATTGAAGATTTGAATAGAAGAGCATATTTAGATTAAAGATCTTCTATTTTATACAAGCATTACAAAATTAATTTCATTGGACTGAATGCAAAAATATATTTCGGCAATAAAAAATATCAAGAAAATGATTTTTTTTACTACAAAGCAAGACTATTTTGAATTGTACATTCTCAGTGTGGACTACTGTATCTAAGAAGCAACTAATGTGGGCCCATGGATTTTGAACTTATTTAAGTACTTAAGTTATGCGAGATGCGACAAAAGATTTACTTTAGGATTATGGAATCTTAACGGTCATTTATTGATATTGGAGTAAGCTCTTTAAGGGTTGTGCTAATCACATCAATCATATTTTTAAGAGCATTCTTGAATGAATAAATAGCTTGCTTAGTGTTTAAAACTTGGCCTAGATACTTTAGAAAGGCCCTACTCTTCACCACAGAGTATAAAGTGCAATGCGAGCCCTAAATTGGCAGTTAACTGTAACGTTATGCGTAAAGTAAAGTGTGCTTTGTATTATTTGTAATTAAACCATCAATGTACTTGAAAATATATTCGAAGTAGGATTTTGAAAGCAAACTTTTTAAAATTGTGAATATTCATGACCAATTTTCCGTTGTAGATAAAAACATAAAATTAAATATTTTGTATTGTATAATTTTACTTGAGCGCAGCCGATTTCTAGGATATTTTTAAGGGTATTCCAGACTAATCGTCTTAATACTTGTGCAAAATTTCAGCGTTATATATTTTGCAGGTCGCGGGTAAAGAGTAAAGAACTATACATTTTGGTTTTAAAAATCAGACGTGCTCTCACTTTATGACATTCTGGGCGTGTCCTTTGATCGATTTTGCCTATTTTCAATCTCAACCTGTGCTCAATGATTCTGCCAAATTTGAGCCCGTTATCTAAAATATTTAAAGTGGAATGTTTACAACAGCCGGCCATACAATTAGGCAGATGGACAGACATGTCTAAATCGATTCAAAATTTCATGTTGATTAAGAATTTATATATTTTATAAAGTTGGATATATAAATTAAAATTACTTATGAATTTCATTATGAAATAAAGAGCAAGTTAATAAAGAAAAAATAATCATAAAAACAGAGAGAAAATGATGCTGAATCCAATCGATAAAATAAATGTATCTAAAATGTGTTTGACTGTTACATAAATTCACAAAATTTATGAATAAAAAATGCTTTACTGAGTGTTAAATATTTGCCAAATTTTAAGTAAAATAAATCTCTCGAAATTCAAAAATGTAAAAGTTAAAATATTGCCTAATTTTTTTTATAGGTTTCCAAGCACAAAACGGTGTAAATCAATTTTTATTTTTCTTTTTTTTTTTATAAAAACTAAAAAAAAAATACTTATAATTTATTATTAAAAATGTTAAAAAATGTAACAATTAAATAGTAAAGTCAAAAATAAAGTAAGTAAATTTTGCAGAATCACTATCATGATGTAGCGAAAAAAGGCAACTCATGAATTACAGGAACGTAGTAAATATTACCGGCAATATAAATGGCCAAAAAGGCGCAGTGTAGGAGTGTAAAGAAAAAAAATTAGTAATTTTACGTTAAGCCAAAAATTGTTATCAAACTAATACGTTATTGTTAAATTATGACTTGAGACAACTTTAGTTATAAATTATCAACAGCATCACGGACGGCGCCATTATCGCCATTACCATTCTCTCTCTAAGACTCCTACTCTACAACTGTCACCAGCGGTGCAACACTAATAAAAACTTCAAAGTATGAATTTTTACAGAAAATAAAGAAATAAAAGTAGACTTTATAGTCGTTTGTGGTTGAATCTATGATACCCTACACCGCTCTGCTTAAAGTCAAATAAGAAAATTGCAAGTCAATAAAGTAAAATATTATAATTTTTAAATTATCTAAAATTTGTTTGGAAGCTTTATTAGAAGGAAGCGTGTACAAAAAATGCCACCGATCTGCAAGAAATTTAGAATATATATTTTTTATATCAAAGTGCAAAGCAATACTAATTTTCGTGAAAGTGTATTCAAAAAATTGTGACCTTCATCTATTTAGTTACTTCTTTTTCGAAAAAGGCTTTATGTAGGACGTGGAAGTAAAAATTATTGATATAAATCAAATATACTGATTCGATTTTAAGCATTTTTCGAGTCAAAACCCCTTTACATACCGAATTTTTATAAAATAGCATCGAAATTGTGGCCTGTAGATTGATAACAAATTTTCATGGGGAGACATCAGACGCAGAATCAGAATCAGAATCAGAATCTTTAATGGTAATTAAAGAAAGCTATATAACGAAAATAAAAATTTAATGACTTATAACTTTGAGAAGGCGTGACCGTTTAATGTCTCATGCAAAATTTCACTTTCCCTCACTTGTTATTGGCAAATGATGTAGAAATTAAAACAAATGTTTCTAGAGATATTCTCAAGTACATTGTAGGCGGATGCTTAGTCCAATTTGGTCCATTTTTAATAGTAAAGAATGAATTTTTAATGTTATCAGCGAATTTGAAATTGACACCTTTTTTTGTAACCAGGAAATTATTAAAGACACTATGACAAATGGTTAGATTTAAACTTACAACCCACAGACGTCCATTTCATTTTTCAGAAATTAGTGCTAGTCAAAAGGATTCACATATATCCATTATAGAGTATCTGATACTTCCTTTTCGACTTTACAAATTTATATCTCAACTTTCTTATAGTGGGTAGAAAAAATCGTGCACCATAAAAGAGAATTGCAAAACCCATAAAAAAGTCTGCAACAATAATAAGATTATATGTTGCTACAGTTGCCAAATATTGACAGTAAAAAGGAATGGTACAAAGTTGTGTAGAGCATGGAGTGGGAAAGGTAATAAAAAAAATTCTATTCAATTTTATTTTTCTCTTATTTTATATTCCCTTTTTTTATAGCTTATATATTTTATGTTATAATAAAAAAGAAACTATAAAAGAAGTGGGGGCCAAGTATGCCAAAATTATAAAAAACTATAATAATCGTTAATTAATTTCGTATCAATTAATAAAATATCGTTTGTCATCTATATTTTATAAAATTTATTTGTATATAATACATTTATTTATAGCTCTTTATATATCCATGTATCCAGAAGTTGATGGCATATTCACTTTGTCATTGTGTTTGTCACGCTTAGAAGGAAGCTTTGGAGACTTTATAAAATACATTTATTTTCGATCAGCATTAAATTCTGAAACGACTTCTGTGGGTCTATCCGTCTGTCCGGCTAATAGTTAAGTCATTAACTATTGCAAAAGATAGAAAGCTGTAATTTTGTACAAATAGGAAGGTTAATAGTCTACAATGTCTGTCCAAAATTCTTGCAAATCAGATAGGCCTACGTGATATTATCCAATGCCTATTCTTAATTTTCTTGAAAAAACTGAAATAGACTTTGAATAAAAATATCTTGGTACTGGGTATCCAAGATTTGGCACGTTTTGCTAAATTTTCTTACTTATTCTCTTATTTTTCTTTTATAGATTTTGCCTTTTTCTCTTCTTTTAAACTTATTCTGAAAAAGCAATATTTTATTGTTTAGAATTTTTTTTTTTTCTATTAAATATCGCCATCTAAATAAAGGGCTAAAATGAATAGCACTACTTCTACCCATTTACTTTCGTATTATTTTCATTACAGAACAATGCAGAAAAATTTGCTATAGAGAGAAGAAGAATCTACAAAATTATTCATATTAACCTTTAAAGTTAAAGTGGCAAAATAACTTGGCATCATCTATTCTTAGCCCAATCCATCCAAAAAAGGCCAAAAAAAAATAAACCTCATGGCCAGCCCATGGCCAGCCACTTGCTGTCTATTAAACAATTTTAATAAACTATAGAGGCATTTATTTAATGTGTATGTATGTATGTATGTGTGTGTGTGTGTGTGTGTGTGTGTGTGTGTGTGTGTGTGTGTGTGTGTGTGTGTGTGTGTGTGTGTGTGCGTGTTTATGTTCATTGTATTTATCTATAAATGGCAATTTAGCGAAAATTTATGGCAAATAAATTGAGAAAATAATCAATTTAAATAGCGAGTACGACAACAACAATAACAGCAACAAAATATTAAATCGAAAACTTATGATAAACTAATGCATTATTTTCAATACAATAAAATTGTGTGGCACTAACCTTTTCCAAAAATTGTAAATTTCATTTGCCATTCGTACAAAAAAAAAAAAAAAAAATTAAAAGAAAACGAAATTTTCTATGTTGACCATATTTTTTCTTTTGGTTCCTTTACTTTTTTTTTATCTATTTATTGAAACTTTAAAAATAAATGGAAATTTATTCAAGTTAATTTGGATACTTCAATATTTTGTTATTTTATCTACTTACTAAAAGCAAATATATGCAAGAAAATAATGGAAATAGAATGATAAACAAGGTAATTGTGAATAAACAAGTGCCTTGATTTTTTATATCCATCAATCAGATAGTGCCTAGAACGAATAGATTAGAACAATGAATATAAAGAAGCATTAAAAAACTTCAAAAAAATTTTTGTTTGCAAATTTTGAATGAATGTTACCGATTTGTTTCAGTTTTAGACATAGAAATTTCATTTTCGGTTATTAAACGTTATTAAGGACTTTTCGTTTTCAAAAACACAAGCTAAAAAGCAACAAGAAAAATGTTCTAAGTTTAGCTTTCCAAATTGTAAAATGCGTCCTTTTTCATAAATTTTGAAGTAATTTTTATATTAAAAAGTGAATACGATTTGATCTGGTTTTCTAAAATGTTAACAACAGAAAGTTGAATAAACTTAGCTCTACATTTGTAGTATCGATCGATCGATCGAATATTTTTTATAAATTTTTATACAAATTTTTGCCCAAATTTTTTTTTTTTTGCAATTTAAAGGTGCATCTTAAAATTTTATTAAGACTTTAAGTTTCAGAAATATCGAGTTGGAAAAAACTTTTTGATCTCTTTATCACTGATTGTGCTAATGTTATTTAAAGTTTATTCCAATTCTTTAGTTTTAATAAAAAAAAATTGAAAATGAATATAAGAATCTACAAAAACCAAAAAAAAAAAAAAAAAACAGACACAAGAAATAAAGAAATAAAAACGAAATATATAAACTTTTCTTCTATCAAAATTTGTATATAGCATATAAAATGAGTTTCATAATAAAATTTCTTTCTGCCATAGAAGAAGCATGCATCATGGATATACGTATATATAACATTTTATATAATGTAATATATAAAACAAAAATCTCATTGTAAAAGATTTTTTACATAAAAGTCAAAGCAGCAAATGGTCGTTATTTTGCAAAATCTTTATATGAGCATACTTTTTTATTACATATAGTTTTCATATTTTTATTATTTCATATGCATTATAATTTTTGGCACAAAATTTTTTATCAAAAATTGCTAATAACAAAACCAATAAAAATAGCAACATTGTAACAGCGTTAGTAGCGACTAATAAGTGACATAATAAAACTAAAAGCTTTACTGTACCTAAAAAAAACCAAAGGACAAAATCTACAGTACAATATTTCTTTCATATTACATTGAGAGAACTAAATAAGTACATTGAAAATTTATTTTTGTATAATATCACACAAAATGCTGCTAAATCATCTCAAATTGAAATGTTTAGAAACGTATTAAAAATCTCTTAAATTAAAAAGCAAACTAAAAGAGGAAGATATTTATAAAATAGCAAATAGCAAATATGGAGCATCTTTGAATCGTTCTGAATTCTGTAAAGATTTCATTTAAAATATTCTAAACCAAAATAGCAGAATAAAATAATTTACATGGGGATATATTTTTATAAGATTTAGAGCAATTTAAGGTTTCATTTCAAAGTCTATCAAGCCTTAATTTGAATAATAGCAAACTGATCGAGCTTCATTAGGCTGCCTTGGCGTGTATTCACCAGGAACAAAAGCAGAAGGGCTCTAGTTGGGCGAAGTTAAAGATTAAATATAAAAAATCGTTAAGAACATAATTTCTCTTTCTACGACATACAATAATTTGAAATAATATCTTTTATAAGAGTCTATACAGGATACGATTTTCTTGTTGTATAACTTTTTTTATAAAAGCCATGAGATCTAAATTATTCAAATTTCATTTGACTAATTTTGAAAACAATGATAGTGAAGTATTTATAAAATGCTATCTAAGTCTGATTTTTTAAGTTAAATCTATTAAAGGCATGTACAAACATTTTTCTAGACATTTGACTATATTTAAGGATGATTGAATGCAGTAAACATTCACCTTCATTGATTTATTTTCCAATGACTTGCATCGCATAACTTTGCCTATTATTTTATTAACATATGCCAAAAATATGTTACGTATATTTGTACAAAATTTAATATACCATAAATAGTATAGAGTGTAAACAAATATTAAATAAGAAGCAAAAGTAAACATCACTACATTTTAGTTATAGTTACTACATTTATCATCTTCTGCCTCTACCTATTGCTCCCTCAAGCTTTTTCCATCACATAATTCCACGCAAATTTTAACTGCATGCTAAGTAATTTGGAAAAACATAGAAAAACACTTCAATAGTTTGTTTTTAACATACTACAACAATACAAAAAGCAAAAAAAAAATTGTATGAAAAAAGGAACCAAACAAGCAAAACAACAAAATAAATATTGAAAATAATAACAATAAAATTGCATTTGAAAAATGTGCAAGAAAGCAAATAAATTTAAATTTAATTGAAAATTTTACATTTTTAATACATCTGTGTGTATGTATGTATGTATGTGTGTATGTGTGTATGTTTTAGGTTGTTTTAAGAAGTCATAGAATGGTTTTATGGAGTATTTTTACATTCAACTTCACTGTCAAGTTGGCTGCTAAAAATGTATAATTGATTCTGTGTAATAGTTTTTGGACAAGGGAATTTTTTTTAACATTTCAAATGTCACAATCAATTTTCATTAAATTATGTTTTACATTTTGACTTTTATTTACAAATCGATTTGGAGAGATAAAAATCAAATAGATTTTTCTAACTCATTTTGGATACTTGTAAATTCAAGTATCCAAAATCTCTAACTATAATCTCTAACTATACTTTCTCGAGGCTTTGTCGAGTCTTAAGCTCATTTGTGGACTAATTGAAAGGTCATTAATAGACAAATTTTAAGTGGGAAAGACAGCACTAGATTTTTAGTATCAGATAAATCAAAATACCATCAATAAAAAAATTGTATCAGATATTTTTAAAGAAAACTTTTGAATGTATAAAAATTTTGATTTAGCTATTTTTGTTGTGGTAGTATAAAATGTTAAAAACTTATTGATGAACTAAGTTACTTTAAAAAAAATTACAAAAAAAAAAAACTTACCTTTTCAATTAATGTAAAAATAATATTCTTGAATGAGAATCGCAATCTCCTCTCTTTGATTTCTGCAAACTTATTAAACAATCCATCTATTTTATTAGTCGTTACGTTATTGCACAATAATAAAAGTACTTAAAGTGTGCATTTCTAAATTCTATAATTTCATACTAAACTATCAATATAAATGGCTGGGATGGGCGGAAACAAAAAAGTGGAAATTACAAATCACAAAACAAGTAAACAAATAAATGTATAAACAAGCAAGTGAATTTATTGAATTGATCTTAAACAAAATATATAAATAAATAAATATTCTTATTATTAAATAATTAATCAGATTTTGATGGATTTTTTGCGTACTTGTTATTTTACATGAATGGACCATAAATAAACACGCAAATATTTTAATATCCTTACATTTCTTTTGTGGGGCAATAATATTTTATGAATAAACATTCAACATAACACTCTTAAACAATTAAAAATATTATATTGACTTTATAATTTATAAAGTCAATATTAGGAATTAAAAGTTAAGAATGCAAAAAAAAGGTGAAAATTTTTATATGATTTCAAAAGCACATGATTTAGGTGAAGATTCAAAAAAAATTATATGATCTGGACCAATTTTATATGCGATATGTACCGTAACTTCATAAAATTTATGGAATTGAATTCAAAATTCAAAAATTCAAAATTTTAAACTTCTTTCAAAATGAAATTTTTGCGGAGTACAAAAAAGACTCTCATATATAAAATTTCATCGCCTGATCTTAAAAGTTGCGCAGATTTATTTACAAGAATGGTCGAATAAATGGACAGATGAATAAAGAAATTAACAGATAAGTGGTTAATTCTGAAATAAAATCATATTAAAGCTTGAGGTGTATTACAAAGATATGCTTAAGTCAATAACATCCTGAACCATCCTCGTACTTAAATACTATAATATTATTTTGCATAATACTGGCCATAGATAGCGTTAGATATTTAAATCATGACATGTTAGTTTGTTGTTTAACTTTTCCTTTTTGCTTACGCCCATTTTTCCATTAATAAATTATTTTTAATGAGTAACTGTACATGGCGATGTCTGTACCTTTGCCTGTGCCTTTATGAAATGCTCTTTTTGAAATGCAATATTTTCATGTAAATTATAATTAATTACGAAATTAATTCTGTTTTGTTTCTGTTTCTTGTTAACATTTTCATTTATAATTGTTGAATATCAATTCCATAAAATGCATATATTTTGAAATGTAGTTTTATTTACATGAGTTACAAAAATGTTGAAATGAAAAGATTAACTATTTAAATTTGATTAAAAGATTATGATGGCTCTTCAAAATTTAAGATAAATTTTATTTACTCGGTAAATGGCTTAGAAATATCTCTAATTTGTTTCTTAATTTTCTATTTTTGTTTAAAATATTCAAATATAAAATTTCCCTTTTGCCAATTAATTGATGAAATAGTAAATTATTTTTCTGTGCAATGCATTTCGATTTTTCGTTTATGATGGTCCATTTCAAATTGATTGGTGTAAGAAAATGTAGACTTTAAGTAAATATGTCTCAGTCTAAACGCCCTGGGTAAACATTTATTTATTTTGATATGAAACAAATGGTTTAAAATGTAAAGAATAAAGTCCAGTAAATTGTTATTATAAAAATGGCAAGAAATGAACATTAGATTCATTTATATTATTTTTTTATTACATGGCCATGTAAAAATATATTGAAAAATGTTGGGTCGAACTGATTGTTATTTCGGTTATTCCAAGTTATGCTGCTACATGAAATTTTTATTTAGTGTTCATAAAATTTGAGGGTCTGCGAAAATATCTGATGGTATAATTTATAGATACAACTTGTAGAATAGAAATTATTGAAAACAATTCCTTAAATTTTTACATTTCAATAAAGTTTTTCTTTTTTCAATTGTATTTGCACTAGACCAAAAGTGAACCTTTTGTTCAAGTTTGAAAGTCTGGTCTACAATTACTCAAAATCAATCGAGCCATTTTAAACATCGAAATCAAGTAATTCCAATATAATCTTAATTCTCAACTTATACGTTAGAAAATACCATTTCAAAAGATATGAATTTATTTATTTTTTCTTTTTGGTTTTTTTTTTTTGTTTTTTTAGATTTTTTATACAACCCACTATGATTGCTTTAGCTCCTTAGTAAGCAGGTGTTATTAGATCTATTTTTATAGTTAAATAACGGAAAACTTTTTAGTTTCTTGCCGGATAATAATAAAGAAAATGAGAAAAACAAGAAAAACTAAAAAAAAAATTTTAAATTATATTACAGCAACAACAGCAACAAAAAAAAAGAGGCGTTGAACCAAAAAAAAGAAAAATCTCACACAAAAAACTTTAAATTGAAAACTGTCAACGCAAGAGAACAAAACTAAAAAAAAAACAAAAAAAAAAATAAAAATAAAAAAGCAAGAAAAAATAAATAAAACAAAGAAGAAGATAACTTCACGATACAATGTTCTTGCATTATGCACATTTGCTTCTTTCTATATAAATTTTATTATGTAACTGTTGTGTAAAAGCGAAACTTAACTAAAATTTCATTTATGTAGGATTGACGAAGGCAGAATATCAAGGTAATATTATGCCGTACTTTGCCAGCCAACTAATAAACTGATAAACTAACAACAACAGCAACAAAAAAGGATATTTTTCTTTTCTTTCCTTTTACCTTTCTCATTACTTGTTGTTCGTATTATTATTATTGTTGTTAAATGTTTAACACAACACAACTTGTCAGGTGTCAGTGCGTATGAGTGTGAGGGTGTTTGGGTGCTCATGTAACTGTATGCGTGATTGTGACATGTTTATTTATATAAAGCTTTCTTTCTCTCTCTCTCTCTCTCACTCTCTCTTTCTACCTCTCTTTTTTTTTGCCAACTTTCCATTCAGTCGTACAATTTCACTTCGTGAAATGACCTAAGAGCCAAATTCAAAAAAAAAATAAATAAATAAAGTAATATAAAGAAACTTCCAAACTAAAACAACAAAATAAATATATAAAAATGAAGAAATAAATAAATAATAATAATAAAACAAAATACCAAAAAAAGAAAAAACAAAATAAAAAACAAGAAACGGCAGGAAGAAAAAAAGGTCAGAAACAAAACAATGCAACGTTTAGACAAGTAAATGGAGTGTCTGTCAGGTAAACTGAAGTATAACTCTGACAAGCTTTTTATATCTTACCAAAAAAAAAAAAAAAGAAAAAAAGGATTTTATGTGGGAGAAACAAAGATAAACAGAGAATTGTGTCAAATCAAACTAAATGGAAGGACAAAAAAAATGGTAACGTTTATTTTTGTATCTATGTATGTGGCTGTGTATGTGTCTGTGCCTATTTATGTAAGTGTGAGTTTTTTCTGTTATTCCTTGTTTCAGTTTTTGTGCAATAAAAGCAAATCCCAAAACAATAACAAAAACTATCTTTTGGGGTTTTTTTTATACCTTTTTGTTACCCGAAAATTTTACTCTTCTTGTACTTTTTTTTTTTTTTTGTTCTGCATAAACATTTTTTGATCTATTTTACTTGGGAAAATTTTGCAATATTTCATCAATTGAAGTGGAAATTGTTTCAAAAGATTATATTGACAGATCTTCTTGAGCCATTTTTTATATATATAGACTGATTTTGTGATCAAGCTGTGAAACCCTTGAGCTTTAAAAATAACCCTTTTTAACAAAGTGATCGATTAAACATTGAAAAACCTGAGTAAATTTGGCCACCTAAAACTCTTTTTTTGAGTGCTTTTTTTTCTTGTTCAATTTCCGTAATTTTTTCTTTTTTGATTACAATGTAAGAGTAGAAAATTCTTCGGTAAGTGGACTCTAAATGAAATACCCTAAAAATTATTAAAGAACTTGATAGGAAATAATTTGAAATACAAAGTTTAGCAAAAGTCTTATGACGGGTACATTCCAACCACACAGATCATTGTATATTTGATAAGCGAAATTGCTAATTTACTATTTCAGTGGGTCAGTAGGTCAATATTATTTATTGGCAACTTGTAGGATTATTTGCAATTTCGTTTATGTTATTGACAAATCCATAAATTTTATTGATGTATTTTTAATGCCACACCACAAGTCATGTTAGAGCTTGTGTTGTTTCTGAAAACTTTGATGCGACAGGGCTGACAACAAATAAACTTATGAATGGATGAACGATTGACTAGATTGATCCGAATTTTTTTTTAAATTTTAGCGTGGCTCTCGAAACCATTTTTCATAAAAGTCGGCTGATAAAGGAAAACATAAAGTTGCAAATTGTAAAATATTGATATTGGCTTGGATTTGATATAAATAATCAGTCTAACTATATCAAGCAAAAGGAGTATTGAGAAGTGAAAATTCATAGTCATTGAAAAAATCCAAAAATATATAATCATAGAAAAAATCTAAAGAAATTTCTCAGGTATTGTTTTGTTTGTGTTAGAAAATTTGAACCCATTTAAAAAAATATATCGAAAAATTTGTACTATTTACGGACAAATTGCTCTGAATGATGGAAAGGAAATTTTGAAGAGAGGTTGATAGTATTACATTCTATATAAATGAAATTATAAAATTTTTAAAAAAAGTCATTGATAGTAATAATTGATGAATATAGAAACCATTCACATCGAGTTTCGTATCAAAAAAGTAAAAAAAATTATAAATTTGTTTTCTATATGATCCAATATTTTTATAACCACTATCCAGAAGTTAGAGGTATATCATCATCAAATTCTAAATCGATTTAAATATATCTGTCCGTCGGTCCATCTGTGTGCCTGTCTTTTATAAACATTCTTCTGGTCGTAAAATTTGATATATCAAACTCAACTTTAGCAGAATCATTGGAAATTCTTGCACACAGGTTGATATTGAAAATGACCAAATCGGTAATCAGTAAACGGACACGCCCATACTGCAATGTAAACTGAGAACATTTCATTTTTTTAAGCAAAATTTTGTCCTTCTTTTTTCTCATCAACTGCAAACTACAAAAGCTAGAAAACTGAAATATTGCACTAATACAAAAGACATGGATCTACAATGCCTATCCAAAAATCATGTACATCAGATATGCCAGCACGAAGTTACGTAATATCAAATTTTCATTTTTTTATGTTAAAGTTTTTAAATTACCCCTAAAAAACTGAATCAGGTTCTGGATTTGTAATTTCATGGCGTATTGGTGGTTGGTATTTAAAATTTGACCCCAGTCAAATTCAAATTGATCTTATGCCATATCTATACGTTTAAATAACATTGCATATTTCTAAAGGCTTTCGTAGCAGAATTCTTTCATAATCAGAATTAATGTTCTGATCTTTGTAGAAATAAATCGTATTAAATCGCTTATTAATAATAAATTCATAATAAATTTAAATTTTTGAATTTTCTTCTCCTTCTTTTACTTCTTTTATAGAAAAAATCTTTTGCTTTTGCTTTTCTCATTTCATTGTTTGTTTCTGTTTTCCTTTCGTCCTTTCATTTGCTCTTTCTTTCGCTTATTTGTTTGTTTTTTTTATTTTTTATTTTTTTTGTTGTCTCATTTGTTCACCGTTGAAATCATCTGTTTGAACTTATTGAGACATTGAATTATTCAGAGCCATACATTATGTTGCTTTCCATGAAACAAGTGTGACCAATTTCACATAGACAGGAAACATTCTACATATATACATTTATATGTGAGTGTTATATTTGTATGGATCTATGTATAAATAAATAACTATTTAAGTAAACAGCTTTTAAAATCATAAATATCGCATTAATATTTTGGAAGAAGTTTTGCCATGGTTAAGCAGAGTCTTAAAACATTTTAAAAATGAACCAAACCAATATAAAAAATCTTTAGTTGTCTTCTTCTTCTTTTTCATTATACCAACTTAATGTGGTACATTTCTTTTGTCACTATTTTTTTAGCCTTTTTACTTGTTTGGTATTTGGCTATTTCTATGGAAGTTGCCGTATTCGATAAAATTGCAAGAACTCTTGCATAATTTTGCTTTGGCAATTAGACATTTAACTCTTTTATCTTAATTAAAAATAAAATTATCTTCAATCTTGTTATGCTAATACTAACAAAAAATCAGTAACAACAAAGAGCGTTTAGTGCTCTTTTCAATTATAAGCGCTTACTGGCATATAAATGAAGCCAATAAATGGAAGATAGAATTGTACAGATTTAAGATGAACAATTCATAAAAGAGAGATATAAAGACAAACCATTAGAGAGAGAAGGCGTAGATGTAGAGCATAGAGAAGATGATTATGTTGTTATCGAGTATAATCGCATTAATGTTTTTTTTTTTTTTTACTTTTTTAAATCAAACCCATATTTGCCATTCTTAACAATTTATGTTGTTTTTCTTTTTTACTTCTTCTTGAAATAGAACAAAACAGAAGAAGAGTAGAGAATTATTTTCAATTAATTTAATTAACTTCAAGTGGATTGTTCTTTTTTTTTGCGTAATTTACAAACTTTTACTTTTTTATATTATTTAATAATAAGCTTCGTCTACAAAGCATTGATTTAATGAGACAGAATAGAAACAGAATAGAAAAAGCTTAAATATCTGCTCTATTGCAAACCTAAAAATAAAAAAAAAAGATAAGACGAAAAAAGGACAAACGAAAAATTAAACGAGCACACATTTGCCATAATTCGTACAGTAAAAATAAAATCCTTGAAGTCAGATTAGGTTTTGGTGGCGAGCAAAAATTCATAGAAAAATACGTTTAGAACGAAGAGATGAGAAAAAAAAAGGGGGGGGGGGGGGAAATATATCACAGATATAAAAAATTAATAGCAAAATACAAAAAAAAAAGCATTAAGTACCAAGTGAATAGAGAGCAAGATAATGTCAGGTGCACACACATAAGCAACCAAACGAGCTTGCGATGAAGAAAGATACGGTGACAGAGAAAAAATAAAAGGGAGCGAGAAAGTAAGCGAAATAACTAAGTAGATTTAAGCAGTGAAACAGTTTACAGAAACAACCAAGAAACCGAATGCATTGGTCACTGTATAAGTAGACAAATGGTTGAGAGTTCTACCAAAAAAAAAAAAGGGCTTGACATTTAATAACTAAAGGAAATTTGAAAAGGAAAATGAAAACCAAGTAACATGAAGCAAATTGTAGAATTAGACAGTTTGGATTAATGTGAAGAACCTTAACTCAAACGCGAAAACATACGATTTTGAACTGTTTTTGCAAAAACAGTACGGTGGGTTATATGTTAAAATGTTACTCATACGCCTTAGTGGCCAGTAATAAAAATTTTTCTGAATGAATGCAAAATGTATATAGCCCTTGCTAAATATGGACGTAAAGTACAATTTTACAACTTTTACAAATAAACAGAATCGACGTATTTTCATTCCGAAGTATTTTGGTATACAAAATAAAATCATTCTGCCTTGTTTGTGTTTGCGTATGCATACGCAGATGCAAGGACGTATGAAATATTGTATTACATAAATAAATGCTATAAAGAAATCTTTTGTAATACGTTGAAGAACAAAAATAATTGTATCCACATTAATATATATGTATGTATATGTATTGCTTATAAACTGATTTGTAGTCAAGCTGGCGCAGAGTGTGTTAAGATGTAAACTTGTTCAACAACATGTGTAATCTGCAAATATTATATGATGGAAAAAATTAAGAATGTGAAATATAAAGAATAGATGAGAATATTCCATAACTGCCACTTTCTCCGCACAAAAAAAAAATGGACTTTGCTTTAAGAAGATTTACACACACAAAACAAAAAAAGGAAGCCAAAATAGAATTAAGAGAATGATGTAGAGAGATGTAGAAAAGTTTCAAAAGGGAAGTAGAAAGTGATAAAATGGAGGTGGTAGGAGATAGGAATTACTCAAATGTCAGTTTATAAAATATTCAAAATAACATTCGAGGTTACTTTGAAACTTTTACCGCAGGAGCCATAAAATTACAAAAATAAAAATTTTCATGTTTTTTTTCTACACTTTCTTGTTTTTTGTTGCTTATTATTTATACAAACACAAAATTCAGAAGCAAAAAAAAAAAAAACAACAGAAAATTTCTCTTTAAAGGAGAACAAAGCCATGCATTTACCATTAATTTAAATACAAAAAATAAGGATACTCAACACACACAATATGTAAATCGGTTAACCATGCATACTGAACAAATTAAGTTAAAATCACTTTTATATATATAAAATTTTTTTTTGTATGGACTCTTGACAAAACTTAATAAAACCAACACACGCTGAGACAATATAAAAGAAATTCTGATTATTCTTATAAACATTATACCAGGCAAATGTAGTATAATCAAAAATCTTGTAACAGCAATAAGAAAGAAACATCAAGAATACATTTTTGATCAGTATTAAATTATGAAAGAATCGTCTCATCTATCTAGATGGTCACATGTTACAAAAATTCTCTGTTTTGGCGGGCCATTAAGAAATATCTCCCTCGCATATTTAATAAAGGTTTTCGGCAATTTTTCATGAATATTTTTATTTGAGAAAACTTGAAATCGTTTAAAAAAAAAATAAATTAGAAATTTAAAGAAACTTTTGCATTGAATTTTAAAATATCTCTTTTAAGAAATTTTAAGAAATAGAAATGTTTACGCCTACTCAACATTGCATGACTTTTGAAATTTTTTTAATACTCACTTTCTTTTTATAACTTTTTCTGGTGTAGTGTCACGTGGCATTTTTGGTTGGTAGATATTCAAGGATTTGTCTTATGTAACTTGTTTGCTTATTTATTTTTTGTGTATTTTCATTTTTTTCATATATATAAATATAACAATTTATGAAAGATTGTGTGTGCGTACAATCAGCTTAATACAAATTATGTCTCTTCATAATGCTCAAATATTTTTATAAAACGAAAAAGAAACAAGAAAAAAAATAAAAAAAAAAAAATTTTCTTATCTCACTGGTTTATTCTGTATATGTGAAATGTAGTTGCAGAAAATAAGGCACAACCAAAAAAAAAAAATCCTCATTAAACAATGCGAGGATTATTATAAGTATGAATGTAATATGTTTTTCTTCGTTCTCCCCTTTTTTAATATTTCACTCGGTTTATAGATTCTTAAGGCATATAAAGGCCATTTTCCTTTTTATAGTGCATTATTTTAATCTTAAAAAATTATTATTAAAAAATGAACTTTTAAAAATTATTAAAAATTATTAAAGGGTATTAAATAGCAAGCAAGCAATTCCAGTAAACAACATTTTCAAAATGTACAATGTTGGAATAATTAATTTCACATATGATATGATTTATTTATGATAATGGCATCATAAATGAAATGCTCTTAAAATCGTTCTATTTGAAGTGAATTCTGTTAGAATGAAGAAAATTAAAATTTAGTAAGAATCATTTTATTTATTTTGCAACAGAATTTCTTTCATCTCTAAACAAGGACAAATTTTATAATCGATTGGAGTCAATTCTTAAGTACCCTAAACCACTTTACTTAATAGTGTGATTAAATTTAAATAAAAGAATTAAAAGTCAATAAATTGGAAAAAATTCAAATTATATACAAGGTTCATTGAGAGTTATGAGAGAAGATTCAAAGAAATTGACCAATCTGAAAAAAATTTAGGACTGCCAACTTTTGTTAAAATACATTCAAGAACTTTTCTTCCACATCACGACTTTTTTCTAAGAAGCCGGGAAGAATGCGGGAAGTGATAGCAAAAATGGATCGATCTAGGTGAAATTTACTATACATGTTTTTCATATTAAAATACAATTCAGCATCAATTTACGCTAAAATATTTTTGAAATTGTAATGTTTTTCTATATAGCAAATTTTTTGAGAAAGGCGTTATATGGGACATGGTCGCACCAAATTTCACTAAAATATCTCAAAAATAACGACCTTTAGCTTAAAGACAAATTTTTATAGGCAGACATCAAATGGACAGATGGACAGATGGACAGACTTATTTATATCGAAACGGGAAATAATTCTGAATTGATCAATGTAACAAAAGTTGGACTTGTATTAACTTTACTTACTTTTGGATAATACAACCATTTGCACAAACTTATAATACTTTATATCACACGTTGCTTTGGCTATAAAAGGTCTCTTTTTTTATTGCCTCCAATAATTTTCAATCCGATGTAAAATTATGTAAAATTTCGTTCCTTATATTTGTGAATGCGTAAAATATTTATCTTGGAATGTTACAAAAAGTGAAAACTTATGAATAAATATTCAATTTAATTGTGAAGATGAAACTTTTCTTCAGAAATTTTATATCAACAATTTTTATTAGATATTTCGTTCAGATGCTGATTCCTTTCATTAAATCATCCGCCATCACGTGCAGCAATGTGTTGTCAAGATTCATTTGAATTACTATGCTTTTAAATGCACAAAAAGTTAAGCAAGTGAAAAATGGTCGTTCTCGAACTACGGAAAGGGAAGTCTAAAACTCGAAGGATTTTATATAAGTTTTGAATTTAAATGAATAACTTAAGGAAAATATTTAGTAAAGATTTTTCTTTAATAGAATATTTTGCATAGAATAATTTTTTTCAGAATAAGTTTCTACAGCAAGCATATTGATATAAATTACTGCTTAGAAATCGTAAATCCTTAACACTTTAAGCTTCTAAATTGTGTAAAAATATATCAAAAACAGGCATTTAGACAGACTGATAGGAGATTAGACTGATAAGGGGGTAGATAGGCTCTAATAGTTAAGGAATATAATTTTAGTAAAATTACTCCTTTAAAATAAACGAGGAAAAGCAATTATATTCTAATTGAGTAAAGAGGTCTTTCCATTTCATCATAATCATTAGAGATATATTTTCAATTGTGACATTATAAAATGAAATTCAAGGTACATGTAAGGAAAGAGGACGAAAGTAACAAAAATGTTACTTTCCTTATAGTTTTTTCTTATAAATTGTCACCTGTTTCAATAAAAATGCAGTAATGGCAATAATAATCAATTTACTTATATGAACATTGTAATATTAAATAATGTATATGCCACATACATGATATGGGGAAAAAAAACTAAGACAAAAAGAGAGATAGAGAAAGAGAAAGAGAACGATTGTACCATTAGAGTCATGTTGAGAATGTAGCTTTAAAAAAAAAAAAAGAAATAGGTAGGTTAGTTAAAATCCCCATTGTGCTATAAAAGTAATGTTGGTTAATGTCTTCTTCTTTTTTTTTTTTGTTTTTTTTTTGTTATACAAGAAAGCAATATTTATATTACATTCACGCTGTGTCATCCACCTTTCGTTTTTATTCCAATTTTTCTATTTTTCCATTAACCCATACGATCAACATTACAAGCATTTCTTCACTAACCCATTACAAATAACTTAGACACAGTATGCACATTTTTTGCCACATCACTACACTTAAATTGTACAATATATTTCTTTTAGTGTGTGTGTGTGTGTGTGTGTGTGTGTGTGTGTGTGTGTGTAAACCATATTTTGAATAGTTGAAACTAAACTAAACAACATAAACTAAAACTAACAATTGAAACTTTATGAAAGAAAATTGTTCTATCCAACACTTAAACGTTATGCATATAAATCAATGACTGACTTTAATTTGTACTTTTTTGGGTCAGTTCAAATATATAAAAGAAATTTTAAAGAAATATTCAAATAAAAATTGAAATAAAAGAAAATTTTTTTTGACACATTATATCCATCTTCCTTCCTAAGAAGTGAGTTTAATGAAAAGTATTTATTTAAAAAATTAATTATTAAAGTTATGAAGTATTTGATTTGTACATGACTACAAAACCATTTTGTATTATAATTTAGATTATGCAGCTTCTGAATCTTATAATTTACTAATGTAAGCCTTTGGCTAATAACTCTTTATATGAAATATTCATTCATATGGAACTAACAAGGGCCGTTAATGGTCGTATGGTTACTCTTCTAGAAATGCAAGTTATTTGCGTCTCACAAAAATATTTTTCAATTGGTTTTCCATTTTAACAATAAAAATTTCCAGATTCTAATCTTAAATTTATCTTATTTTAATCTTATTCTACTATTAAGGCCAATTGAAACTATTCCCTAAGTTTATGGATGTGGCATTTAGGCATTCTTAAGTAATAGCCTTCTCTTTAAGATCTTAACCAGGCGTGTCAATTTATTTTTGCTTTAATTTTATTATTACAATACTCGTAGTTACTTTCTGTAGGCGTGACCTGCATTATTTTATTCAAGGATTTAACATTCACACTACAAAATAACAAATTTTGGCAACCTGTCGAGATGCAGGGATAAAAAAATTCATAATTGAATTAAATGTTATATATTTTGCAGCAAGCAAAATAAATGTTTATCTCGTTTCAATGCTGGCTTCATCTCTGACATCGTTTGGAGTAAACATAATTTCAGTTTTAATCATTAAACATATTTAACTACAAATAAATATGAATTTTTTTTTTCGTTTTTGGTATCAAAAAAGAATTATTTTCTATTATACTGAAAACAGTTTCATATCTAGATATCCATATGAAAATTATAACATATGTTTGAACGATATTAGACATTGTAACAGATGTTTAAATATTGCACTCAATGTACATTATTTAACCACTTCACCATCATAACTGTAATGCCATCCTAAACATAATCATCAACATTACCGAATAAAGGGGAAAAGTAAAAATAGTCGTTAGCCAAAAATTGCAAATATACTCATTTTATTAAAGCATCTGTGCCATCAAATATTTTAAAATTGAAATTTTAAAATTTTCATTCATTCAATTCTCTATCTGTCTATTGTTAACATTCTCTTGATTGTAAATATCGAGTTATTGATAAGAAATGTGGCAGAATTTGCATTTTCATGCAAGTTTAGATTAAAAATGGAATAAATCGGGGCATAGCCATGCTTATAATATAATCTTAGATATGAGATATGAGATATGAGATATGAGATATATCGAAAAATTATCCCCGTCTACTTCTAAAATGCTGGAATCTTAATGATTTGAGGAATTACATTGGTGAATATTGCCAAAATATCAGGTAACCAGTTACTTAAAAATGACTTGGTGTCCTCGTCCTGACTTTTCCTTAATAATAATAATAAAATTTTTTATTCATATCTACGAGATTTATAAATAGTTCAAGGTAAAAAATGTTATCTTTGTGAAATTTGTTTAAAAGTGAAATTTGTTTTTTTAGAAAGTGTGTAAGGGGCATGAATTGAAAATTAAAAAAAAAAATATAAAAAAAAAAAATTTTTAGAAATATTTATAATTATAATTGAAACAATTCAGCATTTCTCAAATTCACCTGCACCCAAAACAATCAGGTTTTTGCTTGTATCAAGTGTTTTGCATTTTTCAATGTATGTCATTTACAATGTTGACATCAGGCACACTTAACAACTAATATTCATATATTTATTAATGGATTTGTTGTTCTTGTTGTTGTTGGTGTTCTTGTTCTTTTTGTTAAAAGGTCGTATAAATATTTTATAGCAACATCATGATGGCAAAATGCCACCTTCAAAAATGTCTAAGCAAACGGCAGGCATGAAAAGCAATAGAAATAAGAAGAAGGCGTATCTAATTAAGAAAAATCTTGCTAATAGTGTTTCAGTTACCACTTATTATTATTATTATTATTATTATTATTATTATTATTATTGTTGTTGTTGTTGTTGTTGTTTGTTGTTGTTGTTGTTGTTGTTGTTGTTGTTGTTGTTGTAATTATTATATCTAAAAGGCTCCTTACATTCTTAATACAGTTAATTAGAGTGCATGTTCTTTTTAACACTCATTCACTTTCATTAAGTAAATTTCTTCTTAATAGAAGTTCTTCTAATAAACTTTTTGAAAGTAAAAGAAATAGAAATAAGATAATATTATATTTTCAAGAAGGCAACTAATAGAATGAACATTTTAATAGACATTAGAGGAAATCTAAACTAATAAATTTTAAATTTTGTGATGAGACACTTGAGAATATGAAAAAGTGACAAAACCGCATCAAAAAAGTCACATTTTACCTTAAAAGCAAACACTTCAGTTTCTTTATATTTTTATTATTAAATTTATAAATTCATAAAGTAAGAATTTAGAAGACTTAATGTTGCGCACACTTTTTAAGACATTGTATGCATTAAAATAAATAGAATTTCAATTTAAATTCATTGACAGAATCGAACTTTTGGCAAACTCATAGAAGAAAGAAATTATTAAAAAAAAAATTATTAAATCATTCTATGATTCATGTTATACTTGAACTATGACACATCCATCTATAACTTAAAGAATTTTTTGCAATAATTGTATAAATTTTTTTTGACAATCTTACATCTATTGCATAATTTCTTGATATTTTCAAAGATTGTTACAGTTTAAATGTAAAAAATAATCTTAAGATGTAAATTGCATTATTTTGTATTAATTGTTTGATTTTTTGTTTTACTAAGTGGAATGATATTCTCTACGAATCTAAGTATAACGATCTACAGCCTAATGCCTTCTCAAATGATAAACATTTTTGAGAATACAAAACGTCTAGCAATTAAAAAATCAAATTTCTATAAAAACATTGAAAGTTCAAGATGCTAATAACAAAAATAATGAATTGTTAAATCGATCTGAGAAATCGGCTAAAATATAGTTTTCCTATGGAAAAAATTGTAATATTCCTTTTCTTAAATACGCACTCTTTTAATTTTTTTTAAGTATAAATTAAGTAACAAAATAATGGATGCTTGTTTAAAAATGGTTCTTTCTTACAAACAATTTCCTTACACTGATCAAATAATATGCAGCAGCATTTAATCGTTAGTTGAGATCCTTGAAAATATTTAAAGAATAACGTGCAATTTATTCTTAAAATATTAATCCTCTGTAAATTGAATTAATATTACAAAAACGCGACAATAAAAATATTTGTTGAAATGAAATTTAAATAAAAATATGAACAGCAATAATTTTTTTTTTTAATTTAAAGTTTTTTAACATGAAAGACGAAAATCATTATGAAAATATTCTAAATCGTTCAATGTCTATTTCAAATCACAAAAACATACAACTCAAAAATGAGGTAATTATCAAAAAAAAGTTAAAAATATTATTTTTAATAAACAAAAAGAGAAAAAAAACTGGCAAACTCCATCACTTTAATATGAACTGCAATATAGAAAAAATTAATAAATAGAAAGAAAAAAGTTTTATTAAAACAAAAATGGTGACATATCGTTGTCGTTGGTTCGTTTATAATGTAATTAAACAACATACATGTAACTTATATATATATATATATATATATATATATGTATTACATAATTAATGCATGAATAAAGTACTGCTTTATAAATAGGAACAGAAAGTGGGCTCTGCCAAAAAGTAGGCAACACAATGAAATAATGCAAAATTTAAGAGTATGCACGTTTTGTGATGAATTCAAACTTACTTTAGATGATGAAAATTGAGAAATTATAAATATGATTTCTTAATTAAAGATACTGCTTTAGTAAAATTTTTTTATAAGTATGAATTATTGTTTTGGCCTAAGGCAAAATTTAGCAGATTTATAAGAGCAATTGGCAGTTGCTCATTATAAGATTTTAGTTAAGAATTTTTCTATGAATAATGTTAATAATTTTATCAATAAAAACTACTAGCTACTAATAAAATAATGTGCCATTTCTAAATCACTAAATCACAATTTTTTTGGGAAATATTACGCTTAAAATCCTTTTGTAAGATCCAATTAATGAAATGTTTATTTAAATATTCTTAAATATAATTTAAAACTCTAAGCTTTCAATTTATTAAAGTATAATTATTTCATACATTTTGACTGACTCTTTAAATATGCAACTTTATAGCATAACGCAACTCAATTGAATGTAATTCAGTACAAGTTGTAACTTAGTTATGGGCAAATCAACATTAGTTTACATCTATCAACATGCAATATACCTGCATTTAACAAATATAATCTTTTTATAACAAACTGCTATGCGTGTTATATTTATTAAATTTTATTATTAGTTTTATAAACATTTTTAACAATTATTTGCAAAAGTCTATTGACCTAAAACGTATATTCAATTAATATGTGAAGTATAATCAAATGGCATGAGCCAAATTACAAAGCATTGTCCCTTTTTTTTGTTGTTGTTATTATTGTTAGTATTGTTATTTATTTAATTAAAGTTATGCAGACATATAAATATATAATACGTGATGATTTATGTTTATGTAAATTGGATAAATATTAAATTGAATTTAAATTGATTAAGTATTAATTTTTAATTTATTTAAAATGTTGAAGTTTTCTTTTTTAATGTAGCATCCTTTTTAGTACTTAATCAAATTGTTAAAAAATCACATTTAAAATATCGTTTATAGATTTTCATTCACATTCCTTTCGCCACTTTGCTTTGTGTAAACCATCAAAATATATGAATACAAATTGAGAAATTAAAAAAATCATAATTTTATGAATTAATTAAAAATTTTATGATATGGGCAAGAATCCTACAAATAGGCCGATCTAGAATAACTTCGGAATGCTTAGTAGCAATACAACGATTTTTAAGGCCATGTATGGGAAATTTAAAAAAAAAGAAATTTTCAACCAAAATTATTCCCGAAACATAATTATTTCCGAAAATTGTTGTTGTAAAAGAAATTTATCTACTATTTATTAGTAAAGTATCTCAAAAATTTTGGCCTGCAGTTTGAAAAGAAATTTACTTGATTGGATAAACTTAAATCGAATTTGAAAGTCTGAATGAAAGATGGATCTTTCTGGATGTTTTTTGCATACACCACCCGCTATAATTTATTGTACAATTTGCCACGAATACCCTAGGGTATAATAACTTTACTGTTTGCTACACAGCCATGGAAATGAAAATCTAAGTGATATATCAAAAAGAGTTAAAAAGTGCTCTCGTTCAGAAAGAATTAAGAATATTTTATGGACAAAGGCATTCAAAAAATATGTACTTTCAATTTATGCAATAAATCTATAAACTAAATTCGATGTATAAAATTTTTCATGAAAGACATAAACAACTCTTAAATAAGCAGGCATTCAAAATAGTGTCTTCTTCAATAAATTACTGATTAAAATTCTTTATGTGGAGTTACTACGAAAATAGTAGGAAAAAAGAAATACTTGACAAAGACTTAAAAATCAATTCATTAAATGCTTCTAAGTAAAACAATATAATAGAAACAATTTTTAAACATTCCATACATTCGCTCAAGCTTTGTATATGTGACATCACAAATCATAAATCGTATGATGTAAAAAGTAAGCATTAAAGTGAATTATCAAATATAATCGTCTTTAAATATGCTAAGTAATCTAATGATATTACGATATGATGAAATTAAATAGCTAAATAATCAATATATTAAATGCATAATATGACAAACATTTAAACGAATAGAAAATAGTAGGATTAATAACAGAGAAATCTCACTATCTTATTTAATAAATAAATGTCAAAAATACAGATGCGTAAATGATGTTCATGATATAAATAATTGAACATTTAAGGTCAAAGTTGTTGGGATATTTACAAAATTATACAAAATTTTATTTACTATAACAAATCCCTCTACAAACTCCTATATATGCATTTAAAATCAATTGTATTGAAGTAGAAAATGAAAATCTTTTTTAAAGCAATTTCAAGTAAAATATTCCGAAAGTTTCTTTATGAAATCTTCACTAAGTTAAATACTTTCAATATTAAAAAACACATCAAATTGTATCATAAAGCCAAAGTATTGCAAAAACTTTTCCATCCTTAACATTGGTTTTCAAATGAATTTAAAACTGAATATCAAGATACAAGAAATCATTAATCTAAAAACATTAATTAAAAAGGGCCAAAACAAGAAGCCACCAGAAGAAGGAAACTTCAATAATTTTGTAAAGCATGAATGACAACGTTTTCATCTCAACTTTCTTCTTTTTGGATATTTATGCATTATTATGAAGCAATTTCAAACATTTTCATACGCTCAAATATTATTATTTATCACTCATACGTCATGGAGGGCAAAAACAAAAAACAAAAAACAAAAAAAAATTATTTTTTGTACATATACAATTTTGCTTGAACCGAACAAAAATTATGCCTAGAAATTTATTTATATATTCACAAATAAAATCAAAAAATCAAGAAAAAAATAAAATAAAAACAAAAAAAAAAATAAATAAAAAAAAGTAATAAAAATGTTACCTGGTTTAAAACCATCTGTATGTTCATGATTTTCGCATACATTTAATACAAGCGTTATTAAAATTGTACCGATTGTAAGAGAATCCATGGAAAGCTGCATATTGTTCCACATACATATAAAATATTATTTTATTTGATATTTTCAGTATCAATGTCAGGCATAAAAATTGATATTGAACTGGCTGCCAAAATGATATTTTAATGTTCTCTTGGTTGTATTTAGCTTCTCTTTTTGCGGAGGACGGCTTATTGCATTGTTATTTTATATGATTTTATTTTACATTATTTCACTTTATTTTGATTTATTTATTCTTTATTTATTACATTTCCAGGTCATTTGTTTTACTTTAACGCAACATTAAATGCATCAGATATGTGTGTTTACTTAATTGATCAGATTTGGTTTTTTTGTTCGTTATTATATTTAATTCATTTTATTATTTATATTGAAATTAATGCACATTCGAATTGTATATAAAACATTTGATTATTATTTTGTAAACTTTCCTGGTTAATTGGTTACAAAACTCTTGCATTTTTTTCTAATCTTGATCAATTGAAATATTGACTCAATAAAAATTTATTATATTTACTAATTTTTTTTTTCTTTTAATTGTTGTTGCTTTTGTTGTTACATTTTATTATGAGATTATCATAAAATGGCATAAAAATATTTCACATCTTTTTTTCAGTTATATTTTTTTTATTCTTTTTCATTTTTCATTCACTTTTCTTTGATGATGTAGCTTCAATTTTTCTTATTGTTCTTGTTATTGTAAACTTAATACGTTGCTTTCTTCTTCTTTTAGCCATTTGTTAAAATGATGGCTAATTAATTTTGTAAAATTAATTAACCGCAACATGAACGAAATGAATGTTGTTGTAATGTTGTTGGTTAGCAATAGAAATATTGCTTTTTATGTGTTTATTAAGTTTAAGTTAACAATGCTATTGATTGCTTTGTTTTATTAGCGCAACATTTTTGAGCAAACATTTTGTTTTTTTATATTTAATTTTATTTCTATTTTATGATTTCTGCTGCCTTATTTTCATTCGGTTCCTTTGCTTAACGTGCTAAAATTAAAACAATTAAAGAAAAGAGGAGAAGGAAAAAATTAAGAGAGAAGTAATGATTATGATTATAGTACAATATTCATAAAAAATTGCATTAATACAAAAAGAGTATGAAAGAGAGTGAGAGAGAGAGAGAGAGAGGCAACATTTTCATTGTCCAACATTCTCAAAGCATTCTCAATTCATCTAGAATTTAAGTGAAATTAAAAAGTCGAAGCGTTGAAGATGATCAGCATTGATTTTGCTTCAACTTAGATAGACCTTTCTGTTTAAGTGTTGTAAATATTCTTCCAATACCAAAAAATAAAGCTAAGCCTTTGGCTCTAGCTAAATGTAACTTTCTTACTTACTTTTATTTGAAATCAGTGGACCATAACGTATAAATTTAATGTACAAACAAAAAAAAGTGGCAAATGCTATCGAATTTTAAATCGATCCACTTTTTCTTACCTCCATCCATATAGAGAACTTTTCAAATTATTATTTTATTTTCTTGAGTTTTCTTGACTTAATATATCAAGTAAAGTGATGCAGAATATTTAAAAATCGACTTTAACAAATCTTTCACTACTTTCAAAATTTTTGGTATACACAGATTCACTATAAACAGCGCTAAATAATTTTCGGAATATATTTCCATCCAATCGTCCATTTAATATTTTTTATATAACAAAAATGCTGTTTCTTATTTAATCGGCATCAAATTACATTTATTGACTGGAATGAAATCATTAAATAATGTTAATAATAACAACAACAAAAATAAATTAAAATCAAAATCAAAATCAAAATCATATTTTTGCGTGTTTGTACAAATTAAATTATTTTCAAATTATTTTCTCATGAAATAATCAAATAAATTCCTTTTAATTGAATTGTTTACGCATATTCTAATTCTATTTCATTAAATCTCCTTTAACTCACGAGAATTCTCATATGCCGTTTCGATGCATCATAATTTACAAAATTAATTATAATTATAATAATTAATTTAGAAGTATTTAATGCAATTTACATGAATAATTTTTGCCAAGAAATGGACTAAAAAGTTTGAGTTTACTTTTGTAGATTTTTCAATGGCCATTCAATAAAATTCTTTTATAAAATACGAATCTGAATAGTTAGGAAAAAAAGAATTCATAAATAGACATACTTATACAAACTGTACACTTACATGGCCATATACATATGCCCACGTGGCAATTGCATTAAATCAACTTAAGCAAATAATTTGTTCTTGTCCTGCCTTTGCTGCAGTTTTTATGCGTTATTTTGCATTATTATCTATGGGAAAATTTTAGGAAAAACAAATCTACAAATTCTATTTGGCTGCAGTTAAATCATGGATACCCACCAACAAACCATCATACAAATATATCCATAACTATTCGATAAACTTAAATATATAAATTTAAAGAAACTAAAGTGAAATATTTTACAAATTCCGCTAAATGTTTGTACTGAATGAAATTTTGCGCCCCTATTGCAGGACGATATTTTATACATTTGTAAAAAGCATCAACTTTCCGTAAGTTGCAGTTTAAGATTAAGGGGTAAAAAAGAAATATTTTAAAACAAACGGTAAATACTTGACTTTGTATAATTTCTAGGCAACT
This sequence comes from Melophagus ovinus, assembly GCA_023089585.1. Lineage (NCBI taxonomy): Eukaryota > Metazoa > Arthropoda > Insecta > Diptera > Hippoboscidae > Melophagus > Melophagus ovinus. The sequence continues at coordinate 1,256,103 of JAKKIB010000190.1, forward strand.
TGACCCATTTAAGTCAAATTTATTTGGGTAACTTTGCTTGTTACACAAATAAAAATTTTTTTGAGGTCTCTCTGTTGCATTTTGTGAGTAAGAAAGTAAGTGATGACTTTGTGTTGTAAAATTCAGCATAGACATGACCGTTTTAAAAAAATTTTTGAACATTGGTCTTGTAGAATAATTTGTTTTTTAAATTAGGAAAAATCTTAGCCTTTTTAACTGTTGCAGCTTTTGAGCTGTAACCAAGAAAAGATACATATTGGCCTAGAAAATAGAGATGTTTACATCTTAGGTAGAACTGTGGGCGTGTCCTTTGATCGATTTGGCCAATTTCAAACCTTCCAAAATTTCTATCAAATTTGAGTTCGATAACTGAACTCAAGGAGAAGTTTACGACCAGGAGAATGTTTAAAATAGACGAGCAAATGGATCGATGAAAACACATGCCCAAATTATTTCAAAATTTGTTACTGACCAGTAATGTATTTCCAATGCTTCTGTGTTTGCTTTACAAACATAATGGCAAAATGAGTATACTTCCAATCTTTTGGATGGTGGGCTGAAAAAAAAGAGATTGCTTTTTTTTGTCGCCTGTGTTTTTTTTTTTTATTATTACCACGGCAATAATATATAATATCAATGTGTGTAATGTATGGCTGTGTGGATACGTGCATATGTTCATGTGAGTATTATAAACAAATTTTATTTAAAATTTGTTTATGTTTATGAAACTGAAATTTTTCCAACATTCTTTGTGTACAAAGTTTAAATAAACATGCATATATTAGGTCGTTTGGAATATCACATTCAAACAAACTTTATGCCAAAGAAATTTTTTGAAAATAATTGTGAATGCTGGGCACTTTATCAAAGACGCCATAATCCATCTAAAGTTTCACTTATTTGACGCTTCTTAATTTTTTGCACACTTTGAAAGTGACTGTGAAAAAGGTGCACTTGCAATTGATGAAAAAACTATTTCAACTCTTCGATATGTACTCTGTATGCAGCACTTACCGAGTGTGTATTTGTTTCGATGTTCAAATCTCTGAAACACTTTATATGGCATAAGTACAATGAGCGCCTGCATGTGAAAGAAATGCGTACATTTTACACGTTGACATTTTCCTAATAAAAATGCCGACTTAGACCAAATTTTATATATATAACATGCAGAAATAAATGTTTGGCATAAATTTTATTTAGAGGATTGAATTTTGACTTGATGGAATGATAAACGCTTGATAACCCCGTTCTATTTACTTCCATTCTATTAATTTCCCTAAAATTTTTGATGGCTTTTTGTTTATTGAATTGAATTTATGAAATTGAATGATAAGTGAGTAAAGTTTATACAAAATGTAAAAAAGTTAGTGGCAAAGGTTCACAGATCGATTTAAAATCAAATTAACTGATATGATTTAATATTTGTATTAAAAAGTTGTTTTTAGAATATTTGAGAACGGAAAATTGGAAACCATAATTTTAGCTCATTGACCTTTAGGCTTATTAAAGCAGGGGTTTAGGAAAAATTCCCTTTAAAGCATTGTGCTTTAGATGGAACATATCAATTACAGCGAACCAATTTGGCAGATCAATTTGGCTAAATCAAATTCAGTTTTTGAATCATACAAACGGATCGCCATTTAGTCTTCATAAAACGCCATTTTCAAGCAACGTCAAATAAAATTAAATTGCTTATTTTTCTATTTAGAATTATTACAAAAGTTCCTTTTTTTATATAATAACAAATGGCGACATTCATAAAAAACTTGTGCTAATTTCTCGACAAATTATGTTTTATGGTTTTTTTTTTTGCCCCTTTTTTTTACACTAACAAAAGCGAAAAAACAAAGATAAACGGAAAAGAAATTATTTCTATTTACATAAAAAACACAAAAAAAAAACTTAAAAGAAGCTCACGCAAATTGAGTAAAACCTTTAATGTTAATGGACGTAATTTGTCAATACATGAATCCATAAATGAAAGAAAACTACTTTGTCGTCTTCGTATATAATTGCATTTTACAGCATTTTTAAAAAAGCAAAAAAAAAAAAAAACCAAAAACAAAAATATTATTAGAAAGAAATGCAAATTAAACATGAATATTAATAAGAAAAAATAAGGCCAATTAATTTTTGTGGCTTCAACAATAAGTAAATTTTTCTCTATGGAGACAAAAACTTTATTCATAGCAAGGCAAATTTTAGAGTAACTTCAGGCGCCTAGTAAAACTACTACATTATAAATTGTAAAAAAATTGAAAGATCAGAAAAAATTTGAGTTACGTAAAAGTGAATCTAATAAGTTTAAAAGATCTGGTTCAAATTTTTCATATAATTTTAGTATGGCGATTACAATTGCCTTGATTTCTAACAAAAATATTCATATCTTTGCAAAGGCGATCATGGATCGAAATATTAAATGATTCCATCTATTGTCAGTAACAATTTTCATTAAGTTTTCAAAAATTGTGACCTGTATTTGATTTACAGATTAGACAACAGTTTGCATAGTACAGCACAAAAAATCAGACATAAGCATGAACGAAATGATCATTTCAAATCGCCTTAGAAAATATTACCGAATTTTAAGCTTTCTCCTAATGTTAACTGCGTATTGTTAAAGGTGTAAGAAATAAGGGAACAATTTAAATCAATAGAAAAAATAAATAATATTTTAGAATGGTTTATTTAACTAGCAAAACCATAAGAACAAGTTCACTGAAATCAAAAATTTGAAATGAACGAATTCTCATTTTTTCTAGTAATAAAAATTATTACTTTTAACAACTAAGAACTTTATGGTCGATCTCTTAAATACTTACTATGTTGAAAAATTGAAGTAAATAAATTACAAAGTTGACAAAATTGAAAAAATTGTAATTTCTCATTTATTTAAGGAGTTTTTTACATAAGAGAAAAATTCAAAAAATTGACCTATCTGAACCAAATGACTTTTTTTAAAATAAGTTTTATATGGGAAATGGCTGGACCAAATTTGAAACACATCTTTTTCATTTTATGTACATTTAAAATTGTACATTTTTTTCATTTAACGACTTTTTTTTAAAGAAAAGAATCGTTATATTAATCATGGTCATTATAAAATCCGATTTTAACCAATTTTAAATCGATTCGTTTTTGATATACAACACATCCAAATAGCACTAAAATATCTCGAAAATTTTCATCTGTAGCTTGATAACAATTTTGCATGGGCAGACATCAGACAGACAGGCTTAAATTGAATCAGAAATCCATCCTAAGGCACCAAGCGTAATAAAAGTATGGGTCTATTTCAACTCCTTTTGCAGATACTTATAATACGCTGTACCACAAATGGTTTAGCCTATAAAAACTGAATTGCTGTTACTTAATAATATTAGTAAACCAAATTTAAATAATATTTTATTATACGACGAACATTTTTACTGAGAAATATAGTTTATATACAAAGCCTGGATCATCTGAGCCTACAACAGGTGAATTTAAAATTTTCCAAATAGAAAAATTTACATATTTCGTGATATGAAAATTACACAACAGTTTCTAATGATTTAAAGTAAAGTTCTTTTTTTTTCATTACCAGCACTAATTTAATTTTTAGTTGATTAAATAAATCTCCATAAAACTTAAATTGAAGTCCATTTTAAAAAAAAAAAAAACAACTTAACATTTTATAATCTATGGTCTCGAAATGTAGAACGTTCATTTACCTTATTGCTTCAAGATTTTGTAAAATTTCTAAACTATCTAAATGAAATGTTAAGCAAATAAATAGAAATTTCAATGAGTAAATGAGAAAATATAAGCTCTCCCGCATTCCACGATTTTGATATAAAATCAAACCAAAATTTCATTTCACTGTTATACGATTTGTAAATTTTGACTTCAAGCAATATATTGCGATTTTTGTATCGATGAAGCAGCTAAATAAAAAGAATTTCATCATTTTGATAAGGACAGTTTTTATAACATCAACAAATTTTTGTAAAAATAATAAAAACGTTATCTAAATTCTATGTCCATCAATCTTTGCGGGGTTTTTTCTTACCACCAATATTTTTATTTCCTCTCCCCACCATTTGTTTTTTGTACTTTTTTCTATATTTCTGCTTTTCTATTAATGACATTTACGGTCTATAAAAAAATTTGTGGATTTGTATTTAAATTGTTTATGTATAAAAGTTTAAACATATGTAAATTGTACATATGGCAGTAAACTACCCCATTTTTCCCTAAGCATAACATAAACACACAGCAACATTCACATTCTGAATAATAAAAAGTGAAGAGGGGTGAAAAAAAAAGCAACAATAAAGACACGATGTTTGCTTTCATTCATAAGCACAATTTATAATCATTTTCCGTTTCTCATTGTTTGTTGTTTGTTTGTTGGTGGTTTGCTTGTTTATTTTGTAATTTTTCTTTCCCCCAAACATTCTATCATTGGAATACATATGTACCGTTATATATAAATATACATATGAATATATTTTATACATTTAAATGAAATAACTTTGGTTATTTCATGGCATTTTATGGCATAACGAAAAAAACAAAAAAAAAAAGATTAAAATTTTAGTCGGTCATTGTGATTGCTTAAATTCTCTAACTCAATTTTTTTATATCAATGATGATTTAGAAATCGGATCTATAGATAATTTAACTTTAAAGTTTTCCTACACGATTTCAAATATCTAACGATTTATGTTAAAAAAAAAAAAATCAAAGTTGCCAAAACATCTATTTCGATATAGATCAAATAAAAATTTCTTAAAGAAATTTTTTTTATCAAAATTATGGCCCACAATTTATTGTAAGAAATTTTGTGGACAGATAGACAGACAGACAAACAGATAGATATACTTAAAGCAATTTTGAAGAGATTCAAATGATTATACCAATTTCATGGATCCATGGATCCATGGATCATACAACGAGTTAAATTCATTATGACCTAGAATTATACAAATTATGGCAAACAATGGTAGAGTGAAGACAAGTCTGACTTTTTTTGTACCCACAATAACTTAAAACTATGGTTAAATGACTGCAACCACAAAAGCAACTATTACAACAACAATATAGTTAAATATAATTTCATTGAATAACGGACACGTTAAATGTTGATTGGTTGAAATTTATAAATAAATTGATATAAAAATTTAAAGAAAAGGGCAGCAAAATAAAATGCAACCAAAAAAAAAAGTCTCCTCCCTTGAATTTGATCATGATATTTGTTTGCCTTGTGTGTTACATTTTGCTTATTGTTATTTGCCGTTTACTGTTTTTTTTCTTTTCCTATTTTCCCGGTATTTCATTTTTCTTAATGCCTACAATTTCCCCCTGTAATTTATTTACATTTTTCGCTACATTTTGATGATAATGACGAATAATTTTGAATTGGAATAACATTTTGCATACTTTAGTCTTCACATTCCCCTACACTAAATGTTAATTATTTTGTTGTACAACAAATAAATAAATAACAATAATAATAACCAGTGATTGGCCAAAAGGCAATTTCATTTAATGTTATTGTTAAACTGTTTATTCTATTTGTCATTGTCATCACTGAAACTGATTGACTTTGCATTTATTTTACACTCTATTTACAGAATAAAGAGACATATTTGCTTTAAATGTCATCTCCACATCTTTACGCCACAATTCTTTGTAAGGCTCAAATATTTATGTTATTATTTGCCTTTATACATATAAATAAATACAGAAGGCTTTTGTACATAAATTAGGGCCTTTGTTAAGGGGCAACATGACTCTCATTATAATTAAACTTTGGATGTTCGCTATAAATATTTTTTCATATTAAATCAATCCAATATCCAAAAAGCACGAGAATAATATAAATTATTAGACATTTATGCAACTTAAAAGTTTAGTTTTAAGGTGGGTTTTCAGGTTAGGTTTTATTACATCGATCGTGTCAGAAACAGTCATAGTTAGAAACAGAATACAGCTCTAATTATTCATTGTCCATCCATCCATCCATCCATCCATCCAACCATCCATCCATCCATCCATCAGAGATCTGGTCTTATAAATGTTGATATCAAGCAGCAGATCGAAGGATTTTACAAATTCGATATAGCGCTACGTGTTTTGGTGCAAACAAACAATTACTATCAAAAAATTTTAGCCCATCACAAATCATTTTTTATATGAATAAAATTAAGAATGTTAAATATTTAATAATAAAAATAAAATCGATACAGAATTATCATTTTACTAAATAACATAAAACAAATTCCTTCAATTTTTTGGTTCTGTCGTTCCTTGTAATTAACTTTTCAAATCATTAAAAAATTGTAACAATTTTATTTTCTGGACTTTTGAAGCGCATTAAATAAAATTTTGTAGAGTTTTTCAAAGAACAATTTCAACCGTTTGCAAAATTCTGATTTACTTGATATTTACATTTGTTGTTGTAATAATTTTATGGCGAGACTTTCATATAATTTATGACATGAAACTGCATGCCATTACATTTTGGCTGAATTAATAATAGCCACAAAATTCAATGTAAAAAGGACAATACAATTTGACAGGCAAAACAAAAAAAAAAGCAGCAAAATGCGCGAAACAGGGAGGAAAACAAAAGTGCGGTAAATATGGACAAAAATTACAAGGAAATGTAATTTTTTTTTTTTTTTTTTTTTGGTAACAAAGTAAATTTTAAAATAATAGTAATAATAATAAAAAAGAGCAAATAGAATTCATAAAACGAAATATAATGAAAATTAAGAGCAACAACAAAAAAGAAAAAAAAAATAGATGACAGCAACTTGTATTGTTGCTGGTGTTAGAGTTATTATTATTTCAATACAAAACCGCAAAATGTATTTTATTAGCCAACAATAATAGCAATCACAATAATAACACAACAATAACAACAAAAGTTTATTGCTTTAATCTTTATGCGGTTCACAAGCTTATTGAATTTCTCCATAAATGATTGTGCATTTTATATTTTCACTATCACCTTTTCTTTTCTTTTTTTTTTTTTTTTGTTTATACAATGATCCAGTGATTCCAGTGATTCATGCATTCATTCATTTATTCATCTATTCATTTACTCAAATTGTTAAAAACACACGCAAAGTTAATCATACAAATCACCTTTTTTTGGTGGCTGATTTCCCTTTTTTTTTTTTTTTTTTTTGGAATTTTTTATTATGGATGCTTTTTCTATAAATTTTCAGCGTATGCGAATGTAAGTGAAATTAATATTTGCCATTTATTTATATATCGCATATAAATATCTCAATTATTGAAAATTTACTATAAAAAAAAAAAAACTCACTTTATCTTTATTTTTGTGGGCAACATTTTCATTTATAAAATTTTTATGCCTATTTTTACAATTTCATTGATAGTAAAGAAGTCATAACATTTCTTATACAACTGACCACACTTTTAAGAATCACAATTCTTAAAAATTTTGAGAGCTATTAAAGCAAAAGCTTTTTTGTGTGTAAGACTTGAAGTATTTTTTAGTTAAAAGTTTCCGTTTGTTGTACTTTTCTTTTAAATAATAACTAATTGCAAAAAAAAATTTTCATAATTTTTTATCTATTTATTATCTCTAAATCAAAAATGAGATTTCATATGTAAATTGTCCTTCATGTATAAAAAGAACTAATTCAAAGAGCTGTAGTAACAAAATTGCTTGATAAAAATAGCAATAACGGATTTTTTTTTTTTTTTTAGAAAATTGTCAAAAGTTTTGTATAGCCATTTGAACTGAACTAAGATCCAATTAAAAGTTCTTTGATTGATTCAATATTAAAAAAGCATTTAAAATTTTCATTTAACAATCGAGATGATTAATAATTTTTTATTAGTATTGTTTGATTAAATTGATTAAGTTTATAATTATTTATAAATGACTTGAACTTTTTCTATGGATTTTAATTAATTAAACATGTCGATACATTTTTCTTTATAATTCGTGTAAATACAATAAAAAACGTTTCAATAATAATCAGCAATAAATATTTATTGCTGAATAATTCAATGGAAAAATGTTCCTTAAAAAAGTGACAGTAAATCTCTTGTCATTGCAATAAATCTATTAAATGAAAAGCGTTATGAGAAATTATGATGCCTTAAAAATGTTAAATATCCGTGAACAAAATTATAGTTTCCTTTTTTTTCAACTTGTTGTTTATTGAAACATTTTCAATGATAACAATTAACATTAACAAGAATCTAGTTTTGGAAATTTTTTTTTGAATTACTTGCTTACAAATACTAAATAGATCGAAGCTTAAAATGAAGATTTGAAATGATGAAATTTTTTGTAAAAAATTCAATAAATGTTTAATTCAAATATGAAATGAATAATTTTTTATAGACAATAAAGGCATAACAGACTTCCAGGGGTTAATACTTTCATATGCTCCATGTAAAATGATTAGAAATTTTAACATAGATCTTACAAAGGATTCAATTATCGGAGAATTATATGAAACCATACTCGTCTTATGTTTATCTATGGATTATGCTGCACATACAAGCGATGTATTCATTTTTAAATACTTAAAATTTTTTGCTCTATAGAAAATAAGCAATTTTTAATAAATTTAATTTTTACTTAGAATTCCCTTACAAAGACTTTATATGAAACTTATTGTTTTCAATATGAAATTACTGCTTTAATAAACTTAGTTTGATACTAATGGAAAGCAAATACGTCTACTCTTTCTGGTTATAACGTTATGTGGTTACTTTTGCCTCTTTTTTTTTTTAGTTTTTTGTTAAATTTTTTTTTTAATGTTTTTTCTTTAATTTTTTTTTGTTAGGAAGTCCCACTTATGCTAATGGCTTCTTCTATGGCATTATAAAGACAAAGTAAAAAGTAAAAAATAAAAATTGAAAAAAAAAAAATTAAAAAGAGTGAATGCATTAAAAAGAAAAATTTTTATATATACATATATAAATATAATAAGGATAGTTTAATGGAAGGCAAAGGAAATAAAAAAGCAAAAAAAAAAAAAAACAAAAAAAAAATATGGCAAAATGCTAGAACAAAAACAGCAAAAGCAACTCTAAGACAATAAAAGTAAATGCTGCATTAATGGAGCTATAGAAAAAAAAATTTGTAATAGTGTAAGGGGTAGGGGGAAGAAGCAGCAAAAACTAAAATAAAATGAAAACAATTCAGTCAGTCAATTTAACACCAGTGATAATGATTTTAGCGCTCTCCTTTACGATTAATTTTGTAGTCACCAAAGCTAAATTGTCGACAAATTATAATAAGAGATACAGCGCTGCTTCTATCATTTAACTGGGTTGATATGTTGCCATACATTGCGATACGATGTAATATAATTTAATATAAAATAAGGCCAAAGTGCTTAAGCCTACTCCAACACACAAAAATTTTATAAAATTTATCTAACAAAATGTTTGAACGACGAGTGAAATATTTAAAATGCATAGAGTTCAAATTTTAGACAAACAAATTGAACTGAAATCACTTTTATCATAATGCGAATAATTTCCCTTTTTTTCTTTTTTTCCTTTATTATAAATGCATGTAAAACATATTGGTCAATAAGTCTAAGCATTGGTTGCTTTTTAATCTTCTCTTTCATTATGAACATAATGTATCTCTCTTTCCAAAACTTTTTCAATATTTTCAGTGTTGGTTTTGTTAAGCGATCTGCTTTTACTTTCAAAGTAAGTTCATTCATGACTCTAAGGCTTATTATTAATACGTGGAGGCTAAATTGGGCTTGTATTATACCCAAGAAAAATATTTAAAGTGTAATTCATGGCAATGTCTTGATGACACAGAATTTTCTCACTTTGAATGTTTGGACTTTGGTTTCTTGAATCTTTCAACCAATTTCTTCAAGTTACTTTTTGTAGTTTTATTTTTTCTAAGACACATCAAGGAACATATATACAGCTTTCCAAAATGAATATAAAGCGTTCCAAATGTTACATTTGTAGTTTCAGAAGGAACGCCGTCATACGTTCGCTCAGGTATAAGTGAATGGAAGTCCCACACGAAGTTAAGGGTTTCAATACTTCTCCATTCGTTAAATAATCCCTCTCTGATAAGAAATTTGATAAGTCATTCTGTTCTTCTTGAGCAACTCTCTTGTTAAATTTTTCGACTCAAGTGTGCAATAAAAGAACTGATGTTTCCATTATCAAACAATGCTCCGAATGATTAGTAAATCAGTACTTTTGATTCACTCTTCTTGAAATTGTTCGAATGGGTCAACTATGATCCCTGCAAGCGAATATGTCCATTACCGAAAAACAAACACATTTACCAAACGGAAACTTATCGATTTAGGCTTTGACACTCCTCTTGAAAAGCATGAATAGGACAAATATTATTCCGTACAAACAAATTTATCCAACCGGAAACTTATAGAATTAGGTTTTATACGTATGCACATTTATGTAATTGAGGTGTGTGTGTGTGTGTACACTTTTTTTTTTGCACAATTTTTATGTGTTTGCATTTGGGCGTGTATATTTTATTTGGTTCGAGTTTTTTTTTCTTTGCCTAATTTTTTTATGGCTTTTTAACATACTTAACATAAAACTGTCATCTGCATATAAAAATAAGGAAAAATTGCTGAGAGTGACATATCAAAGCGTTTAAATAAAGGAAATATATATGAAAAAAGATGGTTACAAAGGATGAGGAGTGAAAAAGAAAGTGATATCATACTATAGTTTATTTTGAATGGCGCTTTTAATGTACTTTTCGATGTAGATGAATTTTAGAATGTAATTGTTCTTAGATTTATTGTGATCGTTAATATTGTTAATATTGCTATTTTTATTGTTGTGATTACCTACATCCTCATCATCATCATCATCATCATCATTATCATCATCATCATCATGATTATTATTATTATTATTATTATTATTATTATTATTATTATTATTATTATTATTATTGCGGTTTCTGCCTTTGTTGGCTCATTGCGAATTCATTAAAGAAAACAATAAGAGAAGTAATAAGAGATTTCGTATCATTTTTCTAGTTATTATAGAGAACTTCATTATACAAATACGGACAGTTACAAAAACATATACAAACAAAAGGATTTTTAATATTTAATGGTTTGTATGGCATGTGTCATGCAAGAAAAGTTTTCTAAACTTTTCTTGCATGACAATTAACAAACCACAAACATCTAAAAAAACAAAATATAATTAAAAAAATCTCTGTCATAATAATTCCATTAAATTTCAGAGGAAGAGATTCATTGAACTGTAAACAAAAAGCAACAGTTTTGCCAGCATTCCTTTTACCTCTCTCTGACAAATATGATAAAAAAATGAAAAAAAAAATTAAAAGTATTTGATGTCCCTACGTTTTGATAAGATCAACTCGTATAACGAGTGGTAGAAGTTAACCTTTAAGGGACATTCAAACAATCCAAAAATAAATTGAGACTGATCAAAATTTCGTTTTTAAATAAAGTGTTTAAAAAAAAAAGCAAGCTTCTAATTTATAGAATAAAAGTTTAAAGTCTCTCGAAAAATCACAATAAAAGTGCGGTTCTAACGCGTTCAACTTACTTCAATGGATCTTATTTGGAAACGTGATCTCATTGTAATCAAAAATTATTAAAAACTTAAAATAAATAAAGTCACTTAATTTTTCATAAATTCGCATAAAATGTTAGATGCAATTAAAAATGTCAGAGTCCTCCCAAGCAAGTACCGGACTTTATTGTTTAATTTCATGTTTAAAGTGCAACAAAATGAAAAATATTTAAGAAAATTGTAGATTATTTTGAAAGGTTATTTATACAGAAATTGATCTTAAAAATTGATCCATTTATATTGGCAAAACTTTGGCCACTTAAACTGCATGTCAATTAAATATGCCGAACTGCTGGTTTTTAAAAGAATTGAGACAATTTTAACTTTTTTTCAAGCATCGATTTTTTTTGTTTTTTAAATAAAGCATTTTTTAGGTTTAAAAATCGTTTACACTTGACAAATTTTCCTTTACAATGCGGCAAGAAAATGCTTTGACAAACTTCTAAAAACTTCTGAAAACAAAAAGAAAGAAACGAAAATGGTGAGACGGATCTTAAGCAATCCCATAAGAGTTAAATTAATTTACGATTTATGGGAAAAATTACATGATTATTTTGCGGTTTTTCTTTCATTTTTTTTTTTGTTTTTCTTTACCCTTTTTTTTTTATTTTATGTTGTATTATAGAGAGTTAGAAAATGATTTAAGATTTTTGTAATATAAAAGCAACAAAATTTAACCATAAACCATATTGAAATTACGATAGTTTCCCATTGAAAAATATTTTATAACATTTCTTTATTTTCAATCTTTTTATTGATTTCTATAATTATTTTTTATTATTATTAATTGCTTCTTTTTGATTATCTATCGCATTTCTATTGTACATACTTTAGCAATTCTCTCAATGGCTTTAACAGCTTCTTTTTTCCACGTCAGCATTTATATTTTTCTATATGCGTAGTGCATGTGTGTGTGTGAGTGTGTTTGATCAATATCGTTACAGCATAAATGATTATTGCTACTATTAAAAGTTGCCCATACTGTTACGATTATAACAATTGGAAATCAAATGAAAATATTCCTTTTTTTTTTTTTTTTTTTTTTTTTTTTTTTTTTTTTTTTTTGGTATTCATAACAATTTTAATTTTCATTTTAGAAAAATTGTTTATTGTATTCATGATTCTAGTAAAAGAGAAAGTAAGAGAGTAAATAAGAGAAAATTTCCTTCACAGAAAGAGATACAGAGAGAGAGAGAGTGTGTGAGATAGAATGATAACATAAATAAATGCAAGAAATATTTTATAACAAAAATAAATAATTTTCGCATGAGAAAATTTATTCAAATAAATGGAAAAGAGCGCATAATTTTTTGCCCAGTACATTTCAATCACTTCTCTTAAAAATTTAAATATTTTGTTTGGCAAAAAAAAAAACCAACAGCCAGCCAGTTTTAGAAAACAGATAAATAAAAATTTAGCATTTGCAAATACAAAGATCAAAAAGCGAGAAAAATATCGCATACGCATAAAATATTTAGAGAACCAGACAAAACAGAAAAATTTTCCACTATAATTTTCCTTTGGTAATTTTCAATCGAAACTTGTACATTTTTTAAGATTTTTTTTTTTTAGGCAAACAAATCTAAGAAATATTAAAGAGAAAAGGATAAATTTCGTAAAACGCATTTAGTCATTTCTATCAAGAAGATCATCAATGAATTTTAGCAATCATGAATCAATAAGAAAATAAGCAAAACTTGTATAAAAAATTATATGTAGAAAATAATTTTGGAAATATATTTAGAAGTCTAACCAAAGTTTAGATAAATTTGATCAAAAACATTAATATTACTTTGAACTTTGCCATTTACGATAATTTAAATGAAGAGAATGACCAGAAAGAAAACATTATTTATAAATGGATTTTTGTAGGAATTTTTTTTGAAAGTGATGATAATTTTTTTTCATTTTTAAATTTACATTGAATTTTAGTATTTAACTCAGGGTAAAAGGCGATTCATTTTTGAATAAATCTATTTTTCATGAAGGTAAAAAATTTTCAAAATATTTCATTAACTAATTTGCAATATTCATAAAAAAACCATGAAAGAAATAAAAAACTGAATATTTCAAGTATTATAATTTTGAATAGATGTGGTCCACCTTGCTTTATAATAGAAACCATTCTACTTAAAATACAAGATAAAAAGTTCTTTCTGGTAAACTGAAAATCTTCAAAATTTTACATTAAAGTGGAAGTACTTTACTTTCACTTATCATCTTTCATTAATTTGATGCATTATCAAACTTAACTTATGGACTAAAACTCACTTTTGATTCTGTCAAATTTTTTATCAAATAAATTTTGCCACCAAAATAATGCTTTATAAGATGCTGCAACATAAAACCACGAAGCTGCCATGTTCAGAATTTAATACACTGGTCTTTGATACTTGACGAATTGTCAAAATTCTGATGAGATGTTTTGAAAAAATTTTAGACCCAATTCAAGCCATTTTAATTGTTATAATAACTTTTTCATAAACTTAGTTTGTGTTGCTTGTGTTTAATGAATGTAACTGTAAATTTTACCATCCATTAAAATTTAATTAACAATCAGTAAAGTTGAATGTTTTGCAACACTTTAAAGAAAATTTTATCTATAACAAAAATAAAAGCAATTTCATTTTAAATGACTCTCGAATAAAATATAAATTGTATAGAATTTTTTTGATCTAATTCTTCTTTTCTATGACTTTTTGATATAGATACAAAATAAATTTTACATAATCCCTTCAAATATATTCCATAAAAATTCAAAATCTTCTACATGTATGTAAAATTTTTTATATTCAAAGCGAAAAATAAACAACAAACAACAAAAATATTGCATTTTAGGCATGATCCACAATTTTTTGTTATGTTTGCCTTTCGCATTTTCCTAACCATCAACTGGGGGTTGGAGGTATGTTCACCTTGTCATTACATGTCTAATGCTTAGGAAAGCAAGAAATTCTGAATGGATTTAGAAATGTGTCGCCATCTGCCCGTACGTACATGCGTGATAAACATTCCCCTGATCTAAAGGAAGAAGACATGGAGCTCAAATTTGGCATAAATATGGAAAATTTATGTATTTTGATTGGAGTTAAAAATAAATCAAATCAGTCAAAGGTCATGCCCATATAAATTGAAAACACTTGCGTTTTTTTCAGAAAATTTTTATAAATTTCTACTCATAACTTAAAAACTAAAACCTTTAAAAAGCTGAAATTTTATGTAAATATTAAGACCTCTGTTTTACAATGTCCACCAAAAAAATCTTGCAAATCTGTACAACCTATGCAACCTTAAATTATCTATCTATATCATAAAATATCAAAAAGTTTCTGGGTGTTGGGTTTTTAAGATTTGGCTCCAGCCATGTATAATTTCCATTTCCAATTTTTTTAGAATAATGCATTTGTGGAGAGTAATTTTTAAAATTTCTTTTTCAATAGTACAGGAAAAATCAATGATAAAAATGCAATACAGAGAGAATTTTATAAATAAATAAATCAATATCTATACATTTCAGATAATTTACTTAGCCACCTAATGCATATAAAATTTGTTAGTGTTATTGAAGATATGGCTAAAATTGATTGCTATTGATATATTTTTCAAATGTAAATTACGTAAACATTGCTTAAAATATTATCACTTTAGAACATGATTTTATGTAAGGGGCGTGTACATTTAATGTAGAATGTACTGTAATATTATTGCAGAAATATTTTTGCCCTAAACTATTTTTGCGCAACAGCGCATCGTAAATATATGAAACACCCTAAAAGTCCTTTGATTGACTTATTTTCTACTAAACGAAGCGATTGCTAAGTTAATTCGATAAGCTAAGCTTCCTTGATTGATTTAAGTCTCTGCTTCCATATGTATACCTATCAACTTGATATATATTTTTGTACTTTTAGCAAACTCCACAGACCACAATTTGTATTAGAATTTTCTTATTAAAATTATTCATTTTCACACAGAAAACTCTTTACGATGACGTTCCAGCTCTCATTTAAGTAATAACTCTCAATTAATTTAAATGAAGTTGGCTGCATTTGACAGAAAAAGAATATGTCATTCTATTACTGCCAATGTTTAATAGATGGCGCCGCACATTTTACAATTCATATTGAAAGTTACGATTTAAGTCCATTATTTAAAAATTTTAACTAAAAATAGGAGAGTAAAGAATAGGAAGTAAACAAAAAAAAAAAAAAAAAAAGAGATCAAAGCAAAAGCAACAACACTATAAATGTAAAAATGCAAAGAAATTAAGAAGAAAACAAGAAATTTCTGTTTTTATTTTCGATTTAACGTTAACATGATTTCATTTTTAGTTTAGTTACTGAATCTCATCACTGCAGGTATTATACATGATATATACAACCGATGTATATTTTAACAAATATATTTATATATATATGAATATAAAATTTGTTTTCATGTATGCCAATAAGCACACACAAATGTTCAATATATATCTACATGAATAAATGTAGTTCAACTTCCTGCCTGACTAAAGCAGATAACTGAAAGTTATATGTTATATCTATGTAAATACATTCATATATAAATATTTGGGACAAAGGTATAAAATTAAAATTTTTATTCCATATATTTTTTGTTTTCCTTTTTTTTTTTTGCTTGCTTTCTTTTTTGTTATCGTTTTGTTTTAATTAACTTTGAGTGTCGTAAACAAACAAAACATTTAACATATGCTGGCCAATATTATTAATTCATATATATTTATATAATATATATAAATTTTTAGTTAGATATATAAATTTATAAATTCAAATATAAAAATATTTATAAAAAATTTAATTATCTATCTGAGCAGAAGAAAAAAACAAAATAAACACTTTCTCCTTTTATTGTTCCTATGAGTTTTAACTTTTTTCAAATTCCTTCTTATCAATAACAATGAGCAAAAAAAAAAAAGAAAAAGAGAAATTTAATATATAAGTGATTTTTTTATTTGCATCTTTCAATCATTTTCATCTTTCATATGATTCACATAGATTGATTAAAATCTCTTGATAGTTACAAAATGATAATTATTTAGCGATGAAATTTTGTCTTTCTAAACTCTACTACTTATATCTTTATATAATTCCTTTTTGATAAAAGCATAGAAATTTAATTTATTTGACATTAAAATTTTACAGATTGTGGACTAAGCAAGCTTGCAAAAGCACTTAACATTACCAAAGTATAAAGTAAACTTCTTATACTTCTTTTTATCTTTTCAGCTTATCTGATCAATTGAAAATCTATTTGAGTTCGAAATTTTGAAACTTTTTTATTAAGTTCAAACTTCACTTCGAACAGTTCAGATATCAATTAAACAGATTAATATAAAATTCAAATAAATTATAGAGCAAAACTGAACGCTCTTCAAAGGGCCCTTTTATCCAAGAACGCTTTAAATGTAATAGAGATTATAAAAGTTCAAAAATTCTTAGGCTTAATGTATCACTTTCTTGAATCAATAAGAAATATTTCAAATATGATTTTCCTTGAGTTATTGACGCCTTATGCGGACATTAAATTTTCCAATATTTTTTTAACAATCTGCTTTGATCATCAACAATCGACTACAATGCTTTTGTAAATGCTTGGCATCAATCATTGATATGACGCATAAAATGTATATGGATATACCATCGATCATATGATGCCACTTAAATACTCACCATACTATCTGATATGAATGTAAATTGGAAACATGTATGAAGTCTGTATTTATAGAACAACAAATATATATCCTGCCAATACAAACATGTTATATCAAGTAAAAAGGAGAAGTGTCGTTTTGTGTATGATAAAACAATTTCATGGTTTCACTTTCATCTGCAAATGCTTTAAAAAAAAATAAAAATAAAAATAAAAATAAAAGAAAAATTTCGTAAATGGCTT
Source organism: Melophagus ovinus (assembly GCA_023089585.1). Taxonomy (NCBI): domain Eukaryota; kingdom Metazoa; phylum Arthropoda; class Insecta; order Diptera; family Hippoboscidae; genus Melophagus; species Melophagus ovinus. The sequence goes on from JAKKIB010000190.1 coordinate 1,273,623, forward strand.
TTGATCTCTCAACCGCAAAACCTTCATGAATCAAAGCAAAGTAGCCGACAAAATCAAGTGATAAACGCACGTAGCTTTAATGAATTTAAATCCAAAAGTATTTGATTATTTTGAATTTGATTCAAAGAATATGAAAACATGAGATTGCTTCCCTTCCTCTTTATAAATATATTGAGAATTATTTGAAATTGAATGATTGATAAATGAATTTCTTATGATGGCGCATATGACAAGTTACTCAAGTTAATGGCATGACACTTTGACACAATTCCAAAGTGATTGAAAAGCATTAAAATATTTTATCATATTAAAATTGAAGGATTTACTTTGTTTTCAAATGAAATTTCTTGATGTTAAAAGTAAAACAAAGAAATGTGTTTCTTCTAAAGTTCTATAAAATGATTGGAACTACTAAATAAATTTTCAAAACTTTAAAAAAATTTGTTATAATAAAGTTTTAGAATGACTTTAATTTCATTGTTTGAAATTTGTTGAATTTTATGATAAATTATGGCAATTTTTTCCAACTTTTATTTCTTATAACAAAATTTTATGGAAAAAGATGATTTTCTGATTATTCAAAGAATTTTTCCAATTTTTTTTTTTTTTTTTTGAATTAAAATTTTGTAAAATCTGGATTTGCGTGAAAATTTTTTAGCCTCTCAGAACAACTTTTTATGCAAAGATCGGTTTATACAAAAAAAAAAAAAAAAAGTAAAATTGATTTAATGTACTTTGTAGAGTTTTCAGAAACGATATGTAGCGCCAAAACCCTTTATGAAAAATCTGAGGATCATTAAAATTTAATGTCCTAGTGCACAAAAACAAACAATACTAAAGGCTTTACTGGCCTCTCAATTCTCACATTATATTTTCCCTTCTAAAGAATAATTTTATGGCATGGTGGAAACTTAACATGTAAAAAAATTCGAAGCCAGCTTGTTCAGGAAATATATTAAAATCCAAAAGAAAAGGCATCAATATTCTTAAAATCAAATGAAAACTTTTGCAAAAATTATTTATTTTCTATATTCAAATTATTGCATTTAGTGTCCATGGCAAAATTTTCGACCACATGTAGAATTTTTCATTCCCTTTCAAAATTGAAGTACTTCATTAAATTTTACAGGACTCTGTAAATACCACATCTATTATTATTGTCATGTTATTATCTCAACTATAAATTACAAATAATTAAAAAAAATATTTCAATTGTAATTTTTAAATTTCAATTGACCAACCTTGCCCTTGATTCTTCTCACAATCATTTAAAGCTGCAGATATAAAATTTGAATGAGTGATGTATTTTTATCACTCTCTCATTACAAAGCATTGATAAATATAGTTTTTATTAGCGTTTTATTATTTCTCTCTTTTTCTCTGCTTTCAGTTTATTTAATATTTATATAAAAACTTTAATTAAAGGAATCAGTGCATGTGAATGGACATGAATATATATTATGATTGTCACACATCATGTCAGAGCTCTCACAAATGTCCAATATTATCAGTTGAATATATCAACTCTTTGATAACATGAAAAAAAAGTGTAATTATATAAAAAAAACCAACAACAACCAACAAAAAATTATAATAATAATAAAAATGCAAATGAAATGAATGAAACAGTGACCGCAAATGGTTTGGCGAGAAGAATCAACCGCACGCTAATGTAAAAATTGCTTTCATAGATTTACAGGCACGGCGTTAAAGAGATATAGAGAGGAAAAGAGACAGAGATAGGTACCTCTGCCTATCTCTGTCTCTTGAGATAAAGAGGCAAAGTATTTTGTATTATGAAAAGCCTAAGAAAAGGAAATAAAAGGCAGCAGCAGCAGCAGCAGCAGCAGCAGCAACAGCAGCAACAACACCAAACAACTTATTAACAATGAAATAAAATAATCATAAAGGAAGTGGAATATTTCAGAAATGCATATAAACATTTTGTAGTGTAAATTATAAATAAATGTAAATGTAAATGTACAAATGCGATACATAAATGGATGGACATGACATTCATCAGTTATTAAGAAATTCATCAAATGTGAAAAATTCCCTTTTTTTTCTACAAATTTTAGGCAATCTAGGCAAATTGTACAGGTTTAAAAAGAAAAACTAAGAAAGACAAGTTAAAATTTTATACATGGCTGGCTAAAGCTAAATCTTGGATATGCACCACCCAAGCACCAAGCACCCAAGCACCAAGCACCCAAGCACCATGATATTACGAATCAGAACTAGTTACAGTTTTTTTCAGTTTTCAGTTTTCAGTTTTCAGTTTCTTAGTTTTTTCAGTTTCATTAGTAGTTAGAAAGCGTAAACCTAAAAACGTGGATATTTGGTATTGCATAACTTTGCGTAGGCGCGGCCGATTTGCGTAATTTTTGGCCTTAATAATTGTATAAATTTTTAGCTTACCATCTTTTTCAGTTTACAAATAATGAGCAATAAAATAGTAAATTTTGCTTTAAAAAATTGAGGTTCCTTAATTTAAATTAAATTGGGAATGTTTCCATAGATCGATTTCGTCCATTGTTTCGTCAACCTGCCTGTAAAAACTATCAACTTTCCTGGCAAATTTGAGTTCATTAACTCTTTTATTGTGACCAGGAGAATGTTAACAGTACACAACTCAGAGGACAGACATGTCTAAAGCGTTGCAGAATTTATGGCTAATCAAGAATGTAAAAAGGGAATATACCTCCAACTTCTGGGTGATGGGTATAAAAAAGTAAATCATTCATCGCTCTTGTCCATAGTTATTCTTAAGCACTCTTGAACGAAAACAATCTTGAATATTCAAAGCTTCTTTTTAAATTTTTCATTCTGTGGGTGGATTTTACAACCTCTGATTGGTGCACATAATAAAACAAAATAATCATTTGAAGTTTTGAAATTTTTTGGTATAAATGGATCCAATTAATTTTCTTTACTTTTTATACACTTTTACTATGGAATCTTGATATGAATATATAACTCAATTTATGAGCAATTTACAAGAAATTTCTTACCTAAAAGAAATGAAATGAAATTCTCAGTTTAAGTTGTATCAATTTCAATATGAATATACATGCCATAATTTTTTAATGGTTCTGGTACAATTTGACAAAAATATGTTAATTATGAAAAACTGTAAGAATGTTAACGACAGGCACGTCGTGCATGATGGATACAAGAAGAAATGAATAATAAAAAAGTTGAACATCTGTGGGAGACAAAATGTCATGTGATGATAATGCGACACATTTTTATATGCAAAATGTTAAGATATGATAATATTTAAGAAAAAAACTAAAAATGTATTACAGTGATAAGTTAAAAGTTGAAGTCAACCTTAAATCATTGATTTTTTGTTTTTTGGTTTTTTTTTTTAATTACCCAGGTAATTTTTATAATTTACGTGGGTGGGGCTATCATTTACCACATTTTATTTGGGCCCTCCATTTATTTAATCTCATTAAAATCTCTGCGCATTAGAAAATGTTTTTGAAATTACTTTTTATTAAGTCTAACCAATTTCTATATAATTCCACTTTGAAGTTAGCTGAACTCTTCAAATCAAAACTCTCGTACAGCATTTAAATAACTCTTTGTCTAAACTTATTATCAAAACTAAATAAGTTATTGCAAGTAATTTTCTTTTTACAAAAATCTAAAATTAATTTAAGGCTCATAAAACTTTTACTCAAAATTGTTACTTTTTAAAAATCCCTCTTCTATTTTATACGCTATTTCTATTGCAAATTTTTAAAATTTTCCATTAATTATTGTATTATCCATAAATGTAAATGTTAATGAGAAAGTGTCATTAGTGTCGTTAGTGTCGTTAGTGTCGCCTTTGTGATATGCATGATTTATTAGGTGTCTATGAATTAAAATTTAGTAAAGAATAGTTGAACACAAAATCATGCCCTTAGTGCCCGATAATTCAATAATTTGAGAATTGAATAAAAAATAAAATATAATAAATCATAAAACAAAAAAAAAAAAAAAAAGAAAAACAGCAATAATAACAAAATGAAAAAATCAAAATAAGCAGGCAAATTAATGGCAACAATAACTGAATTGAAAAAATACAAAATAATGGCAACACAAATAGCGCTGATTATTATGCGATTATATAAAAATGAAGTAAAATAAAATTTATAGCCACTTTATGTTATCTCATCGTCATGAAAATCATCATAACCATCTGAAATGAATCATCATCATCATCATTATACATCATCATCATTACCATTCTATTCAATACAAGTGATTCATGTATCAATTTTTAAAGGCTATAAAAAAATTATATATATATATGTCTTGCTATCTCTCTCTCTCTCTCTCTCTCTCTCCCTCTCTTACACTTTAACATTGCATTGCTTTTTTATATTTGGATTAATAAAAGATAAATGAGATATTTCATGTGAACTGTATTTTATAGTAAAATATTTTCCAATATAACAATTTTATAGCGAACCGCTTTTTGTATTAAAAGAGAACGATACAATTTATATAATTTATGATGGCATATAAAATATATGATGGCTCATAAAACACTTACACATGTGATTTAATTTTTACATAAAATGAGTAAAACTTAATTTGATTTTAATAATTTGATAGTTTTAAGGAATTAAAAAAAAAAACAAAACGTATAAAAAAGGCTCGATCTTTGTAGATTTTTCACATATCTCTTTCTTCTCAATCAATCAAATTATATGAGATTAAACAAAAAAACAAAAAAATAGAAAAGCAAAATTTTCAATTCATTCAGTTTCATTTAGCAAAATTTTTTTTATATTTAAGTGCAATAAATTAGATTAATTTTAAATATTAAATTTATATTTTCTAACGATTTATCAGAGAAAATCGTCATATCTCTTATAAATTGGTTCATCAGACCCTTAAACTCTTATTAAGTTTTATCACAATTCATTTGTAGATTGATCAATATGAAAAATAGTGTGGAAACATTTTCCGTTATTTTAAAAGCTTAAAAAATTAAAAGCGCACTTCACTTTCTATCATTCATTTGCGATTTTATTACCAAAAATTAAGGTAAGTTTTCTTTCTTTCTTTTTATTTTCAAGAAATAATTTCATTTTCATCTTTTAACTCTGAATTATCACTACAAATTTCTAGTTTTTTTTTTTTTTTCCTAAAAAATGCACGTAGTCCGCTGCTTAATGAGACTTTTGCCTTTGAGTCCATTAAGTAAAGTTTTATACTACAATTTATATTTTATTGCCTTACAGAGAATTAGCCCACGTTGGTCCTTACTTAAATTTGTATTTAATTTATACATCGTTATTATTTAATTTTTAAAACAAGGTCATTAAATAAATATGGATTTTGAAAGGCATTAGAAGCATGGGCATCAAAAAGGAAAAGCTTTGTTTTTAATGTAATTGCCGAAAATTTTCAAAATTGCCACCTCTGACCAATTATGTACGATTATTATTTTTATACCCAACAACCAGAGAATTGAGATATACTCATTTTGTCGTTATGTTTGTAATGCCTAGAAGGAAATACATAAACTTTTGACCGGCATCAAATTCTGAAACAATTTAGCCATGTCCATCCTTCTGTCCATCTATGATTCTGTGCGTTGTAAATGTTCTCCTTGTTATAAAATTTGAGATATCGAACTGAAATTTAGCAGAATTGTTGGAAGCTCTTGCATACAAGTTGGCATTGAAATTGGGTCAAATCGTTTAAAGAACACACCCATAGTTCTACTTAAAGTGAAAATATCTTTGCTTTTTAAACAAAAAATTTAATTTTTGTTTACAAATCGGTTACGTCTACGATAAAATCAATATACTATATCAAATAATGGATTGATGATGAGTATTGAAGATTTGGTTCTAACTCAGTAAAATTTTTTTATTTTTGTTTTCTTTTTAAATATAATAAATGTATCGTACGATTAAACATTTGTATTTCAAAAACTTCAAAAATAATAAGCGCACTTCACTTCACTTCAGTTTCTATAAAGCAATTTCACAAACCTTTTGTAGCTTGTGGATTTTCAATGAAATCTTATGCCATACAAAAAGATGCGTAGAACCTTCTTGTATAAAAAAAGAACAAATATTTGAATTTTACTTATTTGTATAAATTTAACAAATTTAACAAATCAAACTTCATAACACATTTTTTTGTACAAATTATAAAACTTTTGTATTACAACAGAAAAAAAAAATTTAATGTAATCACAATTATCAATATGAATTTATTACACCAACACCAGCAACAATGTAATAATTGCATTTATATATTAATAATAATTAATATATGCATACAATGCATACACACACATACACATAAATATGCCCATAAAAATTTATCTATAGATGCATTAAACTTATTATGCATCTATTACTAAGTTTTTGTTTTTTTTTTTTCATCTTTTTTGTTTACTTTATGCGATAATCTATTTTACGCAATCTGTGCTATTTTGTTGCGTAATATATTTACATAATAAAATAGAAAAAGTATAATAAAATTAATAGATTAATATTTAATAATAATAATAACTTTTACAATTTTTCTACTTTATTGCCATTTAATTAAGTTTGAAAGGGGTTTTTAATTAAAAAAAAAAAAAAAAATTCTCTAGCAAAAAATATTTTTAATACATTTCAATCCAAGACAACTTTGAATTATTGTACACTTCATTAGTTATTAAAATATTTAAAAAGTTTGGAATGCGAATTTCAAATGAAAAATTATTGAAAAATGGTTTCAAGGCTCGAACATTTTTGATAAAATTTGAAACACTTTCAAACTCTAAGTCAAGTAACAATCTTGAGTAGTAATTTTCTTAAAAAAAAAATATATCTAAAACTGTAGAAATGGTCTTACACCAATCACTTTAAAAGTATTTGATCGTTGAGCTACAAAAAGGTTTGCTTAGAAAATTTTATCAAAAATTGCAACCTTTAAGGAAATAATTTCAAAAATTAGACTTAAAGTAAAAGTATTTCAATGGCATTTGATTAATACAAACATCTGTTTAAACTTATAATACTTTATAGAGTATGAAAATATTAACATATGACATCGATATATGACATGCCTAAATCGATTCAGAATTTGAGGCTAATCTAGAACGCACATACGCTTACTGAAGCTTTCTTTTAGACGTTACAAGCATAATGGCAAAATGATTGTACCCTCAACTTTCGGTTGGTAGTTAGGTATGTACATTTTACATGAAAAAGCCGACGAATTATAAAAACCCTTAAACAGCAATTTTTTCAAACTTTATCACAAAAAGTATACAACATTTTCCATAAAAAAAGTTATGGATGTAGGCCTTGGTTTGTTTGTTTTATAATGTTAAATATATTGTATAAAAATATAATGTATCATATAAAATAGAAAAATGCAGAATTTAAATTCATTACTTGCAAGGTCGTCTTCAACAACTTTTCTTTAAAGAACATTCCAGCACATTGTAGAAACAATTTTTAAGCATATACAGCAATTCGAAAACATCGATAATGACGCTCATATGATGAATGACTTTTTGTGATTTGCAGAACATTTAAAATCCCTATTACAATATCAAGTACCACCAAAACTTGTCAACTTTATAGGAAAATTGATGTAATTGTTGTAATGCAGCAACACCACCTATATCACCGCAATTAACAAAACATCAAGTCCATCTAATTCTATCGAAATAAAAAAATATGCCCAAACAATTATTAATTTTAATATTTGTCTTACAGAATAACTTTTTTACCCAAAAAAAACTTACCATCAACTTAAAGAAATTTTCCATACACCATGGAAAAATTTGTTCTCATCTCATGTAAAAAATTTTCTCAAAAATATATTTATTTTGTAACAATAAATTATTTTTCAACAAAACTATTAATCTAAAATAATGCAAAAATTAATACTACACGTTTTTTAAACTTTATGCACTTATTGTATTAAAATTTTGAAATTGTCGCCTAGAAATATAAAAACCTACTGAATAAAAAATATGAAAAATTTGACTAATTCATTCTATTTTTTGAGCATTCACTAACAACAAAAGCAAAGCTTATTAGTTAGTTTTTTGAGAATCTTATTTAGCAACGTATAAAAATACTCAAGTGTTAGGATATACCTCAAGGTATAAAAAGTTGATGGAAGTAAACTGTAAATGTTATACAGAGATGTAACTACGTCAAAGCAAACTATCATCCATTATAAATTCTTTTGAAGATGGAGAAAAATGTATGTTATGCCAAATCCTGGTCAACTTAATAGATTTCAGAGATCTTTGTTTTCTTAAAGGTGTCTTGTTCTTGTCAGATACTTACAAAATATTTGCTTTATCGAATGGATTATTTTATAAGATACATACGAAAAGCGCCTCGATCTATCTATGAAGTCTTGAAGTCTGTGTATGAAGTTTATTTTTGAGATGTATCAATGAACTAAAAAACCAGTCCCGAGAAGCACTTGCTCAACTGGGAGTGGCTCATGAGATGGTCGTTGGTGATGCCGGCCACCAGGGGACATCATGAGTCGCGAGATCAGATCCAAAGATTTAATTTGGTAATCAGCAGTTTTAATATGCCCTTTGTGAGAATGATGGTGATATTGAAGTTGGCTTCGTGGGGGCTGTGGTGCACACATCCCGGGCGTCGCTCGTTCAAACATATATATGCTTGTCGTACAGGGTCTCATTTCCCGAATTAAATGGGTAGCTGGGTAGGCTTATCGGGCTAATTTAAGGTAAGAAGGCTCCGAAGCTAGATACCAAAGATTAAGCCATGTATATAAAGCACAATGCAGGCTTTAAATTGGAAGCTAGCCATAATAGTAGCATGCACCCTGTGTGACGTGACTGCCAACGCTAGCGATCATTACGTACGTTTGTGTACCATACATTTGAGCCTTCACGGCAGGTATGTATGTAAAACACTCACTGCACTGTGCCTTACTTAAAACCTTTGTTTTGTGTAACTTTAAGCAGTAAAATAGAATACAGCATAACTTTAATGGCTTAGTCATCAGTTAAACAAAAAAATCATATCTTTTCAAAATAAGGCTTTGCGTAGGTGTCGTGTACTCACCCTATTTACAACTGCTCATGTGACCTATACTCTCAGGCTAATTTTTACACCTAAACGAAAAGCAATCTATCTAAATGCAAAAGAGCTTATCAAAAAAAACTTTCACCATACCTCGCTTTTTAGCAATGTAATCAATTTGGCTTCACATGCAACTAGCTACGGCTTGCCTAAAGATACATTTGCCACATTACCCTGGAACTCATAAATACCCGACTAACCTCTCAGTCGTTTATCTGCCCAAGAACAAGGCTTGATGAACTTTTCACATCTCTTTTTAATTTTTGAATCTTTGCAAAGCGGGATAAACAATCTTTGTAGCAAATTTAACTATTCAATTCAATTCCATTTGAATAAGTATGTGCACTATTTTTGTAAATCAAAATTTTCTATTTAGATGTGACATAACGTTCCTCTTCGCTTTCGAGTGAACTCTTAGCAATAAATAAAGCCACTGACATCACTTTGGATGACTGCATTCCAAAAGATGCTATCTTTACAGACATCAAATCTGTGTGTCAACTGCATAAGATGAAAGCCCTTTAAAGTTACATTGCAGGCAGTATTTTACCTAAAATTGCTTGCTCAAATATAAATTACGTCAACTTCATCTGAAGCCTATCTATCAATTATGGTTGCACTGTACATCCTATGATATCTATCAGACTAGCAAATACATTCATCTTCCAACACATTAGACATTAATTGGAAGAAAATTGCAAATCAAAGGTAAAGACTCTCTTGAATCAAAATACTGGTTAATTAATTTTTCCTCCTCTAAATATTATTTACTGGTCACTGCCAACTGTCACTTGTAGCATAAGTTCGTTGGGTTATATGTAAACTGACTTCTGACTTGATGTTAAATCATCTCGATCGATTCACATTGGTTTAATCCTGATTACCATTCATGTAAGTCTATTCAACTGTTAAATACTTTACGTAATTTTAGAAATACTTTACTAAAATTTAAACATGTCTATCTTAAGTTCCGACTTAAGAAAAATGACATTGAACGTAAGTGTAATTTTTGCTAAGACTACACAGGATACAGCTTTATACTGAGAGAAGTTAATATATAAAAACATTCGAAATTTTGTATTTTTTAAGTTAATCGGTGCATACAAACTAAAAAAATGTGTCAAATTTCATCCGCAACTTTCCACTTTAGAAACCACTTGCTATATATAAAAAAGTTATCGAATCAAACAAATATTTAAAAAAATTCCATTCGTCACTTTTTTTTAATTTGTTGATCACATTAAGCATACAATTTAAATCGCTCAAACAACGCAATTCTTTCTAATATTCCTTTCCTAACAATTCCTGGCACTCCATTTGCCATCTGATTTCAATTTATGTTAAAGAATGCAATATGAATGAGCAACCATTAAAGAATCGCACCAGCTTAATCTAACATTAACATCTTACTTCGAGTTCACTTGGAAAAAATGCATTACACTTTGGAAAAAGTACTAAAGTAAGTTATCAATCGTTCCAATATTTTAGCAAATTACCAGTTAATCAGAAAATAATATTTTATTGACATTGAATCAAAAAAAAGTTTCAATGAATTTCTCTTCGAAAAATGCATTTTGTTCGCTGCGTGAAAATATCTAACTGGGAACTACTACGACGAATTGTTTCAAATAATGCAAATTTGCCAATATTTACAAAAGCTTGGATTCTCCTTTTTTAATCTTTACGAAAATCCTTTAAATATTATACACATAAAGTGCTGCAAGAGCAATGTTCAGGAGTAAGACTCCTTTTTAGAAGTTTTACTTACTTTTAGAAGTTTTGATTACATAAAAATATTACCGAATAATTAATGTCTTTGAACTTTTTTACAAATCATAAAATATTTATTGAACATAAACTGATAAAGCATATTAATTAAAAAGTCGAAATGAACAATTTAAATGGACACATTAAGGACCATCCTTCTTACTCATTTTTCTTGATATTTTGTTGTACTTTTTCAGGATTTTTTTTTCTCGTCACATTTAACTGTATAATTATCTCAGCGATGTAACGAAGAATAATATTTAGTACCTTAATAAAACTGCTTTGGAAAATCATAAATCATAAATGCATCAGACACAAAACGAATGCAATAACGAAATTTCCATGGCAACGCCAAAGGCATAAGATCTTGTCAAGCCAAGGAAATTATGGATAGAATCGTAGTATAAAACCATCTTCCCCACCACTTGAAAAATGGCAAACACCACGTCCTTCCATTTGTTACGGAACACAATCTGCCCAAGAAAAATTACTTTTAATGTTTGTTTTATAAAATAATTTTATCCTTCACACAACTTACCACAAAATCACAAAAATTTTCCACTCATTACGGAAAATTTTTTGATAACTTTGCGTAAAAAAAAATTTCAAAAATATATCTACTATTATGTTAAATTTAGATGTATTCACTCAGGACTACAAAACTTTACTAAAGAAAAACTATGAAAAATTTGACTAAGTCATTCTATTTTTCTAAAATTCATTAACAGCAAAAGCAAAGCATATTAGTTCCGTTTTTGAGAGTCTTATTTAGCAAGGTATAAAAATAATCAAGTGTTATGATATACCCCAAGGTATAAAAAGTTTACGGAAGTAAACCGTTAATGTTATATATAAAAAAATCTGCACAACAAACAGTCTGTGGCGCATCGAGAAAAATATTTCATACTGGGAAATGGCAAAGCAAGCGATCATTCATTAAAAATTCTACGGAAGAAGGACCTAAACATGTATAACGCTAAATCCTGGTTCGTTTAGTGAATTTTATAGATTTGGAAAGAAGTAATCTAAGAGTAATAGATTAATACTAAGAGGAACACAGGTCTCTTAAGTATCCTTAAACATAAACTTTCTTCTTACCTCTAATGTATATGCGTGTAGATTATGTAAAGCTGCTGGCCCAGATATCAATAGAATCTAATGTTAAGGATTTAATAGAGTAATTAGCTCAAGAGAAGCTTGAAGACAGCTCAAAGGTAAAAAATAAAGCATAATGAACAATTTTAAAATAAAGAAATGAAATATGAAGTTATAAAATAAATTTGCCTACTAAGGCACTCAGACAAAGGTTCATTCCAACATCATGTAATGAAAATTACCTTTAAGGCATTTTGCTCAAAGCTGATTTTTTGGAATGTACGAGACTCAGTTAAAGAAAAGTATGAATTTCATAAATACAGAGTTTTATTACTCTTTCGAACAAAAAGAGAATAAAGAAAGGAAATGAAATGCAGAAACGACTGAATGAATCCATAATAATGAATAAAAAAAAGAAAAGTAAAATGCTTTTAAATAATTTATGAATATAAAAATATTTCAACACAAATAAAACGTACATAAATAATTAAACATATTTTATGAATATGCGTGAAATAATTATTAGCGCAATGAAATAGTTTCTCTAGAAAACACTGCACATATAAATCATGTAAGAGATGTTGTTTGATTTCAAAAGACAAAAAAATCACAAGATTTTATTTAATTCAATTTATTAATAACTATAACAAAAAAGGTAATTTTTCAATGGAGTTTCTATCACTTTATTTGAATAATGGATGTTGGAAAAGGCGGCTAGATAAGCACAGTAATGTTTTATGATATGGCCTGATGTATAACAAGTTTATAAGACTAAAGTGTGAATACAAAATAGACAAATAACTGGCCATGAATAGATGGGTTCTGCGATGCAATTAAAAGGCCTTCATCCAGTAGATAGCGATCATGCAATAGAAAGTTTGCCTTAAATATTTATCATACTAAATCGTGGCAGATTTAACTTAGCCGATCCATGCAAAGGCCTTCATTAAATAGACCATTTTTAGCATGAATTATGCGGATGCATTAATATTAGCACAAAATTGAATAACGCAATTTATCACTGAATAATTTTATTTACACAATTTAATTAAAAATTTTTTTTTACAATAAAATTAATGTTCTAAACATAAAACTTAAGAAAAATTTTAATTTATTGTTTTTTCTTGCAAAAAATTAATGTTAGTGTAAACTTCCTAATGCCAAACTTTACTGTCATATAAATTCTTAATTAAAAGAATTTGTAATTAAGTTTCCTTTGATCAAAAAACACCCAGACACCCAGACACCCAGAAAGTCTTTCTCGAAAAAATTAGCCAAACAGTTTTGAAAATTCTCCCCTTTTCGCTTAAATATAAGTTTTATAAATGAGAGACAATGCCGAGGACTTTTATATCAACCCTAGAATGAAATTGCGCTTAATGTATCATAAAATTAAGACATCACAAAATACTAACCAACCTCTACTCACATGACTGTATAGCAAATTATTTTTGATTAAATTGATGTAGCAAAAATTTGAACTTTAATAAAACAAGCATCTCCATTTGTTATACTTTCAACTATAAATATTTTAGGGGATAAATTTCCCAGCATTTATTCTCTTCTGAATGTCTCATTAAAATGTGATGGAAATAACCTTTAGCTAAACATATAAAATTCATATATAAAAAGAAAACTAAGTACATTAATTTTCTATATCAAACTTTTTAGAGAATATTTGTTAAGATAACTTATACATTTTTATTTTATTTTGTAAAATCATTCAGAAATTGCGGATATGAAGTAAAGTGTTTTTGACATTAAGAAAGAAGTGCATGAAACTAATAAAATATATATTTCGGTTGAGAGCATTAAATTCAGAAATGATCTAGTTCTGGACAAAACTTTATTTACAAATGCAATGTTTTTATCTTGCGAAATGTTATTGAAATATGGTTAAAGGTACGTTACTGAATTTAATATAGAAAGTTCTTTCATGCTACTTTACCATAAAAATGGATTAAATTTTTTTAAATGGACGCTTCAAATTCTTAGTGATTTAAAAATGCCATTATTTTGTAATCAAAAATTCATGTACCTTTTACTACTTATTCATTAATTATAAAACTTCGCATTAGAAGTGAAATTTTTTACCGATTGTCTAATAAAAACCTGCAAATTTTTTATCTAAAATTAAAGAAGAAACAATCAGCCATGTCCTTTCAAATTAATCGCATTTTTAATGTTTCATTCTTTTCATTATCTGAAAGGGGCTTAAATATAGAAATTATAAGCAAAACACTCCAAATATACTGCTATAATGTCCGTCCAATTTATAAATAAAGTATTATTTATTAGCCAGCCTAAAAATTGTTATAAAAATTTCGATTTCACCTCAACCAAATATAACTTTTTTATATATTTTTTGTACTTTCCACTTTGTTTGCTTACTCTAACCTAAATAACGGTATACATTTTATAAACTTAAAACATAATCTTAAAAATAACATACAAACAGCCACACGCCCATTTATACATGCAGCTGTACTTCCTGTTACCTCAAAACATCAGCGTATAAAGCAAGAAAATTTTCCTTTTGAAACAGTTAATTGCTGAGATAAAAATGCATGATAAAATTCAAAGAGCGTTTGGTAAGTAAAATAAAAGCAATAACTTAGAAAAAATGTAAAATAGAACAAGAAACTTGAAATTAATTAATTCAAATTTTCAATTTAGCGTAATTTCCTTTTCTTAGCTTTTCCAAGTATTGGTCAATTTCTCGGTAAAACGAAAAGATTATAAAAATCATATAATATCATTTTAAAAGATTTTCTAAAACAAATTCCAGAAATAAACATAAAATAAAAATCAAGGAAATTTTTATTTATATTTTAATTTTGTTAATTCTCCTTTTTTTTATTACTGAAAATTCTGAAAAAACTCAACAATCAAAGGCAGATACAAAAAAAAAAAAGAAAACAAGTATATAATTTACAGTCGTTTGGGGCCAAGTGCAATACCCTACATTAAATTTTTATAAATACTTAGAATTGGAAATTTTTCTACCTCAAAACTTTTTACAAAACGGGCCGATTGTATAATGCGTGGTCTGATGTTATCCATAATTATTTGTGGGCGCCTTTGAGATAAACCACGCCTACATATTAAACTTCCTTCAAATCGCCGTAAAATTCCGTTCTGTACTTTGATAATTCATTTAGCTGGGTAGACAACAGGCAGACGGATGAAAGGACGAACGAACAAACGGACAGATGGACAGAAGATGAAAGGGAGAGGTGGGTGGCAGGAAGAGGTGGGAGGCAGAGAGAGGTGGGTGGCAGGGAGAGGGGGGGGGGCAGAAAGATAGACGAACAGCAGGGAAGGCGGACAAAAAGAGTAACGGACAAAAGGTACAGAGAAGGACAAAGGGTGAGAGAGATAGATATGCTTATATAGATTTCGATATAATAAGAGTTTGGCTTATCTCCATATCCTTCTGAATGGCACATGCATACGCAGTAACCTATAAAACCTTATAAAACCTTATAAGACAAATGGTGTAGGGCATAAGAAGATGAAAAAAATTAGTTAAATCATTTAAAGAATCTTTAAAAACTTGATCTTTTAAAAATTTGATTAAATGATCATTTGAATTGTCAATGAATTTTTATTCTTCTTTCCTGATTTTTTCCTATTTTTCCACTTTTACTTTTGATTGTTTCGTGTAGAATACACAATAAAATAAAGAAATTGATTGGATAGAGTTAGACATGAACACATACACATACATTTTACATTTTACAACTGACATTTGATATTTTATGTCACTCGTTTTTAACTCTAAAACTTTCTATAAAGTTGAAGTAACATAAGAACAATAATAAAAATTTACAACACTTTTAATGGCAATTTTTTTTTATAAATTTATTAGTGTGTGTGTGTGTGTGTGTGTGTGTGTGTGTGTGCGTGTGAATGTGTGTGTATGATCTATCACAAAAAGCACTTTTTTGAAGTTCTCTTCTTTCCTTCTTTTCTTTTTTTTTTTACCATTTTTTACGTGCATTTCAAATGAGTGTGTTACTTTTTATTAATTTCTGAGTGCTCTTCTTTTCTGATTTTCTGTTGATTCCTGCACCTTCTAGTCAATACATTCCTTTTACTTTCTTCCTTATACTTTTCTTTTTTTTTTTTGTTTTTTTGTTTTTTCATTACGCTGCTTTCTGTTATTTTAGTTAATTTATTTTATATGCGTGGCATGTGTGTGTGTGTGTGTGTATGTGTTTATGTAATTTCCTTTCTGTTTCATTATTTTGTAAAGTGTATGCTTGTATTTTAGAGTTTAACGTAATTACATTTAAGCGCTTTTAATTAAAATCATGCACAAACGCTTTTACTTTCTCAAATATTGATATGAATGACTATGAAAACTTTTCATATACATACATACAAATATACAATCACACATCCTTTATATAAATTATAACACCTACACACATACATTTTTGTATAAACAAAAAAAATAAAAAAATAAAAAAGTAAAAAGAGTAACTTGAAAGGAATTTTTCATGTGTGGCATTTGCTATAACAAACAATAAATAGACAAAAATGCAAGCAAACACAGAAAACAAATATGAACAAATGAATAAATAAATAAATGAATGAATAACTGAGTAAATAAATGAAGAATCAAAAAAGTACGTACGTAATGAACGAGCAAAATAAATGACTGAGCGAGCGAAATAAATAAGCAGAACAAAAAAATAAAATAAATGAAAAACAAAGAGTTGGGAAGAAATGGCAAGAATTATCTTCCATTTCTTTTTTTTTTTTTGTTGGCACTGCATATCAAATCATTTTATCACAATTTCAGTCAGCAGCACTTAGTGAATTTTATTTACATAGGAAATGGATACATTTTGTGAGAAAAAACTTTAAGAGCAAAAGGTATAGAAATAGAAAGAGATAGAATGGGAGAGAAGGGTGTTTAAAAAAAATAGAGAGCGCATACGAAATTGAGAAACGAAAGCAGGAGAGAGAAAACAAAAAGTGTTAAGGATGAAAAAAAGAGGTCAGAGATAGAGAGATAGAGAGAGAGAGAGAGAGAGAGAGAGAGAGCGAGTGAGATACAGATAGTGAGAAAGAGGGAAAAGAAAGA
This sequence comes from Melophagus ovinus, assembly GCA_023089585.1. Classification (NCBI taxonomy): domain Eukaryota; kingdom Metazoa; phylum Arthropoda; class Insecta; order Diptera; family Hippoboscidae; genus Melophagus; species Melophagus ovinus. The sequence continues at coordinate 1,290,669 of JAKKIB010000190.1, forward strand.
CAGAGCCAGAAATATATAATGAATCAAAGTTAGAAAGTTTTATTTGCAGATGAAGAAGAAGAATAAGAAGAAATAAACATGCATGAGATAAATGCACAATAAAAAAGCAACGAAAAAAGGAAAAGTAGCAGGAACAAGAAACAACCTTTTTAAAGTATAAGGCGACTCTAAACATACACAAAGGCACACAATACATATACATATAAATCTATATATATAAATAAAATTTATATGAGTCAAAAGGACAGTCAGTCAAACCAAACAGACACGTACATTTAAAATTGTACAACACACAAACATAACGCAAAACAAGTGAAAGCAAATGCAAAATAAGCAAAGGAATTTTAAATGCGTATGTGTATGTGTGTGTATCCTTGTACCAAAAAAAAAAAAAAAAAACTTAAATACATAGAAATATAAAACAGGTAAAGCATGACATTTGCTTTACTGATTGCAAACGGAAATTAGTGCATATTAAAAATAAAATAAAAAAAATAAAAAACGTAAAAAAAAATGAGAGGAAAATGAAAACAGAAATGCAAACAAAAATGAAAAGGAAAATAGTAAAACAAAAAAATAAAAAAATAAATATAAAAATAAGCAGAAAAAAATGCAAAATAACAAAGTAAAGAAACAAACGTATAAATGAATGAATGATTGACTAAATGAATGAATGAACGAATGATTGAATGAATGTACGAGTAATTGTGTAATTCCCTGAATATGTGTGTGTGTGTGTGTGTGTGTGTGTGTGTGTATGTGTGTATATAAATAAATGTAAAAAAAATTTATATTTCTTGTACTTTCTTTCTCTCTCTCTCTCTCTCTCTCACACACTTTCTGTTTCTTTTTTAAATCGTGTAGATCCTTTCAATAGGAAAAACGAAAGTTAAGGTTAAAAAATTTCAAAAAAAATAAAAGGCCAAAGAAAAAAAATTATGGAAAAATTTTAGTATGAAAACATAATAGTTGCTCCCCTCCTCTGGCCACATGCACACACACACATACATACACTCACTCATACATTTATATACATTTAAATAAATATTTTGAAATGCGCATTCATAGAATTAAACAAAATGTGGTTGGGCGGGCAATTGTGACTTTATACATTTTTTATATATTTTTTATTAATTTTTTAGGACTGACTGACTGACTGACGTTTTATAAATGGCTATTTATATATATGAAGATATAAAATAACTGCAATATTTTTTTTTAATTATACAATTCTAAGCAACAAATATATTATGTTAATTATAACAATATACGAGGATGGATTTGAAAAAGACATTTTCGATGGAATGTACATTTGTATAGGACACAATTTTTTTTAAAATAATTTTTAATGCATTTTTATATAAAAATTTTTTCACATAACTTTAATTCAAATTGTATTTTTTTAAAAAATATTAAAAGATTTATTTGGCGATTACAAAAATTCTGGAAATAAAATCAGCAACGCAGCAGAATTAATAAAAAAAGGAGCTTATATATAAATAGTTTTATGAACCATTTGAATTGATATTGAAAGACTGAGTTGGTTGATCCAAGCTGAAAATTCAAGCATTAGGAAAGCATTAAAATTTTTAACGAGAGACCCAAAACCCATACAAAAATCAATAAATTATTAGGCCTCTTAAAATTTACCAAAGACTCTCATCTTCATACATTTCCAAAGGGCTTGTTTACTTGAGTTTTTGGCTCAAAACGTGAAACTGTTTTTTTTTTTTTTCTATAAATGATCAATTTTGGTAAATGTAAAAATCAATTACTGAATTATTAATTCTGGAATGCTTGAGATTTATGAGCCGATCATCGTTTCTTTAATTTTTTTTTAAGTACCCCCTTATTTTCTATTAAATACAACAAATGAAATCTTTTTGTGTTTTTCTCTAATTCTCAAATTTTAATCTCATTTAAAATGTAAAATTATGTAAAAAAAGCTAATTTACTTTACACAAAATATGATAGAGAAGGAAACTAAAAAGAAATAGAAAATGAAGAGTGGAGAATTCCCTGCAATTATAAACAATTTTTGTATAAATAAAAAGAAAACAAAAAAAAAATATGGTTAAAATGATACAAGTAACATTTAAATTACCGCATATAAATAAAAGGTTTTATTTTGAAAAGCAACAGGAAATGATGGTATAATTGAATGATGAAAGAATAATAAAGAAAGGGACAAGTTGTTTGATGCAAACGTGGCCACAAAGATTTAAGATAATTTAGAAAATGCGAAATTGGTAACAGATAAAATTTATAGCACTTGTACTTTTATGCAGAAACTTCTTAAAAAGATCCAAGACTTTAAAGACTTCAAATCCGTTTCGCATTTCGTAAAGGTTGATTGAGATGTGGCAGTTTTCATTTTATGGGACTTCTTCTTTTACATTTTCTTAACAGTTGTATCTATAATGATGAATCCAGACCACAAAGGGCTGGTCACACATTATTTTGCCTTAAAGAAAATCCCAACAATTGGTTGAATTATTAAGGTGGAAAGTTTGTTAATGTTTTGTTGCATCAATCAAATAAATTAACGAAAAAATCATTATACTTGATTTTTGATTGATTGACCACAAGTTGGTCATTCAATCTGTATGTAGAGACCACATATATTTCTACAAATTGAGAATTCATATTTAAGAAAAGAAAAATTAAAAAATTTGAAAATTGTAAGAGAAATTCAGGAGTAAAAATAAAATGGGTTAAAGTAGAAACACAGCAACTAGACCACAAACGTGTAGAGCTTTGAAAACGAAATTAAAAAATACAAAGAAATTATAGAAGATTGAAAAAGGAAAAGGTGGCGTAGGAAAAGAAAAAACAACAAAAAGACAAACTTATGTAAACTGAGAAACTAACTAATTGTTACAATATGCATACAAATACACACACACACACATATATATATGCATATATATATATATATATATATCAACACATACACAATCACATACACATAAATTGAATACTAAATGAATGAAATAAATAGTTTTACAAATGTTAGACATCGAATTGCTCGAAAAATTCTTTCATTTTCGTTTGCTGCAAAATAGTTTAAATATAATTTGATTTTGTTACTTTTTTAATAACACAGAAAATTGTGTAATCAAAGTTTGTAAAAATAATTTCTGATATTAGGCAAACTATTAAAAAAAAACAAGAACGGCCAGTTCAAGAGGTTTAGAACAATTTACGCACATGCACTTTTCGAAATAATTTTAAATACCACAAACTATAAAAATTATTAATTTCTGTTTTTCTTTTTTCGAAAAAGTAATTCTACTAAAATTTGAAAAATTTGACAAGATGTTTGGACCGATACATATCTATATATATATATATATATATATATATATATATATCTGAACCGATATGGGCTATATGTACATATTTATAGACCCGATTCAGTCCAGATGAGTTAAAATCTAGTTCGATTATATTAAGAGAAATCTTTCACAATGCAAAACATCAAATATAGAGACAACATCGGTGCATATTTGATGCAAATTATGCTAACTCAATATGAGAAAAAAAATCAATTATTGTGAGATTTTGAAAAGTATGTTGAAGTTTCTTACGAAGTACAAATAGAATCTTAAAACGCTTGATTTTTAAATGTTGAAAGAGAAAGTTGAATTCGTTCAGTTTATGGACAAGCTCTTACATATACAATTCTGGTCTCAGAAGCAAAAGAAACCTAAGAAATAGGGTCCAATTGGATTCAAAGTAGATTGTGAAAAATTAATTGTGTCCTTTGCCACAATTTATCATTTTGCTTAGAAATCCTTTAAAAGTTCTACATAATCATTTTTCAATTTCATGAACTCTTCTGTTTCTTCATTTTCATTTTTATTTCATTCTTTACTCATTTTATTTTGTTTGTTTTTTTTTTGAGTTTTTGGCAAAAGTTCCCAAGATTTAAATGAAAAAAAAAAATTTAATACAAATAAGTATCATGAAATATGAGAGAGAATCAATGATAATAAATAAATTTATATTTTGCAATATTTTATCGTCTAAACATAAATTTAAGCTGTTAGTTTTTTTTTTTGTTTTTTTTTTTTTTGTTTTTTTTTCTTTTTGTTTTATTTTGCCCCAGCCAAAATATCGCATACGCTCATACATTTATTCATGTATGTGAAAAAGTTAACTAAAATACGCCCCATACTAAAATATTTTTCTATTGACGAGCATACATTTTCTCCTCCAGCATTATAAATACATTCAAAATGAAATGATATTAAAATAGTAAAGCAAGCAACAACAATAAAATTTCTTATAGAAATCAAGAAAGAAAAAGAAGAGTTAAACTGAAACGTGACTTTTCTTGCATTACACTTGACTTTTACCAAAACATTTTAAAAAAAAAAAAAAAAAAGAAAAGAAAGAAAAACTTTTTCTTCTCTTGTTCTCATCTATTTTGATTTCATATATTTTTCATTTCTATGCTGAGGCCACAATAACAAATAATATTATAATCAACTATTGCGTACAAGTTAATTTCCAATAAACTTTCTATTGCTTGTGTTTTTTTATATTTTATGCAATGTTATATATCGGCTGCATTTACTGATTCTCTTCTTCTTATTAGTTTTATTCTTATTTATTCTTATACTTTTTATAATTCTTTGAAAATATCTACTTTGGTTTCTTTGCAGGTTCTCAGTTTTAGTTCTCTTGGTTTATGGCAGCAGAGAACTTTCTTATGTATCATTAAATTTTGTGGTTGATATAAAAATTATTAACTTTGTCTAAGTTGAGAAAATATTGCAAAACATACAAAGAGGGATGCTTGAAAAGAAACAGAAATACTTTTATTTTTGGTAAAAGGAAGAAGAGTAAATTATCTTTTATAAAATTTATACACTTCCTTATATTTTGGAGAATATTTATTATATCGATTGTTTTAGAAGGTTTAACCAAAATTTATTCTAAAAATTTCTTAGCAAAAGTTAGACGCTTATGTGCTTATCTAACTTTTTTTTTTTAATAAAACTCAAACTCAAAATATGTTTATTTCCTATGAAGCGCTTATTTTATTTGATTATAATTTGCTCTTGAAAAGCAGGACTATGGGAAGCACAAGCACAAGAAAATTATGTTTGATCGTGACTGCTTTCTTGTCAAGCTGCTTATACGAGCATTCTCCGATTATGGCAAATTTCATCAAATGTAATCAGTAAAGCGATTACATATTAAAATTTCTTATAAGTCAATTGAAATTTATACGTTCTAATGTTATCGAGATTTGTCCAATTTTGTGCAATATTATTCCATTGGCTCCTCTATTCTGAAATAAAGTATTAGGCCTGGACATTACGTCAAGATAAAATTTTTGAACAAAGATGCAATTTAGCCCTCAAATTAGATCGATAGCTTGGGCATCTGGAAGTTGCGTGTGAAAATATTCGAAATAAAAAGTTAACAAATGTATTTGCCATAAAAATTTAGGTTATTAAGTTTTAGGTCAGGCGCTCATGTTAAACTCTTAATAGAAAATTCTTATCAATTCATTTGATGAAATTTTTTATCATTTCTGCTAAAGTTAATAATATACAGCGGTATAAAAATTTAACAAAAAAAAAAAAAACTTCTATGTACAATTTTTCAGACAAATTTGAACCCTAAAGTTTCACAACCCTTTTAAAAGTTCTTTATATAAAAAATCAGTTTCTAGAGGCTTCGTTTACAATGGATTAAATATGGCATAGTTAAATCTTAAAGGAAATTTCGATTAAATAATCCCAGAGTATTTTGCGTAATTCCGCTTTCCGAAAATTTCAAAAAATTTTCTTTAAAATTTAATAAATTTTCCTTGACACTTCTTGGACATTTTAAATTAAACGGTATAGGATATTCAAAGTGGTCGATTGCGATCAAACAACTATAAAAATTTTGCTCGATTTTTTGTTGATCCCCTTTTTTTGTTTTTCTGTGAAACTTTTAGTTTTATTTAATGTACACGGAAATTCACCCTTTTCGGAGATATAAAGCCACATACAAATTTAATTCATTTATTATAGACATGTAATTTTAAATATGTACACATTTAAATGTCCTAGCATTTATTGTATAAATCATTCGAAGAAACTTTACGCAAAAACAAAAGAACTGGTAAAAATTGTAAAAATTGTAAAAATTGTAAAATGTAAAAATGTTTTATAAATAGTTCGAATATGTTTAAAGTTCAAAGTTCACTGTTTGCTGCTTCTTTCTGTTGTCCTCTTCTTCTTCTTCTTCTTCTTCTTCTTCTTTTTAAGTATATGTTTAGCTTAATATTTGGTTAAATATTAAGGCAAATGCTTTGAAGTCTCTTTGCTGGATTTTGTAAAAATATTATTGTCGTTGTCATTGTTATTATTATTATTATTTTTGTTATTATTCTTTATAGTTGTTGGTTGTTTTCTACAGCTAAGTAAAAAATACGTGCCTGCTTTAATATTTTCCCTTAGCCGGAAATTGATGACATGGCACAAGCACAACAATGTATAACTTAAAATAAAGCTTCAGCAAAGAAGAGCAATGGCAAAGCGTAGTAATAAAATCCTAACCTGGATTAAGAAATTTAAGTTTCATCTTTGTAACCATTTCTCTTTCCTTCATTATATTTTGTCTTCCTTTATTCCCACCAATGCTTCCACACAGGGATACGTGATCGCATTAGTAGCTTGGTATTAACTTATACATTGCACTCTGCTTTTTCTTCTTTTTTTTATAACGTAGAAAAAAAATAATGAAATAAAAATGCAAAAAAATAAAAATTTTTTACTTTTTTTTCTTTTGTGATTTCTTTTTAACTTCTTCTACTTTGTCTACTTTGGCTTTTATTCTTTGTAGTGAAATACTAATGCAATTTTGGTTTTTTGTTTTGTTTGCTTTTCTTTTTTCTTTTTTTGTTGCAGTTACCTCCTTTTCTTTTCTTTTCTTTTCTTTTTTTTTCTTGTGTTCATAATGAGATCACTGAATCTTGAATCGAAAACAAGAAAGACAGAAAAAAGCATAGTAAGATGATCATATTTGACAAGAATTTAATGATCTTAAAAGTACACACTTATCGCTTTTGCAAAATTTTGATAGGACTTTGCAAGGCTATATAAAATTTTCTTGAACTCATACTTTTTAATTGGAAAATTAGCAAAATGTAAAATTAATGTCTACAAATTTCGACCACAAGTGAAACCTCTTTAATTTTTTTAACGACTCTCTCATTTTTTTAAGTACGTTTGGAATCCACATGAAACACTTCAGTTATCTATTTCCAGGGATTTCTAGATCATGTAGGTATAACAAAATATTTCGCTTTAAATGTTTGCTATATTTTTGATTTAAGATTTAAGGACATGCCTTTAAACTCTGCATATCGTTAAATCTAAATCAGAAGTGAAGTCCATCAAATGATGAAGTCTTCATCAGAAGTGAACTCTAACAAAAATACAGACGAGGCAGACTGATCCAAAGCCAATTTAAAAATTAAAACAAAAATGTAAAGTAATGATTTATATTTTGCAAATATTTCAATAAAATGAATATACCTTCAATTTTTATATAGGAAATGTAGTAATGAAATTATGGTGACTTAGTGCGGAATCGTAAAGTCAACTCAAATCATCAACTTAGACCTCAATAGAAAATTATTGCATTTTATATTTTTTACTTTTTTTTCAATTTCATTCAATTTCTTATCAAATTATGTAACTTAAAAGAAAGCAGCATAAGAAAAGAAAAATAAACCAACATGGGAGAGAAAGGACCAGAAATTCCACTTTATATTTTAATATATTTTTTTTACTTTTTAGCTTTTTTTCTTTCTTAATTTCAGTGATTACAATTTACCTTCAATTTTAAATAATTTTGTGTTTGAAATTTAACTGGAAGAAAACGAGGCAAAAGCGGCCCAAAAAATTGAAAAATTTTTAATTTTTCCCAAAAACCCAAAAAAAAAGAAAAAATTACAAAAAATCGTTGAGCTTGTTTGCTTCTTTCTCATTTAGAATCACTTTTTTTTTTGCAAGAGCAACAATTACAACAACAAAAAGCTTTTAATCTTTATCTTTTATTTTCAATTTTAATTTTTTCTCCTGTTTTTTGTTCAATCTTCTATTTTCCATTAAGAGCCTCTAAGCCCTTAAATGTTTATGAATGATGAGAAAAAGAGAAAGTGTTAGAAATGTTGGTGGAGGGGAAGCGTGGAATCAATGACTGAATGAATAATTACAAGAATAAATTGATGAATGAAATGAATGAATATCATAATTTTTTGTTTTTCTTTGTTAGATAAATTGAAAATGAGAAACCTCTAAAACTCGAGCACAATCAGTCACAGTCAGTCAATGAATTAAAGCAAAATGGCTAAATGCAACGTAACGTAATTTTTTCTTCTCGCCTTTTTTCTTGTTCTTTAACCTTTCATAACTGACATTACCCCAAAATAATATTTATCCCAAAAAAAAAAAGCATTATTTTTATTGCATTATAATTTTGCTTTAATGCTTCAAATACTTTCAATGGATTATTCTATGGAACTCGTCCTCGCCCTCCGCCTCGCCCTCGCTCTTGTCCTCACCCATAAATGCTTCTTTACATTATATTTTCCATTTTATGTTCGTTGACTAAAACTATAATAACGGTATACAGCGATATAATGCAAGCAATTTAATAGTAATTTTAAGTAATTTCAATTTGATTGGTTGAGTGATATGACAAAACAAAAAAAAAAAAAACTTACGCATATATCAATTTTGCCAACTGCATTGAAGATTTATTTTCAAAGAATATTTAAAATGTCATTTTTTATTGTGATTTTTTTTTCAAAACTGCCAAACTAACCTTAAATTATTTGAAGATGAAGTTTTTTTTAGAAATATCGATGAATCTTTTAAGCTATCGACAAAATCGACAATAGAGCAAAAGCGAAAGGTCCGTATTGAAACACAACAATATCTGAAGAATTTTTTAAGCGACACAAACCGTTCTGCAATTTTTTATAATGAAAATTTAGGGCCATCTATAAATGGAATTTTATTGTAATAAATTCAGACTTCATTTTTACTACTAAATGAAATTTTTCGCTGTAATTTTTTGAGCGAGGGCATAGCTTTTACTTTGCCTTAATAACTTGTAAGTAATTATAATACTGATAGACTTAAAAAAATAAAATAAAAATGCTTCTCTTCGAAATTTAGCCAATTCAGAATTCTCGGGAGTATTTTTCAAGGCATAAGTTATCAAAGTTATTTGGTATCCCTGAAATCATTTCTGATCAAATGTTTGCCATTTTATAATAAGCGACATTTAAATGGGCCCTTAAGCAGAAATGATTAAATGATTAACTAAAATAATTGATCAGTTTGTTAAAAATATGCAACCATTTTAAGTTCAGATTCTAGAATAAGAATTAACAAATTTAATTACAATCTCTATCAAAGGCTTTTAAATTTACAAATTCTTTTTTTTTTTCTAAATCAAAGTCAAATCAAGTAAAAAATTAAAAGGAGAAAATTCTTTAAAAGATTAAATAAACTTTTTAAAAATTATTGAAAATAAATCTTAAACTCTCTTTGCCTCAATTTATTATTTATATTTTTGTTTCATATTATTAAATTTCTAATCCATTCTTACCGAGTTTAAATAAGATAAGAGCAACAATAATAATAAAAAAAGAAAATTAAATGAAAATCACAAACAAAATCAAAATCAGAATCGAAATAAAATCAAATAAAATAAAATCAAATAAAATAAAATGAAACGAAATATAAGAATTAAAATTTTCATTTCTATTCCAGATAAGTTTATTTTAATTTCTACATTTATATACATACATACACACACACACATATGTATATTTTACATATCCTTTTTTATGCTTTTCTTTTATATTTTGTTATTCTGATTTTATTTTATATTTATGTCCTTCTTTTTTTTTTTATTTTGCTTATTACTTTTTGTTGTTGGTAAGAAATGTTACATGTAAATTGCAGTTTCCTTTTATATATTCTACATACAAAAGTTGAATGAGTTTACAGTTTGTTTAAATCTTTGCAACAACAACAAAAAAAACCGTCACTTATTCTTATTCAGACTGAAATATCGAAAACATGTAAAATTTTGTCCAATCATTGATCAACAAAAACTTAGATATAAATTATAGTTGCATAAGAAATTTTAAAATTTATAGCAGACAGACTGATATTAAAATCGATCCGAAACAATAAAGAGTTATGCTTATACTTATAATAAATAAAAATGCTGTCGGATTTTTTCTGTTAAAATCGTGACACTTTAAAAATGCAAGAGATTCCTAGATATCGAAAATTCTTACAAATTTTACAACATTAATTCAAAAATGTAACAAATCGATTACATCAATTAACAATTAAAAATTGTCAAATTTTAACATTTATAGTTTATGCTCGAAAAAAGGAAATTAATCACGCCCATTAATTAAAGCCCACGAATTAATTAGGCGATGCATATTCTTAATTAAACATGAATTTTTTTTTCATTTTTTAAATTTTCTATTAAAGAAATGACACATTGAATCTTGAAATGAATTTTACATCATTTTATTGTGATATACATTATTTTAAGGGCGTGGCATATACATTTTTGTTGATATAATAGCAAATTTTCGTTAATTCATAAATTAATAAATAAATAATAAAAGTATTCTTTAAAAATCTTTAACTTTAATTTTTCTAAATAATAAAATATCGGCCTAAACTGAACAATTTTCTTTTCCATTTTATAAATAATCATGATCCTGGAAATAATATTTATATCAATGATCGCTGTTACAAGAAACTAGGAAAATTTCAAATTTTTATACAATTGAATAATCTCTGCGATTGCTTGGCATGCCTTTCGGCCGATTTCCTTGAACGGTCTGTAAAATTTTTAAAAGATATAAATTTTAAAAATAGAAAACTCTAAGCAAGCAATGGTTGGTAAAAAAATCCTAGACCTTTTTTATATTATTTTTTTAGGCCTCAATTAAATTAGTAAGGCATATTCTCAAAATGCACCTGCTTACAGAATCTCTCAACTTTTTTATTTCATTTTACCTGCTTGAATTCAGTAATAAAAAATTTTATCTATTTCATTTTTACTTTTACATTACAAAGGCATAAATATTTTTATAAATTTCAACTTACAAAACAAGAAAAAAAAATATTTATTTATTTATTGTTTCTTTCTCAGTTTCATGGTCCTCATTTAAATATAAATTTGATTGGTCAATTTATCAAGTGAATAACCAAATTTTACTGGTTAAAATAAATAAATTACTTATACGACTGGGAATATACATTGATTTTGTTTATAGGCTTAAATAAAACCCTTAAAATATCTTAAGTGATTTCAGCTAATAACTAAAATAACAATAATAAACTTATATATATATATATATATATATATAAATAATTTTAAATACATACATACACACACAAAATTTGTGCCATTACTCATGAATTGTTTATTTACATCAATAAAATAATTTAAGATGCAATTGTCAAAACGACAAGAAACTGGGACATTTATTATAAGAATGATTGAATAAAAATCTCAAGGCAACATATATGACCGATTGGACACATATTGAATGACGTGATAATTTCTTATGTAGCTTAAAGGAATGCAAAGAATATACTTGTATTTTGAAGACCCTAAATATATCGAGATTTGTTAAGGTATCAATATCTTTGGGCAGATATGTTTAGCTTTGTAGTAATAAAGGAGAATCTATGTAAAAATCAATATAAAATTGACATTAATATGAGATATTTTCCCAATTATTTTGGCGACATTTCCATTTTGAATGTACCACGTGATTAAGCCGCGATTAAGCTTAGAAGCCATTTGCATTAACAAACTAAGCACAACATTTTCTAATCATCTAGATATCTCAATTCTGCGTAACTTGATAACTTTGCTAATGGATTACTAGGATTGACAGACAGATGGACAGACAGATAAACAGGAAAATCAAAATGTAACGTTGTTTAAAAATGTGGCTTCTTAGATTCTTTCTTAATATTTTTAATGAAGTCTAATTAGTGAATACAAGGAATTAGTAAATCAATTTCGTATCCTTTTTTTATGAGGCCATATCCTTTGAAACTTCAGCCTTTTGAAAATATCGCATCTTAAACTATTAGATTATGCAGAATTTGTTGTTAGATTTTGCAAATGAAACTAACTAAAATTTAAATGAATTTCATCATTTTTATTATAGCTTTTGTCTGTCCGTCTGTCTACTTTTTCTAAACATTATTTTACCTTAAATGTTTAAACTTTGCGTGTTAAAGTGTATCCATTTTTTTCTTAACATTTTATACCATTTTTGATTTGTGCTACGTTGAATGTTTTTGCAAGAGTTAAATGGGCAAAATTTGTGCATAAATGAAGACGCATAAGAGAAAGAAAAGAAAAAAAAGAAGAAAAAAAGGCAAAGCGATTTAAAAGGATATTTATTTTATTTTGTACCATTAAAAGGTCTTTAACTCTACAAGTAGTTGCACAAGGATGTATTTTAATGAGTTATTTTAACTAATTTCGCTCAACCGTACAATTTTTTTTAGCTGTTTTGTTGCCTTTTTCTCTTCTTTGTAGAGAAATATTAAACATTTTGCTCTTTCCGTTTTTTTTTTCGAAATTTTTACATTTTATTGGGTACTTGATTTATTATTCAAACATTAATTACTTAAATTGCAATTCAACGCAACCCCACGCCCCATCCCCTGTTTTTTTTTTACACTTAATTTTGAAGTGTAAAATTTTTAGACATTTTTTGAGTTACATTAGTTTTATGGTCAATTTAGACTTTTTGAGTTGTCGTCGTTTTCTAACCATCCATTTGCTCGACCACTTATTCAAACATCGAGACGTAGATCCAACTTGTAACGTAATTTCATGAAATTTACATTATTACAAAATTACATTATTTTGACGATGGTAATTTTGTCTAACAATATTTTAATTTTAGTTAAAGAATTTGAAAGCCCGTTTTCTAAAATATTTTCTAAATTTCTGCAATTTTCCTTTATGATTAAATCCTGAAAAATATGTGGAAAATTACCTAAAGGGCTTATCTGATGGAAACTTTTGCATTTCGGGATTAAATTTTTCTTATGGAGTATATTATTTTTAAGTCGCTTCACAATTTAAAAATTTTAGAACCTGCTTTCTAAAAAAATTTCACAATTTCTAAAATTTTCCTTAGTTTATGTTTAAATCCCGAAAAATATATAGACAATTATCTAAAGGGCTTATCTGATGGAAACTTTTGCTTTTTTGAACTTGATTCCTCTTATGCAATACATAATGTTTAAGTGGCTGGAAAATTTTTGAATGTGAATTTCTTTTTTTTCCATTTTTAATACAATAACATTTATCAAAAATTACTTTTTCACTTTCTTAATTACTAAAGTACTTTAAAGTACTCTCAATTACGAAAGTACTTTATGTCGCAGTGTACTTAAAAATCGATTTAAGTCAATTGCTTTACGGGAAAAAGCTAAACAAGAAGAATAATGATAAGCCAATTTGCTGTTGACCATTTGATTGGTAAATTATGATATTAACTAAAAATTAAGTTATTCATATCTCACAATTATTAAAATGATTGCTTTTATTCTATTCTTTTAAATTTCTTTTATTATCAACTACAACAACATTTGTAATTTTGTACATTTAACGTATCATTTATAAAAGTACATTCAACAAAAGTAATTGCATAAAATGAAATGTAAAGAAAATTAACAATTCTTCTTTTTGTTTCTTGCCTTTTGTCTTCTGTACATTTAGCCCACATTTAGCCCACATTTAGCCCACATTTATTTTATTTTAAGTTTTTTACTCATTGCTGTAGTTTATTTTAGAAATATTGTAAAAACTTGGGCTTCTTGTTAAAAGAGAAATCAAAGTAAATTGCTTTTAAATTATAGACATTTTCTTAACTGGCCATAAAGAAAGTAACAAAAAAAAAAAAAAAACCAGAAAAAAAAGGAACCACAACTGAAGAGACGAAAAGCACGTAACAACAACATAAAACAAAAAACTAATTTATGGGCATTTTTTCCGCTACAACTAAATGAGTTGAAGTTAGAAGTTAAAAGTCGAACAAATTTTAGCAAAAGTGTGACGCATTGCGGGGGGAAACACACAAAAAAAATGAAATGAAAGGCCTGAAAATTGCTTAAAGATTATAAAATATGAAAGAATAAACGAGAAATCAATATTTATTTAACAGAGAAAGAGAGTGTATAAATTCTAATGACTGCCCTCCGCCTTTTCCATCATCATTTTCAACACCACTTCCATCTCTATTTCCAACTTTACCAGCACCTTTAACTTTATCATTATCTTTACTTGTATTCTTTAGCTAATGAAGCCATTGTTTATACTTTGCAATATTTTGTAGATAACGAATGATGATGAACAACTTTTATGGATGATGGCATTGGATGACTTATGTTTTTCACTGGAAATATGGTTTATGCGGTGGCCGCCGCTTTTCATTTTCATTCATCGCTTTTTTCATCCCTTTTCCTAGTTTTGTATTTTTAAGGTTTATTTAAAATAACTCATGAAACGCTTTTTCTTTTTTTTTTTCTTATTTTTTTCCGCTTTACTTTTTATAACTTTTTGTTTTGTGTTAAAGAGGGCGTTATAAAGAGCTAACAATTTTTAAAAAGTTGTTACAATTCTTCCTGTTTTTCTTTTATGTTTTATGCTGTTTTATTTGAAATGAAAATATCAGAATATATTGAACGATTTCATATAAAACGTAAACAAACTGAATAACAATAAAAATAAAAATAGCAATAAGAACAATTTTTTTTTTTTAGAAATACCGCACACCTGACCTAAATTGTAATAAAAGTTCAAACTGAGGAATTGAAATGAGAAATGAGAAATGAGAACAGTAAATATTAACAACAGAAATTACGGCAACAACAAGAACAAAAATAACAACAGACATAAACAAACAAGTAGCTGCATAAATGAAAAGTTGCAGCAGCTGAAAATAACAACAGCACAAATGTGCCATAAAAAGCTGGCGAAATGAAAAGGAAACAAAAAAAAAAAATACCATAATAACAAGGACGACAAGAACAACAGCTACTACTACCAATACAACAATCTTACAATAAGGATCCACACAATGTAATGGAGACCTAACACAATAATAAAAATGATAGAAGAACAAGAGCAGCAATAAACGTAACACAAAAAGAAGAAAACGTGAGAATACCAAATGAAAAAATAAGGGCAGGGAAAGAAAAATACTTTAAGAGAAATTTCCTTCATATACAAAATGTGTAAATTACTAATAATAGCAACAAAAATGCAACATATAACAACAACAATAACATTAAATATATAACATCGAATAAGTAAAAAACGTTATATTTTGACTTATAGATCAAATCTTCAATTTCCACACCCATCTTATACTCTATATATTTCATTATAAATAATGGGCGTAGACGATAGAAATTTTTGATAGTTTACGAGTTATACGAAAACAACACAAATTTTTTTTTGCCCTATAAAATCTAACGCTTTAGTTAATCATTGTTCCAAAATAAAAATAAACTTACGGTTGATATGGAAACATTTAGAATAGACTAATAATCCTCAAAGAATTTCCACTGAAAAAACTAGCGCTAAAAATGATTACAATGAATAAATGGCACAGAAGAATCGGACAAATAAGTTAAAGGCTTTCAATCATTTTGGATAAGATTCAAATAACTTTTACCTTGCACAGTTTGAAATGTTCCCTTTGAATTTGTGGTCTAGGCCTCAAAATAAAAGAACAAATATTCACTGAGGAAACTACTAACCATTTCTAAGTAAAAATGGAGTATTCATTATCGAGGATATTGCATTTAGTGTTTTAGAAGCCCTCCTGCCCTGAAGGCTCCATTACATGACTCACTAAAGTACATTTTTTACTTCTAAGTTTGGTAGTCATGGTTCGCAATAGTTCAAGGTGCCACTACCGCTTTCAATTTAAAGGCCGTTTTGCACCTTTTATATAAAGCTTAATCTTGGCGATCAGGTACGGAATCTTTCAAAAACTTCTAGACAAAATTTGTGGCACAAGACCGGCCAGCTATTCTTTTTATAAAGCAGCAAATAGTATTTGAGATAACCCACATAACACAATGGGGACTATTAAAAGTAATTACGTTTTACGTAATTAAATAATGAAACTTATGAGCAACCTCAAAATCCCCGGACAAAAACTTTCCCAACGGCCGTTTCCAGTTGAATTAATGCTTCGCCAAAGAGGTTAGCTTCCATTATAAAAGAACAGCATAATTTGGTGTGTCATGTAATCTGGCAATTGCTTTTTGTCAGTTATGCGGTTTATGTGAAATTTTCGAATAGATGACTTCTTTACGATCTCATTTATTAAACAAAATGTAAGGCAAATGTCCAATTAATCTAGATAAATTTATATTATAAAAACTAAATAATTCGTAATATCCCCAAAAATGTCTATGAGATTCTCTTAAGCCCTATATTTTCAGACCTTTAATAAGCTTCATTGTTTTGCTTGACTCAGACATGTTAAAATTTTAGAGATGGCATCTGAAAAAGAATATGCATAAAAAAATCTTAGACGATGTAGTAAAGCCCTTTCCAGAATAATGGCATGAGCTCTTAAGGCTCTTATTAAAACAATTGACCTCTCACGAAATGTGTATTATAATTTTCAGTATTGTCGAAACAGAAAAAACGAAAAATGTCAAAACACTTAATCTCATTTTTAAAACAAACTAAATATGCATCTACTTACTTATCCAAATAAAAAATGAAATTTTTACATTTACAAAGAAAAATTGGAGATGAAACTTTCTTTGAAAAAAATAAAATAAAATAAAATAAAATAAAATAAAAAAAAATCAAAAAAAAATCTCTTTATACCCGTATAACTTTTCCATATCATTCATTATCCTAGAAAAATCTCTCATTAAGGCAAAATGAAAAGTTTTCTATTTCAATTTGTATGGCATTTTGAAAAGGTTGAAGGAAAAAGGAAATAAGAAAAAAAGTTAATAATTCTCTTGTAAAAATTTACAAAACACTCACTTTTGTACACACATAGAAAGCGTACGCAAACATACAAATATATATAAGTTGTTTATATAGAGAGAGAAAGAGAGAGACAGAGAGAGAAACAAAACTTAATTAACTTCTTCAAATAAAGTACAGAAATTATTGAAGATTTTTCGAAACAAAATATTTACTGATCCATAATAAGAAATTTTGGCATTTAATGAGTACGACAGAGGTTTTATTTGTATTATTTTTCCTTTTATTTCAAATAAAAACATTTCAAGGAGTTTAAGGATATATAAATATGAATCGATATGATTTTTATTAAATTTCATTGAAATTTGATGTACGAAAGAAATAGCTTGTATCGAAATTTTTATTTTAAAGCAGATTATTTACAAAAATTTTAATTCCTTTTTAGTACAATAAATTTTTTTATTAAAAACAAAGTGCTGCCTTAGAAGTAAAATCCTTGAAAATGAGCAAGACTCATTTTCAATATAAATCTTCCTTGATTAAAAATACCTAATTTTCTCAGCTTTAATTTGACTTAATTTAATTAATTTCAGACACAACGTAAGTAGATTTACTTGAGCCTGGGGACAAATCTTGAATACACGTTATTCCAGAAAGAATAGTAAAAATTTGATTTGATTTGATTTCAGTTGAACGTAACTAGTAATTTACTTAATCACGCGTATTGAGTAAAAATGAAGACTTCTCGATTTAGATTGTATTGTGGGCGTGTTTTTGCCTCAATTTGATTCATTTTCATTATGATTCTACACGGCAAACTTTTGGCCACACTTCTACTCGATATTTCTTTCAAATCAGAACTGTGCCAATAACAAATCAGACAGACAGTCTAACATGTTTACATGGATTCAGTTTTTGATGCTAATTAAATATATATAAAGTTTATAGGGTCTGTCTCTGTTATTTAATTTTACGTTTTACATAAGCTTTGACAAAATGAGTTTACTTTCAATTATTCGCCCATTATGTTTAGTTAAAAAGTTTTAATTTGAAAAAGTCAAAATATTTCTACCACAACTATTTTATATTCTAAATTCTTATAAAAATCATGAAAGAATTTATTTACTTGTCCACAACAAACGCAACATGAGCATAAGTAACTTTTTACATTTTATATCCTGAATTTAATAGGCCTAAAGTATTAACAAAAGTATTAACAAACTAAAGTATTAACAAACATGTTACAGAGAAATATAAGGCAGCCCTATAAAATGATTGATCAGCAACAAATTTTCTATTTGATCTTTTAAGTTGTTTATACATTTACTCATCTAAAAAAAAACAAGAAAAAAGCTTAGATATATACAACAAAAAAACTTCTACAAAAAAGTGAGATCTTTAAGAAAATATGTCATATGATTCAAGTGACACGCCTACAGTACAACATAATGTTGTTTTCCTGGAATGCAAGCAAAAATTAAAAAAAAATAAAGTAAAAAATAATTTCCTTTTATTATTCAACTTTTCTCTGGTTTCAGTTTTCGGAAACTGGAACCACAATAAACTTAAACATGCCCATCTGTTGAATTTATGCAAAAAACATTACGGGACCTGAACAGATTCAATATTTCATTCAATACTAAGTCAAAGAAAACTATTTTTTTTTCTTTTTTTTTTTGTGTTAATTTTATAAACATTTCTGTTTAAATTCAGTTGAACGGTCGTTTAAAAGTTTTATGCATACACAACAATGTCGCATTATACTTTATACGGCCTTGGAAAAAAAAAAAACATGAAAATGGGAAATTATGCGAAAAAAAGGCGAAAAGAAAGTAAATAAAAAAAAGAGAAAGAAGATGTTACAGTTAGATGTTAGAGTTGCATTTTACATATAAAACGCAATAAAATCTGGGTTACAAAAGTAAAACACTAACAATGGGCATACACACACACACACACACCGATCCCATACACAATTTGTATCAGGCATTAATTTTACTAAAATTTATATTGTTGCATAATATAACTATATGCATATCTTTCACTCTCTCTCTCTCTAACTCTTTCCCACTCACACTCTTAGCCTCTCTCTCATATAGTTGTTTTTCAATATTTCAATGTTTTCACTCTCATTTTTTGTGCATTGCATTACAAAAGAAAGTCATGCAGTGTAGTTGATTTATTTTAGTACCTTAGATTTACCGTTATTCTTAATGTGCTTTCTCTTTTTATTTTGGATTTTTTCTTGTATTGTTTGGTTCCTTTTTGTAGTTTTTTATTTGTTTTCTTTTTCGTTTGCTTTGTTGTGATTTCGTTTGTTAAAGTGAATGAGAGAGTATTGCTAAGAAAAAAAATTTTCATATTTTTATTTTGTTGTTTTCTTTCTATTTTCTCTTATTTTTTCTTTTGTTTTTGTTTTTTTGGAAAACGCAATAACTACAACAGAGAAGGGAAACAAATATAATTCATATAAATTTTACTGAAAAACTTACCAAAATACTAATGCAAATATATATTACGCATACACACACACATCCATTTAGTCGCAAAAAACTATTTCGTTTTAGTAGTTGCTTTGTGTAGTTGTTTTGTGTTTATGCCTTTTCGGTTTTATTTGAATTGTTTTGCTGCAAATACGAAAAGTATTTCGGTATCCTTTACTTTTCTATTAAGCATTATTATTATTATTGTTGTTTGTATTGTTGCTGTGTTGATTATTTTAATTAACGTTAACACTTAAACATACACGCACAAACACATACAAACAAAACTTAAAAACTTTTAATGATTATGGATATTGAGATTTTTTATGATATGACAAGATAATCCTGCCACTCGTTTTCTGTTTCTTCTCATTCGTATTATTTCTGGTTGCGTTTTCATTTTCACAAAAGCCAAAGAAATTTCTTGTATTATATGTTATTATTTTTATTATTATTATTTTTTTTTTTGAAAATTTTTATCTGATTTTTTTAAGCGTTTTTTATTTTGTTTTGCATTTACGGTTTTATCATAAATAAAATATACTTTACTCATAAAATTTATAAGTATTATTATTTCTCTCTATTCCTCTCTCATTATTAAACATAAATAAATAATAAAATTTTGCTTTACAGCTTAATTATGAAATGGTGACATACTAAAGTGATAAAAAATTTAACATAAAAAAAAATAAATAAATATGTACATAAAGAAATTACGAGAATCTTCAATATCCAATTTGAGTGTGCATTTCACTCAACCAACAAAATTATTAAATTTTACGAGAATTTTCTTTTTATGAAGATCAAATACTCTTTCATTATAAATTTATAGCACTTGTAGTAAAATCTGTTATTTAAAATGTGTGGTCCCTTTTTATTGTACCAATCAATTCACTTACTTTCTAATTTTCTATCTAATTTACTATATTTGTCTGTCTGTCTGCTTGTCTGTCTATCTAACCGTCTATCCGTTCGTTCCCTCATCTACTAATAAATAGAAACTTTTAAGATATTGCTACAAAATTTAATAAATCATAATGTATTAATGCTAATTATTGACCATGATTATAATACGTTGACTTTTATTGATTACTTGAAAATTAAAGAGCATTTTGTGCCCACTAAATCTATATAAAAAAAAAAATTCAAGCAGTTTAATCCATTTTTCGAATTATGTTTCATGTTTATAAATTCATTTAAATTTGTACAAACTTTTTTTTAAAAATTCCAATTTTGAAAATTATGATTATCTAAACTTTTTTAAACTTTTTTATGTTGTGATTTTAAATATGTTAATAGATCCACAGCGTTTGTAATGATTTAAATATTTCGCTTAATTTTCTCTACTCTCATTTTTATTTATTTATCCTTTTCGAATGATTAAGCGGATTTGGAAGATTTGCAAAACTTGAATCTTTTCTCCAATTTTGTTATTGTTATTGGTAAATTATAATTATTTTAAATTAAAGAAGAGCACTTTCTTTTAGAGCCCACTTTACTAAGCCTCCTTCATTTTTTTTAGTGATTTTCGATAAAAAAGAAAAACAACAATTTTATTCATTCACTTAAAAACCCATTTTTTTTGTGTTTAGTGAAATATTTTATAATTAATAAATATAAATTTTATATTTTCATTTAACACTTATAATAAAATATTTTTTAATTTTTTTTTAGGCGAATTGTACTTTGCCACTTTATCCAAATTTCTTCTTATTCTTGAATTTGTTTTCTTTTTTCTTTGATCATTTAACATTATCCACATTGTTTCATAGTTTCAACGATTAATCGATTCATAATTTTTAACAATTTTCGCCATTTCCTGCTTCTTTGCACTTACTTAACTGTTGTATAAAGTTTGCCAAATTTATCTACATTTTCCTGCTAATAGTTTGCTTATCTTTTGGCCAGCGCTTTTGTTTGTTTTTTTTTTGGCCAACCATCCATTCAATTTGTTCATTTAAATAAGAATTAGATTAAAATTTATTATTCATATATATAAATACAAATAAATATATAAATATACGCACACACACACACATGCAAAAATGCAGACATTTATATTTATTACAAAAAAAAGCACAATCAATACAAAGTTATACTCGTTTACATTTACAAGTTTTTTCATTCTTATCTTATTTCTCTATGTTTCTCTCTCGCTCTCTCTCTCTCTTTATCATTCTCTTTCACTGTATTCTTTTTCTTTTCCTTCTTACACTATCACTAACTTTTTTTTGCAATTTATTTCTGCCAATTAATTTAATTTGTTTTATTAATCGATTTAATTATTTGATTTTATTCCCGTTTTTTGTTATTGTTATTTTAGTTGAATAATTATTATTTTATCGTAATGAATAAATATTGAGGCAGCTTCTTTTGCTTTTTTTGGGCTTTTTTAGTTTTACTTTTTATATGAAGCGCATCGCATTACACGATAAATGAGATAAATATTAGAACTTAACAAAACCGCGACCTTTTCAATACTAAAGGAGTTTTCATTCATATGTATCATCGTTTCCGTACGAAGTTCGAAACTTTTATTATCTCTACAAAAACTGAAAACGAAAAAAAAACCAAAAACAAGAAAAAACAAACGAAACTAATAGAACAAAAAACAACAACAACAACAACAAAGACAATTATATTAAAAAAGATACACGAGTTATGAAAAAATCACCTAAAATATTACTCTCACAAATTCGCAGTTTTCTAAAATGTGCTCACTTATTCAAATCGAAAATATAATCAAAAATAAAAAATATGAAATTGTATATATAAAAAATTGCTTTTTTCCTTGCCAAATCTCTTCAAACATTTTACTTTCCTTTTTATTTTAAGTTTTTAGTTTATTATTATTATTATTATTGTCATTTTAACGTTTTTATTATTTAGTACAAATTTTAGAAGTTTTTTCTTTTATTAAAGCACATAAATTGAGTAATAAAATACATCATGGTTGAAAGAGGGAGAAAGAGAGAAAGAAAGTGAGAGTGTGAGAAAATAACTAAAGAGAGTTAAATTTCTAGTTAGTAATAAATAATTGCTTAAAAGTGAGAAAAGAAGTCTTTCGAAAAAGCTTTAAAATGAATATGAAAACATCGGAGAAGTAATGTAAAAAGAGAAATTTATCATTTATCGTATTTCTGTCCAAAAAATTACAATTCCCATTAATTTCGAAATTACATAAATATTATGGAAATGTACTTTTAAATTCATCAACACAGAGCAAAGAGAGAAAAAGCTCTATGACAAAAAAAAACCTGGAGCAAACGAAATAAATAGAATAAGAGAGTTTGAAAAGAGAAACATTCGTTGTATAAATATTCTAGTAAAAATTTTCAATATGAGAGCAATTTTCACATTTAATTGATGAGTAATAAATTCTCTAAATTTTTACTTCTTACCAAACAAGAGAATCTCTCCCCTTTTTCTTATCCTATTAAACGTATTTTTCTCTAATGTTACTTTTTTTCTTACACTTCTTGTTATCCTTTTTTTTAGAAGAATCTTAATGATTGTTGCTAGAGAGGAGAATACAAATAAATTTTCTATTAATGAATATTCTTCGTCTTTTCCATCATTTTTGTATCAATTGTAACAAATGTTAATAAACGTGTACATCAATTATTTGTAACATTCTAAATAACTTATTTAATTTAATTTCAATTTTGTTTAATTTGTTCAATTTTTGATTTTTACAATTTATATAAAAAACAAATATTGAAGCGTGATTGGGGCACAATGGGAAATATCTTACACCTCTTAAGGCGTAATTGATTTAACTAGTCTTTTATATTTAATTTGCTATTTGTTGTTGTTCTTTTCCAATCATTATATATTGCTTCCTTCTATCACTTTCGGTAAATTCCTAGCAAATACCATTAGTTTTATTTATAACATACGAACACACTAATGCAAACTTAAAATCATTTTTCAAACCCTACCACATTACTTGCACTACAAGAATATTATAAGTTTATGCAGATGTTTGTAATACCCAAAAAAAGAGTTAAGATGGATCCACATTTTATTATACCGGTCTATTCAGAATCACTTCCTAATTCGATTCAATACTAACCATCCGTCTATCCGTCTGTCTGCCAATCTGTCAATCTGTGTGCAAGCTAATAATCGTAATTTTAAAAGGTACTTTAATAAAATT
This sequence comes from Melophagus ovinus, assembly GCA_023089585.1. Classification (NCBI taxonomy): domain Eukaryota; kingdom Metazoa; phylum Arthropoda; class Insecta; order Diptera; family Hippoboscidae; genus Melophagus; species Melophagus ovinus. The sequence goes on from JAKKIB010000190.1 coordinate 1,314,366, forward strand.
TGCCATATGGATGTGCTTTGGCACAAGGACGTCCATTTTTCGACCACGTCTTTCCTAAAAAACGCCGTTACATGAAAAAAGATTGCAATTTTTAACATAAATTGATGCCTAATTGTAATTTTAGTATTAAAAGTATTTATGTATCAAATTTGGTCCAGATCAACCCATTTTTACAAGTACCTTCCTTAAAATGTCCTTTTCGAAGACAAACTTTGATATGAACAAATTATAATTTAGCAAAAATAAGCACTGTTTTGTACTTTAACTAGCGAAACGTGTGTGTCAAATTTGGACCAAATTGAGTCCATTATTTCGTAGAATAAACTTTTTAAATAATTTTGAAAATTACATCTTCAATTTTACATTTTGGATTGCAATTCTCTTATTTGACTGTAATCATATCAAGCAAAAAGGAGTACGGTATTTAAAAGTCAGCCACAAGCTATTGTAAAGTTCTTCCTTTTTTATTTTACCGTAAAAATTCAAAACAATAAAGTGCCTTACAAAATAAGTTCGAAAATTATAATTCGAAAATTTGCGAAACAATTTTTTTTAGATAGTTTCTTCTTTTCTCTCTTTTTTATTATCTAACAGTATCTATCACTGTGTCACTCTCAATCTTTCCCCCTCTATCTCTCCCTCTTTCTCACACAGTGTGTGTGTGTGTGTATTATCTTTAAACTTCTATTTTATAATATTAAATTATTTTAAACCAAATAAAGCAAGTAAAACAAATGAAAATAACAAAATAATAACAATGAGAAGCTTTTTCATTGCTCTCTCATTTTATGAAATTGTTATAATAATCTGTTACAAATGAAGTATTTTCAAAATAAATTAACACCAAAAAATAAATAGTTAGAAAAAAAGCAATAAAACAAATTCAAAATAAATAAATGACAAATTATAATAAACTTTTATCTAATTAAAAATTTAATTAATTAATTAAATGTTCATGAATTTCTTAATTTATTTAGTCAAAACATTTTATCTGAAAATCTTTTAATTAGAAAAACAATAATTTCACAAAAAAAAATAAAAATAAAATAGAACGACATTCTATAACTTTTCCCTATAAAATTTTAGAATTTTACGTCTTTTAACTAAAGTGAATGGAAAATACGGAAAATAATAAACAAAATAGTCACAAATTATTTATTATTAATAAGATTCATCGAAGAGTCCAAAACAAAAGATAGTGCGGTACATTTCAATAAAGTTTTGGGCCCATGTAGGCTCAAAAAATTTGCCCAACAAACATGTAGAAGATGATTCTGCTGTAAACTTATTTTTATATAAAATGGATTCGTAAAATTTGTGGTTCAGAATGTAAAAAAAATAAACTTTTCTTTTGGTGTTAACTATTGACTGCTAAACACCCTACACCTTTATGTTTATTACAAAGAAAAAGGAAGAAAATTGATAAGAAATTAAAAAATTGTAATTTTCCAAATTTGTTTTAATGATCGTTATAAGGAAGATATTTTTAAAAATGGCCCGATCTAAACTAAAATGGCATTTATAATATGAACTGACTACTTTAAAGAGAATTTCCTTAAAAACTATACAAAATTGTAAACTTTGTCATAAATAAAATTCATTTCATTACTAGAAAATGAATCATAAAAATTATGCTACTTTTTATTAGGCCTTTAAACCAAATCCCATTTTAATATATCAAAAATTGTGACCTGCTGTTTAACAAATAACCTTAAGTCGTTTCAGAAAGCAATTCAGAGTGAATCGATATAATAAAAAATAGGTCCATCTCAAGTCAGTGTCAAATACTTCAAGCACTTTGTATAGCATAAATGACTTGTATAATTCTTTTGGACTTGCTAGTCCAAACGAAAAATTTATTATTACAATTTTCAGATAAATGAAAAAGTTAAATTATATTTTCAAATTTTATTTAACATCATTATTTCAATTAATATAAGAAATATCAATAAATAAAACATGACCTGATACAATTTGTTATAAAATGCTTGTATGTTTTATTAGTTAAAGGCACATAACACAATTGGCCATCATCTCTAGAGATATTTACATAATTAAGGTTTTGCCTGAATGTAACAATGAAGCGACATTGTTGTCAAAATAATGACAAACAATGACAATGCATTCAATTAATGAATTGTTATGTGTTATTATAATAAATTAATAAATATTATATATACGAGGGTAACATACGAGGGTAATTCAATTTAAAATGTTAACATAATTATTGAAATAATTAATTGATAATTATCGAGATTTGTTTATAAATAAAAATTTATAAAATAATTCGTAAATTTTCATAGAAAGTCTCACTTAAACTAAAAATTATCATACAGAAAATTTCAAGAGATTATTGGGAAAGTGAATAAGAAAAGTAATAACTTCAATAATTAATAATCTGTTAATAATTTCGTAAGTTGTTGATTTGTTAATTTTAGATAATAATTAGATAGATTTTAGATTTAAATTGTTTTGATCAAATCTTGAGTTGTCTTGCCCTGAGCATCCGCTTATGCATCTTAAATTATAACCAACTTTCAGAAATAGTGATGGTGACTTAAAATTTGATAGAAATTTCCTGTATGCAGATTGACCTTGAATATTGGCCAAAAAACAAATATAGATCATGTTAAAAAGGCATTGTAAACTGGATCCATGTTTGAGTGTTAAGTAAAAATTTCAAGGGAAAGTTTTCACAACGTTCCAAAATGATATATAAAACCCTATAATATCTACAAGCGAAACGGGCAAGTTGAGGCCACAACCATATGAAATCTTCCATTTTCTTAATTATTTTTATTGTCTAAAAGAGGAATTTTGGTGTAAAGATTCATTATTTTCCATTGAGTACAATCGATTCTATGACCTTCTTTGTAAAAATTATTCTGGTATTTGAGAGAGAGAGAAGTGCTAAATGACTTCTCAGAGTACGCTAAGAATAAAAAAGGCCTACTTCAAGAATTTATATCTAAAAAATATACATTTTGTTTTAGTAAATTTATGCCTTTTTCTAATTTCTAATGGAAAAAAATTAAGTCTAATAAAGTCTTTCAATTGATTAAAGAAAACAACAACAACACAAACAGATAAGATTTAAGGTAAAGACCTCAAGCATCTACCACCAGAAAAGATAATATTTTTTTTGTATTAACTCAAACATTTTACCTAAAATACCTCAGGCCTTAGGCTTTTAGGTAAATGCTTAAGAGCCATAGTTTATAAGTATAAAATTTACCAGTAATAACAAATATTCAGTCTCTTTTAATATTATTTTTCTTCCACAAAAATCGGACACCTTTAAAAAAATTAACTATGAAACGAAATTTATATTTGTATAGAGAATCAATTAATTCCACCAAATTGATTGGACGCAATACTAAAAGAATTTCAAAACCAAAAATAAATTTCGATCCATCAAATCAAAGTACAAAGAATAATACAAAAAGTTCTGGAATTACAAAACCAAAAACAAATAATTCAAAGGCTGCAGCAAAAACAAAACCAAATAAATGTTTAATCTGCCAAGAAGGTATAAAAAATAAAATTCAGAGAAAACAATTGATAAAATGTTTAAAATGTAACAAAATGGCCCATCGATTTTGCTTTAATTACAACTATATAAAACAAAATAATTTCATATGTAAAAATTGTCTAATTTGTACATTTTGTCATGGTAATGATACCAACAAATTATTAACTTGTCCAAAATGTCTAAATTTATATCATTACAATTGTGATAAGCCGCATACAACGTTGAAATTAAATTATCCAAATGATGATGCCAAATTATTATATTGTTACAAATGTCATCTTCAATTGAACTTCAATAATTTACCTTTGACTAAAACTTATGAAATAATTGATGATAAACGATTACACATTCATCAATCGGATCAATCGATTATAGCAACAGAAAATAACGAAATCAAGTTGCATAATTCTAATGAAAATTTAAAAAAATTGTCACGTCATCCACACAAGCAAAAGAGTAATAATTTTATAAATAATAAGGAGCCTCAAATAATGTACAATCCATTGGAAGATATTGATATACCAAATGTTCAAAAATGGTCTGTTAAGCAAGTTACAAAATTTTTTACAAAATATTTCCCAAATGAATCTTATATATTTAAAGATTGTAAAATCAATGGTCGTCGATTATTAACATTAACTCGTCGAGATGTTATGTGGAAGTTACCAATTAAAATGGGCCCATCTTTACGTATGTATAATTTAATACTTAAAATACAAAATAGCTCGAACGATCCAACATTAGGTTGGCATTATGATTTTTAATAAAAACAAAAAAAAAAAAGAAAAAGAAAAAAAAGCGCTTTACTTTTTATTCATTATAATTAAGATTATTTGTGGTATGAGCGTTTAAGAACTTGAGAATTTGAAATCGAAACAATTTTTTTGCCATCTAAAAAATTTCTAAAGCTAACATTTAATAACCAACTAATTTAGAAATTTAAATTTTTTTTAAAATATTTTAAACAAAATTTTTGGCATATTTTAGTTATAAGAGTAATAAAAAAAGGAATATTGAAAAACTGGGCAATTTTCAAAAAAAGAAAAAAGAGAAGCTTTGAAAATTAACAAAATCTACATAAAAAATTTTGAAATTTTAAATGTTTTAATCTCTTCATTTTCTATTTTTAATACTTTTATTATTATTCTCTTAGTTTTGATTTAACGATTTTAATGATGTCGAATATTAAATTTATGCAATTTTTTGTAAAAATTTCTATTAGCAATTTTTTTTTATATTTAAAATGGCCTTATGTAATTATCACAAATTATTTTAGAAAATTACTTTTATTTTAAGGAAAAGTAAAATATTTGTATTTTTTTTTTACAAATCTTTATAATTCCAATTTCCAATGTATTACTGAATTTTTTTTTCAAAAATTTAGCCAACACATGAAAAAGAAAAAAAGAACAAATTTTTTTAATTTAGCATTCACTTAAAAGCTAAAGAATTACTTTTAAATAAAATAAAAAATGATACTAAAACAAAAATTCAAAGTGTTATTTAATTTTTATATTTTATTTTAAGTTAAAAAAAAAAAGTTACACAGAAATTCTTAAAAAAATAGAAATGAAAAAATGAAAATATAACTTTAAGACTTTCACGGGAACACATTGAAATACATTGTTATTTTTTTTATATATAAAAGTTAAAAGTATATCAACATTATTTTATATTTACACTTTTTTTAAATAAAATTAAAAAAAAAAAAGAAAAAAAAAAGGAGGTAAAGTAAAGAAGGAAGAATGGTAAATTTTTGAAAAGGTAAAGTCATATTAAGATCAACATTTTGTAAGTTGCTTTGGCCTTACATTAATTCACTTATATTAAGTTTAGTTGAAGGATTTGAAGATGTTATTAATGAAAGTTAACAATTTACAGAAGGAAATTTCCATAAGGCCCTACCAGTGTGGTAAAATTAAAGAAAATGTAAATTGATTAAATTGATTGATTTTAAAATTTTCAAAAATTTATTATAGAAAATTTCACATTAAAAAAAGTTATGCTTGGCATACAAGTTGTGGCCATAGGAGCTAGGCCCTAGAGTCTTGTTGGTTATATTTTTTCAGTACTACCTTAAGCAACAAAATCACTTAAATTTAAACTATTTGAGTAATATTGACTCCATTTTTTTTATGGCCCCATTTTCCAATAAATGATTTAAAAAAAATTTTTTTTTTTCTTTTTTAGGAAATTTTTATTTTTCATTTAAATTACTTTATCATTTTGCCAATCCATGTAAATAATTGAGATAAATTAATTTGCATCTCTTGAACCGAATCGATATATTTTTATAACAGTTTGTTAATTGCTTATTTTAGAATCCCCCTTAAATGGAATTGCTTCTTGATAAATCTGCCAGTTTTACATATCATTTCTATAATTTTTTATTAAATCTCTAAAGAACTTTCTAAAAGTCACTTAATAATCGTTCTCGAACGATTTTTTTCTTCGATCTTTTCTCTTTATTAGTTTTCTGAATATTTTTATCAGAAATTGTAAGATGGTTGATCTTACTGATGATAAAGATGATGATGTGTAAGTGAGCTCATGAAATGAAACAAAATATTTTACGTGTGGCAAAGTTTTTTCCAATAATATTGATGATGAAGATATGAATGGATCTATAAACACATTTTTAAAAGAAAAATTTTACGAAAAAATAAAAAAGAAAAAATAAAAATGAAAAGAAATGAAACAACTAAGTTACATAAATTCAAACGGAGGCATAATTCACACCCATACATGTATCAGTGCAATTTTATATGAAGCCATAATAAGTCCAAGGAAAAGTTTAAAATGCTATAAAAATCTGTATGCTTAATGCTACAGAAGAACGTGTTGAGTTAGTTCAAACTGGGTTTATATGACTTTCTTTTGTTTTCTCTTTTTTTTTTTTTTTTGACCACTCCTTGTTTGTTATTTGTTGTTGTTCTTGTTATTGCTATTGTTATTTATTTCTTTTTCTTCTTTTTTATTGCTTTCTATTTGTGGGCACACTACTAAAATACAATTAATATATGAGAGAGAAAGAGATAGTGTTATGTAGTGATGAGAAGAAAAAGTGGGAAAGTAAAGCGAAAAAGGTGAGAAAAGGTGAGAAGAGAAATTTGTATAAAAATTAGTTTTCGCAGTTTCATCCGTTTTAGATTAGAACATTAACAATAAAGTGGAATGAAGAAGAGGGTAATACAAAAATAGAAAATACAAAAATTAAAGTATGAAAACAATAAAATAATAAAACAAAAAACAAAAAACGAAAAAAAAAGCTAAACATAAAAAAATCGTAAAGAAAAAGTGTTGACAAAAAAAAAAACGAAATGGAAGAAAATTTTAAGAAAATTATGTACAAGTAATAGAAGAATAAGATGAAGAAGAAGAAGAAGAAGAAGAAGAAGACGAAAACGATGAAGAAAAATAAATCCAAGTTTTGTTTTGGTTAACTTTGTTTTCCACTTTTGCACGATTTTAAATGGATTCTCTAACACTTTCTTAAGGATGCCTCCAATTTTGACGCCCTCGCTCTTATACCCAACTCATTCTTACTGTGTATGTATGTGCGTGTGTGGGTGTGTGTGTGTGTGATGCTTTTTGCCATTCGAAGATTTTCCTCGTTTTTATTGCTTTTAGAAAATATATTGTGATATCGTTTGCAATGCATTTACCGTTATGTAACATTTCACTTGGGCTTAACACGATTTAGAATAAAATGTTGAGAAAATGATGGCAGCAACTTTATTTAGCAAAAATGTGAAAAGCTCATATTTTCTTGTTGTTGCTACACTTTTCTCTTCTTCTTTGTTTTTTCTTTTTTTTTTTTGTTTTGGGCTTCTTCTTCTTTTTTACAACAACAACAACCACAACAACAACAAAAATTGCGAAAATAAAAATATATGAAAATGTTAAAAAGATGAAAAATTTCTAAAGCAGTCGAAGAAGATGAAGAAAATGTTGATAAAACGGAAGCAGGCGAATGGCAGCCATGAAAATGGCAGCCAATTCGCCTCAAAAAAAATGTTCATATTAAATTGTAAACTAAATTGTTATTTTATATGAGACTTTTTAACATTCCATCTCGCTCACACATTAATAAAATAAATAATAAAAGTTTTTGAAAATTTTGATAAAGGCATTTAATAAATTTTTCACTTTATTTGTTTCTTCTTCTCACTTGTTTGTTTGTTCGTTTATTTTATTTTTATGTTTCACTTCAACGGCATTTTAGTCGTTTATTTCATAAAATGTAAGCGTTGATGTATTTGACAAAAAAAAAAAAAAAGTTTTATATACTGGTAGCCACATTATAGCCAAAGGGATTTTACAAAAGATTCATGTTTACAAATAACAAGAAAAATGAAAAAGAAAACAAATTTAAGAAGAAATCTTCAATGAATTGTTGCGATGCAAAATGTTGCTCTTCTTCATGAAGTTTCCTTCTATTTTGCATGTTTTACTGATATTTTTTCTTTTTTTTTTTTTTTTGTTTGTTTTTCTTTTTGTTGTTTGTTTGTTTGTTAAAGTTGTCTCTCCATCCATCCAAAGTTGGGATTTAATTTTTTAATTCGTTACGTAAACTTTTCGCCTTAAGGTGCCAAGTAAATAAAATGTAAGAACGGATTTATTTGGTTATTTATACGCTTTCTAGTTCTCTCGCTTTCACACTTTTATTTCCTTTTTCACTTTGGCTACATTTTAGTTATTTGGCTTTAGAACAAACTGCGAAAGTATTAACTCTAAATTTTAATTAACGTGACTTTTTTGTGTGTGCGACACGACAAAAGGCAGAGGACGAAAATTATCCAAAAAATCCAATCTACGTTCAACGAAAATAAGAATTATTAAGATGTTAATTTCAAAAAAAAAAAAAATTATCCCTAAAAATTCAATAAATATTTAAGGTTTTTTATTGTAACGAACGATTCGCAAGCATTTTCTGCTTTCACTTAACTTTGTCAATCCGTTTCTCTATTTCTTTAAATTTGCTTTTGAAATTTCTAAAAAATATATATTTAAAATTGGGCACATAAATTTAATGGAATATGAAAACAAAAGCACTTAAAGTTGGTCAAAATCTTTGATTATTGCTTAAAAAAATTTCTTACTTTACTTAACAACAACTTTTCAAATGGTAAATAATTTCAAATTTCCATGTATAACATAAAAAATCTGCTCAAAGCAATTCGCTCTGCTTTAAACAATTTTAGATATTTTGAGAATGAACCCAACATCTTAAGGTCTCCCATAACTCGATATAAATGTCAAAGAAACGAAAATTTCTAGGCATAAGATTCTAAGTAAATTAATTCCACTTAACTCATTAAAAATTTATTTTTTTGTACTTTCTTCATGGCAAATATTCAAATATCGCCTTTAAATCGGCTTGAAAATGAATCAAACTGCGATACCTCTTTTTATGCACTTTCTCCAGTAAAATTTTACAGTTTCTTATTCTTCAGATATAAGTGTATAAAATTGAAGGATATTTGTCACATTAATCAATTATTGCATAATGTCTGAGTGATTTGGTGCCAGTTTAAAGTTACTTTCCTCCTTTATTCATTCATATCTTTTCCATTATAAATGATTTAAAGTTACTTTCACACGCCCAAAAAGATTTATACGGCGCCTGCCATAAATCTTAGAAAGTTGAAGTAAGTTAACCTTATTTTTAATGGTTTAAATTCATTTGGCCATTTTAATTTTGAAAACTTATTCAACAGGCCATTTATATTAACATTTATCTCAGATATTAATGTTTAGGTCATAATATTTATAACGTAATTTATTCATATTTATAAGCCAACAACTAGATTTTGTACTTGTAAATTGAGAGTGTACTTAGTTTACCAAAAGTGCTTGCTTGACCAGAAAGTCAATCTTTTTCGATATAGTTCATTTATAAAGAAATGGAGTAAATCGTATGCTATTATGGCTAATTAGTATATACTTGGAAAAGTATAGAAAGGAACAGGCTTTGTAGGAAAATGTCGAATTCTCGAAGGTAATTTTCATTATGATGTATCACTGATATTTAATGATTATTTAATTTAAGAAAAAATTGAAAATTAATCAATTTTGATACTAAAACTTTTAGGCTTTTTCAAACATCAACTATCATCAATAAAAGTTCATATTGCAAGCAGTCAAAAGAGTCCTTACGATAAAGAACGAAGTTGCTATGTAGAATATTTATTCCAAAATTGAAGGCTTTAGACTTACACTTTCAGTAACAGCTTGTGACAGGCTTGTGACAGCCTTGTGACAGCCTTGTGACAATGTAATCGAATTAGTCAATACCGCAAATCTGACAGATGACAATGAATTTAACTTAAAAGGCTTTTTTTTCTCTTATTTATTTTATTCATATTAAATAAAAAATTTATCACAATTTCATATTTAAAGAGAAAAGAGTAATCTTTATCTTTAATGGAAAGTATTCAAAATTTGGTCTAAACATAAAAATCCAATCAACTTTTTCTGCCACTTGATTTTCTATTTATACTACTTGCTGTTTTTTATTTCGCTATTTTTATTCTACTATTTTCTTCTTTTTTGCTTTTTTAGGTATTATCCTGGATAAGTTGTACCTTAAGGATGTATTGTGCTTGTATTATGAATGAAAAAAAAAAGCAATATATAATCTCTCTATCCATACATAAATATATTCTTGTCACTCCTTCAAAGTGTCATGTTGATACTAAAACTTTGATCTTAACGTTTAAGTTGCCGTCATGCTACAACTATTGTTAATGATTATTGTTGTTATTAGTATTGTTGCTATTCCTATTGCTATTGTTCACTTTTTGTCAAACGCATTGTATTATATAACAATATAAATATATAAATATGTCTCAATATATGAAAGTAAAAAAAAATATGGGAAAAAAACATGAAGGGTCTGCTGATACGGGTACGGGTTTTTACCCAGCAACCAGAGGTTGGGGTGGTGGGTATACTTTGTCATTATGTTTGTAATGCCTAGAGTGTACATATTGTTGATCAACTTTAAATTCTGAATCGATTTAAATCTATCTGTCTGTATGTCCGTCTTTGTGTTGGTCTGTTTTAAGGATTCTCCTGGTCGAAAAATTTGCCAAATCAAATTCTGATTTGGCAGAATTATTAGAAGTACTTGCCCACAACTTAAGATTGACTATAAATAAAATTGTTTAAGGGACACGCCCACAGTGCAACATAAATTGAAAACATTTCAATTTTTTGCAAGTCAAATTTAGAATTTGTCTTATAATTTGGAAACTAAAAAAGATAGAAAGCTGAAATTTTGTACAAGTAGGAAAAATTATTAGTTTACATTGTCTGTCTAAAAAACATACAAATCGGATACGCCTACACGAAATTATACAATGCCAAATTTTCCTTTTTTTTGTTTACGCTTTCAATTTACTCTTAAAAAACCTAAATCCGATTGATGGTGTATTGATGATGGGTGTTCCAAGATTTGGACCCACTTAATATATTTTTCTGACTTATTTTATTATTATTATTATTATTATTTTTTTGTTTATTATATTGTATGTGCATGTTAAAATTTCACTTCAATAACTTAGGGTTACTTTGGCATGTCATTGTTGTTATTGTTAATGTTACTGTTATCGTTGTTATTGTTGAGGTTATTGTTATTATTATTATTGTCTGTTAAATCACACTATCATAGCCATTTAGATAGACAACAACAGCAATAAAAAATAAGCAACATTATGCATTTTACGATGATAATAATGATGATGATGATGCTGATGCTGATGCTGATGATGCCATCGCATGATAATGGATGATGTTCTCATTTGATGGCACCACGTAAATGTTGCACTTACGATAATGTTTATTATAACGTTAAGCTTAAACATTTTTTTTTTTTTTTGTTTTATTATTATTGGTTTCTAGGCATTCAGACATTTTTATGCTTGCGACATTTTCATAGATTATTGGCCATTTTAATACATTGATCAATTTTTATATAGAAAAAACAAAACAAAACAAAAATGAAAATATTAAACAATTGTAAAGAGCTCTTACTTAAATATTATTTTGATTTACATAAAAAATTGAGTACAAATTAAGCAATTTAAAAAAAATAAAATAAATTTCATAGGGAAATCATTTGAAAAGTACGTTGTAAAGAAAATGATCCAAAAATTGGTTCACTTTAAATCAAATTTGATAAATTTATTTAATGAAATTAAATTAATATGTCAAATAATTATTATGCATCGATTTTTATGATGGATGGACGTGTGGACGTATGGACAGGCATGCAAATATTCTTAAATCATTTCAGAACGTGACAAACTTTAATCGTACGGTATAATAAAAATTGGCATTTTTTTCAAACATTTCTATTTATTACAAATGTCTGGTACAAATTTTTTAATGCTCTGTTCTGCTTAAGGGCTTCAGAATATGAAAGTAGAATACTTTAATCAAATACAATGAGAAAAAAAGCAATTTCATCAATTTTTTCTTTATAGAAAAAAAATTATAATTTTTTTTTTGGCAACGTGACGTCTGATGGATAAGTTAACCAATTAAAAAAATCTTATTTTTTTTTTGTAACGCATGCAACATTTAAACGTTTTAGAGAGCTTTAAGTAACGTAAAAGTATCAATAAAATCTTGTAGTTTCGAAAGGCACCAGAAATTTTTATACTTTTACTTTTTTCACAATTTTTTTTTTTTTAAATTATTTGCTAAACGCTTAACCTTATAATATTTGCCATTTGTCAAACTAAAAAAGGCATGCTCTTCATTTGCCCTGATTGTTCAAGTGAAAAATATTTTCAATAATTTTTATTTTTATATAAAAAGATAAACTTAATGTTCATGTTAAATTATTTTTCATTTATTATTTAATGATTGATTATTGAATACGCCTAAAAATTTTTTTGTTAAGAAATACAACAACAACAATAAAAAAATATATATAAAATAAAAAAAAAAAATTTGAATATTAACGAAAACGTCAAAAGTTTTATCCATTTTACGTTGCCCTTTCTTCTCTGCTTTATTCACCATAAAACAAAAATGTGAGAAACATGAAATATGAAATAGGGAGATATAAGAATAAAGTTAAAAACGGGTACGGCATTAAATCAATTGTAGTCCAAGCACCTGCTGCGTATGAGGCTATTTATTTTATTTAAGAAAAAAATTTCAAATAAGAACGTTATATTTAGCACAGGTCAAATTTTGAATAACCCTAATCGATATATTATGTAACATAGAATTTTAAGAGAGATCAACTCTTGGAGTTTCCAAACAATCAAAAATTTTCCATAAAGAAGAATTTAGAGAAAAAAATTGAAAGAATAAAATTTTCAAATAATGCAAAATTGAAATTGGGCAAGTTTTTTTTTTTTTGGGTTTTTGCAACAAATCAGATAAAATGGTCTAAATGATTTTGAAAGGAAGTAACTCTATTTTTTTAAAATATCTAGAACTGTTGTAAAGTTCGATTATTCCATTAGAATAGTAGATTATTTTCAATAAGGACATTTAGTCTAAAAATAGATCAATTGAGAGTGTGACATTAATCAAAAATGTTAAATGATCTTTTTAAATTGCCAAAAAATCTATTTCAAGATATTGAAAAAACATATTAAAGGAGAAATAAATTTATTTTAAATAGTTAAGAAGAAAAAGTTACTTGAAATATTCGCCATCCTATAAAAAGGCATAGACATTAGACATAGATTTATTTGATTTGATAGACAAAATACATACAGTAGATTTATGTAAGAAAAATAATAAACCCTTTATATGGAATTTTAAATTCCGAACTTATAACTTGCTTGGATTTTAATCTTTTACAAATTTCGAATAGTTTTAATATGAACAATTTTAAAAAAAAAAAGCTTTCGCATTACATGGAATCGACTAACATAAAAATCTTCTTAATTTTTAAGAGTGTTTAAATATCGGCCAATGTAAGTATAGATTTAGTTAAAAATTTCATTAGAATATTAACCAAAAGTATGCGTGAAAAGAATTTATAAGAAATACATGAATGAAATCGGCGAATGGAAGTAGGAGCTTAATAGCAAAGACATAAACCTACAATCGATCGTTGTTATTAATAAAAACATTTTTATAACTTTTTCTGGTTACAAGAACTGAGTTTGCTATACACAAAATGTAGGGTATATCTGAACCACAAATATGGATATTTGTTGTGGTATAAAATTGCTTATGGTAGCATGTTCTTCAATGTAATACATTTAACTTTATATTCTATAAATAGATAAGTCATGTACATACATTCACTCATATATATTTATATATGTATGTGTAACATGTGAAATGTATGTTTAAATAAGTACATATGAAATAGGTTGTTCGTATGTTATTTAGTTGTTTGTTCATTTACACTTAAAACTTAGCAATCTAAACTAAACTTCTCTGGCTTATTTTCTCCTTTCTTTTTTTTTTTTTCTTTTTTTATTTTCTTACGTATTATTTTATTCAATTTAATGTGTTTCTCACTTTTTTCTATTTCTTCTTATTTGTCTGTACATTTTATATTTAAAATTTTCCTTTTGCCTTTTATTTATTTACATTTTTCATATTTGCTATTTTCCTTCATCATGCCTGCCTGCTCTTATTTTTTTTTTTTTTTTTAATTTACTGGCAGCATTATTTGCTTAGATTATATAACGTATATGTATGTATGTATATTTGTATGTGGCAAATTGTTTTTGAAATTGAAAAATTGCTAAAATCCTTTACACTGAAAATGGGCATTCAAAATATTGCGGGTTGAAGGCGAAAATCACAAAAAGGAAAAAAGAAACGTAAGAGAATCAGTAGAAGATATCCAACTGTTTCAAATTTAACTGCTTACTTTAGCTACACACACACACACACACACACACACACACACAAACACATATATATATACACACGCAATTACATTGGGAACCTCATGTTTTCCATATTCTTCTCTAACATTAATTTAGCATATTTTTTTTGGAGCTTGTCCCATATAAAAAAATTTGTTTTTTTTTCTTGTTTTTCGTGCACATAACCAAGCATTTTGATAGCCTTAATTTTATATATTTTTTTTAAAATATGTATGTGCACACACATATACATATATACATATATAAACATGAATCTATAAATCTGCGATTTAAACGGAGCAGTTTTTCATATGAATTTTTACATTAAATCACTTCAACTTTCGCTACAAATGATTTGACTAATCTTGACAATCGGTTACATATGTCAAAATTGCTTATCTATCACAGGATAAATGAATGAAATCTCGTTTCGAAGACCGCAAAGTTATTGCCATTTGCATTTTGCATTTGATTCTTTTAGATAAATTTCAAAATGATTAACGATTTCCTTTTTTTATTTCTTTAAGCAGAAACCAGAGATATTTATCATCTTGAACAATTCAAAATAATCGATTTGTTATAGCAATGGATTCGATGTAAGTAAATTTAAGTAAAACCAAAGTTATTCCCACTTAAAACCATCAGTAAATGTTTTTAATATTTTCCCGATAAATTACCTAATTTCGAGAATGAAAAATGTAGCATCATGAATGAGAGGCATTGATAACCATCGAATTTTAATTTTAATAATATTTTCAGATCACAACTCAGATGAAAAATTCATTGCATAACCTTAAAGTTATTTTGATAATGCAATCTATTGAATTTTTGTTTTAACTGCCGCTTTATATAGAAATTTTATAAAGACTAATCGAAATTCTGAGAACTCAGAATTGATTTGTGAAAAGTTTAATTTTATCTAAAAATTATATGACAACATTTTTGCCAAAAATTTATATAAATTGAAGATTTACTTACCCATGTGTATTAGACACATATTTATGCATATTTTTAAGGACATGGCCTTGTATAATTTGAATAAGATAAGTAGCCGAGTTGTTATGATTTTTACTTTTATTTTTATATTTTTTTTAATTTTTTATTTTTTATTTTATTTTCATTTTATTTCGTTGTATCAACTTTATGAATATTTGTTAAATTTATTAGAAGACATATACAGGATATAGTTTATCCTGACCAGGATATAGTTTATTTATATAGGAACTCTATCGCTCTTCCATCTAGAAATGTTATGAATATAAAAATAAAGGAATGAGTTGAAAAAAGTTATATATTTATAAATCGTATTAACTTTTTCTAATTTCTATCAACTACTTTGAATTTAAGAAATAGTAAACCATAATAATAAAAAAAAAGAAGGACAACAAAGTTCTGTGCACTATTTCAGGCCCTAAAAAAAAAAAACGTCAATCTGTAAGCTGATTTAAGTTGAACCTAATTAAAATTTTTATCGGCTTGTCCAAGATTTTAAAAAGCCAAAAATAACGATATCGATATGAAAAATGTGGAATTATTTAAATTGCATACGAGGATAGTTTGACAAGTTTAGAATCTTATAATAGAAACTAATTTATTTTCTTTAACAAAAAACTTTTTATACTCACGACTTTTGTCCAGAATGAAAGATCTAGAAAAACAAAAGGTCTATCAATATTTGTTACTTTGTTCATATAAAAATTGTTACCTCGCTAAGCATATTTGTAAAATGGGCACAATTTTAATTAAATGAAGGCGTTTTAAAACTTCTGATAAATTATAAAAAATTATGGCAATTATTCTGAAAATAAATTTAGAAGCCGCTTAACTGAATACAAACGCTTTATTAATATTAATTTTCACATAATATTATAAAAAATTTTTGGACGGATAGACAGATAAATATGCCTAAGGATAGAATAAATATGCAGACAGACAAATGATCAGAGAGAAATATAAATTTTTAGTTATAACTAAAGCTTTTTTAAAATTTGTTACTGCTCGAAAATACATTTTTACTTTATAAAAATTTTAATTCTTTCATATACCACAAAATAAAAGCAAACTCAATTTTTCAAGGGGCTGGTTGGGAATATAAAAATCAATAGAAAGCTCTTAATATTTAAATTTGCATTGAAAGATTATTTTCATCTTGAAAGGGATTGTGCCAAAAAAGGCACTGAAATATTAAAACTATATCATTAATATTTATTATATTACATATATATATATATATATATATATATATATATATATATATATATATATATATATATATATGTATATATAAATACCATTCATTTCAAAAATCATTAAAACCATATAAAATGCTGAGAGATATTTTTGCTGAAGAAAATGATTTTTCAAAATTTTTTTTATCTTAAAATTTTGTTATATAAAATTAAATATATGTATGTATGTTTATGTATGTGTTTGTATATAAATATATACATGTTAGGATATATCGCATTTTATAGTGTAATACATAAATATTATAGAATGAATGGAATAAATAGAAATGCCATAAAGTGTGACATATAATAAACGTAACGAAACAAATGAACAAATAAGCAAATAAGCAAATAAATGAAGAAGCAAAGCATACGTACAAACAAACAAACAAACGTGACCAATCAATATTATAAATTAAAATCTGATGGCATATTCTCTTTCTACCATTTGCTGTCCAATTGTATTGGTAGGCCAACCAACCAACCAACCAACCAACCAACCAACCAACCAACCAACCAACCAGTCAGCCGGCCAACTAGCATAAATGTGTATGTATGTGGGTGCATATAGTTAAATTTACTCTATAAACATTTTATATCTTTTTTGGCCAAATGTTGACCATTTTTGCATTGTTGCATTGTTGCATTGTTGCATCATCATTTCCCCAAAAACAGCCTTCTCCTTCCTCCCAGAATTTTTCTGTTTGCTTTTTTGTTTTTTTTTTTTTTTAATACGAATTGTATGCCAGAAGTAAATCATTTATATGCATTTGGCATTTGTTATTATTTAAAAAAAAAATTTTGTTTTTTTAAAAATTAATTATTTTCATTTAATATTCATTGAACTGCCTACTCATTTTCTTTGGTTGCTTCCTTTTGCATTTCATCCCATTTTAATGCTTCTTTATTTCTCGTTGATCATCATCTGAAATTATTTTATGAATTTTATCAAATATGAATTTTTATACAAATGTAAGATGAATCGTTATTTCTTTTTTGGGCTTCATTTGCATTTGTAAAATTTAAAGAGTTCATCGTCTTTTAAGAAAATTTCATTTCATTAATTAACAATCATTTATTTAATATGTGGCCTGCTGGCCACAAATTGATGACAATCTCATGTAAATTACATGAAGCATAAAATAAATGCATTTATTTGCATTTGTATATATACATTTTTTTAAATAGCGATAATTATGTTTGCATCAAGAAACAAAAATTATTAAATACAATTTTATAAAATATAATAAATAATTAAATGGTGACAGAAAAGAAAATTTACAAATTTTTAATGATTTTCTATGTAGGACGTATCTTTAATTCATCAATTCGCCACATTATTTATTTTTTTTTTTTTTTAAATAATTTTTATCAATTTAGTATTTATAACTTATTTTGTCTCTTTAATACGAATGCAAATATTGCAGATATAAAAAATTAAATTTGATATTGAAAACACTTTTTTACACTTTAAAAATTTAACAAAATTTCATAGAGAAGCATTTCATTAACTAAGAATTCAATTTGATAAAATTCGAACGAACGATTGTGAGGAACGATTGTGGGAACGATGTTCGGGTAGTCTCGGGAAATAAATTCTTAGTTAGGTAACACAAAAGTACGAGGCTACATGTAACGTTATTTTCAACTTTCGTTTTGAGAAAGTTATGATTAATAATTCACGGATTTATTGGATAGATTCAAAGAAATCTATTAAAAATTCTTAATACTTCTATGAATTTCGATCACTGCAGAAAATCTTGAACACGAAATTTTTAACGTTTTCAGTGTATAATGGGCTGAAGGGTGAACTTGCGTAAAATCAGACCAATGCTTGACCATTCTTAACACACATAAAATATATATTTTTGTATAACCGGGTTACATTTAAAAAGGATTGACCATTTTTATAACCAATTTTCTGTATAGAATTCTATATTGAAAAATATTGCCATGTCTGTCTGTCCCATTTTTGGGCCTGCCTACTGTAAACATTCTTCTAATTCTAAAAATTAAGATATCGAACTCAAATTTAGCAGAAATATTGGAAATTTTCACAAGCGGGTTGGTATTGAAAGTGATCAAAATATCGGTAAAAAAATACACGGCCCCGATGCAACATAAACTGAGAGCACCTCTGCTTTTTAAAGCTTTTTTTGATGGTTGTTAATGATTTTTCCTCATTACTTGCTACCGGCAAAAGTATTTTTGAAATTTTGTACAAGTATTAAGGCCATTGGTCCATAATGCCTGTCAACAAATCATTTAAATGGAACACATCTACGCAAAATTATAATATACCAATATTTCACTCTTTTAGGTTGACCTTTTTTTTTACCATTAATCAAAAACTGAAATAGTTTCAGTAACACTCTCAGTCATAGTGTTTGGATGGTGGGTATTGAAAATTTGGCCCCACTCAAATTTACTTTATTTTTTCAACTTATTTTATTGTTTCTTTGTTTAATATTAATTTTCTTTATTGTTGAATGAAATCATTTCACGATTGAAACGATTAAGCATATCGTAATAATTTATTTATAAATACATTCAAGCACACACACATGCACCATCATTTATTCATATATTTGTATGCTTTAAGAAAAATTTATTTAATTGCAATTGTAACTTTTCTAGCTTGGGCGTGTGAATTCTTTACGTACTCACTCATACATTCCATTTTATGTGTATGCATAAAAAAGAGATGGAGAGAAGTATGAGATAGAAGGGATTGTTGTTGTTCATTCTTGTGGTATTTTATGGAGGTGTATGTATGTGGGTGTGTGCATCTGTTGGTTGGTCTATATAGATAAACATCAGACTGCATTTCATGTTCATGTTCATGAGAAGGTATTTAAAATTAAGGGCATGTATGCCCAGATGCGGTTAAAATTATTATCAAATTGGTCTTTTAAAGTGATTACTCATAAAGCACATGACAAAGCAGAATTGTTGAAATAATATGCAAAAAAAAACAACAACCACAACAACAACAACAACAACAACAGCAAATAATAATAATAATAATAATAATAATGATAAAAATAACTTAGAAAGTGTGAATGAGATGGAGCATAAATTGCTATTGGTGAATTTCCTTGTGATTGCGACTATTTGTTACTTGCTCTTGGCCCATGGCATCTCTTCTTCTTCTTTTCATCACTCAAGCTACCTATCTTTCTCTCTCTCTCTATCTATCTATCTATCTATCTCTGTCTCTCTCTTTCTCTCCCTTTTCATGTTAGATTTTCTGCTTATATCTATATCATTATCTTTTATTTCTTCATCTACTGCCGTTTTGAACAATTTCATTTCATTTTATTGCATTCCAATTTCAATATCATTTTTAAATGCTTAATTTTAATATGAAACGTAGCAATAAAAGTTATAAATATGAATAAAATCATTCTCACATTTTATTATCTGGATCATTATATAAGCCCTTTTCAATTTCTTTCATTAAAATTACGCCATCAAATACTTAAATTGTAGCTAATTTAAATTTAAAAAAATTGTGAGAAATATTTTAAAATTTTAATTAACATAAATTTTGAAAATTATAAAATTTATACTACGATATCATTTAAATTAAATTATGATGAAATTTTTTCAGAAAAAAAAAACAAGATCTTATTGAATTTGGAATAATATTTGACAAATGTAATTTCAAGTCTCGCAAAATTGTTATCTACAAACCTAAAAACAACTCAGTCAATTATTCGCGAAACTGAACTGTAACTGAAACTGTCTGATTAATTTAGAAAGTTATTTGTGATATCAAAAAGATATTTTGAGTAAAGGCAAAAATTCAATTCTAATAATTTTCATTAAAGAAACTTTTTCAAGTTTTTTTTTTGTATGTTTATAAATATAAAAATGAAATTAATAAATACCAGCTGGCCAATGATGGTACTAAAATAAATTACATCACTTTGTCTAACAAGACTAAAAACTCAAAAAAAGGTCAAATATAAATTTTCTTATATGCGAAAACATTTTCACAAGAAAAGAATTTTACAAAAGGATATCGCTTTGTTGAAATTTGGCACAAAATTTTAGTAAATCACATTTCATTCATTTCCTTTACACAATAAAAGTTTATTCAATGTTAAGTTACAATTTATAACTTAAGTTTTCACAAATACAAAAAATCTATTCAATTTAAGAAATTATGGCTTAAGAAAATGACTCTAAATGAAGAAGTAAAACAAAATTAAAATTCCATTCATTTTATCTCAAGCTCAAAAAGGCTTAACAAAACTTTTAAATTTCAAATAAAGGATCTCTTGATTTAGATAAACAATATTTGTAAAATTATAAAATTTTTAATAATTTTTAAAAATTTCACAAATGAAATTTATTATCATTTGATCATTTGTTTACAAGAATCTATGATAATCAATGCCATTTAACTTATAATAATATTCATTCATTTTATATTCAATAAAAAAAATTTCTTGTTACTTTATTCATTGTATGTTTTTTCTGTAATTTTTCCATCAAATCCATTAAAAATACTTGATTTAAATAATCATCAGCGAACAATGCGAACTGAAATAAAGTGAAGTGAACTTCATTAGCATTCAAAAGTATTTTCATTATAGATGAGAGAAAAACAAAAGCAGAAAGTTCACTTTTCTTATTCTATTTTAGCTTGTTGTTCTTCTTCTTCTTCTTCTTCTTCTTCTTCTTCCAATCATGGCTTAACTTGTTCATGCTCCTTTTTTTCCACAAATATTTCTCATTCATTTGAAACATTGCGAGGACTTTTCGTTGACTATCTTTCTTCTCTCTCTTTCTATGACACTAGAACAATTTACCTATATCTTCCCTTTTGCTTTTTCTTTATCATTGATCTAGTTGGTTTTTTTTTTCTTAGATTTTTTATCTATCTTCTTTTAATAGCGAAGGGACGGGGAAATGTATACTTCTAATTGAAAATTCATTTTTATGCACAATCATAAAAATAATAAAAACAATAGAATATCTTCTTCTCTTCATTCTTTCCCTTTCTATCTCTTTTCCTTAATTGTCACTTTCATTTAATAGATTTTTGTTTTTCGTTTTTTTTTTTTTCATTTTTTGCTTATCCTTTTCTTTTTCTATTTTGCTAGTGCTAATTAGTGTGATTATCATAAATTGTTTCTGATTGATAATTTAACAATAAATAAAAAAAAATAATGAGTATAAAAATAATGATGATAATGATCATGAATAATGATGCAATTGATAATAAAATAATAATCACATTTATCAATATGTATCATTAATATTATTGCATCACAACAATGATTAGACAATGCCACAATAGCAAAGTGCTATCCACAATGACAAGCAAACAAACAAACGAACAAATAAACAAACAAATAATGAATTAAAAAGTGAAATATAAAAATGAAATGAAATAAAAATGAAATGAAATAAAATAAACATATTGTTTCCACGGTCATTGTTTTGAACAATTATTTTACATATATATTTTTTATGTTCTACATATTCTACATATTTTACATATTCTACATATTACATATGAATGATTGTGAATGTAAATATTTGAATATTGAAATTACAATTCAAAACAAATGAGACTTTTCCCACAATGCACAAATATTGGATTATAGTCATGGTCAACTTGGATTATACTGATAGTTAGATTCAAAAAAAAAAAAAAAAACAAAAAAAATTTAATATAACAAGAGAATTATATTTGGCTAAGACGAATTCCTGGATACCCACCACCACGCAAACTATTCAGAATTGCTTACAGATTTTCAGTACTAAGTAAAAAAAGTAAACATGAATATATGAAAATTTTGTTATGTAATTGAGCGTAGGCTTGGTCGAATTGCATAAATTTTGTACAAATAATCTGGACTGGTAGCCTCCCTACTTCTGCAAAATTTCAGCTTTCTATGAAGTTTTCGAGTAATGCACAAAAAATCATCCAATTTGGCTTAAAAAATTTAGGTATACTCAGTTTATGTTACATTGTGGGCGTGTCTTTTGAACTATTTCTCGTACGAAAGAACTTCCAGAGATTTTGCTAAATTTTAACTCGTTATCTCAAATCTTAAAACCAAGAGAATGTTTACATACAAGCATATACAGATGGACAGACGGGCAGACAACACTCCCTTCTAGACATTACAAACATAATGACATAGTGAGTATACCCCCGCACTCTACGGGATGATTATAAAAACTGTATATTAGATTGTTAGAAAAGTTTTATATCGTTTAAAAGTTATGCAAATTCAAAGTAGTTAAAAATTTTCATTTGAACTGGAATCGCATACGACAAAAAGCATTAAATTTTTAACTTTAAAAATACTACATAAATAAATAAATACTACAATTTATTTTGTATTAATAGAATAAAGAAAAATCAAGTACAATCAATTTCAAAATATCTCTCATGGACAACGAGAAAAAACCAGGCACAATTTCAGCTTATTTGTTTATTAAAATAAAATGGGCTTTGTTTATAATTTTGCTTATTAAATTTCATGGCTAAAATTGTGTCATTAAAGTGGACATTTAAGATATTTTCCTTTAACTTATTCTACAAGCAGAATTCATTGAAAATTTTCTTAGCTAAGGAATTTAGTGATCGAAGAAATTTATGGATATCAAGGTGAATTAATCAAATACTAAGGCTAATGCCTTAATCTAGTTTTGTATTCTATTTTTGAAGGAGACTTTTAGTAATGTAGAAACTTTTGATCTATTTAAATGAAAATTCAAATTAAATTCAGAATTTGGGATATTAAATAAAAATATTATTTCTTGCTTCTAACAAAAATGGCGAACTTATATTTTCACGTAATGCACTAATTTATTTGAGTCTTATAAACTTCTTCAGTCAATATAAACACATTTGAAAAAGTTAACTTGATTTCGCTTATGCTTATGTGAAAGACACCATTTAAACAGGATAATGGACTAAAACGATCTTTATTGCTGGTGGCTACAAAATGAATGAAACGTCATTAATCCAAATTACACGTAACAAATATTAAAAAACAACATAAGAAACGTAATTATTTATCAAAATAATTTCATGTAATTTTGCATGATTATTTTTCTCATTTTACGATCTCTATATTATATTAAAATATTAGTTAATAGCATTTATTTAATAAAAATTTTTTTTTGGAAATATTAAATATTAGTTTTTAGTTATTCTCTTCTTAAGCAATATCCACATGCAAAGCTAGAAAATTTACTGAAATTTTCATTTACATGACAAACTTACTTAAAATCGTATTTCAAAATGCTGCTGCTCATTTAAATAATGGGAATAAATTTCTTAAATATGTTTAGATATTCATCAATTTATCATTTTAAGGCATCACTTATTATCCTCAGTAATATCGATAGAAGTATTTATATTAAGAGATTTTGTGAAAGAACTTCTCCATCGAGCAGCCGACATGACAAGTATTACATGAAAAGTGTAAATTTTATTGTTGCCAAGAACAGCGAACGGTGTACCTTATTTATCTAATTAAGAGAAACACTTGAGGCAGGTGAAAAAAATGAATATAAAAAGTGCAATATTAACATACCAAATCATGAAAAATTAGGCCAATTGTAAGGCCAAATTTCCTTTTTCTTTTGTTTTGAAAAATCTTCTTTTGCTTTCTTAAGGACCTTTAAATTATTAGGCCATATATATATATATATATATATATATTTTTTTTTTGAATCACCTTTTCTTACGCTTTCTTAAGAAATCTTAAATTATGCTGTCCTTTCATTTAGTTCCAACCAGCCCTTAACAAAATTTTTAATTATTTTTCAACTGCTCAACCAACACTTTTCTTAAAATGCCATGTTCTCAAAGTTTTTGTACTCTCATTAATAATTCTGCGGCTTTTAGGTGACATTAAGTACAAAATACAAAATAAAAAAATTTCAAAAAGTAGTAGAAGAAGCAGATAAAAAAAAATTGCAAGTAAAAAAAAAAAATAAAAGAAAAATAGAAAAACAGAAAAATTCATCTAACGTTCCTTGATTTGGTATCTTTTTATAAAGCATTTATATGCAGCATAACAATTTCTAAGAGAATCAATATATAAAAGTTAAAAATTAATTATGTGATCGACAATTTTTAGCATTTATTTTATTTTAGAAGTTATTTTTCCTTGTCATCTCATCATTTCCTTGGTTTTTTGCTTTTCTTTTCTTTTCATTTCTTTTTGTTGCGTGCTGTGGTTTTCTTTCTATTCTTTAACCATCGATTGATAATTAATAATTAAACAACAAAATGGAAAAAATATCGATATGTAAAAAAAGTAAAAACAAACAATAAACAGCATTAAACAAGCAAACAAGCAAACAAATTATAAAACCAAAAAAAAAAAAAAACTATAAAAATAAAAATGTAATAAAAACTTTTCAAAGAGAGAAAGGAAAGAAATAAAAATTTGAATGAATTCTAAAAAATTGAATAAATAATAAAAACGAAAGAGAAAGAAAGAGAAACAAGTGAAATGCTAAAACTCATTGTGGATGAAGAGAAGGCCAGAGAAAAGAAAAAAAAACAAGAAAACTTAAACCAAAGTTAAAAAAATACCAAAAAAAAAAAAGGAGGACAAGTGATGAAAATTGCCGCCAAATTCTAATAAATTTCATTTAGTTTATCACTTTTTGTGCAAGCAAAAGGGAAAAGCAAAGAAAAACCAACGTTACGCAAAAAAGAACAAAACCGAAAAATCAAAAAGTATGAGAGAGAGAGAGAGAGAGAGAGAGAGAGAGAAAAAAAGCGAAGAACAATAATAACAATACCAAGAAAACGAACCAACAACCGATATAAAATTATTTACTTGCTCTTACCAAGGAAAACACGAAAAAACAAAACAAAAAAAAAAATAAAAATGAATAACCAACCAACTAAAAAGAAAAACTGGCAGACAAACTTCAGCAAAATTTAATTAGAAAATTTCTTCGACAATACCAAGAAACAAAAAAAAAAATCAAACAAAAACGAATGTTAAAATTCCGTTAAGCTTTCGACAAATCTTGGCGTATTCGCCAGGAAAATTTTAACTCTTAGAAGAATTTAAATCACCGTTTTTTCGCGTTTTTCAATTTTTCCGATTTTCACTCTGTAAATTTTAAAATCTTAGAAATAGATAAAACTACGAATATTAGCTTTAAAATTATAAGATTTTGGTCTCTGTTGTCAATGATTTCTAACTTAAAATTTACATATTAAAAAAAATTGCACGTTTTAAAAGACAAAAAAATCTACACTCCAACGTATTGTTCAAATGTCTGAGGAAACGTTGAGGCCAAATTACGGCCTTCATGGAATCTGATTTTATATAAACTTTTCTTCAAAATGTTGCAAATGTTTAACTAAACTAAATGTATTAAAGCCGTTTGTATAGCTATTATATATAGAGAATATTCTTTAGATAAGAAGTTACTCAATAAATTCATGGAAGTGTAACCAACATCTATCTAAAATTTAAGGGTACATCTAAAAATGAAATTTGAAAAGTCCATCTAATGTCTAAGGGCCTAATCAAGAATCATCATCAAATATTTTATTAAACCATTCAAGTCGATATATCTGTCTGGGTGTCCAGGTTTTTATTAAATACTTCCTTAATCTTAAATTAATGAAAAGAAACTCATTAAATGTTTGTGAAGCCAATTCCTTTTAAATTTAATTAAAATGGACAATAAATCATAAATTCGAACAGTTCAACAAACAAAACTAGGAAAACTTTTCCAACAAAAACCTACAACGCCATATCTTTCAATATTTCTGTTCCATAAAAATCATTATTTTTTCATCATTTCTTTTCATTTCATTTGAATTATTCAAGATTGATTTTTTTAATATTTTATAGCAGATAAAAATCTTTGAAATTTTATGATGCACATTTTATACAACATATTATAATGTCTGTCCAAATATTGAAGTAGCAACACCCATCTAGTTAAAAGTAGTGACTGCATGGTGAATATTTAAAATTTAATTTAAATTTCCGCCCCCTCAATAAACAACGACAACGTTTGAGTTAAGTAAATTGAAAATTATAACAATAACAAAAATATCAAATAGTGGCTGGATATATCGATATATATATGTATATATGTATTTTAAACAAAAAAAAAAAAAAAAAAAAAACAAAAAAAAATACGAAAAAAAAAATACGAGAAAAAAAATTGTAAGAAGAACCATAAGAATATAATTTATATGTAAAAGCTATGTCGAATAATTTTGTTAATGTTGCTTAAGCTGGAGTTACAAACTATTTCATTTATTGAAATATATCTTTGAAAAATGTACAAAATAAGAAATGTAAAAGTAATTAAAATGAAATGGGTAATAACAAAAATTCTTATTTGGTAAGAATTTCTTAAATAAATATTATTTTTTTTTCCCTTTGTGTTTATTTATATATTAATTATATATAATTAGTTTGTTAAAGAAGTTTATATGATTTTCCTAAATAATTTTAAGAAAATTTTTTAATTAATAATATTAATAAATCGTTGTTTATTCTTTGGTTAAGATTTTCAAGAAATTTAATGAAATTCTTGAAGAAATCTGAAATTATTTATTAGAGCTTAAACTAACAACTTGAAAGGTTTTATCTCAATTAAAGCGAATGACTTTCAAAGAGTGTATTAATTTGCTTCTAATTAAGCGTTATGAATATAAATAAATAATAAATAAAAATCCAAGAAGTTGGAATGATTTATAGGCAGGCATTTCCATAGTACTCCAAATAACTTTGCCTTTAAAGTATAAACAGATTTTATTAATAATGTTTGAAAAATAACACTGAAGGCTGCTTAGACAACATTTCCAAAATGATCTAAATAAAATCCTAATAAAAGATTGCAGAAGTTTAAAAAATTTAAATAATTTTTTTAAAAAGGCATGAAGCAGTAACTTGATATTTAAACTCACTCGTAAAGCAAGACTTTTTTTTACATTCCCAGAATGGACTTTTATGGCATAGCATTGTAAAATTCTTAATGTACATAAACCATAATTTAAGGTTTAGGCAACTCTTGATTAGACAATATTTAAAATAAAGTTTTTTACTCAGAAAAGACATGAGAAGAGAAACGTTGAAAATAGAGCGATCTAAAAGCTCTATTTTATATATTATTGATATAAATAAATTTTAACATTGTTTAGTTAAATTTACAGCCATTTTACAAAAGCGTTCTTAGAAGGCACTTTATTAAAGTTATTGCTAAAAATTATT
Source organism: Melophagus ovinus (assembly GCA_023089585.1). Lineage (NCBI taxonomy): Eukaryota > Metazoa > Arthropoda > Insecta > Diptera > Hippoboscidae > Melophagus > Melophagus ovinus. The sequence continues at coordinate 1,342,219 of JAKKIB010000190.1, forward strand.
AAGAAACTTTTCCATTTACATACCTTTTTGCCGATAAAAGGAAATCATTGTTGAATTCGTTTTGAAAATGCAACCTTCTTTTAAATTCCTCATGGATGAATAGATGTAACTTTCGACAAAGCTATAAAACATAAATTGATACAAATATTAATCAGAAGCGACAATCTGCTGTGAATACAATTTTCTATTGAAGCAACTTCAAAAATGCTTGTGCCTTAATATTCAATGTAATTGCATGACTTTCTATAAACTTTTTATAAACATTTTCATTTATGATATTTTATTTAGGCTCAAACAGCTCAAACAGCTCAAACTAAATCCCTTAAAAGTTATTAGATTTGCCGAATAAATACATTTTCCAGCGTCCATGATGATTAGTTTAGATATTTTGCATAAACCAATAAATAATAATGAAATCCAAAAAAAAATTAACATGGCAATTTTTTGTTGTTGCTTTATTGTTGGTTGTTGGTTTTTACTTTTTCGATTGTCATTTTTCATTTATAAACAATTTATAAGTTATTTCTATCAATGTAAAACTAACGCAAATGGATTTAAATTTGTATAAATTGTTGATGAGCAGCAGCAGCAACAACAGCAACAGCAGCAACAGCAACATTATAAACTGATGCTAATGAAAAATAGTGATAAAAAAATTATGTATTGTACACGCAACAGAGATATATTTAATTTTTTTATTTATTTATACATAAGCATACATTTATATGGCTGAATGAGTGCAACAAAACCACTAACGAGCAAAATTAGATAATTTTTTTTTTTTGGTTTTTTTTTTTTTAATCAAAGTTTTATTTCAATCAACAGTAATAACAATGAATTTGTATCTAAAATATAGCTTGTAAATTTTCATTCTTTCTTTTTCACTCTATCTTCCTCTCTCTCTCTCTCTCTCTCTCTCTATCTATCTATCTATCTATCTATCTCTCTCTCTCCTACTCTCACTCGATGTTCTCTTGTTCATTCATTATTTAATTGAAATCATTACATTAAAGTTTTTGGTTATATATAAAAGGATTATTTTTGTGTGTGTTAGTGTTTTTGTATGTGTGTGCGTGTGTATGTATTTCTCCATATATTCAAATAGTCCTTTACACAAACATATTAAAAGGTAACAATTTTTTCATCAGTTAGTTGATCTACTTTTATGGTCGAAAACATATTTTAACTAATATTTTTAAAAAGAAAAGAAAAACACAATGAAAAATAATTGTGAAAATCGTATAATTTTCTAGTTAATTGAAATCGTCATTTAAAAAGTCTGAACCAGTTTTTTTAGAGTGAAAAAAAAGTTGAAAGTGGCAAAAATATTGAAACTTTAAGGAAAAGTAAAGACTCTGATTTTCGACAACTTCTAAAGATGAATTTTATAAGAAAAAGAGAAAGAGAAAAAGAGAATTTGGAATATGGCAAAAAATTTATTGTGCATTATAATCGATTTTTGCAAAGACTATGCCATTTCCAACCTTGTTTTTCAAGCTGCATTTCATTACCTCAAAAATATTCAAACTATCAGATCGCATGGTACAATCAGTCCTAAGATACTTAATCAAGAGCTTAACCATAAATAGGTTCTTGTGTCAGTTTTCCGTAGCAAATAAATTTTATGAAATCGGATCAAGTAAATATTTTGTTGTAACTGAATCATTAATTTTATGGGCCAATACCCTTCGGCTTTATGCTAAAAAATTGGCCTAGGCATTGTAGAAAGATGCCAAAGACTTACTTCTGAATAAAAAATGAAATCAGCTTCAGATTAGCAAGGACTCTCGGTTCATATTTCAAAGCACTAAATCATGCCTACTACAAAAGAAAAATTCTTATGCTCGCTTTCAAATTTAAATGAATAAGACATTTTCAAATTTATTGATATCTATTTCATACGATTACATTAATGGAGAACCATAAAAACTTTTAACTTGTAGAATGTACATATTTGCCAAAATTTTATCTTGACATTTGACATGTAAATTATTAGTCACCCTTAAATAGGATTCATAATGGAATCGCAAAATTAAATTTCTTTTAAAGTTTTGTAAATTTAATTTTAATTTTAACTTATGGAATTTACTTAAAGGAAAAGGTTCAAAAGGTAAAGTACCTTCTTTTTAAACTCTGGCATTTTTTTTCTTCTCTTTGTAGGTCTAGAAAATTTATCTCTTACCTAAATTATTGATAAAGTATTTTATTCCATTTTATTTATTTATACCTTTTTTGGGCTTTATCTAATGTGACCTATTTTAACATATTTCCTCATTTTCTTTCTTTCCTTATTCTTCTTTTTTTTTTTTTTTTTTTTGTTCTATATTTGACCATTTGAACATCATTATCAACATCATCATTTTCTTCATTTTCTATTATGAATATAAGTTGCTGATGTTTCTGACGCTGCTACTAATATTTCATATAAAAAATTGTTCATTTAAACTATTCAACAGAAATTTTACGGATATAAATTTGAAAATTTTATATATATATATAAAAAATGTACAAAAAATAAAAGTAAATTGTAAACATATAACAACAAAATAAAGTAGAAAAAGCAAAGAAAATCTGAGTAATGTATATGTATTGACATTTGACATGTTGCCATGACATTTATTAGGGTCATTTAGTTTAAGCAAAATTGAAATCCAATTACAAAATTATTATATATATAAAACATAATGTATAGGCCAATAAATCACTGATCTAAGTGGCTCTTTCTCTTTCAATAAAAAAACAACATTCGCTATTGTAATTTAAGGCTTCTCAATATGAATCCAAAGAAGAAACTAGACTACCCTTGCTACTTAAGTGTATGTACCCTTATTTTGATCAGAAATTCTTGATGATTTTATTTTTGATTTTAACAGATTTTCATAGATTTTGCAATCTATTCAATTGAGAATGTTTCCGATTTAGATGTGCCAAATTGCATCCATTGCCCGATATTGTCGATATAGTTCCAAACATCAATCTATGTTGACGCAATCTATATTCCGTGAATAATTTGAAAATTATTCACGCATATTTAAAATTTGTGAATGAACTACAATACACATTTTCTTAAGATGTCAAATATTTCAAAATTGCTCCAGTTTGCAGTATTGCAAACTTCTTCGAAATAGTAATTTTAAATGGCCAGAACAATTTTCATAAGCAGCATTACGCATGCGACATTATTTAAATTCAGAATACAATTCAATGTTTAGATATTTTGAATGTTTACCAAGCCATTGAAAAAAGAAAAATTTACTTCCCAGAAAGTTTTCAATCCTTTCATTCTTTTGATTTTTATAAAACTAAAGTTTTTAAATCTATTTCAACCAGGAAATCTAAAATGTATCATATAAAAGTTATTAGTAACTACAAATCATATGCGTAAAAATAAAGCTGGTAACTTAGTAACCTATATATATATATTTTTACCCCATATATACATATAAAATTTTTTATAAAATTTTCTTACAAAAATTTCCCCATTTTTGTATCAAAACTCTTCCCTTTGCTCTACCATATTTTCTTAAATATGATACAAAATATTGATGACAATTTCCATTTAAACCAAATTAGAAAATATCATAGACAATTATATGAACAACATACGATATAATCATTTTTAAAAAATTTTCATTTCTATTTGCATTTTGCTTGGCCTGAGTAAATCCATAAACATTTTGATGCCTAAAACTTAAGTTTCAATCACTATAAATTCAATGGCTACTTCATGTACGTGAATATGCCTTAAAAAATGCCATTCCAAAAAAAAAAAAAAAAAAAAAATAATACAAAATAAAATTTAAAAAGAAAAACCATAAAATGTCTAACAGAGTAAGAGGAAGAGATCGAATAAAATATTTTATAACTTTTCGTTTAATACACAAACGTATCATAAAAAAATTCCCTTTAGTGTACAATGACAATCATGTTCTACTACATACATTTATATAGATTTGTTTACATATATATTTATATATTTATATATTTATATATGTATATGTATATGTATATATGTGTGGTTATATACGATAAAGATAATACAATACTTTATATGGAATACAATAGAATTTTCACTAGATAAATTTCCTTATTTTTCCTTTAGTTGTCATTTTATTCTTTGCGTTCTGTGTATTTACTTTCAATGTATATATATGTATATATATATATATATATTTGTGCTTATGTATGTATGTATATATTTATATAGTATATATAGTAAGCATGCATATTTAAATATATTATACTAAAGTCAATTTCATGGTTGACTGCCCCAAACATCTCTAAGATCATTAAGATATCTTCTATAACAAAAGTACATTTAAAAGAAAAAAAGAAAAAAAGAAGTCATTTTTTGGTCACTTAATACATAGATTTAATATATATATATACATATATATAAAGCTATAAAAATACATAACGATCATGGCCGACTTTTTGAATGAGTCTTTTGAATGCACTTCAAACCACCCAATGAGAAAAATCCTTAATAAAAAAATCAATAAAATAACGTTTCCAGAAATAGTCGTTTATTTATATTGATAAAAGTTTTTACCTTGGAAATTGCTATCATAATCTGAATTGATCTGGACCAAATTCTACATAAACACTTTTTATGATGGAAGATTAATTTACCTGGTTACAAAAGAGAGCTATGTAAAGTAAAGAAAATGAAATTTTTTCTCCTAAAATGATTTTATATAAACTAAAGGATTTATGTTGGTAATGAACGAGTGGTGGCTCGATGCCAGGTTTGATTTCTGTATCAGAATTCTGTAACAAAACCCATTTGCCTGATAAATTCCATTATATTATTTTAAAAACCCTAAAAAATTAGACGGACATATGGACAATCAATCATAAATGGATTCAGAAAGTTTAATTCATAACAAAAAATGATCATCTAACATTTTAATATTAAACCTTGTTTCAAATTTCTGTTTTCTGTATGTTGCACTTATAATCTCAAAACTTTTTAGAAAATGCACCAGAAGTTGGCTACAAACTAGAAATAGCCTTCATGAGTATGTGTTCCATCTTTAAATGTGTATGCTTAAATGCATATAAAGAAAAATATTTTACATGAACAGGCATTTGCAAGATCTCAAGAAATTTTTCTTATCTTCTCGTTTATGTTTATATTATTTGAAGAAAATTTCTAATATTTTATGAGCATAAATTTAATAGTATGCACAGAAAATACAAAATATTTATATATAAGAAAATTGAAGTCTAATAAGTGTTTAAGATAAAGATAACTTTAAAATATTTAATATTCTTTGCCGTAAAAAATTTTAGATAAAATGCATGTAAATAAAAATTTACAACTTTCTCAACTCTCGCTCTCTCTCATTGTGTCGCAGTAATGACCTTTGAAATTGAAATGTTTTTTAACCAAAGGTCACTATTGAATGCATTTTTCTACCAGGTCTTTTGTGTTTTTTGTGTCCCCAAATTTATGTAGAATAATCGCTAACTTAAGTAGATTATCTGATTATAAAGTTATTCCCAAGTACGACCATTAAGAATATTTAACTTCATATCGTAGCACCCAGGTGTGGCCACTCACCATCTGAAAGCCAAAAGATTCAATTGTTACTAAAAATTATAACAACAACAACTTTCTGAAAAAGTAATATATTGGAGAGAATTAGACATTAAGTCTGATCCGACTTTATGTATATCCATGAACTTTCATTGTTAAGATAATCCATACTACGCCTACTACTTCGGCAATTTTTAATAAGCAACCATGTAAATTGGATTTTCTAACTGGCTCGTAATGATCCATAACTGAATGCAACTCTGAAGAAATACTCATTAATAAACTTTAGCTTAGAATTATAAAATAAGAATCAATTTTGTTGCTGTCTCTTAGACTTTGTTAATCCAATAATCTTTCAACATTTTAACTATTTTAAATGCTTAGATCTAATAAGAAATCTTTTCTAATTCATTAGTATCTTTTCATATCTTTTTCTTTTTTATTCACTCTCCATCTCTCTATCGCCGTACTTATTACACAATAACCAAGAATGGCAATAAAGTTAAGAAATTAATTTCATTAAAATAATTTTTAATTCTTGTTATTGCTATTATTATTGTTGCTCTAGATTTTTATACTCACCGCTCAGAGATTAAGGTAATTTTATTTAGCCATAATGTTTGTAAAATCTCAAGAAAGATCAACATCATCAAGATTGTCAAAGATCTTATAAAGTTATTACAATCTAAATCGCTCAAATCTTTCTTTTTTTTTTTTTTATTAATCTTAATTCTAATAACCAAAATTGACATAGTGACTTAAAAAATCAAAAACTTGGAAATTTCTGGCACGCATATTGGCATTATAAATGAAGTACATTAGTCATAGCACACACCCACAATATTGCCTAAGTTAAGAGTATATTTCTTACCTTAACTAAAAATTTTACACTTTTCTACTCCTTTACCCTAATTATTAAATTATTAAATTTACCAAGTTATTTCTACCCAGTTGTTAATCTACAAATATCACATACTAGCCATGCCCACACAATATTATGATATATCAAAATTTCCATTTTATGAAACATTTTTCTATTATTTTTCATACATTGCGTATGAGTTATGTAAATCGGCCACATCACCAGCCATAAAGTAAAAGCGGTTTTATTCAAGGTTTGAAGTCAATCAAATAGAATTTTCTTTTTTAGAATTTTATTAATGTTGCTTTTGTTTATTTATCTAAGCATCTTAAATCAAATATATTTACTTCTTTCTTCAAGATAGAATTAAATTTCCTTATCATCTTTAATTCAATATATTTATATAGAAATATGCATTGTATTACGATTTAAAGAAATCAAGTATTTGCTTTTACATTTCCTTCTATCATTCCATTCCACTTGCGTATCCTCTTACTTATTTCATTACCATTACATTAATATTTCATTGTTGTTGTTATTATTATTATTTATTATTATTATTATTATTATTATTGTGAAAGTGTAAAATGGGGATGATTTTAGTAAATAAATGATAACCCTCACTTTTATTTATTGAACTCTACTCTTATTAAATTGTCATTGTTGTTGCTATTATTGCTATTATTGCTATTATTGTTGTAATTGTAATTTGTATAACAATTATCATTTCAAGTATATTGCAGACTTAGCATTTAAAAGTTATAAGTAGCATAAATTGCAATTGATGATTCTGTAAGAAAGTGGGCCATATTTCGTTCACTTCTTGTAATATTGTGACTGATGATGACGTGTTGATAATAAAACTTGGGATGTTGCAAACAGTACTATTTGTTTCCTGTGTAGCAACGGATACAAAGATTTCAAAAGATTTACACAAACATCATCGTCACTTCTCTATGCCATTCTATTCAATTCTATTTTATTATACTTTAGCTCATTTGCTGAAAGGTGATAAACTAATAAAAAATTCAGTTTAGCTGCAAAAGAGTCCGGTAATGCATTAACTTTCTTTTCTTTTCGTTACTTTTTCTTTCTTTTTTTTTGTTGTTTTTTTTTGTTTACCCATTTTTTTTTTTTTTATTTTTTACCCCTCTTCCTTTTTCAGTTTCATTTAGCATTTTCCTTGAAAACTTTTTGTTCTACTTTATATCTTATTTCATTTAAAATGTAAGAGCAACACACAAAAGCAGATCAAGGTACAACAAAAATTAATGAAGACGATGCAAGGATAAGATAAGTAGTAATTGTAATTTTTATTTAAAAAACAAAATCTGAAAGAAAATTATTTTAGGTTGAGGTCAAATCTTGGATATTCAACATCCAAACACTGAGCCTGATGCAATTTTTCAGTATTACAAAGAAAATGTATACATAAAAAAGTGAAAATTTGATATTATATAATATCGTGTAGGCGTGGCCGATTTACATTTTTTTTAGAGGTGCTGTTGCAAGTCAATAGCTTTACTAATTTTACAAAATTTTATTTGAGTATCTTTTGAAAAATTTTACTTCAAAAAAAAAAAGAAACAAAAGTAGTCTCAATTTACTTGGGCGTGTACGATGGCCTATTTTTAATAGGAATATACTTGCAAGAATTTCCGATAATTCTGCCAAACTTGAGTTTGATATCTCTTATTTTGCAACACACAGGCAAACAGACAGACAGACAGACAGACAGACAGACAGACAGACATGTCTAAATCGATTCAGAATTTGATGCTGATATACTTTTCTCAAAAAGATTTCCTTGCATGGATATTTTACCAAAGTCCTAAGCATTTAAATAAAGATTTTCATTTTATAATTGATTTACTTTACTTAGTCTAATAAATTCGTAAATATATCGAAGATGCAAGAAAAAAGAGGAGTCTGAGAAAAGTTTAAGTGAAGTTTAAATCTTTTAAATAAAATCATGTAATTTATTTATTTGTCCATATACTTATAAACAACAAAATATATTAACTAAGTAAAATCATTTCAAAATAGAAAAGATGAATGAAAGAGAGTGGAAAAATAGAAGCAGGAGTCGTATTAGAAATATCTGAATAATAATAATAATAATAATAATAATAATAAAAATAATGAAAGAGCTGTCTACATGCTATTGAAAATTACTTTGAAATTTTTACTAAAAAAATAAATGTATAATAAAAATAAAATGAAATCGAAAGCACTTGGAAAAATAGCCTGAAGAGAAAAAAAAAAGGAAAACAAAATGAAAGTGAAAAGAAAAAACAAAGTTTTGGTAATAAAAGTTGTCGTTACTGTTGTTTGTTGCTTTTCACTACCTTTTTCCTTTCAAACTAAAGATTTTTGCATATAAAAAAAAAACATTCCTATTTCTTCATTCATTCAATCTCTCTTCTACTTCTTTTCTTTTATTTTATATATGAAAACTTTATATATAAAATAAGAAGGTATATGTAAATAGAAAAGAGAAAACAACCTAGAAATTTTCATTCATTGTAATTTTCCGTTTCTCAAAATCAAAGTAAATTGTAGATTGGTCATTAAGTATTTTGTCTAAAGTTTCTCTTGTTTTTTCTTTTTTTTTTTTTTTTTTTTTTGCCATTTCTCATTCACTTTGACAGTCTTTTTCTCGATCTCTATTTCTCTGTTTATTACTGCCTTTGCTAGTGCTTTTCCATTTTACTTTTCTTAACTCATTTCTCTGCTATTTTAGAAAATTTTATATTCCCAAATGGTCTCGCTTAATGGCAGGATATGTTATCATGTAGATTTCCATTGAATTACATTCATATATACATATATATATGTAACACATTACTCAAAAAGTTGTTTGGTACAACACAAATGTGATGGCACATGCCCAAGATTTTTAAATGATATCAAGTTTTACGCAATAAATTTTAACTTCTCATAATGGTCCGAACAGCTTAGTTTAAACGGTATGAAGATAAGATACGATATCTGAAAACAATGCGAGTTACCTAAGGGCCATGTAATTTTGGCAAACAATAACTCAAATCGCAACTCAAAAACTTGCTAGCAAAGTTCGGCTTAGGCATATGAATTGAGGCATGGACTTCAAGCAACGACTATATTACCTTAAAAGAATCTGAATATCACTAACGTATTAATAACGATCGGTGTAACGCCCGATCAGATCAAAACCTATTTAATTATCTGGAAAGAACCCTTAAACTCGTTACGTTTTGGCATTACTAAACCGATAAAATGTTGTATTTAATTAGAAAAAGAAAAAAGTCTGCTGATTTTTTTTTCAATCATACGTCATCATATTACAATAGAACAACATACAAATAGAATAGAAAGTTTTATGACAAAAAGAGAAATTTAAAATGAAATTTATTGGAAATTATTCAATTTAATATTTCTATATTTTAATGTTGAAATTTTGATCAATAAAATAAATAGATTGAAGATATTTTCATTGTAATACTTTCTATAAAATAATTACAAGATTTTCTATTTTAATAAGAAAATCTGGAAAAAATCTTGACAAGTGGCAAAAGTCTATAATAAATTTAAAGTCTTTCAAACGCAACTATTTATTATTCATAAACGTAAAGTTAAACAAACAAAAAAATCATATTTTTATTTAGGATGGATTCGTATTCACTAAGCATTGATTTTAGAAATGACCTCTCAAATTTTAGTTACATTTCCATTTTCAAATATATAACTTGTCTTCTTGTTTATCAACAATCTAATAAACATTTACGAACTTTAAATTATTGCTCCAAAACTTTTTTGGTTTTTTTTTTTTTTTTCCTTTGACTCAATTTCTGTGGACTTTTGTTTAAACATAGGAAATGTAAGATTCTCCATTTCTAAGCATTTCTACAATTTATTTGTTTTAATTCAGTTCAAGAGTACTTTACTCAAGAACATTTTAATTTGTTTAATAAAATTTTTGCTTTATAAGGATAATATTTTAAAATTTACAAATGTTAATGTATCGTCGTAATATTTATAAGGCTCTGTAGAAAAATTCTCAACTATATTTAAAATTGTTTTCCAATTGTTGGATACAAATATAAAATATAAAGCAGAAAGGACAGAGAATAGAAAAACAAATAAGTTAAAATAACTTTCAAAGTAAACTAACGAAAAATAAGATGAAATTAAAAAAGGTAATTGATAATTGGAATACGCCTGATTAAGGCGCATACTCAAGTAACCTTCAACATTATGTTTAATTTAAGTAAATTGTTAATCTAAATAAATTATTAATAAAATTTCATTACAAATTAAGAGCTAAAAAATTTCATAATATTTGAAACATTTAAAAAGTTAACTATGAATCTTTTTCGATTTTGCTCATAATTTTTTCTGTTTGTCGTTAGCTCAAAACATGCCCATAAATCAAAATTTCATAAAAAATATCTCTAAAATTGCTACCTGTACATGGACAGACACTAGACAGATGGCAGACAGACTGGCAAATGGACAGGCAGGCTTAAATCGATATACTAATGATTCTTAATCGATCGATGTAATCGAAAAATGGGTTTTTACAAACGTCCATATAAATTTATACTACCACAAGTGTTGCCTAAGCTTAAAATAGTTTTCAACTTAACTTAAGAAAGCTTATATTAAATCCAGATGTGTATTTTAAGTATAAAAAATTGCAAGAATGATTATGATGATTTTTTCGTTTCATTCCGTTCCGGTCGGTTCGTTTTGGTTTAATGTAGTTTACTTTAGTGAACTTCAGTTTAGTGTACTTTAGTTAAACTTAAATGTGTGGTGCAATAAATATGTTTTATTTTATACATTTCGCGTTTTATATCAATTTTATACGTTTTATTTGTACTTTGTTCTTTTTTGTTTTTCTACAACCACCATTTTGTCAAAATGTTTATAATGCCTAAATAGAAACAACAGAGACTCAATAAAATCTGATTCTGATCAGTAACAGTAATTCTGAATCTATTTAAATATATTTGCCCATCAGTACGTATGAGCAACATTCTTCTGGTTGCAAGAAAAGAGATGTCTCTTTCAAATTTTAAAGAAACATTAGAAGTGCATGCACGCTATTTGCTACTGAAAGCTGGACCTTCCGCCTAATGGAGATGCTCACAGTAAAACGTACTCTCAGAACATCTCTGTTTTTTAAGCAAAAATTTATACTTTCGTGTTCATAACTTCTCAAATTATACAAATTCAAATTATTTATCTGTAATATACCAAATAGTGTTAGGATGGTGGGTATCCACGATTTGGTTCCACTCAAATATAATTTTCTTACTAGTTTTTTTCTTTAAATCGTACATGAATTTTATATGATCTTTACTACATGTCTCTAGATAGTTTTAGTGCTTTTTAGTGAAGCAAAACACGTGTGTATTTTACATTTCCCTCCAAACCAACACTAACAGCTAAGAATAATAGTTTTCTTCAGTCGAACCAAAGACAATGGTGAAAGATATGAAAACGAAATAGAACCACTAGAAGATACTTCTTTTTTAAAAAAGCACAAGAGACGAGTCTCTAGAGTAAATATCGTTAACTTATGAATTTTTAACATGACTAACTTCTTTCTAATCACGCACAAATGCATACTCCTACAAACACCTACACATACATAAAACAAACGCCTTAAATGTATTTGCTACTTCTGTTGAATTCATTCATAGGAATATCCTTGAATATCTCAACCGCGCTATTTGCTTTTAAGATCTAAAATATATTATTTTAAGATGGATAGATAAAATGATAAACCTTATACAAAGAATATTTCGTGCACGGTCATTCTCCCTATAAAGCATTTAAATTGGGTCATCTTATTCAAAAATTGCGTTGCATGAAACTCAAATTTAACAAGTGAATCCGGTGAACTTTTCCTGCTGCGTGATTTAAGAAACTCAAACTTTGCAAGCGCAACTGAAAAACTTGGGTCGTGCTTTATGGAAACTGCGTAAAAATTCATAATTTGCTAAATAAATTTATATTGCTTTATGGGAAAAGAAAGCCCCAATGACAAAAGAAATGTAAAATTAAGTTCTGCGATTCTCAGATTTTTTTTTTTTCCAACTCAAACTCAAATTGAGTGATGGCATTTTTGTTATAGGAAGCTCATTGACTTAACCTCAAATATAAAGAACTTTATATATAAAATTTACATCACCATTAAATAAGAAAAATTAACAAAATGAACTTTAAATTTTTGAACCAACTTGAAACCATTTTATTTAACATAAAAATTGAGTTAAGTCAATTTTTTTTAGCTTATTAATTAAATTGCTTAATAATTCTTTAGTTGATGCTTCTTAAATTATTGCTATACATTTAAAATTTATTCCAAACCTTATGAAGAATTTGTAATAAATTTTTTATATATTCTTATGGTAAATGTAAATTCCTTTAGATTTTGTAAATTTTTTCCAAACAATCTCAAAAAATAATGAAATAATGAAAATTTGAAAATCGTATAATTTGAAGAGTTTAATCGTTTTATAAAATTTTTGAAATTTTTGAAATTTTTGAAATTTTAATTCTGCTTGTAGTTAATAATTTTTTGCTTTATTGTAGGTTTAACTGTAACTGTAAATAACTTTAAGTTTCTTTCATTTTCATTTCCTGTTTCTTTTTATTGTTCAGCTCTATACATTTCTTTTATTTCCTACGTTACTTAGTCGTGATATTGTAATTTAGGCATAACGGTATATGTGCGTTTGTATATTTAATGCAAAATTAGAAGTCATGATATTTGTAGCAGTGTGAAAAAAAAGAAAAATGAAAGAAATGAAGAAAGGAAGAAAGGAAGAGAGAAGAAGATGAAATAAAAGAAGAAAACTTTTAAAAAAAACTTGATTCACTTTGCCATTTCATAAGGTTCTTTTACTCATAGGAGGTTTTTTCGATTATCTTCCGCCAACTAAAAGCCGACATCACATTTTGGTTATGTTTTGGTTTAGTTTGGTTTTTTTTTTCTAAGTTTTTTTTTTTCGTTTTTCTTTGTAAATGCTGTAAACATCTGTTTCTCCTTCTACTTTTCTATTACTCTCCTTCTTTTGATCTCTTTTTTTTTTATCTCTTTCTCTATCTCTCTCTCTCTCTCTCTCTCTCGCTGTCTCTCGCCCTCTCTGTTTCTGTCTTTCGTTTTATAAAGCGTATAAAAATGTGAAATTTTTTAGTTTTTTGGTTTCTTCTTTTTCTATTGTTTAAATATTCTCTAACAAATCATTGCATATGCCTGTTTCTCTTTTATTCCTGCCTCATGGCAATTTAATGTCATTGTTGCTGCTGCTGTTGTTGTTATTGTATTCAAAAAAAAGTAAAATAAAATTAAATAAAATATCTTAAAAGGCATTTTTAATGCTTTAGTCAAAATGAACCTACAAAGATACAACAACAACAACAACAACAACAACAACAACATTCGACAAAAAGAACACTAACAAATAAACATATAAGAAAAAGAAGAAAAAAAAGAGAATACAAAAGGAAGAAGCAAAATACGGTAGAAGAGTAAATGAAAATGTAACGAAAATAGGAAATAGTTGTCCTTGAAGAATGTCAGTGATTAAAAAGCTTTTTAATGTACGCAAAGTAGTTTATTTAAACAGTTAACAGCTTTTCACATTCAATACAAACGTTTCGCATATATTTTCCTACTTTTTTATTACCTTTTTATGGCCTTTAAAATTATTGTTCTTGTTGTGGTTGCTGCTGCTATGGATTTAACCATCTTTGTTTAACTCTTTCTTAAATTAAGGCATTTTTAAATTAAAATTGCTCAATTTTAGTAATAATTTCGAGGTAAAGTCTTTGCTTACAATTTCATATCACTTTGTGAAATTTTTATATAATTATTTTAACAATTATCGATATTTCATCGATGTGTATTTCTTCCTACTGCGCTTGAGCAAAAATCTCATTCAGTTATAAATGTCATTGATTTGCTAATTTTTAATAAGTTAAATTGAAACCTTTAAGAGAACGCTATAAATTTTGAATGAATAAAACGCTTATTCAATATTTCGAAATATGAAAATTAAAATATTAATTGAACTATTCCAAATACGAAGGAGAAAATTCCGAAACATTTCGAAATAAATTAATAGCCAAGTAAAGAATCGGTCCGAGTCATATATTTTGCACAATTCCCATGAAGAAATTCTAGATCATATGAAGAAATTATAATATTATAATATTTGATTTCAGGTAAGTATAATTTTAATGGTGATGGCGCCAATTTACAATTGAAATGAAATTATTAATATGAAATTACTGCAGAACTTTTTACTTGCTCTCGTTAAAATCTTATTTAAAATCTTGCTAACTTAAGCGAATTCAATTTAAAGAGACTAATAAAATTTGCTCAAATAAAATTTCAATTCATTTGATCTATCGCTTTAACAAAGTAGTAATTCCTCATAAGGTCAAATAATGTCCAACTACCTAATCTAAGCATTTTCTATGTTTTTATTTTTTAGAAAAAATTTTTGTAAGTGCTTTAACCGCATCAAAGTTCAAATGTTTCATAAAAATCATGCTAATAAATGCTTTTAACTATGGCCAATGGAATAATGATAATGTTGCTGCTAGAAATAATAATTAAAATGTTTGAAAAATTTCAAGTAAATGGATAAAAATTTGTATACTTGAAACATGAATGATATGCCAGAAGCAGCTGTCATTATTTCCGATATGAGCTTATGTCCGCGTAAAAGTGAAAGTCTTATTAAGATAATCAAACACAAATTACCTGCCTTGATTATTTAACACTTGACTAAAATTTACTTTACATATTAAGATTGAAAGTTTGTTAAACATTATTGAGAGACTTTATCTTCAACTTTTTCTGCGGACTTATAAACAAAATGCTTCAACATTCTTATGCATAAATATTTAAGATACTAATAATAAATTTAAAAATTATGTCATGATGTATAATGCACTTAATAAATGAAAGTTTCAAATTAATCCAAATTTCTATTTTGTAAAATAATTTGTAAAAGAGAATAATGGTATGATTATGCTGTAGTTAACGCGGCTTGCTTACTTGCCATTTGGCTGATTTTTATTGTTGTTGCTTTATAGTCTATTGCACTTTCATAGTTACTTTTCTTATTTTTTTTTTTGTAAAGAAAGGAAAAAAGTGCCAAAGTTTAGTAATACTTTGCCACAACTCTTAGAAATGACATTTTTCTACAACTAAATAACAAAAGAATTAGAAGGAATTATGGAGTATAGAAGAAGCTAACAAGAAAAAGGGAACAAAAAAATTACAAGAAAAATCTGAGGCGAACAAATAAAGTACAAGACAAAGGCCCTAAGTCACTTATGATTTCATAGCATTTGTGATTTAGGGCCCCTAAATAATCCATCTCTAAATGATCTATTTGTTTTTGGTATTGTTTAAAGTACAGCAGGAAATTTATAAGATATTCTTATGAAATTTGTAGAAATATATCACACTTAAAATAAATTAAGTAAAAACTTCTTGCCTTATTAAAATTAATTCAATTAATTAATTATTAATTAGCTTAGAAGATTCATATAATTTTTAATGCATTTTCTATAATTTATTTTGTAAAATTATCCTGATATTAGAAAAGAAACATGAGCTTATAAATTATTATTTTAATAAGGATTTTATGGATCTTTTAATGTAGTAAAATATATTGAATTTGGATATGAATCCATTAGTAGTGTAAATGCCATAAGATCTTATTTAAATGAATGCTCCTTAATAAATTAGGTCAATCATATTTGACACACATTTTCTGATAACTCTTTAAATTCCTCTACAGAACAATCCATTTCGTTTATTTTGCTATTAATGTTTATAGACAAACTTGAAATATTTATACTATTTGGCCAACTCAATTATATCAATTTGTATCAATTTTGTGATATGTGTGTAGTTTTAGTGTGTTTTAGTCTACAAAATGTATACTTTCCAAACCATTTCATTTAACTAATTACCAAAATGTATGATTTAATTGATTAATCACTTTCCAAAAGATCTTTTTGCATTTATTAATAAAAAAAAAATTAGAAAATAAATGTTTAGATAAAAATTACATTTGATGTTCAATTGCACTCGCAATTCTACCCAGAACGTTTATTTAGCACTCATTAATTTTAAATATATAAAAGTCATTTAAATTATTCTGTAGGAATATTCTTTAAAAAAATTTCTTATGCTAACAATTCCTTATGAAATTTAATTATTAACTAATGAAAATTTAAAAATCACTCAAATGCGATTTTTTTTTTATTAATTTGCTAGACTTTACTTAAAGCCATAAAAGTATCAAGAAAATGAGGACTCAGCAATTTTCGTAAGATATGAAAATATGAATCAATCTACATATAATTGGGTACATTTATTTTAAAAATTATTTTAATTAAAATTAAAAAATTGAACATTTTTGTTTTGCCATGTATCGTCTATTTTTAATAGATGGGTCAGAAAAATTATGCAATCTCGTTGGTATTTGTTAGCGAATGACTTTGCCACAAACTTTAAGACACTTGAAATTTTTTCAAGTATCTCTAAACTTAAGGAGTAAGTCTAATCGAATCAGTATAATTTAAGATGATTCTATTTGAAATCTTTCTATCAAATACAAGTATTGTAAATATTATACCACGAATAGTGTAAGGTATAATTAATTAAATACTTTATCTACATTTATTCTTAATTAATTTAGTTATGTAAATTACAACATTTTTTCATGGCAACCCACTACTTTCTTGTGTATCTTGACAATTTTTCTTTTAGCCAAGATATATTTTCCTTACATGAATTTCCAGTACTTTAGAAGTGCTCCATATAAAAGTATTAAGAAAAATTTCCGAAAATTAAAAATAGCAATAAATTTTCATGGTAAACGTAACAATTTTTCATATTTTTATGTAATGAAATTTTTTTTTTAATTTTTTATATATAAAAATGTAATTTGTATATACGGGAATTTTTTATTTAATATCTTAATCATATTTGCTAGAAGAAGTTATAACAGGCAGTAAATAAAAGAAAGCCAAATAAAATGTTAAATAAAACAGAAGAATGAGAAGCAAAGAGGGGAACAATTAATAGAAACAAAAACTGCAAGAAGAGTTAATGTCGCATGCAAGAAAAAACAAAACAGATTGAGATATTTCTCGTAGGTAAGCATTATATTTTTTTATTGTAGTTACATATATATATATATAAAAACATATGTGTTTGTATGCATGTAACATTTAACTGACATATGAAATCTTTCTGATTTACCGAATTTTTACTCATACGCATTTTTCTCTGCTTTTCTCGCAACGCTTTCAATCTACTTCTTTTTCTATCTACTTTCTACTTTCTCATATATATATATATATATATATATATATATATATATATATATATATATATGTATGTGTGTGTATGTGTGTATATGTACCCAAATATATATGTGCATAAAATAAATGTGTAAATTGAAACAGAGAATGTAAGTGATATCTGTATATTATGGCCATTAGAGTTGTCAACATTTATGACCTGCTGCTACATGTGACAAGCAACATTTACTTTTATAATCAATGCCCTACTAATTTAATTAGCATGCACATTCCTTAAAGTTACTTGTTACTTCAGAAATCTCTTAAAGTTTTATCTAAAACACTTTAAACGTTTGGAAAGTGTTTACAACATCTAACCACAAGAAACTAATGTTTAATTAAAAAAAATTTGTACCAGAATAATTCTAAATACGTCATTTACATTTTTTAATTTATCTTTGCTACATTTTGTTGTTTCATTCAGCCAAAAATTATGAAAAATAAAGTTTAAAATAATGACAACTTGGAGAATCATTAGCCATTTTATTAGTTAATTTTATTAACCAAAAAAAAAAAAAAAAAACCATAACTCAGGCAAAACAACATCATCGAACTGTATGAAATTTTTTTAACAAATATCCTAGATGTTTTTGACAAATTTGAGCAAGTGGAAAAATAAAAGTTACAAAATAAAGTTATATTCTTTTTATAGACCTCGATAAATCAATCAAAATTCAATGACAAATGACAATTCAATGATATCTATTGAATTTAGGGTACATAAAATACTTTAGTGCCGATTTTCTGTATTTATCATTAGTCTTGTCAACACGTTTCATAAAAACCTTGAAGGGTTTTAAAAAAAATTAAAGCTGGTAGAGAATTTAAATTATTATTAAGCTTAAATTTAAACTTGTTGATGTATTTATTTATTGGTAAAATACATAAACAAACTTATAACCAATTCAAATTGGACATGTAACCACACATTTAACCGCAATATTATTATTTTACTGGTTATTATTTTTCTTCTTCTTCTTCTTCTTTTTTTTTGTCTGTAAAATTTGCTCCTACGTCATTCTTTTATTTTCACTTTTTTTTCTTTTCTTCTTAACATACAAAATTTATAACAATTTGTTCAAAAATTATGGTGATCAAAAGCAAAAAAGAAAGAAAAAAAACAGAAAAAAAAAACATGAGGTATTAAGTTAAAATTTATAGCAACTCATGTGACATTGACACCGCACGTCAAAATGAAATTGTATCATTAATATATCTCACAGCAATCACAGCAGTCCACATAACTAATAAAGAACATTCAAAATTCCTGCAAAAATAAGAAGAAAAGAAAATGGAAAATTTTTTTATTACATTTTTTTTTTTTAGTGCAGAGACGATAGAATTTGAAATGTTTCACATTTAAACAAAACGAAAACAAAAAAAAAAAACTTCTGCTAAAGCTATAAAGTAAAATAAGTTCAAGAAACTTTTTATACCTTTTAGAAGGGTCTTGAGGTAGACAAATTAACTCAAACCATTCTAACAATTCAATCCTTTCATCGAATCAAATGCAATTTTTGCCAAAGAAATTATGCCCCATTAAAGTCCAAAAGTTTGACACAGATTAAGATTAGCGCCAATTTATGACCAGCTTATTCAGAAGATTTCCAATTTTGCATAATTTTTAAAGAATCTTGGCTTAGAGTTATTTATTTCATGTACATATGCTGTCCCAGATCTTAACCCAGATCGTTGGATCTTTTTAACATCGTTCTATAAAATGAATTTCAATTTTTTACTTCCCTGATTTATACTTCATTTTTTTTTTTAATTCTTTACTTGTTTCAACCAAAATATTGCAAAGAATTTGAGAGTCGGCCTGTCCTGCTTATTTGCTTTCATTTTATTTCATACATTTCGCGCTACTCCAAGAAGCCTTCATACATAAATGCAAAAAAAAAAAAAAATAAATAAATTCATAAGATGGTGTTGACATACAACCGCCCACTGGAATATGAAGGCACATTCTCCATCATTATATATATATATATATATATATAAATAATTTATTGGTACGCCAAAGCAAAATGTCAGGTGAAAATCTTATACATACAGATGAACCAAGACCTTGAGATGGTGTGAAAGAAATGGAAAAACAGAAATATATATTTTACGTGTGAAGCAAGAATTAAGTTGTAAATGAGAAAACTTTGCCATCACAACTTTGCAACGCACAAACATAAATAAAGTACAGAACGGCATGTAGCAAAATTCTATTTAGCCGCAGCCAAAATTTGAACTTACACCACGCAAATATTATTTGCTACTTTGTGGTTTAGGCAAATAATTTTACATTGTAAGATTTCGACTGAGCATGGCCGAGTTCCACAATTTTTTTATAGACATTGTAGCGGCCTTCATATTTTTTAATAATAACAGCTTTCTATTTACTTTAGTTTTTAATTAAATAAGAAACTATAAGTTTTTCCTTTGAAAAATAAAGATATTCCTAGAATACGTTATATTGTGGGCATGCCCTGTGACCGTTTGTATTCATTTTCAAATTTCATTTTCATTTGGTGTACACAAACTTTCAATGTTTCTGCTAAATTTGAAGGTGACATCTTTTTTTCTCTAACCAGAAAAATGATGCTCATACGCACTGATGGTTAGAAGCATTCAAATTGATTCAAAATTTATTGCTCATCAGAATATATAAACTTTAGTAGATCTCTGATCATTCTTTTTAGGCCTTATAAACATAATGACAAAATGAGTATGAGTATACGTGGAACTTCCAAGTGGCATGAAAATGGAAAGTAAGGTAGTTTGGTAAATCAAATGGCAGGCAAGCTGGTAGCAAGCACATGAACGTACTGACAGAGGGACAGACAGACATAATAGCATAAAATATATATATAAAAGAAGTTTTATAGTTTCACATGAATATTAAATAAATGGTTTTATATGAATTTTCATAAGATGTGCTGATATGACACCGCCACACAAAGCCACACACATAGCCGCCCAAACAGCCGCCCAAACAGCCGCCCAAACAGCAAGCAAAATATGTTCTGTAAAAATGAAAAATTTTATATAAGAAAGAACACAACAGCAACAATTATAAGAATAACAATAACAATAACAATAACAATACGAACAACAATATTTACTATCATTTTCTAACAATTTCCGTTTTTATAATTTTTTTAGAAAATGCTACTATTTCTTTAGTTTTTTTTTTTTCAACCACATGCCCAACCATAATTTTCAGAAAGGTAGTGTAGTCATATCTTTTGTTGGAATTGATCGACTTTCAAGGCCAATTTATGAGTAAAAATTTCATATATTTTTAAAAATCTTTTAGTTTATAACATAATTTTCGCGAATAGATAGACATGGAAAGGAATGGATGAACAGGCGCGATTGAATACAAATCTTCTAGTTTTGCGAAACGCTGACCTCCAAATTTTATAATCAGTTAATATTACCCATCAAATAATTATAAAAAGTTTAATTTGACGTTTTTACAAAAATTTACAAATTTGAAAACTTTTGTGGAGATTAATTTTAAAAGAAAGAATCATTTTACTTAAAATGATTTCGTTATTTTCCTAATCATTCATTTATCTTTATCTTATGTTGTGATTACTAAAGTCTCACACAGCTAATAGACAGAAGGCCAGATGGACCACTACAATTGATTTCTAAAATCATTTTCAAATTATTAATGAAACAATGAAAAGAAAGTTTAACAATAAGGAATATGAAAATATCTTCTTTATAATTCTGTTTGATATTTATAAAATTTTGTAATACATAAAAAGTAAACGATGATGAAACATGCTGTCATTAAAATAATCCATTAAAAAGTGCATGTATTTGTTAAAACTTAAAGCAAAATGTTGAAGCAAGCGCAAAACTTTGGTGAAACTTTTCAAAATTATGACTTAAAATGTTTCCGGTTTTATTGCTTCTTCATTTTCTTACTTTGTTTCCTTCTGTTTTGTTTTCTTTTTTTTTTGTGTTAGTTATATTTTATGCAAATTTTCGTATGTCAATTTAAATTAATACTTAATCCAACAAAAAAAAACAAAAATCTAGATATTAATAAAAAAAAAACTATTCATTTAATTTTTCGTCACGTTTAACTTTTTTAACTTTATTATTTTCTTATAAAATTTAGATAATTTTTAAATAATATTTAAATTTTATTATTTTGTAAAACTTCATCTTCACGATGTATTCATAAATTATGTTATTTTGAAAGCCAATAAAATTCTATAATTCCTTGAACTTTTAACTGAATTTGCTTTCTTCTTTTAAAAAAATATACCGAATTATTTATTATGACTTTTGCATTCTTGATCTCATTGACAATACTAAAATCGATCGATCGGCCACTATTCTTAAATATTCTACATCATTTTGCTGCAAAAAAATTAACCACAAATCGACAAAGTAAAAAATTTTAATTATCGAAAGATTTCAAATGGTTCAATCGTGGCCAAATTTGACATCGATGTTTATCAGCAAACATCAATTTTACCATAAATCGTCGTTTCTGCAAAATAGAGCGTACCGCACAAAATGTATGGAAAAGAGCGAAATTTTTCTTTACTTTTTACCAAATTTATGCCGACCAAATTTATGTCGTTGGGCAAAAGTACGGCCACTTATAAAATCTCATTAAAACATCTTTTAAAGTGTGACCTAAAGTTAGATAAGCAACGAATGGTCAAACGGGCAGTGTTTCTAAATAAATCGGGAATGGGTCCACTTCAAACCCTTTTGCCATGTTACGTGCCTACTCTGCGCAGGATCTAATGAAATGTAAGAAAACTTCATTGCCATGGGAACTAAATCTAAATGTACACGTATATATATAAATAAAGGTATATGTGTTTATTTATGTAATTTATGTATAAAATGGCAAAGATGTAAATTATTAATTGTAGGCGAATTCCATTTAATTAATACCATTTTCCTTAGAGGATTCTATATATGTACATCTATATTAATAATAATGTCAATTATTTCATTTCACTCTAAACGAAAAATTTAAATATATTACTTTAAATATTCTTAAGAAAAAGCATTTAATGTCTAGACAGGATGTAATTCGTGCGTTGTACAAGTGTCATTGTTTAACACGAAACTGTCGCTAAACATTATCCATCTAATAATGAAATTGTAAGAAATGTTATGACCTAAGAATTCCCTTCTCATTATATTAAAAAATATATGAATAATTTTGAACCCTATTTTATTTTACAATAAAAGAAAGGTGCGTTAAAAACAGATCGCCTAAAAAAAACACTTTTTCAATGCCTAACTTTTAAAACCTACTTCTTAGTATCCAAGTAGCTGAGATATTTTAATAAAATTTAGACTTTAAGAGAATTTTGAATGAAAAGTTTCGATCTCTAGAAAAGTCTTAAGTTCAAACAAACATATTTAAATGATTTTTTGCCAACTTTATTATTTTATTAAAGTAGTTTTTTAATCAGTTTCCAATTCATTTTTCAAAATGACTTTTATAGATTCTTTTAAATACAATTTTGGAGGCTCTTTTAATTTAAGAAAATATCTTAAGTTCTTAAAACTAAAACTTTTTAAAACTAAATTATTATAGGAAATGAATTATACTTTACATAATAA
Source organism: Melophagus ovinus (assembly GCA_023089585.1). Lineage (NCBI taxonomy): Eukaryota > Metazoa > Arthropoda > Insecta > Diptera > Hippoboscidae > Melophagus > Melophagus ovinus. The sequence continues at coordinate 1,365,609 of JAKKIB010000190.1, forward strand.
TAATAAATATTTTCCTATACATTTCTATACATACAAACAAAAACAAACTAAACATACAACAATTATTTAAGTAGCAAAAAGAACCGTTACATATGTTTTGCGTAATTACTGTTGAATTTATGAAACATTTTACCTACTATGACGTTTGTTAGTATAGTAAACCGTATACCATTACTCTCTTATACCGTTACTCTCATTGTTTGCCATTTATTTGTAATTTTTTCTCTTTTCTTTAGAAATTCGTTTATATTTTATTTTATAAATACTGTTAACACTTGCATAGAGCATAATGTTTTATAAATAATGGCAAGTGGCAAGCTTGCTTCCTGTGTGCTTTAACATAACATGATAATAACAGTACTTATAATTTATATATACTTAATTTTTTATTTTCTTTAAAAGTTAGAACAAAATAAAATAAGCAAAATAAAAAAAAAATTCCTTAGACTCTTTTTTTTTTTTTCAATTCATATTGTAAAAGCCATATGTAAATATGAAATCGGAATTACTGTTCCTTAAAGTAACTGGACACGATGATTAATTAACTGAAAATAATAGAGGATAATTTTTTTTGGAATTTACAATATTTCACATTGGAAATGTTATGCCACTTTCCAATAAATTAATTAGTAAAATATTTGCAAGGACTTTCATCAGAAGTCAAATAGTTCTCATTAAAAATATATGCCAATAATTTCGATGAGATATAGTAAAGTGCAATTTATTTATGGGAGCATCTAAAAGTCATTTTGTTGAGTTAATTTACTGGGCAATTTTCAAACGTCAATGAAGGCCAAGTAGAAATGTTTATGAATAAATTCCATATTCATATTTACACATCATACAAACAAATAAATAATTGAAACTGAAATGAATTATTAAAGATTTACCGGAAAATTATTATTATTATAATTTTTATTACATGGCAAATATGAAACCCATTTTTTAGTATCATCAAATGTTAAATGACTAATTACTAATTATAAGGCCTTACTGAAGAAAACTCTTTTTAAATATTTGTATAAAAAATTTCCAGGTATAAGTTATCAAATAACTTTCCCTTCCTTGAATGATGTGCAATATTTATTGTAGATCGGTAGAATGATAACTGGAAATGCAAGTTTGTTTTATCTCAAATCATAAATGGCCCTTTAAATGTTTCTTTATACTGTGCCTATTGGAACTTATGCCAATAATAAATTATAATAAATTACACAATGATATACTAGGAAAATATACTCCCTTTTTAAGCCGTTACATATCTAATGGTATATAAAAAATTGGCATGGGAAATTGGCAAGTATTTTCCATGTCAATTCTGCTTATAAAGATTTGTAATGTTTAAGCAAAATTGAAATGCACTATTCTAATTTGAACGAACCACAAAATAATTACCATGCAATACCCAGCAGATATTACTAGATCGGTGCAAAATCTTTTATTGATCATGCAAGTATTCAAATTTCCATGATCAAGAAAACAATAAATCTCTAAGTGAAACGATACTAATTTAGCCAAATTTTTTCCGACTTAAGGGACTAATTTATATCTCTAAACAGCAAACTCCTTTCTATCTAATAGATTTTAAATATTGAATTTTAAAAAATGTGAGAAACTTTTTTCAATTTATTCTCAAATTAGTCGTATCATACGGAAATGAAATAAATTGAAAATAAAGTTATACAAATAAATTTTTAAGCTGCAATGAATTATATTTAAATTAAAAGAGGATGGAATTTTTTTTGTATTCATAAAACTTTCACACTTCCAAATAGCTTTTCCGTAATATTACAGTGTATACTTCATATACTTAAATTTAATGATTGATAACAATAAAAGAATATTGTCCAATGCAGTTCCACAATGTGATACCTGGATAAATATTACACTAGTGTTGCTTTCAGTTTCTTCTACAAATAACATTAAGCAACTATCACTTATGAAAAATATTGTTAATAAATACTTGTGCAGGTGCCTGTAACATCGATTAACTTGAAATCATTTTTTGATTGAAGCTTGAAGTTGAAGGATGTTTGTTGATCTGTTTATTGGCCTTTTAGATTTTCATATAAATTTTTTATCAAAAATCAAGTTGCAATTTTTTAAAGCTTAAAATAAACTTTGGCATTTAGAAGGGATATGGGCCAGAAACACCCAGATATAATTATGAATAAAAGCATACCATTAAAACGATCATATTCCACGTAACGCCTTAAATTTGAATAAAGGCTTTTTAAGAAAAATACTTAAAACTACAAATATTTATAAATTGAAATTGATAAAAAAAAAAGGCAAAATTAAACTATGTCCAAAATTTGGACTAGTTCAATTTATTTACGTAACTCTTCACTTTCTATATAAAAAAAGTGGCACATGAAAAGAAAAAATTTCTCATTCTGTAGAAGTTCAAATCATTTTTAAAATCATTCAAATCATTTTTTTGAACTTACATAAAAGAAGATTTAGAGCATTTTATGATCAGCTTTGACCATCTATGTTTTTCCTTTTTAGATTCACTATATTTTTTTTTTTTATTTCCTCGTTGATGTTAGCACGTAAAAACGCCTCATTGCACTAATAATATTTTCGGTGTATAAAACATGACCCAATAATAACCGCAAGGAACATTTACTAATAACAGTGATAACAGTAAAAGCACGAACTCTAATAATAGTAAAACAATAATGGTAACAAAAACAAAAACAATAAGAAAAACAAAACAAAAAAAAATTAACTAAAATACAGTAAAAATAAAATAAAATGAAATCAAGTAAAAAGTGAAAAATTGCAAAAGAAAAAAAAACTAAATGTTAAGTAAATTTAATGCCAATGACAACCGAAACTCCAGCAACTGCAACAAAATACAAATCACCCTCCTTCATTTACTCTCATTTATTCTTGATTATTTTCCCTTATTATTTATTTTCCTCTTATTCTATCACTAATTCATAATTGAATCAAAAAATAAATTACAATTGAATACAAAAAAAAAAAAAAAAGAAAACAAAAAAGGAAAGTAAAAATTAAGTAAAAACCCAAAAAAAGAAAGAAAAAAAATAAAGACACGGAAAAGGAGATTAAAAACGAAACTAAAACTAAAAACTGAAACTAAAATGAAACAATCACTGAGAGTATAAAAACGTTTAAAAAGGTATATCATAAAATACAGTTCTGGGTTAAATGTTGTTCTTCTATAGAAACGCCCATCAATTGAAATTAAATTCAACTAAATTCAAACTGAGCTGACGGAAACTGAATTGAAAAGAAATATTAAAGAAAAAAAGTTAAGTAAAAGTTTCTTCTTCACTTTATTGCATTTTTTCATTCTTTTCTATTGTGTTACTTGTTTTTGTTTCTGTTTTTGTTTTTATTTTTGTTATTGTTTTGTTTTTAGAGTTTTTTAGTAAATTTTTTAATCAGAGCCAAATTTAAATAAACATTCAATTCAATTCAGTTCAGTTCTGTTCAGTTCAGTTCTGTTCTGTATATTTCAGTTCCAGTTTGCATTAAATTACAAACAGGAATGTAAACTATCACAACAAAACTGAATGGTACAACTTCAGCATTGTGTTTTTCAAGTAAAATTATTTAATAACAATAACAATAGCTTAAACATAATATTGTTGTATTATAATACTAAAAAGAATAATAATAACAATAATAACAATAATAACAATAATAATAATAATAATAATAATAAAAAAAAAAGGCGAATAACTCAATGAAAAACTTAACTTTTTTCCATTTATGCCAAAATGGAAAAAAGGTTGAAATAAACAGACAAAAAACCAAAGCAATTGTAACACAGCAAATATTTTACAAGATACCTGCCCCCTTAAGTATGTTAACTTTATGTTAAAATTAAAATTATCCTTCAAAACTATACAAAGGCAAATTTGCATCTCACATAAAACATTTGAAATTTAAAGTATACAAAAGTCGATTGTCACCGATCCATTGGACTGTATTACATAAAAAAATTTGTTATAGAAACATAAATAAAAAAAAAAAAAGAAATCGATTAGTTCAAATCGATTAGTTAGAGTTCCTTGTTTCAAACGCTATAATAATAGAAACTAAAGCAATTTATAAAACTAAAGAAATTTCTATAAAAATTTTTACACATCTATAATTTCTAAATTATTTATTATTATTATATTATTAAATACATATCAATAGTTTTACGTTTCCATACAAATTTCTACATTTTTATAACAAAGAGCTGGCTTGAGTATCTTAACATAAAAAATAAGTCTAGTTGGTAGAAAAGTTTTATCAAAAAGTATTCAAGAAATTAGCAAACTTCATCAAACCCATACTCAGTAATATTGAGACCAAACATTAAGTGAAATATCAAAAAAATCCATACAAAAATCAAGGAACTTTATATACGAATCTATTACAAGCTCTTTCTACAAATCATTTATTCAAAAGTCTTTCAAATTTTTATTTTGAATAAACATTTCATATGGACAAATTTATGAAATGAATGAATAGAAATGATTCTAACGTAGAGTTTCAAGTTTCTACTACACAAATTACGTAAAGTTTATGTTAACTTTTTATTATGTTTGTTAAATATTGAGCGGGTTAAAGGAAAAAAACTAGTAGAGAAGAGCGTGAAAATGTCATTTACAAAACGGACAAAACTTACAAAACAAAACATCTTCATTAGAAGAGGAGTAGGAATAAGAAGAAGATATAAAAAGAAGAAGAAGAAGAAGAAGAAGAAGAAAGAGAAAAATGGAGAATATTGTAAAAAGTTACAAAAGTTGCTTTATAATACGTATGTATAATTATTATGCATAACAACTTGACAATGCCAGCCCAAAACAAAAGCAATTATTTACGCTGACGATTCTAATAATGAGTCTTCCATAACAGCATATAACAACTAAAAAAAAGCAACAATACCAACAAAGTGCAAACATTTTAACAGAGAATAAATAAATATAAGTAGAAATACTTTAATTTAGCATTTAACCCAGAATCCACAATAGAGCAAGTAAAATTGCAAAAAAGAAAAAAAAAAGAAAAAAACAAAACAAAACTTATATTAAGAAAATATTAGCATGCTTAGCTTATTATGTCATTGGTAATTGATGGCTATAAAGATAACTTAATTCAAATTTTTACATAGATATTTGTCCAAGTAAATAAGTAAAAATTCAGGCACTCTTTTTTCCTTAAATATATAACTTATAATTTCATTGTATAATAGCCACGCCCACAAATCAGTGGGCCCTATATATTACAATATCTACAAAAATATTTAATCAAATTTTTGTAAAATCGTAGTAATAAATTTTAGTAACATTTGTTGGCTTTGACTAAGTCAAAGCCAAATTATCTGGGGAAATTTTTAGGAAAGTTCAATTTAATTTCATGAAAATGCACGCACATTACATTTTTAAGGGTTTCCTTTTCCAGTTTTTTTTTTTTTAAGAAATTACATTTAGTTGTTGTAAAAGAAAATTTACATTTAGATTTACATCAAAATTTTTGCATTAAGTCATTTATATAAATTGTCTTGTTGGTCTCAGTGTTATTGCTGACAATTGAGATTGGGCGCATACTTATTTTTTCAATCTATTTGTAACACCTAAAAGGAAGAATTGGAGACCCCATTACATTCTTGAACAGCATCAAATTCTGAATACAATACAAAAGTGTCTCTCCATCTATCCGTCTGTCCGTCTGTCCTCATGTGATAAACGTTGCCCTGATCGCAAATAAAGAGCTATTGAGCTTTAATTTGGCAGATACATTAAAAGTTCATGTGCATAAGCTGGCATTGAAGGGCACACCCACTATGTAAACTATGTAAACTAAGAGTGTGTCCTATTTTTATTTAAAAAATTTATAATTTTTCTCTCATAATTTAAACTGCGAAACAAATAGAAACCTGAAATTTTGTACAAATGTTAAAACCATTACTCTGCACTATCTACAAAAGAATCTTGCAAAACGGCCACGTCTGATTGTAAAATTGTAAAATATCAAATAGTGTCTGAGTGTTGGGTACTCAAAATTTAACATTAGCCAAAAATAATTAACTCATTATTTATTGTTGCATTATGTTTAATAATTTTATACATTAATTCAAAATTTACCACAAAAAAAAAAAAAACTAATGCCTAAAGGATAAAGATATTGAGAGTGAATAAAAGAGAAAGAGATATTTGAATGATGAAAAAAAAAAAGAAAAGAACATGTTTGCATTCTTATATATATTTGCGCAACAGACGTACATTTGAATGTTGATTACACATAAATATGAAATTATATTATTACACTAAACATAAATACACAAACAAATACATACACAAATTATTACACACTTTTATATAAACATGTACTTACATACATGTAACAAGTTTGCTGAAGATTTAGAGAGTTAAAGAAAGAATATAAGAATTAAATGTAAATGTAAAACAGTTGTGAAATGATGAAAGTAATTAAAATTATTGTACATTTTTAATTGTTGTATTAGTTTAAGAATAATACAACAAACAACATAACAATGAATATAAACTCAAGCAAATTACATAATTTTTATTATATTTTTTAAATTATCTCAACTTTTTACTTTTTAGAATTGGAACATAATTTTACATTTTTACAGAAGAATCTTTTACTTTCTCTTTGTGATTTTATTTCAAATTTACACTTTTATTAAGTCTTAACAAATTAACTTTACAAGAAATAAATGACATGATGCCAAATGTTAAAAGTCGAGAGAACTGAAAGAAACAGGTGGACACACTTCAGAGATTAATCGATGCAAACTTTGATAAAGGAAAAACTTTTTCAGCAGAGTCATTTGCATTTTTACACTTTTCAATCATTACAAAAATTTTGATAAAACAAGCAGATATGTAACGGCATAGTGTTGCCATTAGGAGCCGGGTCCAATAAATTAATAACTTTTTTTTTTTTTGTTCAATATTATCACAACTTCTTGAAAATCTAATAAATGGCAAAAATTTAAAATATATTTCGCAAAAATTGAGAAAAACTCCTTGATACATAAGAATAAGGCCATTTAGTCCAAATATTTTTCTAATATAGCGATCGATTTATAACATATATTTTTTAAACAATTTTATGCTTAAGTGCTCTTCTAAAAGTTAAGCACAAAAGTCTTTGTTGGATTAGTTGGTTGTTTTTTTTTTTTTTTTTGACGAAAATTTAGAACTGACTTAATGTGAAACATTTTTAACGTTTTTTGAGTCATTTTAAGAGTTCCATAATAGAAATATACGAAGTTTCGAATTTTATGGTAAAAATTAGACGTTTCTGAAGGGCCCACACCACAAAGTATGTTATACGATTTTATCAAGAAGTGCATTTTCTTAACCATTTAGTTAATTTAGAAGCCAACAATAAAATATTTGCCAATTTCATGCAAATTTAGAGCAACATCTAAAACAACATCTATCTCATTAGATAATCTACTTTTCAAGTTTTAGTTAATTTTTTTTTAAATATATCAAGCCTAATTTAGAACTTTATCTAAACATTATCATTTAAGAAAATAATGCAAAAATGTTTCAATTTAAAGGAAAGCAAAAAAAAAAAAAGAACAAGTAAAGAGAAAGAAAAACTTCAATTTGCATACGAAAATTAATGGGCATGTTCATTTGGATCCATGACAAAAAGAAATATTGTTCAACATACAAATTATAGAATTCGAGCAAAGCATAATACAAAAAAACAATAACGAAAATCTATCTCTCTCTCTCTCTCTTTCTCTCTCTCTCTATGTGGCTTAGCAACTAGTATATATATCTCTAAATGTTGACGTGACCACATTGGATTAATGGAGTTTTCATGTAGAAAATCTCTCTTATTCGTTTAAGTATAATAATATTTTGTTTTAATTACAAATGAAAAGTATATGAAAAGTATTCATTCATCTATACTGTGCCAATTATTTGCAACAAAGAACATTGCCAGCTAAATTTAGCTGAAGTAATATCGTAAAGTTTATATTCAAATAAATCTAAGAGTTAAAATTGTCATTGCTAGCACACTGTAAGATTTCTAAATGAACGATTGGACAGTTCAATAGTCGATACAATTTTGCAGGATCATTACAACTTTGGAGATTGATTCAATAACATTAAATCATTTAGGGCACCAAGGGCAATAGAATTAACCAACAAAATTCATTTCATCAACATATTTATAATAATTTATCTAAGAATGTAAATGTAAATACAAATATTCATTTTCATAATCATAATGTAACATAATACATTTTGTTTATGATGATACAATTACATGGCTGCCATCCAAAAATATATTACGCAGCTGTAGCAACATGGTTTAGTTGCTACATTACTAAATCATAACCAAAACCAAAAAAAAAAAAAAAAAAACAAAACAAAAACTTGTAAAGAAAAAATTCCATAAAAAAAATTTAATTTTTTTATGTGCACTTTTCGTATTTTGAGGCTGAAGTGAAAAGTAGAGAAAAAAAATATATTAATTTATTTAGGCATAAAGAGGAACTTTATTACTCATACGTTTGTATTATTTGGGGAATAAACTTATTTATTGTTTTTTTTTTTTTTTGCTTGCTTATGGTTTGGTCAGTGATAGAAAAAGAAAAAAATTGTCACTACTTTATTATCATTAGTTACTTACTTAATGCCACAAAGTCAACATATAAAAAATTGCTAACTATTAATCCATTTACATTTACATTTATATTTACATTGCTGTTTTTATTATTGTTAGTATTTTTATGAAATTATCTTTGTTTCTCTTGTTGTTGTTTCTGTTTCTATATAACATAAATTTTAATTTCAGTTTCTTCATTGAGCTTCTCAGTTCTAGGTTTATTGAAAAGCTGAATGAGTTTATATCCAGTTAAAAAAAAAAGGGCATAAATTTGGCTTCAAAAGAATAAAAAAAAACATTTAAATCGATTAATTATTCGATTAAAAGTCGAACCATTTATTCTTTGTGTCAAAAAAAAAATGAACAATTTTTCTCATAGATTTTCTTTTTAAATCGTTTTAAGCTTATTTGGCTAGCAATCCCTTTGTCTGTCTTATAATTTAGTCTGCATAACTTTTAAAATATTTTATTAGAATTTAGCTAAGAATAAAATTTACTCAAACTTCTTGAGATCTTGCTGTATTTATGTTCACTTCTCAAGAGGGGACTTTATTTCGAAAATTTGAAATTTTATTGTTTATTTTTACAAATAGAATGATACTTTTAAATATATTTCAGCCTAAAAGTAAAATTTTGATATAAGCAATTTATGCCTAAATTTGGAATCATGTCCATGTTTCAAATGAAAATTTTTCACTTTTCCTTCGTTTTTTAATAATAATTTTTTTACATTATTAAGTGTCATATCTTCTTAATAAATTTGTATAGAGTATTTCAATAGTCATCCAGATACACCAGGTCAACTAAAAAAAAATTTTTTTTTTTTAGTATAATTTTCTTACTTACTCTAATTACGCCATCAATAAAAGCATGAATAGTGAGAAGACCACAGAAAAAACCGTAAATTAATCTGCATGTTTTTAAAATGATTTGAGATTTATAAAAAGCAAAAAATTTCTAACATTTTAATATTGAGAAAATGTCCTTTTTTAAAAGAAACAAAAACCTTGGGCGCTTTCTATTCAACATTTACTTGAGGAGGCCACTTTTTTGTGTAATAGACAGAAAATTATTAAATAAAATTAGAGAACACACAATTGAATTATATCGTACTGTAAAAAATATAAATTCATTGAAAAATCAATCATTTTTTTATCAGATGTTAACAAAATTGAGTTTGCAGTGTATTAAATTATATGAATTTATTTATCATTTAATTTTTTTTTTTTTTGCTGTATTATTTTATTATAGTTTCTTGTTGTTTGCTGTTGCTTCCTTTTACATATATCGTTTCAATTAAAGTTGAACTCATCAGGCAATCAATCAATCAACCAATCAATCACACAATCAAACAAATAAGTAGCCAGTTAATCAATCAATAAACGATTTTTGTTTTATTATGTGTAAATATCAAAGTAAATATTATCGAACGTTATACATCACTGCCATGGACAATGTATATATATATATATATATATATATTGTACGTCAACTTATGTATGAACACTTTCCACATTTATATAAACAGTTAAAAACGCATAAAGTTTTCATTGTCCAATTCATTTCCAGTATTGAAAAGTAGAAAAGTGGAGTAGAGAAACAGAGTGAGAGAACTTAAATTAAGTATAACATATTGGTCAATAATTTTGCGGTCTAACATATAAATTTCATGTAACTGATAAAGCCACTAAAGGTTTGCAATATCTCTGATTATTCTACAAATTAGTTTTCATTTTAAAATTTTCTTGTTTTCAAAATTTTTCAAATGTATCAATTTTTATGATTTGAAGTGAAAAAAAAGCACTTTTGTGAACAAATCAGCTTTAAGAAAAAGCAACCCCTAGTGAATACCATTCTAAATTTAAACGAGCTTGGATTACCCAAAAATTACTTCGTTAGTTCGAAAAAAAATAAAAACCAACTGAAATTAGTTGCAAGTTAATACAAAACTTTCAAAATATCCTGAAACCTTTTCAGTAGATTCAACGATTTAATTCGTTTTAATTTTAAGCGAATTGAAAAGAATTTCTTGCATTGTACTACTACTACTACTACTACTACTACTACTACTACTACTACTACTACTACTACTACTACTACTACTACTACTACTACTACTACTACTACTACTACTACTACTA